>CM060441.1:24554805-26977305 GCA_030545235.1 Helianthus tuberosus
ACTTCGTCAACATCCAAAGGGGGAGTCTGTTAGTGCGCTATGTTTGTTGACTTCTTCTTGTATCAAGTCGTGTAACAAGATAGGATAAACCAGTGCTCGGGATGCTAGAAACTGAATTTCGTGTGAGTGTTAGCTATTTCGCATGAAATAGCCAAAGGTTATTTCGCACGAAATTACATAGTAGGTATTTCGCACGAAATTACCTTTGGCTATTCCGTGCGAAATTAGTTGTCTATATATAGAGGGACATGGTTTGTCATTTGTAACTTTCGGATTTGAGTAGCGAAGCTCTGCCAAATTGTCTCCAGGTGCTGTAAGACTATTATATCAATACAAGAGACATTATAATTGAATCAAGCTGTAAACAAGTCCGTTTCTATTAATTCCGCCTTAGATTCGGATCCAAACTCTTCTGAACGACTCATTCAGGTCGCACAACGATCCTACACATTTGAGACATTGACACTGTGATCTTTATGATCCCTTGTCCAAGGTAGTGAGCTATGCTCAAGCCTAATAGTCTATATATGAACAATGCGATCATGACTAATATCATCTGATACGATGATCACACTATTTAACATCCTTTAGTGATGTTTCGCCTGCGGGCTATATACTATATTGTCCACTAGTGACGTTGACAATTGTGACCGTTATGGTCCACCGTCAAAGGTAATGGGCAATGCCCAAGCCTTATAGTCTATAAGATCGATAAGATCATGACTAATATTCTAAATTTACGATAATTATATATATATATATATCATCATCATCATCATCGTACTCAGTATATCCCACCTATAGCAAAGCTAAGGTAGGGTCTGAGGAGGGTGGGATGTAGACAGCCTTACCTCTACCCCGTAGAAATAGAGAGGCTGCTTCCAATGAGACCCCCGGCTCGATTGTGGTTTTGCATCAAGCCTTGGACATAAGGCACATAACACTCAGCAATTGAGACAAACGCCAATTGGTGCATGTACCCCCTTGTCTTTCGGCTATCAACGCCACCACATGATGCCTGATTAACGATCCCCTCTTTTTAACGTTATTTTCACGAAATTAGTAAAATAACGTTAAAAATTAGTGCACTTTTGCTTTTGCCCCCCCGAGCGCCCACACATATATTACATTATATGAGCAGACCGCAAGCGGGGCAAATATATATATATATATATATATATATATATATATATATATATATATATATATATATATGTGTGTATAAACATCCATTAGTGATGTCCATTGATTTACCTATGTGGCAAAATAAATCGTATTTCAAAGTAATGACAGGTGTAGTCTATGAATCTCTGCCCAAAGGTGAAGAACTATGTTCAAACCTTATAATCTCTGATCAAATAAGATCGCGACGTATATATTAAAATGTCCTCCGTGACAGGCCTTTTGTGCCATATCCTATATGTCCTTTGCGACAAGGCCTTCGTGCCATACGACTAATAATGTCCTTGGTGACAAGCCTATGTGCTACATCTATATGTCCTTCATGACTAAATTATGTTTCATAATTTAAAAGTCCTTGTGGAAAGCTTTCGAGCTATCCAAAATCATCGATATGACAAAGACAGTTGTGACATTTTGATTCCCTGTAAAAAAGGTAATGGACTTGGTCCAAACAACATTCATTAGGAATGTTCATATCCTATTAGCCTAATGGTTTAATGATACCATGGCTAATGTATGTTAGGTCATCATGATGATGACTCGCTATTGTAATACAATTAAACAATTGTTTAATTTTGGTGTTTAGTGCCAAGCTTCAAGTAGGGCAAACTTGAATGAGACAAATAACAATCGCAATACTGATGATGCGACAAATGCTAATGTTGCAACAAATGTGAACCTCAAGGTTAATGGAGTTAATCTCCAAGCTGTGATTGACTCAGCTGTTGGAAAAGCTATGAGAAAGGTCATGAAAAAGTTCAAAGAGCCGAATGCTATTTGCTCTAAATCACATTCCTCTGCTCATGAGAAGAGCTTTGTTCATACTTCGAATGCGAAGAATAAACCAAATAACATGATATATAGTGAGGAGCCATGTTCCTCTAAAGGATGTACTTAAAAGTACTTTGTCTCTTGCAAGTCAAGAGACTTCAATGGCAAGAAATGGGCCATTCATTGCATAAAATTGTTGGGTGAAATAAAAACCATTATGTGTATCAGCGGTTATGCTGGGGAGAATATTGTGAGGTATGTATCACAGTCGTTCAATGATGATGCCCTTAGTTGGTGAGGACATTAATATAGTCCACAGGAAAGATACCCTATACAATATGGGATGGTCCAAGTTTATGGACCTTATCAGAAAAACCTGTTGTCCGCGGCACGGAATGAAAATGGTAGAATAAGAATTTTCTGACTCTCACCGTAAAGGATCTAGACTGTCGACAGTATGTTACAGACTTTAATTCATTGTCTAAGATAGTGCCCTATTCGGTTAACCCAGGATCTGAGCGTAATGCACAATATATTGGTGGTTTAGCACCAAAGATAAAAGGGCATGTTAAGACTTCAAAACCTTATTCTTATAAATCCACTATGGATCTATCTCAGCCACTCGCGCTAGATGGGTTAAGAAATAAACCAGTAAAAACTGAGGGGTTCTAGGGTGATGTCATCATGGAGTTCTTATGAACTTCAAGTTTTCAACTCAAATCTTGTACATCTATCATCTACACACACTTCTTCATCATTTTCACCCTTGAATCTCAACTTTTAACCGTGAAATCAGTGGATTTGAGGTGTTCTAGGGTGATGTCATCATGGAGTTCTTATGAACTTCAAGTTTTGGCCTCATTCCACCAAGAACAACTTAGATATGAAGGATTTCCATATGATTTAACACTATTTTCACCGAGATCTAAACAATTTCAAAGTTAAAAGGATTGAAAGAAGCTTTTCTAACTTTCTTTCAACTCTTTTAGACTCAATGCACTTAAAACTGATAGAATTGGAGCTAGTTCAGGCCTTCTACTTGATTCTAGTAAACTGTCGGTCCAAGATCTGATTCCTATCAACGAGACCAACGATCTCGGTTGAACATGAACATCTGTCATGGACAGTTAAGTGACTCGGATTGGGGTGATTCCCGTTCGATCAGCTAACCTGGGTCTGATGGAGTTCCTATTGTTCAATACGTAGCCATATTGTCTCGATCAAACCGCAAAACCTAACAAAAATTTCAAGTTGCAAAACGATCAGAACGCGGGACGGATCGCCGTCCAATCGGATTGCCGTCCGATCGGATTGCCATCCGAACAAACCGCAATCCGATCGGATTGCTTTTGAGGTTCAACACTTAAACTCTTATCAATTTCCAAAGATCATCAGTTTTTAACGGATTGTCATCCTATCGGTAGACCATCTGATCGAGTGACAATCCTGCTGTGAACTTGTTCTCTGGAAAGTACCTCGCCGGACGGATCGCCATCCGATCGAACGACCTGAAAGGTAGAGGTACTTCTCTGTTCTCAAAATGCTACAACGAAAACTTCAAAGCCATCATACACAAACACATCCATCCCAAACGAGTGTCAATCCGACCTAATGGCCATCCGAACGGATGACCATCCGAATGGATTGACATCCGATCGAATGGCCATCCGTTCGGATTGCCATCCGACCGGATGACCACTCGTTACCTTGTATCACTTGCATCATTTTACGCACCACTTATCGCTTATGTATCATTCTGATCAGGCTAATCTCACTCTAGCGCTCCCTTCAATCCATTAACTTTCATCGTTGTGAGTATACTCGATCCCTTTTTGCTTTAAGTACTTTTGGGTGTTACATACGTTACTTATTCTAAATCACATCGACGGACAACGCAAATACTATTTATACGTTGACCATTACTGCAAGTTATATGTAACAACTCTTGCCAAAATTATTATTTCTTATTTTATTATGTCCAATAGGAAACCTTAATTGAGACCCCCAAGTAATATTGCATGACCCCTAAATTTTTCAAAACAATCGAACCTAGGATCAGGGCCCCGAAAAACTCAAGGCGGTATTCCCTAATGGACGATTATCATCACAGTTCATTGTAAAATTCGAAACTCATCGAAATTTTGACTCACCCAGGATATGTGGACACGAGGCTACCCTAGCCTAAAAGTGGACCCGTTGCGCCACGCGCAGGGACCAGGTGACCCTGGCGCGCCACGCGAGGGGAACCATTTTTCAGGATATAAATTAGGGGCTTGGCACTTGCATAGGGGAGTTGTTATGACGTGAAAATACGTTTTCTACGTTGAGTTGTGCTCTGTTCTTTCCAAATTCACTCAAAAACACACATAAGCACGAATCTCTGCTGTGACAACAGGGTAATAACTCGTTCACTGCTATGATATAATGTCCGATTGATTAAAACCGATCCGATGGATGTTTAAGTGCTTCCCGAATCCGGGCTATACTTTGTCATTCGTCGTGAGGGTTTTGATTTCGTGAGCTTATCGTAAATGTTGTATTAAGTTACTGACCTAGTTTCGTATGCATTGTTATTTAAATTAGGTTATCAGGCTTATTAGTAGGCTAAACTCTGCCCAATTAAACCTGCAATGTGAGTCATTCTCTTTTTATCAACTGTTTTAATAAATTTCAAATTATTTTCAAAGTTATAATTACAGGGATTAAGTCGTGGTTATCTTGAATCACTGGAAAGTGGGGTATTGTGCACATTACTAATCTCTCACGGTTAGGTTAACAAACCTAACAGTGATAATCATTACTACTTGGGTGAAAGGCCCCAATAGTGGTATGACCATCGTCACCAGGGTGTGACACGACGCCAGATAAAAATAAGATAGTAGCCATTGTAATCGCTCCTATGCTGTAAATTATGACTAATGTGTCGTTTTATATAACTTGAGTGACTCACCAGTATTTCCCCGCTGATAAAACCTTTTTAAACATGTTTCAGGTGACTTACTGTGAATCAAGGTAAAGTGCTACGGAGCACTAACAAGCTTGAAGTGGTGGCTCAGTAAAATAAATAAACATGTTTTGTAAAACAAGGGATTTCCTCGCGAAATTACCTTTACTGTAAATTATGGGGTTTGTCCCAATTTATGAAATAAAATAATGGGGAAATTTTCAAGCTTTAAAAGATCCTGTTAAACTTCCGCTGTCAACTCAACTAATAAATACCACGGGTTTCTGTCCCGCGGCTCCTGGACCGGGTAACACCGGGACTGAGGCCGTGACAGAAAAAGGTGGTATCAGAGCGACTGAGTTAAGCCAATTAAGTATTTAGAAATACTTAATTTCTCAAATTGCCACTCTGTGATTCTGTAAAAATTTAACTTGCAATATATAACTTTCTAATAAGGATTTTTGTGTTTTCTCTATATCTGCTAAACAGCATGAATGAGTTGTCTGAAGCTCTTCAGAATCTCAATATCTATTCTACTGGTATGGAAGTTTCCGGGGGCTTTTCCGATTATTTGGCCGATACTGAAGAACCCATGGAATTCCAGGCTCAAGCCCAGGAGAAACCCAAGACGAAGAAAAGAAGGAGAATCATAGGCTGGAGACGTGGACGGAGGAAGAAGCCAACGTCACAAAAGGTTAAAAAGACTGAGGATCCCAAGGACAAAGGCAAGGGAAAAGAGATCGGGGAAAGTTCAGGGCAAGCCCAGGAAATGCCACCCTGGGAAGAGCTGGATCGCAAACTGGCAAATTGTGACCTCTTTGGACCTGCCAATGAAAACCTCTTCAATTACCCTGCTGAAGCACAACTTCCAGTTAATCTGAAACCTGCTATCCCAGACCCCATTGTCAGCCACCAACTTTTACCCGGTGAATTGGAAGAATGGTGGACAACTGACTGGCAATTTCAGAATCTTTTGAATAACCCTAACACCTATTTTCCCCAGTTTGACCCTAAGCCTGCACCAAACCCACCGATGAGCACCGAGAACTTGGCTGAACTCCGCCATTATGGCGAGGAGTTGGTGGACGCAGGAAATAGGATCCGGGAAGTAGGGGAGAGAATATCATGGAAGTACGACGAGAGAGAACGTCGTTTCTGAAGTGCCAGCTGACGGGGATCGTATGTGGTGGTGTGGTTACGTGTTTAATAATAATAAAATAATAATAAATATTAATAAAAATATAATCATGTAAAATAACTCAAAATAAAATTTTTGTAACATAACTGGTGTGTATGGATGCATACTAATATATAAAATATCAACGTCGCAAAGTCGACAATTTTGGCTATACGTGTTGACATGATTATGTGTGATTATTATATTGTGATTGATTATTATCTTATTTTGTGCCAATAATTTATATAATTATATATTGAAAATTATCAGATGGAACCCGCTGTCAATGAGCCAGTTAACGAAGTTAACCAATCTGAGCAAAACAATGAAGATCACTTTCTTAATCGGCAAGATATAGAAAATATTGTTGCTCAAGGAATAGCCAATGCTATTCCAGCAATCCTTGCTGCTGCCCGAAATCCAGTTGAACCTCCTCCAGTTGTTCCCAGCAAACGCACGCGCGACGATAATTTCAGTTACAGTGACAATGGAGGCGACAACAATAACAATAACGATGATGTGATGCAAGCCCCATTTCTTAAGAGAATGAAAGCTGCAACGCCTGGTTACACTTACAAGGAATTTCTTGCCTGTAAACCGGTTGAATTTGCAGGCAACGAAGGGGCAACTGCTGCACTGTGTTGGTTAGAGAAAACCGAACCAATAATTAAAATAAGTAAATGTGTCGAGGAAGATAAAGTCATGTAAGCGTCGCATCTTTTTAAAGAAGGGGCGATAGAAATGTGGAACACAGTACTACAAGCTAAGGGAAGTGATGTGGCTTATGCCATGAATTGGGAAGAATTTAAGAGTCCAGTGGAAAGAAAATTATGTCCCGAGTATGAAAAGGAACAAATGACAAATAAGTTCCTAAACCACCGGATGGTGGATGTTGACTGTCGAGGGTATACTTCGACATTCTTCAAGTATGCTAGAGTTGTACCAACCCTGGCTTCGCCAGAACCGGTACTTATTTCTTGTTATATTTGGTGTTTGATTGGCGATATTCCGTGATATCGTTAAAGCTGCGAGACCCCGCACTATTGACGATGCGGTGGAATTAGCCAACACCTTAACTGACGTGCTGGTACGCACAAGAGAAGAAAACCGGAAAAAGGAAGTGGCCCAAAAGATTACCCAAGGATTCCGTGTGGGTAATAGTAGTAATTTCAAGAAAAAGGGAACCGGGCAATCTTCCACGACTCCATTTTGCAATACCTGTAAAAGAAAGCATTTTGGAAGATGCAAAGGGTATTGCAATTTCTGCAAAATTTCAGGGCATCAAGAAGAAAATTGCAGGAGGAAGAAATCAACAATTTGCTTCAACTGTGGAGAAGCTGGTCATTTTAGACCGGACTGCCCTAAACTTGTCAAACCAGCTGACAACAAAGCCAAACCTGCAGAAGGAACTACCAAAAAGAATGCAAGAGCCTTCCAATTGACAACCCAGGAAGCAGAGCTAATTCCCGATGTGATAGCTGGTACGTTCCTAGTTCACGACGTTTATGCAAAAGTATTATTTGACTCTGGTGCAAACCAAAGTTTTATAAATACTTCATTCTTCCAAGCTCTTAACCTACCCTTAACCAACCTTAGACAAATTTTACAGTAGAAACGGCAGATGGGAATTCTGTTAACATAGATAAGGTTTTGCAAAAAGGAAAAATAGAACTTTTAGGCTATAAATTTTCTGCAAACCTGTTACCTATGAATTTAGCTGGATTTGATGTGGTGTTAGGAATGGATTGGTTAGTAGCCAACCATGCTTGAATCCTCTGTGATAAGAATTCCATAGAAATTCGTGCACCTGCAGGAGAAGTAATTATGATTACTGGGGATAAGCCACGTAAACCAAAGAAGTTCATTTCAGTAATGAAAATTGCTAGTTATGAACGGAAGCAAGGATTAGTGTATATGATTTCGGTAATCATTAGCACTAAGGGTAAGGAACTTAAGGAAATTCCAGTAGTATCAGAATACTCGGATGTATTCCCAGAAGAACTACCAGGATTACCACCCGATAGGGAAGTAGAATTTAGAATTCATCAAATTCCTGGAACTACACCAATAGCCAAGGCACCTTATTGGTTAGCACCCACTGAAATGTTGGAATTGAAAAAGCAGTTCGATGAATTGTTAAGCAAAGGATTTATACAACCTAGTTCATCCCCTTGGGAGCACCCGTGTTGTTTGTGAAAAAGAAAGATGGGTCGATGTGAATGTGTATCGATTACAGGGAATTAAATAAGGTTACAATTAAGAATCGATACCCATTGCCTAGGATTGATGATCTTTTCGATCAACTTCAGGGGGCTAGATATTTTTCTAAGATAGATTTACGCTCCGGATACCATCAGTTGAAGGTACAAGAAGAAGACATACCTAAAACCGCTTTCAGAACTAGGTATGGTCACTACGAGTTTACAGTCATGCCCTTTGGATTAACAAATGCTCTTGCAGCATTCATGGACATGATGAATAGGATCTGTAAACCGTACTAGGATAGATTTGTAATTGTCTTTATCGACGATATACTCATTTATTCCAAAAGTCGGGACGAGCATTGTGAACATCTACATGCACTCTTAACTCTGTTAAGTAAAGAGAAGCTTTACGCCAAATTCTCGAAGTGTGAATTTTGGCTACAAGAGGTACAATTTTTAGGACACATGGTGAATCATGAAGGTATTCACGTAGATCCCTCCAAAATAGAAGCGATCACCAAATGGAAAGTCCCGCAATCAGCTATGGAGGTTAGAAGTTTTCTAGGGTTAGCCGGATATTATAGATGGTTTATTAAGGATTTTTCTAAAATAGCTGTGCCATTAACTAAGCTAACCTGTAAAGCAGTGAAGTTTGAATGGGGATGTAGACAATAAGAGGCATTTAAGATTTTAAAGCAGAGGTTAACAAACGCCCCAATTCTTGCCTTACCAAAAGGGAGAGAAGATTTTGAAGTTTACTGTGATGCTTCTAAGCTAGGATTAGGATGTGTTCTAATGCAACGCAAGAAGGTAATTGCGTACGCCTCAAGGCAATTGAAAAAGCACGAGGAAAATTATACGACTCATGATCTAGAGTTAGGAGCCATAATTTTTGCCCTTAAGATTTGGAGACATTATCTGTACGAAAGTAAGTTTACTGTCTATACAGATCATAAGAGTTTAAGATACATATTTGGGCAAAAGGAATTAAACATGAGGCAAAGAAGATGGATGGAAATTCTAAGTGATTATGACTATGATATTCAATATCATGAAGGAAAGGCAAATTTAATAGCAGATGCCCTAAGTCATAAGTATCATGAGAAACAACGACGAGTTTGTGCTCTTAGATTAAGTTTACAATTGGACTTAATGGAACAACTGAAGAATGTTCAAGAAACAGCAATCAAGGATGATGCTGAAGGAATGAAGGGAAGAATAAAGGAATTAGAGCAAGGGATTGATGGAATTTGGAGATTCCACAAGAAAAGGATTTGGGTACCTAAGCAAGGAGACTTAAGAAATAAAATTTTAGAGGAAGCCCATAAATCTAGGTATACCATGCATCCTGGAAATAATAAGATGTACCAAGATTTAAGAAATAATTTATGGTGGATAGGAATGAAAAAGGACATAGCTAGATATGTATCTAAGTGTCTAACTTGTTCACAAATTAAGGCAGAACACTAGAAACCCTCAGGTCTACTACAACAACTAGAAATGCCTGTATGGAAATGGGAACTAATAACCATGGACTTTGTTACTAAGTTACCCAAAACCAGAAAAGGTAACGATGCAATCTGGGTGATTGTGGATCGATTAACCAAATCAGCCCATTTTCTACCCATGAAGGAAACCTTTAGCATGGAAAGATTAGCCAAGTTATACGTAGACGAAATAGTATCATTACATGGAGTCGCACTCTCCATTGTATCAGATAGAGACAGTCGCTTCACTTCCCATTTCTGGACCAGTTTCCAGGAAGCAATGGGAACCTGACTAAACTTAAGTACTGCATATCATCCCTAAACAGACAGACAGAGTGAAAGGACGATCCAAACCCTGGAAGACATGCTTAGAGCATGTGTTATAGATTTTGGTTGAAACTGGGATGACTACCTACTTTAATTGAATTCTCCTATAACAATAGTTATCATTCAAGCATCGAAGCTGCCCCGTTCGAAGCACTATACGGATGAAAGTGTAGAACTCCAGTTTGTTGGGCAGAAATAGGAGAAAGTCAATTATCAGGTTCCGAGATTGTGCAAGAGACTACCGATAAGATCATCCAAATCAAGGAAAGACTAAAGACGGCTCAAGATCGCCAGAAAAGTTATGCAGATAATCGACGCAAGCCGTTAGAATTTCAAATTGGAGACAAGGTACTATTGAAAGTTTCTCCTTGGAAAGGAGTAGTTCGATTCGGAAAGAAAGGAAAGCTAAGTACAAGATACATAGGACCATTCCTAGTAATTCAACACATAGGACCAGTTACATATCGCTTACAACTACCGGAAGAGTTAGCTGGGGTACATGACGTATTTCATGTATCCAACCTCAAGAAATGTTTATCTGACGAATCCCTGGTAGTACCTCTTCAAGACATAGAGGTAAATGAAAAGTTCAAATTTGTTGAGAAACCACTCCAAATAGAAGACAGAAAGGTCAAGTTTCTCAAGCACAAAAGACTAGTACTGGTCAAAGTCAAGTGGGATTCAAAGAGAGGGCCTGAGTACACTTGGGAACTAGAATCAGAGATGAAACGAAAATATCCTTACCTGTTCCAGTAAATCTCGAGGACGAGATTTTAATAAGGTGGTGAGGATGTAACAACTCTCGCCAAAATTATTATTTCTTATTTTATTATGTCCAATAGGAAACCCTAATTGAGACCCCCAAGTAATATTGCACGACCCCTAAATTTTTCAGAACAATCGAAACTAGGATCAGGGCCCTAAAAAACTCAAGGGGGGGGGGGGGGTATTCCCTAATGGACGATTATCATCACAGTTCGTTGTAAAATTCAAAACCCATCGAAATTTTGACTCACCCAGGCTATGGGGACACGAGGCTACCCTAGCCTAAAAGTGGAACCATTTGACCAAGTGACCCTGGCGCACCACGCGAGGGGAACCATTTTTCAGCATATAAATTAGGGGCTTGGCACTTGCATAGGGGAGTTGTTATGACATGAAAATACATTTTCTACGTTGAGTTGTGCTCTGTTCTTTCCAAATTCACTCAAAAACACACACAAGCACGAATCTCTGCTGCAACAACAGGGTAATAACTCGATCACTGCTACGATACAATGTCCGATTGATTGAAACCGATCCGATGGATATTTTAGTGCTGCCCGAATCTGGGCTATACTTTGTCATTCGTCGTGAGGGTTTTGATTTCGTGAGCTTATCGTAAATGTTGTATTAAGTTACTGACCAAGTTTCGTATGCATTGTTATTTAAATTAGGTTATCAGGCTTATCAGTAGGCTAAACTCGGCCCAATTAAACCTGCAATGTGAGTCATTCTCTTTTTATCAACTGTTTTAATAAATTTCAAATTATTTTCAAAGTTATAATTACAGGGATTAAGTCGTGGTTATCTTGAATCACTGGCAAGTGGGGTATTGTGCACATTACTAATCTCTCACGGTTATGTTAACAAACCTAACAGTGATAATCATCACTACTTGGGTGAAAGGACCCAATAGTGGTATGACCATCGTCACCAGGGTGTGACACGACGCCAGATAAACATAAGATAGTAGCCATTGTAATCACTCTTATGCTGTAAATTATGACTAATGTGTCATTTTATATAACTTGAGTGACTCGCCAGTATTTCCCCGCTGATAAAATCTTTTTAAACATGTTTCAGGTGACTTACTGTGAATCAAGGAAAAGTGTTACGGAGCACTAACAAGCTTGAAGTGGTGGCTCAGTAAAATAAATAAACATGTTTTGTAAAACAAGGGATTTCCTCATGAAATTACCTTTACTGTAAATTATGGGGTTTGTCCCAATTTATGAAATAAAAAAATGGGGAAATTTTCAAGCTTTAAAAGATCCTGTTAAATTTCCGCTGTCAACTCAACTAATAAATACCACGGGTTTCTGTCCCGCGGCTCCTGGACCGGGTAACACCGGGACGGGGGCCGTGACATTATACGTGACTCGATGAATGCCCGTTTGTTATATTTACACACTGATTGATGTCTACCTGCCTTAGCAACGATAGTACTATAGTTTGGACTTAGCACCTATTCACTCAGGGGTTGTTAAGGACATTACTTCACGTGTTCGCAGTGGTGAACATGTGATGCGCACTCGCTACTCGCAGTCAAATCGCAATCATTTATGTTGATAGGATCTTTGTCGATAACTTACATGCTTCACATTATACGATGTTCATGCTGGTTATGCGTAAACGCTTTCGAACTCTATTATACTATCAAACTTGTATGCTCACCTTTACACTATGTGTATTGACCTCTAATTTAACGTATGTGACAGGTGCTTAGGATGTTTGCTTGCTGGTTGATGAAACCGAGCTAGGATGGAGTCTAGAAACAAACTAAATAAAAATCTGAGTTACCGGAATGGATATTTATCCTTGAGAACCAATGTCTGTAATAATTGTTTTTATTTTATATGTTTGTGGTATGGGAGATGAACATTAATATATTATAACGAATAGTTGTTATGGATTCTCCTTGACAATCTTTTTCGCTCAGTGCCGCGCCCCGATGTTTCCGCCATCGGTTGGGGTGCGAGAGATTGGTATCAGAGCCATAACTATAAAGAATTAGGCAAGACTCGACCTAGTCCGGGTCGATGTCTTAGAAACAACCTAGTCTATTGTCTAAGTACCATGTTGGTGCATATTCTGTGACAACAGCTTAATAGTTTAATTGTTTAGTCTTTTGATATTTTGTATTGGGCTTAGCTTATTGGTTAGTGAGTTTATTTGTTGTAATGGGCTTGGAAAATGGCCTAGCCCAGTAGGAAGCCTACTTCACAAACATGTGGTATATAAACATGTTTTGTGATTAGGGTTTTAGGGGTTAGAGTTCTTAGAAGTGTTAGAGAATTTTAGAGAGAGAAAACCTAGAGAGAGAAGAGAAATTCGAAATTTGGTTTGAGAGCAAAATCACAGAGATATGTTGTGAGGTTGTGAGGTCCTGAAATTGATTGTAAAACTGATCATTTGGATAATCAATAGAAGACACATTTGATTGTGAATTCTGTTTTCTACTTGTTTATGTGCTAATCTGGTCTAGAGGATTCCGCACTCTAGATTGGATATACAATTCTGTGACGATCTGTATGAACAAGGGGACCTACAATTGGTATCAGAGCTTTAGGTTCTTGAAGAAGCTCGGTTCAGAATTTGTTGCTGCAGAAAAGGGTGGATTTTCGGGTTGTTTTAAAAATTTTCGAAAATTTTGAGGATTGAAGTTCTAGGGTTTCGAATTTTGGAGGCTATTTTTCAAAAAAAATTTAGTGTTTGATCTGATTGCATATTTAATTTTGCTGTTTAAGTGTTTTTGGTTGCAGGTTTGGTTAACGTTTTGAAGAATTTTGGCTGAAAAACTTGAAGATTCAAAGATTTGTTCTTCGTTAAGTTCATCAAAATTTTGTCAAAAGTTTGCTGATTTGGTTGTTCGATTGTGTAGGAAACTGTTAAAAGGATCTGGAAATCTGCAGAAAATTCGATCAGATTGAGTTTCCATAATTTACTAGCATAATTAACAATTTCGCAGCAAATTTAACATCTACACTGACAGACCAGCGAATTTGTGATCTAGTAACTCGGTGACCGGCGAAATTAAATCCAAATGCGACTTTGGTAACCGTATAATTGTCCTCAGCGAGATTATTACGGTGATTGGCGAAGTTACTAGACGTCGGTTTGGCGAACTTAATAACCAGCGAAATTAACTGGAGTATTTGACTAGGCAACTTAATTATAATTACTCTACCAGCATAATTATAATTACTCTACCAGCAAAATTATAATTACTCTATCAACATATTTAACTTGGTTAACCAGCATAATTAGCGTAACCCAGCGAAATTAAATTGGTCTGCCAGCGAAATTAGTAGAGGAATTAAAAGGTGGAGTATTTATTTTGTTGGAGTAATTAGATACGTATATAGTATTTAACGTTTTTGAAAATAGAAAGTGATCCGTAGCTCATCTCGACAGACCGTTTGCACGGTTGGACTCGGTTGATTTTTTTAGGACAAAAAAGACTCAGGAAAATCCCGAATTTGGTTTTTGACATTATATATCTTTGGATTTGTAATTTCGAGACGATTCTAACGAAATAATTTGGTAAAAACAGTTTTCGGAAAATTTTGTACGGTTTTATCAGTACGGTTACGTTAAAAACATGTTTTAAGATGGTTCAAATGGATAAGGTTAGTGAGACTGTTAAGAATTGGCCAAAGTTGAGAAACGTCAAAGAATATTCTGTCTGGAAATAGGAGTTTGAGGGATTTTTGAAAAGTAAAGATACCAAATGTGGTATTGTATGATTGATGGATATGTTGCTCCTACACGTCGTGTTGAAGGAAGGGTTAAAGTGATTTCTTATGACAAGATGGATGAATCAGAGAAATAGGTGGTTGATGGTGAGAAGAAAGCTTTAGCTGCAATAAAAATGTCCTTACCTGATGGCATCAAGCATACCTTTAAGAAGTACACTAATTCAAAGGATATGTGGGATGCATTAGAAAAGCGATATCAGGGAAATGCAGATGTTGTGGTAGAAGAGAAGAAGAAAGCTGTTGAGAAGAAGGATGCAGAAGTTTCAAAGGGCTTGAATGATGTGAATGGACTTATAGCAGAGGTAAAGGTAAAATCAGAATCTGTAAGTCATACATGTCATAATTGCACTGAACTACAAGGCAAAGTTGACCGACTATCGAAGTAAAATAAAATTCTTTTAGCTGATTTGGAAAAACGAAAAGAGTTAAATGTTCTTTTGATTAAAAGAGAGTCAAATTGTTTAGATAAACTCAAATCAAATGAACAAGAAATCAGCAATTTAACAAGCAAAGTCAATGAACTGTTACAGATCATTCATTTGGCTCGTGAAACTGTAAAGGATAAAACTAATGAATTTTCTAAAAAGTGCAGGGAATTAGCCATTGCACAAGACCAAATTGTTGAACTTAAAGGAAAGTTAGACAAATTTGTAAATTCTTCATTAGTTAGGACTCAAATTCAAAAAGGGCTGAAAAGAGTAATGATAGAACAGGAGTGGGGTTTAGTAAAGCTTCACCTTCTAAGGATCAAGATTACTCGTTTTTACCTGATGAGAATGAGCTAACTGACTTTATGACTACTACACCAGCTGTAGTGGATCCGATAACTGTGGACTTGCTAAAATAGTCCAGTATCTTTGAAAGAATCTGTTGAGTCTAACAGTACACCTCATAAATTGGATGAGGATACTGAAGAGGAAAAGAAGAAAACATTTAAAAAGATATTTCACAAAAAGAGAATATATAAGACAAAATCTTGTTTTAAATGTCACACTAAAGGGCATGTGGCGAGTTGTTGTCCTTTGAAGAAAAATAAGCAAAAAGTTGATGAGGTTAAAGATGGGAATAGGGTTGATTTAAATAATAATGTGCAACCACATTGTCAATATAATCAACCAATATTTCAATCTAAAACTTCAACATCAAGACGATTTGATAGACCAAGAAGCAATTTTACACAATTTAATCATTTTAATGGTAAATCAAATCGGTTTCAAAGTCAGAATAGAAATTTTGGATATCAAAATCGATACCAGACATCTAGTAATCGAAATTTTCAAAGAAGAAACGAATATAGGGGTTTTAGTAACTCAAATGTTCGACAACATCCAAATTTTTTTCAAAATTCATGGAATAATAATGGGAGAAGAAGGCATCAGGATAATAATTTTCAAAGGTCATAAAATTCGAGATTTTATTGGAATTCTCGCAATCAAAGACCTCGTGAAAATTATAAATCTTGTTCAAGAATGGGGAATACATCCAAGACACCAGTAAGGTGTGATGGATATTTGTTACAAGCATCGTATATGGATTTACATGGTCAACCCAAAACCGGTCAGGTTTGGGTTGTTAAGTCTAACTAAGTTGTTGAGTGTGTGCAGGATGACCAAGAAGGACTGTTGTTGTGTTCAATAGTGGTTGTTCCTGTAAAGTGTCTGAGGTGAATAGTAGGTTAAAATTGGTAACTAACTATTTACTTTAGTGATTGATTGATGATTTATTGGTGAAAAAACCTATTGTCAGATTGAAGTGGGAGTCTGGTTGTGTTTAAAATTTGTGTTTTTAAAACTTACTCCATAAAAACAAAAATTTAGGGGGAGAAATTTCCCTAAGCCAAAAGGAGTTTAGTTAGTGCGTGTGTTTAGGGGGAGTAAGTTATAAATAAATTAAAAATAATTTTAAAAAATACAAAAAAATTGAAATATCAAAAACATAAAAAAATAGAAAATCAAAAATGAGTTATCATTATGTGAAAAAGAAGAAATGATAGTACATCAGCAAGTTAGACTGTCACACTGAAAAATGAATTAAATTGCTTAAGTGTGATAGCAGCTTCATCATATGATGTACCAGTAGGCAAAAGCATGAAATAATCAACTTACCAATGTGATATAAACATAAAGGAACTGAATATGAGTGGGGAACACATCAGTGGTGTATGGTTTAATGACCTTAAATCTTGCGTTGATAGATTGCCAAAATCTGAGGTTTTGGGTCTTTATACTGTTATTTCATCTGGGGATATCAGGGTTGTCCTTCTTCTGCATCCAGATACATGCTGACCTAGACACAACCAGGATATCTTAAAAGAGCAAAAAATGCCAAATCCCATAAATGAAGAAGCTCTCCTAGAGAGTCATTCAAAATGTGCAAAATGCATAAATCGTACCAAAAATGGTATTTGTCATAGCCCTCGTTAGATATTTTGGTCTCTTTGTTGTACGGAAGTGATCACCAATTATCTATCGTTGAAAAACAAAACGGATGAATTCAGTATACTCACCTACTACGATGAATCTTTGTGCATACCTTGATCGTGGGGGTATATCCTGAAGTGGGACACACTAATATTTCAGTAAATAAAATTACCTTAACGTATCATACGGTATTGGAACTTGAAATGTTCATGCATTTTGTTTAAGTGGACAAACATACTGGTAATCGTCTTGAACTACTTTTCATGAAAATTAAATAAAGAATTATCTAATCGTGTGAAAACAGTTTGATTTAGCTGATATGATCTTCTTACACATGATTCTCACAAAAAGATGTAATTGTAAATATTTTTGAGTTTAGTTTAGTTTGTTTAGTTTGTTTTGAAAATATCAAAAATACCAAAAAGATTTCTTTTTAAAAGATCTCCCATTTTGAACTAACATGTAGTTGTTTTTGCAAATTAAGATAAAATATTGGTTTATCTTTAAATGTGAAAAAGACTAATGGTTTTTTGAGATACTTGCTTGTGTTTCTAAACAGATTGATGCAATTATCAAAATGAAGTGCAGAACACAAGTGAAGTACAGATTGAGAGTGAAATGAAGAATGTGTGAAGATGCATGGTAGGATCCTTCTACTACGTTGCAGAGAGAAAGTGATATGGAAGAGTTGAAGTTTACTTGCTTAACCAAAGATTGCTAGTTCACTGATCTACAACGAATGAAAGTTTTGGAGATTGGAAGCATCAGCTAAAGGGGAGTCTGTTGATGTCAGAAACTGTGTAGCTGATGCTATCCAAAGACCAAAAGAACACAAGATGTTTGAAGACAAAGTTACACTATGAAGCTATTGTCATGGGGGAGTCTGTTGATGCATATTCTGTGACAACAGCTTAATAGTTTAATTATTTAGTCTTTAGATATTTTGTATTGGGCTTAGCTTATTGGTTAGTGAGTTTATTTGTTGTAATGGGCTTGGAAAATGGTCTAGCCCAGTAGGAAGCCTACTTCACAAACATGTGGTATATAAACATGTTTTGTGATTAGGGTTTTAGGGGTTAGAGTTCTTAGAAGTGTTAGAGAATTTTAGAGAGAGAAAACCTAGAGAGAGAAGAAAAATTCGAAATTTGGTTTGAGAGCAAAATAACAGAGATAGGCTGTGAGGTTGTGAGGTCTTGAAATTGATTGTAAAACTGATCGTTTGGATAATCAATAGAAGACCCGTTTGATTGTGAATTCTGTTTTCTACTTGTTTCTGTGCTAATCTGGTCTAGAGGATTCCGCACTCTATATTGGATATACAATTCTGTGACGATCCGTACGAACAAGGGTACCTACATACCAACAGACCGACTTGTGCATACCCGGTATGGGTTTTGTACAAGCTTACTCGCTACTTCTCGCTCGAACTCGCTGTACACTACACTCTTGCGCGAACATCGCATACTACAGTTCCACGCAAGACCAGCCTTTCCTAAGGCTGGATACACACGCAGACGAATGATCTGGTTAAGATTAGGTGTGACAACCGCAAACTCTCGACCAGAACACTTGTTCGATTCGCTACTTTTACTACAAACACGGGAATTTGCGTTGAATCATGAGTGAAATCCATACTTCGACATGAATTTTCCCTCTACTTCATCAAAACAGGAAACATAGTCGTTAAGTTAGGGGTGAAACCCGAATCTTGGTGACTTATTCCGTTCTTTATTATGGTTTGCTAAACTCTCACCAAAGTCTCGACGGACTCCAACGACTTGAAGTCACACTACAACTGGAGGGATGCGTGCCGATTCCTGGATTGAGGCAAGAGCACAGTCCTAAGACCTTAGTATGCATTACGAGTCCTTGTGAATAGTCGAATCACTTTGGATAGTCGATGTCTATCGAGCCGCAGATAATCTACCCTTGATTTTATGTGTTTTGATTCTGGATTTCGCCGCTGCTAACTCTGAGAAGTTACCGATTTTATGTGGAGTTTTATGTGTTTTATATGATTATTTGTTAGCATTTAGAGATAAACAGTACGGTGGTACTGGTGATTTGATTTCACGCTCTTCACTCCGCTCGACACACACAACTAACTACGTAACAAATTGCTAGTGTTATTCGCAATCACTACTCACTAATCGCAATCGCTATACTTAAACCGCTATACGCTTTTATGAAGGATAGGTGAATACGTAAAAAATATATGTTTAGGCTAGCTTATGTGCTCATGTGCTTATGTGATTCTGTTCTTACGTAGTTCTGTGACTATATGCCTATGTGAACTTTGTGAATGGCTGTGTTCCTAAGCTTTATGGTGAATCGCTAGACTATACTAGGAATAATCGAAATTGAGTTTGAGTCATGTGACGATGTCTGATGCAGACAATGTCGTCATCTGGATCGCAACACTCCTGCGCAGCCAGACGTAATCACGCTGACAAGCGAATCGCCTCTCTCGTCGCTAAGCAAATGGCGAAAGTTATCCCACAAATCGTCAGTGAACTGAATGAGAACGCTAGCAAGTCCTCGGAAGAGTCCAGGAACGATACTCCTAAGGCCGCTTTTAGCTTCAAGCAGTTCAAAGCCTGCGGACCAAAAGAATTAACCGGCGAAGAAGGTCCTAAGGCCGTCTTTCAATGGTTTGATTCTATCGAAGTCACCCTGCGCCAGAGTGGCTGTCCAGAAAACCTGCGCACTGTCAACGCTACCGGCGTCTTCCAATCCCGCGCTCTTGATTGCTGGACGGCCGAGAGGAACAAACGAGGAAACGATGCAACTTTCGGATTGTCGTGGGACGAGTTGAAGAACATCATGATGCAAGAGTTTTGTCCTCCCCATGAACTCCAAAAGCTCGAGGATGAATTCTGGCACATTAAGCAGGATGGTGGAGATAACGCTGGTTTAACTGCTTGCTTCTAGCAGTTGAGTATCATCTTCCCTGGTCAGGTTACTACTCCTGAGATTAGGATCAAGAAGTATATCCGTGCTCTTCCGGATTGCGTAGCAGATTTAGTTCAGGCTGCAAAAACGACAACAATCGAGGAAATCTACTTGCTCGCCACTGAGATCAATGATAAGTGAGTCAGGGTGGTTATTTCGACAAAGCCTCCAAGAATCTGCATCAAGTCACCACTGCTACACCCGCTGAAACTACCGCCGCACCGCAGTCTTCAAGCTCTCACATCATAAGAGGAAGAACAACAGCAGTTCCAGCAACAAGAACTGTGCAGTTACTGCCACTTTAAACAGTACCTGCCCAACCGCAACCTCAACACCGCCAAGTAGCGGCACCCGTGGCCAATGCACAGCCGGCAAAGCGTGCATACACTGGACCACACCCGCTCTGCCCTACTTGTACCTATCATCACCCGGTTGGTATCGCATGCCGGTTCTGTGTTTATTGCAACATGTACGGCCACTTCACTGCAAATTGCCGTACCGATTCTCGACAAGCCCCAGCTCCAGCTCAAGGTCAAGCTCCTGCACCCGCAACTAACGCTCGAGCTTGCTTTGCATGTGGTGATCCCAACCACTTTGCAAACATGTGCCCCAACAGGGTAGTGAAACAAGAGCCCCAATAGCAGCCGCAACAACAACAGCAACAGTAGCAGCAGCAACCAGCAGCCTACGGGCGCGTCTTCAACATCCACGCCCGCCAGGCTCAGGCAGACAACAACGTGGTTAATGGTACGTTTCTTGTAAATGGTATATATGCTTCGTGTTTGTTTGATACTGGAGCAGATAATTGTTTTGTATCGTTCGAATTCGAAAGGCTCCTAAATCGTAAGCGCGTTAACCTCCCATCGACCTTCGACGTAGAAGTTGCCACTGGAAGAACTGTCACCGTCAATTCTGTTTTACGTGACTGTACTCTCAATCTCAACGATCATGTTTTCCCAATAAATCTTATTCCAATGCAACTCGCTAGCTTTGATGTCATAATAGGCATGGATTTCCTTCGGGAGAATCATGCTGAAATTGTTTGCTTCGATAAAATGATTCGTTTCTCTCTCGTGAATGGTGATCAACTTTGTGTGTATGGCGAAACTCCTTCTAAAGGTCTCAAACTCATGTCTTGTGTCCAAGCTAGCAAGTATCTCCGCAAGGAATACCAAGCTTTCTTGGCACACATCGTAGTAGTGAAGAAGGAAAAGAAAGACAAGGAGGTAGACCAGGTGCCTGTGGTTCGTGATTTCCCTCTTGTATTCCCTGACGATCTTCCAGGATTACCTCCCACCCGTGATATCGATTTCCGAATCGACCTCATTCCTGGAGCAAACCCTGTTGCTAGAGCGCCTTATCACCTCGCTCCCTCTGAAATGCGCGAACTCTCGAGTCAGCTCCAAGAACTACTTGATAAAGGCTTCATTCGCCCTAGCACCTCTCCTTGGGGCGCTCCTGTCCTTTTCATCAAAAAGAAGGACGGATCGTTCCGGATGTGCATCGACTACAGGGAATTGAATAAGCTTACCATCAAGAATCGATATCCCTTGCCTTGAATCAATGATTTGTTTGATCAACTACAAGGTGCTACGTGTTTCTCGAAGATTGATTTACGCTCAGGCTATCACCAACTACGAATCCAGGAAGAAGATATACCCAAAACCGCTTTTTGAACCCGATACGGTCACTACGAGTTTGTTGTCATGCCTTTTGGTTTGACCAACGCTCCCGCAGTCTTTATGGATCTAATGAATCGCGTGTCCAAACCCTTCCTTGACCGCTTCGTCATCGTGTTCATCGATGATATCCTGATCTATTCCAAGTCAAATGCCGAACACTCGCAACACATACGTTTGCTTCTTGAGTTACTCCAGGGGAACCGTCTCTATGCCAAGTTCTCCAAGTGCAAATTTTGGCTGGAGGAGGTCCAATTCTTGGGTCACATTGTCAATAGTCAAGGTATTCATGAACGAGCTCAACCGATACTTTTAGCGACTATTTACACTTTAATTTGGCATATTTGATGAAAAGCTATATATATTGCGTGAATTGATTGAATTTTGATAAAAATAGCGACAACTTATGTTGTCGGGGCGTCCAAAAACAGAGGAAACTCTGCCCGTTTTTCGAGAAAATCCGTAAATTAAAACGCGTTTTATTATAAAACAAACATCGGATTCAAATGATATTTTGGAAAGACGAACTCAAGCATATAGTTTCTTTCGATAACACTTTACAACTTACAATAAATGACGAGTCGGAAATTTATTTACAACAAATAAATATAATTATTATATTTATTATAAACTTCGGAATTTCGACAACTCCTTTATAAAGTCAATATAATTATTTATATTGTTTCAAACGCCGAACACACATTCGTTTATAAAAATAAATATAGTTATATATTTATTTTCAAACACGACAATCCGACGATTCTTTCATGAATATGACTTTTTATATTCACGTCAAAGGCCTAAATGGCATAGACATACACTTTGATAAATATCATACGAGACATATATATGATACGAATTGGTTATACGTTATTTTCATACAAACTTTTGTACATACACGTACGATTTCTCGAGACAACTAACGCGATTATATCGATATATTTATATACTTTTATATAAATATTCATATACTTTAAACCTCACGAGAACTAAGTCTTTTCGAGACTTCTTAAATACCGACGAATAAACGAATTACGCAAGCATAACTTCTTCGCTTCTTTCTAGTTAACAACTTACTGTCGAATCGTTCGGCTAACGATTCGGTAGAGCTCGGTGACACGTAGACTAGTTACCGCTTTTATTTAGAAACTTATTAGATATTCCGTGTTAGGAATATTGT
Source organism: Helianthus tuberosus (assembly GCA_030545235.1). NCBI lineage: Eukaryota > Viridiplantae > Streptophyta > Magnoliopsida > Asterales > Asteraceae > Helianthus > Helianthus tuberosus. The sequence goes on from CM060441.1 coordinate 24,577,649, forward strand.
AGAATGCATGCTAGCGAGTCTCACTTTGGAAACGACATCACGGAGTCGTAATTAGCTAGCTTTGCACATGGAAATTCAGGTGAGTTCATAACCCCCACTTTTTACTGCTTTACATTTTTGTAAATGTTTTCGGGGTGGAAAGACATGCACGTTTTGCAAAAACATACAAAGTTTTGAACAAACGCAAAACTCGTATTTCTAAATCATATTACGAAGGGATTTCGAGGAACACAAATGATTTACGAAAGGTTTATACTAAACATACCGGTTTTCAAACAAACGTATCTTTCGGAATATGCATACCCACGAATTCTAGTTTTCTAAACTACGGGTAAATACAAGAAGCACTCTTGGTGAGAACGAGTACCAAGTATGATGCAAATGCTTATTTTTGAAATGTGAATGATTTTCGGTCAGGGTGACCAGGGATTTTCGGTCAGGGTGACCAGGGATTGGGTCGGGGAGACCAGGGATTTTTATACATGGTATGATTAGCGTAAGGAGGGTTTACTACTTAGATCATGTGAGTGGGTAGGCGCAACTTGGGATCATTAATCCTCATTGTAGGACCGAGGGACAGGAGCGGTAGATCTATCTGGGTGTCGCGAGCCCAGCCCCCAGGCCAAACAGAACGGACCTCGAGGTGACTTTGTATCCGACGCATAAATTTGCTAGGTTTGAGTCTTCCTACTTGCACTTCACACATACCATTGGCTTTGCAAACCATTGGTGATCTATTTTTCCTTATTTGCTACATACCAGGGACATATATACTTACGAAACCACTTGTTCATACAAATTAAATACCATGTTTTATACAAAAATTCAAAGCACAGGATTATGCGGGTATGGAGTCAAAGTCAGGGTGGGCATTGACGGTTATGCGAACATTACAAATACATGGTTTTTATGAACATACTGTGTTACAAACACAACGTTTCCATATAACCTGGCAAGAAAAATGACTTTTGATTCATTTTCTCAATACTATTTCAAAAACCGGTTACTCAAAAGATTTATTTCAAATCTTTTACAAACAAACTATGAACTCGCTCAACTTTATGTTGATTTTTTTGCATGTTTCTTTCTCAGGTTACTTTTCTAAGACAAGGCACGGTTGGAATAGGAGGACCATCGAGAATTCGAGTACTTAGCAGACGTTCAGTTTCTAGAAGTCTTTGCTTATTTGCTTCTGCTGTGCAATGAAGATACCAGTCCAGTCACGACAATGCTCTGATATTCGGGGTGTGACAGATTGGTATCAGAGCTATAGGTTACAGCGAATTAGGTTTCTGTTGTGATACCTAGGCTCTAACCTCACTTTTCTCTGGGACTTAGACTAATAAGACGTTGAATACATACAGAACGCCTAGTACTCGAATATGGTCTCCAACCGTTGCCGAAAAGCAAACAGTCAAAATTTTGTTTTCAAACATACGCTATTGTGATGTTTTATACACGGTACACAAAACAATTACATACAGTACACAACACTCTGAGAGTTTAGGAAACATCCATTTAAGACCTTCGGAACAGGGAATTCACTCGGGTAGCTGGATCTGGTGGAGAGACCAGGGAGTTAGTCTGAGAGACTAGGAGATTCAGTCTGAGAGGCTGGGAGGATAGTCTAGTGGGACTAGGAGATTCAGTCTGAGAGGCTGGGAGTATAGTCTAGTGGGACTAGGAGATTCAGTCTGAGAGGCTGGGAGGATAGTCTAGTGGGACTCAGTCTGAGAGGCTGGGAGGATAGTCTAGTGGGACTAGGAGATTTAGTCTGAGAGGCTGGGAGGATAGTCTAGTGGGACTAGGGAGTCAGTCTGGGAGGCTGGGAAAATTGTCTAGTGGGACTAGGGAGTCAGTCTGGGAGGCTGGGAGGCTAGTGGGACTAGGAGGACTATTTGATTGCTTATTGATTATTTGTGCATGTGTGTGTTTATTAAAGGTCATCACGTAGGAACCGCGAATATTAACTCGGGCACACACTATTATCCATATTGTCTATGATATTTTAACTTCCCGAGCAGGCATCCTACGCATAACAAAACGCTAGCGCATGAGAATACATAGAACTCAAATTTTACGCCAACGGATGTCGGGGTACATCACCTTCTACGCGGCACACAACGCTAGTGCACAGGTATACGTGAAACTTAAGCTATACATCAACGGAGATTGAAATACGACATACACGACTATCGAGGCGAGGCCTTTGAGAAGGAACGATGACGCAATCTAACGACGACGCTAGATTCCTGTCAGCAGGAGAACTTACAATCAGGAAACGACAACCCGACACGAATCACGCCAGGGAGAAGACGAATGTCTCCGCATTTTCTCCCCCCCCCCCTACCTAATTAATGACAAGTACGCTATGTTCGACATTCCATGGTAATGTCACTTAACAACCGGATATCACACGCAACCCCGGGTAAAGTCCTCAAAATTTCTTTTATTGAAATTTTGACTTTTACATTTACTGAGTAGATTTTCGTATCTCTACTCCTCTTAATGGTCATTGTATCACGATCATTTCTTTACAAGTTACATACATGGTTTTTCGTTGTAACCATGCCTAAAGTTTTCTTGTCAATACATATATTTATTGTCGGATTGCGCTAAACTCGTTTACGCGTCTCATGCACGGATTTAATTATTTCTTTATTAATTTGTTTTAAATCCGCTTTGAATTATCATATTAAAGCAGTCTTAACACAATCGTGCGTTAAGACAATGGTACACAAATTCATTTTATATTCCGGTGTACCTCATAACGGTTCTTTCAACATCGATCGAATGCTTTGCGACATTCATTGCTTCTTCACCTTCGATCGAAAACATTGTTTCCTTGATGTTTCATTTTCAATTGAAAATTCTATGATGTCATTTGAAACAAACTTTCAGATTCCCTTTACTGCGCATTCATTGACTTCAAACACGGTGAATTTGTTTGATCACCGCTATTATTGGATTGTTTATATCACTACGACCCCTTGTGGTGTTGGTACAAACTTGTAGCTTGGGCTAATTATGATTGAGCGTTTTATGCAAAACACGGGTGATACTTGTTCGATCACCTCTATTATTAAATTGTTTCATTCATTGCGACACCTTGTGGCGTCGGTATAACTTGCAGCTTGTGCTGATCACGATCGAGCGTTCCATGCAAACTAGTACATTTGAGATTGATAATTCTAAGTTCATCCAGTGGATGTTATTGCTTCTAGAACTCATTTACATGTTATAAACGTTCATATGGAATTCGATTGGTCGAAGTTCCTGTTCATTGTTGGATCCTTGTTAACTTAGTCGCACTGGTGACTGTATCATTACGTCTCGTTTCCTTTGACATCAATTACTGAGACACGTTTCTTTTAAACCGTTAGGATTCATATTGTTGAGGAATGTCATTAAATTCACATGATTCAAGTAAGTCTTGTTTCGATTACGCAGTCATTCACTTTGTTATTATTCGGACTTACCTGCGAACAACACAATTCTGAGGAGATAACATAGTCTAAATTTCGAGGACGAAATTTCTGTAACAGGGGGAGAATGTGACAACCCGTGATTTACGGCACCTAATTACGTGATTAGCAGATGATTAACGCAATAATAATTAGTGTTTACAGAGCAAATTAATTTAATTAGGCCTTTGGAGTGCCCACGAACGTTTATCCGACTTTACAGTGCGTGAACGGTGGTTTACAGAGAAGCCTGTGAAACGTTAAACGGCAACGAACTGATACCGTACAAAATACTGACCACGCCGACAAGTATGAATGTTACACAAATATTTTATGTTGTGAAATTTATTTTGTGAATTTATTGGGCTTCCGTGCGATACAAATGCAACATGAACTAAAAACGCGATAGTAGGAAACGCATCGGCAACAAAACGGAAGCAACGGAGACGCCTGTCACCTTCGAAACTTACATTTTATGCTATATTTAGCTCCGTAATTAATTTTGGTGACTACAGTCGAAACCGGATCGAAAAACGGATTAAGGATGGCAACGATACAATTTTTCGCGATTATTACCGTGATCGACGAACGGACATGCAAACAACGACTACCGACCGTATTTTGTGTGTATTTTAATTTTTTACGTTAAATGGAGTTCAGGATTTGACAACGAGTCTTGTAGGAATTACGGGCCACTTACACACGAGATGGGCTTGTGGGCCCTGGGCCCAAGCCCAAAACCCACAAGCCTAAACCTGTATATAATACAGATCTTTACTACAAGACTTTCTTGTAAATCTTACCAAGATCTCTATAGATCTTATAAAAATCTTGCCAAAATCCTTTCAAATCTAAACAAAATCTATATAAAATATACTCAAAATCTATACAAGATTTCATCTAAACATCTTATAAGGGTTAGCCCCCTCCCTTACTCTTCATATGAGCAGCAATACATACACTCACACAAAAAGAAGTCAGCCTCTCTCTCTCTCGATTTTAGTTGCAGACATAACACAAGATCAACATTTCCCCCTCTCTTGATCTCACTCAACACCAAACCAAACACCCACTTGTTTCACCTCCACTCCCGTTCCCCCTGTTACACAAGCCCACAGCCCCCCCTTGTCTGATTTCGTCTCCGGTGAGACCACCGGCGGAGCTCCGGCAGAGACCATCGGAGGCGGCGGCGGCATTGTGGTGCCCTCGGGAACTCGTACGAGCAGAGAAACAGAGATCAGAGGTCGGAGGAGGGACACCAACCGTAGATCCGGCGTCGGTTTGTCCGGTCAGCCACGAGTACAGCCCCCCCCCTTCTTCTCGGTAAGTGGTTTAACCCTCCTCCATCCTTCTTCTTCTCCTCGATCTGTAACAGATCCGTGTTGATCCGGTCGAATACTTGGTGTTCCAGGTAGTGACGAGGATGATGATGATGTGGTTCGGTCAGATTTAGCTTTGGTTCAGTTCGGGTCGGGTCGCAAGTTTGGGTCTCGGCCCGAGTTCAGTCAAACCGGTCAAAATCAGCGGCTTTGGGGTTTCAGCTGGGTTCGGTCAAAGACGGTCAACAGCTCGGTTCGGGTTAAACGCCTTTGGGTTAGACTCCGTTAAGGTGACTCGGTGAAACCGAGTCAACTCAGTCAACTCAGGTCAACAGTGAGCTGACTCGGTCAACTCGGTTAGGCGGTCCACGGTTCGACGCGGGAGATTTGGTAAAAATTAAAGTCGCGATTTATATTTACATTGTTTTTATTTCGTGAACGAGCTCGACCGATACTTTTAGCGACTATTTACACTTTAATTTGGCATATTTGATGAAAAGCTATATATATTGCGTAAATTGATTGAATTTTGATAAAAATAGCGACAACTTGTGTTGTCGGGGCGTCCAAAAACAGAGGAAACTCTGCCCATTTTTCGAGAAAATCCGTAAATTAAAACGCGTTTTATTATAAAACAAACATCGGATTCAAATGATATTTTGGAAAGACGAACTCAAGCATATAGTTTCTTTCGATAACACTTTACAACTTACAATAAATGATGAGTCGGAAATTTATTTAAAACAAATAAATATAATTATTATATTTATTATAAACTTCGGAATTTCGACAACTCCTTTATAAAGTCAATATAATTATTTATATTGTTTCAAACACCGAACACACATTCGTTTATAAAAATAAATATAGTTATATATTTATTTTCAAACACGACAATCCGACGATTCTTTCATGAATATGACTTTTTATATTCACGTCAAACGCCTAAATGGCATAGACATACACTTTGATAAATATCATACGAGACATATATATGATACGAATTGGTTATACGTTATTTTCATACAAACTTTTGTACATACACGTACGATTTCTCGAGACAACTAACACGATTATATCTATATATTTATATACTTTTATATAAATATTCATATACTTTAAACCTCACGAGAACTAAGTCTTTTCGAGACTTCTTAAATACCGACGAATAAACGAATTACGCAAGCATAACTTCTTCGCTTCTTTCTAGTTAACAACTTACTGTCGAATCGTTTGGCTAACGATTCGGTAGAGCTCGGTGACACGTAGTCTAGTTACCGCTTTTATTTAGAAACTTATTAGATATTCCGTGTTAGGAATATTGTAGAATGCACGCTAGCGAGTCTCACTTTGGAAACGACATCACGGAGTCGTAATTAGCTAGCTTTGCACATGGAAATTCAGGCGAGTTCATAACCCCCACTTTTTACTGCTTTACATTTTTGTAAATGTTTTCGGGGTGGAAAGACATGCACGTTTTGCAAAAACATACAAAGTTTTGAACAAACGCAAAACTCGTATTTCTAAATCATATTACGAAGGGATTTCGAGGAACACAAATGATTTACGAAAGGTTTATACTAAACATACCGGTTTTCAAACAAACGTATCTTTCGGAATATGCATACCCACGAATTCTAGTTTTCTAAACTACGGGTAAATACAAGAAGCACTCTTGGTGAGAACGAGTACCAAGTATGATGCAAATGCTTATTTTTGAAATGTGAATGATTTTCGGTCAGGGTGACCAGGAATTTTCGGTCAGGGTGACCAGGGATTGGGTCGGGGAGACCAGGGATTTTTATACATGGTATGATTAGCATAAGGAGGGTTTACTACTTAGATCATGTGAGTGGGTAGGCGCAACTTGGGATCATTAATCCTCATTGTAGGACCGAGGGACAGGAGCGGTAGATCTATCTGGGTGTAGCGAGCCCAGCCCCCAGGCCAAACAGAACGGACCTCGGGGTGACTTTGTGCCCGACGCATAAATTTCCTAGGTTTGAGTCTTCCTACTTGCACTTCACACATACCATTGGCTTTGCAAACCATTGGTGATCTCTTTTTCCTTATTTGCTACATACCAGGGACATATATACTTACGAAACCACTTGTTCATACAAATTAAATACCATGTTTTATACAAAAATTCAAAGTACAGGATTATGCGGGTATGGAGTCAAAGTCAGGGTGGGCATTGGCGGTTATGCGAACATTACAAATACATGGTTTTTATGAACATACTGTGTTACAAACACAACGTTTCCATATAACTTGGCAAGAAAAATGACTTTTGATTCATTTTCTCAATACTATTTCAAAAACCGGTTACTCAAAAGATTTATTTCAAATCTTTTACAAACAAACTATGAACTCGCTCAACTTTATGTTGATTTTTTTGCATGTTTCTTTCTCAGGTTACTTTTCTAAGACAAGGCACGGTTGGAATAGGAGGACCATCGAGAATTCGAGTACTTAGCAGACGTTCAGTTTCTAGAAGTCTTTGCTTATTTGCTTCCGATGTGCAATGAAGATACCAGTCCAATCACGCCGGCTCTGATTATTTCGGGGTGTGACAACTACGGATTTGACCACCTTGACTTATAACCAGTTTTGTATTTAAATTCCTTTAGTTGTATTATGTGGAGTACATGTTAATAAATCGCTACTTAATCGCATATTAATTGCTAATCGACTTATCGCTAATCGCATCGCAATCGCATTCGCAACTTGAATTATGTGTTCTAGATATTATTTTACGTGTGTGTGCTATTACATGTTACTTGTGCATCTTATGTTATGTTGAGGTGATTAATCGCAATCGCAATTCTATCACATCGCAATCTAATCGCAAACGCTAAACGCAAGTTATTTATGGTGATTGTATGTTAGATATAGTAGCTAGGTTATTTGTGTAATTAATGGGTAATACATTCGTATCGCTTACTCGAAACGCATCGCAACGCTCAATGCACGAAACGAAACGCGAAAACTCAACTCGCCGAGCCACTTCGATCGAATGACCATTCGATAGAATGGACATCCGATCGAATGACCATCCGATCGGATAGTCATCCGATCTGTGGTCTGCACTTCCTTTCCTCTTTTGGAAAACCTATAAATACCCCTCTCTCACATCATTTGTGATGTGATAGCTCTTTCACTCGACCAACGTACTCAAGGCCATCTTTCTATCGATTTCTCGCGATTCTTGTAAGTTTTCAACTCAAATCTTGTACATCTATCATCTACACGCACTTCTTCATCATTTTCACCCTTGAATCTCAACTTTTAATCGTGAAATCAGTGGATTTGAGGTGTTCTAGGGTGATGTCATCATGGAGTTCTTATGAACTTCAAGTTTTGGCCTCATTCCACCAAGAACAACTTAGATCTGATGGATTTCCATATGATTTATGTGACAACCCGAGTTTCCAAGATTCCATCTTCACGCTAATTGTACGTTAACTGTTTAGTTGTTTGTTTACACGACTTGTTTTCCTTGTAACCGTACACGTTTGTGATATGTTATAACGTATTGTGATTGTTGCATCTATATGTTTGGTGATATAACATGTAACCTGTTTGAAAAACTTAAACTATTTAAATCTTGAATGAGTTCGACGAAACCCAAGGGTTTCGCCATTAACCACTTCGACGAAACAGATGAGAGTTTCGCCATGTATGCTCGACGAAACGGGGAGTTTCGCCGGCCCAGGGTTACGCCGAAGCCCATTTAGGGCCCAGTTCATTTACGAGAGTATATATTATGCACACTGTCACATTCGTGAAACATTTGACCAAATCGAAACGCTAGAGCTCTCCCTCTCCCTATTGACGGCGACTGTGTGTCCTCAAAGCCCTCGAAGATCAATCAAGTCATTGTTCCGTTCAACCGATTAGTGTGTAATATCTCAGACTGATTAAACTGTTAGGTTGTTGTGTAGATGGTTGTTATTATGTTTGGATTCCATTGATTGTTGATGCTGATCACTGTGATAGTTACGAACGTCAATATTTAATGAGAATGATACTTGTAAACGCTACTCAGATTATGAGACGGCAAAATATTGAACCTGTTAATGATTAGGGTTTCTTGGTATTATTGATTTGAATAGATTTTGATCAATGAGATAGGTTGTCGGTAATGATGATTATATGATTGCTGTATGATTATATGATTACGGCGCTGTATGATGTCTGTTTGTTTGATGTTAGTGTAAAACGGCTGTTCAGGGTGATTAGGGTTTCTGTGTGTAACTGCTGTCACGACGTAACTGATGTTTTCCGAAGAACCACATGTCGATGAAACATAAGAGTTTCGTCGATGGGGATTACGACAAAACATGGGAGTTTCGCCGAAGGGGTTCACGACGAAACAAGTATGTTTCGTCAAATTATTAATCAAGCACAGTAACTCGGTTAATTATGTTAGTAGTTAACTAGGTTAGTGAAGATCATGTTAACTAACTAGGATAGTACAAGAAACTGATAATTGTAAAGCATGGTTGCATGAGCTTGTATAACTGATAAATGTTATCTGTTACTTGCATGTACGTGGTGATCTTGACTGTTAGTCGAACCTTGTGAATGTCAACTGATTTTGTGTACGTGCAAACTATAGGCTTTGATTGAACTATTTGTGCATAAGTAATTAAGCATACCGAGCAAACCGAGGTGAGTTCACACTCCTAAGGCATGGGATTCCCGGTGGATTGGGAATGGGATTGAATAACTACTCATACTTTCAACACTACTAGACTACTTACCACCGTCCTCGGATTGGGAAGGACGCCTGTGCTAAAACCTACGTAAAACCTACGTACCACTGTCCTCGGATTGGGAAGGACACCAGCACTAAACCTACGTAAATCCTACGTACCACTGTCCTCGGTTTGGGAAGGACACCAGCGCTAAACCTATATAAAACCTACTTACCACTGTCCTAGGATTGGGAAGGACACCTTTAGATACAACTAGTCTAGTGAATTACAACATGGGAAGCCCCCACTAAATATCGTGGAAAGTTTTGGGAAACAAGGATACCGGTTAACACATGGTTATGAAACAAACTTATGAATTCTGAAACGAACTCAATAACTGAACAATCAACTGTGAACTCGCTCAACTTTGTTGTTGACTCGTTGTTACATGCCTTGCAGGTCGTTAGGTACTCATGGAGCTTGCACTGGGAGGCGCGATCGTTGTGGGACATGGACAGTCGGTGCCATGTTAAAAACATTATAACATTCTGAACTTAATACCTATGTTGGATTTTCACATTCATGCTTCCGCTAAACACTTAACTATGTTTTGTTTGAACACCTTTCGTATTGTTGGGTTGAATTTTATTTATTACTTACAATGTTCAATATGATTGGTGGCTTGATCCTGGTCAGTCACGCCTCCAAGCGGTGATACTCCGCGTGTGGATTTTGGGGGTGTGACAATTTAACACTATTTTCACCGAGATCTAAACACTAAATGCACTCAAAACCAATAGAATCAGAGCTAGTTCAGGCCTTCTACTTTATTCTAGTAAAGTGTCGGTCCAAGATCTGATTCCTATCAACGAGACCAGCGATCTTGGTTGAACATGAACATCTGTCACGGACAGTTAACAGACTCAGATTGGGGTGATTCCCGTTCGATCAGCTAACCTGGGTCTGATGGGGTTCATGTTGTTCAATACGTAGTCATACTGTCTCGATCAAACCGCAAAACCTAACAAAAATTCCAAGTTGCAAAACGATCAGAACGCGGGACAGATCGTCATCCGATCGGATTGTCGTCCAATCGGATTGCCATCCGAACGAACCGCAATCCGATCGGATTGTTCTTAAGGTTCAACACTTAAACTCTTATCAATTTCCAAAGATCATCAGTTTCTAACGGATTGTCATCCTATCGGTATACCATCTGATCGAGTGACAATCCTGCTGTGAACTTGTTCTCTGGGAAGTACCTCACCGGACGGATCGCCATCCGATCGAACTGCCGTTCGATCGAACGACCTGAAAGGTAGAAATACTTCTCTGTTCTCAAAATGCTACAACGAAAACTTCAAATCCATCATACACAAACACATCCATCCCAAACGAGCGTCAATCCGAACGGATGACCATCCGAATGGATTGACATCCGATCGAATGGCCATCCATTCGGATTGCCATCCGACCGGATGACCACTCATTACCTTGTTTCACTAGCATCGTTTTACACACCACTTATCGCTTATGCTATCATTCTGATCAGGCTAATCTCACTCTAGCACTCCTTTCAATCCATTAACTTCCATCGCTGTGAGTATACTCGGTCCTTTTTTGCTTTAAGCACTTTTAGGTGTTACATACGTTACTTATTCTAAATCACATCGACGCACAACGCAAAGACTATTTATACGCTGACCATTACTGTATGTTATGCGTGACTCGATGAATACCTGTTTGTTATGTTTACACATTGATTGCTGTCTACCTGCCTTAGCAACGATAGTACTATAGTTTGGACTCAGCACCTGTTCACTCAGAGGTTGTTAAGGACATTACTTCACGTGTTCGCAGTGGTGAAGGCTTTCAAACTCTATTGGTATTGATAGGATCTTTGTCGATAGCTTACATGCTTCACATAATAAGTGGTACATGCTAGTTATGCGTAAAGGCTTTCAAACTCTATTATACTATCAAACTTGTATGCTCACCTTTACACTATGTGTATTGACCTCTAATTTAACATATGTGACAGGTGCTTAGGATGTTTGCTTGCTGTCTAATGAAACTGAGCTAGGATGGAGTCTAGAAACAAACTAAATAAAAATCTGAGTTGTCGGAATGGATATTTATCCTTGAGAACAATGTCTGTAATAACTTTTTTTTATTTTATATATTTGTGGTATGGGACATGAACCTTTAATATATTATAACGAATAGTTGTTATGGATTTTCCTGGACAATCTGTTTCGCTCAGTGTCGCGCCCCGAATGTTTCGGCCATCGGTTGGGGTGTGACAAATGGCACCAAGTACATGCCTTATCGTGAATCAATGATATTAGTGCTAAGAATATTATATTGATTCAGGTACTACTAAGTCTTTCATAGATTATAAGCATAGCAAACTTTTAAAATTTTTCCATAAGAACTCCAGATATTAAGTGTAAGGTAGAACTTACCGATGAAAATCATAGAAACCATTTCTTCTATTCTCATCGAATAATCTTCATTCATAAGATCTGGAGTACTCTATCTTCATATAGAGTATAACAATATATGTTATTTTATTTTGTTATCTCATTGATTTCTATCAACTGCGAATGCTAGACTATGCTTGATAAAAGCGCCATATGAGGATTGGCTTTTCCTAGTGTGTCCCATAGATAGATTGCTTCCATGCCTGGTTAGTATGGAGCTTTAATGCATGGAACCACTGAGATATCCCAATGGTCATATTGTACTAAAGTCGACTAGTGGTATTCAAAGAAGATATCCAAAATAGAAATGTCCAATAAGTGTCACTAATTAAAGCATCCATGCATTCGTAAATGAAATGTGTCATTTATATGACATAGGTAACGATAGATGAACTGAAGCCTGAGATTTAGAATATCTCTGTAATGTCTGTGTGTCTTGATTGTCTCCTCCGTAGAACTACCTTGTTACCTCCTGAGAGGCAAATAGAGTTAAGATTAACATCCCGCTTAGGGCCGCTTTATTGTAAAAGCTCCATATCGGTTAGTACCAATAGTAATAGAAAGATTGAAACCCTAATTAAATGAGTGTCAAGATGAAGGTTCATAAAGCCTAATTCAAAATTCTGAGAGCTCCGGTATTATTAATTAAGAAAGAAGGTTCATTGTGCTTCTGCATTGATTACCGCAACCCTATTTAGGCAACAATTAAGAATCGCCATCAGCTGCCCAGGATCGTCGATTTGTTCGACTAACCATGAGGTTAGCTATTCTTTAAAGATTGGAGTAAACAGTAGTTGGAATGACTATCCCGCCTTAAGTAAGCTTTCCTATAACTAATAGTCAGTATATAAGCATCAAGGATGCTCCTTTGGAGACCTTGTATAGATGGATTGTCAAACGTCAATATGATGGACAGAATTTTGGTAAGTCCAATTATCAGGATCATAAATTTACCTTGGAGACAACGGATAGGATCATACGAATCTGTGATCATCGGAAAACTGCTAGTAATCGGCAGCAAATCAATGTTGATAAGAGTCGCAAACCTCTTGAGTTCTCCTTAAGGAACGAAGTTCAACGGAAAGTATCACCCTAGAAAGGTGTGCTGCATTTTGATATAACGGACAAGTTAAACTCTAAAGATATTGGACCATTAAAAAAATTGGAATTGTCAAGATCAGTAGCCTATAAGCTAAGATCTAGCTAGGGAGCTTGGTGGAATTCACAATGTATTCCACACTAGTGATTTGAGGATATGTTTAGCTGATAAATCGATAGCATTATCACATTGATGTGTAGATTAGTGAAAAACTTATGGTTTGTTGAGAAACCAGTATCAATCAAGCATCGACAAGGTTAAGAAGCTCCGATGAAAACATATATCTATTAAAGAGGTTAAGCGGGATGCCGTAGGGGCCCCGAATATACACGAAAGGTCATGTTCACCATGTGACAAAAGAACTCCTATCTTTTTATGAGCAAATCTCGAGGTCGAGATTTCTTTTAAGGGGGTGAGGATGTAACACCTCGTAAAATCGCGACCAACGATGTGTTGACTATAAAGGACTATTTTTTTGTGAAAAATCAAAAACTTTGAATGCGAAAGGACTAAAAGTGTTAACATTCTTAAACTAAGCCTCTGAATAACAATACTCAGTATTCATAATTAGAATTAAGCCACTCGTTAGTCGAGAGGAGCCATTTGCATAATTATTTGAAAGTTTGCGCGTCGCAGGGTAAAAAGCGTCAACATGTTAATTTTTACCTCTGAATGACCTTTTAATAAACTGAGAGCTTCATGATAATTGATTACACTCTCGGGAATGCCTAATATTGGCCATTTAAGGTTTTTACGCCAATAAGTTAAACTACGCGCAAGTTTGCAAGTTAAAGGGGTTAAAGGCGTCAACATGTTTAATTATACCTCTGAGTGACCTTTTAAGGAACCCAAAGCATCGTGATATTTGATAATACTCTCGAGAATGCCTAATATGGATAACATAGGGCTTTGACGCAATATAATGAAAATGCGTGCAAATTTGCGCGTTAGAGGGACCAAAAGCGTAAATTTTTAAAACTATACCTTTGAGTGACCATTTAAGCGAACCGGAAACTCCGTTATGTTCGGTCATACCCTCGGAAGTGTCTAATACTGGCCATGTAATATTTTTATACCGTTTCGTAATAATACACGCGAGTTGGCAAATTAAGGATTAAAAGCGTCAACGCGCGAAACCACTCCTTTGAAGGGCCTTTTGAAAGAAACAGAAACTTCGTAATGCCCAGTTAAACTCCCGAGTGTGCCTAAGCTTGGCCGTTAGAGGGTTTGTACCTTATATTAACATTACATATATGAAACGAGAACATAAGGTACCTATTATGTCAAAAATGAAACTTGAGTTATGCATAAAAGATGGAAGGGGCTAAAGCAGCACATCTGCCAAACTTGGGGTGGCTGGGCTGGGCAAGTAGCAGGCCGTGAAGCCCACTGGGTCTGCTGTCGTGGGCTGCCAGCCCCTAAACAGCAGCAACAACATGTTTTTAAGCTATTATTTTAGTTGTTTCCTGCACTTAATAGGCTAAATAAAACACAGGGACCAAATCTGAACAATCTACCAAAGTTCTCTTGCTAGGCCGGACAGCTTGGCAGGCCGCGAAGCCCCTTGGGCTGCCTACGCGAGCCGCGACCTAAAAACAACAACAGCAACTAGTTTTCCTTGTTAATTGTTTTATTCCTTTAAACCCAAAACCATTTTTAATCAACCCATGGGCTGGTATACTGGTTTTTACAACTGTAGAGACACTTGTAATCATCTCATAATCCATTCCAACACTTGTCATGATCATATTTCATTCCAAAATCTATAAATAGGAGTTAGATTTCATTTCTCCAACTTGCATCATTCCATTCATTCTTGTTCTCTCTCAATTCTGGAGGGTCCTGAACATCTTGGAACTTCCTCTGAGTTTATTTCAGTCCCTAGGACCATATGTAAGTGTCCTTGCATGACTAGTTTATTTTATTTGGCTTAAAAAGCCGAAAACTCAAGCGTTTACGATAAACACTTTGACTTTTAGCTAGACCGTAAACGGTCAAGCCATTGTTCGCAACGAACATGGCTACGTGATCGTAATTAGGTAGGTGTTAAACCCTCAAAAGGGCACCTCCTAAGAATCATGTTTGCTTGGTCAATTGACGAGTCAACGTAATATTGTTTTAAAAAGTCAACGGGGCAGTTTTCGAATTAATTGCGATATGAGTTTAGAAATGTTCTAAAATACGTTTTGTCACTTAAACAACTTGGTAATAATTATTAGAACATGCGTAAACATGTTCGGCTCGTCAATATCAGTTTTAGGGTCGGTCGAAGTTTGACTTCTGCGTTGACTTTCGATCTTGAACCGAATTAGATTAGTTTGCTACTGATTTTAGCTTCTGTTATGATCGTAATTTAATGTAACATAACCCTATAAGGTTATATTACATGATCATACTTGAAATCTGAGTTATTTGCTTGTTTCCGTTATAATGCTTAAATTTGACTATTATGCCCTTATAGTGTAAAAACGAGTTTTTTGGATATATGAGTACACAAATACCTTTGTTACTAATATATAAGCATGTCAAATAAATTTGACTTCATTTTCTGGTCTCAAACTAAAGATATGCAAGATATCGTAAAACAAAACTTTTTATTAATTACACTACGATTTTTCGCATAAATCATGTTTAAACCCAAATTTTGACACCAAACTCATTACATACTATTTTGATATTATTTTTAGGGATTTTTGGAATTTTTGTTCAGATTATAAACTGACCATATCATAGAGTTTCGTATAAATCGGTAAATGACGATCATACCATTTTTGCTAATAAAATGAGATTAACATATGATTTACATGCCAAACCTTTTCCTATTGATGTTATATGTTAAATAAAATATTTTAAACATTTAAGGCTGATCAAAATCTCAGAATTTCATAAACATCTCAAATATCGTCAATTATCGACTTTTACGATAATTAGGTGCATAATTTAGTTTAAAACCATATTTAACACCTAAGACTTGTTACCTACTGATTTTATAAATAAATTTTAATACTTTAACAGTAAGTATAAGTCTTGAACTCAGACTTCCAATTTTATCCTTAAAAACATATGTGAAATGACCAAAATGCCCCTACGGTGCATAGTTTGGCCATAATTGGTAAACCTCACATATGTATGATATCTTACTGATAAAACATGATAAAATAAATATTTTTATAGAATGTTTTAGATCAGAACATCAGTTTACTTTAAAACCTCTTTTATAAATCCTAAAATGACCAAAATGCCCTTACGGGATTTAATTTGGTTTAAGAATCTTTTTGGGCATAATTGTTGATATCCTACTGATATCATAACATAATTAAAGCATAATAACTTATGGAACTTGTAGACGACTCATCCGGCTACCCGTTATGCATATACGCGTTCGGTACGGTGTATGTAACTAGTTTGCATAAATTAGCCGAAACGGGTCAAACCTTATCTTTTTAACTTCAAAATCCAGAATGTATTTAGTTTACCAATTTTATACAAGTCTTCATACTTGTTGGGTCTAAATCACATTCCAATCCGGTCATCGCTTAATCTAGCGTTTCGTACCGTAAACCTTTCTTTAAACTAACCGGTCTAAGTTTACAACCTAAATGAGACCCGTTAGTAATCAAATAGGTTAATATAACCTTAGTTCCAGATTAGGAGCCCCGATAAAAGATACTTGCACTTGTTTGAGTAGATTATACGGCTGAGTATACAAATCTTGCATTTTAAGCTCAGGTAAATACTTTTAACTTATTTTCCCTTATACGGACTTGGGATACGGTAGAATATTACAGCTTGGTCGGGTGTAGAAACATTTTAATCGAAGATGCTTAAATTGCATAATCCCGTTTTTAATCAGTGTTGCTTAATAACAAATAACATTGGGGGTTAACGACCGTGCCCTGGATATCCCTGACTCATTTAAGAATTGCAAATGGCCACCACCTAAGCACGGGGTGTAGGCATACACCTGTCAAATGCGATATGGTTTCTATTCCCCAAAAAGGGAATAAGATATAAGTAAACTCCTCTGTGGGTTTCCCAAGAAGGGATAAGTGGTGTGTCGATTAATCTTGTTCGGCTTATATACCGGCCCTAAATGTTGGACAAACATGTAAATCTGATACAAGATTGTTGTTAATATAATTGTCCCAAGTTATAAAATAATATTTGTGCCTTGTGCATTTAAATAAATTCTCATAAAATATTTTCGTGCCTTGTGTACCTAAACCAATTTTCATAAACATTTTCAAATGTGTCGGTTAATTGTATTTACCAGTGTAAACTGACGTATTTTTCAAAAAGACTAAGTGACAGGTGCTATACGAAATTGGCTGGGAGCTCTGGGCGTTAAGTAGAGGATCTTGCAAGTCCGTAATGCCTTGTATCCGTTGAACATGTTGTGTATTTGATTTAGATCCGCCTGTGGATTTAATATTACAAGCTCGTATGTAATTATCATTTCAGTATTTTCTGACTATTGGGTTTTTATAATAATATTTCATATTCCAAGACTTCCGCTGTGCTATTCTGTGTATGTTTAACTATGATGATATCAATCTTACGTCACGATACTCCAAAAACAAAGTTAAGAAAGACAAGTGTGAAAAGTTTACTAAAAAACCTAACTTAGACCTAAAAAATGGTGGTTTACCATCTTTATTTACCCTCTTAAACACGAGGTAATACTCCTACAGGTTTCCAAGTGCAAGGAAGAAGAAAACAAGAAAGAAAAGTGTAAGAAAGTGACCAAAAACTCACTGTTTTTGACTTAGAACTTTATGCCCAAAGTTGAAGTTTTAAGAGATTTGAGAGAGTTTGGAAGTGATTTAGAGCTGGTGAAAGTGTTTAGAAGGTATTAGGGGTATGTATTTATAAGGGGTTAAGTGGTTGGGGTTTTAATGAAGGTGGTTAGGAGTTAAAAGGGGGGTATGTTCAAAAACAAGCAAATTTTACGCAGTTCTGCTGCAGACCACCACCTTGTGGACCGCAAGGGGGGTTGATGACTGTCGTAAGTGATGTGTGCAAAATGTAACATATAAATTACATCAAATGAGGCATAAAACTAACCATTTTTTAGTACTAATGTTGGAAAAAGTGTGTTTTTGTCTTTCCTTTGAATTTAGAGGACCAAATGAGCTTAACTGAGCAAAAGGAACAAATATACAGCAAAATCCAACATAAATACAAAGAAAAGGAATAAACATGACATGCCCGACCCCTCAGCAGCATCCCCAAAGGCAAAAACAAGAAACAGAAGACGGACCACGGGGCCGTGCCCACTGGACACGGAGGCGTGGTCAGCTACCTGCAGAAAAGACAAAGCTGTGGAAGCTTCTACGCCCACCACGGGGGTGTGCCCAGCTCAGCACGGGACGTGGTCAACGCTAAGATACCCAGAATCATGCAAAATCTTGGTAGTACAGATACGCTTCTACACACGGGGCCGTGCCAGCTGGACACGGGCCGTGTTGTGCCCTATGCTGACAAATACAATTAATGAAGGAAGTGAAAAGGATGGCCACGGGGGCATGTCCGTTGGACACGGGGCTATGGTCGGGCTTCTGTTCAGGCTATAAATAGAGGTGCTTGGCTCACTTCAAAGGCATCCCTTGGCAAACCACCACTCTCTCACTTTGCCACCACTCCACCGCCACTACAACACCCACATCCACCACCATTATCCATCATCCACCTTAGAGTGTGTGTAGTAGTCTCGGGATCCAAGATTGATAGTAAGACTTCTTGTCAATCAAAGGCCATGTTTGGCTAAGTCTCTTACATCACTTGGTGAAGACAAGTCTTTAATGTATTACTTTTCCTTTTTAATCTTTTCGCACTTTTGATTTGGTTTTGTATTAATGGCTTTAATAACTAGTTTCTTATGTTGAAGGTGAAACTTCTTTATCATTTGTCCGTGGTGTCTTGGAATTATTTTACTGTCTATATAAAGTAAAAGATTTACACCATTCATATCTCTACGGTCTATATAGAGATATGTTGGCTACCTGGTCGGGGGTTAAGAGAATGGTTTGGTAAGGTTATTCCCTTGTTAAGTGTATAGATCCTGCAAGGACTTGGGTCAAGCTTACTAGGACCTCCTTCAATACCCACTGGTATTAGATAGCGGGGGTGCGAATGGCTTGATCCCCTCATATGTAAACTACTATTAATACATTAAACCGGCTACTTGGGATTGTATCCCTGCTGACTCAAACCACTTAGCTAAGGGTAACGTCACCTTTAAAAGAGGGGCCTACCACTTTTCGCATAAATAACTTAATTAATTATCTTTCAATATTCCGACCCCTTGGGATTGTATCCTTGCTGACTCAAACCACTAGGTTGAGGGTAACGTCACCTTCAAAAGAGGGGCCTACCACTATAACTATGATAATCTCTTAAAAAGTGCGAAAATCATCAAAAGATACATTAAAGGCGAGTCGGATCCAAGTGATTCATCTTGTCTTTCTGTTTTTATTTTATTTTTATTTCTTAATTTTTAGCTTTTATTTTCATGTTTTAAAATCTTTTCTCAAAAATTTTAGATTGATTAGACGTTGAGGATAAACTGGTACTAAAAGCTCTTGTGTCCTTGGACAACCTCGGTATCTTACCAACGCTATACTACGCTCACGATGGGTGCACTTGCCCATGTGTGTGTTTAGTGTTAGTAGAATATCGTATTTTATAAATTTAAAACTTCACAAATGTGTAAAATGGGCTTAAAATATTAATAAAAACATAACACACCTTGCACACACCAAGTTTTTTAGCGTCATTGCCGGGGACACAAGGATTTTAAGAAAGTTAGGAATCAATGGCCTAAACATTTTTACTTATTTTTCTACTTTTTTAGGATTTTCTTAAATTTTCAGCTTCTGCAGACTTCAGCACGAGGCCGTGCCCACTGAACACGCCCTCGTGCCCAATCTTTGTTACTAGAAATCCTGTTTTAAGTCAGACAGTAGCTGAACATGGGGCCGTGCCCACCGAACACGCCCTCGTGTCCGCCCTCCAGTTACTGAAAACAGAACCGTAAGATCCTGACGGTTGGTAATTTCTGACAAAACTATGAGCGATACTGATTATTTTTACTTTCACTCCTCTTACGGTGAATGGTGTCAAATATGTGGTGGATCTCATGAAAATTTAGAATGTTACTTTCTAAATTATACTCTCCACTATTTAGACCCATCGTTCCCCTATAACCTTAAGATGGGCTAAACTAAAAACGTTCCCTGTCTCTCCCTCGAATGCTCTCAACCATTTCTTTTAGATGATATAATTCTCGAAGAATTATGTCAGCTCGAAGAAATAATTCTCCAATTGATAAAAGAGTTTGAGATGGAAACAAGCCATTCATCCCAAGACGACGATCAAGGAGAATTATTGAGATCGCATTCGGACTCTAACAACATCGTTGATACCAAAAACACCTCTAACCCTTGTGAAGACATGAGCGATAGTCGTCCTTGTGTCGATTGTTCCGTGAAGGACTCTCCATTGGTCTCTGCCGATGCGTTCCTAGACCTGAGCGATTCGACATACACCTTCTTTAACGAGAGCCCAGATAAGGGGAATAAAGGTCGGTTCCGCCCACCGGTATTTAGCGTAGGTTTTACCCTTTCTGATAACCTCTTGCATTCTTGTTTAAATCAAGAGCAATTTAGGTACCTTAGGCACTTCGGTGTTGTTCCCTCCAGTAAGGAACCGCTCGATCCGGACAAATTCCTTAAAATAAGACGAAACTTCATAAAGCTCTCTAGCCACGCGGCCGTGTCCAGGTCAACACTGCCTGTGCCCACCTAAAAATTGACCACGGGGTCGTGACCAGGCCAACACGCCCCGTGTTTAGAATACGAACAAAATGTGTCTGACTCTTGTCTGACCACGGGGCCGTGTCCATCCGACACGGGGCCGTGGTCAGCGTGCTGTCGTTTTCTATAAAGTCAGCATGATTCCTGCACATTTGGACCCATTCCAAAGACAAAGGTCTGGTGGGATCTTCACATATACCCTACAAGGTATATTCCAAAGAAGGTTCTCAACGGACACGTCCCCGTGGTCAGTGTGCTGTCGTTTTTTATAAAGTCAACATGATTCCTGCACATTTGGACCCATTCCAAAGACAAAGATCTGGTGGGATCTTCACATATACCCTACAAGGTATATTCCAAAGAAGGTTCTCAACAACCATCTTGTCTTTACCACTTTTATCTCTTGCCTTCTTCTTCTTCAAAAACTCCTCAAAACCTTCATTAAAGCTTGAAACTTCCATAATTTCAAGCTTTATTGTGATTTTTGCTAGGTTTTTAACCAAGGAATCTTATTAAAAATAAGTTTTATAACACTATTTTAAGTTATTTTTTCTCAAAAATGTCTCAAAAGTCAGAAAAATAATTTGAAGCACCAAGATTCCTTGTTTCAAAAATCTGCAGAATGGTGGCCACGGGGCCGTGGCCGGAGTTACGGTTTCATTGTTTTGAACTTTTCATCTTGTTTTCTTAGAATGTCAAGTCCGAACAGTGGAACACCTTCAGCTCACTCAAGGAACAGTTGCAGAGACAGGAGGCCATCGATTGAAGTAACCCTTGTGCGTTACGTAATGGCGCTAAGAGAAGCCCTCGATGAGATGACATCCGTGGAGGAGGTCCTAATTGACCGTATCAACTATCTAACGGTGGGGCTAGAGAGTAGCTTCCAAGAAATCTAACTTTTGAACCAAAGGTTGAATATTCTTGCAATGCCACCTATGGAACCAATCTTCCCACAAGAAGATTGGAACTTGGCACAAGAAGTTGTTAATCCCACCGAATGCGACGACATTCCACCGGAACCTCCTCTAGACGCCTTACAAGAGGTTCCGGTTGACATCGCACCTCTTTCGCATGAAGAAGACAATGAGCTCGTCTTCCTTCTCCCTCGGGAGATAGAAGAGTGGCTCAACGATGTGTGAGGAGCACTCTTCGGGAAGAAGTTCTAAAAGCCTTATTCAACCGAAAGATTCATTTTTCAGGATTTCGTTACTCTTATAATAAAATCATCTAGGATAGAACTTCTTGTGGTTTAAAATTTCTTGCATTCTAGGACCTACTTATCTATCTGAGTTTCTAGTTTTTACTTTTCAATTTTTAAGAACTATGTATCTTGGTTCTCTTTAATGAATGATGGTTTAAATTAATGAAAGGTGTTTGGATGATGTTGTAATGGTTAAACACACTCGAAAAGGTGGAGGTTAAGGGAACTTTTAAACCACACCCCATGCATGAAAACAGAGCCTCCCGATAATTTTCCATCATTACAACATGTTCAGCACGGGGCCGTGCTCAGCCCAACACTCCCACGTGCCCAAGTCTCTGCAGAAAGTTGCCCAGTTCAGGTAACTGGACACGGGGCCATGCTCACTAAACACGCCCCGTGCCCAACCTTCTGTTAAATTTTGGTACTGGCGATCTGACCACGGGGCCGTGCCCGGACCAACACGGGGCCGTGGCCAAACGCTCAGTAACACAAAACTTTATTTTTCAACACCTTTTTACACATTCAGTCAACCTAAAAACTTATTTGTGGGACACATTGAGGACAATGTGTAATTTAAGTGTGTGGGGATGCAAAAACCTTGAATTTTGCAAGTTTTAATAACAAACCTTACACAAAACTCTATTGGAACCGCTAATCACCCCGAATTTTTTTCAAAAATTTTCATTTTTTTTTTACTTGTCTTGGTTTAATTTGGGATAACAAGTTCTCAAAAAGGTTATATTTTTACAAATTTACAACCGATAGCGTCGTGATAAAAAGAACCAACGTAAGAAAATTATGAAAAGACATGACAAATCTAATTAAAATTTGATTATATATACTTGATCACATTATAAACCCATTCCCACAACAAGTGAGTTTTGAGCCTTTATTGAGCATACAAGCAATATATCTTTAAACTAAATGCTCATTTTTCGTTTCTTGTGTGAATAGCCGCTTGGTTCTTACAACTCTAGAACTTGCCACGACAATACATTCCCGGTCCTTACCAACTTAAACCCAAGTAAGTAAATGATGGAGGCATTAGGATTAACCCATTTTCCTTTAAACACCGTTACTTTTCATTTTTTATCACCTACCCAAAATCCCTCTAGTTAACCCCTTTGAGCGTAAACCTTTTCATTTCAAAACCCACAAAACAAACACCCTTCACCCACCAAAACCTTTTTCTTTTCAAACCCTTTATTTTAGTAAAAAGATCGTTTATCTTGTGACGTTTCTTTATCAAAAAAAATAAAAAAATAAAAGTCTAGTAATAAAAAAACAAGTTCCTCAAAGAAACTTTGTTTGAAAATGCTTAGTTCGAATAAAAGTCACAAAAACAAAAAGTTTTACGATGACCGATGCTTTTTACGCTTTTAGCCCTTTTCACTAACCACTAACCAAAACCACCTACCCTTAGCCCAAGCCCAACCCTTTCCAAAGTCCTCTTGATATTTACGAAGGTTTATAGTTAAAAAGGAGGAGGTTTGATTGCTTGGCAAGCATATAGTAGAAGTAAGTTCCATGCCGGTCCCAAGTGTTTCACAAAGATACATCTTCGGCCGAGTGTTGAGTGATCTCCCGTGAGATATGCGAACTTGTATATAAATGGAATTTTAAAGAGGCATGTTCTGCCAAAATAAGTAATTTCTCTTATGAAACGTTCTCAATAAATCATAACGAATAGGATTGTAAATAGAATAAAAATAAAACCCAACAAAGATCTTGGATTCCCGACACTCAAGATAAGTCCAAAAACTTCTCTCATACCTATTCCATTTGGGTGTGTAAGCCACATATTAAAGAGTTTTGCTTGAGGACAAGCAAAGATTCAAGTGTGGGGGTATTTGATGTGTGAAAAATGTAACATATAAATTACATCAAATGAGGCATAAAATAAAACCTTTTTTAGTACAAATGTTGGAAAAAGTGTGTTTTTATCTTCCTTTTAAATTTGCAGGACCAAATGAGCTTAAACGAGCAAAAGGAACAAATATACAGCAAAAACCAACATAAATACAAAGAAAAGGAATAAACGTGACATGCCCGACCCCTCAGCAGCATCCCCAAAGGCAAAAATAAGAAACAGAAGACTGACCACGGGGCCGTGCCCACTGGACACAGGGGCGTGGTCAACTACCTGCAGAAAAGACAAAGCTGTGGAAGCTTGTACGCCCACCACGGGGGCGTGCCCAGCTTAGCACGGGGCGTGGTCAACGCTTAGATACGCAAAATATTGCAAAATCTTGGAAGTACATATACGCTTCTGCACACGGGGTCGCGCAGCTGGACACGGGTCGTGTTGAGCCCTATGCTGACAAATGCAATTAATGAAGGAAGAGAAAAGGATGGCCATGGGGGCGTGTCCACTGGACACGCCGCCGTGGCCGGGCTTCTGTTCAGGCTATAAATAGAGGTGCTTGGCTTACTTCAAAGACATCCCTTGACAAACCACCACTCTCTCACTTTGCCACCACTCCACCACCACTACAACACCCACAGCCACCACCATCATCCATCATCCACCTTAGAGTGTGTGTAGTAGTCTCAGGATCCAAGATTGATAGTAAGAGTTCTTGTGAATCAAAGGCCATGTTTGGCTAAGTCTCCTACATTACTTGGTGAAGACAAGTCTTTAATGTATTACTTTTGCTTTTTAATCTTTTCGCACTTTTTATTTGGTTTTTGTATTAATGAGTTTAATAACTAGTTTCTTATGTTGAAGTTGAAACTTCTTTATCATTTGTCCGTGGTGTCTTGGCATTACTTTACTGTCTATGTTACACCATTCATATCTCTACGGTCTATATAGAGATATGTTAGCTACCTGGTCGGGGGTTAAGGGAATGGTTTGGAAAGGTTCTTGCCTTGTTCAATGTATAGATCCTGCAAGGACCTGGGTCAAGCTTACTAGGACCTCCTTCAATACCCACTGGTATTGGATGGCGGGGGTGCGAATGGCTTGATCCCCTCATATGTAAACTACTATTAATACATTAAACCGGCTACTTGGGATCGTATCCCTACTGACTCAAATCACTTAGCCGAGGGTAACGTCACCTTCAAAAGAGGGGCCTACCACTTTTCGCAATAATAACTTAATTAATTATCTTTCAATATTCCGACCCTTTGGGATTGTATCCTTGCTGACTCAAACCACTAGGTTGAGGGTAACATCACCTTCAAAAGAGGGGCCTACCACTATAACTATGATAATCTCTTAAAAGGTGCAAAAGTGCGAAAATCATCATAGGATGCACTAAAGGCGAGTCGGATCCAAGTGATTCATCTTATCTATCTGTTTTTATTTTATTTTTATTTCTGCATTTTTAGTTTTTATTTTCATGTTTCAAAATCTTTTCTCAAAAATGTTAGATTGATTAGACGTTGAGGATAAACCGGTACTAAAAGCTCTTGTGTCCTTGGACGACCTTGGTATATTACCAACGCTATACTACGCTCACGATAGGTGCACTTGCCCATGTGTGTGTTTAGTGTTAGTAGAATATCGTGTTTTATAAATTTAAGCCTTGACTAATGTGTAAAATGGGCTAAAAATATCAATAAAAACATAATACACCTTGCACACACCATAAGGGTCATGCAAAAACCTAATTAAACTAAGTAGATAGCGTAAGTAGGGTAACGTATCCACGAGGATTATTTGGTTAGTGTTTAGCTAAATTATTTAATTAACTACTACTAATCTAGAATTGGGGGTTTTGATTAATTTGAAAGAAACTAAAAAAACTAACTACAAGAAAAGATATCAGATTTATAAAACATAACTTCCTCCAAACTTCAGGTTCTAGGTTTCACAAAACTCAGTTTACTCAGTTAATTGGCCACCACATAGACATGATGCTGGAAAGTTGATTAATTTAAGATGGTAATCAAAAATAGGTCTTTGTCATCAGATCTTTTATAATTCGATTAACCGTATTTACTAATGTGACTCAACCTACTCTGTGTCATCCAACAAGTTACTAAGTTTTGTCATCAACCGAACAAGTTGTAAAGTAAGAACTCAAAACATATGCAAATAGTTTAAAGAAACCATCACATCAATGTATTCATACCACTTTGTCAAGGTCAAAAATACATCCAAACCTGAGTATAAACTGAGAAAAGTAAAAACCTAAGTGAACCGTCCGCTTGGAGGAAGCCACGAGAGAGCCTAGCCGCTCATGATTGTCTTCACAACTTCGGTTGTCATCCCGAGTTGATCAAACATGTAAGAAGGGTTTTGGAGATGAGAAGTATATTAAAATTCGTCCTAGGGGTTTGTATATATCAGCTGAGAATCAGAGATATGAAAAAGTACCCCCTAGTAACCTAGTTTGGCCGTTTAAGTAAACTTTCCCGTATAGGGACTTGGCAGAGCATTGTGGTACAATTAGAACCACCCCCGCGTGTCGCGGGGGTCACCTACTTGACCAAGACGTTTTAATTTGACTGACTTCAAATCAATAATTCTAGCATGTCGCGGAAGGTATCCCATGTTCTTACGCGTGTCGCCTAAGCCATCTACATGATTTTCATTCATTTCAAACCTCACGTCACCCGTCACCCGTCAAACCCACTTTTATGTCCAACTTCTCTTGTTTACCTTTGTATCACCTATTTAAGCAACCAAATATCAATGTACAATATATATATATATAAACACATATAATTTACTATGTTTAACGCACTAAAACTGACACGAATTATTATAAAACACAACTTATTTCGACCCGACATCACATCCCCACACCTATCTTTTTCGTCCCGAAAAAATTCTCTGCAATGGAATCAGAAACATCGGCATTCAATATATTCAACTAATATATTAACAAATCAAATCAAACGTTAACCAAGATTGCAGGTATATGATCCACCTAAACCTAACGCCAGCTTCCAAGCCCTTATTCATGATTCATTAAGTTCAAGTAGTTATAGTTATCTATTGATCTCACACTCAAAAGACTACAACGCCACCTAATCCCATTTCAACCTTATAAGTTTAAAAGATTTAATCTACCATCTTATATAAAAAAAAACTCTTATGCTATTCCGATTAAATTTACGTTGGATAGATGGATAATGTTGTGAGCTTTACATGCTTTTGTATACGATCACCTTAGCGGACATACCCCACCCGAGTCACCATCCCAGTGGTTAATGCCATAAGTCTCATGTATTTATTTTTCTTTTTCTAACTCTACCAAGAGGGTATGTGATGTGTGCAAAATGCAACATATAAATTACATCAAATGTGGCATAAAACTAACCCTTTTTAGTACTAATGTTGGAAAAAGTGTGTTTTTGTCTTCCTTTTGTATTTTCAGGATTAAATGAGCTCAAATAAACAAAAGAAGCAAAAATTCAGCCAAATCTAACAATAATACAAGAAAAAGAATAAACGTGGCATGCTCGACCCCTCGACAGCATCTCCCCAAGAAAAAACAAGAGAACAGAAGGCTGAACACGCCCCGTGCTCAGTGAGCACGGGGGCGTGCCCAAGTGTCTGCAGAAAAGACAAAGTTGTAGAAGCTTCTATCACCCACCACGGGGGTGTGCCCAGCGGACACGGGGCCGTGGTCAATGCTAAGATTCGTAGAATCTAGGCAAATCTTGATAGTACAGATACGCTTCTGCACACGGGGTCGTGCCCAGTGGACACGGGGGCGTGGTCAACTAATGCAGACAAACTGCATTTAATGAAGAAAGAGAAGATGGATGGACACGGGGCCGCGTCCGGGCTTCTATGCAGGCTATAAATAGGGGTGCTTGACTCACTTGCAAACCATCCCTTTGCAAACCACCTCTCTCACACTTCACCCACCCACCACCACCATCACAACCCACATCCACCACCATCATCCATCATCCATCATAGAGTGTGTGAGTAGTCTCGGGATCCAAGATCGATCGTAAGAGTTCTTGACAATCAAAGGCCATGTTTGCCTAAGTCTCTTACATCACTTGGTGAAGACAAGTGTTTAGTGTAATACTTTTTATTTTTAATCTTTTCGCACTTTTTTTTTTGGTTATGTATTAATGACTTTAATAACTAGTTTCTTATGTTGAAGGTGAATCTTCCTTATTATTTGTCCGTGGTGTCTTGGCGTTATTTTACTGTCTATATAAAATAAAAGATTTACACCATTCATATCTCCACGGTCTATATGGAGATATGTTGGCTACCTGGTCGGGGGTTAAGGGAATGGTTTGATAAGAGTCTTACCTTGTTCAGTGTATAGATCCTGCAAGGACCTGAGTCAAGTTTAGTAGGACCTCCTTCAATACCCACTTGTATTGGATGGCGGGGTTCCAAACTCCTTGATCCCCTCATGTGTAAACTACTATTAAAACTTTAAACCAGCTATTTAGGATTGTATCCCAGGGTAACGTCACCTTCAAAAGAGGGGCCTACCACAATATGCATTAATAACTTAATTAATTATCTTCCAATAATCCAACCCTTTAGGATTGTATCCTTGCTGACTCAAACTCTGGGTTGAGGGTAACGTCACCTTCAAAAGAGGGGCCTACTACTATAACTAAGATAATCTCTTAAAAAGTGCAAAAGTGCGAAAATAATCAAAGGTTACATTAAAGGCGAATCGGATCCAAGTGATTCATCTTGTCTATCTGTTTTTATTTTTATTTTTCAGCATTTTTAGTTTTTATTTTCTAGTCTAAAACCTTTTTCTAAAATTTTGATTTGCTTAGACGTTGAGGATAAACCGGTACTAAAAACTCTTGTGTCCTTGGACGACCTCGGTATCTTACCAACACTATACTAAGCTAACGATAGGTGCACTTGCCCATATGTGTGTTTTGTGTTAGTAAAATATCGTGTTTTATAAATTTAAAACTTGACTAAAGTGTATAAAGGGCTAAAAATATACATAAAATATATACACGGCCGCACACATCAAGTTTTTGGCGTCATTGCCGGAGACACAAGGATTTTAAGAAAGTTAGGAATCAACGGCCTAATTGTTTTTTCTTATTTTTCTGTTTTTTTAGGATTTTTCGTAAAATTTCAGCTTTTGCAGAACTCAGCACGGGCCGTGCCCGCTGAACACGCCCCGTGCCCAATCTTTGGTACTGGCAATCCTGTTTTAAGTCAGACAGTAGCTGAACACGGGGCCGTGCCCACTCAACACGCCCCGTGCCCAAGTATCAGTTACTGAAAACAGAATTGTAAGATCACGACGGTTGGTAATTTCTGACACAAACATGAGTGATACTAATTTTTTTTACTATTGGCCCTCTTATGATACGTGGTGTCAAATATGTGGTGGCAATCATAAAGATTTAGAATGTTATTTTTTAAATTATAAGCCCCACTATATATAAGCCCCTGTAGCCTTAAGAGGGGCGAAAGTAAAAATAATCCTTATCTCTCCCTCGAATGCTCTCAATCGACCCTTCTAGGAGAAATGCTTCTTGATGAATTATTTCAAATGGAAGACCTAATTCTTAATTGGGTAAAGGAACTTGAGATGGATATCATTAATTCATCTCAAGAAGATACCCAAGAAGAATTATTGGGATCGCATTCGAATAAAAACAACTTCGTTGTTCCCGATACCACCTCTAACTCTCGTGAAGACTTGATCGATAGTCGTCCCTATGTCGATTGTGCCGTGAAGGACTCCCCATCGACTTTGTTCGATGCATACATAGACCTGAGCGATTCGGCATACACCTTCTTTAACGAGAGCCCGGGAAAGGGTTGGACTTGTCCACCTACATTTAGCATAGGAATCACCCTTACCTACAACCTCTTGCGTTCTCGTCTAAATCTAGAGCAAATAAGGTATCTCAGGCACTTCGGTGTTGTTCCATCCAGTAAGGAACCACCCGATCCGGATAAATTCCTTAGAAATAGACGAAACTTCATAAACAGCCTCTAGACACGGGGCCGTGTCCAGGTCAGCATGCCCCCGTGTCCACCAAAAGATTCTTGTCTGACTTTTTGTCATAATACGGATAAAATGTGTCAGGATCTTGTCTGCACACGGGGCCGTGTGCAGCATGCTGTCGTTTTCTATAAAGGCAGCAAGATTCCTTCACATTTGGACCACTCCAAAGACAAAGATTTGTTGGGATCTTCACACATACCATCCTAGGTATATTCTAAAGAAGGTTCTCAACAACCATCTTGTCTTTTCCAGTTTTATCCATTGCCTTCTTCTTCAAAAAATTTTCGTAATACCTCCATTAGAGCTTGTAATCACCATGATTCCAAGCTTTATGGTGATGTTTGTTAGATTTTTATTCAAAGAATCTTGTTAAAAATAAGTTCTACAACAGTGTTTTAAGTTATTTCTGCTTAAAATCGCTTTAAAAATCATGAAAATAACTTGAAACTCCAAGATTCCTTGTTCCAAAAATCTGCAGACATCCGAACACGGGGACGTGCTCAATGAGCATGTGGCCATGTCCGAGGTCCTGTTCCAATAAAATTGAACTCTTTTCGGTCTGTTTTCTCAGAATGGCGAGCAGAACTAGCAGAACATCTTCATCGCACTCCAGGAACAACCGACAAGGGAGAAGGTCATCAACGGTTGAAGACTCTCTTGTAAACTACGTTTACGCTTTAAGAGAGGCCATTGATGAGATGACGGGAGTGGAAGAAGCATTGGTCGACAGTATCAATCATTTGACGGTGGGGCTAGAGGGATGTCTTCGAGAGGTCAACCTTTTGCACCAAAGGTTGAACATTCTCGCTTCTCCTCCTTTGGTACCAATCATCACCCAAAGGGCATGGAATGTGGTACCGGAAGTCATCATACCGGCCGAGTGGTACGCCATACACCCGGAGCCCCCTCGAGACATATTACAAGGGGTTCAGGTTGGTGTCATTCCCCCTCCACAAGATGTTGAGGAAAATGAGGCCGCCGCCTTCTAGGGAATACCCCTCGGTCCGGAGTTCTACAAAGCTTTTTAATACCGGAAAGCTATTTCTGGAATTTTGATTGTAAAAGTAGAACTACTTAGGATGATTTTATGTATCACTTGACCTATCTATCTTAGGACTCTTAGTTTTTATTTTTCTGCTTTGTTTTTTTAATTTTCTAGGACCCTGTGTAATGTTTTAGTTTTAATGAAATGATGGTTTAATTGGTGTTTTGATGATGTTGTAATGGGTAAAAAAAACTCGGGATGGTGAAGGATACCAAGGGAAACTTGAACCAGCACCCCATGCACAAAAGCAGAGCCTCCCGCAAATTTTTCTTCATTACAGCAAGTTCGGCACGGGCCGTGTCCAGCCAACACGGCCCCGTGCTGAACTATCTGCAGAGGATAGGCCAGTTCAGGTAACTGGACACGGGGCGTGTTCGCTGAACACGCCCCCGTGCCCATGCTTCTGTTTCTTTTTAAAGATTTCTGTTACTGGCAACCTGAACACGGGGCCGTGCCCGGACACCACGGGGCCGTGCCCGGACACCACGGGCCCGTGTCTAGATGCCTAGTAACATAAAAATTTGTTTTTAACACACTTTTACACATTCAATCAACCTAAAAACTTATTTTTGGGACACATTTGTGACAACCTGTACTCTCATTGTCGAGTAAAGGGTATTTTGGTGACGCGCACATCTATTAATATCGGTATTAATATTATTATTATTATTTCTTTTATTATTCTTTTCGAAAATAATAATAAACCGCGATGAGAGTTTTAAACACTTACGCATCTAGTTAATTGTCATCGGGCCTGTTCATTTTAGCTAGACACGTTAAGTATTATGGACCCACACATACACTTGGGCTAGGCCCAACCCCACTCCCTAAACCTAAACCCTACAATATATAAACCAACTTAAACCCTCACCCCCTATTTTTCATTGTCACACCCCGATTTCCACGTGTCACCGGTGGGCCCGGTGGGGGAGTATCGTGACGTGGTTGGCAACGTAATAGTCAAACAACACAATATAATAATGCACAGCGGAAGCAAATTTAAAATAAGATACTACCGAATTTATTTATTGTAAACAAAGTCACAATTATCCGGTGTTTATCCACAGTAGGATCGAAACAAAATAACATTTAATTGTTCAACAGACTTCGGCATCTTAAGTGTGCGAGACTTCTAATGATGCTTAGGAGAATCCCAGCCTATTTCGCCTAGTACCTGCATTTAATCTTTTTGGGAAAATACGTCAGTTTACACTGGTAAATACATTCAACTGACTCATTTTATAAAATGATTGAAAATTGGTTTGGATGCACATGGCATAAACATTTTATTTAACTTGGGAGAATTATTTAATATTATAATCTTGTGAACGAATTACATGTTACTTATGCGTTCAGTAGCCCGGAACGTATTCCGGGTTAAAGATCAATAGACACACCACTTATGTGAGTTATACACGGGAGTACGCCTACACCCCGTGCTCAGGTCGTGGCTATCTCGTAAGATAATGCCAGGGATATCCGGGACATGGTCATTAACCCCCCAAAGGCTGTAAAGTAAACACATCTGTTTAAAACGAGCCGATCAAATTATTCAATTAACCACTAAGCGTGGAAGATTTGATGCTCGATCAAGCGGTACGCTATGTACCGTAACCCAAGCCCGTATAGGGAAAATAAGTTAAAAGTATTTACCTTTGCAAGTAGAAATCCTTAATCGAATAAATTGCAGATAGCTTTTACTGGGCTCCTAATCTGGAACGAAGGTTTAATATAGCCTATTAGAATACTAACGGATCTTTAATTAAGCTTAAGCTTAGACCGGTCAGTTTTAAAGATACGGTTCGTACGCACAATTAAGCGAAGACCGGATAGAATGTGATTTAGATCCGACAAGTTTGAAGACTTGTTTAATATGGGTTTATTATTCACATTCTGGATTTTGAGATAATAATGATATCGTTTGACCCGTTTCGGCTAGTTTATGCAAACTAGTTACATAAGCCGAACCGAACGCGAAAAATGCATAACGGGTAACCGAAAGGGTCGCGAACAGGTTTCCTAAGTTAATACGCTTTAAATATGTTGTGATATCATTATGATATCTTCCATAATGCCCATAACGAGTTTAATCCCTAAATACGCCCCGTAGGGGTATTTTGGTCATTTTAAGGGTTATAAAAGAGATTTATAATACTTCTGAGATACGGGTCTGATTTAATCAGAAAAATTATCAATTTTAACAGGTATCAACAGTTGGTATAAAGTCTTTTGTGATAAAATGGTTCTAGACCCAAACTATGCGTTTAATACGCGTATAAAGCCGTTTTAAGCGACGTACGGTTTAAAATACCATTCTGAGTTTTCTGTTCAGCAAAACAGGCTCAAAACACTCTATTTATTATTTTAAATCAGTGGCAATTGGATTGGTATCAATCGGATTCGTAAAACTCGGTTTATGGCCTAAAAGGGCATATTCGGTATTAACCGAATCAATGCAATAAGCCTAGCATAAGATCAGTTTAAAAATAATTAAAAATCTTCAAAAATCCCAAAATATTATTTAACATCAGTGGGTAAAAGTTTTGGTACCGAAAATCGGGTTTAGATAGGCTATGCGCTAATCGCGCCGTTTAATTAATAAAAAGCTTATTATTTACGCTAATGCGCATATCTCCTAATCTAGACCTCCGATTGACGTGAAAATTTACGTACATGCTAAATAATCAGTAACTAAGATTATAGTACTTCCACATTTTCAAAATTCTCGTTGTAGGGTCGTAAGGGCGTTATGGTCCAATTTAAGCGATTAACGGAAACGTGTGCATGCATCGGATAATCAATGAAACAAGTACAGAGACTTATACTAGCATGTAACCCAATCCTAATGAGACTTTAAGGTATGTCTAATTCCAACTAAAACGGGTCAGAACCGAAGTCAACGCAAAAGTCAAAGTTTTGCGCCTTTCGGTTCCGAACCGGGTTTAAACAGAATTTTGTCGAGTCGGGCAAGCGTAGACAAGTTTTCATACTTATTACCATGTTATATTAAGGTTAAAACAGGTTGCACACCTTTCGGATCATTAATTGTGCATTAAATCGCATTTTGTATTTCTGTTGACTTTTTCGGTCAACGCTTGACCCGACAAACGACCTAGTTAGGTCTGGAATTGGTACTTGCCCTTATAAGGGTTTAATACCCATACAATTACCTATCTAACGGTACTTTTAATTTGACATACGACTGAGCTATCGTTGCTTAATCACAAAGTCAACCGTTAAGCCCGATATATTGACTTTTAAGCTAATTACTAAGCTAGAATTAATTTAGAAGGGTTAAGCAACTTACTAGATGATTAATGGATGATTAGGAAGGCCTTCAATCAGATTGTAAGCTCCTCCAATGCTCAGATTGTTTGCAATTGATGTGTGGAATGGTTGTGACATTAAGGGGTCTTTATATACAAGAATCAAGCACCACAAGGGAGTGACAACCAAGTCTAGGGCCATCCACAATTGATCAACACTTGTAAGTAGTGTGTAGGGATGTCTAGGGGCCATGCACATGCAAGAAAAACCGTCCTAGAGGGTAACAATCGCGCACAACAGGCAACAGCAAGTCATTCTGTCGCTGGGCACCCCTCGCGTAGCGCGAGGGGCCGTCGCGCTACGCGACGCCCTTGCTGATCCGAATTTTTGTTGTTTGTTGAAGGTTTGAAAGGGCAGCCGGTATAAACGACTTGTGGACTTATTTTTGGCAATATGGGGCCTCTATTAAGGATCTTTAACTGTTACATACCCTACCATGATGTCTTGTTTCAATTGAATGCATATACAAGAGCCGTAAATGACGGTTTATCATTCATTTCATCATGGGATCACATCATACTTTTGCAATTCCTTTATTTACAAAAATTCTCATAATTGAGGGCATAAAAGACGCGTAGTAATTATTATATCGGGTCTTGGGAATTATAATTGAGGTCGTTCAGAGGTAACGATTTAACATGACGCCTTTAAATCCTACCGAAACATCTTTATTAAATCCGGGTTTTCAACGCGTTTTTGTTTGACATGACACGTGTCGTTTTAATATTAAACCCGAAATTTGCGAGGTGTTACATTCATAAACATAAAAAAAAACTACATAACATCAGCCGCACAACTCCCTCTTCTTCCCCGTTCAGATTCCGGTGACCGGAAATCGGATTCCGGCTGGTGCCCTTTCTTCTCCGACGTCACACACCCTCATACACTTACAACCCTCCTTCTTCCGTCCCTTAGACTGCAACACCCTCCTTCCTCCTAAAACACATATACACATCAGGATTCAGATGAGAAATAGTGAGTTGCTGATGACGGCCGACGGTAACAAACCAGAGCCGCAGCGGCGGCGTGTCGCGGCGGAGCACGGCGGCGACAATGGTGATGGAGTTATGCCGCGACGGTGATGGCGGTGGCAGACGACGACTAACCGGTGACGGCAGAGGGACTACGGCGGTGGAGGTGATGCTGATACGATGACGATGGCGGTGTTTCAGCTACGGCGGTTCGGTTTCTAGCAAGGTGACGTCAGCAAAGGGGTCAACGGCAGCATTCTAACCTGTCGGATAACATTCAGCCACTGTACGTGTTCTTTTGATTCCTGATCTTATATATGTATGACTGCTTGTTGATTTAGATGCTTGTTGGTGTATTGAACGGTTTAGGGATGCCCTGTAGGGTGCTTTCAAATTGGCCAACTTGTGTTTTTGGTGATTTTCTTTAAAAGGCCGAGATGAACTTGACTAGCTGCTTTCGTGTTTTGTATGATTTATGATGTTTAGTTTGTGCTTGCAATGAGTGGTCTATTAAGAGATTTTGGTAATAAAATTTGTAAATGATGGATGGGAAAAGGGTACATGCTATCTTGACATCATAAATATGGTGGTTCGTGATGTTGTGTTGTTTTAGAAATAATGGTAGGAAATTCACTGTTTGAATCATGACATTAGGATGAATGTTGGGTTTCATTAGGATAATGATGATTTGAAAATAGTGCTCAAATGAAAAACTGTGATTGGTGATCAAAATAAGAAATGTTGATAAACTGTTGATATATGAAACTTGTTAGTTGTTTGATGCATAAGGTTCAGGGCTCTAAGTTATGCATATATGAGAGTTGTTGTCTGTTTGTTTTATGGATACATAAGGGTTCGAATGATTGTCAAAGTTGTGAAAGAAATATTGCGGCAAGATTTATATTAGAATGAATATGTTGCTGGTTATGAAAACCCGAAAATAATGAACTGTTTGAATGATATGATAAATATTTGAAATATGTTGGTTTGATCTAATTTGGTATTGTACGGAAGAATAAGACATGTTAAGGAATTTTGATTGGTTCGTACATCTGGGTAAGGGTTCTAGAAAGATTCCCACAGTGGTTGCGAGTCGAGATCAAGCGGTTTCGACTCGAGACCACTTAGTGACCACTCGAAACCAGACATACAACAGGGGACTTGAGATCGGGTAGGTTGCGACTCGAGATATCCTGGTCTCGACTCAAGCCTGACTCGAGACCTCTACGGTTGCGACTCAAACATGCACCACTCGATATCTTCCGCTGCAACTCGAAATTGCTGGGTTGCGACTCGAGACCTCATAGTCTCGAGTCGAGACCACCCGGTTTCGACTGGACTACTCTGCTTAGTTATTGGGCCGCACAAACTGACGTTTGGAACTACGTGTTACTGTTAATGTTTAACTGTTTGCATGCTAGGATTGGCCCAATAACGTATATGCTAGTATGACTTACGTGCTATGTGTTAGATACGTGTAGTTATACGTGACATTACTTGCACACGAACCTAATAAAAATTTATAAACCATAATAGGGTATGGTTGACCGACATAACACAAGTAAATTGTCAACCGAGCAAAGCAATGGTGAGTTCACTACTTATTACTCAAAGCATGCGTTCCCGGTGGTTGGGAAACGGAACGAAACACTTTTCCTGGTTTGGGACTTCTTACTATCTCCTTGTGCGGGATACGGTATTTCTATCTCCTTGTGTGGGATACGGGTAACAACACTATCCCCCTGTGAGGGATACAAAGTTACTTACTTCCCTTGTTACTGGGAACTTTTAGTTAATTACTGTTTATACTGGATGCAACAAGCAACACTAAACAAAACTCTATCACTCAAGTCCTCACTTCTTAATACCGATTAGTCGTCGGGGTCAGGCGAACGGGTTATTAGTTGATAGCGCTATTTAGGTCTCACCAACCTCACACCGTGCCCGCGTATGGGATCGGGCGTGAACTAATGTACTCTGGCAACCGTCAATGATGATAGAACATTGACAAACGGGGCACTCTACGGAAACGTACGGATGAATAGTATTCGGTATTGTAAAAACAGTTTAGTCGCTTACTTATGGGGTAGCTCCCCATCGTATGTATAAACGGATAAATTAACTGGTTAAAACAAGTTTTTGGGAATAAAACTGGAAAACACTAAACTCGTGAACTCGCCAACTTTATGTTGACACTCTACTGCATGCTTTGCAAGTTGCTCGACACAGTCTAGGACGGACGTTGCAATCAGATGGAGTGCGTGGTTTGTAATTTTCATGATAACAAACTTGTGGTTTTAAATTACGATATGTTCTACTTTTCCTTCCGCTGCAAACTAGAACCATGTTTTATGAAATTTTAAATTAGGTCACTAATTATGCTAATGTTTATAACAATAACTAATCCGTTCAAAATAATTAGTGGCTAAGATCCTGGTCGTCACACGCCTCGCGGTAATACTCCGCGTGTGGATTTTGAGTGTGTGACAGATTGGTATTAGAGCCATTGGTTATAGCGAACTAGTTTTTAAATATAAAATATTTTTGGTTTGGGAAATAAAATATTTTTATATGAAAACCAGACTATAACCGTTCTTTAGTGAAAACCACAACAACACCACTCCGGATTGCAAGGTTCGTCAACCTCAGATGCTCACCTGGTAATGGTATGCTAACGGCATTTACTTGTGCATAACTTATGTGTGTGAACATGCATGTGTGTATGTGTATAATTAGCATATATGTGTTAGTATGTATGCGTATATTTAGTATTTAACACAGTGGATCATACGAAGACTAGGCTAGCATGTTACGTGTTAAACAGGAGCGAGTCCTCCTAAAACTGGTTCGAAACCACAATACACTAAGGGCCAGGAACCAGTTATTCCAAGCCCTCGTCCATGTATTTCCTGATATCATCCCTGGACTGCCAATCGACGCGAGGGACGTCCACTCAATAGACCTGCCCAGGGAAGGCCTGCTACGAAGCACATAGAGAAGTTACGAGAACGAATCGACGAAGGGGAGCCACCCCTATATCGTGGAATATTAGAAAGAACGACGACGTCATTCGCATCCTTTTTACTTGTGTATTTCTTTTCCCGACTTAAGTAGTGAGACTTGTTCCCTCATACTACTGATCACCTAGATTCTTGAAGCATTCTAGTAAGTCTACACCTTTTGGGTTTCCGTTTGCACGTCTCGAACACGAAAAGCATGCGTGGTGTATGCTTCTTGTTGTAGTGCCAGCAATCGTCTCACATTTCCATTGACCACAGAGTTATTTCTCCCTAATCCCTCGTTACATGGTTAACCCCTATTCAAGTACAACCTTATACCTTAGCACGCCCCAAAACCCAACGAATTGATAACTTTCTTACAAACCGGCGTATTTGGAAGCGTGGCTAGACGAAGACACGAGCCAGTCAACCCACCGACGAGTACGGCGACCTTGATGCTTACCCTATCCTTCATTTGTCAGAACTGTTATTGTTTGACGACTTTTCTGATTCAATGAATCCTCCCACTAACTTTCGTACGAATCCGCGTTTATTACTCAGATGGTATCCCCGCTCCTATCGTTTCTTTATCATGACATCCACGTTTCTCCGTTTAGAAACCTTGACCAGATCTCTCTTCAGTTTGGTGAATTCAACAAACTCGACCTTTAGTCAGCAAACTTTTTATCCCTTGAAATTCAACAATGTGTTACTTCAATCGTACTTTCCTGAAAACCTGTTTTCACAGTTTCACGTCGAAACACCCCCCCCCCCCCTCATACTGAGACCTTGACCAGATTTCCCTCTAGTTTAGGGAAATTCAGCAAGCTCGACTGCTAGTCAATAAACTTCGTGAATCTTAAAAATTGTGACGTGTAATCCAAACGTATCCTTCCAGACATGTTTTTTTTTATTTCCTTACATGGAAGCCTTTCGACGACACAAGCACTACTTCGGACTCGTCCTCGCGACTTCGGTAGTCTATTCAAATTTGGTTACTTACCGGTTTGGGAGATCACAAACTCGTTTTTCACATACGGCTCAGCTCAGAACATCTTGTTAGACGTTTTCGTGAACCTAAACCCCCCCCCCCGACCCATACGACGACCGTCCTTCTCTATCATTGGTTCTTCTTGTGCCATTCATACTGACGTAACACCTCTTATCGGCAAAACGACGTTCTTTATCCTAATCGCCCACGGCTTAGGTACGACCAGCTACCTCATCGACACCAGATAAATCCTTATTGCCGACCACCAAGCCTTTTATGTTTTGTCTCAAATTGAACGCATCAATTTTGACTACCCTTCTTGCATTGTCTCGCTACTCGTGTTATGTTTCACGGATTCCATGATCCTTATCCTACTCTGCTCTGCGCAAATCTCCGTTTGGACGAAATACTTCCTACGAATGTTACTCGTTGGGGCAACAAGCCAAGGATACCCCGGGGGTAACGGGTATTGCAAGCACTGTTCTTTGAACTCGATACGATCAACACCTAGTCACGATACTCGAATTTATTCCATCCTGTCAATATTCGACACTTGTTTCTTTCGGCGACGCCCGAACCTATTCTGAAAGTCAGTGGGGAATCCAAACGACTCCTACGCTTTACCTTGGAACTTCTACGACGCAAAACCGCCTTGCGCTAAGTTTTCAGTACACGACTTTTAACGCCACAAAGCCCGCATTTCTCGACCGTATACGCAACCTCGCACGATTTGAACTCAAAAGGGGCATCACCTAGCATCCGAGAGATCCTCAAACGATCCGCAACTCCAGCAACTGGAAGATAATCTACGAGGTGCTTCTATCTTATGCTATCATGTCCGGGGCATCGATAACATGTCTGCTGGTAACAACACGCGACCAAAGAAACCGACAAGTTTCCGAACTTGCAACCATCTACTTGATAGAAGTAGATACTAGGCACGAGATGCCAACTTCTCTTTTACCTGATCGTAACCCACGTTTTGCATCCGATTCTTCGCAAGGCTGTGCACGAAAGACTTTTGGGCTCACTGTTAGGCATAAGCACCGCTTATCGCCCGCAAACTAATGACCGGGTCAAACGCACCATCCAAACACTCAAAGGCATGCTAAGAGCATGTGTTATCGACCCTTGGATACTAGTGACACTTCCCTTCTGTAGAATTCTCTTCCAACAACTTCTACCACACTAGCATTCAGGCAGCACCATTTGAGGCATTGCACGAACGCAGATGCCGATCACCTCTGTGTTGGGCGGAAGCCAAATTTACCGGCCCAGAACTTGCACTTGACACAATGGGTGGGATTGCCCAGAACAGACAACGCAGGACGGCAACTCCAGACCGTCAGAAAGGCTACGCGGATAAGCGTAGGAAACCTCTAGAATTCCTAGTCGGAGACTAGATTCTACTTAAAGTTTCACCCTGGAAGGGTGTGGTACGTTATAGCTAACGAGACGAGCTTAATCTGTGATATGTTGGACCGTTCGAAGTATCGAAACGATCAGTAAGGTAGCATACTGACTAAACCTGCCTGAAAAAGTTGAACGCGGTACACAACATCTTTCACGTACCTGATCTGAAGAAGAGTCTGTCAGATGAAACATTCGTTATTCCTTTTTAGGAACTCGTGATCAGCAACAAACTACGCTTCGTTGAGGAACCGGTTGAGATCAAGGATCAAGAAATCAAAACCCTCTAGCCTAGTGTAACCAACCGACCGAGTTCGTTGGGACTCACGCCG
The DNA here is from genome assembly GCA_030545235.1 of Helianthus tuberosus. Classification (NCBI taxonomy): domain Eukaryota; kingdom Viridiplantae; phylum Streptophyta; class Magnoliopsida; order Asterales; family Asteraceae; genus Helianthus; species Helianthus tuberosus. Next base: position 24,618,732 of record CM060441.1, read on the forward strand.
TGGCCCAGAGTTTAACTGGGAACGGGAAAACCAGCTGATGTACACGTATCCCCAGTTGTCTACAAACATTACTTCCAGCACTGAGGCTACCGCTAAATTTCAGGAAGAAATTTCAAAACCAACAGGGGGTGATGTGACACCCCACAAAAACGTTTAAACACACTAGCTTGTCAGTGGCTGCGTGCTAAATTTCGGGACGAAATTTCTTAAACTTGGGGATAATGTGACACTTCGGGTTTCCTGTACGTTTCTTGGATGTTATAATTAAATTTGTGAAATTCTATACTATGAGAAATACGTACAAACTCTGTGGATCTTGTGTTGCGTGATTTTTTCGTGCTATGTGATTTTATGTGCTTTGTGACTTACGTGTTAGTTTTGTGGATTTTCATGAAACTGCTTGTATCTACGTATGGTAATGGAGTCTGTGTATACATATAGAGCGTAACGTATGACCTTTGCTTAAATTTCGAGGACGAAATTCCTATAACATGGGGAGAATGTGACAACCTGTACCCTCATTGTCGAGTAAAGGGTATTTTCGTGACGCGCACATCTATTAATATCGGTATTAATATTATTATTATTTCTTTTATTATTCTTTTCGAAAATAATAATAAACCGCGATGAGAGTTTTAAACACTTACGCATCTAGTTAATTGTCATCGGGCCTGTTCATTTTAGCTAGACACGTTAAGTATTATGGACCCACACATACACTTGGGCTAGGCCCAACCCCACTCCCTAAACCAAAACCCTACAATATATAAACCAACTTAAACCCTCACCCCCTATTTTTCATAAACATAACAAAAAAAACTACATAACATCAGCCGCACAACTCCCTCTTCTTCCCCGTTCAGATTCCGGTGACCGGAAATTGGATTCCGGCTGGTGCCCTTTCTTCTCCGACGTCACACACCCTCATACACTTACAACCCTCCTTCTTTAGTCCCTTAGACAGCAACACCCTCCTTCCTCCTAAAACACATATACACATCAGGATTCAGATGAGAAATAGTGAGTTGCTGATGACGGCCGACGGTAACAAACCAGAGCCGCAGCGGCGGCGGGTCGCGGCGGAGCACGGCGGCGACAATGGTGATGGAGTTATGCCGCGACGGTGATGGCGGTGGCAGACGACGACTAACCGGTGACGGCAAAGGGACTACGGCGGTGGAGGTGATGCTGATACGATGACGATGGCGGTGTTTCAGCTACGGCGGTTCGGTTTCTAGCAAGGTGACGTCAGCAAAGGGGTCAACGGCAGCATTCTAACCTGTCGGATAACATTCAGCCACTGCACGTGTTCTTTTGATTCCTGATCTTATATATGTATGACTGCTTGTTGATTTAGATGCTTGTTGGTGTATTGAACGGTTTAGGGATGCCCTGTAGGGTGCTTTCAAATTGGCCAACTTGTGTTTTTGGTGATTTTCTTTAAAAGGCCGAGATGAACTTGACTAGCTGCTTTCTTGTTTTGTATGATTTATGATGTTTAGTTTGTGCTTGCAATGAGTGGTCTATTAAGAGATTTTGGTAATAAAATTTGTAAATGATGGATGGGAAAAGGGTACATGCTAATCTTGACATCATAAATATGGTGGTTCGTGATGTTGTGTTGTTTTAGAAATAATGGTAGGAAATTCACTATTTGAAACATGACATTAGGATGAATGTTGGGTTTCATTAGGATAATGATGATTTGAAAATAGTGCTCAAATGAAAAACTGTGATTGGTGATCAAAATAAGAAATGTTGATAAACTGTTGATATATGAAACTTGTTAGTTGTTTGATGCATAAGGTTCAAGGCTCTAAGTTATGCACATATGAGAGTTGTTGTCTGTTTGTTTTATGGATACATAAGGGTTCGAATGATTGTTAAAGTTGTGAAAGAAATATTGCGGCAAGATTTATATTAGAATGAATATGTTGCTGGTAATGAAAACCCGAAAATAATGAACTGTTTGAATGATATGATAAATATTTGAAATATGTTGGTTTGATCTAATTTGGTATTGTACGGAAGAATAAGACATGTTAAGGAATTTTGATTGGTTCGTACATCTGGGTAAGGGTTCTAGAAAGATTCCCACAGTGGTTGCGAGTCGAGATCAAGCGGTTTCGACTCGAGACCACTTAGTGACCACTCGAAACCAGACAAACAACAGGGGACTCGAGATCGGGTAGGTTGCGACTCGAGATCTCCTGGTCTCGACTCAAGCCTGACTCGAGACCTCTACGGTTGCGACTCAAACATGCACCACTCGAGATCTTCGGCTGCAACTCGAAATCGCTGGGTTGCGACTCGAGACCTCATAGTCTCGAGTCGAGACCACCCGGTTTCGACTGGACTACTCAGCTTAGTTATTGGGCCGCACAAACTGACGTTTGGAACTACGTGTTACTGTTAATGTTTAACTGTTACTGTTTAACTGTTTGCATGCTAGGATTGGCCCAATAACGTATATGCTAGTATGACTTACGTGCTATGTGTTAGATACGTGTAGTTATACGTGACATTACTTGCACACGAACCTAATAAAAATTTATAAACCATAATAGGGTATGGTTGACCGACATAACACAAGTAAATTGTCAACCGAGCAAAGCAATGGTGAGTTCACTACTTATTACTCAAAGCATGCGTTCCCGGTGGTTGGGAAACGGAACGAAACACTTTTCCTGGTTTGGGACTTCTTACTATCTCCTTGTGCGGGATACGGTATTTCTATCTCCTTGTGTGGGATACGGGTAACAACACTATCCCCCTGTGAGGGATACAAAGTTACTTACTTCCCTTGTTACTGGGAACTTTTAGTTAATTACTGTTTATACTGGATGCAACAAGCAACACTAAACAAAACTCTATCACTCAAGTCCTCACTTCTTAATACCGATTAGTCGCCGGGGTCAGGCGAACGGGTTATTAGTTGATAGCGCTATTTAGGTCTCACCAACCTCACACCGTGCCCGCGTATGGGATCGGGCGTGAACTAATGTACTCTGGAAACCGTCAATGATGATAGAACATTGACAAACGGGGCACTCTACGGAAACGTACGGATGAATAGTATTCGGTATTGTAAAAACAGTTTAGTCGCTTACTTATGGGGTAGCTCCCCATCGCATGTATAAACGGATAAATTAACTGGTTAAAACAAGTTTTTGGGAATAAAACTGGAAAACACTAAACTCGTGAACTCGCCAACTTTATGTTGACACTCTACGGCATGCTTTGCAGGTTGCTCGACACAGTCTAGGACGGACGTTGCAATCGGATGGAGTGCGTGGTTTGTAAGTTTCATGATAACAAACTTGTGGTTTTAAATTACGATATGTTCTACTTTTCCTTCTGCTGCAAACTAAAACCATGTTTTATGAAATTTTAAATTAAGTCACTAATTATGCTAATGTTTATAACAATAACTAATCCGTTCAAAATAATTAGTGGCTAAGATCCTGGTCGTCACACGCCTCGCGGTAATACTCCGCTTGTGGATTTTGAGGGTGTGACAACATTGAGGACAATGTGTAATTTAAGTGTGGGGGGGATGCTAAAACCTTGAATTTTTCAAGTCCTAATTACAAGCCTTACACAAAACTCTATTGGAACCGCTAAACACCCCAATTTTTTTCAAAATCTTTTCATTTTTTATACTTGTCTTGGTTTAATTTGGGAATTACAAGTTCTAAAAAGATTATATTTTTACAAATTTACAACCGATAGCGTCGTGATAAAAAGAACCAACATAAGAAAATTATGAAACGGCATGACAAATCTAGTTAAAATTTGATTATATATACTTGATCACATAAAAACCCATTCCCACAAAAAGTGAGTTTTGAGTCTTTATTGAGCATATAAATACACATCTTTAAACTAAATGTTCATTTTTCATTTCTTGTGTGAATAGCTGCTTGGTTCTTACGACTCTAGAACTTGCCATGACGATACATTCCCGGTCCTTACCAACTTAAACTCAAGTAAGTAAATGATGGAGGCATTAGGACTAACCCTTTTTTTTCTTTCAACACCATTATTTTTCTTTTTTTTACCACCTACCCAAAATCCCCCTAGTTAACCCCTTTGAGCCTAAACCTTTTCATTTCTTAACCCAAATCAAAACACCCTTTTTACCCTCCAAAACCCTTTTTCATTTTAAACCCTTTATTTTAGTAACAAAACTCGGTTTTCTTGTGACTTTCGTATCAAAAAAAAATTATAGAGAAGAAAAGAAAAATGAAGTTAGCAATAAACAAACAAAGCTCATCAAAAGAAGGCTTGTTTGAATAATGCTTCATTGGAATAAAAAGTCACAAAAACAAAATGTTTTACGAAAACCGACGCTTTTTACGTCTTTCGCCCTTTTCTACTAACCACTAACCCAACCACCTACCTTTAACCCAAGCCTAACCCTTCCCCCAAAAGTCCTCTTGATATTTACAAAGGTTTATAGTTAAAAAGGAGGAGGATTGATTGCTTGGCAAGCTTATGGTAGGAGTAAGTTCCATGCCGCTCTCGAGTGCTTCACAAAAATACACCTTCGGCCGAGTGTTGAGTGATCCCCCGTGAGGTATCTGAACTTGTATATAAATGGAATTTTAAATAGGCATGTTATGCCCTAATAAGTAATTTATCTTATGTAATGTTCTAAATAAATCATGACGAATAGGATTGTAAATAAAATAAAAATAAAACCTAATAAAGAATCTTGGAATCCCGACACTCTATGACAAAGCCCAAAAACCTTCTCTTCTACCCATTCCATTTGGGAATGTAAGCCACATTGTAAAGAGTTTTGCTTGAGGAAAAGCAAAGATTCAACTGTGGGGGTATTTGATGTGTGCAAAATGCAACATATAAATTACATCAAGTGTGGCATAAAACTAACCTTTTTTTAGTACTAATGTTGGAAAAAGTGTGTTTTTGTCTTCCTTTTGTATTGTCAGGATTAAATGAGCTCAAATGAACAAAAGAAGCAAAAATGAAGCCAAATCTAACAATAATACAAGAAAAGGAATAAACGTGGCATGCCCGACCCCTCGACAGCATCTCCCCAAGCAAAAACAAGAGAACAGAAGGCTGAACACGCCCCGTGCTCAGTGAGCACGGGGGCGTGCCCAAGTGTCTGCAGAAAAGACAAAGTTGTAGAAGCTTCTATCACCCACCACGGGGGCATGCCCAGCGGACACGGGGTCGTGGTCAACGCTAAGATTCGCAGAATCTAGGCAAATCTTGATAGTACAGATACGCTTCTGCACACAGGGTCGTGCCCGCGGACAAGGGGGCGTGGTCAACTAATGCAGACAAACTGCATTTAATGAAGAAAGTGAAGATGGATGGACACGGGGCTGTGCCCAATGGAAACGGGGCTGTGCCCAATGGACACGGGGCCCTGTCCGGGCTTCTTTGCAGGCTATAAATAGGGGTGCTTGGCTCACTTGCAAACCATCCCTTAACAAACCACCTCTCTCACACTTCACCCACCCACCACCACCATCACAACCCACATCCACCACCATCATCCATCATCCATTATAGAGTGTGTGAGTAGTCTCGGGATCCAAGATCGATCGTAAGAGTTCTTGACAATCAAAGGCCATGTTTGCCTAAGTCTCTTACATCACTTGGTGAAGACATGTGTTTAGTGTAATACTTTTTATTTTTAATCTTTTTGCACTTTTTATTTGGTTATGTATTAATGACTTTAGTAACTAGTTTCTTATGTTGAAGGTGAATCTTCCTTATCATTTGTCCGTGGTGTCTTGGCGTTATTTTACTGTCTATATAAAATAAAAGATTTACACCATTCATATCTCCACGGTATATATGGAGATATGTTGGCTACCTGGTCGGGGGTTAAGGGAATGGTTTAATAAGAGTCTTGCCTTGTTCAGTGTATAGATCCTGCAAGGACCTGGGTCAAGTTTAGTAGGACCTCCTTCAATACCCACTGGTATTGGATGGCGGGGGTCCAAACTCCTTGATCCCCTCATATGTAAACTACTAAAAAAAACTTTAACCCAACTATTTAGGATTGTATCCCTGCTGACTCAAACTACTTAGCCGAGAGTAACGTCACCTTCAAAAGAGGGGCCTACCACAATATGCATTAATAACTTAATTAATTATCTTCCAATAATCCAACCCATTAGGATTGTATCCTTGCTGACTCAAACTACTGGGTTGAGGGTAACGTCACCTTCAAAAGAGGGGCCTACTACTATAACTAAGATAATCTCTTAAAAAGTGCAAAAGTGCGAAAATAATCAAAGGTTACACTAAAGGCGAATCGGATCCAAGTGATTCATCTTGTCTATCTGTTTTTATTTTTATTTTTATTTTTATTTTTATTTTTCAGCATTTTTCGTTTCTATTTTCTAGTCTAAAACCTTTTTCTAAAATTTTGATTTGTTAGACGTTGAGGATAAACCCGTACTAAAAGCTCTTGTGTCCTTGGACGACCTCGGTATCTTACCAACACTATACTACGCTAACGATGGGTGCACTTGCCCATATGTGTGTTTTGTGTTAGTACAATATCATGTTTTATAAATTTAAAACTTGACTAAAGTGTAAAAAGGGCTAAAAATATACATAAAATATATACACGACCGCACACATCAGTATGTACCACACAAGTCACCATCCCAGTGGTTAATACCATAGGCTTCGTCAATACACACTAGCTCAAATGAATGGATGGATGGAATATTTTTTTTCGGGCGCCACACTATTTCGGATTTGTTTTCACAAAAAGAAACAGGTGTGCCAATTTAATCAGAAAAACTTATATCTTTTTACTTATGACGTACCTCTTATACTCTCCACAGTTTCAGTTTTGTCATAACTCCTAAGGTGAGAACCCACAAAACTCCTAATTTAAGGTATTTTATATCATTCCTAAGGAACTTATCAACTGACTGAGCCTACCCACATATCCTAAATTAGACGTATGACCGACCGTTTATTATCTCCTATACAGAGTAATCAAATGCCAACGATCCGATTATACCCATCATCTTCCATTTATTGCAAACATTTTCTCAAAACATTTTCTATTTTTTTTCAAATTTATATATATATATATATATATATATATATATATATATATATATATATATGTGTGTGACTCGATAATGACACTACCTAAGACACAACTAGACGCTAGTCTCCCCTCCCCACACTTATTTCTTTCATTGTCCTCAATGGAGCAAGAACCTATTGACATACTAAAAATATAAAACAAAACACAGAAATAAATGGAACAAACTCCCCTGATTTTTAAACGGCTGAGTACTCTGAGCCTTGTTCCACAGCAACTGTATAGCATTTCATTTGTGCCTACATTTAACACGGGATGCTCTTATTTGAATAATTCAAATCACTTTCGTCCAAATGGAGATTGAGTATGGACAAAAACGATCGAAACCTTCAAAATAAATCTCAAAAGCTCCCAAAACAGGTTAAACGGGTCGATAGACAAAGAGAAACGAGAGAAAAACAAGTTTGACGAGAAACCAAACCACCTCAGACTTCCCCACACTTTTCCGGTTCACATTCAAAACACAAAAAATAAAACGAACAAACCTTAGGCTGCCTCCTACGAGCGCTAAGTTTTAGATCTTTAGCCAGATCTTACCTGCAATCTTCAAGGTGGTTTAAGCGAGCATTTGCCTACTACGTTTCCAATATACACTCGGTATTTGATACCCCAATTAAGTGTTTGCTTTTTCAAAACCGGCATGCTTCTTGAATCACCACCATACACCTTAAGTCCACACTTGCCTACCGACTTCCCCCCAAATGCCCGGTAATTGGTATTCCAATTCAAAACTATGTTTCCCACACATGATAGATCCATCCATTCTAACGAATACCACTTTTGAATGATTTGCCCAATATCTTGCAACCTCACATTTCTGATCTTGGAATGTGCGTCCCTAACCGCTTATGTTCCTAAAAGACTCATAACCTCTTTTTCTTTTACTTCCTCAATAGCAACAACCTGTTTCACATCTGATTCTTCATCGACTGGAATTAGTACTTCTTCATACGATGCTACATCTTCATTAAGTCTGAAACAACCATATTCAAGTTTAGGAGGACCTACGGCCTTTTCTTCTTCATCACTTGTTGTTGGTTCTTCTTTTGACTCTCCAATAACCATTTTTTAAATTTGTAAGGATAGCCACCTTTGTTTGGGTTGTTGTTTTTCGAATACTGACATTCCTGACCTCTGGTCATTCACTTCCTACGTTAACAGATTGTACTTCCAACCCAATAACTCTAAATAGTCTTCTCTCGACAGATGAGGTTTCACCAATTCTTGTTCAGTATACGTCACGTGTCTTTTTCTCATAACCTCGTCAAGGCTTTCAAATTGATGCGATCGATGATCTGCATATATTGGTTGAGAGTATGTATGTTGATAACTGTGATATTCCTCTCGGTAACCTTGACATGATGGCTGGGAGTATTCGTTATAATAATCATTATACTCCTCTTGGTAACTCACGCTTTGCTCTATCATCGGCTCAAAATTTTTGTAAGTTTGATCTAGCTCACTATATTGATCCATTTTATCTTGATAACATTCTTCCCAAGTCGAGTTATAATCCTGCACATCGTCATAATAAACATCCAACTCATACGCTCTCACTCTTGCGTCTTCAAACATTTTTCTGCTGTCAGGACAGTCACCATGCGTATAACATGGACTACCACAATCTCGACATGATGAATAAGCTCTTTCCATTGTGAGATCCCCAACTTAATATTCTACTATCTGGATAGACATAACTAACTAACTACTAACACTAAGCACACTAATTCCCCGACAGCAGCGTAATTTTGATGACTGTCGTAAGGGTCATGCAAAAAACCTAATTAAACTGAGTAGATAGCGTAAGTAGGGTATTGTATCCACGGGGAATATGTGGTTAGTGTTTAGCTAAATTATTTAATTAACTGCTACTAATCTAGAATTAGGGGTTTTGATAAATTTGAAAAAAAAAACTAACTACAAGAAAAGATATCAGAACTATAAAACGTAACTTCCTCTAAACTTCAGGTTTTAGGTTTCACAAAACTCAGTTTACTCAGTTAATTGGCCACCACATAGACATGATGTTGGAAAGTTGATTAATTTAAGATGGTAATCAAAAATAGGTATTTGTCAAGACATCTTTTATAATTCGATTACCCTATTTACTAATGTAAGTCAACCTACTCTATGTTACCCAACAAGTTACTAAGTTTTGTCATCAACCGAACAAGTTGTAAAGCAAGAACTCAAAACATATGCAAATAGTTCAAAGAAACCAACACATCAATGTATTTATACAACTTTGTCATGGTAAAAAATACATCAAACCTGAGTATATACTGAGAAAAGTAAAAACCTAAGTGAACCGTCCGCTTGGAGGAAGCCACGAGAGAGCCTAGCCGCTCATGATTGTCTTCACAACTTCGGTTGTCATCCCGAGTTGATCAAACATGTAAGAATGGTTTTCGAGATAAGAAGTGTATTAAAATTTGTCCAAGGAGTTTGTATATATTGGCTGAGAATGAGAGATATGAAAAAGTACCCCCTAATAACCTAGCTTGGCCGTTTAAGTAAACTTTCCCGTAAAGGGACTTGCCAGCACGTCGCAGAACAATTAGAACCACCCCCGCGTGTCGTGGGGGTCACCTACTTGACCAACACGTTTTAATTTGACCGAAATCAAATCAATAATTCCAGCGTGTCGCAGAAGGTATCTCATGTTCTTGCGCGTGTCGCCTAAGCCATCCACATGATTTTCTTTCGTTTCAAACCTCGCATCACCCGTCAAACCCACTTTTCTGTCCAACTTCTCTTGTTTACCTTTGTATCACCTGTTTACGCAACCAAATATCAATGTATAATATATATATATATATATAAACACATATAATTTACTATGTTTAACGCACTAAAACTGACACGAATTATTATAAAATACAACTTATTTCGACTCGACATTAGGGGTCCACACGGTCCGCATGGACTTTCGAAAAATACAAAAATTCACTTTTATCCCTTGAACTTGTTTGGTTTGTTATTTTATGCCACAAACACATAGTAAAGCATGTTTTTAGGGTTTTAAGGTGTATGTAAACATGTATTATAATGAAACACGTATTAATAACATTTCAAAGAATATATAACTCGATGTATGAGTCGGTTTTGAAATAAAAACATGTATTCATGATTGTTTACGTTTCATGCAAGATTAATCATGTAGAAATAGTATAAAAAAAGAATTCCATTATGATCAAGTCTCGACTTAGAAGGGATTGAATGAAGAATACAAATTACATTAAAATGGAAAAGAATGAAAAATAAAGAGCATTACACTTACACTAACAATTTATTTTTTACCAAACCTTTAAAGCTGGTCTACAAGAGACTAGAAGATGGTAAACGTCTCTGTAGATCCATGCGAATTTTACACAGCCAGCGTCTACTTCCACACATGTTTTAACCAACTCTACACTAAATGGAATCCAATTTTGTGTGGCGCCACACAAAAGAAATTGTTGGTGCATATTTGTGACAACAGCTTAGATTTGGTCTTTGCATATCTTGTAATTAGTAAAACGATAAACGGTTAGCGGGTTTAGCTTTGTATTAGTGATATAATAGAGTTTGGGCTAAACAAAACCCAGTTTGGGTCAAGGGGGACGAATTGGGCTTTGCCCATGTAGGAAACCCTAGCCTAAGTAGCAACCTTGTGTTATATAAACAAGGCTTTGCTTTAGGGTTTAGGTTAATCAGCCAAAACGTTTTTGAGAGGGGATTTTATTGAGAGCTCTAGCTTGGATGAAATTAGGGTTTGATTGATTGTAATACTAGTGTTTGATAATCAATAGAAACCCGGTTGATTGTGAATTGTTGTTTTCTACTCGTTTCTGTGACATTCTGCTCAAGAGGATTCCGCACTCTTGATTGGATTGACAATTCTGTGACGATCCATACGAACCAGGGGACCTACAATTGGTATCAGAGCTTTAGGCTCTTGAAGAGGCTCGGTTCAAAATTGTGCTTGGTAGAAACAGGAAGTTTTTCGAAATTTTTGAAACCTGACAATTAGGGTTTTGAAATTTTTGTTGGTTTGATATAAATTTTCTAAATTTTTTGGCTGTTTTTGATCTTCTGCATTGTTAGTTTTCTATTTTGCAGGTTTTAGAGATAGTTCTGGTTGATTGGTTGAAGAATTTTGGCTGGAAAGGCTTGAAGATTCGAAAATTTTTCTTCATGTTCTTCACGTTTTTCGTTCTGTTCTTCGCTGTTTTTCGAAAATTACTGATATTTTGTTGTTTCGATTCTGCAGGAAAGTGTTAGGAGAATCTTGAAATCATCAGAATTTCGAACATATTAAGTTTCCGAATTTACTGGACCAGCGAAATTAACAAACCAGCGAATTTGTGGCTTAATAACTTGGTGACCGGCGAAATTAAATCCAAAGGCGACTTTGGTACCCGTATAATTTTCCTCAGCGAAATTATCACGGTGTTCGGCGACTTTACTGGTCGTCGTAATAGCGAAATTAACCAGCGAATTTGGGAAAGAAATTGAACAGCGAACTTGGTAGCGAAATTGATCAGCGAACTTGGTAGCGAAATTGACAGCGAACTTGACCTGTCAGCGAATTTAAGTTAACCAGCTTATTAACCAGCGAAATTAAGATAGAGGAATTAAAACCTAGCATAATTAAAAGGTGGAGTATTTATTTTCATGGAGGAATTAGACTCGTATAGAGGATTTAATGTTTTCATGAATAGAATTTGATCTGTAGCTCATCTGACGAAACCGTTTGCACCGTTGAACTCGTTGGATTTTTAGGACAAAAAAAAGACTGGAAAATCCCAAATTAGATTTTCGACATTATATATCATTGGATTCATCTTTTCGAGACGATTCTAATGGTGTAAGTTGGTAAAAACTGTTTTCGGAGAAATTTTGTACGGTTTTATCAGTCTGCAACGTTTAAAATGTCAAACATGTCTACTTTGAATGAGCCTTTGAAAATGGAGCATGAAGTTGGCACTACCAACAAACCGCCTAAGATGATGAAGGTGGAAAATTATTTGACATGGAAGGATCGTTTTCAATCCTTCATTCAATATCAGGACACACGCATGTAGATATGTATTGAAGATGGGTACACAAACCCAACACACAACTTTGAGGGTAGACCACGTAGAACAGCCTATTTAAACATGCAAGAGGCTGAGAAAAAGATGTATGAGGTTGAAAAGAGGGCCATGGGTGCAATAAAAATGTCCTTACCTGATAGCATCAAGCATACCTTTAAGAAGTACACTAATTCAAAGGATATGTGGGATGCATTAGAAAAGCGATATCAGGGAAATGCAGATGTCATGAAAAACAAAGTTGATCTACTGAAGAAGCAATTCGCTTTTTTCAAGTACATGAAACATGAGTCACTTGAGGACATCATTACTCGATACTACCATCTGATGTCGGAAATGGAAAATTATGAGATAGATTGCTATTCTGAAGTAGAGAGGAATGACAAGCTGCTCGATGCCTTACCTACTAAATGGGATATCTACACTCTCATAATCAAGGGAGAAGCAGATTATGAGACAAAGGAGCTGGAAGAAGTGGTTGGCAAGCTGAGAGCTTATGAGCTTAGTATGAAGAACAAAGACACTGGATATGATCAGGTTCAAGATCCAGGGATTTACAATGGGCTTACATCTTCTTCATCTCACAACGCTTCTAGCGACTCTGCTACTGCGTTTCTACCGTGTGAGAATGAGCAGGTCACGGTAAATGAGGATGGTGATGTGTGTTTTGTAGTCGCCTCAGGAGGATCAACAGGATCCAAAAGAACATCAGCTTCTAAGCAGAGTAGTAGTGCAAAGTCGATGCCTATGAGTGTTAAGTTTGCAGAAGAGCATCTTGCTCTACTTGCTTCATTCGTTGCCTCTTATGAGAACTACATTCAGGGGAAGATATCTGATCCTACCACTTTGGATGAAGATTATGATCAGATTGACCCTGGTGATCTAGAAGAGATGGATTTACAATGGCAGATGGCCATGATTTCCAGAAGAGTCAAGAGGTTCATGAACAGAACAGGAAGGAACTTTGTAGGGAGGAGTGTTGGTTTTGACAAGACCAAAGTGAGGTGCTTTAACTGTCAAAGTTATAGGCACTTCGCTATGGAATGTCAAAAATAAAAACAAGAGACTTCGAGGCAGAGTTCAAACAATAGGAATGCTTCAAACAATTCTAGCTTAAAGGCTTTGATCTCTACAGCATGAGAAGGTTCATATGATTGTATTCATCTAGAAGATAATGAGAATGCCACTCAGGCATTCATGGCAGAGATAGTGCCAGTTGATGATGATGAAGCTACTGTGGGAGATGCTGAAGCAAAAGTGAATGCTGAGGTGAAGATAGAGAGTAAAGCTGAAGAAGAAAAGGGTAATCAGACAACAGATGCTGAAGAGGAAAAGCAAAAGTCTGACCATGAAAAGGAAGCTGAAGAAAAGGAAGCTAAATACAAAAGAATGGAAGCTCAACTTGCAGCTCTAATGGCCAACTTAGACAAACAAACTGGAGAAGTAAGTTCAAAATTTGTTTGCTTAAGATGTCGTGAATTACAGGGTGAGGTTGACAGGTTGTCAACACAAAACCAAAGTCTGGTAAGCAAGATGTCCAACATAAAAGAATCAAACTTTTTTTGCTAAAAGAAATGAATCTTTATACTTGAAGAAGATAAAAGGTTATGAAAGTGAAATTGAAGCTTTAACCTGCAAACTAAACGAAAAAATTCAAGTCATAGACTTAGCTCATGACATGATGGCTGAGAAAACAAAAGAGATTTCTGAAAAATGCAAAGAGTTGTCAGATGCACAACTCAAAATTGTTGAACTTGAAAAGAAATTAGGTCAATTCAGGGACTCTACTTTTGTAATGAAACATATGATGGGTGGCTTGAAGAAAAGTAATGACAAAACCAGTTTGGGATTCCATGGTTTCAATGAAGTACCACCTCCTGTTAGTCATGACTATTCTTTCATGCCTGATGAAGATGAGCTCATAGACTTTGTGTTAACATCACCGAGTAGTTCCACATCAAGTCAAGGTAATGTGTCTGAGAGTGATGATGCTAAGAAGGATAATAACAGCAAACCAGTTTTGAAAAAGAAAACTACACATCCTAAGAATAACAATCCAACTTTTGTTAAAAAGGTTAATTTTGTTCAAGGAAGTGACATGAAAAACGAAACAGTTGTTACTGAAAACGAATCTAATGTAGAGTTTGCTAAAAACAAAATCAAAGAAAATTCTGACACTAAGCAAACTGAACCAAATCCTTCTAAGGCATCATCATCAAAACCTGAATCTAGTTCAAAGGCTTCAGATAAGAAGTCTTCGAAAAGGAGACCGTGCTTCAAGTGTCACACAAAGGGACATGTAGCTAGTTGATGTCCTAACAAAGAGACTGAAGCACAAGTTAGTGAGAGAAAGAGAGAGAAGTCAACAGAGAAGAGTGGTGATAAAAAGGAGAGAGACTCTACCTCTCCAAAGAAGTCAGCGCCTAAGCAACCAGAGAATGTTGTTGTTGATGTAGATAAGGCTGAAAAAGGAACTCCACAAGTTCCTCGTTTTTAAAGAAATCAACCAAGATTTCAGCCTGAATCTACATCAGGTAGATATGAGAGACCTAGAAGCAGTTCACCAAGAATGAACAATTATAATTCAAATAATTTCAGGAGTCAAGGTCAATATCAAAATCGATACCAAAATAATGGTGGTCGAACTTTTTATAACAATGGCTTTAGAAATTATAACAATCAAGCTTCTTGGAATCAAAACTCAAGGTACCAAAATCAAAATTTTCAAAGGTCAAATAGTCCAAACACATATAGGAACCCTCAGGACCAAAGACCTAGTGGAAATCAAAATCAACTTCCATCAACAGGTTTGAGATCCAAGACTCCAGTTAGGAGTAATGGATATTGGATGGGTGTTCCAGTAGTTGGTGAATTTGGACGACCCAAGACCATTAAGGCTTGGGTCCCCCAATCTAACTAATTTCTTGGTTGGTGTGTGCAGGAGCTGCTAAGGAGGATTATCAACTTATGGTATGTTGATAGTGGCTGCTCCAGGCACATGACGGGGGATGCGAGATTGTTGACTGAGTTTAAAGATTATGATGGTGGAAATGTGAACTTTGCTGGTGCTAAAGGTGGTAGAATTACAGGACGAGGAAAAGTGACCAATGGGAAGATCACACTGGACAAAGTGAACTATGTTGAGCAGCTTAAACACAATCTGATGAGCGTGTCACAAGTCTGCGACAAGGGTCACTCGGTCCATTTTACCAAGAATGAAGCATTAGTGTTGAAACCAGGTTTGGTGATTCCGGACGATTGGATAGTGATGAGAGCGCCAAGGATAAATGACACTTATGTCATGGACATGGGTGCTAAGGATTCGACTGCTGTGGTGGCGTGTTTACTATCAAAAGGATCTGAAGCTGAATCGATGTTGTGGTTCAGACGCATGGCCCATTTTCACTATCGAAAAATGAATTACCTTGTTAAAAATGAGCTAGTGAAAGGAGTTCCAATGCAGAGGTTTCAAGTGGAAGATAAATGTCTTCCATGTCAAAAGGGAAAACAACACAAGAAACCTCATAAGTCTAAAACAGTAAATTCCATAGATGGCCCTTATGAATTACTTCACATGGATTTATTCGGTCCAGTGAATGTGAGGAGCATAGGTGGAAAGTACTATTGTTTAGTTGTCACAGATGATTACTCACGGTATTCATGGGTTTTCTTTTTAGGTTCAAAAGATGAGACAGCAGAGATGCTGATAGATCTTTTTACAAAATTGGAAAACGTTCATGATGCATGGATCAAGAAAATAAGGAGTGATAATGGCACAGAGTTCAAGAATCAGATTCTGGATCTCTATTGTCTTCGAAAGGGAATTGAACATCAATATTCTGCTCCTTATACACCTCAACAGAATGGAGTCGCCGAGAGGAAAAACCGGACGTTGATTGAAGCCGCTAGGACTATGCTTTCAGATTCAAAGCTACCAGTTCTTTTCTGGGGAGAAGCTGTGAATACAGCTTGCTACGTCCTAAACAAAGTTTTGACTATTAAACGTTTTAATAAAACTTGTCATGAATTGATGTTTAACAAAAAACCAAACTTGGAAGGCTTTGAACCATTTGGATTACCCTACACCATTGTGCGAAATAAAGATAAACAAAAATTCGGTGAGGTAGCTGACGAAGGATACTTTCTAGGTTATGTTCCTGGCACACCGAATAAAAGGGTTTTTAATCTAAAAACTGATAAAATTGAGGCTGTTTTTAATATAGAAATTACTACCTACAAACCTCAACAATCAACGACTGGACCTGCTATATTATATGATTATGAAGACGTTTTTAAATCATTTAATATTCCTGAGTTTTCTGATGTAGATGATTCTCAGTTGATTCAAACAGTGATAAGTGAAGACGATGAAGGCGAGTTCATGCCTAGATCGAATGTTGATATGACAGATTCTCCGGAAACTTCCCAAGGTGCTGTTGATCTTGATTCAAGCGATAGTGAACCTGAACCCAATCAGGGGGAGGATTTCATTAATCCATTTGCGGATCAGAACATTCAAGGGGAGGTTGGATCAAACCTGGGTGATAATTTAGAAGTTGATACCGTTGCTACTACACGAGCAAATAGAGATCATCCAGTTGACATGATACTTGGAGATCCTACAGCAGGTGTTCAGACATGGAGAAGTATAGCAGCGAATTCTGGGTTATTTGTTTCGATTGAGAAGACTGGGATTGTGAATGAATGCTTGTATAGTTGCTTTATTTCCCAAGAGGAGCCGAAGAACATTCATATGGCTCTAAAAGACAATTCATGGGTTGAAGCTATGCAAGAGGAATTAGCCCAGTTTGCTAAGTTGAAGGATTGGGAGTTAGTTGACCTTCCTAAAGGTGAAAGAGAAATTGGCACTAAATGGGTATTTAGGTGCAAGAAGGATGAAAGAGGAATCATGACGCGAAACAAGGCTCGGTTGGTGGTCAAAGGTTTCAATCAGCAAGAAGGGATTGATTACAATGAGGTGTTTGCACCAGTGGCAAGGTTGGAAGCAATTCGTTTGTTCCTAGCCTTCGCATCATTCAAGGGCTTCAAAGTTTACCAACTAGACATGAAGAGTGCATTTCTTTACGGGAAAGTCCAAGAAGTGGTGTATGTCTCACAACCAGATGGGTTCGTTGATCCAGACTATCCAGATTGGGTTTACAAACTTGATAAGGCTTTGTATGGATTACATCAAGCTCCCTGTAGTTCCCCTTGTTGTATGGATCTTCACAGAATTGTCAATCCAATCAAGAGTGCGGAATCCTCTTGATCAGAATATCACAGAATGAGTAGAAACAGAAATCAGCAATTCACAATCAAACCGGATCTTTATTGATTATCTATCAAAGTGATTACAATCAATCAAGATCCCTAACACACAAAAATTTCGTCCAAGCCCTAGTCTCTCACGAAATTTCACTCTCAAACTGTTTTGGCTGATTAACCTAAACCCTAGAGCAAAGCCTTGTTTATATAACACAAGGTTGCAACTTGGGCTAAGGGTTTCCAACATGGACAAGCCCAATTCGTCCCCCTAGACCCAAACTGGGTTTTGTTTAGCAGAAACTCTATCAATTCACTAATACAAAGCTAAACCCGTTAACCGTTTATCGTTTAACTAATTACAAGATATCCAAATACTAAATCTAAGCTGTTGTCACAAATATGCACCAACAAACTCCCCCTAACAATAGCTTCATAAAATAACTTTGTCTTCAGTCATCTTGCAATGTCTTTGGTCTTTGGATAGCTTCAGCTTTAATAGCTTCTATCAGCAACAGACTCCCCCTAAGCTGATGCATCCAATCACCAAATCTTCAAAATCGTTAGCATTTGAGTAAACTCCAGTTTAGCATTTGCAAAGCAATCTTCAAACTCTTCACTTTGACTGCAATGTAGAAAGGAGGTTCTACCATGCATCCAATCAAATTCTCATCTTCACAGCAACTTCTCAACAACATACTGCTTCAATCTATATACTATAAAACAAACATCTCGAGAAACCATAAGAATTTTTCAACAAAGTTAAACAAATTATTATTATTCAAGAGATATTTAAACTGTATTACAGAATAAGCATTTTCAATGTATCACCAATAAGCAAAACTTTTTAATCACACACCCTATAACCCGCATGATTTAAAATTTTGAACTCACTTTTAAACACCGTCTCCCCCTATTAGTAACAATTCCTCCAAGAATAATAGTTTTCCGTACGTTAAGAATTTTAACAGAAAAAGACACTATTTTTGTATTTTTATATTTTCTGAATGCAAGTAAATAACAAAAGCAATAAACACTCTATTTTTGTGAGAATCACTGGTAAGAAGATCATATCAGCACAATCAAACTGTTTCCACACTATTAGATAATTCTTTATTTAATTTTTCATGAAAAGCAGTCCAAGACGATTACCAGTATGTTTGTCCACTTAAACAAAATGCATGAACATTTCAAGTACCATTACCGTATGATACGTTAAGGTAATTTTATTACTGATATACTAGTGTGTCCCACTTCAGGATATACCCCTGCGATCAAGGTATGCACAAAGATTCATCATAGTAGGTGAGTATACTGAATTCATCTGTTTTGTTTTTCAACGTTTAGATAATTGGTGATCAGGTCAGTACTTCCGTACAGCAAAGAGACCAAAATATCTAACGAGGGCTATGACAAATACCATTTTTGGTACGATTTATGCTTTTTGCATTTTTTGAATGACTCTCTAGGAGAGCTTCTTCATTTATGGGATTTGGCATTCTTTGCTCTTTTAAGATATCCTGGTTGTGCGTAGGTCAGCATGTATCTAGATGCACCAGAAGGACAACCCTGATATCCCCAGATGAAATAACAGTATAAAGACCCAAAACCTCAGATTTTGGCAATCTATCAATGCAAGATTTAAGGTCATTAAACCATACACCACTGATGTATTCCCCACTCATACACAGTTCATTTAGGTTTATATCACATTGGTAATTTGATTATTTCATGCTTTTTGCCTACTGGTACATCATATGATGAAGCTGCTATCACACTTAAGCAATTTAATTTCAGTTTCAGTGTGACAGTCTAACTTGCTGATGTACTATCATTTCTTCTTTTTCACACAGTGATAACTCATTTTTTTTATTTTCTATTTTTTTAAGTTTTTGATTTTTCAATGTTTTTGTGTTTTTGATTTTTTTAATAAAGCAGTAAACTATTTACAAAATTCTTATGAAAAACCAGTTATTCAGGATTCCTCATCCCGTTGAGTTCGACTAAATGTTCAAAGCGAGGTCTATCAAAAGCTTTAGTATAAAGATCTGCCAGGTTATCTAGTGTGTCGACTCGGTGTAATTCAATTAGTCTCTTTTCAGCACAATCCCGTATAAAATGATGACGAATGTCAATATGTTTTGTGCGACTGTGTTTCACGGGATTATTTGTTATAGAAATCGTGGCATTATTGTCTATCATAATAGGAGTACGAGTGAAATCCAAACCGTAATCGCGCATTTGCTGTTGTATCCAGAGAACCTGAGAGCAGCAGCTACCAGCAGCAATATATTCAGCTTCACACATAGAGGTAGACACACAAGATTGCTTCTTGCATTGCCAAGAGACAATCCTGCCTCCTAAGAACTGACAACCACCTGTTGTAGACTTCCTGTTAGACTTACATCCTCCAAAGTCTGAGTCAGTGTAAGCAACAAAATTCATATCACTATTAGCTGGATACCACAATCCAAGTTTAGGTTTCCCCTTCAAGTAACGAAGAATACGCTTCACTGCTTTCATGTGTGACTCTTTTGGATTTGCCTGATATCTGGTGATCAGATGAAAACATGTGTAAAGAGTTCGAGCAGGTGATGAAGAGCAAGTTCGAAATGAGCGCTATGGGTGAGTTGTCCAACTTTCTAGGATTACAGGTTGAACAGAAGAAGGATGGCATGTTTATTCATCAGACAAAGTATGTGTATAACATTTTGGCTCGTTTCAAAATAGATGATTGCGCTACTTTCAACACACCCATTTGCGAAAATCTTCATCTTGGCCCAGATCATGAAAGCACTGAAGATGTTGATCCTACTCAATACAGGGCAATGATTGGTTCTCTAATGTACTTGACTGCTTCAAGACCTGACATCATGTTTGTAGTATGTCTGTGTGCCAGATATCAGGCTAATCCAAAAGAGTCACACATGAAAGCAGTGAAGCGTATTCTTCGTTACTTGAAGGGGAAACCTAAACTTGGATTGTGGTATCCAGCTAATAGTGATCTGAATTTTGTTGCTTACACTGACTCAGACTTTGGAGGATGCAAGTCTAACAGGAAGTCTACAACAGGTGGTTGTCAGTTCTTAGGAGGCAGGATTGTCTCTTGGCAATACAAGAAGCAATCTTGTGTGTCTAACTCTACGTGTGAAGCTTAATATATTGATGCTGGTAGCTGCTGCTCTCAGCTTCTCTGGATACAACAGCAAATGCGCGATTACGGTTTGGATTTCATTCGTACTCCTATTATGATAGACTACAATGCCACGATTTCTATAACAAATAATCCCGTGAAACACAGTCGCACAAAACATATTGACATTCATCATCATTTTATACGGGATTGTGCTGAAAATAGACTAATTGAATTACACCGAGTCGACACACTAGATAACCTGGCAGATCTTTATACTAAAGCTTTTGATAGAGCTCGCTTTGAACATTTAGTCGAACTCAACGGGATGAGGAATCCTGAATAACTAGTTTTTCATAAGAATTTTGTAAATAGTGTCGCAACCCCCGATCCCTTATCTGTCCCGGGAACGTGCGGACGCGAACTCAGAGTTTGGTGGTATCAGGTTGTTTAATCTTGCAGCGGAATTTACATCAGGACCGCAGTTAGGAAATGTTTATCAGAGTAAAACCACCATATTTTATATTAATAATCACATGGATCAAATCCAAGTTTCTTCTTACAATACATTTATAGGGATAAACCCTATCTTATTGAATTTAAAACATCGTTTATTAGATAACTTTTATAGCCACATTATCCCCAAGCCTTTAGTGATCTCCGGCTGGCTTTCTACTAATTGGCTGTTCAAATTGTGTTACCTGTAACGCGTTTTAAAAACATTTGTCAGTCGGAAATACTGGTGAGTGAATCCCAATTTAATCAAGAAACACTTTATCAATTAAAACAGTATTGAGAGCGATCACATTGTTTATTTCTACACAATTACTCATTCAGTATTTGCCACTCGACCGGATCTATGGCTATGGTCAAATTACCCATTGGCTAACTCGTCGTCCAATGGTAATGCACTGTCATTCAGACTTACTACTACTCGTAGTAAATTTTGTATACAAAACCCCATAATACCGGCAGTAATTGAAGAACTACAAGGACTCAATCACCGCTTAATCGCATTGTAAAATAATTAAGGTTTTGTAAAACATTCCAAAAACATTAACAAAAAGAGGATAAACTCACATTGCTATCTTAGGCTTTTCGTAAGGGTTTCCTGGATACAATCTATAATTTATACAAATGTACATTGGTTAGTATCATAACCCTTTAAAATTATTAATGAAACCCTCCCCGAGACGGCATTCCAACAACTACGTCGGGCAGAACCACGACAGTTGTTACGGAACCCTAAATCAATCGGGCAGCGTAACTATTATGAAACTGGGGTTATAATACTTACAACGGAGCAGAACCTCGCTAATTAGGGGATATAATACCCGCGTATAATAACACTACTACAGAAATTGTGATTTGAGAATTGAGAATGAGCGACGGAAAACGAAAACCCGTTGCTTTCTTATATAGGGCTGATATTGGGATCTCACGCGGCCCGCGTAAAGCACAGGCCAAGGTTACGCGGCCCGCGTCAACCTTGGTCAACATGATAGCTTAGCTGATTCGATACGTAGGTCCGCCACGATGATGACACGTGTCATCACCGGATGTCTCCGCGTTTCATGATCTGTCGCGGCCCACGTCAACTTAGACGAGGTCTTGCGCGGCCCGTATGAACTAAAGAATCAACGTAATCCAGTCTACACCTTTATACCGCCCGCGTAAACTGTTGGGGTGGGTCTACGCGGCCCACCTCAGCTTATCTTTTATTGTTTTTAATTTATTTTATAAACTCTAACATATTTCGGGCTCGGTTTTCACATACGGGGTGTAATATAAGACATATTGGGATATTTTACAATATACTAGAGTGTCATAATATTTATGAGGGTGTTGGTTTTACCGAGGGTTGTTACATTCTCCCCACCTTGTTTTAGAACTCGTCTTCGAGATCTACTGGAATAAATGCGGATATTTTCTTTGCATTTTGTACTCGAGTTCCCATGTGTACTCAGGTCCTCTTCTGGAGTCCCACTTCACTTTGACTAGAACTAGTCTCTTGTGCTTGAGATTCTTAACTTTCCTGTCTTCAATTTGTAGAGGTTTTTCTACAAACTTGAGTTGTTCATTTACCTCTATATCCTTAAGAGGCACTATCAATGATTCATCAGCTAAACACTTTTTGAGATTAGATACATGAAACACATCATGTATTCCTGCCATTTCCTCTGGCAGTTGTAGCTGATAGGCTACAGGTAATATTTTTCTAATAATCTCAAAAGGTCCAACATACCTGGGACTTAGCTTTCCCCGTTTGATGAATCTTACTATTCCTTTCCAAGGAGAGACCTTCAACAATACTTTATCTCCTACTTGAAACTCCAATGGCTTGCGTCGGTTATTGGCATAACTCTTTTGTCGATCACGTGAGGCTTTCAGTCGTTCCTTGACTTGAATAATTTTATCAGTTGTTTCTTGTACTATCTCTGGTCCAGATAGTTGCTTTTCCCCAATTTCTGCCCAACAGACTGGGGTTCGACACTTTCTTCCATAAAGTGCTTCAAATGGTGCAGCATTGATACTTGTGTGATAACTATTATTATAAGAAAATTCTATTAAAGGTAAGTGATCGTCCCAATTACCTCC
The DNA here is from genome assembly GCA_030545235.1 of Helianthus tuberosus. NCBI lineage: Eukaryota > Viridiplantae > Streptophyta > Magnoliopsida > Asterales > Asteraceae > Helianthus > Helianthus tuberosus. Next base: position 24,641,911 of record CM060441.1, read on the forward strand.
AAAGTCAATTACGCAAGCTCTAAGCATGTCCTCCATTGTTTGAATTGGTCTTTCGCTTTGTCCATCCGTTTGTGGATGATAAGCTGTGCTTAACTTTAACTTGGTTCCCATTGCCTTTTGGAAACTTGACCAAAAATGAGATGTAAAGCGACTATCTCTATCAGAAACAATTGATAAAGGAATGCCATGTAAAGAAACAATTTCATTTACATACAATTTAGATAATTGTTCCATACTAATTGTTTCTTTCATTGGTAGAAAATGAGCTGACTTAGTTAGCCTATCTACAATCACCCAGATTGTATCATTTCCTTTCCTAGTTTTGGGTAATTTAGTAACAAAATCCATTGTTATCAATTCCCATTTCCACACCGGCATTTCTAATTGCTGTAACAAACCTGAGGGTTTCTGATGTTCAGCTTTAACTTGTGAACAAGTTAAACATTTAGAAACATAAGCTGCTATGTCTTTCTTCATTCCTATCCACCAGAAATTTTTCCTTAAATCCTGGTACATTTTATCATTTCCTGAATGCATCGTATACTTAGATTTATGGGCTTCTTCTAAGATACGATTACGCAGGTTTCCTAATTTAGGTATCCACATTCTCTTTTCATGAAATTTCCAAATTCCATCTGTTCCTTTTTTAATTCTTTCAACTTACCTTTTAATTTTTCAGTATCTTCCTTGATTACTGATTCTTATGCTTCTCTTATCTGATCATTTAAATCTATTTGCAAATTTAATTTAAGAGAACGTACCCTTCTTGGCTTTTCATGATACTTTCGGCTTAAAGCATCTGCCACTACATGTGCTTTTCCTTCATGATACTGGATATCACAATCATAATCACTAAGAAATTCCATCCAGCGTCTTTGCCTCATATTCAGCTCTTTTTGCTTGAAAACATACCTTAGACTCTTATGATCGGTGAATACAGTAAACTTACTACCATAAAGATAATGTCTCCAAATTTTAAGAGCAAAAATTATAGCTCCTAATTCTAAGTCATGGGTTGAATAATTCTCTTCATGACTCTTAAGTTTTCTAGATGCATAGGCTATAACCTTTTGGCGTTGCATCAACACACATCCATAACCTAATTTAGAAGCATCACAATAGACTACAAAGTCTTCAGTTCCTTCTGTTAATGCTAATATAGGTGTATGGGTTAATCTATGCTTAAGAATTTTAAATGCTTCTTCTTGTTTTACTCCCCATTCAAACTTAACAGATTTACAGGTTAGCTTAGTTAAGGGAATGGCTATTCTAGAAAAATCTTTAATAAACCTTCTATAATAACCAGCCAGTCCTAAGAAACTTCTAACCTCGGTTGGTGACTCAGGGGTTTTCCATTTTGTAATTGCTTCAATCTTTGTTGGATCTACATGAATTCCTTCATGATTGACTAGGTGTCCAAGGAATTGTACCTGTTCTAACCAAAATTCGCACTTTGAAAATTTAGCATAAAGCTTTTCCTTTCTTAACAAACTTAAAAGTGCGTGCAAATGCCTTGCATGATCCTTTTTATTCTTAGAATAAATTAGAATATCATCTATGAAGACAATTATGAATTTATCCAAATATGGCTTACATATTCGGTTCATCATGTCAATAAATGCAGCTGGGACATTGGTTAAACCAAATGGCATGACAGTAAATTCATAATGACCATACCTTGTTCTAAATGCGGTCTTAGGAATGTCCTCTTCCTGTACCTTTAATTGATGATATCCTGACCTTAAATCGATTTTAGAGAAAAATCGAGCTCCTTGCAGTTGATCAAACAAATCATCGATTCTCAGTAATGGGTACCGATTCTTAATCGTGACTTTGTTCAATTCACGGTAGTCAATGCACATACGCATTGATCCGTCTTTCTTTTTAACAAACAATATCGGTGCTCCCCATGGCGATGAACTTGGTTGTATAAATCATTTCTCCAACAATTCATCTAATTGTTTCTTTAATTCTTGCATTTCTGCAGGTGCCAATTGATAAGGTGCTTTGGCAATTGATGATGTTCCTGGTATTAAATGAATCCTGAATTCAACTTCTCTGTCTGGAGGTAGTCCTGGTAATTCTTCTGGAAATACATCTGAAAACTGAGATACTACTGGAATATCTTTTAAATCTTTTCCTTTAGTGTTAGAGATTATAGAAATCAAATACACTATGGAACCTTTCCTTATACAACTTGTAGTTTTCATCACAGAGATGAACTTAGTTGACCTAAAAGGTTTATCTCCTTTAATTGTGATCGTTTTACCTTTTTGTGATTTTACTTGAATTAACTTTTGATCACATAAAATATTGGCTTTATTGGCTATTAACCAATCAATTCCTAAAACAACATCAAATCCTACCAGATTCATAGGATATAAGTTTGCAATAAATTTCCGATTTGAAATTTCTATACTTGCCCCCTGCAAGATTTCAGAAATTCTAATGGTTTCTCCATTGGCTGTCTCTACTAAGCATTCATGTGGTAGTTTAGTTAATGACTGATTTAAAATTTTGCAAAATGACGTATTAATAAAACTTTGGTTTGCACTAGAGTCAAATAATACTTTAGCAAAAATACCATTAACTAAAAACGTACCAGCTATGACATATGGAATCATCTTGGCTTCTTCTGTAGTCAGAACAAATGCTCTAGCATTTTTAGTATTCTTGTTGTCTGGAGCTGGAGCAAATTTCGGACAATCTATCTTGATATGACCTTGTTCTTCGCAATTGTAACATACCCTGCTGTTAGCTTTCTTCCTGCAGTTTTCTTCCTTGTGTCCTGATATTTTGCAAAAGTTACAATATATGGAGCATCTTCCGGAATGCTTTCTTTTGCAATACCTACAGTAGGGTGTAGAGGTAGAACCTATATTTTTCCCACGGTTAGAATTTCCAGAACGAAATTCTTGAGTAAGCCTTTGGGTTAGGTTCCTCCTTTGATCCTCTTCTCGGGTACGGACTAATTCATCTGTCAAGGTATTTGCTAGTTCTACAGCTTCTTCTATAGTTTGAGGTCTAGCTGCCTTGACTACGTATCTTATCTCTCCAATTAATCCCCAAATAAAAACGGGAGATTAACACTGGTTCTGGTGAAGCAAGAGTTGGCACTATTCTAGCATATTCAAAGAATATTTTAGTGTATCCCTTACTATCCACACCAGTCATCCTAAGGTTTAGAAATTTGTTTGCTATCTGTTCTTTCTCATTGGGTTGGCAGAATTTCCTTTCTACCTTATTCTTAAATTCTTCCCATTCTATATTGTAGGTTTGATCACTTCCTCTTGTCTGGAGGATAGTGTTCCACCATTCTAGTGCTGCATTCTTAAATAGATTAGAAGCAAACAGTATTTTATCTTCTTCAGCACACTTACTTATCCTTAAGACTGCCTCAGTTTTCTCTATCCAGCGTAAAGTTGCAATGGCCCCATCGTTGCCCGAGAATTCCATTGGTTTAAAAGACCAGAATTCTTTATAAGAACAACCATAAGGCATGGTTCTTCTTCTTTTGGGAATAGGCATTTGAAGTACATGTCCATTGTTCACGCTATGCTCTGGTTCACTCGGTCGCTTACTGCTATGCTTGCTTTTATTATCAGCATCTTTAACAGTTTGAAGAATAAATGGCATTGCATCTATAATTCCTTGTGCTACTATGTGTTGGATAGCACTATTATCCACTTGATTGTTATTGTTATTGATGCTTGGATTCTCATTAACCACGTTAATGTTACTCTGGTTATCATTATTCAGATTTCCTTGATTTCCTTCGTTGGCCATCTGAATTTTAAACAATTACCCCATATTAATATCATAAATAATATCTTAATATAGTTAATCACATGACACGCATTTTTGCCAAAAGCGTCGATCATTGCGACTATACTCTTTTCATATACTATTATGCGTCTATTACACACTAGTACTGAAATAAAAATTACAATACCAACAGAAATAGAATCACACTAATAGTGATATGCATCCGTACACACATATTTTATTTTTATTTTATTATATTTTATTATTATTATTACTACCATTTCCTCCATTCACATTCATGGATATGGATTTATCCAAAAATCCATATTACGTTCATCGTATTTCCATACGAGACGCTCTCCCACCTGACGCATTCTCTCACTGCTTTCTAAAATTTCCTCCCCGAAAGTCCTAAGTTCTTGCACGTTTGCTGCACTCATTGGGGTGCAGGTTCTAAGACTGGGTTTGGAATCTGGGGTACGTGTTCCTGATATGGGGGTGTAGGTGCCTGAAATCGGTAAGGATCTTCTAAAATTTCCCTAATATAATCATCTTGGTAATAGGGATCTAAAGGGTCCATACCTGGGTAGGCTTCTATATTCTGTATGGGTGGATAATCCTGGATAGGGTAACGTTGCACAAAGTCCCTATTGTCGTCCCACCAGGGTTCGTAATTCGGGTCTAGGGGGTTTGGTGCAGGTATCCTAGGAATTTCTTCTGGATTAAAGTCGTGCATCTCCACTTGGTTTTCTTGGTTTTCTATCTCCAAGGGTTGTTCTGGGTTTTGTGGTTGTGGGGCTACTAATTGTTCCAGACTTGGGTCAGCAGCAGTCGTAGCTAAGATATGAAAATTAGCTAGGCTTCTATTTAGCATATCCTGAGTATGGGCATCTGTCTTTCGCTTAATAGCTGCTAAAGCCCTTTGCTGTTGCAATTTTCGCATTCTTTTCCTACGAGCAAAAGCTTCTTTACTGAACCATCCTCGTTTCTTATTAGGAAATGGTTCTTCAGATTGAGCTCTAAAAGCAAACATGCCTTCTTCCTGATCAGTAACATACCCCGAGAGGGCAGGTTGTGATGATGTACTTTCACTCCTAGGTGAATCAGATAACTGACGATTCACGTCTGATGGTCCTTGATCACTCATACTGAAAACTAACAAATAGTCAAATAACACATAACCAATAATTACAGTTATGCACGTATTTCCATTATTTCCTAACACACAATTTAGAACTTAAATGTCAGCAGAACACTTCTTTGGCTTAGACAAGTGGCTAGGCTCTGATACCACCTTCTGTCGCAACCCCCGATCCCTTATCTGTCCCGGGAACGGGCGGACGCGAACTCAGAGTTTGGTGGTATCAAGTTGTTTAATCTTGCAGCGGAATTTACATCAGGACCGTAGTTAGGAAATGTTTATCAGAGTAAAACCACCATATTTTATATTAATAATCACATGGATCAAATCCAAGTTTCTTATTACAATACATTTATAGGGATAAACCCAATCTTATTGAATTTAAAACATCGTTTATTAGATAACTTTTATAGCCACATTATCCCCAAGCCTTTAGTGCTCTCCGGCTGGCTTTCTACTAATTGGCTGTTGACATTATGTTACCTGTAACGCGTTTTAAAAATATTTGTCAGTCGGAAATACTGGTGAGTGAATCCCAATTTAATCAAGAAACACTTTATCAATTAAAACAGTATTGAGAACAATCACATTGTTTATTTCTACACAATTACTCATTCAGTATTTGCCACTCGACCGGATCTATGGCTATGGTCAAATTACCCATTGGCTAACTCGTCGTCCAATGGTAATGCACTGTCATTCAGACTTACTACTACTCGTAGTAAATTTTGTATACAAAACCCCATAATACCGGCAATAATTGAAGAACTACAAAGACTCAATCACCGCTTAATCGCATTGTAAAATAATTAAGGTTTTATAAAACATTCCAAAAACATTAACAAAAAGAGGATAAACTCACATTGCTATCTTAGGCTTTTCGTAAGGGTTTCCTGGATACAATCTATAATTTATACAAATGTACATTGGTTAGTATCATAACCCTTTGAAATTATTAATGATACCCTCCCCGAGACGACATTCCAACAACTACGTCGGGCAGAACCACGACAGTTGTTACGGAGCCCTAAATCAATCAGGCAGCGTAACTATTATGAAATTGGGGTTATAATACTTACAACGGAGGAGAACCTCGCTAATTAGGGGATATAATACCCGCGTATAATAACACTACTACAGAAATTGTGATTTGAGAATTGAGAATGAGCGACGGAAAACGAAAACCCGTTGCTTTCTTATATAGGGCTGATATTGGGATCTCACGCGGCCCGCGTAAAGCACAGGCCAAGGTTACACGGCCCGCGTCAACCTTGGTCAACATGATAGCTTAGCTGATTCGATACGTAGGTCCGCCACGATGATGACACGTGTCATCACCGGATGTCTCCGCGTTTCATGATCTGTCGCGGCCCGCGTCAACTTAGACGAGGTCTTGCGCGGCCCGTATGAACTAAAGAATCAACGTAATCCAGTCTACACCTTTATACCGCCCGCGTAAACTGTTGGGGTGGGTCTACGCAGCCCGCCTCAGCTTATCTTTTATTGTTTTTAATTTATTTTATAAACTCTAACATATTTCGGGCTCGGTTTTCACATACGGGGTGTAATATAAGACATATTGGGATATTTTAAAATATACTAAAGTGTCATAATATTTATGAGGGTGTTGGTTTTACCGAGGGTTGTTACAAATAGTTTACTGCTTTCTTAAAAATCAAAAATACAAAAACATTAAAAAAATATTAAAAACATAAAAAAATATAAAATCAACAATGAGTTATCACTGGGTGAAAAAGAAGAAATGATAGTACATCAGCAAGTTAGACTGTCACACTGAAAATGTATTAAATTGCTTAAGTGTGATAGCAGCTTCATCATATGATGTACCAGTAGGCAAAAAACATGAAATAATCAACTTACCAATGTGATATAAACCTAAATGAACTGTGTATGAGTGGGGGACATATCAGTGGTGTATGGTTTAATGACCTTAAATCTTGCATTGATAGATTGCCAAAATCTGAGGTTTTGGGTCTTTATACTGTTATTTCATCTGGGGATATCAGGGTTGTCCTTCTGCTGCATCCAGATACATGCTGACCTAGGCACAACCAGGATATCTTAAAAGAGCTACAAATGCCAAAACCTTGAAAATGAAGAAGCTCTCCTAGAGAGTCATTCAAAAAGTGCAAAATGCATAAATCGTACCAAAAAATGGTATTTGCCTTAGCCCTCGTTAGATATTTTGGTCTCTTTGCTGTACGGAAGTACTGTCCTGATCACCAATTATCTATCGTTGAAAAATAAAACAGATGAATTCAATATACTCACCTATTAAGATGAATCTTTGTGCATACCTTGATCGCGGGGGTACATCCTGAAGTGGGACACACTAGTATATCAGTAATAATATTACCTTAACGTATCATACGGTAATGGTACTTGAAATGTTCATGCATTTTGTTTAAGTGGACAAACATACTGGTAATCGTCTTGGACTGCTTTTCACGAAAAATTAAATAAAGAATTATCTAATTGTGTGAAAACAGTTTGATTTTGCTAATATGATCTTCTTACCGGTGATTCTCACAAAAATAGAGTGTTTATTGCTTTTGTTATTTACTTGCTTTCAGAAAATATAAAAATCCAAAAATAGTGTCTTTTTCTATTAAAATTCTTAATGTACGGAAAATTGTTATTCTTGGAGGAATTGTTATCGATAGGGGGAGACGGTGTTAGAAAGTGAGTTCGAAATTTTAAATTAGACAGGGTCTTGTGTGTTGGACAAAAAGTTTTGTGTGTTGGTGATAAATTGAAATTGTTTAATCTGTGATATAGTTTAACTATCTCTTGAATAATAATAATTTATTTAACTTTGTTGAAAAATTCTTATGCTTTCTCGAGATGTTTGTTTTATAGTATACAGATTGAAGCAGTATGTTGCTGAGAAGTTGTTGTGTTGAGAAGAAGAGAGTTTGATTGGTTGCATGGTAGAACCTCCTTTCTATATTGCAAACAAGATTGAAGAGTTTGAAGATTGCTAATCAAATGCTGAACTGGAGTTTACTCAATTGCTAACGTTCTGAAGATTTGGTGATTGGATGCATCAGCTTAGGGGGAGTCTGTTGCTAACAAAAGCTGTTAAAGCTGAAGTTATCCAAAGACCAAAGACATTGCACGACTACATGAAGTATGCAAGATGACTGAAGACAAAGTTATTTTATGAAGCTATTGTCAAGGGGGAGTTTGTTGGTGCATATTTGTGACAACAGCTTAGATTTGGTCTTTGGATATCTTGTAATTAGTAAAACGATAAACGGTTAGCGGTGTTTAGCTTTGTATTAGTGATATAATAGAGTTTGGGCTAAAAAAAACCCAGTTTGGGTCAAGGGGGGACGAATTGGGCTTTGCCCATGTAGGAAACCCTAGCCCAAGTGGCAACCTTGTGTTATATAAACAAGGCTTTGCTTTAGGGTTTAGGTTAATCAGCCAAAACGTTTTTGAGAGGGGATTTTCGTGAGAGCTCTAGCTTGGAAGAAATTAGGGTTTGATTGATTGTAATACTTGTGTTTGATAATCAATAGAAACCCGGTTGAATGTGAATTGTTGTTTTCTACTCGTTTCTGTGACATTCTGATCAAGAGGATTCCGCACTCTTGATTGGATTGACAATTCTGTGACGATCCATACGAACCAGGGGACCTACAGAAATTAGTCTTTTTAGGCACCCAGTTAACCCATTCGATAGTGTAGATATCTTCCAGGACCATCTTGTTTTCGATTTCCTTCCTAAATTCACAAGCCAAGAATCCATCGAAATCATTTTAGACCCACGACCAGTTGTCTTTTATTTCTATGAAAGTGTAGTGTCGCTTAATCATTGTCTTGACATAAACACTGTCTTTTCTCTTCATCATTGGTGGGTGTTTTTTTCCAGCTCTAATTGTACATCAGCCCATTATTGACGGCCCCTAATCGGTTGAAACCTTGCAACCTTTGTTGGCACCTAGAGTTAGAACCGGACCCCTTTTTAGCATGTTGATCCTTATAAAAATACCCATTGAGCAGGCTTGTTACAACACTACGTTTCGAGTCTCTATACCAATTACAAATAAAAAATAGAGACCGTGGGTTATCTTTCCGGATGCCCCTTTGAACATTGAACTCTATTGTAGATGACCTATTGACAAAAATCGGTTGGTGTTCTAGCTGAAAAAAATGCTGCCTTTTACCCAATTTCTACATAGTGTAGGAAAGCACATTTTATTCGTAATAGAAAATAATAACTCCCAATTTAATGTACCAAACGCCTTCTCGAAGTTAAATTTGTTGTTTCGTTTGATGATTTAATCAAAGTTATCCCTCAACATAACACCCATCGAGTATGAAACGTCCCGAAAGGAAGGAGGTTTGGGAATAACCGAGCTAATAACATATTTTAATCGATTAGGTAGAACCTTTGCAATGACCTTGTAAATACAATCAAGCAAGCTAATTGGCCTATAATCAGAGAAAGAAAACGAGTTGTTTACATTGGCAATTAAAGAAATGAATGATAAGTTGCGTCCCGGGAATATTATGTTCGAGACATATAAATATTCATAAAGGAATAAAAGTCATCTTCGAATCTATCCCAAATCCTTTTTAGGAACATGAAAGAAAAACCGTATCGCTCACATAATCCCAAACTGCTTCCTTTATTTCTTCACGAGAAAATTGAGAAATAAAAAGATATACGTTAGCCTCTGATAATTTAGAAACGTTGTTGTTGCAGAATTTTAGACTTGGAAAAATGTGTTCAACTAACTTCCATTAAAAGAAAAAGGAAATCCTCTCTTTTAATTGCCTCTGGCTATGTAGACCACACTCCATTAATATTCATCTTGTTGATTTACCTTTGCTTATTAAGATATTTTATAGTTGCATCAAAGAATTTTAAGTTTTCATCTCCTTCCACCTTCACCTTAATTCTAGCGTTTTGTTTTAGATCCAAAACCCTTCTTGCATCTTTCTAATATCACATTTTTCGATTCTTATATGAGATTTTTCTCTGACTTGAGCAGAATTGTGGACTCAACCTTAGTCTCTAATTCTCCGGTCGTCTTTCTTATTTCTAGAACCAACATTTCTTATTTCCTGATTTCCTTTACTCTACACATCTACACATCTTAATTACACCTTTCCAAAGTTTCCATTTATATGCGAACACCCAATCAGAAGCTCCCGTCATCGCAACGAACTCCGCAACCTTTGAAACCACTTCTTCAAAACTTGCCTTTGATAGCCATGAGTTGAAAAACCAAAAAGAGATAGGATCAAAGTTTTTTGTATGCTTTCCTAGAATCAACATGTTATGGTCCAACTATCCTCTCTGGAGCACCTTAATGATGCATTCGGCCAATGGGATATGGAACTTGACCAGACAAGGATGCAATCAAGCTTACTTAGCTTCGTACTATTCAAGGACATGAAGGTGAATTCATGCCAATATATCAAATATTTAAATAAGTCAGCTTGAGAAAAAAATATTGGTGAAGTCTCCCACACTTACCGACCACAACTTTGAGTTGATTCGTTCATCCATAGATCTGAATGCATTAATATCTCTGAGCAATATTCCTAAGCCCTTTAACTACCCCTTCAAATCATGTAATCCCCCCTATAATATCATATTTTCCCCCACATCTCCAGGTGTATACACATGGATAATGATGCATCTTTCCTCCATTCCCGCCATCAAACTGTAACGCCTCATGTTTTGTAACTTTCTTTATTTAGCAAGTTCATTGTACTTTCCGTTTATGGAAACTTGTAATCCTTTGTATTCGTACTTTATTTCCTACATTGTAATCTGAGACTTGAATCATAATGGGAAATACATCTTTTGCATACTTATGTTATACATTATTCATAAATACTTGATACTCATTCATGTTACATACCTACTTGATGCTTCTTTACATGCAAATTCATATGTATTCATACTTGTTATACATACAAAATACATTCTTATGCTCCTTTATTTATGCACGACACTTATACATTGCACTTACGTGTTTAAAATACTTAAAATCAGCTATTTAACAAAATTCAGCAATTTGGTCTTTGGGCCTAGCACATCCGCATGGATTGGCCGGCCCAATCCGCACTAACAGGCCAATCCGACCCAAGCCCATCCGCCTGAAAGCCCATCCTTAATTAATAATCCCAATCCATCCTTAACCTAATTTCAGCTTATAAATACAAGGCTTCCTCCTTCACTTCCAATCTTCCACACTCAAATTTCTCTCTTGAAAACACTTGAATAGAATCAATTGAAGATTATTCCAGTCACTCTAAGTGAGTGTTAAGCTCGAATATTCTACTCTTCATCTATTTTCTCTTGTTTTTACAAGTTTTAAACAAGATTCTTCATCCTCCTTCACTTGGTTTCTCATATTCGCCTAGGCAATCTGATATAAACTCTCAAAATATTGAGGAGTCCAAGCTGGAATGAAGTTATATCTTTTCAAAAACCTTATTACAAACTTTTTGAATTTAAATTAGCTGAATCCGAGGTCCATCGAGCTTACAAGTTGAGAAAATAGTTGTGGATACGAGATATGAACAATTCTAGTTGAATAGGTGGTCGGTTCAAGCAAAACCGAACTGATTTACCTCAAGAAAAGCCCATCCACGCTAACTAGCAGTCGCATCCGCCCGAATGGGACATCCTCATTCGCACGGATGTGACATCCCCCATTCGCGCGAATGCACTGTTCATCATATTCCGATGATTTCCAAGCGTCAACTGACTTCCATATTGCTATCTTTCATATGGTTAATTCTAGAACATAAATAATAGTATTTACATTCTGTATCTCTTTCTGTAATCATGACCAATCGATCAGTTTAACTGATTTTGTGCTTTGGTGATATATAATGAGGTTAAACAACCTCCATGCATGACTTCTATGAGACTTCTGTTAACACTAGACTACTAATATACTTATACTATAACTAATAACCATAACAGAAAACACAAACTTAACTAATTAATAGTAAAAACATTCAAAACGAGGCTCTGTCCAACAACAGTCCCACTCGCATGGATGGCATATCCACACGGATGGCCCATCCTCACGAATGGCACATCCGTCCCAGACAGCCTCCTATGAACTGTTCGTATTTCTGTTACTGATATTCTGATATCGTGTCATCAATCACTTATAATCAGAATACGCCTACTGTTACTTTGCTTATTAATTTCTTAATATATTAAGTACTTTAATTTTGTAAACTTAATCTCCAACTCACACCTTTGTTCGCCCTCAGAGGGTAACCTCGGTGTTCCTGTGCTAGTCCCAACTTAACCTCGGTGATCCTGTGCTACGTTCACAGGATTTCTTGAATAATTAAGCAAAACTATGAGTATACTCGAATCCCCTTTTTTTACACACTTTGGGGTTCAATTTGTTAACTTATCAACTTACACTAAAACTTTATGAAAAATACATGAACAATCCTTATACATGCATTGACGTGATGTCGAAGTCTCACTCAAATTTAATCCAAATACAACTAATTAGCTAGCGGTAAGTGGGTATCGAACACAGGGAGTTTGTGGAAAATGTGTTTACTAAGTAGCTTTATCAACTAATTAAATTAAACTAAGTTGCAAAAAATGTAAATTCAAAGTTTTGATTGATTGGTTTGATTATCTAAAATGAACTAAACTGGATTGCAAATCAAAGATTGAGTTTTGTAAACAGATTAAGAGATGGCGACCATCCTAGGTTTCAGGTTTTAATCGACACAAATGTTTTTGCCCAACTAGAAAGAACCACATTGACATGGCTCGTGTTTGATTACTTGTTTGTGATAAAAGGGAACTAAGTACTCAGATTCCTAGAACGTGAGGTTGTTACCCAATGATCAATTAACTAATATCCAACCCTAATCCCTCCCATGATATCTCGATTGCCAATGACACCAAGAACGTATGATTTAGACTATCATCAAACACAAATTAACACTTTACAAACAAATATCTATACACCATAACAAACTTAACAAACATTGCAAAGTTCATTATTCTAGAAATTCAAGCACAAACAAACGTGTCTCAACAAACCTTACACCTAGGGATAGCAAAAAAAAGCCCAAGCCCGACGGGTATACCCGAAACCCTAAACATACGGGCCGGGTATACCAGAAGCCCAATGGGTATGGGTTGGGTACGGGCTTAAAAAAGAAAAAATTCGGGTACGGGTATGGGATTTAGTGATACCCGCCTGATACCCGGCCCATTTACCCGAATAATACCCGAAAATATCATATTATAGATTTCCATATATATAAACTTAGTACATGTACTTATTACCTTCTCTATAGTTATATGTGGATATGTATTTGGCAGGTGCTTAGTGAACAAATAACTTATTTTTTAGCATGTATATTGGATATGGAAACTATCACCCTTTATTATTTGGATGTTTATGCAATTAGGTGGTCCTGATACAATTACTTAATTAAGTAATCGTTTTGATTTAGTTTGGTATATGTAATCTGAATGTGATATGTAAGTTATTAATCATATTTTCATTTGTTATAGTCATTAAAATAGTAAATTGTATAAACATCAAAGTAAAAATTGAACATTTGTCTCAATGGGTATTTTTAAGAAATTAACGGGTATACCCGATACCCGCGGGTATGCCCGATACCCGCGGGTATGCCCGATACCCGCGGGTATGCCCGATACCCGCGGGTATGCCCGATACCCGCGGGTATGCCCGATACCCGACGGGTAATTACCCAACGAGTAACGGGCTGGGTATGGGACAAAGAATTACAACCGGGTACGGGCCTGGGATTACCATTACCAGGCCCAAGCCCGGCCCATTGCCATTCCTACTTACACCTAGGATAATCACCAATGAAATTTGCCTCTCATAGCGCGGTGAATCATCATAACATTAAGAATATTGTTCATAGAAATTAGAAACATAAACCGAATGTTTGAAATCTTCAACAATCATCAAGAACCATCAATTTTCGCCCAAGCTGCTCTCCAAAACGGGTACAATGATTAGAATCATGAAAAGTCTCCACTAATGGACATTAAAACATGGAAGTTACACTTTGTCTCAGAGGCCACCGTAAGCAACAGTGGCTACCGTAGCTTACAGTAGCTTTCAACTTCGTACGATGGAATCCTACTGCCTTACGGTGGAAGATTTGTGATCTGAAGGCTACCATAGCTTACGGTAGCTATTGTAAGCTACGGTAGAGGCTGGAATTTTGTTCTTTGTTTCTTCAATCAGCCACATGAATCTCTAAATCAACCGACTTCAATCCGAACCTGCATCTCCACACTTTTAAAGCCCCGAACATACCTGGAACATGAGCAACCATAGTTATATAATTCAAGATAAATACATGACTAAATGCAGGATTAAATTATCTTTTATAACACTTAAGGGTTGTCCTATGGACTACCCGTCATGCATGCATACTTAGACTTGATACTTTAATATGGGTTTGTACGTTTTGTGTTGAACTTGTCATTAACTTCGTACGAGCCTACCCTTAACATGTATAGTGCTATAGGAGTAACGCACCGCCTGTGAACATTGGGTTATGTTAAGATATCTTTTTGCGTTAAACTTTGGGTTGACTTGTTTCCACATGTCGGTTTATTGTTTATCTAGAATAACTACCTTGCCATGTGGATTTGTTTAAAACTTATTTACTTATCCTTTGTATTGAAAACTTGTATACTCGCCAATGCCTTGTGTGTTGAAGTGTATTTTTAACATGTTGCAGGATGATGCTGATGATATTAAACTGGGAGTAGCATTGATGCCTTAGATACACATCTAGAAATCATGGGATTTAAATTGTTGTATCAAATTTTGTACTATGTCATTGTATTGTTTGTTGTATTTGTTTCGTTGTATTTGAACATGTTGTACTTTGAAATTCTATGTATTGTAACATGACAAGCTTTATGCAACGAAATCAGTTTATCTAAAATATCATCACTTTAAGTGTTATGTTGCAATGAGCAATCTCGTTTTCGTCTCACTCCGATGTTTCCGCCATCGGTTGGGGTGTGACAGATTGGTATCAGGGCCATAACTATAGGGAATTAGATAGAATTGCATGATTCGGCCTAGTCTATAGTCTAAGTACCAAAACAGATCCTTTCGAACGAACTTGACCGTTTAGCACGAACTGCACATCCGCGTGAACCGAATCGAACAGTCCAATTCGTACGAATTGAACTGTCTGATTCGTGCGGATGGGGACTGCTGATCCGTGCAAACCAACCAGTTTGTGATTCTTGAAATATTTGAATTCTTCCTACTTGCTTCTCTCTCTTCTCTTCTGTCTTAATACTTGCAACATGTCTTTCCTAAGACATTTTACACAATACTCGTGGAAGACTTGAAGATATTCATAATACAAATGAGACGAGTTCACCAAAATAGGCATGAAACCCACAATTTGGTGAACGACTCTCACTCCGCTTATTCTATTTTGCACGAAATTACAACATCACGTTAGAAGTGAGATCCACATCTTGATGGTAAATTTCCAATTTAAATTCAAGTGGACCCTTGTCAAAGTGTCAAAATTAAATTTTGACCCAATGAGTACCAAGCACACTTAGAGTACGAAGCTCTCAAGTTAGGGGTGAAACCCGCATCTTGTCAACTAGTCTCATTCCTCGATTTTCGATCCCGCCAAAGTTTCGATTGTTTTAATCAATTAAGGACGTGTAGTAACTGGAAGGGTAAAATACCGTTAATCGCTTTTCGACCAGAGTATTTTACCTATAGGCCAAAGCACGTTTCTCTAATTTGAAAGGACTTTCAATTCACCTTGGAAAAGTCGACGTTTCTAAACCCGAAACAATCCATGTTTTAGTGAGCCTTTCTTTTATGTTATCTCAATTTTTATGCATTTTATACTTGTTACCTCGTTCATTTCAAAACTGATACACGATTCGCACGTCTCACGCAACCAAAAAAAATAATAATTCTCGTGAACAAACTAAATTCATACTCTTTTACGCACAAACTAAATTCATACGTGTTTCTAACTTGTGGATACTTGTTGAATACATGCAATTTATGTGAATCATACGTGAATACTTACATGTTTATACATGCAAAACTTTATTTTAAATTGTGATCAAGTATCATCCTTTCCTTCTCTTTCGAATCTCCAGATGTCTTCAACAAAATCAGGAAAGAAGTGAAAGAAGTCGCGCTCAAGTTCGAAGAAGAACTCCAATGACAATGACTCCATCTCCAAGCAAGAACTAGTGGGTTTGATTGATGAAAAAATGACTGAGCAAATGGCCCGAGTCATACCTGATATCGTAAGCAAAATACAACCCTCCGCTGAACATGGTTCCATCGACTCAAAGGTGGAAACACCTAAGGCGACGTTCCTGTTTAAACAGTTTATGGCCTGTAAACCCCTTAAGTTCACTGGCAAAGATGGTGCCACCGCCCTGCTAACATAGTTTGATGCTATCAAACTAACCTTCCTCCAAAGCGGTTGCCCTGACAACCTGCGAACCCTGAACGCTACAGGGGTATTCCATTCGAGAGCTCTCGAATGGTGGAGCTCTGAGCGTAACACGCGAGGAAACGATGTAGCCCACGCTTTGCCGTGGGTTGAATTGAAAAAGCTTATGAGAGATGAGTTTTATCCTCCCCACGAACTTTGGAAACTGGAACATGAGTTCTGGAATCTGAAACATGTCGGAGACGACAACGATGGCCTCACCGCTCGCTTCAAGCAACTCAGTATACTATGCCCTGGCCAAGTCAATTCTGTCGACAAAGCTATTACCAAGTACATTCATTGTCTACCCACCTCAATCATGAACCTCATGGAGTCCGCCTCACCAAAGACTCTCGAGGATACCTTTCGTTTAGCATCCTGCCTTTATAACAAGTGTGTCATTCGTGGAGCTTCTGAAAAGAATCAGTTGAAGAATGCACACCAAGCTACCACAGAAACCATAACCATTGAAACCTCCTCCCAACCCTCCAAGAAAAACAAGAACAAGAAGCGGAAGGCTTCGTGTCGAAACTGTGCGACTGTTGCTCCACAAAACCCCAAACCTTTGTAATCCATTCCTGCCATACCCAACACCAATCCTCAACGCAAGCCTTACACTGGGACTCAGTCCAAGTGTAACAATTGTCAATACCACCACCCACCTACCGCTCCATGCCGTTTGTGCACTAATTACAATCGGTATGGGCACTTTTCCCCTCAGTGTCACAAACCCGCTGTTAACCAAAACTAATTTGTCATAACTCGAACCCTGCAACTAATCAAGCTCAACCATAGGCCGCTCCTGTTCACGCCTGCTTCAAATGTGGAGATCTTAATCACCTTGCCAACACTTGCAATCAACGCGCCAACAACGACAACAACCACCACCACCAGCAACAGCAGTCAGCTCGAGGCAGAGCGTTCCTCATCACCGCCGCTCAGGTGCAGAACGCCAACGATGTTATAAACGGTATGTTTCTCATCAAAAATGTCTATGAATCTTGTTTATTTGATACTGTCGTGGATAAGAGTTTTGTATCCGCTGAATTCGAACCAATGGTTAAGTGTAGACGTTCTAAGTTGCCCAAGTTATTCGCGGTCGAAGTCGCAAATGGTAAATCCGTCACTGTCGATTCCGTTCTTCTCAAGTGTTCTTTTGAATCTCAACGACCATACGTTTTTTATTGACCTCATACCTATGCAAATGGGTAGTTTTGACATCATAGTAGGCATGGATTGGCTTAGTTGAAGTTGTTTGCTCCGATAAATTCATTCGACTTCCTCTTCCCAATGGTGATTCCTTGCACGTCTATGGCGAGAAACCTTCTAAGGGTCTCAAGCTTATGTCGTGTACTCAAGCGAACAAACACTTGCGTAAGGGTTCCTTTGCCTTTCTTACCCACGTTGTGGAAAAGAAGGACAAGGGCTCGAGCATGAGTGATGTTCATGTCGTTTGTGACTTTCCCGAAGTTTTTCCCAATGATCTCCCTGATCTACCTCCTGTCCATTCTGTTGACTTTCGTATCGATTTAGTGCCTGGCGCTATGCCTGTCGCAAAGTCTCCTAATCGTTTAGCACCCTCGGAAATGCAAGGGTTATCGAGCCAACTTCAAGAGCTTCTTGATAAAGGCTTTATACGCCCTAGTACTTCCCCTTGGGGCACTCCCGTTCTGTTCGCCAAAAAGAAAGAAGGATCATTTCGAATGCGTATTGACTATCGTGAGCTCAATAAGCTCACAATCAAAAACTGATATCCTCTTCCTCGTATTGAGGATCTCTTCGATCAATTACAAGGAGCAACCTGCTTTTCTAAGATTGATCTTCGTTCTGGTTATCATCAACTTCGAGTTCTCGAAGAAGATATACCCAAGACCGCTTTTTGTACGCGTTATGGTCACTATGAGTTCGTGGTCATGCCCTTTGGCTTGACCAACACACCTGCAGTTTTCATGGATTTGATGAACTGCGTGTGTAAAGCTTATTTAGACCGTTTCGTGATCATCTTCATCGACAATATCCTCATCTATTCCAATACACAAGAAGAGCATAAGCGACACTTGCGTCTTATCCTTCAGCTTTTACGCACTGAACATCTTTATGCAAAATTCTCTAATTGTGAATTTTGGTTAAAAGAAGTTCAATTCCTTGGTCACACCTTCAACGAACTTGGTATTCACGTTGACCCTGCGAAGATTGAAGTTGTGAAGAATTGGATTGCTCCTAACTCCCCATCTGAAATTCGTTCATTTCTTGGTCTAGCAGGTTATTATCGTCGTTTCATTTCTAACTTCTCGAAGATCATTGTTACCCTTACTTCCTTGACTCAAAAGGATAAACCTTTTGTTTGGGGTCCTGAACAAGAGTAGTCTTTCCAAATTCTCAAAGACATGCTTTGCAATGCTCCTATCCTTGCTCTTCCTGATGGAAACAACGACTTCGTCATGTATTGCGATGCTTCGAACGTAGGTCTTGGTTTTGTCCTTATGCAACGAGACAAGGTTATCGCTTACGCGTTGAGACAACTCAAAATACATGAGAAAAACTACATTACGCACGACCTTGAACTTGGTGCAGTTGTTTTTGCCTTGAAGATATGGCGACACTACCTTTATAGTACTAAATGTGTGGTCTTCACCGACCATAAGAGCCTTCAGCACATCTTCAACCAAAAGGAATTGAACATACGTCAGCGTTGCTGGGTAGAGTTGTTAACCGACTAAGACTGCGAAATTTGATACCATCCAGGTAAAGCGAATGTCGTGGCCGACGCACTAATTCGTAAACTCATATCAAGGGTATTCGTTGCTCCCAACTCATCAACGATCTTCAAAACCACATTTGTGAAGCTCAGTACGCGTCTGTTAACGAGGGTAACCTCTACAACGAGATGCAATGTGGTGCTGAAGAGAGTCTTGTAACTAAATCCGATGGTATCCTTTACCACCTAGATCGCATCTGGTTTCCTAATCGTGATAACCTTCGAGACCTTCTGATGAAGGAGGCACATAAATCTAGGTATTCTATTCATCCTGCTGCTGATAAGATGTACCACAACATGCGTACATCGCCACCTTCGTTTCGAAATGTCTCACTTGTTCCAAGGTTAAAGCTGAACATCAACGTCCCTCTTGCTTGCTCGAACAACCAAAAATTCATGTCTGGAAATAGGAGAGCATTGCGATGGACTTTATCACTAAGCTTCCTTTTACTTCGTCTTCTCATGACAGTATTTCCGTGATCATTGATCGATTAACCAAATCCGCTCACTTTCTCCCCATTCGTGAAGATTTCAAAGTTGAGAAATTGGCTCGTATCTACACGGATGAAATCATTTGCCATCATGGCATTCCCATTGACATCATCTCTGATCGTGATGGTCGCTTCACTTCCCGTCTTTGGCAAATGTTTCAAACTGCTATGGGTACTCTTCTTAACCTTAGCACTGCTTTTCATCCTCTTTCTAACGGTCCAACCGAGCGTACTATTCAAACTCTAGAGGATATGCTTCGTTCTTGCGTAATCGATTTTGGTGGAAACTGGGATATGTACTTGCCTTTGATCGAATTCTCATACAATAACAGTTACCACGCGAGTATTCAAATGGCACCATGGGAAGCATTGTATGTAAGGACCTGCAAAAATATCCCAAAACGACCCGTAAGTGAAAACCCGGACCCCTGAAACCCTAATGAGCATGAAAAAAACAAAGAAATCAAGATTTTTGGGTTTCACGCAGGCCGCGTAAGAGTAAGCATAGGCTTACGCGGGCCGCGTCAAAGTGGTGTTGACCGGATAAGCGTCCCAGGCCACGTGTCGCACACATGGCAGACCTAGGTGTGACACGCTAGCCCTAATCTACGAATAGATGGCCCTCGCGGGCCGCGTACACTCTTGTTAAGTTTTACGCGGGCCGCGTAAAACTCATATTTCAGCTATAAATTGCTTGGATCATGAGCAGTTCATCTGTGCTCGAAATTTCAATCAAAAAACGAAGAATACTGCTCAAAAGTCGAAAATCGCATTCACGGTAGTGAAACGCTGCTACGATACAGGGTATTAACTCGATCGCTACTACGATTCAATGTCCGATCGATTGAAACCAATCCGATGGATGTTTAAGTGCTGCCCACATTAGGGCTATATTTTGTCATTCGTCGTGGATTCGATGGATGTTTAAGTATTGCACTTTGTCATTCGTTGTGAGGGTTTTAATCTAGTGAGTTATCGTAAATGTTGTATTAGTTACTGACCTAGTTCGTGTGCATTGTTGTTTAAATTAGGTTACAAGGCTTATCAGTAGGCTAAAACTCTGCCCGTTTAAATCTGCAAAGTGAGTCATTCTATTTTTATCAATAATATTTTACAATACTCCAATCAATTTCAAAAGTTATAATTACAGGGATTAAGTCATGGTCATCCTGAATCACTGGCTAGTGGGGTATTGTGCACATTACTAATTTCTCACGGTTAGGTTCATTGACCTAACAGTGATAATCATCACTACTTGGGTGAAAGGACCCAATAGTGGTATGACCATCGTCACCAGGAGGTGACACGGCGCCAGATAAAAATAAGATAGAAGCCATTGTAATCGCTCTTATGCTGTAATTTATAACTATGTGTCGTTTTATTTAACTTGAGTGACTCGCCAGTATTTCCCCGCTGATAAAATATTTTTAAAACATGTTTCAAGCGACCTACTGTGAATCAAGGAAAACGAGCTACGGAGCTCTAACAAGCTTGAAGGGGTGGCTCAGTTAAAATGAATAAACAGGTTTTGTAAATCAGGGAATTTCCTTGTGAAATTCCTCTATTGTAAATTACGGGGTCGTCCCAAATTATATAATAAAATAATCGGGCATTTTCAAGTTTAAAAGATCAAGTAAATCTTCTGATGTCAACTCAATTAATAGATACCACGGGATTTCTGTCCCGCGGCTCCTGGACCGGGTAAAACCGGGACGGGGGCCCTGACAGAAAAAGGTGGTATCAGAGCCATGCCACTGATTCAAGCCAAAGAAGTGTTCTGCTGACACTTAAGTTTTAAATTCTGTATTAGGAAATAATTTATGCTAGTATGTGCTTTATTTTACAGTATGGGTAAGTAAAGAATTTCGGACATCTATCGTCAATTAGATAGTTCACCAAAAGATAAGGGAACCTCATTTCAACCAAATTCCTCAAGATACTCAGCAGATACTGAGGAAGGAATATTTATTCGTAAGGCACAGTTTGAGAAACCACTTACCCCTAAGAAAAGAAGTTGGATTATTAGAAAAAGTCAAGAGAAAATAAGGAAGTCACAACCAAAAGGAATGATAATTAATAAGAAGACTCAGGAAACAGGTAATAACCCACCATGGGAAAATGAAGTAGACAAACAATGGGAAAATCTCTACATGTTAGCCACTACAGCAGTAAATGATAACTTATAGTTGAATCACCAAACCAGTACCAGCACCTATGCCACCTACGAGCCAGAAACTTTAAAAGAACTTCATCCATTAGATAACCACTAGTATATTTCGAATTTCAGTTGTAATTTATAATAGATATATATATCTCAATATTTCGTTTTAATCAAATGGTTTGTATAAATTAGATATTTGTAATTAATATTTAATTTTTCTGATTGCCATTCTGTGATTCTGTGAGAATTTAATTTACCAAATTTTAACTCAGAATTTTGTATGTTTCTTCATGTATGTTAACAGCATGAATAAACTATCAGAAGCACTCCAAAACTTTTCTATCCATAGTTCAGATATGGATATCACCAGTACCTTTACTGACTACCAGGCTGACACTGAAGAGCCAATGGTATTTCAAGCCCAACCACAGGAAAAACCTAAACCGAAGAAAAGAAGAAGACTTGTGGGATGGAGGCGTGTGCGTAGGAAGAAACCCGCGACACGAAAAGTTATAAAGACTGAGGATCCAATGGATAAAGGCAAGGGAATAGAGATCGGAGAGAGTTCAGGGCAAGCACAAGAAATGCCACCCTGGGAAGAACTGGACCGCCAACTAGCAAATAGTGACCTCATCGGACCTGCCGATGAGACTCTTTTTAATTACCCAGCTGAAGCCCAACTTCCAGTCAATCTGGAACCTGCTATTCTCGATCCCCTTGTTAACCCCCCGACCTCTAGGAGAGCTGGAGGAGTGGTGGACCACTGACTGGCAGTTTAAAAATCTCCTAAATAACCCTAATACCTTTTTCCCCCAATTTGATACGGAGCCTCCACTACACCCACCTATGAGCTCCGAGAACTTGGCTAAACTCCGCCACTATGGCGAGGAGCTAATTGATGCGGGAAACCGAATTAGGGATGTGGGAGAACGAATCTCATGGAAGTACGACGAAAGAGAACGTCGTTTCTAAAGTGCCAGCTGACGGGATCGTATGAGGTTGTGGGAATGCGTGCTTAATAATAATAATATAATCATAAAAATATAATTATGTGAAATAACTCAAAAATAAAACTTTTGTAAGATAACCAGTGTGTACGGATGCCTATTATAATATATACAATATCGAACGTCGAAAAATCGACTATTTTGGCTATACGTGTTGACATGATTATGTGCGATTGTTTTGTAATGTTTGGTTGTTAATTATTTTATGCTAATCACTTATATAAATTAATTACCAGATGGAAAACGCTGGTAATGAACCCGTTAATGAAGTACATCAATCTGAGCAAAACCATGAAGATCAATTTGTGAATAGGCAAGATATCGAGAATATCGTTGCTCAGGGAATAGCCAATGCTATTCCAGCAATCCTTGCTGCTGCCCGAAATCCAGTTGAACCTCAACAAATTATTCCTAGCAAACGTACTCATGAAGACAACTTCAGTAATAGCGTAAATGGAGGCGGTAACATTAATAATAATAATAATGATGTACTGCAAGCCCTAATTCTCAAAAGAATGAAAGCTGCAACGCCTGGTTGCACTTACAAGGAATTCCTTGCCTGTAAACCTGTTGAGTTCGCAGGAAATGAAGGGGCGACTGCGGCGCTGCGTTGGTTAGAGAAAACCAAAGCAGTAATTAAAATAAGTAAATGTGTCGAGGAAGACGAGGTCATGTACGCGTCGCATCTTTTTAAAGAAGGGGCGCTAGAATGGTGGAATACGGTACTTCAAGCCAAAGGAAGTAATGTGGCCTATGCCATGAGTTGGGAAGAATTTAAGCGGCTAATAGAAAGAAAATTATGTCCCGAATATGAGAAAGAACAAATGGCGAATAAATTCTTGAACCACCGGATGGTGGATATAGACTGTCGAGGGTATACTTCGACATTCTTCGAGTATGCGAGAGTGGTACCAACCCTGGCTTCGCCAGAACCGGTGATTATTTCCCGCTATATTTGGGGATTGATTGGCGAGATTCGGGATATCGTCAAAGCTGCGAGACCCCGCACTATTGACGATGCGGTGGATTTAGCTAACACCCTAACTGACGGGCTGGTACACACAAGAGAAGAAAACCGGAAAAAGGAAGTGGCCCAGAAGATTACCCAAGGATTCCGTATGGGTAACAGAAGTAATTTCAAGAAAAAGGGGACTGGGCAATCTTCCACTGTTCCATTTTGCAATACCTGTAAAAGAAAGCATTTTGGTAGATGCAAAGGGTTTTGCAATTTCTGCAAAATTTCGGGACATCAAGAGGAAGACTGCAGGAGGAAGAAATCAACAATCTGCTACAATTGTGGAGAAGCTGGACATTTTAGGCCAGACTGCCCGAAATTGGTCAAACCAGCTAACAACAAATCCAAACCTGTAGAAGGAACTACCAAAAAGAGCGCAAGAGCCTTCCAACTGACTACCCAGGAAGCAGAGCTAATCCCTGACGTGATAGCTGGTACGTTCCTAGTTCACGACGTCTATGCAAAAGTATTATTTAACTCTGGTGCAAACCAAAGTTTTATAAATACTTCATTATGTCAAGCTCCTAACTTACCCTTAACCAACCTTAGGCAGATTTTTACAGTCGAAACGGCATATGGGAATTATGTTAACATAGATAAGGTTTTGCTAGAAGGAAAGATAGAACTTTTAAGCCATAAATTTTGTGCAAACCTGTTACCTATGAATTTAGCCGGATTCGATATTGTGTTAGGAATGGATTGGTTAGTAGCCAACCATGCTCGAATTCTCTGTGATAAAAATTCCATAGAAATTCATACACCCACAGGAGAATTAGTGGTGATTACAGGAGATAAGCCACATAAGCCACTGAAATTCGTTTCAGTAATGAAGTTGATCAGTTATTCAAGAAAACAAGGAATAGTGTATATGATTTCGGTAATCATTAACACTAAAGATAAGGAACTTAAGGAAATTCCAGTAGTATCAGAATACCCAGAGGTATTCCCAGAAGAACTACCTGGATTACCACCTGATAGGGAAGTAGAATTTAGAATTCATCTAATTCCTGGAACTACACCGTTAGCCAAGGCACCTTATCGGTTAGCACCCACCGAAATGCTAGAATTGAAAAAGCAATTATATGAATTACTAAGCAAAGGATTTATACAACCTAGTTCATCCCCGTGGGGAGCTCCAGTGTTGTTGTGAAAAAGAAAGATGGTTCGATGCGAATGTGTATCGATTATAGGGAATTGAATAAGGTTACCATTAAGAATCGATACCCATTACCTAGGATTGGTGATCTTTTTTATCAATTGCAAGGAGCTAGATACTTTTCTAAGATAGACTTACGCTCCGGATATCATCAATTGAAAGTACAAGAAGAAGACATACCTAAAACTGCTTTCAGAACTAGGTATGGTCACTACGAGTTTACAGTCATGCCCTTCGGACTAACAAATGCTCCAGCAGCATTTATGGACATGATGAATAGGATCTGTAAACCGTACTTGGATAAATTCGTAAATGTCTTCATCGACGATATACTTATTTATTCCAAAAGTTAGGAGGAACATTGTGAGCACCTGCATGTACTCTTAACTTTGTTAAGAAAGGAGAAGCTTTATGCCAAATTCTTGAAGTGTGAATTTTGGCTACAAGAGGTACAATTTTTAGGACACATGGTAAATCACGAAGGTATTCACGTAGATCCCTCCAAAATAGAAGCGATCACCAAATGGAAGGTCCCGCAATCAGCTACAGAAATTAGAAGTTTTCTAGGCTTAGCTGGATACTACAGGCGCTTTATTAAGGATTTTTATAAGATAGTCGTACCATTAACTAAGCTAACATGTAAAGCAGTTAAGTTTGAATGTGGACCTAGGCAAGAGGAAGCTTTTAAGATTCTAAAGCAAAGATTAACCAACACCCCAATTCTTGCTTTACCAGAAGGAACAGAAGATTTTGAAGTATACTGTGATGCTTCAAAACTAGGATTAGGGTGTGTGCTAATGCAACGCAAGAAGGTAATTGCGTATGCTTCAAGACAATTGAAAAAGCACGAAGAAAACTATACGACTCATGATTTAGAATTAGGAGCCATAATTTTTGCCCTTAAGATTTGGAGACATTATCTGTACGGAAGTAAGTTTACTATCTATACAGATCATAAGAGTTTAAAATATATATTTGGGCAAAAAGAATTAAACATGAGACAAAGAAGATGGATGGAGATCTTAAGTGACTACGACTGTGATATTCAATATCATGAAGGAAAAGCAAACGTAGTTGCTGATGCCTTAAGTCGTAAGTATCATGAGAAACAACGACGAGTTCGTGCTCTTAGATTAAGTTTACAATTAGACTTAATGGAACAACTGAAAAACATTCAAGAAACAGCAATCAAGGATGATGCTGAAGGAATGAAAGGAAGAATAAAGGAATTAGAGCAAGGAAGTGATAGAATTTGGAGATTCCATAAGAAAAGAATTTGGGTACCTAAGCAAGGAGAGTTAAGAAATAAGATTTTAGAGGAAGCCCATAAATCTAGATATACCATGCACCCTGGTAACAATAAAATGCACCAAGATTTAAGGAATAACTTCTGGTGAATAGGAATGAAAAAGGACATAGCTAGATATGTTTCTAAGTGTCTTACTTGTTCACAAGTCAAGGCTGAACACCAAAAACCCTCAGGTCTACTACAACAATTAGAAATGCCTGTATGGAAATGGGAACTCATAACAATGGACTTTGTTACTAAGTTACCCAAGACCAGAAAAGGTAATGACGCAATTTGGGTAATTGTGGATCGATTAACCAAAACAGCTCATTTTCTAACCATGAAAGAAACCTTTAGTATGGAAAGGTCGGCAAAGTTGTATGTAGATGAAGTAGTATTCTTGCATGGAGCCCCACTCTCCATTGTATCGGATAGGGATAGTCGTTTCACTTCCCATTTCTGGACAAGTTTCCAAGAAGCAATGGGAACTCGACTAAATTTAAGCACTGCATACCATCCTCAAACAGATGGACAAAGTGAAAGGACGATCCAAACCCTGGAAGACATGCTTAGGGCATGTGTGATAGATTTTGGTGGGAACTGGGACAACCATTTACCCTTGATTGAATTCTCCTATAACAATAGTTATCATTCAAGCATTGAAGCTGCCCCGTTCGAAGCACTGTATGGACGTAAGTGTAGAACTCCAGTTTGTTGGGCAGAAATAGGAGAAAGCCAATTATCAGGTCCTGAAATTGTGCAAGAAACTACCGACAAGATCACTCAAATCAAGGAAAGACTAAAGACGGCTCGAGATCGCCAGAAAAGTTATGCAGACAATAAACGCAAGCTGCTAGAATTTCAAGTTGGAGACAAGGTACTATTGAAAGTTTCTCCTTGGAAAGGAGTAGTTCGGTTCGGTAAGAAAGGAAAATTAAGTCCAAGATACGTAGGACCATTCCCAGTAATCCAACGTATAGGACCAGTCGCTTATCGATTACAGCTACCAAAAGAGTTAGCTAGGGTACATGACGTATTTCATGTATCCAACCTCAAGAAATGTCTATCTGACGAATCTTTAGTAGTACCTCTTCAAGACATCCAGGTGAATGAAAAGTTGAAGTTCGTGGAGAAACCACTTCAAATAGAAGACAGAAAGATTAAATTTCTCAAGCACAAAAGAATAATACTGGTCAAAGTCAAATGGGATTCGAAAAGAGGACCCGAATATACTTTGGAGTTGGAATCGGAGATGAAGCGAAAATATCCTCACTTATTTCAGTAAATCTCGAGGACGAGATTTTAATTAAGGTGGGGAGGATGTAAGGACCTGCAAAAATATCCCAAAACGACCCGTAAGTGAAAACCCGGACCCCTGAAACCCTAATGAGCATGAAAAAACAAAGAAATCAAGATTTCTGGGTTTCACGCGGGCCGCGTAAGAGTAAGCATAGGCTTACGCAGGCCGCGTCAAAGTGGTGTTGACGGGATAAGCGTCCTAGGCCACGTGTCGCACACGTGGCAGACCTAGGTGTGACACGCTAGCCCTAGTCTACGAATAGATGTCCCTCGCGGGCCACGTAAACTCTTGTTAAGTTTTACGCGAGCCGCGTAAAACTCATATTTCAGCTATAAATTGCTTGGATCATGAGCAGTTCATCTGTGCTTGAAATTTCAATCAAAAAACGAAGAATACTGCTCAAAAGTCGAAAATCACATTCACGGTAGTGAAACACTGCTACGATACAGGGTATTAACTTGATCGCTGCTACGATTCAATGTCCGATCGATTGAAACCAATCCGATGGATGTTTAAGTGCTGCCCACATTCGGGCTATATTTTGTCATTCGTCGTGAATTCGATGGATGTTTAAGTATTGCACTTTGTCATTCGTTGTGAGGGTTTTAATCTCGTGAGTTATCGTAAATGCTGTATTAGTTACTGACCTAGTTCGTGTGCATTGTTGTTTAAATTAGGTTACAAGGCTTATCAGTAGGCTAAAACTCTGCCTGTTTAAATCTGCAAAGTGAGTCATTCTATTTTTATCAATAATATTTTACAATACTCCAATCAATTTCAAAAGTTATAATTACAGGGATTAAGTCGTGGTCATCTTGAATCACTGGCTAGTGGGGTATTGTGCACATTACTAATTTCTCACGGTTAGGTTCATTGACCTAACAGTGATAATCATCACTACTTGGGTGAAAGGACCCAATAGTGGTATGACCATCGTCACCACGAGGTGACACGGCGCCAGATAAAAATAAGATAGAAGCCATTGTAATCGCTCTTATGCTGTAATTTATAACTATGTGTCGTTTTATTTAACTTGAGTGACTCGCCAGTATTTCCCCGCTGATAAAATATTTTTAAAACATATTTCAGGCGACCTGCTGTGAATCAAGGAAAACGTGCTACGGAGCACTAACAAGCTTGAAGGGGTGGCTCAGTTAAAATGAATAAACATGTTTTGTAAATCAGGGAATTTCCTTGTGAAATTCCTCTATTGTAAATTACGGGGTTGTCCCAAATTATATAATAAAATAATCAGGCATTTTCAAGTTTAAAAGATCCTGTAAATCTTCCGCTGTCAACTCAATTAATAGATACCATGGGATTTCTGTCCCGCGGCTCCTAGACCGGGTAAAACCGGGACGGGGGCCGTGACATTGTATGGTCGTAAGTATCGTTCACCTATTTGTTGGCACGAGATCGGAGAAGCTCAAATCGCCGGTCCCGAGCTTATACAAGAGACAACGGACAAGATTTTACAAGTTCGAGATAACTTGCTGAAAGCTAGGAGCCGACAAAAGAGTTACGCTGATAAGCGTCGCAAACCTTTGGAATTCGAAGTAAGTGACTTTGTACTTCTCAAGGTATCCCCTTGGAAGGGAGTAGTTCGTTTTGGTAAGAAAGGAAAACTCACACCTCGCTATGTGGGTCCTTTTAAGATTCTCGAAAGGATTGGCAAGGTAGCGTATTGACTGGACCTACCTCTAGAGCTCAACAACGTTCATCCTACCTTCCACGTTTCAAAATTGAAGAAATGTCTAGCTGAAGAAGGACTTCAAGTTCCACTCGAAGATCTTCAAATCAACGAGACTTTGCACTTCGTGGAGAAACATGTCGAAATCATGGATCGAGGAGTCAAGCAATTGAGACGCAGTCGAATTCCTATTGTTAAGGTACGATGGGAAGGAAAATATGGCGCTGAGTTTACTTGGGACTCGAAAGTGATATGAAGACCAAGTATCCGCACCTATTCGTCGTTGCATCTTTCTAAATTTCGGGACGAGATTTTCTAAAGGAGGGGAGACTGTAACACCTCGCGTTTTGTAACACTCTTTATTTAGCAAGTTCGTTGTACTTTCCATTTATGGAAACTTGTAATCCTTTGTATTCGTACTTCATTTCCTACGTTGTAATCTGAGACTTGAATCATAATGGGAAATACATCTTTTACATACTTATGTTATACATTATTCATAAATACTTGATACTCATTCATGTTACATACCTACTTGATGCTTCTTTACATGCAAATTCATACGTATTCATACTTGTTATACATACAAAATACATTCTTACGCTCCTTTATTTATGCACGACACTTATGCATTGCACTTACGCGTTTAAAATACTTAAAATTAAGTAATTTAACAAAATTCAGCAATTTGGGCTTTGGGCCTGGCACATCCGCACAGATGGGCCGGCCCAATCCGCGCTAACAGGCCAATCCGCCCCAAGCCCATCCATCTGAAAGCCCATCCGTGATTAATAAGCCCAATCTGTCCTTAACCTGATTTCAGCTTATAAATATAAGGCTTCCTCCTTCACTTCCAATCTTCCACACTCAAACTTCTCTCTCGAAAACACTTTAACAAAATCAATTGAAGATTATTCCAGTCACTCTAAGTGAGTGTTAAGCTCGAATCTTCTACTCTTCATCTATTTTCTCTTGATTTTACAAGTTTTAAACAAGATTCTTCACCCTCCTTCACTTGGTTTCTCAGATTCGCCTAGGCAGTCTGATATAAACTCTCAAAATATTGAGGACCAAGCTGGAATGAAGTTATATCTTTTCAAAAACCTTTTTACAAACTTTCTGAATTTAAACTTAGCTGAATCTGAGGTCCATCGAGCTCACAAGCTGAGAAAATAGTTGTGGATGCGAGATATGACCGATTCCAATTGAATAGGTGGTCAATTCAAGCAAAACCAAATTGATTTACCTCAAGAACAGCCCATCCGCGCTAACTGGCAGTCACAACCGCCCGAATGGGACATCCCCATTCACACGGATGTGACATCCCCTATTCGCGCGAATGCAATGTTCATCAGATTCCGATGATTTCCAAGCATCAACTGACTTCTAGATTGCTACCTTTCATATCGTTAATTATGGAATATAAATAATAGTATTTACATTCTGTATCTCTTTATGTAATCATGACCAACCGATCGGTTTAACTGATTTGTGCTTTGGTGATATATAATGAGATTAAAGAACCTGCATGCATGACTTCTATGAGACTTTTGTTAACACTGGACTACTAATATACTTATACTATAACTAATAACCGTAACAGAAAACACAAACTTAACTAATTAATAGTTAAAAACATTCAAAAAGAGGCTCCGTCCGACAACAGTCCCACTCGCACGGATGGCCCATCCGCACGGATGGCCCATCCACACGGATGGCACATCCGTCCCAGACAACCTCCTATGAACTGTTCGTATTTTCGTTACTGATATTCTGATATCTTGTCATCAATCACTGATAATCAGAATACGCCTACTGTTACTTTGCTTATTAATTTCTTATTATATTAAGTACTTTAATTCTGTAAACTTAATCTCCAACTCACACCTTTGTTCACCCTCATAGGGTAACCTCGGTGTACCTGTGCTAGTCCCAACTTAACTTCGGTGTTCCTGTGCTATGTTTGTTTACTCCTACCAAAATCTACGCTCACAAGATTTCTTGAAGAATTAAGCAAAACTGTGAGTATACTTGAATCCCCCTTTTCTTTTACACACTTTGGGGTGCAATTTGTTAACTTATCAACTTACACTTAAACTTTATGCAAAATACATGAACAATCCTTATACATGCATGCATGCATACTTAGACTTGATACTTTAATCTGGGTTTTTACGTTTTGTGTTGAACTTGTCATTAACTTCGTGTGAGCCTACCCTTAACATGTATAGCGCTATAGGAGTAACGCACCGCCTGTGAACGTTGGCTTAGGTTTAAAATATGTTTTTGCGTTAAACTTTGGGTTGACTTGTTTGCATATGCAGGTTTATTGTTTATCTAGAACAACTAGCTTGCCATATGGATTTGTTTAAAACTTATTTACTTATGCTATGTATTGAAAACTTGTATACCAATGCCTTGTGTATTGAACTGTATTTTTAACATGTTGCAGGATAATGTTGATGATATTAAACTGGGAGTAGCATTGATGCCTAAGATACATATCTAGAAATCGTAGGATTTAAATTGTTGTATCAAATTTTGTACTATGTCATTGTATTGTTTGTTGTATTTGTTTCATTGTATTTGAACATGTTGTGTTTTGAAATTCTATGTATTGTAACATGACAAGCTTTATGCAATGAAATCAGTTTATCTAAAATATCGTCACTTTTAGTGTTATGTTGCAATGAGCAATCTCGTTTCCGTCTCACTCCGACGTTTCCGCCATCGGTTGGGGTGTGACACAAACCAATGGCCCTATACAAAAATCAATTTGTAGAGAAGACCGATGAATACTCAAATTATGATTCCTATATTGCGATAAAATGGATCTTGATTTCCTTTTTAATCTTCTCATGCAAGCCCCTTTTCTATCGCTACCTAAGAAACTCATTTGAAAATTATTCCTCGCCCATCACCACTAATTAATAATCTAATGTAATCACAATGATTATCCACCCTGAAACCTATAAAATTTCTTATATGAATGGTGTCTTCCACCTCTTGATCAACCACCTGCTCCTATAAGTAACAACTTTAAAAGATCAGGTTGTAGACCCAAGGAGGCCTAACACGATGGAGAGTATAGCATATTTAGGTACTTACTTCTCATCTAAGAAGTTAGCTAGTCATTCGTTATAAAAGACCGATTAACAATTCTATTATGCTTCGTTTTACTTCATTTGGATTTGGATTTCACAGACCAATCCATGAAAATTCTTATAAATTTCAACTGTTCAGAGGTGTACCTGAAGAATCGTGATTTCTTTCGTTTCATCCCGGCCTATCCCCATTGGAACAATTGTTGACAAAGGATCGTTCATTATATCATCGTTGACACACACATACCATTAAGTGATTGTGTAATTACATAATATGCCTTGTTTTTATAACAATTATAACATTGTGTGATTCTGTATACCATTTTGTGTAATTATGCATAATTTTGTAATTATGTAATATGCCTTGTTAATAATTATATCATTTTGTGATTACATATACCCTTAGTATGTGATTACGTTACCCGATATGTGATAATGTAGATCGGGTACGTGATTACACATGGACTCTTATGTCCCTCGCCTTAAGTCTAGGTGTCAAATTTGGTGGCTTCCTACACCTCTTACTCTTTTCGCCCTTTGTACTTTAGCTACCCCGATGTATTATATGTGTATGTGTGTAATAAAATAAAAATGGATACTTTTTAATCGAGCTTCTAAGGTTAATCAAAAGTAATATGAAAATCAGTGTTGATATCTAACTTTAACTAGTAAGGGTAAGTAGGATGCCGAACCACAAAGAATCAGCGGAAAATGTTATATCTAAATTACTAGTTAGACTAGACATGAAAAGGTGAAACTGATCTTCAGTATTGA
Organism: Helianthus tuberosus; assembly: GCA_030545235.1. Lineage (NCBI taxonomy): Eukaryota > Viridiplantae > Streptophyta > Magnoliopsida > Asterales > Asteraceae > Helianthus > Helianthus tuberosus. The sequence goes on from CM060441.1 coordinate 24,675,084, forward strand.
TTTGTGGAAATGTTTACACTAGCAAACAAACTTTAGTTGTTGAAAACTAGTAAAGAGAATAATGGCCAATCCTCGGGTTTTAGGTTGTGAAGTGGACCGAATAACCTAGTTGTTACCAATTTGAAATCATAGACATGATTCGTTGAACTACTTATTTTTTATAGATATTTAGAAGATAGTTATTTTCATTGTGATGATTAGTGAACTCGAATAATTGATACAGCTGAATATTAACCTAATTATTTACTAGCTTTAGGTTTTTAAAAACAAAATATATTTCATTGGTTAATGATAAACAAATCAACTAGCTCTAGGTTTTAAAAACAAAATCTATTTCATTGGTTAACGATAAACAAATCAATGATGAACGAGAACGCAATCCCAATTGTAGATGATGACAAATAACTGATGAAATCGAATGAAAACTATTAACACAGAACTATCAAACTGATCTAAGTCACTCAACTTGACGTACCATATGCTAAGCCTTCATTTGCTTGGATTTCTTCGTTCTTTCAACCTATGACACCTCTGATCCTCCAACTTGCATCAAATAACATCCAAAATGCTTCCTTAACGCGTTTAAACCTGAAAATCACACCCAAACAAAAAGAAAGTGTGTTCTATATCAAAAGCACGTAAAGAACAAATTACACATGACCAAAATGTCACCCGACCATCAATTTCAAATCGAATTGGGTCCTACGATAGCTATGCCAATTTTCCCTTAAGTTAGAAAAAAATACATTGTTAGTAAAATATTTTATATAAACTAAAGTATTATATAAGAGAAATAAAAATAGTTTTGAAAGTTATATATGTCCTGTATTTATAATAAAACCTTACTTATTTTTGCTATTTTATCTAATTACTACATTTAAAATGATTTATAATTCAAAAAGTATATGGTACAAGTCATTAAAGGACATGATGTACAAGTCATTCACGTCTTGCTTGCGGTGTGCACATATAATATATATATATATATATATATATATATATATATATAGGGTAGGGTTATTATAAAAAAGGTATGTTTTGTGAGAAGTGTAAGAAAGAATCTACACCATTTGATCTATAATCTAACGGTTGAGATTATAATGGCAAAATTGTAAATAATGTTTACCATTAAAATATTTATTTTTTTATATTAAGGGTATAAAGGTAAATTTAACATTTTAAATTCAAAAACTCACATGCAATGCACATGCAAGTTCCCCCGTTTTTTTAAACGTCAATAACTTTTTGTATGTAACTTTTTTTTAAATTACACCATAATAACGAGTGTTTTTTATCGTTAATATGAGTACAATATTGGTATACTTATATAGAGAAAAAAATTACGTATCGATCGGATGTTTTAGTTCATGGTGTTTTGTCTATGTTGTTTTAATTGTATAGTGATTCAAGGCGTTGTGTTTTACGGTAAAACACCATGAACGTATATAAGACAGCATAACATTGCAAATACCATTGAATTCAACAAACTACTTACAGTAAAACACCATGACATAACATTGCAAATACCATTAAATTCAGCAAACTATCATTTTCTTATAAAGAAACACCATGTTACTAAAATAAGACACCATACAAAACAAGACACCATACAAGTATACAAAGACACCATTCCATTAGCAATAAAAAAATATCATTATATTCAACGAGCTAACTTTTCCTTTTATAAGACACCATAATCTGTTTTGAATTTCTAAAATAAAACACCATAGAAAACAAGGTTAAAAGATTGAATGTAAATGGTATTTGTAATGTTATGGTGTCTTATATACATTCATGGTGTTTTACTGTAAAACACAACACCTTGAATAACTATAGAACTAAAACAACATAAACAAAACACCATGGACTAAAACATCCGATCGAAACGTAATTTTTTCTCTCTCTATAAGTATAGCAATATGGTACTCATCTTAAAGATAAAAAACACTCGTTATTATGGGGTAATTTTTTTTTAAAAGGTTACGTATAAAAAGTTATTGACGTTTAAAAAAGACCGAGGGAACATGCATATGCATTGCATGTGGGTTTTTGAATTTTATCTTTAATTAAGTTTTTTTATTAAACTACTTAATTGCCCTTATCTTAATAAATTAAATAATGACATGTGTCCTCATCATGTTCTTTCTTATCCTTCTCACAAATTTCATATTTTTTATAGGATCCTAAATCTATATATATATGGACCCTTGGGGGCAAAAGTGAAATTGCATTAATTTTAACGTTATTTACTATTATTGTGAAAATAACGTTGAAAGCGGCGGGCGGTTAATCATGCATCATGTGGTAGCGTTGATAGCCGAAAGAAAAAGGATAGATGCACTAATCGACCTTTGTCTCGATTGTTGAGTGTTATGTGTTATGTGTCTTATGTCTAAGGCTTGACGCAAAAATACTATCGGGCCGGGGGTCTCACTGGAAACAGTCTCTCTGTTTCTACAGGGTAGAGGTAAGGTTGTCTAAATCTTACATTTCTCAAACCCTACATTAGCTTTGCTATTAGTAGGATTTATTGAGTATGATGATGATGTACAAGTCATTCATGCACCTTAAATAAATAAATAAATTAAAAATAACATTAATACGCCTGGCCTTCACAAAAAACCAAGGACTATGCCCTTGAACAAGGGCAATTTTGTTGGCCATCAAAACAGTCCAATGGTGCCCTTTATGGAAAAGGTCACATAGGCCATAAACAAACCTAAGAAAACAACCGATAGAGATAGTCTAAGGGGTTGTTTGACAACATCTGAATGGTTAAGTGCTGAACTGGTAAGAGTTCTGAACCATTAAGTGCTGAACCAGTAAGAGGTCTGAACCATTAAGGGTCTCTATAATGCTTAACCGTTCAGAGGCAAATGTCTGACCAATTCAGATTAGAGGTCTTAACCATTCAGACTCTGTATAAATCTTAACCATTCAGAGGCAAATGTCTGAACCATTCAGACATCTGCTCGTGAAACAAACAGTCTGAACCATTAAGCGCTGAACCAGTAAGAGGTCTGAACCATTAAGAGCCTCATTAAGAGGTAAACAAACAGCCCCTAAGGAAATTAACACGTATTCATCTTGTTACACGTGTTATTTTTTAATAGCTAATATAAGATTAAGTTTAACTTGATTCAAGGTAAAATTGTTTACAAGAAAATGAAAAGGACATCCATAATATATTGACAAGAAGTTTAGTTGAACCCCATGTTCATATGGGCCTTTAAAAAATATAAGTTACAGCATGTTTTTCATGAGTCATGTCTAAATGCACATGGGAGACAAAGATTATCAAATCAGTAAGGTTTCAACCCGAAGTCCCTAGAAAGTAAGTGAACTTTATGACATTCTAAATCTAGCATTTGTTGTTGGTTCAGTTCTGTTTGTGCATGAAGGAAAACATATGAATCATACCTGTTACAGCAGACAGTGCGTTGGAGAATCCAGTAATGGAGTTCGACATGTTTGTCATCTTGATTTGGTTCCTCCTTAGGATGCTAACTGATGATGGGGACTTAGAGAAAACCGAAAAGGGTATCGGTTATGGAGAGGAGGTTTCGTGATGATGTTATAGCTAATGGGGTGTGTGAATTGTGTAACTGAGTAACCCCTAAACCTCCACATAACTCTCCTTATATAAGCACCCAGGAGGAAACCTAATTAGTTACTAAGGGCAATATGGTCCATCAACAATTACCAACTAATTTAAATAATAGGTTCTAATATATTTTGATCTCTATAATGTAAATGATTAAGATGGCTATAGATTAAATATTAAACATAATATATTTAATCTTACATTCTCCCACTTAGCCGAGTAATCATTTACTATGAGTATTAGGTAAGCCTGATCAGGAGTTAACACTCATTTTAGCCTTAAACAAGTACTATAGCAGAGAAATACAGCCGTTGAATCATTATGCGACTCAGGACCCCCATTAATCATACTATAGCCTTAATTTAAAACCTAATCGTTATGATCAAAATACACGTAAGCCCTTTGTTTGATTTGTAATTTTATTTGTCAATATGCCATTATACCGGTTGAACATATTCTAAGAGACATACAAAATCAAACTGAGGAAATTTCATTAACATAAAACATAAGCTAGTACAATATGCTCAAATAAGGTCTTTACAAAATCCCATATTACGAACATGTTCTTCATAAACCTTAGGAGGGAGACCTTTAGTCATCGGATCCGCAAGCATATCCTTAGTACTAATATACTCGATACAAAGATTATTTTCCTCAACACGTTCACGTACAAATAGATATTTCGTATCGAGATATAAACCAGCTCCAGTCGAACTGTTACTGTTCGAGAAACTAACGGCAGCTGAATTATCACAGTAAAGCTTCAATGGTCTAGAAATGGAATTTACGATTTTGAGTCCAGTGATCAGATTTCTAAGCAACATTCCATGACAGGTTGCGTTATAAACAGCAATGTACTCTGCCATCATTGTGGAAGTTGTGGTCAACTGTTGTTTATGACTCTTCCATGAGATAGGGCCGCCTGCTAACATAAAGATATAGCCCGAAGTGGATTTCTTGTCATCTTTGCACTTTGCAAAGTCAGAATCAGAATAGCCCACCACTTCTAAATGATCACTTCTTCTATAAGTCAGCTTATAGTCTTTCGTCCCTTGCAGATATCGAAGTACCTGCTTAGCTGCTTTCCAGTGATCTAGGCCAGGATTAGTCTGATAACGGCCTAGCATTCCAGCAATATAAGCAATATCTGGGCGAGTACAGACTTGAGCATACATCAAGCTCCCGACTACTGACGCATAAGGTATCTGGCTCATTTGCTCCTTCTCAACCTCTGTTGTCGGACACTGGAATGAACCGAAAACATCTCCCTTAACTACTGGAGCGACGGAGGGTTTGCACTGTTGCATGTTGTAACGCGTAAGGACACGATCTATGTAGGCCCTCTGGGACAATCCTAAGATCCCTTTGTGTCTATCTCGGTGAATTTCGATGCCAATGACGTAAGAAGCCTCTCCGAGATCCTTCATGTCGAAGTTATGCGAAAGTAACCGCTTCGACTCATGCAACATGTCTAAACTATTACTTGCCAATAGAATGTCATCAACGTAAAGAACAAGAATAGTAAAGTTGCTCCCACTCATCTTGAGGTAGGTGCATTGATCCACTTGATTCTTCATAAAACCTTGCTTCTTCATGACTTCATCAAACTTGAGGTACCATTGACGTGATGCTTGTTTTAACCCGTAAATGGATTTCTTCAACTTACAGACTAGATGCTCCTGACCTTCAGGTTTAAAGCCTTCAGGCTGCTTCATGTAAACATCTTCGTCCAAATCTCCGTTAAGGAAAAGCGGTTTTAACGTCCATCTGATGCAGCTCTAAATCAAAATGAGCTACTAGGGCCATGACGATCCTTAATGAATCTTTACGAGAGACAGGTGAAAATGTCTCTTGATAATCAATTCCCTCTTTCTGAGTGTAGCCCTTTGCAACCAATCTCGCTTTGTAGCGTTCAACGTTCCCATTCGGATCCAGTTTTGTTTTGAATACCCATTTACATCCTACGGGTTTGGCTCCGTTGGGTAATTCTACCAAATCCCAAACGTCATTTTTCTTCATGGATTCAAGCTCATCAATCATTGCTTTATTCCATTCAGAAGACTGATCACTGCTAATGGCTTCATTGTAAGAGATAGGATCATTGAGCTTTCCAGCATCCATTTCAGTCAGGTAGGTAACATAATCATCCCAATTAGTAGGCCTTCTTTGCCTAGATGACCTCCTGAGTGGATTATCGGGTTCATCGTTGTCGTGGTTTTGAGCGTTTGATGTGCCTTCGTCATGAGGTATAATGGGTTCTGATTGTAGAGGTAAATTTGGAGTTGGTGCAGTAGCTTCAGGTACAGTAGTTGCATTGGGTACAAGAGGAGTAATCGGAGTAATGGTAAGCGACGAGTCTCTCCCCCCCCCCGCGTCTTGTACTTCTTGCAATTCTTCGTAAGGGTTGGTACTGCTCCCACTGACCTTGAAATCCTCCAGGAACGCAGCACGCTTGGTTTCAACAATACGGGTGACATGGGAAGGACAATAGAAACGATAACCCTTAGAGTTCTCAGGGTACCCGATAAAGAAACAGGTAACTGTCTTAGGGTCAAGTTTCCTTAGGAAAGGATTGTAAAGTTTTGCTTCAGCAATGCAGCCCCATACTTTCATATATTTAAGACTCGGTTTCCTTCCTGTCCAAAGTTCATAAGGAGTTTTAGGGACAGACTTAGAAGGAACTCTATTGAGTATATGAACGGCTGCTTTTAATGCTTCAGTCCAGAGGAATAATGGTAAGTTAGTGTTGGCTAACATACTGCGCACCATGTTCATAAGGGTACGGTTTCTTCTTTCAGCGACACCGTTCTGCTGAGGTGTACCAGGCATGGTGTATTGGTTCACAATCCCCTGGCCCTTACAAAACTCATAAAATGGACCAGGAGCTTGACCCACATCAGTATGTCTTCCATAATACTCACCGCCTCTATCTGATCTCACAACTTTAATCTGACGATCTAATTGCTTTTCAACTTCAGCCTTATAATCTTTAAAAGTTGTTAGAGATTCAGATTTCTCCTTAATAAGATACAAGTACATGTAACGAGAATAATCATCAATAAAAGTGATAAATGAAGTATGTCCTGTTATGCCAGCGATTTGGTAGGGACCACTAATGTCAGTATGAATGAGTTCTAATAAATTAGAGCTCCTAGTGGCACCTTTCTTATTCGCTAATGTCATTTTACCTTTAAGACATTTGACACATGTTCCAAAATCAGAGAAATCGAGTGTAGGTAAGACTTCATCCTTCACAAGACGATTTAATCGTTCTTTTGAAATGTGGCCTAAACGCTGATGCCACAACATGGATGAAGTTTCTAAGTCTCGTTTCTCTTCCATCTTTGTGAGTGATTCATTAATGTTATATGACAACAAAGATTTGGAAAAGTTATCTTCGAGTTCTAATCTATAGAGACCACCATCCAGAATACCAGTACCATAAAGAACAGAATCATAATGGATAGAGAGTTTGCGATGACCATGGGAAACAATAAAACCGTCCATGTCTAACTTTGGTCCTGATACAAGGTTCCGAGTTACCTCAGGAACATATAAGGTATCATAAAGTTTAATACATAAACCAGTTTTCATAACTAATTGTAATGTTCCAATGGCCTTCACTTCTAACTCTCGATCATCCCCAACCTTAAGCGTTCTTTGGTTTCTTTCCAGCTTCCGGATTGAAAGGAATCCCTGAGTAGAATTGGTAACATGAACCATAGAACCAGAATCAAACCACCAAGAATTAGCAGGAACACTTAAATTATAGGACTCAAGTATCATAAAATAATCGTTACCTTTCTTAGCCAGCCACTCCTTAAAATCAGGGCACTCCTTCTGCATGTGTCCTGTCTTCTTACAGAACTTGCAGCGGATACTGCCTAAGGAGTTCTTAGAGCTGGAGGGTGCACTTGTATTAGGATGAGGGTTAGGCCTTTGGACTTTAGAAGCATCCTTCCTCTGATAATTGTTCTTCCTCTTCTTAGAGTTGGATGTAGTGAAGTTGGCAACATCAGTATGGCGATCCATCCTCATACGCTCTTCCTCCTGTACGCACATGGCGACCAGCTCACTCATCGTCCATTTGTCCTTCTGAGTGTTGTAATTGATCTTGAATGCTTCAAAAGAAGAAGGAAGCGAAGTAATGATGAAATGAACAAGGAAACCATCACTGATTTCCATTTCCAGCCCCTTCAGCTTATTGGCCATGTCATTCATCATCATGATGTGCTCGCGAATGCCACTCCTCCCATCATACTTAGTTGTCACCAGCTTGAGAATAAGGGTACTAGCGTGTGCTTTAGACGTCCCCTTGAACTGAGCCTCCACAGAAGCCAAGTAGGTTTTAGCATCATCAGAATCAGGAATAGCTCCTCTAATAGAGTGATTAATGGACTGCTTCATGAACATGAGAGACATGCGGTTACTTCTAGTCCACTTATCATGAAGTATCTGCTGAGGAGCAGTACTCTGTGGAGTAAGGTCCGCTGGCTTATCCTCTCTTAGAGCATAATCAAAGTCCAGCACTCCAAGTGTAAGCATGAGGGCATCCTTCCATGCAGCAAAGTTTTCACCAGTTAAAGGTGGAATTCCGCAATTTGGTGCTGATAGTGGAAATAAGATAAGCAAGTTATGATACAAATGAAGAAGTCCTAATGTGATCTAAGGGCACGTTAAACTAAGGCAGGCATAAATAATGACCATTTTACATTATGAAGCTGTGATATTGTCTATTACTAACATCAAAATAATAGACTTAGCTAAAAGTTCTACTTAAACGAAAACAAAACAGCTTTGGCCAGAAGTGTAATCATTTAAGCATATGTGCAAAGTGGTTGTAACAAATCAGCTTTGGCCAGAAATCGAAACAATCACTTTAGTTATGCACTTGTTGAGTATGCCATCTATGAATGAATTAAATCAGCTTTGGCCAGAAATTAAGACATTCATGCTTATGATGCACACACAACATAGCTTTCATAATACTTGAACGATAAGTAGATGTATCAAGTCAGCTTTGGCCAGAAATGATATATCAAAAACTCATTCAAGTTAAGCTATTCTGGTTTTGTAAAAACATTATCTGATTCTGATTAAATTAACTAAGTAAATTACAAAACCATTTATTTAATAGCAAACCACCCGTTAGCGCGGATCGAACTAACGGTCTCGACTAATGACGTTATGGTTGCGAGTCGCAACCACGGTCTCGACTAATCACGTTATGGTTGCGAGTCGCAACTACGGTCTCGACTAATCACGTTATGGTTGCGAGTCGCAACTACGGTCTCGACTAATCACGTTATGGTTGCGAGTCGCAACTATGGCCTCGACTGATGACGTAATGGTTGCGAGTAGCAACCTCATGGTTGCGAGTGATGACGTTATGGTTGCGAGTAGCAACCTCATGGTTGCGAGTGATGACGTTATGGTTGCGAGTAGCAACCTCATGGTTGCGAGTAGCAACCTCGCTAACAGCTGTTAATTGTGATATCATAACCGAAAATTCGAAATCTAAGGGATTAAGAGATATTCTTTCCTGTTTTAAAATGATCTAATTTTATCAACATGTTTCGAAAAATATGGTAACTGTTTATCTAATAACAGTTTCGAATAAAATTAAAAAATAGAATTAGATCAAACATGGAAAAAACACCCAATAATCCTAAATCATTCCAAAACATAATAGAATTTTCGAATTTTCTCATGAACATGATGAACCCTAATCAAAAACATACTTAAACATTCATCCGAAATCTGGAATTTATTTACACATTTAAACATGTTTCTTAAACTGATGATTTCGGAACACTTATAACGAATCAATACATGATCCGTGATTTGTTTAACAGATCCGAGATGAACGTCTCGGATGATAAAACCGAAATTTTATTATGGTTTTTCAAATCCTGTTTTCCAGTTTTATTCCAGATTTATGGATACAAAACAGAACTGACTAATCAACATATGCTCTGATACCACATGTTGGTTCAGTTCTGTTTGTGCATGAAGGAAAACATATGAATCATACCTGTTACAGCAGACAGTGCGTTGGAGAATCCAGTAATGGAGTTCGACATGTTTGTCATCTTGATTTGGTTCCTCCTTAGGATGCTAACTGATGATGGGGACTTAGAGAAAACCGAAAAGGGTATCGGTTATGGAGAGGAGGTTTCGTGATGATGTTATAGCTAATGGGGTGTGTGAATTGTGTAACTGAGTAACCCCTAAACCTCCACATAACTCTCCTTATATAAGCACCCAGGAGGAAACCTAATTAGTTACTAAGGGCAATATGGTCCATCAACAATTACCAACTAATTTAAATAATAGGTTCTAATATATTTTGATCTCTATAATGTAAATGATTAAGATGGCTATAGATTAAATATTAAACATAATATATTTAATCTTACATTTGTTATTTTACATTTTTATTTACCATCTAAGGTGACAATTCGAATAAGGTGACAATCTGAAAGAACGAATAAATTCAACTATCTTGTCAGTTTATTCTTTACTTTTTATAGTGTTGTTTAAAAATGATAATACTAGTAATAAGAAACAGGCTGGATGTGTAATATTGTGCTGATTTGCCATCCTCTTGGACTAAGAGAATTTTTTTATACCATTTAACATATTTCATTCCAATCATCAAGGCAAATTACATAAGGATGGCAGGTAGACGGGCAACAAACTACGCCGCCATCCCCTTCTGAATAGAAAACCTTAATCTACTAAAAACAAAGTCTCGCTCCTGAGGGGTCGAAAAGTTGCTATGGACCACACGCTGAACTCTAGCCAAGAACCGAATCACCTCCAGCGCCATGGAGCCGAACGTGTGAAACGCCAGGGGGACAAAGGCATGCTGATTATCCTCACAAGCTTTCGCGTGTTTTTCCACCTTCTTTGACTCTGCTTTCAGTACCGCTTGCCCCGCCACAAACCCATTTTCCCGGAATCCGGCTAGGGGGATACACCTGTGAGATCGACACAAGCATGCTTCCCGCCCTCCCAACTAAAAACTAGCACGTCAACCGGGCTTAGGGTGGACCTAGCTGAAGGACACTAGATCAAAGATTGCCAGGACGAAGGTCACCAAGCCATAGGTAGTTAGAAGAAGATAAAACCTAAAATTCCAAGGAAGAAGGTCACCAGACTTTTGAAGGCAATCAGGATGAAGGAAATTAGACCGAAATTCCCCATAAGCGAAGGTCACCAAACCGAAGGTAGACAGGCTGATGGGGATTAATTAAGATAAAGACCACCCATCCAAAGATAGTCATAATGGAAGACACTACCGCAGGACTTTCGATTGAAAGATTCAGAGGCCAAAGGTAGCTAGGAAGAAACTTAGGCCGAGACACAATAAATTCAAACTACTAAAGTAGATAACAACAAGACATTCACAAAATTGTCCATAACAACCCCTAGGACAAAAGGGTATATGTCCTTATGATAAAAATGAATACATACACCAAGCACGATTATATGATTTCTTCGCATATCTGATGCAAAAAATTAAAAGACAACACAACACTTTTTTTTTTTTTTGAACACTTGGATTTCATATTTTGCAACACACCGTATTTTTAGACACAAAAAATTAACAAGGTAAAATCAAACTACTTTACGAAAATAAACATTGAACGCGTCAAGGGCTGCCGCAATCACGGAAAACAATGCACTTTTTTGCGTTTGGGACTCAAGTTTGCGTTTGGGACGCAAAAGATTGCGTTAGAGACACAAACTTCGCATCTGAGAATGTGCCATGGGTTTCCGTGCCAACTTTTTACTTTTTCACCACATTTTTAAACGAGCATAACTTTTCATACGTTCATATTTTTAAAAAGTTTACACCAAAATAAAGAAAATTATAACTTTTTTGTACGATAATATTTTTTTTTAAATACAACAAATTAAAGATACTAAAATTCTCTTTAATTTGGTGTAAACTTTTTAAAAAAAATATGAATGTATGAAAAAAGTTATGCTCGCTTTGAAAATCATGATGGAAAGTAAAAAAAAAAGTCTAAGGATAATGACACATGTCAACTTCTTATTCGCTAGGATTTATGAGGCAGCCACAGACGCAATCTCTAAGGATTGAGGCATCTGCAGACGTTAAGCATGTTTATTTTCGTAATTTTGACCGCTCAACTGTCCATTTTCGTGATTTTCCCGTTTAATAGTCGAAGTAGTTTGTGGTTTTAGGTTGTAAATTGTAATCAAGGATGGTTAGTTTGATCAATGAAAAAGGTTAAATTAGCTAAAAAGGGCGATTGAAAGTCAAGAGACTAAAATTGTCAATTATGTAAAGTTAAGGTCAAGGATTAAAACTTGACATATCTAAAAAGATGCCCTTACAGACCCTAAAGCCTCTTCCTTATAATCAATAAAACAAATTTGGAAACAACTCTAACAAAACTACGTTCTAACACTAGGAGAAGAATGGTCTATTTTACCAATGGGGTGGTGGTCCATTGGCAAAGGCAAAGCCTTTAAACATCTTGAGAGGGGGAGGTCTTGGGTTCAAGTCACACAGACGGCAGGAATAAAAAGAAATTTGTCGTTAAAAAAAAAGAAGAACGATCTATTTGGGCGGTGGAAATGAAGATTCTTGGCGGTTTTAAGACCACCCAAACAAAGGTCGGCGCAAAAAAAGAAACTAGTTTTTGGGCGGTTTTAGAAGCGCCTAGAATAACACATGGACAACCTGGAATAACATTTTAAATGCTCATGTTTATTTTTTAGGAAGCTTAAGAATCGTCTAGAATAACATACGGATCGACTCAAACTAACCCATGCACAACCTTAAATTAATAGATTCCTTTTTAAACAAGTGTCATACACAAAGGCCAAAGCAGTTAGTTTAACCATCAAACATATAAGATTATTTTCAAGGGTTTTGTTAAGGGCTGTTCTATTTCCACACCCCTATAATCTTATTTTCACATCCCTATATCTATACGGGCCGTATAGAATATTTATGCGCAGAATTTAATGCGGTGGAATGTTTTTATATGTATACGGGACGTATAGTTATATACTGGCCGTATACATATTTGCATAATTTTGTTTCGAAGGTTTGCCAAGGGTTATTAGTTTTGAAAAATGTATACGGGCCGTATAATGTTATACGGCCCGTATAGCCCATATAGAAAAGTTAACTTTTTTATTGCAATCAGGAAATCGTTTAATAAATTTTGTAATTTAAAATAGTGTTGTATATATCGGATTATGTTACGAGTTTGTGGTTAAACGTATTTATTATGTTTAATAAGTTTCCTCTTTGTAAAACGATAAATATGTATAGAACAGTTAATTTTTTGTTGCAATCGGGAAACCGTTTAATAAGTTTTGTAAATTTTAAAATAGTGTTGTATATATCGGATTATGTTACGAGTTTGTAGTTAAACGTATTTATTATTTTTAATAAGTTTCCACTTTGTAAAACGATAAATATGTATGTATAGAAAAGTTAATTTTTTGTTGCAATCGGGAAACCGTTTAATAAGTTTTGTAAATTTTAAAATGGTATTGTATATATCGGATTATGTTACGGGTTTGTAGTTAAACGTATTTATATTGTTTAGTAAGTTTCCACTATGTAAAACGATAAATATGTGATATGATTATGATAAACTACGACAACAATTATTAAACAAACAACTTAACATCTAAACATAAGATTAATATTTATAATGTTTTACATCTAAAAAAAAAAAAGATAAACTTTTACAAAGTTTCAAACGTAAAATAACAAAAAAAAAAAAAAATACAATAAGCAGCTACGGCGGTGGTGGTGGTGGTGGTGCAGCGCCAGCTCGTGGAGGTAGGGGCGCGCCAGAATGCATAGCCACAATCGCCTCGACCATCCACTGTACATCATCTCTCACTGCAGCTAAATCCCCTCTGACTGCAGCTAAATCCCCTCTGACTGCAGCTACATCCGACTCGACCTGAACGAGTCTCTCCTCCACCCCCGGTGGAGGCATCACACGTTGTCTCACGCTGCGTCGAACGTACGGGCGATCACCCCGTAAATCCTCCGTAGCTACCTGTGATCGATCGACAGTATGAGCGACCCCCTCACCTACCCCGCTTCCCTCTCCGTCGCCTCCCTCTCCCTCACCCTCGCCTCTCTCGCCCTCGCCTCCCTCGCCCTCACATCCCTCTCCCTCATCTCCCTCCCCATCACCTCCCTCTCCACGGGGTCCCTCACCCACACCATAAGCCCAAACCAGCTGCCCTCCCTCGACCTCGCGAGCCAAACCCATCGATAGGGCTGTGTCCCTCCCAACCCTGTCAAGCTGGAGTGTCAGGGTCATATCAATTGCCACCTGCGGGGACAAGAGGCGAAAGAAACCCTTCGCCAGACGGGTGACGAAGGCCCCACAGCTGATGTGGGAAGAGGTACGCTTAAAAGCGTACTTGGCGAGATATGCGGCCAACTTGTACGCCAAGTTGGCCCTCCCGCCGGTAAGTAAGCCGTGCAAGAAGAATAGGTCACTTTGGGTGACCCATTCCCTGCTATCATGACGACCGGCGATCGTCACGGCGATACACCGATGTAGGTATCGGTGTAACGGGTCGTAAAGATCAGTCGCCCGTGCCTTCAGGGATCGTTGTCTCGGTTTCGAGAACTCCCCGAACCCAATAGTGCGCCAATACGGCCACAACACGTCAGTGGACGTGCTGACTGGCGCATCAAAAAATGCGCGGGACCTTGAGTACTCCGGTGAGTACAGACCCAAGGCAACGGCGAACTGAGGAAGTGTCATCCTCTGAGGCTTGCCGCAAATAGTAAAAGCTACGGCGTTTGTCGTCAAAAAATGCTGAAAACCCCCACCCCGGGTGTCCGTAAATGAAAAAGTAGATAAAAACTCTAAAGTAATCTCCCTGTGGGCCCGCTCTGTGGCGGCATCAAATAAGCGGTCCCACGGGGAGTTAGCTGGCATGAGCTCCCGGACCCAACCGAACGCTCTAATATCGGTCAAAAACTGAATATCTATGGTTCGAGGCGCATCCAGCACCATCTCCCGTAATTTGCCCAAAACCTTATAGGCAGCCGTACCTCGGAGGATATCTCTAATAAACCGTTCCGTCTCAGTAAAATCGGGCACAATCTCCTCCTCCTGTCCACGTCCACGTCCCCGTCCGCGTCCACGGCCCCGACCCTGACCCTGACCTCGACCTCTACGGGCCGCACCAGCTGCTGATGACTCAGCCATATCGTCTGTAAAAATAACAATTACAACTTAGCAATCACTATACGATTATCGTTAACGTATTATACGAATACTGTTCTTGTATACGAACGTATTGTACATATCATATACGCTCGTATAATGTTTGAATATTCAACTAGTATACGACCGTATATATAATATACGATCGTATATAGTTTGAATATTCAAACATTACACGAGCGTATATAATGTATACGATCGTATAACCTTTGAATATTCAAGTGTATACGATCGTATAACCTTAGAATATTCAAGCGTATACGATCGTATAAATTGTATACGACCGTATACACTAGAATAATCGGTTACAATTTTCTGTTTCAATTTTTTTTCAAATTGAATTATACAATCGTAATCGTTACGCCTATCTACGCTTTACTATACAAGACCATAATCTAACATGTTACAGAATTTGAAAGTTTACTATACGAAAACGTACCGTATAGGAAGACGAGAAGAAAACGCCGAAGAACGCTATCCAAGAACGATCCGAGAGAAAACCGAGAGAATTTTTGGTGGAATGTTGAGGCCGTATGGTGGAAATGAGGTCGTATAAAACTTATACGATGTTTTTTCCTTTGTATACGGGCCGTATAAAAGTATACGACCCGTATACAGTAATTTAATTTTTTTAATTCAGTCGTATACTTAATATACGATCAGGGTATACGAGGCGTATACTTTTATACGGCCCGTATACAATTCAGTATTTTTTTTATTTTTTTTCAATTACTATATGCGGAACTGACGAAGATACAGTCGGTATGCGTTAACGTTGATTCGTTTAAACGTTTTTTCAAGTTCAATTTCAACAAGTTGCCAAAACATTTATATAACGTGTATGTTTATCATTACAAATTGTCAAAACATGCAAATTGATTCGTTTAAACGTTTTTTCAAGTTCAATTTCAAAAAGTTGCCAAAACAATTATATAACGTGTATGTTGATCATTACAAATTGTCAAAACATGCAAATAACATTTTATATTCATAGGGCACCTAAATCCACGTAATCCTTGGTCATGTATTCATCAACGATCGTATTATATTGGTCAATACGTTCCTTGTAATAGTGATACCAACTTTCTGCTGGCGTATTCCGTGTCGGTTGTCGCCAGTATCCTGATGGGGTTGGCATTGGATATTCCCCTTCTAATCTGACGTGAATAAAATGGTTCCTATGTACATGTACAAGTGCGACTGTTCGTTGCGGAATACTTTCTTCTGCTGTTCTGAACATGGGAAAAAATGAAGCACAACCAAGGTCACTTAATAAGAGACAAATGACATTCCACCGGTTTGCTATCAGAAGCCCCGTGAATGGCATTTGTAGCCACTTATGTTCAGGTGCTCCGTCTATACGGTTGGACCAAACTAATGACTCCAGAACTTGTTGATACTGAGGTCCATTTATCTTTTTCCATAATTCGTGGAACCGGTTGCACTCATCATGAAGCTGCTCCCGTATGAACGGCCACTGATACTCTTTAAGCGATAAGCCGACCGCTATAGATCGAAACCCACAATTACCATCACCCTGCACATTTTGTATGTGACTGAGGTGTGGATAGAAGCAAGGTGGAATGAACTTTTTGAAGTGCATGAACATATTAACTTGTCCGACAGGCAGCAAAGGTAAGTCTGGTTGCTCTTCCTTTCATTTTGCGACCTTCTTTTTCGTTTTCGAATTCTTAGCGCCTTTCGCAATCTCGCCGAAGAACATAGGTGTTTCAGCACAATAACTTTCTGACTCGATAAACGAGTTGTGCCTGGTAGGTTCGATCTTTGACTCTTGTGTGACAAACCCATCGGGTGAATCACTATACTGGTCCTGCGTTGTAAAAAAACTGTGTCTTGAAGGCTCCGTAAACGAATCATCCTTCCTTTGTTGCTGAGCTTTTAAAGTTGGACGACCCCGTGTGTTTTTTTGCACAACTGGTTGTTTGAGCTTCGTCTTTTTGAGTTGTACCAACTCCTTCATCTTTTGAATCAGGTTTTTCTTGAGTTCTCTCGGCTGAGCACTTAAATGTTGTTTGAGAAGCGCAAGTTCGCTGTCTAAGTCGAAAGAGTCCACCTCGCTCGGTTCCACTATGGAGTCCAAATTTAACTTTCTCCAAAAAGGGTCTATCAACTCCAACGGGATCATTTGACCTAAGAAACATATCAACAAACAACATAAAACGTCAATAAGATTTTGCGTGATGAAAAGCTATGATTATAAAATGTGGTTGGTCGAATAATGTGTTACCATTCGTTGTATACGGTTCCAACCGACACGCGCACGGCAACCCACAGCTTGTATACAAACGGCACGCGCATGTACCGTTATATAACTTTAATTTTTCTATTTCATTTACTTCGTCTGATATCAACTCTAGGCAGGCATGTGAAACCTTCTTTAGTAGGAGATTAAATATTGGTTTGTTATGATGACCCAATGTTCGGCTCCTGCTTGTTTCAATGCTGCCTTTGATTTCTGTCACCTGGTTTCTTATGAGCTTATCGATAAGTGGTACCACTTTCTCCAGGGTGTAATTAGAGTCACCTAGGTAATGCTTCAAAAGGGCATGTTGACCCTCTGCCCTGTTCGTTGTACGTTGACCGAAGTTCAGATGTTGGTCGCTCCAGAACGAAACAAACCGGTCTCTATATGGTTGTAACCAGATTGAATCCAAATAGTTCATAATCTCTGTAATCAAAGTCAAGTGCAGTTAAGCAAGTCAAATAAATACGATTATTAAACAAAAATTATATAAAACTTACCGTCGGTTTTTTTACATGGCAACTTTGATCGTATTCGCTCGTACCAGTAGTTGTAGTCAAGATCGGTCGTTGAGTTAATTAGCTCGCCCCACTTGTAAAGAAACCTGTCCCATTTATCCTCTGTTTTAAAGCTTTGCCTGCAATGTTTGAAGATGTTTTGTTGTATGTGCCACCTACACAATGAATGTCTAGCACTGGGAAACACGGTTGCACATGCGTTCATTAGGGCGCGATCTCTATCCGTTACTATTACACGAGGTTCCATAACACTGTCTAATGAGTGTTTCAACCTCCGTAGAACCCATGTGAAGTTTTCCTGTTTCTCGTTGCTTACGAACGCATGAGCAATGCAAAACGACATCAACGTGGATGTAACACCGATAATCTGGACTAGCGGCATTTTGTACCGATTCGTCTTGTAGGTGGAGTCTATAAGCAACACATGCGGGAAGGCGCGCCACAACATGTTCAACTCCGGGTGGATGAAGAAAACATCCTCGACCCGTTCGCCGTTTTGAGATGTTCTATGGTAAAAAACAAACCCAACCTTCTCCAACCGGTCGAAAAGTATCTGCATTGGAGTCTCGCCGACTTGTTCCATTCGACCCAATTTGGCTCGAGCGTTGTATATGGTGTTTCTTGTTGAGACATTATGGGGGTTCTGTTCTTTAATGGCAGCAAGAATGTCTCGTGGTTTTATGTTCTGATGCGTCATTTGCTCCACCGTCCTCTCTTCCGATGGAGTCAGCCTCATTAGGGACGGATGACCCTCTGGATACAGAAATGGTTCGTGGTTATGTTTAGCTTCCTCAACCCTTAGATCCCAGTAACCTAACCTCTTTCTGTATGTCCCGACCAGTTGGAACTTGCAACCGGTTTTCCTAGTCCCGCTGCGTCTGACCGTGGCTGTTGATTTATACTTGCCGGCACAATCGCACGTAAGCCAAATTTTTACCGGCTGACCGCTATGGGGTTTATCGTAGATGGTGCGTTTGGTGACGAGGGCGTAGCCATTTACGCGTCCGACGTCTCTACACCACTCTACCAATTCATCCATGCTAGCGAATTTATAACGGAAACACTTATATGTGTCAATTAATTATTAACTCAAATGATTAACCCATCGGTTTAGTTTTAGTATAAACGAGTTCGGGTCAGTTTCAGGTTGAACCTGCGAACCCGTTTGGGTTAACGGGTCGGGTTCGGGTCAACATGGTCGGGATGGCGGGTTGACCCGTTACACATTTATACTATATTATATTTTTTTACAATATATATAAATTAAATAGGGTGCGTATTTTTATGCCATGATTATAAGTTAAAAAGAGAAATTAACATAGATTTTATAACTTAAATATGATATTATTATATATATATATTTGTGTTTTTTAAGTAAATTTTAACTTTAATATATTAATTTCAGAAAGAAAAAAAAATCGGGTTTAATGGGTCGTGTTCGGGTCAACCCATGAAACTTCGGGTCGTGTTCGGGTTCTTATGTATGATACGATTTTCGGGTTCGGGTCGGGTTCGGGTTTGTGTAAAATTTTCAGGTTCAGGTTGGGTTGAACCCACCAACCCGCGAACACGACCCGTTGAGCAACCCTAATCTAAGATTTTAATAAAAACAACATCAAACGTAAAAAACACTAAAATAGTTAACGTACAACAAATAAACGTATAATTAAATGTTATACCTCCTTGTTTTGAAACTCACTACGTTCCTGTTCAGCATTTGGACCCTCGGGCGGTCCACAACTTATGGGAGGAGAATGAGAACTATCAGTCGGCGGTCCAACACTAACAGGAGGGGCTTCAAAATTAACCAGGTGTTGCGATGGATAATAACCAGCATAATTAGGTTAAATGGCATCCAAACCCCAAGTATCCTGACCTAAATCAGACGCAAGAATGGGATCGAACGGAGCATTCAGATCAAACATGCCCGCTTTGTTATCTTCATTGTTATCATAACTCCCCTAATTCGCCTCGTTACCAAACACATTAAAAAAGTCACCCCAACCCAACATTATAGCGTAAATAATTTGAATACAGAGAAAAATAGAAGAAACGAATAGAAGTTGAATGAAAATGAATGAAATTAGTGTCGTTTATATAGAGAATTTTACGGAATATTACATCGTTTCAAATTATTAACACGCGAATCGAGGAATCTAACGTCGAATCAAATAACTCGCACGAATATCGAGGAATCTAACGTCTAATCACATAACTCGCACGAGATTCGAGGAATATAACATCGAATCGGAGAATCTTACGTCTAATCACACGTGAATCGAGTAATAATACGTCGCGTCAAATAGTAATAAAATAATAAAAAAAACGAAAATCATTGTATACGGGTCGTATAGATATATACGATCACAGTATCATCTTATTCTAACATGGTTGATACGGGCCGTATAAGATTATACGGCCCGTATAGACTAAAGTGAATGTTAGAATAAAATGATATCATGTGGATTTATTTGGAACCTTTTGTTAAACCGTCACTATCATATATTCAATTATTTTATGAAAATGTTTCGAGTTCAATCATGTTGGTGTAAGCTATGGGTCTCACTAGTTTTCCAAAAACTAAAAAGACTTGTCTAATTAGTTTTATCATTCTTAATGGTTTCTTTACAAAAATAATTCTAAAAGTTTTCTTTGACCATCTCTCATGCTATATAATATATTGAACTTCCAACCTTGTTAATTTTTTGTGGACTCTTATGCTTGGATACCTTATACAGTCTTATGTATTTATATAAGATTATGTATTTGCATGTATTAATAACTAGAAGAAAATTGTAATTAGAAAAAACTGAGAACATTAGAAAAAAGGAGCATATTTTTAAAATTATGTTGTAACTTGCTACTAAAATTCCGATCACAAAAGCAGTTGTAGCGGGTGCAATTTTGGTTGCGAAGCAATCCGGTCACAATTTCTGTCACGAAAACAAGACAGACAATACATATGGTAGGAGCATTTTCGGTCGCGAAACATACCGGTTATAATATCGGTTGCAAAAGAAATTTTGTTTCAGAAAATGGTCATAAAAATCAATTGCAACAAGGGTTCATTGAATTCGAACAATAATCTAAGCCTCAAAATAAATTGGATAAAGTTTAATAACATAAAACATTAGACATGCAAATCTTTAAATTTACGAGGATAAAAAACAGCACCTTCTATTGCTTACTTTATTCCTCATATCATAAAGAAAAGAAGAGTTAAAAAACTGAGAAAAATATATGTTATTTAAGCCACGAATGATTAAAACTGTTTCGGTCAAATAATACCAAAGCGGGACAGGTGACATATGTATAATATATTAGATAAAAGATTGAAAATATAAAGTGAGTAGAGACATGAATGGATTCTTATAACTAGATAAGACATATTGTTCCTCACCAACCATGCCAGTTTTATAAGGCCTACGAAAAAAGTCTAAACAACCTATTTATGTATTCATTATCCTATGAAAACCAAGTTGGTCTACTTTTTTTGATTGAAGGAAAAAGTAAGGTATTATATGATACGGTTTGATTTAGAGTTAAGAGTCTAAAACTTTTAAAAACTTTAAGATATATAATAGGATTATTTTGATTGAAGGAAAAGGAAAGGTATTATATGATACGGTTTGATTTAGAGTTAAGAGTCTAAAACTTTTAAAAACTTTAAGATATAATAGGATTATGAATGTGACAATTTTTAATTACTATAGTAAAGGGTATAAGAATAAATTAGATAATTCTTATAAAATAAAACACCATGCACCTGCAAAATAAAACACCTTATACCATTAGCAGATCTTGAACTTAATTTAACCTCATAGGAAGACAGACCCTCAAAATCCAATATATTATGCTACAAAAAAATAGAAAATTTAATAAAATTAACACTTCGAAGCGAAAAAAACAAGGGGGTCGGGGATCCCCAAAAGCTCCGCCATTACCATGTAATTTTTAGTATATATAGCAATATGATACTTATATTAAAGATACAAAAAACGCTTGTTATTATTGTGTATTTTAAAAAAAAAATACGTATAAAGAAGTAAGTGATGTTTAAAAAAAGACGGAGAACTTACATGTGACATGTGGATTTCTGAATTTAAAACACACTAAATATACTTTTATACCATTTATCTAAGAAATCAATCAATTTAATTAAAATACATATTACAATTTTGTCACTCATGACTATGATCCTTTCTTCCAACTCTTTTTAGGAAAAACAAACATCGTAACTTAACCCCACCTATACTATCTAATTAGAGTTATATCTATTGCATTCAGTTTTAAACATATATAAACACGTCATATCAATTACCACATAAGATTTTTACATGTTTAAAAAAAAAAAAAACTTATATTTTCTCTTTAATGGCGTATTCTTTATTCAAACATTCTGACTTTATATCATCACATATCAACACTTATGTTTAAACGTATTTTATCATCAAATTATAATTTTATAATAACCAACTTTTTATATTCTTATTATTTAATGTCATATAATACTTTTGAAAAAGAAAATCAAATTACACAAAACTCAAATACAACAATTGAACATTGATTTATTTAATGCTATGTTTACCTCTCATTTCCAACATACTTTCTTGTGATGGGGTAATGTTTCGAAGTATATATGTGATTTACCCATTAAAAGTACTTATTGCCATGTCTTGGTTATAAAGAAAGTGATCCACTTAGTTCTATGTCGCAATCATGATGGTATTTCTCGTTTTGAACATTTTGTAAATCCTCACGTTGACCCCTAATTGCTTTTAGAGGATCATGCCCTAGTGTTTGTTTTGGCCTTTTTTTTTTGTTCCATTAGACAAGGCAGTTCTTCAGCCTCGTCAACCCTGACTCCTTAATTTTCAACCGATAGAAGATCATCATCGTTGAGGCGTAGTGTGAGCTTATGAAGTTGATGTGTCATAGTCACCCGATGAAGATATCTTCATCATCTTCGGTTAGATGTCGACTGGCTCATGCTACATTGGCTTATCTTTGTCATTCGCCACACATATTCAAGGTGGATCTTTCTTCCCATCGACTCGTACTCTAGATGTGTGATTAACATTAATTTACTTAATGTTATATTTAGCTCTCATTTTCCAACATACTTCCTCATGATGTGCTCGTGTTTTGGATTATATATATATATATATATATATATATATATATATATATATATATATATATATATAGGACAAAGATCCGTTAGGAACCACCCCTTATTGCGAGAACCGCGAGAACCAATGTGAACACATGGCAAATTTGCAATTAAATGACATTTAATAAAAAAACACGCTCTCCTCTTATTTCAGCCCCTGTTCACCATCGTCATTCACAATCTAGGGTTTCGCTGGAGATTTTGCTTAATCGGCGACGGAGATCTACGGCGGTGAGTTTCACGGCGGCGATCTTACAGGGGATTCGATTGGGATACGGCGGTGAGTTTCACGGCGGCGTTGGGATACTGATTTCGGCTACACATGGCTTCGTATGACTCATCTCGTGTTGGAGTTGAACCTACGGCATCTGAAGGTGTTAGTTTTCGAATCCAATTCAGATGTTTATGCTATGATTTCAATTTATGATTTGCCCTTGATTCGAATCTCGTTTTGAAAGATTATTTGGTTGTTCTGGAATCGAAACAAGTTGCAATGACATGACGATGGCTGCTGTAAGTAATTCAATTTTACATATAGCATACTCCAACAGGTTTTGTTCTATTCGAATCCCAAATAAATTAGGCATTCTTGTTTGGTGTTTGGTGGTAGTTGCAGGTCAGAAGTGATGGTGAATTTTTAGCCATTTGGTATCTTCTCAGGTAAAAGGTTTATATATAAATCTTTAATTTGTCAATAGATGGTATAGTTTGTAATTTATGTTTACATTCACTTTAGTTTTTACTTGTAGTTGTTATTTAAGTATGCATTAAGTTGGTATTTTGTTAAAGTTATATGTTAATTGGTCAATTTTAAGGCTTGTTAAATCTATTATTGTTATAAGTATTAAACTGAAACATAAGCTATCTTACAATTCAATTTCAATCTCAAAATAGGACTTAAAAAAATAAAAACCTTAGAGCTGGTCACAAAAGGAGAGGTATTACAGTGATGTTGGTATTGGGAATTATCTATGATGGGTTTTCATCTTACCTATATAATGCATTATATTATCTTTATGTAATAGAAATTGATGAGCTAAATCGTTGTCTTGAAAAGCTTGTTTTAGATTGAGAGAATTGTATATGCACATGTGCATGTTGATTGTAAATGATATTGTATTAACTCATATGCACATGTGCATTATGTTGAAAATTATACCATGTCGTTGATGTATGGATTCTGTTTATGTATGGATTCTGAACAGGTGCCTTATGGATGACTATCCAATTATGTACAGAATGGCATTAAACAAAGGGTCTTGGGTGGCGGACAACTACAATAAAATGGAAGAACAAGCCGACAACCGGGGAGGCATGGGTGGAGTTTATGCATCTTATGGCGTGCTGATAAACACCAGAGTGAAGACGGGTCAAGATGGATGGGGTTGGCACTGATGTTGATGCTGAATTCCCTACTCTAAATAGAACGTTTAATCACTAGGAGGACATTGTGATGATGTACAACACTTATTATACAACAACTGGATTTTCCACACGCAACTACTTATATATTGATTATCACTTGTTTTTCTTTACATTCATTGTTTATACTTATTGTTTATATACTTAACAGTGTAATATTCATTGTTTTATTCATGTCCATTTAACATAAATTACCAATATGTCCACTGTTTCAACACATGCACATGTGCATTACCCAACGCGTGCATTTTCAACATTGAAACCGTAGCATCTAAACTTGTCGATTCACTGTTTCTAATGTCATTATGTTTTAAGTGCATGTACTCCATTTTCAATCCACCTATTATACATTGCAACGTATACATTATGCACATGTGCATTGCCACCATATACTATGTCAAACAACATTAAACATTACTACCTTTACGTTATGCCCATGTGCAATGCCAACATAATTTATGCCACACATTATATCACATCAATATGTGCCTGGGCATTTCCAACATATATTATACCATACACCATACAACATTGTAAACTACATGTCCTATACCAAACACCATCATGAATTACCACTATGCATCATAATATATAAATATGCACATGTGCATAGGCAACACAATCATTTACGTCACAATATTACACACTTGTGTATTTCTAACATATACTATATCAACCACCATATAACAATTGAAAACATTGTAAATTGAATATAATCATCCGGTAACACATCATATATCACCACTATTCATACTAATTTACCTTATGCACATGTGCATTTCCAACATATACTATACCATATTACATCAAATTATGGAATTAACGATCACATAGTTGTCATCGTCCAATAAACAAATATAAATTATCGTTAAAAGAAAATAACCAACATATAAACCATCATACAAAAAACAACCATGATTTTCAATATAACATCGTTCTATCCAACTTTCTTTCATTAATGTTTTCCACTGCCTTGTCGCCCTTATCATCCATCACATAAGATCCATCACATCGTGCATTCGTCTACTTGTAATATTCCTTGTATTTCTTTATCCTGCCGTAACTACACGTGACATCAAAGAACAACGTTCAACAGAAAGTAACAATTGGATGCACATGTGCATATATTACCAACTGCATCATCGACTGATAACCAACCTTTTTTGGCTTTTCACTTAACACTTTTGTATTCACCTTCCTTATCATCTGGCAGTTTTGTTGCCCCTTTATCATTCGATCTTAACAAAAGTGTTATTTTTCTTCGCTTTTTTCCATTTTTTTCCTACAATAATAATTGAAACATAATATAATCAAACATGCAATTTCAATTAGTATGTGCATTAAACAACCTTTTTCATCACTGTAACGATATGAATTTGTGCATCTATATGCACATGTGCATCACATATTATTATAACGATGCTTAAAATCAATCCATATGTAAAGTTTAATGTTATGTGCTTAAATTCAATATGCAAATATGCATCAATTTAAACAACAACATCAACAAAATCTAATTACACAGAATCATATACACGTATATTAAACAAAGCTGCTCATGTTTGCTATGCACATGTGAATCACATGAAACAATAACACCATCATATCCTAATTACACAAAATCACAATAACACCATCATATCCTAATTACACAAAACCACGTATCTTACACAAAACTTCTCAAGTTCACTATGCACATGTGCATTACCTAAAACAACAACACCAGCATTTTCTAATTACCCAAAATCATATACACGTATCCTAAACAAATCTGCTCAAACTCACTATGCACATGAATGATATTATTAACTTTATTTGGTTCACATATACATACTAGGTCGGCTATGGCACTGTATAAGATCTGTGCTATAACATAACACGCACAGTTAACAGATCAACGAGTTGAATCACATTCATATAAATCATTGATGGAAATCAGAATTACTTCAAAATTACTGATAAAAAACAGATACCTAAATAACAATATATATATCTACTGGTAATAATCAGATCCTTACCGAGTGTTACTGATAAAAAACAGATACTTAAAGCGTTGCACTTTGCCCTATTTTTTATCCAAATAAACCCAAGCGTGTTAACTTCCTCCTTCAGACGTGTCAGATTCGTTTGCTTCCTATTAAAAACATCATTCATGTTTCTCCATATAAACAATAGCATAATCTGAATGATTGAGAGCATAACCTGTTTCCATTTTTTAGATCCACAGTATCGTTGATGCAGATACACAAAACCCTTCAGATCTAGCACGAATATTGATCCCAACTTGCACCATTCAGCGACAAAATCCCATACTGATGCAGATACACAAAATCCTTCAGATCTAGCACGAATATTGATCCCAACTTGCACCATTCAGCGACAAAATCCCATAGACTTATTAACATAATCTAACATTAAATACAAATTATGGCAAATTATGCACATGTGCATATTAACATATTTTGTCAAGCTATGCACATGTGCATATCTATATATCACATAACACTACCTTATTAACATAATCTAACATTAAATACAAATGTGCATAACTATACATCACACCAAAATACAACTAAATACCTTATCTAATGTCACCTGCATCAACATTAACTACCTTATTCACATGTTATTGCACACTATGCACATGTGCATATTGACTTATTATTACAATCTATGCACATGTGCATAACCACATATTACACAAGAATTACCTTAATATCCAATTCTGTTAAACCTATGATGTCAAAATATGCACATGTGCATAGCTATATATCACACAATACAAAACGAAGCTTGAATCGACAAATAATCTATCATATAAAAGTACAAACGACAAATTATCTATCATATAACAATATAAATGAATTTTATAAACTTGCAAACGGTGTCTCGATTAATATGACCATATCTATATTACCAATCCGTCAATGATTTCGTTGGCGGCGCCGATTTCGACGGCGATTAATTCTGGCGATACCGTCTTAGGGACACACTCATTGAATCGTCTATTCTTATAATCACTGGACGAATTTTGGGAACTAACCTCGATTATATGACGAAATATGAAATAATTGCTGGTAAAATCTCAAATCTGAGATAAAATCTCAATCCAGATTCTTCAATATGGTGAACTGATGATGGTGAAGTGATGATGTATTCTAGACGATGATGAAATCGATTGTAATTGACGAATCTTGATAGATTCAGGTTGTTGAGATACTTGGATGTAATAAGAGTTTGGAGAGTGGACGTGAAAATTGTATTAGATGTAATTTAAGTTTTTGTTTGAAGTCCGATAATAAATGGAAGCAGGTAAGCGGGTTTTTTAAAGTTGTTTGGTATTTACAAAATTGCCCCATGTTCACATTGGTTCTCGCGGTTCTCGCAATAAGGGTGGTTCTCGCATGAACCCTACCCTATATATATATATATATAGGGTCGGGATTTAGAGAAAACGCTGGAAAGTGTGAGAACGGTGAGAACGCTTATGGATCATCCGATCAAAACAATCGATGGACTAGATTGGCGCGGTGGCGTTTTCGTAAATAACATCAAATTTATTACGTGGACGCGCTTCATTAAGGGTAAAAACGTCTTTTGACTACTCCAAACAAAACTCCATCTCGTGAAAATAAAACGCCAAACAAAAATCACACACCATTCTAACTAAAGAACGCCATTAGGTATAAAACGCCAAACTTAATTATAGTTAAATCCCGCCTAAACAAACCGCCAAAAAAATGCTATATATACAACTCAAACCTTCAATTAAAAACACTCACAAAAACCCCAAACGTCATAATTAATAAATACCATTCGCCTGATAAACTCCAGAAGACCCAAACATCAAATATATTGTTGTCAATAAAGTGTAGCTGTATGGGGTGGACAACATTGTCAGTTATCTTTCTTAACTGAGAATTAACAATGTTATCCATCACCATACAGCAACACTTTATTGGTTTTAGCATGATCAAATTTACAGTTTTAAGATGTTTATTTTGTGGCGTTCTTTTTCTCGGTAAAACGCCAAAAAAGATAACATTTTGGCTGAAAGGGTGTAAACTCAATATCATTTTGCTGCATGAAATGAACAAAAATTATAGAAAAAGAGGCTGATTTCAGACTTTGTGTTTACAAACGGTGACAAAAAAACTACGTCAAAAAACAAAAATAAAAAAAAATCATACGAAAGTCGAAACAGCCAGTGAAGATGCTTCAAAAGAAGAAAGAGACTGGTGACAGTGAAGATTTCGAAGATCAATATTTATTTTGTTTAATTTTCTTTTTCAGTTGATTGTTATATAATAACAACGCCATATCTAATAAAAACGCCAAAAAGTCAAATGTCTTACACCTTTGGCGTTTATCAAACCATCATAAATTTACTTTGGACAACTATTATAAAAAAACCAAAAAAGTAAAAAAAAAAATAAAAAAATAATAAAATAAATAAAAAACAAACTTGAAAATGTAACTATGTAACACCCCAAAAATGGGTTTGGTAATTTAAACCCGGTTAATATAAAGGAACGGGTAAAAATACCGTTAGGGGTAAAAGTGAACCCGTAAATGAATATTAACTAGGAATAATTAACCTAGTTGAATATTAGTATCGTTGGTATTAAACGAAGGGTTGTAGCCTTATTTAATTAAAACGAAACATGAGGGACCAAAGTGAACAACTTGAAAGTTGTTTTATTAAAAGAAAACAACACACACACATACACACACATCGTGTGTGTGTTCATCAACGAGCAGGGAAGGCTCCCATGGAGCGAAAACCCTAAACTTCATCAAATTCTCCAAATTGAAAGGCTAAACGAAGCCCAAATTAACCGAACATGAATTAACGATCACCTTCACAAGAGGATCATAAGGTATGTTTTAAAACTTAGATTTGATGATCTTGTTTGAAGTGGGTTATGATCAATCCATGAATTTGTATGAAGTTAAGCATGTAGAGGTGTTAGAAACACCAAATAGAACTTGTGTTATGAATAATTTCAAGTAATTGGGTGATTTAGAATGAAACCCATTGCATGAGTGTGAAGATGATGATCATGATGAACTTGTAGATGTTATAGTGTGATCTTGTGATGTATAAGGTGTTATATGATAGACTGAGATAGATAAACTTGATGTGGAATTTATGATTATGAGATTTTGCTTGAATGTGATGGTTCATAAGATGAAATAGGGAAGAACATGCTTAAAGCACTTGTACATTATGCTTAGAAAGTGATATGTGCACCAAGTGTTTGATGAAATGCTTAGGAGAAAATGATAAGTGAGATTGTATGCTAATAATGAATAAATGTATGTAGAATGTGATGATGATGTATTAGATAATAGATTTGTATAAGAAATGTGTTTTGAATGGATTACAAGTGAGAAATTAGTTTGATAAGATGATATGGCAAGAAACCTTCATTAAAAGGTATGTATGCTCATGTATGCTAATCATGTTATGATGAATGTGATGACATGTACGATAGGAGTCGTGTCAACATGGACACAAGCATGGAAGGGCAACGGGCCAAGGATAAACATGGAAACTTTGCTTGAACTCGAACGCACGAGGTAAGTGAACTCCGAACTTACCCTTTTGTTTGGTAACGTATTTATGATATATGGTAATTATTGAATGTAATGTAAGAAGATATGAATCGATGTTAATACTAAGTTAAGTTTTAGTGGAAATGGGTCGGAAGTGGTTAAGAAAGAGATTCAGTTAAGTTTGGGTAAGAAAGAGAACTTACATAATGAATTATGCATAAAGATGAATTAAGGCGTTATACATGTAGGATGTAAATTGTAAGTACGTGTATGAATAGAAAGTGAATACATGCTTGAGTGAGTATTTAATTATATGCTTGAATGAATAAGATGAGTTATGTGTATTCGAGGACATGTTCATATGAAGGGAAGCTAATGATACTAATCGTTTTTCTATTGAGAATTAATGTGAAGTATAGGCATGTTAACAATGGAAGTGAAGGTTGACTCCGCAATCCGATGCGAGTGATCGAATGGATGGATGAAGGGGCTAGTATAAGAGAAAGCATGATATGTTGACGCCTTATTATGCATGTGTTAAGATTTTGTATAATGTCACCGGTTGCTAATGATGTGATTGAATGTGGTGACTGCAGGCCGTACAGGTTTATGGATGTTTCATCAAGAAGTGTACGTGGTTGAAGATCGAGTTAAGACATGGATTGTACGTGGGTGTGTATGTGGTCACATAATTTGATATAAGTATGTTAGTTTTTTTTATTAATTTATAAAAAGGGATTAATGTATTTAAGTGAAAGAAAGAATATCATGAAAGAAATTTTAGGTATGTACTTTCCGCTGCAAATTAAGGGTAATAATGTGTTAGGGCGTCACAAACTAGAAACAGTAACTACAAATCAGTAATACTGAAGATAGGGAAAATTTATTATATTAAAATCTAAAACGCCAAACTTGAAAGATGGGACGTGTTACAGACTTTAAAAATAAAGCTTGTGAAAAACAATAATTACAAACAGTAACTGAAAAGACTAATACTTTATTATAATAAAGAACCGCCTAACTTAGGCGCCAAAAAGAGATCCTATAAAATGATACGTCTCAGCAACTTCCATTTCATCAAACAAAAAAAAAACAAACGCCAATACTACTAAATACCACCCACTGTAAAACGCCAAAAAAATCAAAAGATGGCTAATATGCTTTCTTGGATATTCAGTATTGTTATTCGTGAAGTTTCACTGAATGAATTGTTTGCGGAGGCGACTAACTCAGTAAGATTTTGCTGCATGAGATGGACAAAAATTCAAGAAAAAGATACTGATGCCAGTCAAATGGCATTTTGTATTTTTTTGTTTTTGAAGAAGGCTTGGATGAGGAGAAAAGATCAATGACACTGAAGAGTGGGATGATTAGAAAGATGAAGATCAACATGAAGAAAAAGCGAAAAACCCACCCACACGTCATAGATCTATGTCCCCAAACATCCACAAAAAAAGCCACTTCAACAGACGCGCAGACAAAATAATCAAATCGATGGTTTTGTTAAGTTTTACATAAAACGTCTTATTTTTTGTGACAGTTCTTGTACTATTAAAGAACAGAGAGACTGATGACTGTGAAGATTGTGAAGAGAGATCCGATTAGGATTTTTTATTTTCTTCGCTTGTATTTTTTTTTTACTGTCGCTGAAATATAATCTAACAATTGAAAAACGCCAAGATACCACAAACGCCAAAATGTTTATAAAAAATAATAAAACAATGGGCCATTTTTTTAAAAAGCCTTGAAAAAACGTCATTCAGATAGATTTCCTGACCAACCTTGATTCCAATGGCATACGATTTGAATAAACGCCATAAACGCCAAAATGTTAATACGCTTTTCCATTAAACGCCATTAATTATTGAATTTGGTTAACGCCAAAAATCTTAAACCCCAAAAATTAAAACAATATTCGGAAAAGCAGAACTGGAAAAGCAGAAGATGAAAGGACAAAGAAGCCCCTCCGCCCTTCACTATGTCACGTGACACGTGTCAGGCCAGGATGCGTTCTCACCGTTCTCACACTTTTGAGCGTTTTCTCCTGATCCCGTTTCTATATATATATAGGGGATGGATCATGAGAAAACTAGTTTAAATGAGAAAAGAAAAAAACTAACTAAAAAAGCCTAAAAACATACCAATTTTTTTTTTACATTTTTTTATAAAAAATCGCTAGTTTTTATAAATGGAAAAAAAATTTCAAAAAAAAAAAAAAATTTGTTGTGTTACACATGTGGACTATTACGGATATAGTGCACATGTGTAGTACACATATAATGCACATGTGCAGTACAACAAAAAAAAAAAAATTTTGAACATTTTTTTATATATAAAAAGTAGCGATTTTTTTTATAAAAAATTGTAAAAAAAAATTGGTATGTTTTTTTAGGTTTTTTTAGTTAGTTTTCTAGTTTTCTCATTTAGATGTAATTTTCTCATGATCCTCTCCCTATATATATAGGGTAGGGATCAAGAGTGAACAATGTT
The DNA here is from genome assembly GCA_030545235.1 of Helianthus tuberosus. Lineage (NCBI taxonomy): Eukaryota > Viridiplantae > Streptophyta > Magnoliopsida > Asterales > Asteraceae > Helianthus > Helianthus tuberosus. The sequence goes on from CM060441.1 coordinate 24,707,368, forward strand.
AATTTTGTAAACAAAAATGAACAGATCATGGCCATTGGATGAGGAGATCTTGATTTTAGGATTTAAATAATTTTTTAATTAATAAAAACAAAAAAAACTGACTTACAATAACTGCATTAGGGCACAATTGTAAATAATTGTTCTACATATCAGTATTCTCTCTCCTCATTACCCAGAATATGAACACCCTGCATCTTCTTCGATCTCCCTTTTTCATTGGCGATTTCTGCAATCATTCAACGGCGATTTCTGCAAGCATTTTATCAAGGTATCGTTCAATTGTGTATTGTTCCTGAAATCATTGTGTATACTACTTGTTTATACACACGAATCCCCTTTCTTCAAAATCTAGGGTTTAGTTTGGTATGTCTAATCAGTCGTTTTGTAGTGTATTCTTTCCGATTTGGTAGTGTATTCTTTCCGATTTGGTAGTGTATTATTCTTAGTTATATAGATCGTAATCCGATTGTGGTTATTGGGCGAATGTTATTGTATTGTTCTGCCCTTATGTCTCGAAATCGTTTCACTATTAAGCTAAGGCTTAGTTTACTATGTATAATGAACCGGTTAGATGTGTATTTGTTCAAACTACATCATGTAACATTCTGATATGTTGTGTATTTTTTGTCGATTTTAAAATCCTGATCGAATGTATACGTATACCCTCTTCATGTGTGTATATCGGTATTGCGAAATCCGTTACGTTTAAAATTTGGATTTACTTTGTTGTGTATGAAGAAAGGAGTATATGTGTATTTGGACTGATTACATAGTGTAGCATCTTGACTTTTTGTGTATTTGTGCCAGTATATAGAAATCTTATATTTGTTGTGTATGAAGAAAGAAGTATATTACATGGTGAATCATCCTGATCTTTTGTGTATTGTCACACCCTGGACGGGAGCGGGAACTGTGAAGCAGCTAAGTGGTACCGGTGGTTATTTTGAAAAGTATTGCAGCGGAAAATTTCATCAGGACCGTGAGTTAGGAAAAATATCAGAGTTTTGAAACACCGGATTTTTATTTATTAAACAGATGGGATAAACCCATGTTTTGCAAAGGTAGCTTTAATATGGAATAAGCTCGAATACATAAAACATCTTTTCTTAATTTAATTTAATTTGATAAAATGAGCCACTTCTGTAAGTCTTTTGGTGCCGTATCCAACTCTTATTCCAATCTACTGTAATCACCTGAAACGCGTTTTAAAAAGGTTTTATCAGCAGGGAAATACTGGCGAGTCACTCAAGTTGCATAAAACAACACATTGTTATAATATACAGTATTAAGGGTGATTACATTGTTTCTATCTACCAATTACCCCAAATCGGTATTTGTCACTCGACTTGTTTCTGTGACTATGGTCAGATCACCCATTGGCTAACCCGTTGTCCAATGGTGACGGGAATAAAGTAATGTATACAAAACCCCACATACCGGCAACAATTAAAGACTACAAAGACTTAATCCCTGTAATTATAACTTTGAAAATAAATAGGGTTTTGTAAAGCAATTTGATAAAAAGAGAATGTCTCACATTGCAGATTTAGACGGGCAGCGTTTAGCCTACTGATTTTAGCCTGGTTAACCTAATTCAAATAATAATGCACACGAAAACTAGGTCAGTAACTTAATACAACTTTTACGACAACTCACGAGATTCAAAACCTTCACAATGAATGACAAAGTGCGAAACTTAAACATCCATCGAATTCACGACGAATGACAAAGCATAGCCCGAGTTTGGGCAACACTTAAACATCCATCGGATTGGTTTTCTATCGATCGGACATTAAATCGTAGCAGTGATCGAGTTATTACCCTGTTATCGCGGTAGAATTTCGTGTTTGTGTGTGTTTTTTGAGTAAACAGACGATATCTCAATGTACGAAACGAATTTTTACGTCGAACCAACGCCAAAATTCAAGTGCCAAACCCCTGCATTTATACTGGAAAAAGGTCTCCCTCGCGTGGCGCGAGAGCCTGTCGGGTGGCGCGACAGGTACCCTTTTAGCATAGGGTAGCCACGTGTCTTGGTAGCTCAGGTGAGTCGACTGTTCGAAGAAATTCGTTTTTGACAACAAACTGCGAAGATAATATCAATTAGGGAATACCCCCCCCCCTGAGTTTTAGGGGCCCTGATCCTAGTTCCGATTGTTCTGAAAATTTTAGGAATCATGCAGTATCACTTGGGGGTCTCAATTAGGGTTTCCTATTGGACAAAATAACATAAGAAATAGTAAGTTTAATGAGAGTTGTTACATCCTCCCCACCTTAATAAAAATCTCGTCCTCGAGATTTACTGGAACAAGTAGGGATATTTTCGCTTCATCTCTGATTCTAGTTCCCAAGTATACTCAGGTCCTCTCTTTGAATCCCACTTAACTTTGACTAGTCGTTTGTGTTTGAGAAACTTGACCTTTCTGGCTTCTATCTGCAATGGCTTCTCAACAAATTTTAACTTTTCATTTACCTCTACATCTTGAAGAGGTATTACCAGGGATTCGTCAGATAGACATTTCTTGAGGTTGGATACATGAAATACGTCATGTACCCCGGCTAGCTCTTCTGGTAGTTGTAAACGATAGGCAACTGGTCCTATTTGCTGGATTACTGGGAATGGTCCTACGTACCTTGGACTTAGCTTTCCATTCTTTCCGAACCGAATTACTCCTTTCCAAGGAGAAACTTTCAAGAGAATCTTATATCCGACTTGAAATTCCAGTGGCTTGCGTCGATTGTCTGCATAACTCTTCTGGCGATCTCGAGCCGTTTTCAGTCTTTCCTTGATTTGAGTGATCTTATCGGTGGTTTCTTGTACGATTTCGGGACCTGATAATTGGCTTTCTCCTATTTCTGCCCAACAAACTGGAGTTCTGCACTTTCGTCCATACAGTGCTTCAAATGGGGCAGCTTCAATGCTTGAATGGTAACTATTGTTATAGGATAATTCAATTAAGGGTAGGTGGTCATCCCAATTTCCACCGAAATCTATTACACATGCCCTGAGCATGTCTTCTAGGGTTTGGATCGTCTTTTCACTTTGTCCATCTGTTTGGGGATGGTAAGCTGTACTTAAATCTAATCGCGTCCCCATGGCTTCTTGAAAACTTGTCCAAAAATGTGAAGTGAAGCGATTATTTCTATCCAATACAATGGAGAGTGGAACTCCATGTAAGGATACTACTTCATCTACATACAATTTTTCCAACCTTTCCATGCTAAAGGTTTCCTTCATGGGTAGAAAATGAGCTGATTTGGTTAATCGATCCACAATTACCCAAATCGCATCATTACCTGTTTTGGGTAACTTAGTAACAAAATCCATGGTTATTAGTTCCCATTTCCAAACAGGCATTTCTAATTGTTGAAGTAACCCTGAAGGTTTCTGGTGTTCTGCCTTAACTTTGTGAACAAGTTAGACACTTAGATACATATCTAGCTATGTCCTTTTTCATTCCTATCCACCAGAAGTTATTCCTTAAATCTTGGTACATTTTATTGTTACCAGGAGGCATGGTATACCTAGATTTATGGGCTTCTTCTAAAATCTTATTTCTTAAATCTCCTTGCTTAGGTACCCAAATCCTTTTCTTATGGAATCTCCAAATTCCAACAGCTCCTTGTTCTAATTCCTTTATTCTTCCTTTCATTCCTTCAGCATCGTCCTTGATTGCTGTGGCTTGCACATTTTTCAGTTGTTCCATTAAATCTAATTGTAAACTTAATCTAAGAGCACAAACTTGCTTTTGCTTTTCATGATACTTACGACTTAAGGCATCTGCTACTATATTTGCCTTTCCTTCGTGATATTGAATATCACAGTCGTAGTCACTTAGGATTTCCATCCATCTTCTTTGCCTCATGTTCAATTCTTTTTGCCCAAATATGTACCTTAAACTTTTATGATCTGTATAAACAGTAAACTTACTTCCATACAGATAGTGTCTCCAATTCTTAAGGGCAAAAATTATTGCTCCTAATTCTAAGTCATGAGTTGTAAAAATTTCTTCGTGCTTTTTCAATTACTTTGAAGCATACGCAATTACCTTTTTGCGTTGCATTAGCACACATCCTAATCCTAGCTTAGAAGCATCACAGTAAACTTCAAAATCTTCTGTCCCTTCTGGTAAGGCAAGAATTGGGGTGTTTGTTAACCTTTGTTTTAAAATCCTAAAAGCCTCTTCTTGCTTAGGTCCCCATTCAAACTTAACTGTTTTACAGGTTAGCTTAGTTAATGGCACAACTATCTTAGAAAAATCCTTAATAAAGCGCCTATAATATCCAGCTAAGCCTAGAAAACTTCTAACTTCTGTAGCTGATTGCGGGACCTTCCATTTGGTGATCGCTTCTATCTTGGAGGGATCTACGTGAATACCTTTGTGATTCACCATGTGTCCTAAAAATTGCACCTTCTGTAGCCAAAATTCACACTTCGAGAATTTGGCGTAAAGCTTTTCCTTTCTTAACAAAGTTAAGAGTGCATGCAGGTGCTCACAATGCTCTTCCTGGTTTTTGGAATAAATAAGTATATCGTCGATGAAGACAATTACGAATTTATCCAAATATGGTTTACAGATCCTATTCATCATGTCCATAAATGATGCAGGAGCATTTGTTAGTCCAAAGGGCATGACTGTAAACTCATAGTGACCATACCTAGTTCTGAAAGCGGTTTTAGGTATGTTTTCTTCTTGTACCTTCAACTGATGATATCCGGAGCGTAAATCTATCTTAGAAAAATATCTAGCTCCCTGAAGTTGATCGAAAAGATCATCAATCCTAGGTAATGGGTATCGATTCTTGATTGTAACCTTATTTAGTTCCCTATAATCGATACACATTCACATCGAACCATCCTTTTTCTTTACAATTAATACTGGTGCTCCCCAAGGGGATGAACTGGGTTGTATAAATCCTTTGCTTTCGTCCATAACTAGCTACTTTTATTACTGAAATGAATTTCATGGGTTTACACGGCTTATCCCCTGTAATCATAATTACTTCTCCTGTGGGTGCACGAATTTCTATGGAGTTCTTATCATAAAGGATTCGAGCATGGTTGGCTACTAACCAATCCATTCCTAATACGACATTGAATCCGGCTAAATTCATGGAGTAAAGGTTTGCCAAAATTTTCTGATTTAAAATTTCTATTCTTGCTTCTTGCAAGATTTCAGAAATCCTAACAGTTTCTCCATTTGCTGTCTCTACTAGACATTCTTTATACTTTTGATAGTATTCCAACTTTAAAGAATTATTACTGTTCCTCTTATCGTACTAATTATGAAAGAGATGATTTAAACAAAATAATGTTTGTCATCTGAATTTATAAGTATATACGAGAGATTCCTGATTAAATCTAAAATTATAATTGACACATCTGTCTGGGATTTATCCCTAATTGTCAATCATTATGATCTTTGGATTTCCTCATAGATATACATATCTATATCATATATTTCACATACTGTAATATACATACCCTTCACAAGGTCAAATGTATTTAATAGATTCATATTTCCACAAATAGATCAAGTCATGGTATTATTTAGGGATTTTCATTATCATAACATATACCTCATCTTACCCGGTCTCGCCGGAGATGTACCCTCATCTCACTTGGATAAGCTGGAGAGTCTACTACACCATACCCAGTCTTGTCGGAGAGGTAATTGTAATTCCCTTAAATAGGATTTTCTCAAATCATGATTTTAAAAGTGCATGGCTTACATCAAGAAACAAGGAAATTAGTATTCTCATGATGGATCATATTCTAGAATCGAGTAATACTAATAAACAAGATATAACAGTGGCCAAGTGTTATTGCTTATTTATCATATTTGCACTTTTCTAGTTATTATCCTCATGTCATACCAATATCCATCACAAATTATCTATTTAATTAATTAACTTATTTTAAAGCTTATACTAAGGCATTGAGAATTTCTTGTACTACTAAGTATTAGATTTTAGGTTTCCATTATTATCATTTATTCTGGTTTCTCCTGGTTCACTTCGTTGTTTCATTTATCAAGTATTAATTATTACAGACTAATATCTAGTATAATTATTTAAGTACGATTATACAAACAAATTGATTAAAACGGCGAACATATCGACTTTTATATATATATGTATCTATTACAAACTACAACTGGAATTCAAATTATACTAGTAGTTGTGCATCCATAATTTATTTTAATTTATCCAAGAATATTATGCTTAATATGCTTCTATGTAAGGTTTATTCTATCTCCTTCCTCTACTAATTTGTTATCTAATGGGCGAAGTTTCTTTAAAGTTTCGGGCTCATAGGTGGCATGGGTGCTAGTACTGGCTTGGTGGTTCAACTATAAGTTAGCATTTACTGCTATAGTGGCTAACATGTAGAGATTTACCCATTGTTCATTTAATTCATCTTCCCATGGTGGGTCATTACCTGTTTCCTGAGTTTCCTTATAAATTTTCACTCCTTTTTGTTGTGACTTCTTTATTTTCTCTTGACTTTTTCTAATAATCCGACTTCTTTTCTTAGGGGTAAGGGGTTTCTCAAACTGTGCCTTACGAATAAATATTCCTTCCTCAGTGTCTGCTGAGTATCCTGAGGAATTTGGTTGAAATGAGGTTCCCTTATCTTTTGGTGAGCTATCTAATTGACGATAGATGTCCGAAATTCTTTGCTTACCCATACTGTAGAGTAACAAATAGTCAAATAACACAAAAATACATAATCACTTAGGTTATTTCCTAACCCTTTTTGTTAAGCTTAGGTCTTATTATCACAAAACCTATTGGCTTAAACCAGTGGCTCTGATACCACCTTCTGTCACGTCCCCCGACCCCACCCTGGACGGGAGCGGGAACTGTGAAGCAGCCAAGTGGTACCGGTGGTTATTTTGAAAAGTATTGTGGCGGAAAATTTCATCAGGACCGTGAGTTAGGAAAAATATCAGAGTTTTGAAACACCAGATTTTTATTTATTAAACAGATGGGATAAACCCATGTTTTGCAAAGGTAGCTTTAATATGGAATAAGCTCGAATACATAAAACAACTTTTCTTAATTTAATTTAATTTGATAAAATGAGCCACTTCTGTAAGTCTTTTGGTGCCGTATCCAACTCTTATTCCAATCTACTGTAATCACCTGAAACGCGTTTTAAAAAGGTTTTATCAGCAGGGAAATACTGGCGAGTCACTCACGTTGCATAAAACAACACATTGTTATAATATAAAGTATTAAGGGTGATTACATTGTTTCTATCTACCAATTACCCCAAATCGGTATTTGTCACTCAACTTGTTTCTGTGACTATGGTCAGATCACCCATTGGCTAACCCGTTGTCCAATGGTGACGGGAATAAAGTAATGTATACAAAACCCTACATACCGGCAGTAATTGAAGACTACAAAGACTTAATCCCTGTAATTATAACTTTGAAAATAAATAGGGTTTTGTAAAGCAACTTGATAAAAAGAGAATGACTCACATTGCAGATTTAGACGGGCAGCGTTTAGCCTACTGATTTTAGCCTGGTTAACCTAATTCAAATAATAATGCACACGAAAACTAGGTCAGTAACTTAATACAACTTTTACGACAACTCACGAGATTCAAAACCTTCACAATGAATGACAAAGTGCGATACTTAAATATCCATCGAATTCACGACGAATGACAAAGCATAGCCCGAGTTTGGGCAGCACTTAAACATCCATCGGATTGGTTTTCTATCGATCGGACATTAAATCGTAGCAGTGATCGAGTTATTACCCTGTTATCGCGGCAGAATTTTGTGTTTGTGTGTGTTTTTGGAGTAAACAGACGATATCTCAACGTACGAAACGAATTTTTACGTCGAACCAACGCCAAAATTCAAGTGCCAAACCCCTGCATTTATACTGGAAAAAGGTCTCCCTCGCGTGGCGCGACAGGTACCCTTTTAGCATAGGGTAGCCACGTGATGTAATACACTTGTGTATAAATAATACAAATGTTCTTGTTAGTGCATTCATCTGTCGTCTTCGTCTTATGTCGAGTTTTCGGTTCGTTGCGGTTTGGAACAAGAATGATGTCATCAGTCTTGATGATGACATCATCCAAGTGTCATCATGCTTGCATCATGGCTACATCAAATGCACGTGAAGATTACAATCAGTTTGCATGTTATTGCTAGAAGACAAAAGAATTTGCATGTTTCAAAAATAATTGTATATTAATTTCTGATTTCGCTCATAAGGTCAATAGGGATTTCGCTCATATGGTCTTAGTCATAGGTTTCGCTTATTTGAACACGTAGAGGTTTCGCTCATGTGTACATGTACCTATGAGCGAAATCTCAGTATCTATATATAGGGACACCTATGAGCGAAACCATAGAAATCAGGTAGTCCATGTATTCCATGCCGAAGCTCTGCCGGTGTGAAGATCAATTGTAAACAACGTCAAATCAATACAATCAGTGAATTAAGTGAAGATCAAGCTGTTACTAAGTCTATTTCTTGTTTTCCGCACCTGAAATAGATCAAAACTTCTCTAAACGACTCATTCGGATCAGTCGAACGATCCTACAATTGGTATCAGAGCCAGTTGGAGAAGTTTTGCAGTTTACAGCCTTAATTCATTGAGATTTCTATCTTCTACACCTTCTTTCATCAGTTCAGGAAGATTTAACGGTCAAAACCTGTTCAAATTTTCACAAATTGTATAAAAGTGACTATTAACAAACCCTAGAAAGTTTCATAGCTAATATCGAATTAAAAATGGACCAAAATGACCTCCGAGCTGATTTCGCTCAAACTGGTTTTGTCTGATTTCGCTCATAATGTGACAACCCGCACAAAACCAGGTATCCGTACAACTTAATTAGTGATTAATTATTACTTGATTACCGTGCTTGATTGAACTAGCTGATAAACTGCTACCTGCATACTAATACATGCACTTACTTGCATCATACTTTATATGCTGTCACTACATTATTTGCATACGACACCTTAGTGACAAACATGATGCACAAAAAGCACAGTAGCACTAAACGGATACACAGTGAACATGCTGATATAACCAGCATCAGGCAAATACTGCCTCAAGGCCTGTTAAGAGCCTCATATATTTTGGCTACACTGGTAGTGAGTGTAGGATATAAGGGTTGTGTTACCGCGTCTCTAGGGGATAAGATACACTGATTCGGATGTGCCAGAACGTACTTTAAGTACCAAACACAGCACTTTAACAATTTAACCGGCTTCTAGCTGACTAGTAAAGTGCCAAAAATGAGAAAATATTACTAGACACTTTCTAAAGTGTCGGGAAAACAAATTGTGTCACTAAAAATGTAATAACGACACTTTAATGTCTTTTGTAACACTTTAACGGATTACGATCCAACCGAACAACCGGACTTTACCCGGAACATGAAAATTTTATTATTTTCACTTTTTATATTTTTCTGAGCCAGTTAGGGTCTCTGATTACCCTAACACCCGTCATAACGCGTCGTACGTAACTAACGGAGTTTAAACCTAAACTAACTTAGTTAACCTAAACTAAACACTAACTAGCTACTTAAAATCGAACTAGATACCCCCCCCCCCCATGACCGAACTCGGTCACCTAGTGACCCCACCCTTGTACTTGGTGATTTGGTTGATCTTGTTGTGTCTAATATCTAAGCTACATATGATCCAATGGGTATTAGCACTAATCTTTCCTATATATAACACACTTGACACTTAGAGAATTTTCACCACAAAACACACAAACCAACTCTCTCTTTCTTCCTTGGTGGCTCTCGGCCGAACCCCAACCCACACACCACCACAATTTCGGTTCTTGCTTCCATCATTCCAAGACCATTCAAACATCACAAGACACGTATAAGGAGCTTTGGTGCAAGCGGAACGCGAAGGACCACTCTCGTTGGCTTTTATCCACGCGGTTTTCGTCACAACTCTTCCCTAGCCTTGAGCTAGAGGTATAACCTTTAAAACTTGTTCTTACACTCATCTAAAGTGGTTAAAAGAACTCTCGTCGGTTAAATATCGTTAACATGCGTTTTGAATCTTTAAAGTCTAGTAAAATCATAAAAATGGAGGTTAATAGCATATGTCTTGTGTAAAAGTCGTAGGACTTGAAATTTGTGCTTATTGTGACCCGATCTATAATGTGGTAGCTCGAATCTTCGTTTAACCCGACTTTGTAAAATCACGTATCATCACATAAGCTTGTTTTTGAAAGATACAAGGGTTAAAAGTGAAACACTACCACATTTTAGAGACATGAACTTGTAGAGAAATATTTTACTTGTGTAAAAGTATTTTAACCGGTAAAATGGTGTTTAAAACTAGCGGATCTACGTATCCGCAAGTGGTATTTTTGAAAGACCACACTTTAAAGGAATCATGTTTTTCTAAAAGATGGATCTTGCACTAATAAATATGATTTTATAAACCACAAGTGTATAGACACTTGTGAAATAAAGAGATCCGACAAAGAAGTGTATTTGTCACTTGTTACTAGAAGTTGTAAAGACGGTTTTCTCTAAACACGAGGTTTTTACAAGATTAAAGTTACTTTATATAGAAATCTACATATATAAGGATGATTTACATTATTAATGTGGAAAAACTGCAAGTTCATGCGATTATGCAAATTTACATACTTGTTGACTAGTTTGATGTGTCGGAAATTGTTTGATTGAATAAAGAAGTTGATTGAGTTGATTTGTTAAAAGAAAATGATACGCTTAAAAGCGTGGCCACCTCCAGTTACAGAGGAAACTCTGGCGAAATTTTCTAAAAACCTAACACTTAGACTTTTACACAACAAGTGTTAGAACTATTTTTGGGCATACTTTTGAAACATAAATTTCGCCAGTACTATATTTTACTAAACATTCGGAGGTGGGATTTTCACAAAGATTAACGTGATAAATATATTTGTCACAACACTGTTTATGATTATTTTGTGAAGTACATAAATATTATTCTAGAGTGAAAATAATATTTACAAGCGTTAATGATTCCAAAACTTTGCGAACGCTTCCATTAACATATAAGTTACACCGGTAATTACATTACCACAAGAATGATAAAACGTAACTTACGCACATGTATTGTATCCCCCATCCTTGGGAAGAAGAATAACTACCAAGCATGTACAAAATGTAACACGAAATAGTTGTCTAACTATTTCCCGCAAACATAAACTGTAAAGCTAAAGCACGGCCGTCCGTCTAATAGAATTAGCACTTGTAGGTCGTTGCACAGTTTACTGCTTCAGAGACGCTTGATAGAGCTTACGCATCCACTGTGAGTTCATGTCCCCCTTTTCTCTAACTGTTTTCAGTTTTCTTAACTGCGGGGGTGAAATACATGTTACTTTGTTTACAAGTACTTTATACACGGTATGAATTACGTAAGGAGGTTTAGATCATGTGAATGGGTAGTTAGAACACCGAGGGACTCGAGCGGTAGATCTATCTGGGTGTAGCGAGCCCAGCTCCCGGTCCAACAGAACAGGCCTCTCGGAGGACTAACAGAACGGATCCGGAGTGACTTGGTACCCAACGCAAAATCGGCTAGGGTTGTATCTTACTTACTTGCATTTCACAACATGCTAATGGCCTTGCAAACCATTGGTGATCACAAGTCCTCTTACACTGCTACATACCAGGAAACTTTTATACTTACAAGTGTTTTACTTACTCACTTGCACATGAACTCGCTCAACATTATTGTTGATTTTTCAACTCACATGTATTTCAGGAAATTAACGGATTCTGGCACGGTATGAACGTTTTCCGCTGCAATCTTCATGAAGTCATCAAGGATTAGGGGTTGTGTTCTCTTACCTGGACAAGACACAATCCTTAACCCTCATTTATGTTTTGTTTCTAGATGTAATGTTACTGAACAAGGTTATGGTCGTATGTTTAAAACAATGGTATTGTATGTTGATTTCTAAACTTAATGATGACTTGCATGGTTTTTAAATTCATATAGCTTTGTTATGATTAAGCTATGGTATTAAGAAGTCACACCATAATAAACCACGCTTCCGCAAAGCCAGGGTGTGACAGCTTGGTATCAGAGCTCTGATCATAGCGAACTAGGATTCTGTCTCGAGTCTAGACTATGATCACTAGGGCTCTCACGAAAACATTTTTCTGCATACCACTTAAGTCCAGATCCACACTTTTTACAAACAAATGTTGAGCACATTTTATTAATTATAAGTTCAGCTTGGAGGGCTGAGGATCGATCTGGAGGATCGAGATGGTTAAGGTAGTTGAGCACGTTGGTTTGTTATAGGATCGATCTGGAGGATCGAGGTGAATAAGGTAGATGAGCACGTTGATTTGTTATAAGGTTCGATCTGGAGGATCGAGGTCTGGTTTAAGTGAAGGATAGAACGGTCTTGTAGACTGGATGGTTTTGACTAGTAAGACTAGGAGGAATTATGTGATGCCCTACTTTGTGACTTATGTGATTGTCTGATTATGTGAATTACTGTTTGTGCATACTTGTGTTTATGTTACAGATACATGGATCCGGCTGATTCAGGTGGTTCAGACATCACCAACCCCAGGCGTGTTGTGTCAGATGATTTAGAGTCCTCGGAGCACGAGGTGTACACGTCAGACTTTACCAGTACAGACGATGACGATTTCCAGCCATTTGCCCTACCTGATGGCGACGATGAGCTCCCTATTGATATTCCGGCCGGGGATTTGCCACTAGCGGTGATCCCTGCTCCCATACCCCTCGCTGCTTACCCTGTTCAGGAGTTACCATTCGACGGCGACGAGGACGACGTCGACTTATTTGAGGTAGAGCCTATGGAGGACGTTCAGGGCGAGGCCCTACCCGCTGTTGCCCCTCTACTGATTGCAGATGCTCCGGCTGCGGAGGCACCTGCACTTTCCCCAGCCCAGGACTCCTCTGAGTCTGTGGCTTCTGCACCGACACATACCCTTAGTGCGCAGCACTACTCTCACGAGTCAGATTCTGATCATGCATCTTCTGTCGCCCCCATCCCCAGTCCCACTTTTGACCACGAGGACGTGGAGGATTCCGACCCTATGTTTCCCCCAGGGTTCGACCCTGATCGTGACTTGGAGTTTGTTCCGATGGACCAGTTTATGGAGGATCCTGCTGATCCTATTGATCCTTTCGACCCGATTGATCCTGACTTTGACTTTGATATGGCTTTTGATGACGCCGAGCCTGCCGTTGCCCCTGAGCAGGCAGCTGCTCTTGATCCTTTACCGGAGCATGACCCTATGCATGCTGATATACCCCTTGAGCCCATTGTTGTTGATCACCACCTAGATGTTCCTTTGATTGCAGACGATCATATCCCTGTCGATCCCATTGATCCTCTACCCCTTGTTGCTGCACCTGTTGACCCACCATTTGACCACTTGGCACCTGTTGTAGCCCCTTTATTTGATCCCGTTCCCATAGAGCCCGGACATGCACCGTTCGCGGCACAGATGGATCCACCGGACGAGGCCGCACAGCACGGGTGGATCCCGGCTGATGAGGACGTCCCACCGTTACCCCCACAGATTCCAGACGCTAGACATGCTGACTTTTCGTTTCAGATTCCCACATACATACCTCCAGCGGGGCCTGGAGAGGGCTCTTCAGCCCACCCATCAGGGCATGTACCGATGCCCATGCCTTTCTTACCACAGATGCCTTTTGTTCCACCTATTACTGCTCCTTTTGGGATGGCACCCTTTGACCCCACACGTGAGCCACTGCTGTGGTCACCATTTTCCCCTATGCCACCCACTGATCCATACCACAGGTTCCACGTGGGACACACTATCGAGGATGTATTGATGTCATTTGTACACCAGCATGAGTCGCATGAGCAGCGACTACAGGAGTTGGAGAGAGCCCGCCTGCAGCCATGTCAGTGCCATGGCCGGGTACCCTCTCCGTTACAGCCGTTTCGACCATTACCCCCTGATTATGCTGCTCGTCTTGCTACCTTGGAGCAGCAGATTGCCTCCGTTATTCGCACGCAGCAGGCGATGGAGGCAGATTGGCTAGAGATGCGCCGTTTGTTTTATACCCGTTTTCCCCCTCCTCCACCACCATCTGCTTGAGCTCATCGATGCCACATGGGTAGGCGAGTGAGAAGGCGGCGATTGCTTTTACTTGCACAGCATTTTTGAGGAGACTACGTTATGATTTGACTTTTGTTATGTACTTGATGTTGTATCGATACTGATGTAGCTTTTGACAGGGGTGATGTAGCCCCAGTGATTCATGATTGTATGTATACACTTACGATGTGGTCTCATTATTATGGCAATCGCAGTTTTCTCACCATATTTTGGATCCGCTTGATTACTTATTTGCATTGTTATGGTATGGGATGTTGTGTGATTGATATTTGTGATATGTGATAACATGAGATGCTGTGTGATTATACTATTACTACCGTTATATACGTACACTATATTACGAACTGATTTACGTATTGTAACATCGGAGCCTTCTATGGCCTAACCAACTTAAACCATCTTTTAGAAAGATGCCGCCAAGACGACAACAGCAGCCTATGCCTACCACTCAGGAAGAGCTACAACAAGTCATTGCTGCTGCCATAGCGCAGTACGCAGCTTCTCAGCCAGGAGGGAGCGGAAGTGTTAATCAAGGCAATAACAATCCACCTCACGGTAATACCACGCCATTCGAACCTACCATGAACTAGTTGGAGATTTTAGCGATGATGCTAATGCCAACCACATGTTTTAACATACGTGCAGGATGCACCTACAAGCAGTTCTTAGACTGCAAACCAGTTAACTTCAATGGCACAGGAGGTGCAGTTGCCTTTACCCGCTGGGCTGAGAAAACCGATTCCGTCTTACGCATGAGCAAGTGTGCTGAGGACCAACAAGTCACATACATTTCAGGGCTATTTCTCGACGGAGCCCTATCTTGGTGGAACTTACAAGTCCAAACCTTAGGCGAAGCTGCCGCCTACGCCCTGACTTGGGCCGAATTGAAAGAACTGATGCGCAAGAAGTACTGTTCACGCGCAGAAATTCAGAGGTTGGAGACTGAATTCTGGCACTTAAAAATGGATGGTCCGAAAGTAGCAGAGTACGTTCAGAGGTTTCATGACCTATCTCAAGTGGTTCCTTACATGGTTACGCCTGAATACAAACGAATCGAGCGCTTCATTTGGGGTTTGGCTCCCCAAATAATAAGCATGGTAACCTCCTCCAAACCAGCGACTATCACTGAAGCCATCGATTTGAGCGTGGCTCTCACCGAGGAGGGGATTCGTTTAAACAAGTTTGGTGATAAAGCAAAGGAGAAAGAGACGCATGTTGAGTCGTCCGGAAGTAACAAAAGAAAGTTTTCGAACTTCAAGCTAAGTGTTAGCGGTGATGGTAAGAGAGGAGCACCAAGCACGCCAGCTCAGGGTGCAGCTGGCAGTGGAAGGAGAGGAAAGGGATATATGGGCACCCATCCCAGGTGTAATGCCTGCCAGCGTCATCATTCTGGTCAATGTGGGCTAAAAGTATGTGAAGCGTGTGGGAAACGTGGTCACTCTAAGGATACTTGTTGGGTCTCTGCCGGCCGTGGAGGCCAGGGAGGATATGGAAATATGAATGATAACCGTGGTGGAAATGGGAATCGCCAGCAAGGAAATCTTGGAGGAAACAGAAACCGAAGCAACAATGCAAACCAGGCTGGCAATGCCAACCAGAACAACACCCCAGCTGGAAATGGGGATGGTAATGGGCAAAGGCTCGGATGCTACAATTGCGGGGAAATCGGGCATTTTAAGAAGAATTGCCCAACACTGAATCAAGCCCGTGGTAGAGTGTTCCAACTTGAAGCTAGAGAAGCACGTCAAGATCCAAATGTGGTTACCGGTACGTTCCCTATCAATCAACGCTATGCATCCGTTTTATTTGATACTGGTGCCGATTATAGCTTCGTATCGCTAGAATTTAAGAATATGCTTGGGTTAGCTGCTAATAAGTTAGACATACCCTACTCGATCGAATTAGCTAATGGAAAGTTAGTTGGAGCCGACGAAGTAATCAGAGGTTGCGTGATAGAATTGGGAGAGCGCGAGTTTACCCTGGATCTACTACCAGTCCAATTGGGAAGCTTCGACGTGGTAGTAGGAATGGATTGGTTATCCAGGAACAAGGCGGAGATAGTATGTCACGAGAAAGTTGTTCGTATCCCAACTGACGATGGTGAGACAATTGTGGTTCACGGAGAGAAGCGTGACACACCGCTAAGATTCATCAGCTGCTTGAAGGCAAGGAAGTGTTTACGGAAAGGATGTGTTGCTTTTCTGGCACACATCGTAGACAAGAAGGCTGCCGAGCCAACAATCGAAGACATCCCTGTCGTAAGGGAGTATCCAGAAGTCTTCCCAGAAGACTTACCTGGACTGCCACCTCAGAGGCAAGTGGAGTTTCACATTGACTTAGTTCCAGGCGCCGCGCCTGTGGCTAAGGCACCATACAGACTTGCTCCATCAGAGATGCAGGAATTGTCAACACAGCTTCAGGAGCTGTTAGATAAGGGTTTTATCCGACCAAGCTTCTCGCCTTGGGGAGCTCCGGTCTTGTTTGTCAAGAAGAAAGACGGAAGTTTCCGTATGTGTATTGACTACAGAGAATTGAACAAGCTGACGATAAAGAACAGGTATCCACTGCCAAGGATCGACGATCTGTTCGATCAACTTCAAGGTTCAAGCTGTTACTCTAAGATCGATCTTCGATCTGGATACCATCAATTAAGGATACAGGAGGAAAGTATCCCGAAAACAGCCTTCCGAACTCGTTATGGACACTACGAGTTCCTCGTGATGCCATTTGGTTTAACCAATGCGCCTGCAGTGTTTATGGACTTGATGAATAGAGTTTGCAAGCCATACTTAGACAAGTTCGTGATTGTATTCATCGACGACATCCTGATTTACTCAAAGACGAAGGCTGAACACGAACAACACCTTAGAACCATTTTGGAGCTGCTAAAGAAGGAACAACTGTACGCCAAATTCTCCAAGTGCGAGTTTTGGCTACGCGAAGTCCAGTTTCTTGGACATGTGGTTAATGGGGATGGAATTCATGTTGATCCCACAAAGATCGAGGCAATCAAGAATTGGGAGACGCCTACAACGCCAACCGAGATTCGACAATTCTTGGGTTTGGCTGGCTACTATCGAAGGTTCATCGAGGATTTTTCAAAAATCGCTCAACCGTTGACGCTCCTGACCCAGAAGGATAAGACGTTTGATTGGGGAATCAAACAGGACGAAGCGTTTCAGATATTGAAAGATAAGCTCTGCAACGCGCCAATCTTAACTCTACCGGAAGGTACCGACGATTTTGTGGTATACTGCGACGCATCGCGTCAGGGATTGGGATGTGTGTTGATGCAACGCCAAAAGGTCATTGCTTATGCATCACGCCAACTGAAAGTGCACGAGAAGAATTATACCACACATGATTTAGAACT
This sequence comes from Helianthus tuberosus, assembly GCA_030545235.1. Taxonomy (NCBI): domain Eukaryota; kingdom Viridiplantae; phylum Streptophyta; class Magnoliopsida; order Asterales; family Asteraceae; genus Helianthus; species Helianthus tuberosus. The sequence goes on from CM060441.1 coordinate 24,724,888, forward strand.
TGGCGCAGTGGTTTTTGCACTAAAGATCTGGAGGCACTACCTGTATGGTACCAAGTGCACAATTTTCACAGATCACAAGAGCCTACAACATATATTTAACCAGAAGGAGTTAAATATGAGGCAAAGACGATGGGTTGAGTTACTAAACGATTACGACTGCGAGATCAAGTATCACCCGGGAAAGGCGAACGTAGTAGCCGATGCCCTAAGTCGTAAAGAAAGAATCAAGCCCATAAGGGTTAGAGCTTTGGAAATGATTGTACGAACCGACCTTCCCTCGCGCATTCGTGCTGCACAAAAGGAAGCTCTCAAGAAGGGAAACCTTGAGGAAGAATATCTCCGGGGAATGGAGAAGCTTTTGGTACCAAACGAGGAAGGGACGTTACATTTTGAGAAAAGGATTTGGGTTCCTCTGTTTGGTGGATTAAGGGAAGTTATTTTCGACGAAGCACACAAGTCACGGTACTCTATCCACCCTGGATCGGATAAGATGTACCAGGATCTTAAGGATTACTATTGGTGGCCTAGGATGAAAGGCGATGTTGCTGTTTACGTGAGCAAATGTTTAACGTGCGCTAAGGTCAAGGCGGAATACCAGAAGCCTTCGGGACTTCTGCAACAACCTGAGATTCCCAAGTGGAAATGGGAACAAATCTCTATGGATTTTGTTATGAAACTGCCAAGAACGCCAAGAGGCCATGATATGATTTGGGTGATTGTAGACCGCCTAACAAAATCCGCACACTTTCTGCCAATCAAGGAGAAAGACAGTACTAGTAAACTTGCGGAAATTTACATGAGAGAGATCGTAGCACGACATGGAGTACCACTCTCGATCATCTCTGATAGAGACGGAAGATTTGTGTCAAGAATATGGCAATCTTTCCAAGAATCTTTTGGCTCACAATTAAATCTGAGCACTGCATTCCATCCGCAAACTGATGGCCAGAGCGAGCGAACAATACAAACGTTGGAAGACATGCTGAGGGCATGTGTTATGGATTTAGGAGGTAGCTGGGATAAACACTTACCCTTGGTCGAATTTTCATATAACAACAGCTACCACACCAGTATTGGTGTTGCGCCTTTTGAGGCCCTATACGGACGCAAGTGCCGATCCCCACTATGTTGGTCTGACGCAGGTGATAGGCAGCTTGCTGGTCCCGAGATCGTCCAAGAGACGACAGATAAGATCGCGCAAATACTCAAACGCATCGAAGCCGCTCGCCACAGGCAAAAGGCCTACGCGGATCCAAACCGGAAGCATGTGGACTTCCAAGTCGGAGAGATGGTATTATTGAAGGTTTCACCCTGGAAAGGGGTAGCGCGCTTTGGAAAGCGAGGAAAGTTAAATCCACGCTACATTGGTCCCTTTAGAATTCTAGAAAGAATCGGGACGGTAGCATACAAGTTGGACCTACCCGCTGAACTAAATGGTGTTCACGATACATTTCATGTATCCAATTTAAAGAAAAGCCCAACCCAAGTTGACGTTGCCATTCCTATCGACGAGATTCATATTGACGACACGCTCCACTTCGTTGAAGAACCTGTCGAGGTCACGGATTGGAAAGTTAACAAGACCCGCCGGAGCAGTGTCAAACTCGTCAAGGTACGTTGGAATGCCAGACATGGTCCTGAATTCACATGGGAACGTGAGGACCGGATGAAAGAGAAATACCCCCACCTATTTCCTAAGAACCCTGCTTCTACAAGCAGAACTTAAATTTCGGGACGAAATTTATTTAACGGGGGGAGAATGTGACAACCCGCACAAAACCAGGTATCCGTACAACTTAATTAGTGATTAATTATTACTTGATTACCGTGCTTGATTGAACTAGCTGATAAACTGCTACCTGCATACTAATACATGCACTTACTTGCATCATACTTTATATGCTGTCACTACATTATTTGCATACGACACCTTAGTGACAAACATGATGCACAAAAAGCACAGTAGCACTAAACGGATACACAGTGAACATGCTGATATAACCAGCATCAGGCAAATACTGCCTCAAGGCCTGTTAAGAGCCTCATATATTTTGGCTACACTGGTAGTGAGTGTAGGATATAAGGGTTGTGTTACCGCGTCTCTAGGGGATAAGATACACTGATTCGGATGTGCCAGAACGTACTTTAAGTACCAAACACAGCACTTTAACAATTTAACCGGCTTCTAGCTGACTAGTAAAGTGCCAAAAATGAGAAAATATTACTAGACACTTTCTAAAGTGTCGGGAAAACAAATTGTGTCACTAAAAATGTAATAACGACACTTTAATGTCTTTTGTAACACTTTAACGGATTACGATCCAACCGAACAACCGGACTTTACCCGGAACATGAAAATTTTATTATTTTCACTTTTTATATTTTTCTGAGCCAGTTAGGGTCTCTGATTACCCTAACACCCGTCATAACGCGTCGTACGTAACTAACGGAGTTTAAACCTAAACTAACTTAGTTAACCTAAACTAAACACTAACTAGCTACTTAAAATCGAACTAGATACCCCCCCCCCATGACCGAACTCGGTCACCTAGTGACCCCACCCTTGTACTTGGTGATTTGGTTGATCTTGTTGTGTCTAATATCTAAGCTACATATGATCCAATGGGTATTAGCACTAATCTTTCCTATATATAACACACTTGACACTTAGAGAATTTTCACCACAAAACACACAAACCAACTCTCTCTTTCTTCCTTGGTGGCTCTCGGCCGAACCCCAACCCACACACCACCACAATTTCGGTTCTTGCTTCCATCATTCCAAGACCATTCAAACATCACAAGACACGTATAAGGAGCTTTGGTGCAAGCGGAACGCGAAGGACCACTCTCGTTGGCTTTTATCCACGCGGTTTTCGTCACAACTCTTCCCTAGCCTTGAGCTAGAGGTATAACCTTTAAAACTTGTTCTTACACTCATCTAAAGTGGTTAAAAGAACTCTCGTCGGTTAAATATCGTTAACATGCGTTTTGAATCTTTAAAGTCTAGTAAAATCATAAAAATGGAGGTTAATAGCATATGTCTTGTGTAAAAGTCGTAGGACTTGAAATTTGTGCTTATTGTGACCCGATCTATAATGTGGTAGCTCGAATCTTCGTTTAACCCGACTTTGTAAAATCACGTATCATCACATAAGCTTGTTTTTGAAAGATACAAGGGTTAAAAGTGAAACACTACCACATTTTAGAGACATGAACTTGTAGAGAAATATTTTACTTGTGTAAAAGTATTTTAACCGGTAAAATGGTGTTTAAAACTAGCGGATCTACGTATCCGCAAGTGGTATTTTTGAAAGACCACACTTTAAAGGAATCATGTTTTTCTAAAAGATGGATCTTGCACTAATAAATATGATTTTATAAACCACAAGTGTATAGACACTTGTGAAATAAAGAGATCCGACAAAGAAGTGTATTTGTCACTTGTTACTAGAAGTTGTAAAGACGGTTTTCTCTAAACACGAGGTTTTTACAAGATTAAAGTTACTTTATATAGAAATCTACATATATAAGGATGATTTACATTATTAATGTGGAAAAACTGCAAGTTCATGCGATTATGCAAATTTACATACTTGTTGACTAGTTTGATGTGTCGGAAATTGTTTGATTGAATAAAGAAGTTGATTGAGTTGATTTGTTAAAAGAAAATGATACGCTTAAAAGCGTGGCCACCTCCAGTTACAGAGGAAACTCTGGCGAAATTTTCTAAAAACCTAACACTTAGACTTTTACACAACAAGTGTTAGAACTATTTTTGGGCATACTTTTGAAACATAAATTTCGCCAGTACTATATTTTACTAAACATTCGGAGGTGGGATTTTCACAAAGATTAACGTGATAAATATATTTGTCACAACACTGTTTATGATTATTTTGTGAAGTACATAAATATTATTCTAGAGTGAAAATAATATTTACAAGCGTTAATGATTCCAAAACTTTGCGAACGCTTCCATTAACATATAAGTTACACCGGTAATTACATTACCACAAGAATGATAAAACGTAACTTACGCACATGTATTGTATCCCCCATCCTTGGGAAGAAGAATAACTACCAAGCATGTACAAAATGTAACACGAAATAGTTGTCTAACTATTTCCCGCAAACATAAACTGTAAAGCTAAAGCACGGCCGTCCGTCTAATAGAATTAGCACTTGTAGGTCGTTGCACAGTTTACTGCTTCAGAGACGCTTGATAGAGCTTACGCATCCACTGTGAGTTCATGTCCCCCTTTTCTCTAACTGTTTTCAGTTTTCTTAACTGCGGGGGTGAAATACATGTTACTTTGTTTACAAGTACTTTATACACGGTATGAATTACGTAAGGAGGTTTAGATCATGTGAATGGGTAGTTAGAACACCGAGGGACTCGAGCGGTAGATCTATCTGGGTGTAGCGAGCCCAGCTCCCGGTCCAACAGAACAGGCCTCTCGGAGGACTAACAGAACGGATCCGGAGTGACTTGGTACCCAACGCAAAATCGGCTAGGGTTGTATCTTACTTACTTGCATTTCACAACATGCTAATGGCCTTGCAAACCATTGGTGATCACAAGTCCTCTTACACTGCTACATACCAGGAAACTTTTATACTTACAAGTGTTTTACTTACTCACTTGCACATGAACTCGCTCAACATTATTGTTGATTTTTCAACTCACATGTATTTCAGGAAATTAACGGATTCTGGCACGGTATGAACGTTTTCCGCTGCAATCTTCATGAAGTCATCAAGGATTAGGGGTTGTGTTCTCTTACCTGGACAAGACACAATCCTTAACCCTCATTTATGTTTTGTTTCTAGATGTAATGTTACTGAACAAGGTTATGGTCGTATGTTTAAAACAATGGTATTGTATGTTGATTTCTAAACTTAATGATGACTTGCATGGTTTTTAAATTCATATAGCTTTGTTATGATTAAGCTATGGTATTAAGAAGTCACACCATAATAAACCACGCTTCCGCAAAGCCAGGGTGTGACACATAATTCAGATCTAATTTCGCTCATAGCTGCCAAGTTTGTGATTTCGCTCCTGCAAACAGTCTAATTTCGCTCATGTGAACAATTTGATTCCGCTCATAGTGCTCAATTTTTGATTCCGCTCATAGTAACCAAAGTCTGATTCCGCTCATCGTTGACCTGAAACACGACTACTGTTTGAAAATTCATCGTTTTGTGTGATTCATCTAACAAGGTGTCAGTACATCGGGAATAAGAGATCATGTGGTTTAAATCGGTTGCATGTGATTGCTGATAAACTTTAAATCTCGGTTAAATCAAAGTATTCTTTCAAGACTGTTGTCGGCACATGTTATCATGAACTAGTTTGCATGCAAAGGATAAAATTGTCGGCTTAGTGGTATATCGGCAGATTGCTTGTAATAATATCATATTGCATGTGAAAGTTTAGTGGCCCAATCAGAATTAAGTAAACATTTTAAGCTAGCAGCCCACTACTTGTTGTCGGCCCAATCAGAATTGTCTTGACTTGAAGTTGTCGGTTACTGTTTACAACTCCTGTGTTGATATTTCGATTCATGTGATTATCTTGGCCCATGTGACTTTGTTTTTGGTGGCCCAATCACAATCAAAGGGATTTATAATTCATCGGCCCAAAAGAAGTGAATTGTTTGTCTAAGTGTTCTCGGCCCAATCAGTTTAAGTGATTGGTATTTCGTTTAAAGAGATTGTGTTGGAAATATGACGAAAATGTTTGATGAGACGGAAAATCATGATCTTGAAAGGTTAAATGATTGGTATCGAGGGTATTTCAGTAGTCATTATCAAGGTTTGTCCAAGAATGTTTGGGCTAACCGGTTCGAATGTTTTCTGTGTAAGAAAGATGAGAAATTAGTTGATTTGGAGAAGAGATTTAATTGTTTGATTGATCATTTGAAAGAAAACGAGATAATGATATCAGAAGCTGAAATAGTATCAAAGTTTGCTAATGGATTACCAGCTGAATGGAATTATTTTTTGGAAAATCTAAGAAAGAATTCTAGTTTTTCAAAATTATCTTTAAGTAAATTCATCAGTAAACTTACAACACATAGATATGATAATGAAGAGAAAAAGAAAGAGTTGTTGAATAGGATAGAAAATAATTTGAAAAAATTAAGTTTGGATGTGATTGTAGAACTGAACAAAAGAGTCTGGGTGTGTCTTAGTGCAAAAAATGTTATGAAATACGATATGAAGAGGGGTTGTTATATTGATGAGAATATGAATCCTCTTGACTTCGTTAAAATCTTTTGTGCAGGAACATACAAGGTGGAGACAGAGCAAGTTCAAAAGAATGAAGAATCTGTGAAGATTGAATCTTCAAGTTCAGAATTAGTGTGCTCTAAATGTGACAACTTTAAGGCTGATAATGACAAACTCTTGAAAGATGCAGAAAGTTTGACATTGGAAGTCAAAAAGTTGAGGGATGAGAAGAAAGCTGATATTAACCAGATCCGTATGTTGCAAGGAAATTATGAAAAGCTTAAATCTGAAAATGTTAAACTGTTAAATGACTTGAACAATTTGACATTAGAAAACAAAATTTTTGAAGATAAAATTAAAAGTTTTGGAAATGAAAAATCAAAAATTGAAAAGAATTTCAAAGTCAAATAAAAATTCTTGAAGATGGGAGATCTGTTTTTAGCAAGAATAACATTGAAAAGCAACAAATGATAAATTCTCATCTTCAGACGATTATTCGACTTGAAAAAGAAGCTGAATGTGCTCGAAAGAAAATCAAAGAGTTAGAAGGTAAAATCAGAGAATGGGAAGAAAAGTTGAAGGTTTTTGTAAATACTTCAGTTATTCCCTGTCCTAAACCAGTTAATTCAGTTCCAATAAGTGACAATGTCACAAACTATGATAAAGTCATAGTTGAAGATTGCGATGAAAAATCTGATGATGTAAATGAAAAAATTGAAAAAAAGGATTTGTTTTTGAAATTAAAAGAAAAATTTCAAGAAACTGTTTCACAATCAACTGAAAAGGGAGAATGCTCTAAGCAAAAACCTTTGAAGAAGAAAGTGGAACAAAAACAAAAAGAGAAAATATTGAAAAATGTTCAAAAAGAAAATAAAAGTTCATCAGATCAATCATCCAATCGCAATCAAAAATTACAAAAAGTAAAAAATGAAAATTCAAAAATTGTTGGTAATGAGTGGTGCAGGTCGGACCACAGTGCTCAAAAGCCAAATCCAGCAAACAAGAGGAGAAATGTTTATCACCAAGCCAAACAGTGCTATGATCTGAATGTTTGGACTAACAATGGTGATTGGTACGATAACAGAGTGTGTTACCGATGTGGTTATCAAGGACACATTGCTGTTAACTGCCAAGGTTGGAGTTATAAGACGAGGAGATGCTTTAACTGTCAAATTAGAGGTCACATTGCCAAAGATTGCCCAAGGAGATCAAATAAAAGATTGAGGGCTAAATCTCAAAAATTGGCAAAGATTCCAGTCAACGTCAAGCCCAAAGAACCTAAAGTTCAAGAACAGATAATTCAAGAAAAGAAAGTTAAACTTTCACAGGGGCAAAAAGACAGAATGAGGAAGAAGAGGAAGAAGGCGAGAGAGTATCTCGAAAGGATTTTGTCCTCGGATACAACTGGTAAAACAGATAAAAGTTCTGATAAATCGTCTTGCTCACCAAAGAACAACAAATCAAACAAAACGCATTCATCAGATACAAATCTGAGGACGAAAGAGGAAAAAAAGAAGAAGAAAGTTTGTGGCAATGAATCTGTTTCTTCGGAAACAAAGGAGCCACATGTCGGCGATGAATCTGGCTCATCAAAGTCAGACAAGCCACATTCAGGCAATGATTCTGGTATGGTAAAACCAGAAGAGGCAGTTGTTGAGGTAAAAATTGAGAATTCTGGTCTAACAATGGATGATGCAAATTTTCCACCATTGTTGAACAAGAATTCAAAAGCACCCAAGGACCGTCAGGCTTGGGTGAATTTGTTCAAATGAAAAACCTGACTTGCCGGAGTTCCCAGGTTGGTAAGCGTGGAACATGAATCGGCATATTTCTTGAGAAATTCACGAAAGTGATTTCGATTTAAAAGTGGTAAATCAGGGACATTAAATTGTACTTGATTTTCTACAAGTGATGTTTGTGGATTGATCTTACAAATGTTAGTTTTTACAAGTGGTTAAAGAGAACAAGGTGATGAAACCCCATGTTTGAGAAATGACTTACAAAACTAATTTTCCGGAAAAACCATTTTGATTAAAACAAACTTAAGTGTTTTGAAATCACCATGGGAAAATGTTTTGTTGTCAGGGGGAGTTCTGATTGTTCAAGCCAAGTGAATGGAGAATTGAAGTAATTCTCATCATGTTGTCATTTACTTTGTACAGTTTATTTTCAAATTTTCCCAGAAAATCAAAATTGAAACATATTTTGATTTTAGGGGGAGTAAAAATTTTAAAAAAATTAGAAAATTTGAAAATGCCAAAAACATTGAAAATGGAAAAATGAATTTTGTTGTGAAAAAGAGGAAATGATAGTAGATCAGTTGGACTGTCACAGCATGCTAAAGAAATGGAGAGATAAAATGTGATAAGCGATCTCACTAAAGATGTGACGATAGGCTCAGCTAGATTAGTAGAATTGCGAGAACGATACAAACCTAAATGAAAAGCCTAGTTCTAGTGGGAAACATGGTCAAAAGCATAGTACTTAGTTTTGTCCTTCTTGATTGTGTGACTACTCAGTAATCGCTGATTGTCGAAAGACATAAAACTGGTTAAGTTTGTGAACTTTCACAACTTTGCTGAAAAGTCACTGTGATTGTGCATTTCATTTTGCAAAGATTTAAACTTGTTTTATTTCTTTATTTTGTTTAAGCATCGGACATCCTCTGCGTATACGTGAGTATTGACCTGGATGTTGTTGCCTAAACGTTCTGCTTTATTTTCTTTGGTGTTTCCTTTAAGCTTTGGATCACCTCTGCGTATACGGAAGTATCGACCTGGTGGTTAAAGCCTAAACAACTTCAACTTATTTTTATTTTCTTATTTTGTTTAAACATTGGACTTTCCCTGCGTATACGGAAGTATCGACCTGATTGTTAATGTTTAAACATTCTGCTTTGTTTTCGCACAAATCACAGTTGGTAAAGTTTAAAGGCATTACTTGAGTTAGTGTATTGCATGATGAGGGGATATGCTGAGATTGTGGGGTCCATAAGAGCTTAGTGCGAAATTAATATACTTTAACGTATCAGTAAGCATTTCGAAAGTTTTTAGATTGAGTTTATGTGGACAACAATATCGTCAATCAACGTGAATTGTTTAGATCTGAAAATGTTTAAAGCTTAACGGTGCTAGTGATTGGTCACATAAACTGATATGATCCTCTTTCGCAAACTCACAAAAATAGTGTCTGTATATATTTCTTTACTGCATTTTATTTTATTCAAAAATCCAAAAATATTTTCAGTGTGTTTTAGCATAAATTTTGAAAAATTCAAAAAGATTTTCGACAACTGATGTTGAAGAACTGATTTTCAAAATTCCAAGTGCTAAACAAGATGAACTGGTTTGGGAGTGTGTGTACTGAATTGAAAAATTTTTATTTAAGAAAGAAAGTTTGATTAGTTAATCAGGATCATTAATTTGAACTTGATGTAACTATTTCCAGTAAGTTTTTCTTATTGTTATTAAGTAAAAACTTATGTTTTTGATGAGAAAATGTATGCAGGATATAAACTGAACAGAATTAAAGCCAGGATGTGATCTCAAGGTGATAACTAATTCCAGACGGCGATCCCAACATGATGAAAAGGGGAGTCTGACGAGGTTAGAGCCAAAGAGAAGATCCTGGTATATGTTAAGAAAGAAAAGAGACTGATAAAGACTGAAGATGCAAAGACTCGACACTTAAGACTCGTCAACATCTGAGGGGGAGTCTGTTAGTGCATTCATCTGTCGTCTTCGTCTTATGTCGAGTTTTCGGTTCGTTGCGGTTTGGAACAAGAATGATGTCATCATTCTTGATGATGACATCATCCAAGTGTCATCATGCTTGCATCATGGCTACATCAAATGCACGTGAAGATTACAATCAGTTTGCATGTTATCGCTAGAAGACAAAAGAATTTGCATGTTTCAAATATAATTGTATATTAATTTCTGATTTCGCTCATAAGGTCAATAGGGATTTCGCTCATATGGTCTTAGTCATAGGTTTCGCTTATTTGAACACGTAGAGGTTTCGCTCATGTGTACATGTACCTATGAGCGAAATCTCAGTATCTATATATAGGGACACCTATGAGCGAAACCATAGAAATCAGGTAGTCCATGTATTCCATGCCGAAGCTCTGCCGGTGTGAAGATCGATTGTAAACAACGTCAAATCAATACAATCAGTGAATTAAGTGAAGATCAAGCTGTTACTAAGTCTATTTCTTGTTTTCCGCACCTGAAATAGATCAAAACTTCTCTAAACGACTCATTCGGATCAGTCGAACGATCCTACAGTTCTGTACTGAGATTTCATTGTTATATATGTTAACTTAACAGTTATTATACACATGTGTAAGCGATGAAATACACATGTGTATAAATGTTGGGAAACTGATATGTACATATTTGTAGGTGTTGCAAGTGCATTGGTTTTTTTTTCACCAAGTTAAATTGTGTGCAGAAAGATGTAGTTGTAAAATACCTGAAGCGTGTTCGTCATCCATGATGCTATGAGATTGAAGCTAGCGAACATGTTCGTTTGGAGATTGGTTGGGCAACGATAGGAAACTAAGAAGATTGTGGAATATACACGATGCGACACATGATGGGAATAATTGAAGATCGCTGGGACGTCGGGTTTCCAACTGATATGGCTAAAGCAAAGACCAAAATAGTACAACTTAGGAAGAAGTTTGCTGTGAAGTTGATAACATGGAGGTGAACATACATCGTGAACGTATTCTAGATGAAGCCTATGAGTACGCCGGCATCAACAAAAGGAAATAGATCACAAGACTGCTACTGACTTATAATATGTCTAGTTTATTTTAATGGTGTCTAAACAGTATCTCTACTTTTGTTTAGCTCGTATATGTGAACATACTACTTTTTGTGCTTTGTTTTGCTTAGTTTATGTTAAACTATCGTGTATGGGATAACGTTAATCGTATCCAATGCTCGTTTGCATTGTTTTGCGACTACCGGATCATTCATGAGCTGCAAAATGAACCGAGCCGAGCCACTAACATCTTCACCGACATCTTCAATACAAAAATCAGGATTCAATCCAAGTTCCATACAGAGGTCTTGGAAATAATCATGTTCACCCGGTTCTCAGTTACTAACCTCCTCAGCCAAAACCATTTGGGATTTAGAAGTAAGCGGTTTATGAATGGCATCCTTTTGATCTTGTGTGATACCATAATCATAACCATTGTCATCATCTGAATCTTCCATTATCTCTTCGTCCTCTTGATGTTTATCATCCCGTTTAGAACCCGAAGGATTCCAACTCAGTAATACACGGTCCGGAGTAGATGAGGACATGTTTATATCATTATATTGGTTAAACGGGTCAGCCGGGTACAAAACAGTGTCCTCTTCAACAAGGTTCCCACTTCTAAGACTAGCTTCAATATCAAGCACTAAAAAATGATTAAGAGTACAAACCGGGGGAGGGGGTGTCAAAGTTCATATTGCTTTTATAGCTCTGAACTATTTTTGGTTTATCTTGGGATTTCTGGGAGTTACCATTCACTGCCCGATTAAAATAGAAGCCCAACTTGGCTTTAGCATTCTTACTCGCCGAGCGGGTAGTAGGACCTTTAGCAGGAGTCTGGGAAGACTGAGGAACCACTGGGTTTGGAGGCTAACGAACAGAAGCATTAGCTTCGCTGGAGCTGTTACTTTTCGCTGAGCTCTTCACATAAGAATCTGGCATAGCCGATGAGTTATTCTTTTTCACAGGGCCTTTCACTTGTTGTTTGGGCAGGCCTTTTCCCTTGGTGTTCTTAGATTTCTTAGTAACTGTCATAAATCCATCTGCAGGGCTGTTAATATTTCCTCCATATCTGCAGTAGGACAAGGCCGCTGATTCTGGATCTTGGCACTCTGATCCTAGGGCTGCCCCATAAATGTAAAAATGATGAGCTTTCGTGTAAGGGGAGGAGCGGGGAGGTGCTGCTAGTGCTGCTTTTTTCATCCATACTTGCTCTGCAGGATATGAGAGTCTGTTTGTAACCAATTTACATACATATCTGCTGACTCACCCTATAATCCCATCATTTTTTAATTAAAAATGGGACTTGTGGTGGAAATTCATTTCTAATGGGTCAAATAAAGATTCATTTGTGGGTTAGCCCAAAATGTTTTAACTTGTATAAAAACGACCTGTATTAAAGTGTAAACATCTTATTTACACATGTATAAGTTTCTTAATTACACAAATGCAATATTAACTAAGATGATTTACACATGTGTAAACTGCTTACTTACATATGTGTAAATTGCTTAATTAGACAACCACTTTGAAACCTTTAGTATTTGATTTTTGCATTTATAAAAGGTCAACTACAGATCAAGTTTAGTAGAGTTTTGCCTTTCAAAATAATAATACACACATAGCAATACTTGCAATGAACCGACTTGCACTTGAAAATCATCAGACCCAGATTCTTCGGTTTCGGCTTCTTCGTATACGTCGTCTTATTCATTGGTAGACGAATCATCCTTAACCGGCTGACCCTTTTTAATCGGGTAATTCCTCTTATCATGATCCCTAACTCGTTTATGGCAAAAATTGCATTTCCTTCTTGGTTTTTTACTCTTCTTAATTGCTTTCTCTCCCAGTCTAATGGTTCGTTTATGCTTACCACATCGTTTGTTGCGTATCTTTCGCTGTGCGGAGCAAGAAACCTCAGCTGGTTTTTTATGTGCAATAATTTCCTCTATCAGTCGTTAACCAGGCAATGCTATGATTGAAGAATCACATACTACACAGGAAAGCCAACAATACCTCTCACCAAATGCATGCAGTAATAACAGATATACGTGTTTGTATTTGAAAACAAAAATAACTATCAGCTCAATCGATACATGAAAACCTACAAACATAAAGTGGCATTCACTGGTATAAAACTCATTCACGAGTATAAAAGCTAAACAAAACATCATACAACAATGTATTCATGTAATTGTGAAAGTGGATACAAACTTACAACCACATCTGTTTTAAAATTATACCTTGATGATCAATGGATGTTCCATACACATGATCTTCTCCAACTCGTTTAGGGCTACGAGGAATTAACGAATTCGCAGCAACAACAGGCTCATCGTTCCTGTCTGTCATAATTTATAAATATTTAGTGGAACACAAAAGAATGATACGATAATGATTGTGATATTAATTTCTTGATCCGAAGAACGATCAGAACTATCTGGAATAGGTACGATTTGAACAATATGGAAGCGGTTTTTTTCTTTTCTAGATGAATTGGATTTGAATTTACGAACCGGTAGATTATGGGTGGTTGGTTATGTTTATCTGATAACTGAACATAATTAATAAAAATGAAACTTATAATTAAAACTGTAAATGTTAAAAGACAATCCTACCCTTATGTTTTAGTTATGAAGATCTATGGCCAAGATTTGTTCGTTTTGTTCATAAATAGGGAAGTGTTCAAAAATGAACCTAACCCTATATATATATATGACTTATCCAATAAAAGTATTACCATGTCGTGGTTATAAGAAAGTGGTCCATTTAGTTCTTGATCACAATCATGATGGTATTTTTGGTTTTGAACATTTCACAAATCCTCACGTTGACCTCCTCGTTGCTTTTAGACGATCATATCTTAGGGAGCGTTTGGTTCGTGGAATGTTTTGGAATTGGAATTGGAATTTGTATAGGAATAAGAATTTGAAGGAATTCGATTTGGAATTTAAACATTCCAATTGGAATTGGAAATATTTTTGTTGTGTTTGGTTGACAATGGAATTAGAATTGGAATTTGGCATGAATTCCTTCAAATTTTTGTCAGAGAAGTACATCTCCGATGCTCGTGGCACTATGGTAAATTTCTCACAAAACTGGAACCCATTTTCATGCAAATTCTGTAGTTTCTGATAGTGATTCAAAAGTAAGCATTGAAACTCCATCATCAGATATGTAACATGATATTTTGTCAACATGGTAGTCCATAGCTAGGATTGATAAAACAGACAACAAGTTTAAAAATATATTATTATTTCGCATCGAATCGATTCTAATCGAAATGAATTGCGTCAAAACGGTTCAGGTAGAAACGGTACAGGTTGAATGGCTCACGTCTAAACACTTCGGGTCGAAACGGTTCACGTAAAAACGGACGGGTTGAAACGGCACGGGCGGAATGGTTCGAGTCGAAATGAGTTGCGTCGAAACGATACAGGTCGAACGGTTCACGTCTAAACACTTCGGGTCGAATTGATTCGAGTCGAAACTGTATGGGTCTTCAGTTTGAACGGTTTGGGTTGAATGAAACGATACGGCTCGAAATGGTTCGGATCGAAACAGTACGGGTCAAATGAAACGGTACAGGTCAAAATGGTTCGGATCGAATTAGTACGGGTCGAAATAGTACGAGTCGAAACGGTGCGGGTCGAAACGGTCGAAGATTCCAATGAATTTACATTAATGCCTTCACATATAGGAAGGATTTTGAATTCCTTTAATTAAATGAATTCGAAGGAATTCATGCCGAATTCCAATTCCAATTCCACTGTTAACTAAACACATAAAGATTGGAATTGAAATTCCAATTCCATCAAATTTTGTGAACCAAACATCTTAAGAGATGGAATTTAGATTCCAATTGCCTTAAATTCCATTGAATTTCTGTGAACCAAACACACCCTTAGTGTTTGCCTTGGGATTTTTTTTTTGTCCCATTAGGTGAGACAGTTCTTTAGCCTCATCACCACCGACTCCTTAGTCCTTAACATATAGATGATCATAATCATTAAACAATAGTGGGAGCTTGTGAAGTTGATGTGTTATAGTCACCTGAGGAAAATGTCTTCATCATCTAGCTCATGCCACATTGGCTTATCTATGACATCGACCATGCATAGTCAAGGTTTATAGGATCTGAGAGAGTGTGATATGTGTGTTTTTTATTAGAATAAATCGAATAGATATGAGAATTCAAGTAAAAACAGCTAATACAAATACATCATCATCAACACAGTTGGATTTAGGAATGATTGCATAATGATTATATTAAAAAAATTTACAATACAATTGTAACATCCCGAGCTTCTGGTCAATAAAATCCAAATGTCCTGGATAAACCATAATCAAAACCCCAAGTGCGTGCGAGGAAACTCGCGATCGGTGAACCAACCCTCAAAAAAATACCACTACCAAACTCACAATTAAAAACCGAACTATTTGGGATCAAGACCCGAGCATACGCGATAAGTATCGGCACGGAAATCGAGAAAAACACCCGATTGGACGAAAAAGGTGGTCGGGGGCATGTGTCACGCCCATGCACCACGGATCAGACCTATGATGGGTACGTGGCAGGCCTAGGCCAGGCCAACCTTCCTCGCGCCACGCGGTAGATACCATGTCTCCTTCCGCAACGCGCGGAACAATCCAATATGGCCTATATAAGGGTCGGGTATGGGGCAACTTTATTTGTTCACGTTCGAATTCTAAAACTCTTACTCTCGAATCTCTGTCTTGATTCTCGTGTACAAAACCCTAATCGCTGAAACGATGCCATGTCCGATGGATCTAAAAACCCTAGCAACGAAAAGCTGAAGTTCCGCATGAATAAGGTGATACTTTATACGTTGTGGTTTTGATCTCGTGATTGTCGTTAAAATTTGATTTGGTTTCTGACACTAATCTATATCACATTTTGGTATATCTAGAGCGGTTAAGAAAACTTAGCGGTTAAAAAAAACCTAACTGTTAAGAAAGCTTAGTGGTTAATTAAACTTAGAGTAAACTTCCATTTTGCCCCTGTGGTTTGGTCGTTTTAACGGTTTTGCCCCAATCCTTTAAAAATAGCCATTTTACTCCCTGATGTTTTGGTTTTGTCACCAGTTTGCTCCACGGGCTTAACTCCATCCATAATGTTTGTTAACTTAAAGTACATTTTGGTAATTTTAAGATAAAAGTAAGGGCATTTTAGTAATTTACTTGTAAAGATATTTCTGTAATATATACATACATTACTGTCATATACACACTTTCTCCTCTCTCTTCTCTCTCTCTATATATTTATCTCTCTCTTCTCCATCACCACCCATTACCAGCCACCACCCAACCACGCCACCGGAACCCACATCACTAGAACCCAACCACTACCACCACCATAACCATCACTTCCGGCACCACCTCACCGGAACCCACATCCTACAACTACCACCCATCCCATTTCCCTTGCCACCACAGCCACATGTCTAGAATACAAAAGTGAATGAAAAGATGAATGTTTTACCAGTGAATTAATAAAAGTGTTGTAGGTAATCAACTTAGAACCTGAAGAGTAGTAACTTTCAAGTTAACAAATGATGAAAACCGAAAATGATTACTTTTGAAGAATCTTTGGACCTTTTGTAATATTTGACTTATAAAATTCTACAGATGATGAATCAACTTACCTTGATAATCTATTAGATATGTCAAATAAAGATCCTGGTTTAAGTTTGGTCCAGTTAATGAACATGCAGTAACATTCTTCACTTGCGAACCCGATCCAACCGAACTACTTGAGCCCGTTATCTTGACCCGTTTTGCAAAACTATGGAGCACCACAAATTTCTCAAAATAACTTGAAATTTGGTAGTGAGAGGGCAACAATGCTTAAACACAATCATTGCAAATCTAGGGTTTCCTGTTTGCACATAAGCACCAATTGTTATGTCCTATAGAGCTTTGGAATGATGTGGCATGTCACGAGCGGGGTGGAGGATGCGGCGGAGGAGAAACTGGTGCGTGAATTAGGGAGAATTTGAAGAAATGAAGAAGAATTATGGGGTGTGATTTTAGGGTTTTGTATTGGTGATTGAGTGGATGATTGTTGGGGTTAGATAAGGGATGAATTTGGAGATTGAAGAGGTGGGAATAGTTGTTTTGGAGCGGATTAGAGTTAGGGTTTCGGTTAGTGAAGATGGAGTTGTAGGTGGGTTTTGGAGGAGATGACGATGTGTTGTTCATCATCGCTGTCTTTTGTTGGAGATTTGGGGTACTAGTGTATTTAAATAAAAATTACCAAAATGCCCTTACTTTTATCTTAAAGTTACCAAAATATCCTTTAAGTTAACAGACATTATGGATGTAGTTAAGCATGTGGAGCAAACTGGCGACAAAACTAAAACATCAGGGAGTAAAAAGGCTATTTTTAAACGATTGAGGCAAAACCGTTAAAATGACCAAACCACAGGGAGCAAAACGGAAGTTTACTCTTAAACTTAATAGCTAAAGAAACTTAACAGGAAATGAAACTTAACAGCTAAGTAAGCTAAGTAAGTTACTTAATTAAAGTAAATTAATTAGTTAAACAACTAAGTTTTACAACAAAACGGTGAAGTAAGTTTAATAACTTAACATCTAAATAGATATATATAAGGTAGATAACATCTAAATAGGTATATATAAGGAATGTGTACATAAAGAATGTACACATAAGGAAGGTATATATAAGGAAGATATATATAGATATAAGGAAAGTATATATGGGTAGATAACAACTGGGGAAGGTGTATATGGGTAGCTAGTATCAAGGAGAGATTTATCTAGGGAAGGCTTATCTAGGGAAGGCTTATATAGGGAAGGTATATATGAAACTTTCTAGAAAAGAAAGACATATTCGTTACCTATAAATAGGAAGCTTAGGATTCATTTTTCCTTGCTCATTCCTTCTCTTCTTCTCTCTATATGTTGGTGTTCTAACCAATAATCACCTATACGATAGTCTTCCGATCGATCAGAGAACCAACTAACGAATGCCAAAGTGCTGCCTGAATAAGGCTATACTTTGTTAACTTACGTTATGGTTCTGATCTCGTGACCATCTTTAGGTTTGACTTGGTTTTACACTAATACGTATTCTACTCTATTAAACTAAATGTTTAACTATTAGAAGGCTTAGAACCAGGACTATAGACTTACAAGAAGCTTAATTATCTAAAGGCTCAAGAACTACAAGCTAGCAAGGTGAGTTCCTCTGAACCATTTCTAAAATAGGATGTGATATTCTATCTGATTGGTGATAACTATGGAATCGACTATTTATAGCATTTGTGATATTTTGCAATGATTGATAGGATAATTAAGGGTTGATTGTATGTATCTCATTTGGCCAGTAGAGTCTGTATACATAGCCTGGTTATGTGAACACACTGTGCTTACTCTGTTCTTATATGTTTGCCATGATTATATCTAATTGATGTTATAGTCGATAAATATATGTTTTGAATAAAATCATTTATGTTCATGAACTCACCAGCTTATGTTGAGTCCCAAATATTTTTCGGGCACACATCCTAGGTGCCATGTGATTGCAAGAATTGTAGACATTGAGACTAGCATACGAAGAGATAGAGGTCTAGAGGGCTATTGAAGGTTTAGATCTCTAGTATAGTAAACTGATATTATTGTGTAATATGAGAGATGCATAATACTCTTTAATAAAAGTTCAGAAGCTTCCATTGTGAATTCTCTAATTACTATGTGTTATGTATATCCGACGCGTAATACTCCCCAGAGCTTATCCTGCGATACGGGTGTTACAAAAATCAATTGGAACAAAGTGTACCCCCTCACCAGGTGCACTCTCTCTCTCTCTCACTAAGTTCTTATGCCCTTTGGCTCTTAATTTTACAATGAAAATAAAGAAATATATATATAGGAGGAGAGAACTGTTGGTGACATCATTATGAAAGAAACCCCTAACAACTCATTAATGATATAACTATCGGTGGTTAGTAAAATTGCTGAATAGTTACACTATTACATTGAACTACTGCTTCAAGTGATGGTTAGAGAAAAAAACAACTGGATTCTTTGAAACTGCTGGTGAGAACCAGCATTTCTAGGAATCCATAACTTTTTGGTCTTTGACTTGTTAACTTGATCTTCTAGTCTTCAGTCTTGACTTTTGTTGAGTTGACAGTTAACTTATTGACCAGCACTTTGACAATCCAGCACTTGTGTTTTTGTTCTCTCCTTCCTTGCCACCTTAAACCTAGTTATGACACATGTATGTACACTAAGCAACATCTTACCACCTCATCATACACTTGGCAACACCTCCTTGATCCAAGATCACTATAAGTAGGTGTGTTCTTGAACCATTTTTCCTCACACCATTCATTCTTCACTTCTCAAACCTCTTGGAGCTTGCTTTAGCCATTAGAGCCTCCTTTTCTGAGTTCAGAATTTCATTCAAACACTAGAAACACTTGAGCTTTGCTGTCACAATTAAGCACGACATTGATAATTCAAGTGAGTACATAGTCCCTACTTTTACGTTTTCAAAATGTTTTGGGGTCATTCATATGTGCTAACCTTTTTCTCTAATAACATGTATGGCATATGTGTTTACTAAGTGCTCTTTATGTGTACAACTTATGTGACAAAACAAAGTATAAACTCCAAATCCTTGTTGGATCTTCTATGAAATAGTTAGATCCTTGTTGGATACTCAAAGTACTATTCTAAATCCTTGATTGGATTTCTAAGAGTACTTTCACAATTCTTTGGTGAAATAAAGTATAAGTGGTTATGTGAAAAGTTGTGTGGTGTTATAATATAGAATCTAGAGTGATCTAGGATAATTAACGAGATGAGTGTATTAAGATAAGGGCATGGTGGATACGCCTTTGGTACTTCCTATATATAAATGCTCTTACCATATTACCCATCGTAGCGTTATTCAAATCACTTGATGATTTTATGTTATGATGAAACAAAGTACAAATGTTTATGTGTAATCTATTTGGTGAAACAAAGTACTATTCAAAATCCTTGATTGGATTTCTAAGAGTACTTTCACAATTCTTTGGTGAAACAAATACAAGTGGTTATGTGTAAAGTTGTGTGGTGTTATAACATAGAATCTAAAGTGATCTAGGATAACAAGACGAGTGTAATACAATAAGGGCATGGTGGATACACCGCTGGTACTTCCTATATATAAGTGCTCTTATCGTATTACCCATCGTATCGTTATTCAAAAGCACTTGATGATTCTATGTTATAATAAGACAAAGTACAAGTGAAACAAAGAACAATGTACAATTTTTGTTAACACAAAATGCTTGGTTTTATACATAATGTCATCCACAATACACTTTTATCACAAGTTTTACTATTAAACATGATGTGTTGCAATACTAAACGTTTTGCCATATATCGGATACAAAAATCTATTTTTACTCGACAACTCGTGTAGTTATACAATGTATTGCAATAACAAACTTTTGCCATAAATTTGGCCAACAGAACTATGTCACTCACCAACATTATTATTGACCGTCTATTTTCACATATGTTTCAGGAATCGACATTTCAAGCATGCTACACATAGGAACACACTTGGGCCTTAGATTGCTTATAAATCTAAAATAATTATTTGTACTCTTTTGTGTTTGTAAAACAATATAATTAACATAATGAAGCTTTAGTAGCATGTGTTATGAACAATTTGTAACATGACTCCCTGACGTTTCCGTTGCGGGTTGTTTTACGCGGTCAAGTGGTTACAGAAACTTATGGACCAATGATTGTACATCAAGTTATTCCATCAGGCAGGGAAGATGGATCCCTTAGGTTTTGGCTTTCATCATCAGTAGATCTTATATAACCCAACAATCTCTCTCAAGATTTGTTGATGCCAAAATCACACTTATTAAAGCCTGTCTTTTATTCTTTTATTTGACTTGATGAAGAGTCCTTAAAAAAATTGATGTAGTTGTTGTTCTTGGAAAATTCTTTTATCTTCATCAAAGTCATCCATCTTGACAAGGTTCTCTGTCTTCACATCATTTAATTTTTGAGTAGCTTGGAATCTCTAAGTCTCCGGGTTAGTGTAACAGCCCAGCGTAACTGCACCATGATATTGTTCGCTTTGGCAACCAGCACGCCCTCGGCGCCTACCCCTCATGGATTTAAAACGCGTTATGATGGTGAAAGTATCAAGCCCCTTGTAAGGAAGCCTTCATTCCCCTTCACAACCAATATGGGATGTTACAATCCACCCTCCTTAAGGGGCCCAGCGTCCACGCTGGCACACTAGTCTGGTCCCTGGCTCTGATACCATCTGTAACTAACAGCCCAGCGAAACCGCACCATGATATTGTCCGCTTTGGCAGCTAGCACACCCTCAGCGCCTACCCTCACGGTTTTAAAACGCGTCATGATGGTGAATGTATCAAGGCCCTCATAAGGAAGCCTCTGTTCCCCTTAACAACCAATGTGGGATGTTACAATCCACCCTCCTTAAGGGGCCCAGCATCCTCGCTAGCACACCAGTCCGGTCCCTGGCTCTGATACTATCTGTAACAGCCCAACAAAACCACACCATGATATTGTCCGCTTTGGCAGCTAGCACGCCCTCAGCGCCTACTCCTCACAGTTTTAAAACGCGTCATGATGGTGAAGGTATCAAGCCCCTTATAAGGAAGCCTTCGTTCCCCTTCACAACCAATGTGGGATGTTACAGTTAGGGAAGATAAGCTTCCAGTTGTTTATAAATTAACAGTTTTTTTGGATTTGATTGATAGATCCAAACTCCTTTAGGTCTTACGGTCCGCAAGGCATTTTAATAAAAATAGTTTTGTTTTTGACAGTTTTGTCCACTAAACTTGTATTATCAACTTTTTGCCATTTTTAACCCTTCCAACTTATTGTTTAATCTATATCAAGGGTATTAAGGCATGTATAACTTATATTTTTGTCTCGATCAGTGCGTTACGTTAAAATCATTATATTCAACTCTCGGTTAACGAAATATACACGGAAAAAGTAGAAAAGCTTCTATTTTTATAGGCTCGAAATATTCACGGGGGTTATAGTTTCCCCCTTGAAAGCTTCCCAAAACAATTGTCGTTCATCCATCATGAAATATTTAACTACTGCTTTTAAAAGAACTAATAGTTGTTTTATCAAAGGGCAGTGGTTTGATGAAAACATCAAGATTAGATGTGAAGAAGTAACATCTATCTTTTGTATGAGTGAATATGTGTGTCACTCCTTTTAGAGGTAGGTGGACTTATGAAAAAAATAACATGTCAGCATGTTTTGTGTGGATTGTTTCTGTCTTGGATGCCATAGGAAGGTGATTTTCTTTGGATAGATAGAGGTAGTAGGCCCTAAGAAATAACAGACAAGAAGAGATCATACCTGTTCTTACCTACATTCCTTTGCTTGAGATGTAGAAGGTGATGTGAGAAATATTATGTTTTGAAAACTACCGGTATATAACCAGAAGTTTATTCTCTTTTCGGTAAAATTGCTTGTATGTGACCAGAAGTTTTAGTTTTTGAAAACAAGTTAGAATGAATTTTTAAAGTAGAAAGGTAAGTAAAAATTATAATTATGCTGTACAAATCAACTACTAGAGATTAATGCTAGTTGTATAGCTCAATTCCTCTGTACAACTTGCTGCTGCAACGTATTCTACTTTAGCAGTTGAATTTGATACAACAGTTTGTTTTTTTCTTTGCCAAGAGATTAATGCATCCCCTAAGTATTAGGTAGTAGTTATGTTTTATTGGCTATCTTGGATGTTGTTTTCAAATTGTAGATCATGAAAGTAATAGGATGTATGGAAGGGATTATATGTGTGTGTGTAAGCACCTAAGTAATCATAAGGTTATATGTGTCATAAAGCATTTGAATGTAATGTATATGGTGTAATTGATAGGATCTAGTATATGAATATGAATGCATGTTCTTAAAGTTGAAAGCTTTTATGCTTGACAGTTGACTTTCTGAAAAGTCAACGAATGTGGAAATGGCATGGTTAGGCGTCTTAACACCATTGTAGATTGGGGAAAATTATATGATACATGTTAGCTTATTATGAGGTATACATGATAATGAGTTGAATTGCTTGAAGTTGGAACAATGTAACTGTTCATCTATGTCTTATACATGTTAGTGTTTGACTAATGAAAGTCAACATGACATAAATGTTATGATTGATAATATGAATGATCATGTATGCTAACAATGATATGAACGTGGTGGAATGTAAGGATATGAATCATGTCAAAATAGAATCAAACACGAAAGGCTAACAGGTTAAGAAGATGCAAAAAAGCAAGCATGAACAAGGCGACTCAAGGTAAGTGATTCCCGACTCTTACTTCTTATTATGTAAATAAAGTCTTATGTACTTAAAGAATGGGAACCATGTAAGGTTGGATAAATAAACGTAGGCCAAGGTAAGTAATGTTGTAATGGGTCTTACGTAGTTTAATTTATGCTTAAACCCTCTTGGTGTGAAACAAATGTGTCAATCTTAAGGATGTAGCGTAATAAGATGTAGTATATGGATGTTGGGGAATCAGGGACTTCTTAAGCGACTTGAAACAAGCAAAAAACTCAAAAATCCAACTTAGGAATCAGTAGGGGGCATCGTCAACGGGCTCATACCTCGTTGGTGATGAGATATCTTGGTCGACGCTCATAAGGGTTGTTGACGGGGTGCCAACGACATTGTTAGGGAGTCGACGATAGGAGTTAAGCTCGTCAACCACGGCTTAACCCCTTTTTTACCATTTCTCTATTTCTTTGACCTCGAACTACGTAGCCCCATCTCAAAGGCCCGTTAAGCTCCTGAAATGCACCATAAACCTACCAAAGAGTTTTATGAGGTATGGGTAAGGATGGAACTCGTATATTAGCATGTATAAAGATGAAATATGTTTGTCGATATGTACGTATGTATGTATATATGTATACTTGTTATTTATTAAATTTATTCCGATGATACTTGCTCAATGTTTGCTCGAAAACTACTCGGAACGAAAGGCGCTCGTTTGACTTTGGCTCGGTTGAAAGAACACTCAATTCGGTTCGGTTTGTTAACGAACTGAGTACTAGTATAGGTCCAATCGGTTCGTGAACAACCCTGCTTGTGTATCATCAAACTAAATGTGTATTTTGTATATATGTATTTTACGTGAATGTCTTAACAAATAAAATTAATAAATACTTTAAAATCAAATATAAATGAATGTAGTGGCTAATAAAAAGATAAAAGGATAAAAATGTAATTTATACATTACGATGCATAAAATATTTGTACCAAATACATAAAAGATTTTGTAAGGTATTTTAAAATTAAATGGAAATTACCTTCTTGCCACAAAGAGATGCATTTTATAGTAGTAGGTAAGTATAATTATTAAGCATAAAGATAAAATATGTTTTTATGATGGGTTAAGAAACGTAAAATAAAATATGTTTTTATGGTTGGGGGTTGGGTCCAATTTTCAAAGTCGTTGGAGTTAGGGTGTTGCTCCCTTTGAGGTCAAGAGTTCTAACCCTGCTGAAGACGGATTGATTAATTTTGGTCATTAAAAAAGAACTTAAATTAATGTTGCATTGTACACCTCAAAACATATTAAGCCGATCATCGTCCTTTGCTTTTAAAATGATCCGTTGAAATATTCGGAACTCCTCCATTTCGTTTTTTCAATTCATGGCTGAATGAAGAAAGTCTACGGGACATCGTGATGAATTCGTATCTCGGGTTCCAACAACCGAACCCACCTGAAAAAATGTTGAGACAACGGCTGAAAGCAGTTAAAATGGCTATCAAACCATGGTGTAGGAAGTTAAAGGTACGTGATCAGGAATTAATTTGTGATCTTGCTAAGAAAATTGAAACCCTTGATATGAAAGCTGAAACGATATCTCTTTCGGAGGAAGAGGTTCAAAGTAGAGAAATATGGGCAAAAAAAGTGGCGGAATTAGAAGAAAATAACTTGAAGGACTTAAAACAAAGAGCAAAGGTTAAATGGTTAATCGAGGGTGATGAGAACTCCTCATTCTTTCACGGTATTATCAAAAGCCATCAGAACCATAATAGGATCAATGGTCTTGTCTTCAACGACACATGGATTTCGCAACCAGATTCTTTAAAGATGGAGATCAAAAATTATTTTGAGCAATTATTCAAAGAAGAAAATCACTGCAGACCCAGCTTCATTAACAATAGATTCAAGGTATTATCCTCTGAACAGTCGGCCTTGTTGGTGAAACGTTTTTCTAAAGAAGAAATCAAGGAAGCTGTGTGGGATTGTGGGGGTGATAAGGCTCCGGGACCAGATGGCTTTACATTCAGCTTCATCAGACACTTCTGGGAGAGCATGGAAGCTGACTTTGTTAAACTTTTAGATTACTTTTATGTGCATGGGAAACTAAATCGGGGTTGCAATTCTAGTTTCATCACTTTAGTGCCAAAAGTGACCAACCCTCAATTCATAAGTGAATTTTGGCCTATCAACCTCATAGGTTATATCTCGAAATTAGTTTCTAAAATTTTGGCAAAAAGACTAAAGAAAGTGATGGGTTTTTTGGTTAGTGATACTCAAACGGCCTATATTGAGGGACGAAGCATATTGGAGGGTCCTCTTATAATCAACGAACTAATCTCTTGGAGTAAGAAGTCGAAAAATAAATTAATGTTGTTCAAAGTCGACTTTGAAAAAGCTTTTGACTCTATAAGCTGGAATTTCTTAGAGCCAATACTCTCGCAAATGGGGTTTCCCGACCTTTGGCGGAAACGGGTCTCGGGTATTTTGTCGTCTTCGAGATCCTCAATATTGGTTAACGGTTCACCTTCAAAAGAATTCACTATTGAACGTGGAGTTCGTCAAGGGGATCCTTTATCTCCATTATTGTTCATCCCTGCTATGTGTCACACCCCGACCACGATAAAACAACAAATCGTGGCGGAAACGTCGGGGAGTATCGTAACAGAATCATTGTTTCATAACACATGGATTGAAGTTCTGCTTATTGAATTTAAATGTATTACATTACATTGAAATTAGAAACAAAACATGAACAAATAGACTTTCATTGTTATTAAGTCATTAAGGCCTTGTCCATTCATATGTGAGCATGCATCAATATCATCATCAATCTTCACCAACTATGATACCTGAAACACATGTGAAAATACGTCAGCATAAAAATGCCGGCGAGTACATAGGATTTTATGTGAGTGTCAGATTCATGGCTCGTTTATATTTTGAAAATAACTTGAACACTTTTGTAAATTGATAATTAGAAAACCAAGTTTTGTAAAATGTTTGTAATGTAAATTGGAATAACAATGTCAAAACAGATTTGTTTTATAAAACCTCGATACCATGAATCTTAACTCTAAAACTTTTGTTTAAGTAAACCCAAATTGTAAATCGTTATTGAAATAAAACGCGAATGTTTTATATTGTTAGAAAAACCTTGTAATATAACTTTTTTTAATAACCTTTGCCCAAGTGATCTAGATAACACAACGAAATATAATGTGTTAAAAGCACTTATATATATGAAGTACCAGCGGCGTATCCACCATGCTTTTAACACATTACACCCGCCCCGTTACCTAATCACTTCCCTAGCCCAACGGTTCAAACAGATTCAAAAGGTTCACATAAATCAAACAGCTTCAAATGGTTCACATAAATCAAACAGCTTCAAACGGTTCACATAAATGTAAAACAATGTGTCCATATACTGAATGAGCATATGCAACAAAATGTAATATACGAAAATCAATGTGCTAGCATGCTAAGTGAACATACATAGCAAAACATAATGAAATCATGTACTATATACGTACTAATGAACATAGCAATTATATGATATAAAAGCACGTAAAACATGAAAGTAACAAGTAGGCACATGTGTTCCAGCCCAAAACATTTGAAAACAGTAAAAGAGGGGGGCTAAGTACTCACCCGAGGATGCTTAGAAGTCTTGAACAACAACCAAGCAAAGCTAGAGGGATCACATAAATCAAACGGCACAAAGGGTCCAAGCAATTAAATCTTGATCCAGTTGCTCAGGTATGAAGTACAAGACCCCAACTTAGAGCAATTGAATCAGATTTGTGAGTTGCAAGGAATGAGAGCTTGGGTTTATATAGGAAACCCACAACCGTTAGGATCGTTTCTCGCATTTCCTGCTTCAATCTTGACCCTCCATGTGGGCACATGGTATTGCTAAACAATGGGACACTTAAAAACCATCAAATCTAGCCCAAAGTATCCCAAATCAGCTGCCAAAACCATCAAAAACAGGCTGGAATGGTCAGGTGCAATGTTTCTAATCTGCAGGTTGTTGTGCCCCGCGTAAGATACAGCCTTATCTTACGCATCCCGCCTGGACTACTTTGGCAAAATTACAACTTTGGCCCCTGAACTTGTAAAACTTGATATTTGATGCATTTCTGACACGTTTAGGCCCTGTTAACCCCATTTCAAAGCTCTAAATGATGTTAAAGTATAGGGAACTCAAAACATGCTCAAAAACATCTTGGATGTCGGTTCGTTTGGTCGTACGGTTGCGTTATTCGGTTAATTACGACGGAAGTCGCAACGAACGCAAAAACGATCCAAATTAAGCGACGAATGGAATTTTATCATGCCAATCACTAAAATAAAATATTTTAATGATTACATAAATTTTTGGGTGTCCGGATATATTCAGAACGTATGATATGCGCGAAAATGCAAACTTATGCACTTTTTGACGCTTTTAGTCCCTATTGATCAAAAACTTTATTTTTGCGCACCAAACACCTCAAAGCCTATTTCTAAGCTATGTAAAGGATATTTAGGGCATATTTAACTTATGATCAAGTTCCGGAATGCTTGTCACAGTACGAATCGGCATACTTTCGCAGTTTGTCAAAATTAGTCCCTGTGATCGAATAAACTTGATTTCGGCATACCAAACCCTCCAAAACTTATTTCTAAGTTATGTAAAGGTTATTTAAGGTATGTTAAGCCTATGTCACTGTTCCAGGGTGTCTGTTGCATTAAACTGGTTATATTTACGCATCAGTTCACGTATAACCTTCCAGAAAGCGATTTAAAGCTCGAAATCGAACAAGAATTGATATGTGCACATGATACACATATTTATACAAATCCCAAGTATGAAACATAGAATTTCATTGATTTGGTATTTGTTTGATGGTCGCAGAGGCATAGGTGTCACAGTCTCCCCTACTTTAGGAAATTTCGTCCCGAAATTTATTCGTAGGAGTCTGTCTGTGACTTTGTGTTAAATAACCATCAAAGATATGCAAGGCATAATCCCGTTATTTCCTTCAATGGGCATTCTTTAGAAATGGAAATGAGGGAATAATCAAAAGGATATTCATTTCCCTCAACGGACATTCTTCATAAACGAAAATGAATGGACGGAGCCATTTTCAACGGGTGCTTCCTCAGAAACGGAAATGAATAGAATAATCAAAAGGATATTCATTTACCTCAATGGACATTCTTCAGAAACGAAAATGAATGAACGGGGTCATTTTCGACGGGTGCTTCATCATAAATGAAAATGAAGGAACAGGATATTCATTTCCCACAACGGACTTTCTTCAGAAACGAAAATGAACGGACGGGGTTATTTTCGACTGGTGCTTCATCAGAAATGGAAATGAAGGAACAGGATATTCATTTCCCACAACGGACTTTCTTAAGAAACAAAAATGAACGGACGAAGTCATTTTCGACGGGTGCTTCATCAGAAATGGAAATGAAGGAACATGATATTCATTTCCCACAACGGACTTTCTTCAGAAACGAAAATGAACGGACGGAGTCATTTTCGACGGGTGCTTCATCAGAAATGGAAATGAAGGAACATGATATTCATTTCCCACAACGGACTTTCTTCAGAAACAAAAATGAACGGACGGAGTCATTTTCAATGGGTGCTTCATCAGAAATGGAAACGAATAGAGTTAACTCTAAACACATGACAAAACTTGCTGTGGTTTCTGTGCACTAAATTCCATAATTATGTATGCATCCATAATTACGTAATTCCTTGCACAGTCCGCACAGTGCATTTCATAATGTGTAGGGGAAGAAAATCAAACATGTGATGAGTGTGACTAGACTACCATAGGGTCCGTTTAATTAGATAGACAAATGATCTCTTTAAATAGACCACCAAGGAGTCTTTTCAGCTATATCATCACATGATATTCCTAACCAGATTTTTGGATCAATATGTTTAACTAGACCACTCAAGGGGTCTAATTATGGAATAGTACTTTATAATCCAAGGGTCTTAACTATTACGTAGAAGCCCATTAAGGATTTAAGGTAGTACCTTTGGATATCTTACTATGAATCCCTTATACGAAGATATGGAAGATTCTACGAGGATTTGGATAACGAAAATTCGGAACACACAAAAACATAAAAGAGAACACATAAGCACATAATCACATAATTGTTTAATTTGACCTTTAATTTGTTATCTTTGGACACGGGTATTTAAAGCACATCAGGAATCCAATCCATGGATTTCTTTTGGCACTTTAAACATCTTCAAGAATCTAATCATGAAGATACGAAGATCTTAATAGGAATTTGGCTCTGTCCTTATTGAATCGTAATGTACGTATTGAATCATACAAAGAATTCAATTAAGGGCTCCGATGAACGATATCCATCCACAGGGATCTTAATTATGAGGATAGAAAGATCCTATATGGATTTTGAAATTTGTGTAACGAGAGGTGTTTCGACACCTCGCACTAGGCGTGCTTAAGTCGATACACAAGGTAGAAAGTTCATGAGGTTGAGGTGCTAGATATGCCAAGGCGGCATATAAAGCAGAATTTGGAGGTTGAGCAGCAGCAGGATTTGTAACAGCTTTGCTTTGGATTGCAAAGCGACACATGTTAACCAAATGTCCTCATCGTCCACCATGGGTACATTTGAAACAGGGTATTTGATTCGGATGATGACGGTGGCATTGATTGCACCAAGGGGCAGTTCCCTTGTACGGCTTCATCCCTGAGACGAGTCATGGTGATAGCTAAATCAACGGTCCTCAGGAGTACGACACCTATTTGTTGGGAAATTGTAGCACCTGGTTCGGATACTTGAGTGTTGTTGCGATGAAGAGGCATCTTGAAGATAATGGAAGGCATGGGAGGAAGCAAGCGAGATATTATCGGATAATCAAAACAGAATGACAACGCATAAAAATTGTGATCATTTGTTTATTACCTAAGGCAAACAAATGAGATGGTGACTAATCAAAGTAAGCGGGTCATATTAATGTATCGTGAAAACATGCTTTAGCCTATAAGTGGACACTCACCCCAAGAATTCCCAGGTAAGAGTGACTGGTCTGATTATGTGGATTTGTACGAACACTCTAGCCTTAGACAGAAAGCTCAGAGCACAGGCATCCACCCTTCCAGATTGCACGTGTTCACATTATAAGACCCAACCCTGAAGGGATTTTGAAACCTTTGAAGGTTCAAAACCTTCTAATAAATCATCCTAGAACAGTTGATTGGTTTTCAAAGCGGATTCAAAATTTGTGTTCTTGTTGTGGTTGTCACCTAAAGATAAGTGACGTTATTGTTTTAAGATCTAAACGCAAGTAAACTCGCGTTAGGGTCCTAGGAAGGTTATAGACTTGGTCAAAGCATTACTAATAACCTAATTCTCTATAACCATGAGCTCTGATACCAACTTTTCTGTCACACCCCTACCACGATAAAACAACAAATCGTGGCGGAAACGTCGGGGAGTGTCGTAACAGAATCATTGTTTCATAACACATGGATTGAAGTTCTGTTTTATTGAATTTAAATGTATTACATTACATTGAAATTAGAAACAAAACATGAACAAATAGACTTTCATTGTTATTAAGTCATTAAGGCCTTGTCCATTCATATGTGAGCATGCATCAATATCATCATCAATCTTCACCAACTATGATACCTGAAACACATGTGAAAATACGTCAGCATAAAAATGTCGGCGAGTACAGGATTTTATGTGAGTGTCAGATTCATGGCTCGTTTATATTTTGAAAATAACTTGAACACTTTTGTAAATTGATAATTATAAAACCAAGTTTTGTAAAATGTTTGTAATGTAAATGGGAATAACTATGTCAAAACAGATTTGTTTTATAAAACCTCGATACCATGAATCTTAACTCCAAAACTTTTGTTTAAGTAAACCCAAATTGTAAATCGTTTTTGAAATAAAACTCGAATGTTTTATGTTGTTAGAAAAACCTTGTAATATAACTTTGTTTTAATAACCTTTGCCCAAGTGATCTAGATAACGCAACGAAATATAATGTGTTAAAAGCATTTATATATATGAAGTACGAGCGGCGTATCCACCATGCTTTTAACACATTACACCCGCCCCGTTACCTAATCACTTCCCTAGCCCAACGGTTCAAACAGATTCAAACGGTTCACATAAATAAAACAGCTTCAAACGGTTCACATAAATCAAACAGCTTCAAACGGTTCACATAAATTTAAAACAATGTGTCCATATACTGAATGAGCATATGCAACAAAATGTAATATACGAAAATCAATGTGCTAGCATGCTAAGTGAACATACATAGCAAAACATAATGAAATCATGTACTATATACGTACTAATGAACATAGCAATTATATGATATAAAAGCACGTAAAACATGAAAGTAACAAGTAGGCACATGTGTTCCACCCCAAAACATTTGAAAACAGTAAAAGAGGGGGGCTATGTACTCACCTGAGGATACTTAGAAGTCTTGAACAACAACCAAGAAAAGCTAGAGGGATCACGGAAATCAAACGGCACAAAGGGTCCAAGCAAGGAAATCTTGATCCAAGTTGCTCAGGTATGAAGTACAAGACCCCAACTTAGAGCAATTGAATCAGATTTGTGAGTTGCAAGGAATGAGAGCTTGGGTTTATATAGGAAACCCACAACCGTTAGGATCATTTCTCGCATTTCGTGCTTCGATCTTGACCCTCCATGTGGGCACATGGTATTGCTAAACAATGGGACACTTAAAAACCATCAAATCTAGCCCAAAGTATCCCAAATCAGCTGCCAAAACCATCAAAAACAGGCTGGAATGGCCTGGTGCAATGTTTCTGATCTGCAGGCTGTTGTGCCCCACGTAAGATACAGCCTTATCTTACGCGTCCTGCCTGGACTACTTTGGCAGAATTACAACTTTGGCCCCTGAACTTGTAAAACTTGATATTTGATGCATTTTTGACACGTTTAAGCCCTGTTAACCCCATTTCAAAGCTCTAAATGATGTTAAAGTATAGGGAACTCAAAACATGCTCAAAAACATCTTGTATGTCGGTTCATTTGGTCATACGGTTGCGTTATTCGATTAATTACGACGGAAGTCGCAACGAACGCAAAAACGATCCAAATTAAGCGACGAATGGAATCTTATCATGCCAATCACTAAAATAAAATATTTTAATGATTACGTAAATTTTTGGGTGTTCGGATATATTCAGAACGTAAGATATGCGCGAAAATGCAAACTTATGCACTTTTTGACGCTTTTAGTCCCTATTGATCAAAAACTTTATTTTTGCGCACCAAACACCTCAAAACCTATTTCTAAGCTATGTAAAGGATATTTAGGGCATATTTAACTTATGATCAAGTTCCGGAATGCTTGTCAGAGTACGAATCGGCATACTTTCGCAGTTTGTCAAAATTAGTCCCTGTGATTGAATAAACTTGATTTCGGCATACCAAACCCTCCAAAACTTATTTCTAAGTTATGTAAAGGTTATTTAAGGTACGTTAAGCCTATGTCACTGTTCCGTAGTGTCTGTTGCATTAAACTGGTTATATTTACGCATCAGTTCGCGTATAACCTTCCAGAAAGCGATTTAAAGCTCGAAATCGAACAAGAATTGATATGTGCACATGATACACATATTTATAGAAATCCCAAGTATGAAACACAGTATTTCATTGATTTGGTATTTGTTTGATGGTCGCAAAGGCACAGGTGTCACACTATGAAGGCTCTTCATGTTGTTACGATCACGGCAAATGCAAACGGGTTATTCAAGGGGTGTAAAACGCCAAATGAGGGTCCAACCATATCATATCTACTCTATGCGGACGATGTATTAGTTGTTGGAGAATGGTCGGATGCAAATCTTCATAATCTCTCGAGATTATTAAGATGCTTTCATTTGTCCTCAGGCTTAAAAGTAAACTTCTCTAAAAGTCAGCTGTTTGGTGTGGGTGTACCAGACGAGATTATATTGCAAAAGGCGTCAATCCTACAATGCAAAACGGGTACGTTCCCATTCATTTACCTTGGGCTCCCGGTTGGTGCAAATATGAGTTTAGTGAAGAACTGGAAGCCTAACGTTGAAAGATTTGAGGAAAAGCTGACATTATGGAAGGCTCGAACTTTATCATTCGGTGGAAGGGTGACACTAATCCAAGCGGTGCTAGGTAATCTTCCTATTTATTATCTTTCACTTTATTGTGCTCCAATTCAAGTTGTAAAAAATTGGAAAAAATTCGTCGTAAATTCTTGTGGGGTGGATGCATGGATAAAAATAAAGTTAGTTGGGTCCCATGGTTTAAAGTTGAAGCTCTGAAAAATAAAGGTGGGTTGGGTATAGGTAGTATTGCATCAACAAACAAGGCTCTTATGATTAAATGGTGTGTGCGCTATAAAAATGAGCCATCCTCATTTTGGGCAAGGGTGGTCACGGCTTTACATGGTGGAACAAGAGTTGAATCCTCAATTCCTCTAAAAAATTCTATAGGCGGCGTATGGAAAGCAATAGTTAACATGGGTCGAATTACGGCAAACCAGCCTATAATTGTGCGTGAAACAATGATTCCAGACGTGGGCAAAGGCGATAAAATTCTGTTTTGGTTGGACTTGTGGGCTGGAAGTATACCACTAAGTGAACTATTTCCAAACCTTTACGATCAAGAAAGTGAAAAACATTGCTGTGTTTCGGACCGATATAAAACGAATCAAGGAAGTATAGAGTGGTTCTGGGGGAGTAGAAATAATCTGTCAACTGATGTATTGATAAATGAATGGGCTGACTATTTGGCAGCCGTCAACAAAGTAATAATTCGACAAAAATCAGACGTGTGGTTATGGAAGCTGGGTAAAAAGCACATGGAATTTCAGGTCAATTTGGTAAGGGCGGAACTAGATGAAATCAGCTTAATCAACGAAACAAAGGTACTTAATTGGTTGCATTGGATTCCTAAAAAGGTTAATTGTTTCCTTTGGAGAGTTGTTTTGGACCGTATCGCGACAAAAGAGGCACTTCAGATTCGACGTATCCACCTTACCTCCGTGAACTGTGTTCTTTGCAACTTGGAGTTGGAATGGGTCAATCATCTTCTTATTACATGCGATTTGGCTCAACAGATTTGGTTAGTGGTCTTTCAATGGATGAAAATTCCCTTACCGCGGTATATCCTAAGTGTGGTGCAATTATTGGAATTCATCGACTCTTATAAAGGGGTAAAGAAATTCAAAAGGGCAGTGTATACAGTTGTGGCGGCAACTTGTTGGATCACTTGGCGAACGAGGAATGAGGTTATCTTTAAAAACAAATCTCCTGTATTTGCAAAATTGATTGGAGATATTAAAGCAACTTCATACACTTGGGTTTGTAATCGGCCAGAGCTCTCTGTTGGTGCATATTTGTGACAACAGCTTAGATTTGGTCTTTGGATATCTTGTAATTAGTTAAACGATAAACGGTTAGCGGGTTTAGCTTTGTATTAGTGAGTTGTAATGTTTGGGCTAACCAAACCCACACATATTGGGTGTATGTGGGCGAATTGGGCTTACTCCAATTCGCAGTCCATGAGGTTTATCCTAGCCCAAGTTGCAAACCTTGTGTTATATAAACAGGTTAGGCTTTAGGGTTTAGGTTAATCAGCCAAAACAGATTGAGAGTGCAATTTCGTGAGAGACTAGGGCTTGGATGAAATTGTGTGGTTAGGGATCTTGATTGATTGTAATCAGTTTGATAGATAATCAATAAAGATCCGGTTTGATTGTGAATTGTTGTTTCTGTTCCTACACGTTTTCTGCTATATTCTGATCAAGAGGATTCCGCACTCTTGATTAGATTGACAATTCTGTGAAAGATCCATACATCAAGGGGACCTACAATTGGTATCAGAGCATTAGGCTCTTAGAGCATTAGGCTCTTAGAGCATTAGGCTCTTGAAGGCTCGGTTCAGAATTGTTGGCTGCAGAAACAAGGAGTTTTTCGAATTTTTTTAAAAATCTGACAATTAGGGTTTCAAAATTGTTGGCTGGTTTGATAAAATTTCCGGAATTTTTGGCTGTTTTGAACTTCTGGTTTGTTTGTTTGGTGTTTTGCAGGATTTCTGGAAAGATTTTGTTGATTCTGGAAGAGTTTTCGGCTGATAGACTTGAAGATTCGAAGACTGTTCTTCGTGTTCTTCGTGTTTTTCGATCAGTTCTTGATAATTTTCAAAATTAGTGTGCTAATTAGGTTTTCTGATTTTGCAGTTTTGTGTTGGAGAAAATATGGAAAATCTCAGAAGTTTCGAAAAGATTGAATTTCCAAGTTTACAGGCGATTTTAATTAATTTCGCAGTCTGGACCTACGAAATTAACTGATCAGCGAAATTACTGGGGAAGTTAAATCCAAAGGCGACTTTGGTAACCGTATAATTTTCCTCAGCGAAATTATTACGGTTTTCAGCGACTTTACTGGTCGTCGTAATAGCGAAATGTACAGCGAATTTGACCAGCGAACTTGACCAGCGAACTTGACCAGCGAATTTGACCTGCGAAATTAACCTTTCAGCGAGCTTTGATCTGCGAAATTGAAACATATAACAGGTCAGCGAAATTAATCACAATTACAGCATAATTAACAGCGAATTTAAGGGGTGGAATTTCAGTTGGCAAGCGTCGATAAAATTTGACTGTTTTGCAAATAGAAATTGATCCGTAGCTCGTTTGACAGAACCGTCTGCACTGTTAAATTCCTTGTATTTTTAGGGCAAAAAAAATCGGTTTTTGACATTATATATCATTGGATTCATCTTTTCGAGACGATTCTAACGGTGTAATTTGATAACCATTGTTTTCGGAAATATTTTGTACGGTTTTACCAGTCTGTTGCGTTAAAATGTCGAATATTACGAATTTGAATGCACATAAGATGATGAAGGTGGAGAATTATCTTACATGGAAGGACAAGTTCCAATCCTTCATTGAATATCAGGATGCACGCATGTGGATCTGTATTGTAGATGGGTACACAAACCTAACACACGATTATGAGGGCAGACCACGTAGAATAGACTATGTGAACATGAAAGAGGATGTATGAGGCTAAAAAGAGAGCCTTGGCTGCAATAAAGATGTCTTTCCCTGATAGCATCAAGCATACCTTCAAAAGGTACACAAATTCAAAGGATATGTGGGATGCATTACAAAAGAGGTATCAAGGAAATGAAGATGTCAAAAGGAATAAAGCTGCGATATCTACAGCACGAGAAGGTTCAAATGATTGTAGTGTTCATCTGGAAGATAATGAGAGTGCCACTCAGGCATTCATGGTAGAGATAATGCCAGTTGATGAGGCTGAAACTACTGTGAATGATGCTGAAGCTAAAGTGGAGAATGATGAAGCAAAAGTGGATGCTGAAGTAGAGAAAGAGGGTGAAGCTGAACAGGTCGTTGCTGATCAAACTATAGAAGTTCATGAGGAAGAGGTACAATCTAATTCTGTGTGTTTAAGATGTCGTGAATTACTGGGTGAGGTTGACAGGTTGATAACACAAAACCAAAGTCTGGTAAGCGAGATGTCTAACATAAAAGAGTCAATTTTTTTTTGCTAAAAGAAACGAATCTGTATACTTGAAGAAGATAAAAGGATACGAAAGTGAAATTGAAGCTTTAACATGCAAGTTAAATGAAAAACTTCAAGTAATAAATTTAGCTCATGACATGATGGCTGAGAAAACAAAAGAGATTTCTGAAAAATGCAAAGAGTTGTCAGATGCACAACTCAAAATTGTTGAACTTGAAAAGAAAATTGGTCAATTCAGAGATTCGTCTTTTGTAATGAAACACATGATGGGTGGGTTAAAGAAGAGTAATGACAAGACCAGTGTGGGCTTCCAGGGCTTTAATGAAGTCTCACCTCCTCTTAGTCATGACTATTCTTTCCTGCCTGATGAAGATGAGCTAATAGACTTTATGTCAACTGCACCAAGTAGTTTCGCATCCATATCAAGTCAAAGTGAGGGGTCTGAGAGTGATGATGCTAAGAAGAACAATAACAGGGAACCTTTGAAAAAGAAAAATTCACCTCCTAAGAGC
Organism: Helianthus tuberosus; assembly: GCA_030545235.1. NCBI lineage: Eukaryota > Viridiplantae > Streptophyta > Magnoliopsida > Asterales > Asteraceae > Helianthus > Helianthus tuberosus. Next base: position 24,762,328 of record CM060441.1, read on the forward strand.
AAAAATCAAACTTTTGTTAAAAAGATTAATTTTGTTCAAGGTAGTGATATGAAAAATGAAACAATTATTATTGAAAATGAATCAAATGTAGAGTTTGCTAAAAATAAAAACAAAGAAATCTCTGAAACCAAGCAAACTGAACCAAATTCTTCCAAGGCATCATCATTATCTGATGAGGGATCTACCTCAAAGACTCCAGCTAAGAAGTCTTTGAAAAGAAGATCGTGCTTCATGTGTCACATCAAGGGACAAGTAGCTAGCTGTTGTCCTAACAAAAAGAGTGAAGCACAAATTAGTGAGAAACAGAAAGGGAAATCACCTGAGAAGAAAGGTGATAATGAGGAAAAAGTTGAAAATTCTCCAAAGAAATCTGCTCCTAAGCAACCAGAGAAAGTTGCTGTTGGTGTAGATAAGGCTGGAACAGGAACTCCACAAGTTCCTCGTTTTCAAAGAAATCAACCAAGATTTCAGCTTAGATCTCCACCAGGCAGATATGAGAGACCTAGAAGCAGTTCACCAAGAATGAACAATTATAATTCTAATAATTTCAGAAGTCAAGGTCAATATCAAAATCGATACCAAAATAACGGTGGTCGAACTTTTTATAACTATGGCTTTAGAAATTATAACAATCAAGCTTCTTGGAATCAAAACTCAAGGTATCAAAATCAAAATTTCCAAAGGTCAAATAATCCAAACATATTTAGGAACCCTCAGGACCAGAGACCTTATGGATATCAAAATTAAATTCCATCAACAGGTCTGAGATCCAAGACTCCTGTTAGGAGTAATGGATATTGGATGGATGTTCAAGTGGTTGGTGAATTTGGACGACCCAAGACCATTAAGGCTTGGGTTCCCCAATCTAACTAATTTCTTAGTTGGTGTGTGCAGGAGATGCTAAGGAGGATTATCAACTTATGGTATGTTGATAATGGCTGCTCTAGGCACATGACGGGGGATGTGGGATTGTTGATATATATATATTAATTGATTTAAATTGAAGTTCAAAGTGTTGAGTCGACACAGAAGATAACCTGGCAGATCTTTATACTAAAGCTTTTGACAGGGCTCGCTTTGAACATTTAGTCGAACTCAACGGGATGAAGAATCCTGAATAACTGGTTTTTCATAAGAATTTTGTAAATAGTTTACTGTTTTCTTAAAAAACAAAAATCCAAAAACATTGAAAAATTGAAAAACATAAAAAAAAATATTGAAAATCAAAAATGATTTATCACTGTGTGAAAAAGAAGAAATGATAGTACATCAGCTAGTTAGACTGTCACACTGAAAATGAATTAAATTGCTTAAGTGTGATAGCAGCTTCATCATACGATGTACCAGTAGGCAAAAAGCATGAAATAATCAACTTATCAATGTGATATAAACTTAAATGAACTGAATATGAGTGGGGAACACATCAGTGGTGTATGGTTTAATGACCTTAAATCTTGCGTTGATAGATTGCCAAAATCTGAGGTTTTGGGTCTTTATACTGTTATTTCATCTGGGGATATCAGGGTTGTCCTTCTGCTGCATCCAGATACATGCTGACCTAGGCACAACCAGGATATCTTAAAAGAGCAAAAAATGCCAAATCCCATAATTGAAGAAGCTCTCCTAGAGAGTCATTCAAAAAGTGCAAAATGCATTATTCATACCAAAAATGGTATTTGTCTTAGCCCTCGTTAGATATTTTGGTCTCTTTGCTGTACGGAAGTACTGACCTGATCACCAATTATCTAAACGTTGAAAAACAAAACGGATGAATTAAGTATACTCACCTACTACGATGAATCTTTGTGCATACCTTGATCGCGGGGGTATATCCTAAAGTGGGACACACTAGTATATCAGTAATAATATTACCTTAACGTATCATACGGTAATGGTACTTGAAATGTTCATGCATTTTGTTTAAGTGGACAAACATACTGGTAATCGTCTTAAACTGCTTTTCATGAAAAATTAAATAAAGAATTATCTAATTGTGTGAAAACAGTTTGATTTTGCTGATATGATCTTCTTACCAGTGATTCTCACAAAAAATAGAGTGTTTATTGCTTTTGTATTTACTTGCTTTCAGAAAATATAAAAATACAAAAATAGTGTCTTTTTCAGTTTAAAATTCTTAACGTACGGAAAACTGTTATTCTTGGAGGAATTGTTACTGATAGGGGGAGACGGTGTTGGAAAGTGAGTTCAAAATTTTAAATCATGCGGGTTATAGGGTGTGTGATTAAAAAGTTTTGCGTGTTGGTGATAAGTTGAAAATGCTTAATCTGTGATATAGTTTAACTATCTCTTGAAAAATAATAATTTATTTAACTTTGTTGAAAAATTCTTATGGTTTCTCGAGATGTTTGTTTTATAGTATACAGATTGAAGTTGTATGTTGCTGAGAAGTTAAAGTGAGAAGTTGCTGTGAAGATGAGAGTTTGATTGGATGCATGGTAGAACCTCCTTTCTACATTGCAGACAAAGTTGAAGAGTTTGAAGATTGCTATACATATGCTGAACTGGAGTTTACTCAAACGCTAACGTGTTGAAGATTTGGTGATTGGATGCATCAGCTTAGGGGGAGTCTCTATTGCTGACTGAAGCTGTTAAAGCTGAAGCTATCCAAAGACCAAAGACATTGCAAGATTACATGAAGAATGCAAGATGACTGAAGACAAAGTTATTTTATGAAGCTATTGTCAAGGGGGAGTTTGTTGGCGCATATTTGTGACAACAGCTTAGATTTGGTCTTTGGATATCTTGTAATTAGTTAAACGATAAACAGTTAGCGGGTTTAGCTTTGTATTAGTGAGCTGTAATGTTTGGGCTAACCAAACCCACACGTATTGGGTGTATGGGGGCGAATTGGGCTTACTCCAATTCGCAGTCCATGAGGTTTATCCTAGCCCAAGTTGCAAACCTTGTGTTATATAAAGAAGGTTAGGCTTTAGGGTTTAGGTTAATCAGCCAAAACAGATTGAGAGTGCAACTTCGTGAGAGACTAGGGCTTGGACGAAATTGTGTGGTTAGGGATCTTGATTGATTGTAATCAGTTTGATAGATAATCAATAAAGATCCGGTTTGATTGTGAATTGCTGTTTCTGTTCCTACACGTTTTCTGCTATATTCTGATCAAGAGGATTCCGCACTCTTGATTAGATTGACAATTCTGTGAAAGATCCATACACCAAGGGGACCTACACTCTCGGATTTGTCATGGGAGAAATGGAGAAGTTAAAACTATTAACTATTCTGTCACAAATGCGTCATATTTTTGTAACGCATTTGTAACAAACGTTTTAAGTATTGGGATTAGGATTAGAAAAACTGTTGGGCTTAAGTTTACATATTCGGGCTTATGTTTATATATGACATACTGTACATACATAAAATAAACCTAAATAGATTTCAGCCTAATTCTCAGTCCTCAGTCCTCACAATCACACCTATCGTCTATTGTTCAGATTTCACAATTTCAATCAGTTGCGAGGTTCATCGATCATGGAGCATTCGATACAGCTGTCTGATAATTCACATCTCGCTATAATCGTTCAAATTTCACGATCGTTCAGGTATGTCATCTGATTAGCGATTAACATCAGTCTGCCTTCGTTGTTTGATTTCATATAACAACGATTTGATTCATATAGCGATTTGACTGATATATCGATTCATATAATCCCTTTGATTCATACGATTTGGCTCTTAATTGAATTTGCTTTAATAATCTGAGATATGAGATTGTTAATTAGGGCTCTGTAATTGAGTTCTAGGGTTTGAATTCAAAATAAGCTAACAATTCGTTATGTTAGGGTTTACATCAGTCTACTGCAATTGAGTTCATTGGAGTTCATTCGTTATGTGCAATCATAGGGTTTACATCAGTCTGCTTCACTTGTGAACTTTTGATTATAGGCTTATTTAGGACTTTTTTAGGCTGGTTTAGGTTGATTATAGGCTTATTTAGGTTGATTCCAGCCTTAATTGGGGGGTTCTTTTACCAATTTTGGCCAAAATTTAGCCGGAAAATACTTGAACCTACTACTGGCCCATTAGTTAATTTGTTTACTGTACTAATATGGCTAGTGTAAATTGAAAGAATGATAAGAGTGGCCACACCAAATGACAAAAGATTAATAGAATTATCATAGGATTTTCTAACATGAACCAAAACAACCAAATTGTGCAGCATCAAACATTTAGATAATGGTTCTGGTTAGGCTATCTATGGTATGCAAACTGAGCAAGTGCTGATATTGTTGATATTTTTGAACTACTGAGACCAACAATCGGCTATGTAAATCAAAAGGAAATAATAATGTTTTGTTTAATCGTTTAAATGGAAAAATAGGTGTGGCTATATAAGTCCAGAGTCCCACATAACAAAAGTCAGTTTCAGTATCAGTATTATTTTAGTTAAATGGAAAAATAGGTGAGGATATTATTGTTTGTTGTTGTAGAATTATTATTATTATTATTATTAATATCAATATTAATATCAATATCAATATCAATATCAATATCAATATCAACATCAATATTAATATTTTAGTTTATTTAGTTATAGATCGACAAACATGTTGCCTGATAGAGACTGGATGTACACAAAGACAACAACTAGTATGTGACAACCGTCACTTTTCCGTACATTCCGTACACGAAATGAACAGTAATTTGCGCTTAAATGACTGTGCATGATCTGGTTTACCAGACAAATAAATTTCTGAATTCCATACAAGTGAATTCATGCATGATATATACTACAAAATATTATTTTATGCACAAACGAGAGCGTTGCGTCAAAAATATTAGTAAACTCACCGGTAAGACACACTGTGTCAACCAAACTGCAGAAAGCAGTCAGACATTAGAATTGAGGCCTAGGTGTAGGACCAATGACAAAAATACATTAAAACCCAAGAGTACATACAAGGGTTTAATATATATACTCTCCGGAAGCAAAAATGAGCACTAAAAAGCACCCGAAACGCACTTTAAGTGCAGAATTTTATATAATTCAGCTATAATCAGCATTATAGCACTAAAATATTATGCAGAAATTACGTTTTATTATCCAGAATACTTCCCCAAGTGTTGGGAATCGAAAGTATTACAAAAGGGTACTTAAAGGGCACTAAATGGTGCAATTTGGCACTTTAACGAACCGGTGTCCAACCGAATAACCGGACATTACACAGAACACCAAAATAATGCTAGAAGCATTGTTTTTATCTTTCTAAGCTAGTTAGGGTCCCCAAACACCCTAACACATGCTAAAATACCTAGTAACGAACTACACTAACTAGATACTTAGATTATAATTACAAGTAACTTCATGGTCCAACATTTACACATTACCCCCCCCCCCCCTTATGTAACCGTCCCCTATGGGGACCCCACCATAAAAATCCCCTTGAATCTTATATAATCTTGTGTGATCTCTTGAGATGTGAGAAAGATTTGATGAAGGATTTGCTTGTACTAAGGTGAACACATTAACCCTTGGTCATTAGTGCATTGTGAGCTTATAAGGAGACATCTTCCTCCTCACTTCAAGACACCACAAAACTCATCCCTTGGCCCCCCATTCTCGGCCGAGACTTGTGCCACCACCACCATCACCCTTCATTCAAAATCCAACAATTTCAAAGTTACTACAAGGTGTTCGAAGGTAGATTAGAAAGCCTGGAGTTCACGGATCTTGAAGAACCTCTCTAGATTTCTTTTATCCACCTAGTTTTCGCTTTGATTCTTCCCTAGCCTTGAGCTAGTAGTAAGTGCTTCTAAACACTTCCTTGTTCATGATTAAAGTGGTTAATAAGAAGTTTAACGGTTAAAAATCAAGAACACACAAGATCATAACTTAAAGTCTTGAAAGTAAGATGAATATGTTGGATAAAAAGAAACTAGTTGTGTAAATCTTGTGAAACTTGTCTAGTTGAGATTATTTGATGTTGTTTGTCATTAAAAGTGGGATGGATCATCATCTACGCATAATATATCATGTCCAAGAACATGAACTAGTAGTATGTTAGTGCTAGAGATGTGAAAGAAGATGAACCCTTCCACCCATGAAACATGAACTTGAGTAAAAGTAATTTTTCTTGTAAAATAAGACTCTAAACATGTAGATCTAAAGATCTACAAGTGGTTTTTCGGAAGAACCAAGCAAAAATATTAGTCTTGTTTAAAACCCGGATCTTACATGAACTAAATATATTTTTAGTAAATAAACAAGTGTGTAAACACTTGTGTAACAAGGAAGTTCAACAAAGAAATATTTTTCTGAATCTTGACTAGAAGTTGTGAAACTTCAAATTCTTTAAAAATTAAGTTTTTGAGAAACTAAACTTATTTTTAAAGGTAACAAGACTTACTAAATGTGCTAGTAAGTTACTACATACTTTTACAAACTTTCAAGTTCATAAGTTGTGGTATATGTTTGTTTTGACAAGTTTGATAAATAAAGGTTGTTGTTGATTGTTGTTGATATTGTTGTTGAAATTAAAAGAAAATAAACACATGTTTTGAAAAGATGGGAAACCTCCATTTTTAGGGGAAACTCTGCCAAAATTTTTATAAATTTTGACACTTAGAAAAATATAAGTTTTTGAGAAACTTACTCCCTAAAAATGTATTTAAAAGTATTACCAAGGTTTCCCTAATTTTTGGTGATAAGAAATGAGGATTTCTTCAATAATAAAAATGGATATAAGTATGTATATTTTTGAGAGAAAAATATATATTATTTGATCACCAACTTTTGTGCTAAGTGTATATAGTATGTGTTATACGTGCTAGTGTGTTAAGACTTAATAATACACTGAATACTCATGAGAAGTAAACACAAAAATACACATACAACATACAAGATACATAATTCGGGTGCAAAGTGCAAAACACGAGATACTTATATTAATTTTTGAGAAAATAATATAAGTAAGATACTTAGTTAAAAATATAAAATATTTTTAACACAAGAATATATACACAAAAGAGAGTGACTGTCCTTGTGCGACGCAGGTCTAGTTACTAACGTTAAGAAAACGCGTATAGGTTACGACGTTAATTAAGCAAATCCGGTGAAGTTTACGACGCACAGGAACGCAAAGTTGTGAGTTCATGCTCCCCCTTTTCTCTAACTGTTTTTGGTTTTATAACTCTCGGGGGTGAAATACATGTTACAAATATTATAATTTTTACAAAGGGTAAAAATACAAGAAGCACTCTTGGTGAGAACGAGAACCGAGTGCAATATGATTTGAGAATACGAGAAGCACTCGTGGTGAGTGCAATATGATGAGCTTTAAGAAAAGCCTAGAAAATACTAGATCATGTGAGCTTAAACTAGATATTGAGATGCCATTAATACTTAATTAGGGACGAGGGTTAGATCTAACGGGTACGGCAGAGCCCCACTCATGGTCCTTATGTGACCACTTGAGTGCTTCGGTGTCCCAGTCGAGGGAAATCGACGCAGTCGAGGGTAATCGACACAGTCGAGGGTAATCGACACAGTCAAGGGAAATTGACACAGTTGAGGTTAATCGACACAGTCGAGGGAAATCGACATAGTTAGAGGGAGAATATACTAATGCTTCCTATGTCCTCACATGCCTTGAAGGAGAATATACTAAAGCTCCCTATGTCCTCACGTGCCTTAATGTCCTTGTATAAACAATCATTTAAAACGTGGGGTACACAAGAAAACTTGAATGATACTTGAGTACGTGGGGTACTCAAGTAAACGGGAATTATACTTGAGTACGTGGGGTACTCAAGAAAGACTTGAATTATACATGACACATACTATGTTTTCATACAAAGTGTAAAAACGTGAAATACAAAAACGCATGAACTCGCTCAACGTTATGTTGATGTTTTCCAAAATTACATGTATTTCAGGTGACAGGATGGATCTTGGGCGCAAGTGTCATAACTAGAAGTAGACTACAAGTTTAGATGTCATCCACTTTTGTTGAATTGTAACCTTGTCAAAGGTCGTGTTTTGAAAACTTAAATAACAAGTGTTTGTAATACTCAAATTTTCATAAATGGATGAACATCGTTTTGATCATGTAGTTGTTTATTATGATTGAATGCAATGATAACAAGCTAGTCACACATCATACGCTTCCGCAAAAGACAGGGTGTGACAGTTTGGTATCAGAGCTTCGATTGTAGTGAACTAGGATTCTTTCTCGAGTCTAGACTACAATCACTAGAGTTCTCTCACGGAAACATTTTACATAAAGGTTTTCATTGCATTCACGAAAGCGCCAAGATCCATAAGTCAGACACTTTTCAAAAAGTGACAAGGCAAGGACATTAGTGAGGAATACCTTTAAAATAAGGTGCCAACCAAAGCAAAGTCTACACGAGTTAGACTTGCCAAAAACAAAATGACCCCCAAAAACGAGAGTTGTACGTGATATAATGCATTAAATTGCTTGATTATGCTAAGTAGCATATATGATATTGATATACATACATACAAATAAGTGTACGGAATGATTATTGACGTGAATAAGATACTTCGACTCCGACTCCTATTACTATACGTGACTCACACGATGAAGCTACCGACCTCGCGTCCTTTGCAAAGCTCATGGCTGGGAGTGATTACCAAACAAGATGCTGAGCTTACTTCCGTAGGAAATGGCTGCTCTTCCCTCTCGAACGTGAAGATGCCAGACTACGGCGATGATGACGAGGCAGAGGCGGCAACCTTGAACAAATTATTGACCAACGGGACGAGATCCCTGCGGCTTATGAGAAGCAAGATTGATGACGCACTTGACCAGAAAAGGAAGATGAAGTATTCATCTCGAAGGTGCCCCTCCAACTACTAGGAATTTTCTCTATTCCTATTCCATCTAATCATCGTGCCTATACGCGCATAACGATAATGAATGTTAACGCGTGGACCATCGCAAAGGTCCTTTCCATGACAAGAGGTATAAGGACAGTAGTGTCCCCTCCTTGATTGATCATCTGCTTGGACGAGAGAAAATTGGGATAACTGTGCAAGACAATTTATTATTTCGGGGGCCCACGTAATAACGACTTGTAGTGCACAGAAATCCTGGTGGACTCTGCGGGTCGAGCTAATGAAAACCACACAAAATTTATCTATAGGTGTCCTCACCTTCATCTGGTAGAACAACACATAGATCAGTGCTTTAGCACGTTAGAAAGTAGGAGACCTGTCTTAGCCTACTTCGTGACTGACACTTCTACCTGCATACGAGACGTTTGAGCAAACGACATTTAAGCAAGAGAGGTGGAATAACATTCAAAAGAATCAGCGACGATACACTCTCTATCACCTCTACACAAACAACCCCATCAAAGGGGAAATATACGCACCAGTAAAGCTAAAGACCTAAGGAAACCAATGTAGCAGGAAATAACTAAAACTTGAATGACCAAGGCGATGTAGCCTCGAGTTCATTTCAAACAATAAGCCAAGTTGGCAAGCCTATGTGAAGGCTCGATAACTGTTTCCTCGCTTATACACTGAATATATATACGTGTGAAATTGGGTGTTTACATAATGGCTTATGGTGCTATGTATAGACAATTGAAATGTTGTCTAACCTACTTCATACCATTTTGGCAGAAGAGAATGCCGCTCAGGCGAGACACAAACACCAGTACGTTGCCAAGGACAGAAGCCGAGCTGCAAGAACGCATCTCACAGGAAATTGCGCGACATGAAGCCCTCCGCTCTAAGCACAGCGATGGCACTACTGAAGATAACCCTCCAACTGGCTGCACCTATAAACAATTCCTGGACTGCAAGCCATTGAATTTTGATGGCACAGGAGGTGCCGTAGCATTTGTTCGTTGGGCAGAAAAGACTGACTCCATTCTAAGAATGAGTAACTGTTCGCCTCGACAGAGTGTTACTTATATCTCAGGGTTATTCGTAGACGGCGCACTCTCCTGGTGGAACCTTCAGGTTCAAACCCTTGGTGCGGATGCTGCTTATGCACTAAGCTGGGACGAGCTCAAGGAATTGATGGAAAAGAAATATTGTTCTAGGGCTGAAATCCAGAAGCTTGAGGTGGAGTTCTGGAACTTGAAAATGGACGTACCGAAGATTCCTGAATACATCCAACGATTTCACGACTTGTCTAGGGTCGTCCCCTACTTAGTCAAACCGGAATTCAAAAGGGTTGAACGATTCATTTGGGGACTTGCACCTCAGATCAGAAGCATGGTTACTACCTCAAAGCCCTCAACCATTGCAGACGCTATCGATATGAGTGTCACCCTTACTGAAGAAGCTCTACGTGCGGGAAAATTTTCAGAATCTGAGGATAACAAGAAAGAGACTCATGTGGAGTCATCAGGCAATAAGAAGAGGAAGTCTTCGAATCTAAAGATGAGCACCCAAGTCAACTATGAAAGCTCTAAAACAGGCAAAAGAAAGAAAGTGAACCCGCCGCCTGGAAGGAAAACTGATGGAGCCACTAATAAGGCTGGTGGTAAAATATACTCGGGGACTAAGCCGAGATGCGGGGAATGCACTTTTCACCATGAAGGTCGATGTCTAAGGCCTACGTGCGGAAAGTGTGGAAAAGAAGGGCACAGCAAGGATGCCTGTTGGGCGAAGGACCCAGATGGAAGAAATAAGAGAATACCAGGTTGCTACAAATGTGGTGAAGCAGGGCACTTTAGGAAAGATTGCCCTAGGAAGAAACAAGCAAGGAAGGGTTTTCACGATCGAAACTCGTGAAGCACGCCAGGATCCAGATGCGGTTACGGGTACGTTCCCTATTAACCAACCTAATGCATCTACTTTTAATTAATACTGGCATCAACTTTAACCTTACATGCTTAGAACTTAAGAAACTGCTAGGCCTAGTTTCAAATAAAATAGACGTCCCATATTCTTTCGAAATAGGCATATAGAAGGCTAGTTGAAGCCGACGAAGCAAGTAAGGAATTATATTTTAGGGACTCAGAAGGCCTGAACCTTCTGTCACCCTTGACTCGCGAAGTCATAATATGATAGTCAGCATGGATCGGAAATCCAAGTATGCAGCTGACGTCGTTTGATATGAGAAAATCAGTCGCATCCCTCTTGCGAATGATGAAACCCAAACTCCCTGCGATAGGTGCAAGGATGCTAGACCCCACAAGGCGGCAGATCTACGACATCCTTCATTGGTCGAAGAGGCATAGAAACGCCTCCGAGTAGACTGCAGAGCCTGAGAACATCCCCTTGATGGAAGAAGTCCCAGTAGCCTTTTCAGAAGACTTGCCAGGAATGCCTCTCTGTAGCGACGAGAGGAGTTTGGGATAAATCGTGTGCCAGGAGCAGCACCAGTGACGAATGACGCCATACCAACTAGCTTCACCAGCGAAGCATGAACCTCTGATATAACTGCAAGAGCTGCTAGACAGAGGAAATTAAGGATGTAGCATCCTTAGTTAAGGAGACAAAGAGAAAGTTGGTAGTCTCCACTTTACATAAACTTCAGAAAATTGAGAATCAGAATCCTTTGCCAGGGACTGATGACACAAATGAGCCAATCGTAAGGTTCCAGTTACCACTCAAATATCAACTTGAGGACAAGAGGTCCTCCACTGTGAATACCAGAAGGAAACGTTCCTAAAACGACCTTTAGGACTCGCTTTAAGCATTACGAGTTCCTTGTCGCATCATTTGGCTTAACACATGCATCGACAATGTTCATGGACCTCATGAATCGAACGTGTAAGCCATACCTGGATAAGTCATATACTTATTGACTACATACTTATATGGCCAACGACCAAGGAAGGTCGTGAGCAACAGCTGCAATTACCTTGCAACTCTTAGAGAAGAGAACAGTTATATGCTGTAATAACAAAAAGTGGATTTCGAATTCGCGAAGTGAAAACTTTAAGGTACATGATGAATAAGAACGAGATTCACGCCAACCCTGCAACCAAGAGCTAAAGAGCTAGAGTTGCAATGATGTGACGCCTCTCGACAAAATCTCGATTGTACGTCAATGCAACGAGACCACGACCTTGCATACGCGGCACATTGATTAAGGAATCATGAGAAGAGACCTTGAGTTAGATAGAGTGATTGCGCGCCACAACTGGACGTCATTACCTGAAAGAAAACGCTGCACGATCTATACTGATCACAAGGGTTGCAGCACACTGATGATCGTAAGAACTCGAATATGAACTGAGCTGCTGAACGATGCAGACCGTATGAACACGATACGTGCTTATGTGATAAACTTTGATAAAAAGTCGGAACACTCACTTGCCCTTAGTGGAGTCTTCCTACAACAGTATTTATCACACCGTCGTTTAAACCGCTTCTTGTAAGCTTTAGACGAAACATAATGAGTCAATTCCCGTCATGTTGAACGGATACCAGAAATAAATAATCAACTGGCCCGGGATGGCCCAGGAAAACTAGAGGCCAGATCGTTCAGATATGTGGTCATATCACGACAACCCACAGAATACAGAAAGATAGCGCCGATAAGCGGCAGAAGTCGAAAGAATTTGAGACAAATAGTATGGCCTTGATGAGAGCCTCGCCTAGAGAAGGCGTAGTGTGAGTTGGAAAACGAAAAGGTTGAATCCCTGGTGTAGGGATCAGAACCATTGTTCACAAGATGAAACTCCCAGAAAAGATCAGTAGTGATCGCGACACATTCATGTGTCTAATCGTTAGAGGAGTCTGACCCAAGGAGCAGTCGTTGTTCCCACAAATAAGATTCACGTCAATGACAAACGACAAGAATTACTATAGAAACCTGTTAAGGTTTTGGACCAAGAGTCCGTGATACTATAGAAACCTGTTGAGGTTTTGGACCAAGAGTCCGCAATACTATAGAAACCTGTTGAGGTTTTGGACCAAGAGTCCGCAATACTATAGAAACCTGTTGAGGATTTGGACCAAGAGTCCACAATACTATAGAAACCTGTTGAGGTTTTGGACCAAGAGTCCGCAATACTATAGAAACCGGTTGAGGTTAGGGACCAAGAGTCCACAAGACACAGAAAAGTCATGATTGATCTACTTGAGTATGATAGAATTCATGACATGACCCAGAGATTTCATGGGAACATGAAGACAAATCATGAATCTAAGTGACCATATTGGTTTCACAACTCCCCTGCGACCGATGGCATCGCTTGAATTTCGGGACGAAATTCTTTTAACAGAGGGAGACTGTGACAACCGTCACTTTTCCGTACATTCCGTACACGAAATGAACAGTAATTTGCGCTTAAATGACTGTGCATAATCTGGTTTACCAGACAAATAAATTTCTGAATTCCATACAAGTGAATTCATGCATGATATATACTACAAAATAATGCTTAATGCATAAACGAGAGCGTTGCGTCAAAAATATTAGTAAACTCACCGGTAAGACACACTGTGTCAACCAAACTGCAGAAAGCAGTCAGACATTAGAATTGAGGCCTAGGTGTAGGACCAATGACAAAAATACATTAAAACCCAAGAGTACATACAAGGGTTTAATATATATACTCTCCGGAAGCAAAAATGAGCACTAAAAAGCACCCGAAACGCACTTTAAGTGCAGAATTTTATATAATTCAGCTATAATCAGCATTATAGCACTAAAATATTATGCAGAAATTACGTTTTATTATCCAGAATACTTCCCCAAGTGTTGGGAATCGAAAGTATTACAAAAGGGTACTTAAATGGCACTAAATGGTGCAATTTGGCACTTTAACGAACCGGTGTCCAACCGAATAACCGGACATTACACAGAACACCAAAATAATGCTAGAAGCATTGTTTTTATCTTTCTAAGCTAGTTAGGGTCCCCAAACACCCTAACACACGCTAAAATACCTAGTAACGAACTACACTAACTAGATACTTAGATTATAATTACAAGTAACTTCATGGTCCAACATTTACACATTACCCCCCCCCCCCTTATGTAACCGTCCCCTATGGGGACCCCACCATAAAAATCCCCTTGAATCTTATATAATCTTGTGTGATCTCTTGAGATGTGAGAAAGATTTGATGAAGGATTTGCTTGTACTAAGGTGAACACATTAACCCTTGGTCATTAGTGCATTGTGAGCTTATAAGGAGACATCTTCCTCCTCACTTCAAGACACCACAAAACTCATCCCTTGGCCCCCCATTCTCGGCCGAGACTTGTGCCACCACCACCATCACCCTTCATTCAAAATCCAACAATTTCAAAGTTACTACAAGGTGTTAGAAGGTAGATTAGAAAGCCTGGAGTTCACGGATCTTGAAGAACCTCTCTAGATTTCTTTTATCCACCTAGTTTTCGCTTTGATTCTTCCCTAGCCTTGAGCTAGTAGTAAGTGCTTCTAAACACTTCCTTGTTCATGATTAAAGTGGTTAATAAGAAGTTTAACGGTTAAAAATCAAGAACACACAAGATCGTAACTTAAAGTCTTGAAAGTAAGATGAATATGTTGGATAAAAAGAAACTAGTTGTGTAAATCTTGTGAAACTTGTCTAGTTGAGATTATGTGATGTTGTTTGTCATTAAAAGTGGGATGGATCATCATCTACGCATAATAGATCATGTCCAAGAACATGAACTAGTAGTATGTTAGTGCTAGAGATGTGAAAGAAGATGAACCCTTCCACCCATGAAACATGAACTTGAGTAAAAGTAATTTTTCTTGTAAAATAAGACTCTAAACATGTAGATCTAAAGATCTACAAGTGGTTTTTCGGAAGAACCAAGCAAAAATATTAGTCTTGTTTAAAACCCGGATCTTACATGAACTAAATATATTTTTAGTAAATAAACAAGTGTGTAAACACTTGTGTAACAAGGAAGTTCAACAAAGAAATATTTTTCTGAATCTTGACTAGAAGTTGTGAAACTTCAAATTCTTTAAAAATTAAGTTTTTGAGAAACTAAACTTATTTTTAAAGGTAACAAGACTTACTAAATGTGCTAGTAAGTTACTACATACTTTTACAAACTTTCAAGTTCATAAGTTGTGGTATATGCTTGTTTTGACAAGTTTGATAAATAAAGGTTGTTGTTGATTGTTGTTGATATTGTTGTTGAAATTAAAAGAAAATAAACACATGTTTTGAAAACATGGGAAACCTCCATTTTTAGGGGAAACTCTGCCAAAATTTTTATAAATTTGACACTTAGAAAAATATAAGTTTTTGAGAAACTTACTCCCTAAAAATGTATTTAAAAGTATTAACAAGGTTTCCCTAATTTTTGGTGATAAGAAATGAGGATTTCTTCAAGAATAAAAATGGATATAAGTATGTATATTTTTGAGAGAAAAATATATATTATTTGATCACCAACTTTTGTGCTAAGTGTATATAGTATGTGTTATACGTGCTAGTGTGTTAAGACTTAATAATACACTGAATACTCATGAGAAGTAAACACAAAAATACACATACAACATACAAGATACATAATTCGGGTGCAAAGTGCAAAACACGAGATACTTATATTAATTTTTGAGAAAATAATATAAGTAAGATACTTAGTTAAAAATATAAAATATTTTTAACACAAGAATATATACACAAAAGAGAGTGACTGTACTTGTGCGACGCAAGTCTAGTGACTAACGTTAAGAAAACGTGTATAGGTTACGACGTTAATTAAGCAAATCCGGTGAAGTTTACGACGCACAGGAATGCAAAGTTGTGAGTTCATGCTCCCCCTTTTCTCTAACTGTTTTTTGTTTTATAACTCTCGGGGGTGAAATACATGTTACAAATATTATAATTTTTACAAAGGGTAAAAATACAAGAAGCACTCTTGGTGAGAACGAGAACCGAGTGCAATATGATTTGAGAATACGAGAAGCACTCGTGGTGAGTGCAATATGATGAGCTTTAAGAAAAGCCTAGAAAATACTAGATCATGTGAGCTTAAACTAGATATTGAGATGCCATTAATACTTAATTAGGGACGAGGGTTAGATCTAACGGGTACGGCCGAGCCCCACTCATGGTCCTTATGTGACCACTTGAGTGCTTCGGTGTCCCAGTCGAGGGAAATCGACGCAGTCGAGGGTAATCGACACAGTCGAGGGTAATCGACACAGTCAAGGGAAATTGACACAGTCGAGGTTAATCGACACAGTCGAGGGAAATCAACATAGTTAGAGGGAGAATATACTAATGCTTCCTATGTCCTCACATGCCTTGAAGGAGAATATACTAAAGCTCCCTATGTCCTCACGTGCCTTAATGTCCTTGTATAAACAATCATTTAAAACGTGGGGTACACAAGAAAACTTGAATGATACTTGAGTACGTGGGGTACTCAAGAAAACGGGAATTATACTTGAGTACGTGGGGTACTCAAGAAAGACTTGAATTATACATGACACATACTATGTTTTCATACAAAGTGTAAAAACGTGAAATACAAAAACGCATGAACTCGCTCAACGTTATGTTGATGTTTTCCAAAATTACATGTATTTCAGGTGACAGGATGGATCTTGGGCGCAAGTGTCATAACTAGAAGTAGACTACAAGTTTAGATGTCATCCACTTTTGTTGAATTGTAACCTTGTCAAAGGTCGTGTTTTGAAAACTTAAATAACAAGTGTTTGTAATACTCAAATTTTCATAAATGGATGAACATCGTTTTGATCATGTAGTTGTTTATTACGATTGAATGCAATGATAACAAGCTAGTCACGCATCATACGCTTCCGCAAAAGACAGGGTGTGACATAGTAATGGTCTTTTTAATCTGACATTTCAACTATATATCAAAATTTATCCTATCAAAAGCCATGACTATCACGTGTTTATGCAACGGTTGCTTCCACTTGCTATCTGATGTTTTGTTTCAAAAGATATTTACGAAGCTGTAACCGAGTTGTGCATGTTCTTTCGGGTCTTATGCTCGAAATCATTGCATGTAGATGACTTACTTAAAATGAAGCGTATTATTGTAACAACCGTATGCAAGTTGGAGAAAATATTCCCTCCTGGTTTCCTTGATTCCATGGAACATCTGATAATACATCTTGCTAATAAAGCTCTTCTTGGTGGTCCGATGCAATATAGATGGATGTATCAATACAAGAGGTAATCACATTGTTTGTAAATTGTAATCATATAAAACACACATGTTTTAACTCCTGTTCAACATTCCTGGCACATTCTTGATAATTTCTAAACGTAGGAAGCTTGGATTGATGAAATGAAGAATTAGAAAAAAAATCAACGGTTGAAGGTTCAATAGTGGGGAACACCTAGTTAGTGAAGTCGCTACCTACTGTTCTCTATACTTTGACCTGACAATTGAAACACGCCACAATTGAATCTGAAGAGGAGGATGAAAGATTAGAAGGCGAACAATTTGAAGAGGAAGAATTTAAAGATAAAGAGGATACATCTAATGATGAGGATGATGAAATGATTTTTTTCTGACCACTCGTCAGATGAAGGTGATTGTTAGAAACATTGTTTTATATTATCTATCTAACAATTTTAAATTATTTGTGATTTATCATATGGTATGTCAACTTCAAATTATGTGCAATCATAGGGTTTGTCAGTTTTATATTATCTATCTAACAATTCTTCTTTTATAAAATGCAGGTGTATATATATTATGGTACGTGTTCGTGGTGGTATTAGTAGTGGTGGTCATAGTGGTGGTCTTGGTCATGGAGATAGTAGTCGGGGAGGTCATAGTGGTGGTCGTGGACTTGTCCCTCCTCATGGAGATCGACCATCCGATGGTAGTAGTAGTAGTCGTGGGTCATTTGGTGGTAGTAGTAGTAGTCGTGGGGGTTCTGGGGATCCCATAGCTGATATGCATGGTATTGCGTGAGCAGCGGTCATGTGTGATCTCTAGTTATGGGTCGGGCCATTATAGCGAGGATGCCAATTAAGGGGATGGCGATCATGAGGTTAGCGATCATGAGGATGACACAAATCATCCTTCTCAGCATAACTCGTATGTCGTAGATGCACTACGTAATACCTCTCATGGGAGATTGATCAAGCGTTCGGGGAATGGGTTTGTAAATAATTTTAATCATTATATAACAATTATAATATAATAATATAGTAAATATACTTATTTGGTTATTATAAAATATTGCAGGTTTGTGAATGTGCATGGTGATGATTTTCATAAGAGTATCTCTCGTATACTACTTGAGCATTGTGATGGAGCGTGGCTCACGTTCAAACAGGTTCCGCGGGATGAATTAGCTCGTATGTATGATCGATTTAGGGTAATTATTAATTACATATTTTCATATCTTATGCTTATTTGTTAAGTTTGCATTTTTAAATTATATTTTTATTTTTGCAAACCCGTTGGACGTGGGATCCAACAAATGAAGAAGCAATATATGAACGTTTCTTAACGTGCTAAAGAAACGTTTCAGAGAGATTATGATGCAATTGAGAATAAAAGCTACAAAACTTGCATATAATGCCCAAGAAAATGTTGACCTAAGTAATACTAATCAATTCCGCATTATTCGTGAATATCCGCCCGAATGAATACCAATTAACATTTGGCATGACATGTGTTCGGTAATCTTGTAAATATTTTTTTTCTGTTTTATCTTATGTTATGGCTGATTATTGTTGTCGTGTCTGTTTCCACAACCGTTTTGCTGATAATCTGATTTGGAATTTTTTTCCTACGTAATTTAGAAGTATAAGGTTTTGCTTTGATCTCTCTAGAACAAATGAGTTAAAACATTTTAATGACATGCATAATTTTCCTTTAGAACTTCTTATTTTCATCATTATAAGCTAGTGCTAGTGATCTTGCTTGCTAATGCCCATGATTATAGGCTATTATAATAAAAACAGGAAGGCGGATTCTTATTTTATTTTATTGACTTTTTAAAGTCAATTTTAATTGTAATTTTAGAAGGGCTGGTGATGAAATGTCTATTATTATTATTATATCGGTTGTGTTTTGTTTGTTTAAAAGATCATAGTTTGCTGCTGGTGGTGAAATGTCTATTATTATTATATCCGATGTGTTTTTTTTTTAAAGATCATAGTTTGCTGATGATATATGTTTTTGATGTCCATAAAGCTAAAATTGAGATAATCAAATACAAAATAAACTACCAAAACAGTACAGATATGAGTAGCAAAGGATAGGAATGTTGAAGCGTAATCCGCACAGTGCTCATATCGGATGTCTTATATTTTAATTTCAGGGTATCAATCCATATATTTTGATGCTTTATTTAATAAAAAAATAAAGGGAGTTTATGGGTTTACGCTTTATAGGCATGGAACACAAAAGGATGGCTTAATAAGTCGAAGAACAGGTCATCAAATTGCAAAAGCGGCGATATCAATGGCATGTCATCTCGACACACCGGTGGATCAATGGGTTTTGATGAGCGTCATGAAAGTCATGAAAATTGGGTAAGCTAATTATATTTATGAATTTCAGTATTTGTATGTACTTTAAATCTTATAACACTAATTATACTCTATTTTTGTGTAGAGAAGGACATATGATTGGGAGCCTAGTTGGAAAGAACTCTTCCTGCAAACTCACCTCACCAAAGAGTGCAAATAAAAGTTACGGAAAGGGGAGATTAGCAAATATAACATGAAGAAATTGAAGTTTTGTACAGACTGATCCAAAGAAGTATATGTAAGTTATCTTTGTTATTTTCTTATTATTCTCGTATATAGATTTTAGTACAATAAAAATTGTATTATTTTGGTGCATTTCAGGGGGGGCGGGTACTTGGAGGCGATGCATGATCTTCACGGGCCAGACCTCACTGATTGTCCTGATGACCCTAGGTGTGGGCTCGTGTGCAGGTAGGAGGTCGTAGGACCACCGGGTATTCGGAGTAGGGTCTTCATATCTGCATTACATGGTGAGCGGGACATCATCCTCTTCTAGCCAGTGTGCGACATCATCTGTTTAGTACCAACGGTCTCTAGAAGAGGTATCGTGTTCATACTCAATTAAAAAATAACTAGGATTTGTTCTGCTATACGTAAGAGTGTTTGGGTTTGTTGCGAAACTAATCATCTCCAAAATCAAAACCACAAGATCAGTAATCACTTTTGAAACAAGATGACCCGAGTAGTCAAAGGCGTAAAAGGTACTCACTTTGTAGCCAAATTGCAATCTGAATAGGTGCAACTAAAAATAATCTGAAACATCCAAAAATAGCCTAGAACCAGCTGTTTTATAATCAATTCTGGTGTTCAGTTTGAACTTTCATTGGGGTGATAACTAGGGTTACGTTAGAAGTGAAAAGGTTGGTAGCGTTAGCAAGGTTCTCGTCCTGTTAAGTGGCTTAGTGGCAGTATTGTAGGGCGTAGTTTGGTTAGATGGTGGTTAAGTAATCAACTAAAAGTAAATTTAGAGTATAATGCATAAGGATGTTTATTGATATTAGTATTCTTACTAAACATGTTAAACAAGTCAGATAATGGGTTGTTGATGTATTATTTATTTGCTAGTACCTTTTAAAAAAAATTTAGGCTTAAGTTATGCAAACATAATTGGCAGAGATTCATGCTCGCCTTGAAAATGAGATAAAGGAGAGGGAAGATCTTAGAGTTCTTCGTAAAAGTGAGAGAAAAGCGAGAGAAGACCTCCAACAACACATAAACGAAACCGTGAAAAAAGAATTAGCAGACTTTATGAAGAATTGGTGTCCTACTCGTAATTAGTTAGCATTTGTTTATCTTTTAGACATATACGCATGTTGAAAGTTTGTTAGTTTTGTGTTTTAAAAACACTAAAACTTGCGTGATGTATTATTTTCGAGTAACGTAATTTTAAAGCAACTTTATTAATAATTTTTGTATTTGTTTTGCTGATTTTTCATGCAATTTTAAGAAAAAAAAAACAGGTTTTTGCAAGAAAAATTAAATTTTCCAGATTTTTAACTTTTTATAATTATTTCGTTACAAATGCGTTGCAAATTCTTTCAGGGATGTGTAGGAAATGCGTTGCAAACTCTTTAGGGGATGCGTAGGACATGCGTTACAAATGTATTTCCAACGCCATATTTCGGTGGCAAATACGTCACAAATCTTTACCAAGAATAATTAGGGAATCGTTGGAAATGCTTTACAAATTTCCAACACAAAGTTTCCGTTGCAAATAAGTTGAAAATTGTGTAGTAAAGGCGTTGCAAAAAGTTTTCAACATAGCTTTTTCCAACATTAGGTTTTTGTGATAAATGCGTCGCAAATTCAGATTTGCAACGCATTTGTGATGGAAAAACATGTTGAAAAGTTCCATTTTTCTAATAGTGATAGATCAAATCTTTTATTTGTGTTATGATTTTGAAATTCAAAATACGAACTTCAGGATACCATATCATCATCTTTAATGGTCATCCCCATACCATGATTTTTCAAAGAATAAGAATGTAACGCCCCAAAACTCGAATTATTAAATTTGCTAGTATCTTACCATGTTTAATAGAATGAAATATAATAACTAGGTTATTAAACCTAGTTAAACGCCTATCAAAACAAGTAAGGGAATGAATTGGGTGACAATTTTGATCAAGTAACAAACTTTAAGGGCTAAGATTGCCAAAACGGGGAACTTGAATTTGACTAAAACTAAAACCCAACACACACACTAGGTGTGTGTGCGTGTAAACGATCAGGAGAAAGGGGAAAGGGGTGCAAACCGTAATTCATAAAAGATCTTCAAATTGAAAAGGAAATTCGGCTCAAATCTAATGCATGGACTCAAATTCATGATCATCTAGACTTACTACACATGAGGTAAGTTGTAGAAGTTAATTTAGTGATTTTGTATGAAGTGAGTTTATGATCAATCCATGAATTTGTATGAAATTAAGCATGTAGAGGTGTTAGAATCACCAAATAGAATTTGTGTTATGAACAATTTCAAGTAATTTGATGTTTTGACATGAAACCCACTTGGTGATGATGAAGATGATAACATGAGTGTATCACCCATGTCTAAATCATTTGCAAATTCGATTGATTATTTTGTATGTGATGAATATTTGTTTGTTAGGTTGAAGTATAACATGAAATTTATTGATGCTTAGTTGTGTTGATGAATGAATGAATGCAAGGAGAAGGAATGAAAGCTTGAATGGGTAGTACATTAGGCTTAGATAGTAGAACGCACACCAAGTGTTTGATGAAATGTCTAGGTGAAGTTAGAATGTGAGATTATTTGAAAAGATTTGATGAAACTAAATCTGTCCAGAAAGTTACAGCCGAATTTAATCGGCTGTAACTGTGCCAAATCTTGTAAGAAACTGATGTTTATTGAGTTTGTGATGAACTTCCAGGAAAAACCTTTCAAACCCAACTGGAATTTCATTTTTTCGACAAAAAATGAACGTTTTATGAATTTTTCCGTATCGAAGGTTCAGGCTGCGTTTTATGGCAGAATTTGCAGCCCATTACGAATGTTATAACTCAATTTAGGAATTGAGTTATGATCTAAACTTTTACAGTAGATAGCTTCAGGAGGTTATGCAAATCTCCAACTGGAATTATGTCAATCGGATAATCAAGGATTTTTAAATGAATTTTTCTGTGGGTTGCAGTCAGAAAGTGACGAATCTGATTGCTGCTTAGTAAATGATTTTAATAACTTGTTCGTAGAGAATTAGACTCTAAACATTTAACACAAGGATAACCCCTCCAAGGGGCACGTCACATAAAAAGATCGTAATTTTTACAAGCTTGTAAGTACAGTAAACAGACGTCCTAAAACAGCCTATTTTCAGTGAATTGAGCTATGCATGTTAGTGAATGAATTGACTAATGAAAGTCAAATGTGGAATATGAATTTGATATGATCGTTAACATGTACAATTGTGTATGCTAACAAGAATGTGATTTCGATGACATGAAAGTATAGGGATCATGTTGAGATGGACTCAAGCACGAAAGGCTAACGGGTCAAGAGGAGGCAAGGAAGCGGATACGAACACAGATGCATAAGGTAAGTGATTTCCGGAATCACTTCTTAATTTGTTTAAGTAAAGTTATGTACCAGTTATTTAATTTCAGCATGATAATCGAAGTCAAATAAGGTTTGGTTGTACGAAATCGATGATTTTCGCTAGTAGATCGAACGGGTCAAAATGAGGTCTTATTGCTATACCGGAATGGTTGCATAAGTAATGATTACGGTATTATAATCGGGTAATGGGTAGAATTACGTATAAGCATGCTAACCGAGAAATGGAGACGCGGGTTAATAGTCAAAGGACTCGGTTGTGAGTTATGATTAAATGGATAAACAATTTCAAGTATGGAATTTGCACTACAAAGTTCAATTACGTAGAATTGAATGGGATGAATGAGTTTAACGCATACCGGGTATCGGGTGCATAAACCCCAAGTACGAAACTCCAATAATGTAAAACTTTTATAGTTATAATGTTCATGTAAGTCTTGGGTTAAAACAAGTTAGACATGTCTACTTTTGGGTCGAAAGGTTGTTTATGAAATGTTGTTTATGAAAATGTTATGTTGTTAAAAAGTTGTTTATGAAATGTTTATGTTGTCGAAATGTTGTTTATGAAAATGTTATGTTGTTAGAAAGTTGTTTATGTTGTCGAAAGCTTGTTTATGAAAGGTTGTTTATGAAAATAAAAAGGTTGTTTCGAAAGGTTGTTTATGAAAGTGTTATGTTGTTAAAAAGTTGTCAAAATTTATCAAGATTTCTTTACTTAACATGTTGGTCGAATGCTTTATATTTGGGGCGTTATAGTAACTTATCACGTGACTTTAAAGAGTCCCGAAATGTATTCCAAGCTCAATGTAGAGTGTTTATGAGATACGATGAGCGCGTACGTAAGTTTAAGGGGGAATGAAATAAGTCTAAAGGCATGTACAAGTATGGGTATGAATTTACCTCCATGTTAGTAATGGAATCCATAGGTAAGCATGTTTAGAAATGAATACGTACGTAGGTCAATACGTATGAGACTTATTTATATGAATGTTTTTTATTGGGATATATGTTAGTATAATCATATGAGATTGTAAATAGTATGCAAGAGCTTGTATGTAGGCATGTACGTAGGCATGTATGTATATATATATATATATATGTATGTATATAGGTATGTATGTATGTATGTATGAATATACGTGTGAATGTACGTATGCACGAAGTAGGAATTATCGCCCATATAGAATGGTGCATGTATGTATGTATACATGGTTTCAATACGTTGGGTATTTACGTTACTAATAGTGTGCCTTGAGAAAGAAATGTAATGCAGGTACATTATTGAAGTCTCACCAAGGATTAGACAGCCAGATGAAATGCTTAAATTAGAAAGATAACGAAATGGAAAGTACATGAGGATAGCACGTAACAAGACTTCATGATTATTAATCTTGTTTATATATATAATGTATGCTAATGTTACGAATGTATGTGGTGGATGCAGGTGGTACAGAATCATGGATCAACATGATGGAAGGATAGTGATTGAAGATCGAGTGATAGAGACATGAATTGTACGGAATGGGAGTTCATGTAATCTGTATTAGTATGTTATTATCGATACGTTAATGAAAGATAAACAATGTAGTTCCTTACATAAAGATGTTTTTTAATGATTTTCAAGTATAAAGGAACATTTTAAGAAAGAAATTTTATGGCACGTAATTCCGCTGCGACTTTTCGATCAAAACGTGTTAGGGTCTTACAAAGAAACTTATAGAAACTTTCTATAGGGAGAATAGACATTGTAAGAAGAAAAGAAACCGTAAAAGTTCATAATAAAAGATAGATGAAGAGTGATGTAAATGGAAGCACAAGCAAATGGTATTCAAGTATGCAGGGAGATAATCAAAATTTTTCGAGTCAAAAGCTTCAAAACTAAAACCTTTGATTCACAGTTCTTCAATAGTAAAAGATAATCAAGTTCAAAAATCAAATCAACCAAAACCCTAATTAAATAGTCTAACCCAACATTCAATAAATTAAGAAATAACTTAATTAAAAATAGTAAAAGATAATAACAAGATCTTGATCCAAAGCAAAAATTAAATCCCCCCCCCCCCCTTTCTTGATCCCTTCATTTGTCACCAACACCCTTTTCTCTTGTCACCGGTACCCCTTTCCTAGATTAACCCACGTCCCACTGTATAGCCCACCACCCCCGCCCTCATCCCACAAACATTAAACGGGAATCCCCCAATTCAGAACTTCCCTTTGGCCCAACTCGGCCCAAGCCACTATAGGGGAATGGGATCTTGAGGATAGTTTACTCCAAGTTGAGCACTTGCATCACTCCGCCATGCTATAAAGACCACACTAGATATCTTATGAATACAACTAAAGAAACCTAAGCTCAGCGAACCCTACACGACCGCATCCCAATATCTACCGCACTTGTTTGCCTATATACTTCATAACTGAGGTAAAGTCGTACAGGGATCAACCTAAACAACTTTTGCGCCAATTTAGATTTATTGCCATTGGGGATAAAATCAATATATATCGTTAGAGTAAATTACAATCTGAGTCCTTGTGGTAAACAGTGAATGGCACTGTTAGTCCTTATTTACCAAAATTGAACACTCTAGTCCTTGTGGTTATCGATTTGAATCAATAAGGTCCCTGTTAACATTTTCTAGTTAGTCAATTGTACTTGACCAGGGTAAAGATGGCTTTTGAGTTTATTATTAATGGTATTATTATCTTTTCAACTAATGTTGTTGTTGTTGTTGCTGTTGTTGTTGTTATCATTTTATCACAATCTTCTTCTTCATCATTGGTAACCTATTCAACATCATCTTCCTCACCGGAGCACCACCAGCCACCACACCCACAAACATAATCTTAGAACCACCACATCATCTCATAATCACCACCACCACCATCATAAACCACCCTCACCCTACTACCCTTCTGCCACCCTACTTGTAACACGCGTAAAAACGGTTCCCCGAAATCCGACTTGAATTGTAAACCGGATCCGAAATGTTATAAATAAAAAGGCAAAGTTTTATTATCTTACTGTTCTTCTATATTTTGTTGATTAAAGAATCACTATAATTAAATTCGGAAATTTAGATGTAAATTTTATTAAAAAAAATTCTTTTAAAGTTTATAAAAGAGATCGTTTAACTACGTTAGTTTATAATTTTAAGTAAGTTAGAATTGTTAAAGTATAACTTAACTAAGTTGGGTCATCATATTAAACCCAGTTACAAAGTTTAAGGGACTTTTTTGACATATTATTAACCTAAATTGATCAGTTATAACAGGATTTATAATAGAGGGACCATCCTTGACAAGTTTGAAAGTCTAATACACGAACTTAATAAAAAAGAAAGGAGAACCAGGTGGGACCAGATTCAAACCCGCGACCTCACCCGGAACCAATGTAACACACACCATTGGGCTACAGCCTGTTTTGTGATGAATAAGAGAACAGATTTATTATAACACAAACCTGAACACTTTATTTCACTTTTTTCTTCACTAGGATTAGACCTGCGTAAATCGACCCTAAACCGAATCTTTAACTCTTCGTTTCTTGACCCATCAGCTTCGAAATCATCACATTCATTTCGGTTTCAAGGTAAAATAAATCATTTCTTATTTAAGCATCCATTATGGCATTATAAAGCAACTAATAAATCACAATCATGAAACCATTAAAAACTTAATCACATCTCAATCGGGTTTATCAATTTAGACCAAATTAAACTAAAATTCCGACATTATACAAACTATAGCACCTTTACAAAACTCTACCTATTCTCAAGGACCTGCAAACCATCATACAATTCGTGAATTTATGGCGTTTTAAACTGAGTTTTTCTACCTATCCTAGGGCTCGTAACTTTGCTTCGTCATATCTTCACCATACGGGCACCAATTCAGGTAACTCAAAAGCCTATTCTCATTAGATTTTCGAGCTCTACAAAATCCCTCTATCAATTTCTATGATAAATGGCTTAATCTATACAAAGTTTAATTATCCTTTCTAGGGATTTTAGATGATGGAAATGAGGGCTTTTGATCTTAGGCTTGCGTTTTGGTTAAATTGATAGTAGAGTATTGTTACTCATTATAGTAGATTAGTTTGTTGGATATTTAGGAATTTTTAAAATTCGATTGAAATTGTTATGAATTTCAATTACAATATATATATATATAGGGTCAGGATTTAGAGAGAACGGTGAAAAGTGTGAGAACGGTGAGAACGATTTTGGAGTTGACATGTGGCATTGATGCTAAATTACACTAAGGGGTAATATTGTCAAAAAAAACCCACACACATGAACTGGGTGTTCAAATAAAACGCCATAAAAACACCAAATTCAGAAAAAAAAAAAAAAAAAAAAAACAAAAAAAAGCCATGAAAATACACAGTTAAAACGCCATAAAACACTCAATTCAGAAAACATGCCATGAAAAACTCAGTTTAAAACGCCATAAAACACTAAGTTCAGAAAAACGCCATGAAAATACCTAGTTAAAACGCCATAAAAACACATAGTTCAGAAAAAAACGCCATAAAAATAACTAGTCTAAAACGCCATAAAACACCCAGTTCAGAAAAACGCCATAAAACCCATTTCCTTTTTTTTCGAAAAGTATATCAATAGTATACTCGTTGGAAAGATAAAAAAAACGCTGAGTTTTATGGTGTAATTTTTTTTAGAAAAATAATCACGTATAAAAAGTTATTGGCGTTTAAATATGATGGGGGAAAATGGCATGTGATCAGTATGTGCACCCTTATTTGGATCTTCCAACTTTACCCCTCCTAGTACTTATAAGATTCCCATTATTTACAAAAATGCCACCGCATCATCTTAGCCACAAATCACAAAGATCCTATGGCTGAAAATCGTTCTCACACTTCAAATCGTTCTCCTGATCCCATTCCTATATATATATAGGGCCAGTATCATTTCAGAACCATAAATATTTACAGAACTCGCAGAACTCCTAATAAACAATCTTTTTATTTATATATTTTATGTTTATGATAATTTTATCATTTATTATGTGTATTTTTACGATTACATACATGTTACGAGTAATTTTATCATTTTTTATATGTAATTTTATATTACACATATGTAAACGAGTTTTTTTACATATATGTAATTAGTTATGATACATATATATATTTTTGGCAATTAAACATATATAAACTACTTTTAACATGTATGTAATCAAAGAAATACATATTATAGATGATAAAAAGATCATAAATACAAAAACTTATATATAAAATGATTGTTTATTAGGAGTTCTGAAAGTTCTGTAGTTATTTAGAGTTCTAAAATGAACTCAACCATATATATATATATATATATATATATAGGGGAAGATTCAAATGAAAACCACTAGTTATTGTGAAAACTTGAAAACTAATTAAAAAGCCAAAAAAACATGCCAATTTTTTTTTTTTTTGCATAATAATTTTCGCTACTTTTAGTATATAAAAAAATTTCATAAAAAAAAAAAATTGTAGTGCACATGTGTAATACTACACATGTGTAGTACACATACACATGTGTATTATTACACATGTGTAATACAAAAGATTTTTTTTTTAAAGTTTTTTTTTATATACAAAAACCTGTGATTTTTTATAAAAAAATAGAAAAAAAATTTGATGTGTTTTTGTCTTTTTTTAGTTAGTTTTCGAGTTTTCACAATAAAAGTGGTTTTCATTTGAACTATCCCCTATATATATATATATATATATGAAGGAATTATATAAAATATGAAACAATCTGACTAAACATCAAGAAACTTATTGTTTCCTGATTTTCATGGGAGGCTCAAGACTTAGGAATTCTATAGATTTTATGATCTACGATTGTAATTTTGTGTTACAAAGAATATAAAATATAAATCATAAAAGTTTGTCTTTTTAATAAATCAATGGTTAATAATATAAAGGTGAGAAAAATGTGATTTTTGATACAAATATATTGTTATGATGAATTTTAATAGCTTAGTAGAATTGGCATTTTCGAAACATATATATATATATATATATATATATATATTTATATAGTGGAGGGTTCAAATGAGAAGAAATTTTTTGTAAGAATAAAAATGAACAAACTTCAACCAATAAGAATGCTTCATTTTACTTCATTTAATTTTTTTATTTAATATTAGTGTAAGAGTATATTGGTAAATTTAGATAGATCATTAATTGTTAGTCTTCCTTTTTAATAGCTAACTAAATTGAATTTGTAACTTAATTACAAAAACAAAAAAAAATCTTTTCAAAGAAGAAAAAAAATAATTTAAAGTGTAGGATAAATTATGAGGTGTGTAGGATAAATTTCAATATGTAAAGGATAAATTTCAAAAACGTGTAGGATAAATTTTGATGTGTCTAGACAAAAATTTTAGTGTGGAGGGTGATAGTTTTATGACTAATTAATTAGTCAAAGATAACAATAAATGAGATGAGAGAAAAACTATTTAATGTTTTAAATTTATTTTTTGTTTTAAATTTTTTTTTTTTTTTTTTTTTTTGCTATTAAAAGTAGCGATTTTAACATAAAAATATTAAAAAAAATTAGATTTTTTTTTATTTTTTTAGGTTTTTTGGGGGTTTAGTTTTTAGCATTTTAGTTTGAGTGGGGGGGTTTAGGTTTTTTTTTGGGGGGGTGGGGGTGGGGGGTTTAGGTTTGGGGGGGGGGGGTTAGGTTTTTTTAGCTATTTTAGGTTGTGTTCACATTGGTTCTCACGGTTATTGCAATAAAGGTGGTTCTCGCATGAACCTTACCCTACATATATATATATATATACATATATATATATGAACGGGATCAGGAGAAAAAGCCCAAAAGTGTGAGAACGGTGAGAACGTATTCTGCCAAACACATGACGCGGGACATGATCAGGATCCGAGGGGTTTTTTTTGTTTTTTCAATCTTCTTTTATATTCCTAACGCGCTATAACATTTTCTGGCGTCTAAGATTTTTTTTGGCGTTAATTATATTTATTAAACTTTTTGGCTTTGAATTAACTGTTTATGTGTCACATAGAAAATTTTTTGGCATTATAGCGTTTTCTGGTCAATTTTTTGGCGTTTTGTATAATAATTCACTACGAGACATTTATTTTTCATAAGATTACAATAAGACCAAATGTTTTTTTGGCGTTTAGTGAATTTTTTGGCGTTTTAATACATTTGACAAGGTGCTTTGCCAGCACCCATTCTCACAGTTTTCATACTACTAGCGTTTTGGTGTTTGTAGTTTTTGACGTTTTATATAATATTGTATTTTATTTGTAGAGAATTAGATAACAAAACAACATCTACCTTGATAACAAAACAATATAAAATGAAAAAAAAATTGTAATCTAATTTCTCTTCCGAATCTTCACTGTTATCAGCCTCTTTCTTCTTGAATTTGTTTTGGCGTTTTGAAACTTTTTCAGACGAAGCTGCTTAGTGGCATCCTGTATTTTGGTGTGATATTCTTGTTTGGTGGCATGTCATTGAAGATCAACTCTTGTTTGATGCTATTTATAATAATGGAGTCCAAAATAGCATTTTACTCTTGTGTTGATCCCTTTTTTCCATGCATATAGTTATCAAGAACAAAGCTCACATGATGATATATCACTGTCATCAGTCTCTTTTTCTTGAATATTTGTCAATCTCATTCAGCAAAATATTATTGAGATAACCCCCTCAGAAGAAGAATCCATTCAGTGAAAGCTTTGCCATCTGTGGTTATTTTAACTAACATTTTTGGCGTTTTAAAGTGAGTGGTTTCTAGAGAATATGGCGTTTGTTTTTCTGGGTGTGATCAATTCATTGTGTATAGACCCCTCTCTTATAGGAGTTTTTTGGTGCGTAGTTTAGGCGGGACTTTTTTATTGTAATAAATGATAGTAATAAAGTAACCAACTTTTCAGTTACTGTTTTTGTATTTACTGTTTTGATCAACTTTATCAGTTTTATAGGTGATAGACGTCCCATCTTCTAAGTTTGACGTTTTTTTTAAATGGCGTTATGCAGACCAAGATGACAAAATACAATAATGGAGAAAATAAAATATTAAGCAGGAAAAATATTTTTTGTTATTTCTGGCGTTTATTAAGCAATAACCTTTTTAATATTTTTTGGCATTTTACAAATAAGTAGAGAAATATATCATTTAATTATCTTAAAAAAAACAAGATTACACAGAAGAAAAAAAAAAGAAAAAAAAATTAAAACCCTTCGTCAGAAGGTATTTTATCCGAAAAGTATCCATCACTTGCGTCATCTTCTTCCTCGGAGTCTTCAACTGGATTTTCATCCATGTCATCACCTTCACCTTCATCGGCTTCTTGTTCCTAAAGATTCTAAAGCCTCCACTTAAACGTGTTTTGCATTAACTCCAATTTTGAGTCTATTTCTGTATTCACACAAGTGGCGTAATGCAATTCTTCCATGAAACCAAGCCCTTGCTTTGTCATGATGTTTTCAAGCCAGTAGACTTCCTGCTCTCCGCTGTCGTATATAACGGTCACCATGTCTGTTTCATCATCAAAACACCATGATGTCATGACAGGGTCCGGCTTTACATCTGCTTTGATTGGTCCAAATTTCCTTGTTAATGCTTTCATAAGCATATGTGTTTCATGGTATTCATTTTCCAGAGCGATGCCAAGGGATAGGATACCCCTCGGTACCTCTTCTTCCATCTTCAAAATTGCCTTGATTATCCTAACATACGCCCTCCTTCTGTTGTCAAGACACAGAACGAATCGCCTGATTGCCAGAGTATATCTCCACCAAACGATTGTTGGACGTTTTGGTTAAATTTGCGTTTTTGGTTAAAGATGTTTTTTTGCAGAAATGGATAAATTGAAGTGATTATGGAAGCGATGTTTCTACGTCGTTTATATAATGATGTTTTTGGCGCGTAATTTAGGAGGGAATTTCTTCTAATAAATGTTAATAACTGAAATTCAGTTACTGTGTTGTTTCCTCTTCCTGTAATATCCAACGCGTTTTATCACTAATTTTTGGCGATTTGTTTTTATTGGCGTTTTTTTAATGGCGTGTTATCATTTGATGGCGTTTTAAATTTGAGCGGTAAAAGACCATTTTACCCTTAATGAAGCGCATCCCACATAATAAAATTGATGTTAATTACCAAAACGCCACCGCGCAATCTAGTCCATGGATTGTTTTGATTTGACGATCCATAAACGTTCTCTCCGTTCTCACACTTTCCACCGTTTTATCTAAATCCTGACCCTATATACATATATATATAGGGGGCCCCTAAAATGAAAACCACCCCCAGTTGTAAGAATCGAGAGAACCACTTTCCAACCATTAGATATTCAAGATGGATGGATGAGATTAAAAATAATTAAAACTAATATTAAATACTTTTTGTTTTATTATGTTTTTAATATTAAAAATAATTAAAACTAATATTAAACACTTTCCAGCCATTTTTTATGCCCCGTTGTTATGCGCTGATTTTTTTTACAAAAAAACAATTTTTCTCAGGATTTGTTTTACAAAAAACATTTTTACGAGCCGTTTTTTACGCCCCTGTATTCACGCCCCGATTTACGCGTCGTTTTATGACCCGGTTTTACGAGCCATTTTTTACGCCCTGTTTTTACGCGCCGGTTTTTACACCCCGTATTTTGCGTGCTTTTTTTACGGCCCGTTTTTTACGCCCCGTATTTACGCGCTGTTTTTTTACACACATGTTTTAAAATTTTTTTACGGTTTTAAACCTTTTTTTACAAAAAAAAAAATATTTACAAAAAAACTTTTTTACAATTTTTTTTACAAAAACTTTTTATCAAAGAACAAAAATTTATACGAATTTTTTTTACGGTTTTAAGCTTTTTTTTTACACACACGTTTTTTAACTTTTTTACGTTTTTTTTACGAAAACCTTTTTTACGGTTTTAAACTTTTTTTTTACAAAAACTTTTTTACCAAAAATTTTTTACAAATTTATTTTTTCATAAAAACTTTTTTTACAAAAGACAAAAATTTATACGAAGACTTTTTTACGGTTTTAACCTTTTTTACGAAAATCTTTTTTTACATACACGATTTTAAACTTTTTTACATTTTTTACGAAATCTTTTTTTTCGGTTTTAATTTTTTTAACAAAAACTTGTTTACAAATTTTTTTTAATAAAGTAACAAAAAGAGGAGAGAGAAATGTGAAGAGAGAGAAATTGAAAAGATAGAAATTGAAAATACTTTAAAAAGAGACTTTAATGAGGAGAGAGAGATGATTTGATGGTTTTGATTAAATGACTATATTACCCTTTTGGTTGTCATTATCTGATTGGTAGAGAGTGGTTCTCGCGGTTCTTACAACTGTGGGTGGTTTTTATTTTAGCGAGAACCACCCTTATTGCGAGAACCAATGTGAACACAAAAAATTCCAAAAACACACAATTGTTTTTTAATATTTTTCTAATAAAAATCGCTATATTTCGTTACAAAAAAAACTTTTTTTTTTCGAGTAACAGTTATGGATATACATGTGCATATGTATCATTTCTTGGACAAATTCGGTAATATATTACCAGTAGTAGAAAAATGCACTTTAATTTACATTACAGTCCGCAATACACTAACTTTTACATTACCAATATTAAGAAAGCACATGTGCATCATTATGTATAACAATCATATAACGTGTTTTTGTAACAAAAAAGTTTGTGATTTTAAATGATGAAATAGGCCCATACACATGTGTTTTGGTTAGTTATATCTACTGGTTGATGGTTTGATTATATTTGTCACTTTATGATGTAAAATGTTGTTTGGATGGTATAAAGGGTGTTGATGTACATGTAACAAAGTGAAATATTGGTAATA
Source organism: Helianthus tuberosus (assembly GCA_030545235.1). Classification (NCBI taxonomy): domain Eukaryota; kingdom Viridiplantae; phylum Streptophyta; class Magnoliopsida; order Asterales; family Asteraceae; genus Helianthus; species Helianthus tuberosus. The sequence goes on from CM060441.1 coordinate 24,796,175, forward strand.
GTATTGTATTATGGATGGTAGGAGGCAATGGTATTGTATTACGGATGGTTGGAGGTAATGGTAGTGTATTATGGATGGTATGATAGATGAAAGGGAATGTGTATTCAAAGTGGTGTACCAAAACACGTTATAACATGTTCATACATATAGATGCACATGTGCATTTCTAGTGTTGTTAATGTTATAACAAGTTCATACATATAGATGCACATGTGTATTTATAATATTGTTAATGTAAAAAGTAGTGTATTATGAATGGTAGTGTAAATGAAAGTGCAATTGTCTGATATTAGTAATGTATTACGGAATTTGTCAAAGAAATGGTACATATGCATGGATAATTGTTACTCAAATTTTTTTTTATAAAAAATAGTAAAAAAAATTTTTTTGAGTGTTTTTGGATTTTTTTTAGGTATTTTTTAGTTGTGTTCACACTTGGTTCTCGCAATAAAGGGTGGTTCCTAACGGATCCTTCTCCTATATATATATATATATATATATATATATATAGGGGAAGGTTCATTGGGGAACAATAAAAAAGTGGGGAACAGCGGGGAACCGACTCAAACGAACTCCGATTGGACTCATTCCAGCGGCGTTGGAACCGGCTCGTCGAACCCTAACTAAGATCTCTTAAGTCTTAACCCTAAACCCTAAATCCTAACTCCTAAACTCTAAACCCTAAAGCTAAAAAATAAGGTTAAAACCTAAGCTAAACCGTAAAATCTAAACTATAAACCCTAAAGGCTAAACCTAAAGCTAAACCCTAAACCCTAATGCTAAACCCTAAAGCTAAAGCCTAAAGCTAAACCCTAAAGCTAAACCTTAAAAGCCAAACCCTAATATATTTAGGGTTTAGGGTTATGATTTAGGGTTTAGGGTTAAGAGATCCTAGTTAGGGTTCGATGAGCCGGTTTCAATGCCGCTGGAATGAGTCCAATCGAAGTTCGTTTGACTCGGTTCCCCACTGTTCCCCAATGAACCTCACACTATATATATATATATATATATATATATGCATCACATCTTAGAATTTAAATTTTGTTTTGTTCGGTATAAACTAATAAACTTTCTAAAGGATATATTTTCATGTTTAGGTTAAAATTAGCATGTTTTAAAAAGTTTGTTATGGAGTTAGGAACTTTATTGTTATTATTATTATTGTTAAATGTGTCACAAAAGATATTATGGCATAAATATTAAATTTAGTGACAGGTTTGGAAGTTATATAAGTAATTAGTGGATTATAAAGAATAATATTATGTTACATACTATTTAGATTATTTTTGCTATTTGATATTTAGTATTTTTATTATTCGTATGTTAGGGTACTTTCCATCTTTCGAAGATTTCCCAAGTTGTGCGGTGTTAGGCAAGATTAAACAAGAACACCAATCGTGAGTTGATTCGTTTCTAAATTCCCCAAAAAAAAAATTTGTCATTAACTCCTTTTGGGGTATATAACGTGTTTTATTGCTATTATGTTATTTAAATTCATAACATGCAAAACAATGTGTCGCTATGTGTTACATGTTACTAAAATCTATTGTTTTCCTATACGTGCATCTACGTGTTACTCTCTTTGTGTCACAGGTTTATATTGTGGATCCACTGGCTAACCGGTTCCCTACGACCATGGGTTGAACTTGGTATCGCCAACATCATTAGATTTGCTCTTCGGGATTTGAATCTCATTGTGTCTATTGTTACTATAATTGTTATATTGCGTTGTTAATTGTATATGTGGTGTTTCTTATATAACATTTGACATTGCACGTTAATAAATAATGTTTTAAAAATAATAATACAAAAACATTTTTAATTAAAAATTGGATCTATTCACCAACAGTTTTGTTGACCCCAAAACTTTTTCTTTTATGTGTGATACAGGTACACTAGTGTGAGCCGAATTCGAGACAAGGACACTTAGAGCTTGCCTTAGTAATTAAACTGGATATTGTTATGTTTTATGACTTTGCTTGTATGAATAGTTGGAATTCTATGTTTATGTGTGACGAATTTTAATGTGATTGTTTTATAGTGTCTATTGTGCATAAATACTTTATTGCGTTTTACGGTGCCATATGTTGCTTTATTGCTTCATTGCGATCTTTGCAAAATGTAGGGTTTCTATTATTAAAAATTAATTTAATTGCCATTTTGTATATTTAAAAAAGTGTTAGTTACATATGTTGATATGTGAGATGTTTGTTACACGGATTTTATTTTTATAAGACAATGAAAAATAAGGCATTTTATTCTATTGTGAGTTAGAAAAAAAAAATTATTGTGTTTTTTGTCTATTGCGTTTAAAAAACACATTTTCTTGTGTTTTTAGTTCGTTGCGTTTTAGAAAAAAAAAACACATTTTTATTTGTTTTTGGTCCATTGTGTTTTAACAAAAACACATTTTATGTGTTTTTAGTCCGTTGCGTTTTAGGAAAAACACATTTTATGTGTTTTTAGTTCATTGCGTTTTAGGTAAAACATATTTTTATGTGTTTTTAGTCAATTGCGTTTTATAATAAACATCTTCTTTTGTATTTTCTGGTCATTGTGTTTTAGAAATAAGAAATTTCTTTGTTTATTTAGGCCATTGCGTTATAGAACAAAGACATGTATTTGTGTTTATAGTCCATTGCGTTTTACAAAAAAAAAACATTTCTTTATGGTTTTTCAGCCATTGCGTTTTAGAAATAACACATTTCTTTTGTGTTTTTTGTCTATTGCGTTTTAGAAATAAGACATTGATTTGTGTTTTTGGTCAATTGCGTTTTAAAAAAAAGTCATTTTATGCTTTTTGTCCGTTGCGTTTTACGCATCTAGGTTTTCGAAATTTTTTTGTCAAAAATATAGCAATAGTATACTCGTTTTGAAGATAAAAAACACTCATTTTTGTGATTTTTTATAAAAAAAAATAATGTCGTATGAAAGATTTATCAACGTTTAAAATACGGGGGGAATTGGGGAAGAGAAAAACTATTGCTTTGGATTGACTAGAATACCCCTACACAAACTCACACGCCTCCATTTTTTTTTATCAATTATACCCATTTAATTCAAACCCTTGATTAATCAATTGATGGTGAAGATTACTTTCTAGTCTTTCAAAACAAAAACAAAAAAACTTTCTAGTATATATTCTAAAAAAAACTTTCTAGTATATTCTGACCCTAAATTTATAACGAAGCAAATTCTGTAGTTATATCATGTAAGAAGATAAATGAACACTCAAGTCTGCTTTTTATAACAGTTGGGTTACGATAAACTTAACGATTATTATATTTTTTTTTTTGAACGGCGATATTTCTACAACAGGCGATAGAGATCGCACCTAACCCTATAATTCGGGTAGGCCCCTCCGCCCCACTCCGGCAGCCAAGACTATGTTGTCTTAACCGGGCCCACGCTTGGTGCATCAGAGTTTGGCTAAGGCGTTCCCCGAGAAAATTTCCAGCCCCCCGCCCATATGACAGGAGTTGCACCCTCCACAAGAAACGAGGTTCTCTGGAGTAAATGCACTGTAGTAGAAAACTCGGGTTGGCTCCCGGGATTCGAACCGGAGACCGGCCCTCCACCCGTTCATTGCCCTTCCCCCCAAATGCGGTGGGTGGGGATCGAACCTTGGTCTCCTAGGAAACCAAAATCCTTTCCACCACTCCACCACAAGTGGAGGATTAACGATTATTATATGCTTCTAACTTTAAAAATATCATAAATATATTATAAAAATAAATGAAGTTACATAGAGGAAGCAATCACATAGGCCCCATACATCATATCACTATTTAATGATTTTGTATCTGATTTGTTTGATTGGATGTTGACCTATTGACTTTATGGTGGGGTGAGAGAAAGGTCAATGAAAGAATTGCACACCAAAAGAACACCCATTTGATTACACAAGTTTTTTGTTGGAAAATTTTTTCTCTAATAAAGCTTATAACTACTAGGCCCATTATTTGATCCGAAAATGCAGTTGGAACTTAAGCCCAACTAAAGCCTTTTATGACAGAAACTTAACCCCATTAAAGCCTTTTAAGACGCCAATCACAAGCAAGGCCCAATGTCATTTCTAATTACGCCCAAACCAAGAGTCGAAGACTTGTCCCAAAGGCCCGATCTTTAGACAATTAGTTAATTTTGTATGTAAATTATTATTAGACACTTGTTAAATAACGTGCGTAATTATGCATATAATATATGTAATTAGAGTTAAAACAACCCACGCTTGATTTTGTGTTTTGACCATGCGTGATTTCTTCTTCACGCGTAATTAGGGTTTGAAATTTATAACGTACGTAATTTACAAATGAACATGCATAATTAAGTCGTGTACTGGTCGCACGTTAACTCGTTAGGGGGCTATTGTACAATAACCCACCCCCTTATTTAATATGGTTAAAAAAAACTTGTGTCGTATAAGTTACCCTTTTTTATCTACTAAAGATATAATTGTTTTTTTTATATATAATTCAAATATTTTGGTGATATGTGCGCGAATTAAGAATCATTTTGCTAAGGATATACACCAATATTGAATATAAAACTCACAACCCGTTTTAGACCTTTATCGAAATGACTATTAACATACTCAAAATTGATACATCAACCTAGTGTCTATTAAGTGAAGAGTGTTAGTATGACATACATATAAGCATTATTATCATCAATTTAAATTTTAATATAGTTGTGTAAAGAAAGTTGAGATTGTGGTCAAAGGTGACCTAAACTTGAATGTATGGTGAATTGCCTTTTGGTGAGGTTAATGCTTCCATTTGTATGTTCATTCTTGTTGTATCAATTTGCTAAAACGACTTGGCTTTACCGAAGTCCGAGTCTTTTATTTACAAAAGTAAATCAAATTCTTTATTTTCTAGCGTTTGAGATTTCTTTTTCTCAAAAAAATATTGTGATTTTTAGACAAAGGCATTAAAACTATTACCTTTTTTTCTACTTGCTTCATTCCACATTGAACAACTGCCTATAAATAGACTAGACTTTAGCTGATGGTCTCTTGGCGTACGGCACCAAGTCTTCATCCCCTTCAAGGTGGTGCATGTTTAAGTCTTATAAAGTGACCAGTATGTGAATTTTAGGAATATAAATTCAGAGGGCGTTTGGGTTCGCCATTAGAATAAATGGACCGGATTCTTAGAAAAACTAGAATCAAAGTTTATAACCCAAGAGTCAGATATACTTGGGTATTTGTCAGATTGTTGGGTATTGACCCCATATTCTAAAAAAACCTTAGAGTAAAATGCAATTTTACCCCCCGGGGTTTTACTCTACTGACACTCTTACCCCTTGAAACCAAAATCTTGTTGCCCTACCCCCGGACGAATGCCAATTGCCTTAATGTTACCCCCTGCTATGTTAAACGGTCAAAGGGTATAGTAGTAATTTCGCTGTTTATTTACTTAGTCACATTAACAAAGACCTTTACTTATGTCACTCATTCTACCTTACGTCCCAACCATTTCCCACACGCTTTTAAAACTTGTTGTCGTCGGCGAAGATTCATGCGACCATCAGGGTTTAGCGATTCAAACTATTTTGACCAGAACACTTCTAATCATCAAAATGCCGATTCAAACTATGATCAGAGACATGTTGAGGCGAATGTCAGGTATGTTTCGCGCTTTGTTTTGTTCTAGATCGATTTCAGTTGAAGTTCCTGTTGAGGCAAATGCCATGTTTAACAAGGTAACACATTAGTTTTTTATACGGTTTATCCTTAGGTGAATGTGTTTATTATCAAACAAGGGTTTACTGTTCATTTAATTTTTATAAGATCGCTTGAAACAGGGGTTAATTAGAGGTTTATTGAAATAGGGGTTAAGTAGAGCTTCATTGTTCTTGTGGATTCTTTGTTTGTGGAATCACAGTGGATTCTTGTTGTTTGTGGAATCACAGTGTGTAACAACTCCCAAAAGACCCTATGGAAAACCGTAATCAAAACCCAGGACCTGCATGACGAAACCCAGCGCGAAAAATGAAGAATCTGAAGTCGTTGCATCCCAGGCGCCAAGTGGGGGATACCCTACATCTCCCGCGACGCACGAGGGAGTACTAGACTACGTGGCTCCGTTTCGCGACAAGTGGCAAGGCTATACAGTTGACAAGGCTGACCTAGCCCTAATAGGCTGTCGCACAACGCGGGGGAGACCCCTGATCCTCCAGTGAAGCACGGGAGAATCCCAGTTTGGCTATATAAAGGCAATCGTGGGAATAGTTCAGTTGCACCAAATCGTTACTCTTTCTCACTCGAAACATTGTTCTAATACCCGAAGCCCCTAAACCTCGAAACTCTACTCTGTAGTCAGCGTACTAACCCTGATCACTGGTACGATACCCTGTCCGATTGGTCCGAAACCAAATCAACGAATGTCAAAGTGTTGCCTGAATAAAGCTATACTTTGTTAACTAAGTTGAGGTTTTGATCTCGTAATTATCGTTAAAGTTTGAATTGGGTTAATACACTAATACGTGTTACATTGTGTGTTTAATTAGGAACCTAGGACTTAGACCAAGAGGTGATTACTGAAAACCCTAAATCTGCAAAGTGAGTCATTCTATTTTACTCAAATGATTTGCAAAACCCGAAATGTTTTCTAAGTTGTATTTACAGTGATTAAGTTTTTGTATTCTTAAATTACTGCAGATATGTGGGGGTTTGTATACACTACTTGATAATCTTTACTTTTAGACAACGGGTTAGCCAATGAGTGATATGACCACAATCACAGGAATTGCCACCGAATGACAAATATTGATTTGAGTAATTGTAAGAAATAAACAAATGTATAAACCCTTAATGTTGTAATTATAACATTGTATCTTTTCATAAATCTGAATGAACTCACCAGTATTTTTCGCTGATAAAATGTTTTTAAAACGCATTTCAGGTGATTTACTGTGAAGAGAAGGAAAAGTGCTATGAGGCACTCAAGCTTAAAAAGTTGCTATATAACCTGAATAAAATGTGTTTTGTAATCAAGGGTTTATCCCTGTGAAAATCCTTCATGTAAATACGGATTTCGTCCCACAGTTTATGAAATGAAACCTACAGTGTTTAAAAACTCTGATATTTTTCCTGACACCCAGTCCTAAAGAAAATTCCGTTGCGATAATTTTAATAAACACCGGTACCATTTGTATCTGCTCATGGCTCCCGCCCATGGTAGGGTTGGGGGTTGTGACACAGTGGATGATCATGGTGTTTTTTTTCTTTGTATTGTAGTTTACTGTTGTTTGTTTTCATTTGTTTCATTAAATGATCATTGTTGTCTAATTTCATTGTTGTTTGATTGTTTGTTTGCAGTTGAGGTGAGGATGCAGGTAATGATAACAACCATTGTGTTCCACATGGTGGTCACAATGCATGGCCACTCTTTCCTGCACTTCCAGTATCCCCCCTGCATGAAAAGGGTAGAATAGTGACTGTAGGATGGATGCTGATATTATGTTATATATATATATATATATATATATATATATATATTATAACTGTAGGATGGATGATTATATTCTGTAACTTTCAGACTTATTGATGATCATCTTTTGGTGTTTTAATATTTTAAATGATCTTATTTTATGTATCTTATGTGGGCTAACTTCACTTTACTGTAGAATATTTGATTAGAATTAAAGTTTTATTAGAATATTTGATTACAGAATGTGATTACAGTTTGATCAGTATTACAGTTAATGATAATCACAGTTTAATTAGGATTACAATTAAGGATGTACACAGTTTGATTAGTATTACAGTTAAGGATGTATTACGGTTTGATTAGGAATATGTTGATTATGATGTGCATTTGTGCATTTGAGTTTGATAGCAGCATTATATTACAGTTTAGGGGGTTAACTAGGACTAGGAGTTTGATTTGGGCATTCTTTTAATAATCACAACATTGATCACGGTTTTGGAATTATCATTTCAGTTTTGGAACTAGGATTAGGAATTCATAAAAGGTATTGATCACAGTTGGCCATTATAGGTTAGTTATAAGTTGATATTGATTACAGTTGCAGGCTTTGACTTTTCCTCGGTCAACTAATTTAAGGTGGTGAGTATCCAAGGTCAAATAGATTAGGTGGGAATGGTAAAGAGTGTGTGCAGATGTTTTCTTGTTACAAAAACCAGGGGGAAAGATTGAAAGGGTAAAATGGTCATTTCGCATGACAACTAATAGATCTGGTAAGTCATTTAACAATAGGGGTAAGATTGAGGCAATTGGCATTCGTTCGGGGGTAGGGCAACAAGATTTTGGTTTCAGGGGGTAAGAGTGTCAGTGGGGTAAAAACCGAGTGGGTAAAATTGCATTTTACTCAAAACCTTAATTCAAAATCCAATTTCCTTACACTACTACACAAATGAGTATTACCAATGATCAATCATGATGGGTGGTATCCGTTGGGTGTCACCAATGGTCTCCGACGGAAACTAGTAAAAACAAAAAAAAATGGAAAAAACAATAGGAAAACGGTGGTGATTTGTCATTGATTACCAATACATTACCGATGGATACCATAACCTTGGAAAAAGTGACCATCACTGACGAATTACTCACGGACATCCGATACGGGTGAGTCCGTGTCTCAGAACTCTTTCCAATAGAAGATCTATTGCTGATTTGAGGACTAGTTTGACATAGACACCCTCATCATTGATTTTAGGATTAGATCTCCCCCCCCCCCCAAATTTTTTAATCTTTTTTTCCATGCGGGTGCTTAAACGACAGGTACTTTCATCAGTAATCTTTATCTAATTTGAGGATAATATTCCTGCCCATTTTTCAGTCGATTCCTAGTAAGGGCCTAATTGCAATCTATAAATAGCAACGAAAACCTACCATAAATGGCAACCTAATATCAACCATTTCCAAAACAGTAAATGATAGCAAAAAAATGAGTCTTGTTTTCGTTCAATACCTATAACTATAATTGATTTCCTTCATCCTGACCAAACGTCGCCTTTGTTTATTTATGTCACACCCCAACTGATGGCGGAAACATCAGAGTGAGATGAAAACGAGATTGCAAGAGACTTCATAACGCTAATTGTGACAATATTTAATAATCAAGATTTCATTTCATACTAAAACAAGTACAATGTTTGGTGGCAAAGATGCAATACCTGAATAAAGAAAATAAAATACAACAAGTACTAAAATTAAAAATGGGTTTCTAGTCAATCCTACTAGATTCCGTTCATCATCACCATCGTCAATTTCCTGCAATACATATTAAAGTACATGTAAACACATAAAGTATTGGTGAGCATACAAGTTTGAGTACTAGAAAAAGTATAAAAGTTTAAACAAATCCACATGGCATAATCGTAAACTAAGACTAACATAACAATACTAGCATGCGCTTATAATTGTCAACCCAAAGATTCCCGCTAGCGTAATCTTGTCGTAGCAATGACAAGACCGTTTTGTTTAACTTAACATGACCCCAAGAATACGGGGGGTGCGTTAATCCTATAGCGCTATACATGTTAAGGGGGGCTCGTACGAAGTTAATGACAAGTATAACACAAATAAGTATCTAGCATGTATGAGTTATAGTATCACGTATCAAGCATGTATATTGGATTGTTTGTTTGTAAGCATGTTTGTAAGTGTATGCGTGCGTTTTGAATAAGGAATAAGTATTGCACCCAAAAGTGACGTAAAAGAAAAAGGGTTATGTACACCCGCAATTTTTCTAGCTTTCCGATTAAACCGAGAGTTTGACGAGCGTTGAGAGTTGGAACACCGAAGTTACCCAACATTGGGGAAATAAAGGTGTGTGAGTATTCGGATTCATGAAGGATTCGGATTCAGAATTTAAGTATAAAAAGTATAAGTATGTGAAAATATATCTTGTCTAACTCGTTTTGAAACTAAGTTTTTATGTGATTTCATTGGTCCTAACTTGCCCAATAGAATCATAAACAAGGAGTTTAGAACAAAGATAAAATAACTCAAGTTCATAACACCTAACCATAAACCGGTTAGTATCATGAATTCGGCTAAATATATATTTTATATTTTATATTATATAGTATAGATTATTTTATTTAGTCCATCATGTATAATCATAGAAATCATGTAAATCAAGCATGGAGGTAGGATGATAAACATTCATTAGACCTCATTTTATGAATTCACCAAAGCACAAAGTTTATCAACATAGTTGATAAACCTGGTTGGTTATGAATAAAAATAACACAAACTAACTAATTTTGCCAAGTAGCCAAGTAAGATCAACCCGGGTGTTCCATACCCATCATGGTAAATGTTGGAGGTACGGCGGGGTTGTGTTACTTTGAGTCTTGGAAGTTACTTGGATGAACATAAACAAAAATAACAAGCGAGGTAGTGGAACTATTTTGGAAACCCAAGACTCCCGCGGTTCACACTTCTGCCAAAATACAAGTTCATCCATATTAAAGATGGTGAATCTTGGATGGTTTCAACACTTAGAACATATATGAGCAGAACTTAAAAGAGTTTTTAAGCTTGTTTCTTGGTGGAAATCAACCACAACACAAACCAACAACTATGAAATTAGTTGGGAACTTGGTGGGTACAAGATTTCACCAAGTTTTAGTCAAAATATACAAGAAATAAGTATAAAATCAAAGCAGAATTTTAACTCTACTTTGGACCTCAAATATGGTGAGGTTTCACTTTAGTTTGCCAATGCAAACTTGTGGAAACATTCCTATAGGTCATCCAAGTAGTTTAGAAGAAGAAAACATGAAGAAATAAGAAGAGAAGCGAGTGAAAACTCACTTGGAATACTTGAGAGTATTCTGCCTTGCTTGAGAAAGTTGAGAGAATTTGAGAGCTTGAGAGAGATTTAGATGAGTGGAAAGTGTTTAGAAGGTGGTAAGGGGTTGTATTTATAGTTAGGATTAGGGTTTGGGTGTTAAATGAGGTGGTTGAGGGTTGAAAGGAGGGAAATGGTAACAAAATTCACGTGTTTTAAAAGATTCTGCCAAACCTGCTCGTTTTGCACAGCCGTGCGGATCAAGTACACGGTCGTGCGGATCACGGATCATAGGGTGGTGCACATCAGTTGTGTGGTCATGCGGATCGCAGTATGCATGGTCGTGAAACTCAGTTGCATGGTCGTGCACCACCTGTAGAATTTACCAAACTTTCTAGAATTGGCAGTTTGACCCCCAGAGTTTGATAATTCAATTATTTTATTCTAGAAACTCATAATTAAGCATGTTTTTAGGTATTCCAAGTGTATCAAAGTAGTGTATGACTATAATTCACGTATAATTGATAATTTCAAGTATTTCAAGTGTTGATTTTTGCGTATAAACATGTATTCGAGATTGTAGCGTATAACACAAGTACGTAACATGTATAAGTATAAAGATGAATTCCGTTATGATCAAAGTCTCGTATTATAAGATTGGAAAGGAAATACGAATTATGACATGATTACAAGCTTCCAAAAATAGAAATACGAAGACACTTTCTAAACAAGGAAAGTACAAAAATGCGGAACGTTACAGTCTCCACTAATTTATGAAATTTTGTCCCGAAATTTATTCAAGATGAAGACTCAACGAACAAGTGTGGATACTTGGTCTTCATATCACTCTCGAGTTCCGAAGTGAATTCAGCGCCATGTTTTCCTTCCCATCGAATCTTGACAATGGGAATTCGACTGCGCCTTAGCTGCTTAGTTCCTCGGTCCATGATTTCGAGCGGTTTCCCGAATAAATGTAGAGACTCGTTGATTTGGAGATCGTAGAGTGGAACTTTAAGTCCTTCTTCGTCTTAGCACTTCTTGAGATTTAAAACATGAAACTATGGATGAACGTTGTTGAGTTCTTGAGGTAGATCCAGTCGATCCGCTACCTTGCCAATCATTTCGAGAATCTTGAAAGGACCTACGAAGCGAGGAGGGAGCTTGCTTTTCTTACCAAATCGAACTACTCCTTTCTAAGGGGATACCTTGAGAAGTACGTGATCACCAACATTGAATTTCAAAGGTTTGTGTCTTCTACAAGGGTAACTCTTTTGTCGACATCTAGCATAATCCAAAAAGTATTTAATATAGCTCATTTGGTTTATTAATTCTGATCTTTCTCTTCAGAATCAAGGTTTTGAATAGCAACACTTGCTTGGGATAGTTATGGTTTGCCTCATAAAAGATATTTCGTAAATGGATACAGATACTATACGCATAAACATGCTACTTGGTAGTTAACATATAATAGTGAATTATGCGTGAGCGGGCTTCTTACAAGGAGTCAGAAAGAGTCAGAATATGACTATTATAGATTTCTCGATGAGGTCTTAAAGGTTGAATACTACAGTGTTGGTTGTTACGTTGTTGTGTTCTTCAAGTGTACATGGTTTGATAGTAGCCATAGGGTTTGGGTGGAACAAACATGGTTTGGTCGAATTTAAATTCAAATCAAGGCTAAAAACTAACAACCAAATCTTTTTTAACATCACAAGCATAACAAGTGTATTATACGTTGTATCCTCTGATGGAAGATAATTTCAAACATAGGTTTGCAGTTGTCAATACTGTTAATGAAGTCGCTCTGATGATGATAATTTAGGTGTTGTTTGTTTTTTAAGAGGTAAAATGTCTGCAGTCTGCGGACCACATCTGCAGACATCTTTAGAAGAAGAGGTGGACCAAACCTCTGCAATCTGCAAGAAGAAGGTTGTGTGTTTTTTAATGTATACAGACTTCTAAAATAAACTGGTGGTGGTGTACGGACGGTGGTGGTGGGTGGTGGTGGTGTTGGACGGTGATGATGTTAGATGGTGGTGGTGGGTGGTGGACGGTGGTTGTGATGATGGTGATGGACAGTGGTGGTGATGGGTGGTGGTGAGTGGTGAGTGGTGGTGTTTAACTCTCTGCAGACCTTAGAAGATCTTAGAAGTGGCTGGGCCAAGTCTGCACCAAAAAGAGCTCGAGCAGACGTTTTTTAATGAAACGTCTTCAGGAAAACAAACAGTCTGCGCTTGACAATGTCTGCGCGGCGCAAACAGAAGAGCTTGTGTAGAGCTTTTCAGAAAAAAAAAAAAAAAAAAAAAAAAACACCACCTTAGATAAAGAACAATTATTTGATATCTAGGATAGGGCGAATCATTCAACATTTATAGAAGTGAATGGAAATATAGACCTTATTTGTCTTGTCATGACAGGTGATGTCATCGAAGTCAAAACTGATGACAACAAGAATGCTAGGGACGAGGGAATAACTTAAAGGCACATATGATGATACGGAAAAGGAGAAAAGAAAGATGATATGCTTTTGTATTAGCATTATTTTGACAACTAGTTGATTTGGGACTCAAACATTGACGAGATGCGTGATGCTTTTTAGCATTTGTAATATATATTGTAAATTTGTCTTTGTATCAATTTATGTTGTTATTTTTAAACAGGGATGGAGTAGTATGTTATTCCGAAGTCGGGTAGAATGTGAGTAAGTTTCCCAAGTGATATATACCTTGTTGAAGTACACAGATTAATTGTAATTTTATCATGAGTTACAACCTAATCGTGTGCATAAGTTAGTATATCTAGATAGATTAGTTGACATTGTGAATGACACTAATTATTATATTGTTATTAATAAAACTAAAATGGTTTAAAACACCGGATAATGGAAATATTCAATTTCTAGATGAACTTGAAGATTAATGATACACTATACTTTCATAAAAAAAAGAGAAATTTCACTTTTTGTCCTTTATGTTTGTACTGAATTTTGAAACGTGCCCTTTAAAAGTTTTAGTTTCAGTTTATGTCAAAAAAGCACATGTTTTATATCACTTTATGTCCTTTACACCAAACTGAGTTAGTTTACTCAGTTAGGTTTATTTAATGCAAGGGTATAATTGTCATATCGAGTTTGATTGCAGCTGTTGTCCCTTTATATTCTTCGCAACTCATAATTATCCTTCTAATTTCACTCTATGATCTCAATCATCCTCCTAATTTATGCAAATTAATTCCACGATGAACCCTAATCCAGTCAACAATGGAAGACAATTCATGATCCGGCAACACTTATCCCAATCTGAAGTCGATGCCTTCTACGGTAATTTTTAGGGTTTTGAGTTTTGTTTATTGAAATTATGAATAATACTAATCGATCATTGCATAATAAAGTGGGGTTCCCAAATCTATTCACCATTAAGCTTTATCACAGTGGCAAATTCACCCGATTTCCCGATAGGGCTTATGTTGAAGGAGACTGCAATTTTATTAACTTGTTAGATGATGATAAGTTCTCTGTGCATGAACTGGATTGTATCGTGGACAAGTTTGGCCTTCCAAATGATATTGAAAGCTATTATCACTTTCTTGTTCCCGGTGAGAATCTTGATTTTGGACTAAGGGCTTTAGGAAGTGATGCAGATGTTTTAGATTTTATCAAAGTTATTCCTCAGTCTAGGGTGATGCATATGGGTTACTTAGAGCTTATGTAACTGAATTGATGAACACAAATCCAGGGACAACTGTGAAAATTGAAGTAGAACCACCAGCAGATCCTGAGTCAACTAAAAGGAAATTTAAAAGAGTATATGTGTGCTTGGGGGCTCTGAAACAAGGTTTTAAAGCTATTGGAAGATATATGTTGGGACTTGATGGGGCTTTCATAAAAGGTCCATATCCAGGCCAGGTTCTTAGTGTAGTTGGGGTTAATCCCAATAATGGCATTTACCCTGTCTCATATGCTATAGTAGAGGCTGAAACACTAGACTCTTGGACTTCGTTTCTAGAATGCTTAGGTGATAATCGGGATTTGGAAGCCAATTCAAACTTTACATTCTTAAGTGACAGGCAAACGGCCAGTCTTTATCCCTTATTTATTTGTTACATTATTCTTCATGTATATCTTCTTATTAACAGTACATCCTTTTATGGCCTATTTAGGGCATTATTCCAGCGATTATGAAGGTCTTCCCATTTGCTGAGCAAAGATTTTGCCTAAGACACATCTATGAGAACATGAGATTACAATTTAAAGGAAGGGCTTTCAAAGACCTTTTGTGGAAATGTGCAACAACAACAACTGTTGTTGAATTTGAAAAGGATATGGATGCTTTAAAAAGTTTCAACAGTGAGTGTCGCTTGTGGTTGTCTAACATACCTCCTAAACATTGGTCAAGGTCTCATTTTTCTGGTAATTTAAATTGTCTTTACAAGTATAATATTCTATTATTTGTTAAATAGGGCATTAATATATTGTTTAACCTTGTGTATTATAGGAAGGGCAACATCTGATATGTTGCTCAACAACATGTGTGAGGTGTTCAATTCAAAGATACTTAAAGGAAGGGACAAGCCCATCATTACACTGTTAGAATTCATTAGAGAGTATTGCATGAGAAGAATTGTTAATGTTCTTCAGTTGATTGAGAGGAGTGATGGCTTACTAACACCATATGCTACTCAGTTTTTTAAGGAAATTAAGAAGGATGCTACCAGGTTTGTATTTCTTTCATGGTTATAAATAACATGTTATTTGATTTGTGATATGTATTAAACACTGCATTGACGACTGAACTATAATTTGGAATGGTGAAGGGCACTATCAAGTCACTGGTGGTGTTAATCAGTATGTGGTGAACATGGAACAGAGGACATGCAGTTGTAGAAGATGGGAACTCAATGGCATACATTGCAGACATGCTGTGGCAGCCATCTGGAATAGAGCTTCACATGGGCAAGTGGGCTTACCAGAAAGCTTTGTCCATCCTTTTTATAGGATGGATAGGTGGTAGCAAGTTTACACATTCAAGGTGTATCCAATTAATGGTAAGTCAATGTGGCCAAGATCTCTACTGCCAACAACAATCACACCACCATATTACCATAAGTCTGTTGGGAGGCCAAAGAAAGCAAGGAGGAAAATGGCCTCAGAGTTGGAGGACATCACAAAGGGTGGGAGACTAAGGAAGGTTGGTACATCAGATACTTGTGGCAAGTTTGGTAATACATGGTACAACAGCAGGTCCTGTAATGGTAGGTCAGAGGCTGTCCAAACTCAGCAAACTAGTGCTAAGTCTAGTAAACTTGGTGTTGGATCAACAAAAGGGCAGAAAAGGGAATGTGTTGGTATCGTACAGGTCATTAGCTACAACAGTTTGTGAATTTGGCCATTGTGCATGTGAGTTGTGCAGATTGTGCATTTGGCCATTAGTTTACAACAGACAACAACAAGCCGCAACATAGTCTACAAGACCATTTCATTACATTGTCATTACTAAACAAAAGTCATTACACTTCCATTACTAAACAAAAGCCAATACATTATAGCTACAACAGTTCATTTCATTGACGGAATACAAAAACATAGACACAAAAAAGACCCAGCTGCAAATTAGGTATTTCTTCCAACTTCTTGCGTTTTCTTCTAATCTTCTTCTTTGTTCTTCATAGTCGTTCTTGAACTTCAACAAATCGGGTATGATGTCCACGCAAGTTTGACACATTTTTGGTGGTTCAATCCACATAAAAAGCCCACATTTTCTATTCTGTAACAAAGAAATGAAACAAAAAAAACCAGTTATCTTCATGCTTGTTCTTGCAAGTTCAGTACATAAAAGTTACCTTGTCGTGGCATCTATAGAACTTACGGCCTGGATTTTTGGAGGTTTTTGATGTTCGAATCGCTGCTTCCTTTCTACACCCACAAAGCACCATTATCGACACCTTGAAAGAAAACCGGAGGAAGAAGATGCAAATGATAAGAGAGATTTGAAACCCTAAAATAATTGAGGAAGAAGATGCATAAAGGGGTTAAAAAGGGGCGATGAATAAAGTAAAAACTTGAAATGACAATTATACCCTTGCATTAAATAAACCTAACTGAGTAAATTAACTCAGTTTAGTGTAAAGGACATAAAGTGATATAAAACATGTGTTTTTTGAACATAAACTGAAGCTAAAACTTTTAAAGGACACGTTTCAAAATTCAGTACAAACATAAAAGATAAAAAGTGAATTTTTCTCTAAAAAAGTTATAAATCAATATACTTGAGTTATCATAAAACAATTGAGTTAGGAATTTTTAAAACAATAATCCCAAAAGTCGTGCCCCTTGAATCCTAGTTTTCTAATTCTGTATTCACTTTTGCCAGACACTTAAAAACTAAAAGAAAAACATGTGACCCTTCACCGAGTGAGAACTCGGGGTAATTGTGAACCCCAAGTTTTTTTTTTTTTTCCTTTTTTTAAAGAATCCGGTCCACTAACAAATTAGTCCTGATTACAAGGTTGAAATGAACACGGGATGAGTAATTTCAAGTAACAAAAAGCCAATCATTTTAGAGGCCATAAGCAAAAAAGAAAAACCGGGGCCTTTTTTAACAAGTCATTATTTTTTCTAAACAAAATATAATAATAGAATTTAAAATGTAGAATTCAATCTAGATGTTCTTTGTGAATAGAATTGCAAGGTTTTTTCAAAATTAAATTATGTTAAGGAATTAGTGAGGATTATTTGATCTTGTGAATGGAATTGCAAGGTTTTTTTTCAAAATTAAATTATATTAAGGAAGTGAGGATTATTTAATCTTCTATTTTTGCAAACAAAACCCAATATATAGTTATAGAAAAGCTTTTGTTAGAATTTGAAGGCCACAAGTCTTGTACCAATAGCCTAAGGGTGAATGGAGTGGTTAAACATTTGAGCCATAGGTAAACTCTAAAATCACCCAATTAACCAGTGACACATTATTTTACCTATTTTGTTTATCTATTGCTCAAAAACGTTAACGGTGGTTTACCTATCTTGGATTAGGTAAACTATTATTTAAAAAAAAATGAAACCATCCAATCATCACCAAGCCTTCATCTTCCCTCATCGATAAAGGTTCACCGATCGGCGATCACACAACCACCCCGAGCGGTAAACACCATTGGCGACGGTGTTACCGCTCGGTAAACACCTTTACCGTCTACTCCGTTCACCCTAATTTCATTAAACTATAGGTCCGGCTCTACGTGTTTATAGATAGTTAATACGAGTGAACATGGTGGGGTCCATTTGCCCATGCATGCCAGCTTAAAAGCCATAACTCTTCCATAATATATATCGTGTCACTCACACACGGCACACATACATGAATGAAGCTTCCTTTCTATGCATGTAACCCTTGTTTGTCTTTCTGGACTGACACTTTCTACATGCAAAGAAGGCTGTAAAGTCAAACACAAAAGTCTTTTAACTGCATGTTTCCAATTAATACTTGCCCTAAAAGTCATATATCGCAAATGCGTAGCAGCGTCCAATTAGGTGATTTTTCTCGTCACAAAGTTTTTCCCACAAAATGGGTGTTTGCCAGGGGTGGAACCAGAGGAGGGTCAAGAGGGTCCGTTGACCCTTCGATCTCCAGAATTTTATTGAATTTTTATTTATAAAATTTGAGTTAAAAAAAAAACAATCATGAGATGGACCCTCTAATTGTAACCTGTAAAGAAATTAAGCTTTTGATGACCCACCTACTAAGACGTTCTGGTTCCGCCACTGATGTTTGCTACGCATTTTTGAAGCATTTATGCGTAGCAAACCTCCCAGTTTTCTATCAGTGTGAGAGGGTGTAAAATTTTTGAGTCATGTAGTAAAAAAAAAGCTCTAAATAACTTTGTTATAAGACCATGCGTAGTCGTTGGGGTGAATAATGCCCCACCCTAGGGCGTTTTGCGCCATGTGGCAGCCCAGTCAGCAATGGGGCATTATTGGACGTTTTTACAAAATGGGCGTAGTGGGGATTGTGGGACAGTATGTTTGTAATAAAATAAAATAAAAAAAAACATTTAAAAAATCTTATTGGCCAAAAAATGGAAGCTCAAATGTGATTGGCCAAGAAATTCCCCCACCAGCGTGATTTATAACACGCCATTACCATAACAAAAAAAAGGCCAAACACGCCCATGCGTAGTGGCTGGTCGGCGAAATTGGGAGTGATTGAGCACAAAAAGACGCCCCTCTGGGCAGCCACTACGGGTGGTCTAACAAAGAAACCAATTCAACGTGTGTCCCCACATGCAATTTATTGCTTTTAAGGCTAGTCGGTATGGGGTTCGGCCCCGGGTCGTCGTGGGTCGGCGACGGAGGGAACACCGTGCCCCCCCCCCCCCCGGTCCTCCCCGTCCGATCTTAGCCGTTTGCGACGATCCAAATGAGGTGGGGCCCAAAGAAAAAGTAACCGTTGTAAAAAAAAAATTAATTTCTAATTAAACTTAAATTTTCAAACGGTTATAATTCAAAAAATCCCCCATTTCACTTCCATTTTTATAAATACTCACCTCTTTAACCATTTTTTTCACAACTTTTCACCCACTACCACCCCATCTCTCTCACATTTTATAAAAACTCATCATATTTTATACCGTTTTTTACCCACTACCACCCCATTTCTCGCTCAAAAATTATCATGGCTTCACCCATGTCTTCCATTTCTTCAATTTCTTCTATGTCTTCATCGGCTTCGTCTGCGTGGTATTCATCATCTTCGGAAGAGGATGATATTATGCACAACATGATTATGAACGCGGCTCAAGTCTTCATGGCGGCTGATCAAGGGTCGTCCCAACGGCTAACTAGATTTTCCGATGTCGGTTCCGCCGAGATTTTGCCGACGAACCCGTGTACCCAGCCGAGATTTTCCGACGTCGGTTCCGCATGAGTCGTCCACTGTTTTTACGTATTGCAGGCGACATGGCCCAGTCTGATCCGTTTTTTACATTGCGGAACGACGCTAGGGGGCTAAGGGGTTTCAGTAATTTACAAAAATGCACGTCGGCCATTCGCCAACTTGCGTACGGTTACGCACCCGATGCATTAGACGAGTATATTAGGATGTCTGAAAGAACCGCACGTCGATGTTTGCACAAGTTTTGCGAATGGGTTGTCAAATTGTATAGCAAGCGATACCTGCGGAAACCGAACGCAAACGACGTTCAAAAATTATATCAAGCACACGAACAGAGACATGGTTTCCCAGGAATGCTCGGGAGCATTGATTGCATGCACTGGGCGTGGCAGAACTGCCCAGTCCAATGGCAAGGTCAGTATACTAGGGGAGATCATGGACATCCGACTATTATTCTAGAGGCGGTTGCGTCACAGGATCTCTGGATCTGGCATGCTTTTTTTGGTCTACCTGGTTCGCTCAATGACCTTAACATCATATACCAGTCACCGATATTTGAGGATGTAGTGGCGGGTACAGGTCCAGACACAGGCTTTACAGTTTCGGGGGTGGAATACAGGCGAGGTTACTACCTAGCCGATGGGATATACCCAAAGTACTCGACAATCGTTAAAACTATTCCGCACCCGACAGACGACAAAAGAAAAAAGTTTGCGAAGTTTCAAGAGGGTGCGAGAAAAGATATTGAACGTGCTTTTGGTGTTCTACAAAAAAAATGGCACATCATTGAACATCCAGCACGTTCGCAAACACCAAAGAAGTTACGACACATTATGTACGCTTGTATCATCCTTCATAACATGGTCATTGAAGACGAAGGTAGAGCAATATGCGAGTACGACGAAGACGCGTCAACTGGAAATTCTGTTCCAGTTAGTGCGGAACAACAAGATTTGAACATGTTCGCTCTACGTAACGAGTACACACATCATAACCTACAAGCGGACTTGGTGGAGTACATTTGGAACAACCCTCAAAACGAACCCGGCCACGACATGGAAGACGAAGACTAGTTGCTTCTTTTAATATATTAGGATATTTTTAAGTTTATTTTTTTAAGTTTATTTTTTTTTTAAGTTTATGTTTTTTAAAAAAAACATTTTTTAAGTTTATGTAATGTTTTTTAATATTAATGAAAATATTTTGTTACTTTATTTGTTAAATGTTAAAAAAAAGTTGAAGATTAAAAAAAATAAAAAAAACATAAAAGTGGTGGAAGATGATGACTAGGACCATCTTACCATGCCCTCTAGTTTTGGAGGATGGACCATCCTTGGGAGGATGATGACGTGGCGCCTACGTGGCGGATCATCCTCCAAGGATGGTCCATCACCATACCGAGTAGCCTAAGATGCAGTAAAAATAGTAATATCATTAGTTTCATATTTAAGATGCAGTAAAAATGCAATTCAACGTGTATCCCCACATGCAATTCAACGTGTGTCCCCACAGCCATTACGAGCCGTTTTTTACGCTATGTTTTTACGCGTCGTTTTTTACACCCCGTATTTTGCGAGTTTTTTTTACGGGCCGTTTTTTACGCCCCGTATTTACGCGCTGTTTTTTTACACACATGTTTTTAAATTTTTTTACGGTTTTAAACCTTTTTTTACAAAAAAAATATTTACAAAAAAACTTTTTTACAATTTTTTTTACAAAAACTTTTTATCAAAGAACAAAAATTTATACGAATTTTTTTTTACGGTTTTAATCTTTTTTTTATACACTCGTTTTTTAACCTTTTTACGTTTTTTTTACGAAAACCTTATTTACGGTTTTAAACTTTTTTTTTACAAAAACTTTTTTACCAAAAATTTTTTACAAAATTATTTTTTCATAAAAACTTTTTTTACAAAAGACAAATTTATATGAAGCCTTTTTTACGGTTTTAACCTTTTTACGAAAATCTTTTTTACACACACGTTTTTAAACTTTTTTACATTTTTTACGAAATTTTTTTTTCGGTTTTAATTTTTTTTAACAAAAACTTTTTTACAATTTTTTTTAATAAAGTAACAAAAAAAAGAGAGAAATGTGAAGAGAGAGAAATTGAAGAGATAGAAATTGAAAAGAATTTAAAAAGAGACTTTAATGAGCAGAGAGAGATGATTTGATCGTTTTGATTAAATGACTATCTTACCCTTTTGGTTGTCATTATCTGATTGGTAGAGAATGGTTCTTGCGGTTCTTACAACTGTGGGTGGTTTTTATTTTAGCGAGAACCACTCTTATTGCGAGAATCGCAAGAATCAATGTGAACACAAAAAAATCCTAAAAAAATCCAAAAAACACACAATTGTTTTTTAATATTTTTCTAATAAAAATTACTATATTTCGTTACAAAAAAAAAACTTTTTTTTTTCGAGTAACAGTTATGGATACACATGTGCATATATATGTATCATTTCTTGAACAAATTCGGTAATATATTACCAGTAGTAGAAAAATGCACTTTAATTTACATTACAATCCGCAATACACTAACTTTTACATTACCAATATTAAGAAAACACATGTGCATCATTATGTATAACCATTATATAACGTGTTTTGGTAACAAAAAAGTTTGTGATTTTAAATGATGAAGTAGGCCCATACACATGTGTTTTGGTTAGTTATATCTACTGGTTGATGGTTTGATTATATTTGTCACTTTATGATGTAATATGTTGTTTGGATGGTATAAAGGGTGTTGATGTACATGTAATAAAGTGAAATATTGGTAGTATTGTATTATGGATGGTAGGAGGCAATGGTATTGTATTACGGATGGTTGGAGGTAATGGTAGTGTATTATGGATGGTATGATAGATGAAAGGGAATGTGTATTCAAAGTGGTGTACCAAAACACGTTATAACATGTTCATACATATAGATGCACATGTGCATTTCTAGTGTTGTTAATGTTATAACAAGTTCATACATATAGATGCACATGTGTATTTATAATATCGTTAATGTAAAAAGTAGTGTATTATGAATGGTATTGTAAATGAAAGTGCAATTGTCTGATATTAGTAATGTATTACGGGATTTGTCAAAGAAATGGTACATATGCATGGATAATTGTTACTCGATTGTTTTTTTATAAAAAATAGTAAAAATTTTTTTTTGAGTTTTTTGGATTTTTTTAGGTATTTTTTAGTTGTGTTCACACTTGGTTCTCGCGGTTTTCGCAATAAAGGGTGGTTCCTAACGGATCCTTCTCCTATATATATATATAGAGCCGCTAATGAAAACCACCGCCAGTTGTAAGAACCGTGAGAACCACTCTCCACCAATCATATTCTGCCAACAAAATGGGTAATTTGGTCATTTACCCCAATTGTCATATCCTACCTCTCTGCACATTAATTAACCACCAGCTTTTTAAAAATGCCACATTCTATTTAAAGCCCATCTTTTGTCTCTCTCTCTCTCTCTCCTCATTCTCATTTGAAACTCAAATACCCAGATGAAGTTTTGAAGACCTTCATCTTCATCCTCTACAAAAGCAAACATCCCTCTTAAATCTTTTAATTTCAGCTCACTTAAATCTTTTGATTTCAACTTCCCCTTCCCCTTCCAAACACCCACAGCTCACTTAAATCTTTTGATTTCAACTTCCCGTTCCGTCGACAACCACCAGCAACAGCCACCCCTTACATCCCTTCTTCATATGCACAACACCCTCCCCCCCCCCCTTTGATGACGTTCCTAACGGTGGGTACCAGAAAGAGAGGTAGAGAAAGAGGTTGAGCATAGAGATAGTCGGAGAGCCGACGTCGCCGGCGACGTCAACGACGACCAACGCCGTTAACAGGGCGGGGTTGTGGTGGCAGTGGGTTTTGACGGGGTCGACGGTGAGGGTTTGAGCAATGACGTGCCCTGTGTTTGGTGGTGGTTTTGATGATGCAGGTGATTTTGTTGTTGATTTTTTGTTCTGATCTTGTTTCCTTGTTTTTTTTTTTATGTTGATTTTGGTTTTGATCTTGTGGGGAGGTGGTGGTCTGTGGCGTGAATTTTTGATGGGTGTTCTTGAATTTTTGATTTTGAATCTGTGATGGGGTTTCATACAACTTGATTATGATTTTGGTGGTTGTTCTTGAATTTTTGATTTTGATGGGTTGTTCTTTTAGTGGGTGTTCTTGAATTTTTGATTTTGAATCATGTATAATATTTTTTATTTTGAATATGTGATGGGGTTTCATACCACTTGATTTTGAAGTGTGGTTTGTTGCAGGTGGGGAATCAACTGTGTGTTGATATTGAGTTTTTGAACTGTGGGTTTTTGGGTGGCGATGATGCAAAAAAAAAAAAAAAAAAAAAACTAGATTTTTGATGACGATGGCGCGGCATCGATTGTGGAGGGTAGGTTTTTGAACCCGCAACCCCACTTTGCAGCCTTTTAATTATCGGAAAATCTGAGCCAAACCCTGTTTTTTTTCGAGATACACTTTTGTTTTGATGTTGTTGGTTTTTTATATTCTTTTCCCCAGTCGATGACGATAACAATCTATCTGAGACACCTACCGAGTTTGCGTTTTCTGGGTGCGTTCGTGTTGCGTAAAAAAGTTTTTGTAAAAAAAAATGTTAAACCGTAAACTTTTTTAACGTAAAAACGTAAAACGAAAAAACGTAAAACGTAAAAAGTTTTACGTAAAACGTAAAAAGTTTAACGTAAATCGTAAAAAGTTTAACGTAAAACGTAAAAAGTTTAACCGTAAACTTTTTAACGTAAAACGTAAACCGTAAACTTTTTAACGTAAAACGTAAACTTTTTAACGTAAAAACGTAAAACGTAAAAAGTTTAACGTAAAAACGTAAAACGTAAAAACTTTAACGTTAAACGTAAAACGTAAAAAGTTTTACATAAAACGTAAAATGTAAAAACATAAAAAGTTTAATGTAAAACGTAAAATGTTTTACTTAAAACGCAAAACGTAAATAGTAAAACGTAAAACGTAGAAAGTTTAACGTAAAATGTAAAGTTTTTTAACGTAAAATGTAAAGTTTTTTAACGTAAAACGTAAAAATTTTAACGTAAAACGTAAAAAGTTTAATGTAAAACGTAAAACGTAAAAAGTTTAACGTAAAACTTAAAACATAAAAAGTCTAAAAGTTTAACGTAAAACGTAAAAAGTGTAAAAAACGGCGCGTTAAAAAAACGTGTAAAAAACGGCGCGTAAAAATCGACGCGTTAAAAAAAGACGCTTGAAAAAGCCCCGGGGAAAAACGGCGCGTAAAAAAAACGACGCTTGAAAAAGCTCGGCGCGCAAAAAAATTGTCTTTGTAAAAAAAATTTGCATTTAAAAATGTTTTTAATAAAAAAAATTCTTTTAAAAAAATAAAAAGTAATATAATAAAACAAAAAAGTAATAAAAAATAATATAGACAAAAAG
The DNA here is from genome assembly GCA_030545235.1 of Helianthus tuberosus. NCBI lineage: Eukaryota > Viridiplantae > Streptophyta > Magnoliopsida > Asterales > Asteraceae > Helianthus > Helianthus tuberosus. The sequence goes on from CM060441.1 coordinate 24,821,271, forward strand.
ACAAAATAGAGTAATTTTACTAAAATACCCTTTTGGATTAAAATATTAAAGACACAAAAAATACTTAATATTATTTTTAAATACTTTTAATCTCATTCATCCATCTTTTTGATCTAATGGCTAGAAAGTGGTTCGCGCGGTTCTTACAACTGGCGGTGGTTTTCATTTTAGCGCTCCCCTATATATATATATATATATATATATATGCATCACATCTTAGAATTTAAATTTTGTTTTGTTCGGTATAAACTAATAAACTTTCTAAAGGATATATTTTCATGTTTAGGTTAAAATTAGCATGTTTTAAAAAGTTTGTTATGGAGTTAGGAACTTTATTGTTATTATTATTATTGTTAAATGTGTCACAAAAGATATTATGGCATAAATATTAAATTTAGTGACAGGTTTGGAAGTTATATAAGTAATTAGTGGATTATAAAGAGTAATATTATGTTACATACTATTTAGATTATTTTTGCTATTTGATATTTAGTATTTTTATTATTCGTATGTTAGGGTACTTTCCATCTTTCGAAGATTTCCCAAGTTGTGCGGTGTTAAGCAAGATTAAACAAGAATACCAATCGTGAGTTGATTCGTTTCTAAATTCCCAAATTTTTTTTTTTGTCATTAATTCCTTTTGGGGTGTATAACGTGTTTTATTGCTATTATGTTATTTAAATTCATAACATGCAAAACAATGTGTCGCTATGTGTTACATGTTACTAAAATCTATTGTTTTCCTATACGTGCATCTATGTGTTACTCTCTTTGTGTCACAGGTTTATATTGTTGATCCACTGGCTAACCGGTTCCCCACGACCATGGGTTGAACTTGGTATCGCCAACATCATTAGATTTGCTCTTCGGGATTTGAATCTCACTGTGTCTATTGTTACTATAATTGTTATATTGCGTTGTTAATTGTATATGTGGTGTTTCTTATATAACATTTGACATTGCACGTTAATAAATAATGTTTTAAAAATAATAATACAAAAACATTTTTAATTAAAAATTGGATCTATTCACCAACAGTTTTGTTGACCCCAAAACTTTTTCTTTTATGCGTGATACAGGTACACTAGTGTGAGCCGAATTCGAGACAAGGACACTTAGAGCTTGCCTTAGGGGAGGAGGGGTGGTTCACTAGTGATAGATTTCTATCACTCCCACTATCCAATGAAATCATGCCATGCCATCACCCACTATTCTATCACTAGTGATAGAAATGTAGGGGGGTGGTATCATTAGTGATGGGATTCCAATGTACAAGTATTAATGCACAATGTACAAGATACTCATTCATCACCCAATACTTCAACGCGTTATATATATAACTCGTTATACTTCATCACTCGTTATGGAATTGGGCGGGGCTGTGTTCCACGAGTGATAGAAATTTATCACGGTCCATAACGTGCCCACCCCGTATGGCCTTAGTAATTAAACTGGATATTGTTATGTTTTATGACTTTTATGAATAGTTGGAATTCTATGTTTATGTGTGACGAATTTTAATGTGATTGTTTTATAGTGTCTACTGTGCATAAATACTTTATTGCGTTTTACGGTAGGGATGAGCAAAATGGACCCGGTACCGGTACCGAACCGGTACCGGTACCGAATTTACCGAACCGGGTACCTTTTCGGTACCGATTCGGTACCCACTTTTGACATTTTCGGTACCGGTTCGGTACCGGTCCGGTACGGTACCGGTATTTTGCTCGTTTTTACCCTCAAATACCGGTACCGAACCGGTACCGGTACCGAACCGGGTATATTCGGTACCGGTACCGGTACCCACTTTTGAGGATTTTCGGTACCGGTTCTTTCGGTACCGGTACCGGTTCGGTACCGAACCGGACCGAGCTCATCCCTATTTTACGGTGCCATATGTTGCTTTATTGCTTCATTGCAATCTTTGCAAAATGTAGGGTTTATATTATTAAAAATTAATTTAATTGCCATTTTGTATATTTAAAAAAGTGTTAGTTACATATGTTGATATGTGAGATGTTTGTTACACGGATTTTATTTTTATAAGACAATGAAAAATAAGGCATTCTATTCTATTGCGAGTTAGAAAAAAAATTAATGTGTTTTTTGTCTATTGCGTTTAAAAAAACACATTTTCTTGTGTTTTTAGTCCACATTGCGTTTTAAGAAAAAACACATTTTTATTTGTTTTTGGTCCATTGTGTTTTAACAAAAACACATTTTATGTGTTTTTAGTCCGTTGCGTTTTAGGAAAAACATATTTTATGTGTTTTTAGTTCATTGCGTTTTAGGTAAAACATATTTTTATGTGTTTTTAGTCAATTGCGTTTTATAATAAACATCTTCTTTTGTATTTTCTGGTCATTGCGTTTTAGAAATAAGAAATTTCTTTGTTTATTTAGGTCATTGCGTTATAGAACAAAGACATGTATTTGTGTTTATAGTCCATTGCGTTTTACAAAAAGACATTTCTTTATGGTTTTTCAGCCATTGCGTTTTAGAAATAACACATTTCTTTTGTGTTTTTTGTCTATTGCGTTTTAGAAATTAGACATTGATTTGTGTTTTTGGTCAATTGCGTTTTAAAAAAAAAAAAATCATTTTTATGCTTTTTGTCCGTTGCGTTTTACGCATCTAGGTTTTCGATTTTTTTTTTGTCAAAAATATAGCAATAGTATACTCGTTTTAAAGATAAAAAACGCTCATTTTTGTGATTTTTTATAAAAAAAATAATGTCGTATGAAAGAGTTATCAACGTTTAAAAAACGGGGGGAATTGGAGAAGAGAAAAACTATTGCTTTGGATTGACTAGAATACCCCTACACAAACTCACACGCCTCCATTTTTTTTTATCAATTATACCCATGTAATTCAAACCCTTGATTAATCAATTGATGGTCAAGATTACTTTTTAGTATTTCAAAACAAAAACAAAAAAACTTTCTAGTATATTCTAAAAAATCTTTTTAGTATATTCTGACCCTAAATTTATAACGAAGCAAATTCAGTAGTTATATCATGTAAGAAGATAAATGAACACTCAAGTCTGCTTTTTATAACAGTTGGGTTACGATAAACTTAACGATTATTATATTTTATTATATGCTTCTAACTTTAAAAATATCATAAATATATTATAAAAATAAATGAAGTTACATAGAGGAAGCAATCACATAGGCCCCATACATCATATCACTATTTAATGATTTTGTATCTGATTTGTTTGATTGGATGTTGACCTATTGACTTTATGGTGGGGTGAGAGAAAGGTCAATGAAAGAATTGCACACCAAAAGTAGAGGCGTACAAAAAAACTGGTTTTAGAATCGAAACCGGAAAAAAAACTGAAACTGGTTTTTTTTTAACCGGTTTTTTTATAACCGGCTTTTTTTAACCGCCGGTTTTTATACCGGTTACTATTATTGACTTCAAAAACCGGTTATTAACCGAACCGGTTATTAAAAAACCGGTTAAAAACCGGTCCCAACCGGTTATACCGGTTATTGTTTTGGACCTCAAAAACCGGTTAGTAACCGGAACCGGTTATAAAAAAAACCGGTTTTTATTTTGGGTGAAAAAAACTTTTTTTTTTAACCGGTTTTTTAATAACCGATTAACCGGTTTGTACACCTCTAACCAAAAGAAGACCCATTTGATTATACAAGTTTTTTGTTGGAAAATTTTTTCTCTAATAAAGCTTATAACTACTAGGCTCATTATTTGATCAGAAAATGCAGTTGGAACTTAAGCCCAACTAAAGCCTTTTATGACGGAAACTTAACCCCATTAAAGCCTTTTAAGACGCCAATCACACGCAAGGCCCAATGTCATTTCTAATTACGCCCAAACCAAGAGTCGAAGACTTGTCCCAAAGGCCCGATCTTTAGACAATCAGTTAATTTTGTATGTAAATTACTAGGTTAGTTACCCGTGTATTACACGGGCTAAAAAAAATAATTTATATGATCAATAACCATATCACAAACTGTTCTGTTTTTCCCTTCAGTGGTAAATAGCAAAGCCCTTATTGATCAAAATATTTTATAACATGTACAATACTAAGCCTTTCAAAGATTAGACTATACAAAATGTTCCTATGCACCTGTGCTTTAAGGTATACAAATCACAAAGAACATGAATTTACTAAAGTTGCATGCCGAAACTATACAAGTAATCAAGTCGTGTTCTTGCCACAATACATTATACATACCAATGATAAGAGGCTGCCTTTGCGTATTTTCATTCACTGAAGCCACTGGTTGCCCTACTTGCGATTTTATTGCCTACATCACATCCATCAGAAAAGTGTACCCTTGATTAAGACTTTATTAAGCACTCTATTGGTGTATACCCCATCTACTACAATAGCCTACAGTGGAAATGCCAACAATCACTAACTTATTATAACCTAGTGACAATGCCACCAAATAAGTAAGGACTTCACCAATGGCAGTTGGACATGTGTACATGAAGAGTTACCTTCCTACAACAAATCATTAAACCAAGTGTGTTTGTAATCACAGCTTCTATTAAATGGAACATAAAACTTTATTTGTCAAATAATTAAAATAATTTAACTATTATTAGAAGAATTATAACACAACCATATTATTAAAACGATATTTTTTTATTGGTACAATACTGGTACTCGGTTTAGCAATCGAAAGAGAAGAACCTAAAACTAAAGTTGTAACATGACTAATTTTTATCCAAGTGAAAATAACAATATGCTAAATACGTCTAAATCTAAATCTATGTACTAATAGATAGATTCCATTTGTTTAAATACATGACATAACATAAACTACTTCTCAAAACATGTCATCCTTGTTGACAGAAATCTATTATCAAGTCTCAAGAATCATAGCCTAAAACAATTTGTTCAAGTGAAGGCGGATTCACTGCCACCATAAATAGAAAGAAGCCATACCTCGCTCCAATGTGATAGGGGTTTTGGTTTAGAAAATGGCAAGGTGCTCTTAAACTGGGATAATAAGGCCATCTAGTACGTTAATTTCCTGCATTCTTCGGCCAATAGTGCAAAAGCTTCCAAGCCTACAAGAATATCAACAATTTGAATTCAAAGCTGACATAGTTTAATTCTTTGGACATCTTTGAAATGCAAGTTTGTGTTTGCTTATAATATGTAGCTACAGTTTTATCCTATTGTTATTGCCAAGTTGTTATAAAATAAAAACTCAGTAGCTTCACATTGTAGCATATCAAAGTAAAGTTGTTAGTTGTTACCACTTTCACTATTCTTCTAATAGATACCATATTCATGTGCACACTTCAAAAACTTACCCACACCATCATTTGTCTAGCATTTCAGCCGCTAAATACCCACACACCCACCATGTTTACGATGTCTCAAAAATCAATATTCATTTTCTTTCTCAAATATTCTAAAAGCAACATTACAGAAAACAATGGAGTCCCAAAGTGGCTTTAATGTTATAAGAGTGTACCAAAGTAAATGTCTAGAAGCTTTTGTGAAATTTCGTTTATTACCAATCAATTGATAAAACAAAGCAAATTCATAAATTAAAATTGATTTGCATATCCCTCAAGTCACTGAATCCAAATTGGGCTACTCCAGTATGTCACTTAAGTTAAAAATAGTAGCATTTTGACTTCCTTACATTTTCAAACCTCCAATATAATTTACGTACAAAATTTAAAGCTTAATTTGATCGCTGATTCTTAGTCAACAACACCTAAACTTAATTCTATTAACGATGATAGTGATCTCCTTTCTCTTCTCTTTCTTTTGATTACAACCTAACGTCCACAACTCTTATCTGATTTTAATTTAATTTTATCATGAAGCTAATCAATACTCCCTACAAAAATAAATATATCTTGAATCCAAATCTCAATAGTAATTATTAACTCATGAAGCTAATCAATACGCCCAACAAAAAAAATCAATAAATTGAGCATGTGAGGCGGATTGATTGAATAGCATAAAGCCTTCAATATTGTAACAAATCCATAGGAAAATATCACTATTAGATAGGAAAATGTGAATCAGCTTACAACGACGTCGTACATACCTATCTAGAGTGCTACGGTATCAGATCTAGGGTTTGGAGAATGTACAGCGGCGGCCATGGTGGGATTGGACGATGCACAGCGGCGGAAATGGTGGGTTTGGACGATGCGCAACAGCGAATATGGTGCTAAAACCATCGTCGACATTAGAGATTTGAGAGGAGAAGTTAGGTTGTGGCAGATGGATGAACGGGAGAGGAGAAGTTGTTTAGGGTTTTTGGGTGAGAATGGATGAATTGAATATGGGTTTTGTGTAATATTTGGGCCAAATAAACGGGTATTCGGGATCCGGAAAAAAGAAGCCGCGCCAAAAGCAAACACCAATTGCACAATAGAAGGACACGTGTCCCAAATCTGATTTCCTTTGTTATATGTATAGATTACTAGGTTAGTTCCCCGTGTGCTACACGGTTGAACAATTTAAACTATTTAATAAATATTTCTTGTAAATGCAAGACATTTATATACCAAATTGACATAAATAAGTTAGTATAAAGGTGATGTATGTTAGTATTATAAAATTCATCAGAGAAACATGTAATCAAACTGTCGCTGAAAATAATAAAAAATAAATATATTATATAATACGTATTATTGTATTTACGTATTATATTACATTTAAATTTAAAGATAAATAAAAAGTTAGAATGGATGTAAATTACAAAAACACTTAATGTTTCAAAAAAAAAGTAACATGAATAATGACAATCCGGATTTTGTAGATACAGATACCATAGGTTATATTTAACACAGTTCAGATTTAATGAATCCACATATTACAAAAGTTGTGATTATCGGGTTTGGTACCATATCTTATTTGATATTATGTAGTTACTTGCATCACTACACATGTATGAATGTTGTAATTAAGTGACCTATGTTTGACAAACAAATAGAGCTCGACTTCATAATTTAGTGTCATATTATGTTTAATTTAATAGATGAAAATATGTCATAAGATGTTTGACACCCATGTGTGAATGGTGTTGTCAAACAATTGGAGTTTGGTCATCCTTACGTTATATGTTAAAATTATATAAAGATTATTATTTGAAAAAAAGATAAGGCCATATATTTGATTTGCTTTTATATGTTTTTAAAGGAATAAATGATAATAATATTAAATTGATATGTGAAGGGAGATAAGATTTCAGGATTAATAATATTATTATTATTATTGGGAATTTATGATTAACTATGAAACTAAAGGGATTATATTTTAGGCGGGAAAATAAAATTCTAGATAGCTTCAATGAATGACATGTGTCTCAAATTGGTTTACTTTATTATATGTATAGATTAGACACTTGTTAAATAACGTGCGTAATTATGCATATAATATATGTAATTAGAGTTAAAACAACCCATGCGTGATTTTGTGTTTTGACCATGCGTGATTTCTTCTTCATGCGTAATTAGGGTTTGAAATTTATAACGTACGTAATTTACAAATGAACATGCATAATTAAGTCGTGTACCGGTCGCACGTTAACTCGTTAGGGGGCTTTTGTACAATAACCCACCCCCTTATTTAATATTGTTAAAAAAACTTGTGTCGTATAAATTACCCATTTTTTATCTACTAAAGATATAATTGTTTTTTTTTTATATAATTCAAATATTTTGGTGATATGTGCGCGGATTAAGAATCATTTTGCTAAGGATATACACCAATATTGAATATAAAACTCACAACCCGTTTTAGACCTTTATCGAAATGACTATTAACATACTCAAAATTAATACATCAACCTAGTGTCTATTAAGTGAAGAGTGTTAGTATGACATACATACAAGCATTATTATCATCAATTTAAATTTTAATCTAGTTGTGTAAAGAAAGTTGAGATTGTGGTCAAAGGTGACCTAAACTTGAATGTATGGTGAATTGCCTTTTGGTGAGGTTAATGCTTCCATTTGTATGTTCATTCTTGTTGTATCAATTTGCTAAAACGACTAGGCTTTACCGAAGTCCGAGACTTTTATTTACAAAAGTAAATCAAATTCTTTATTTTCTAGCGTTTGAGATTTCTTTTTCTCAAAAAAAATATTGTGATTTTTAGACAAAGGCATTAAAACTATTACCTTTTTTTCTACTTGTTTCATTCCACATTGAACAACTGCCTATAAATAGACTAGACTTTAGCTGATGGTCTCTTGGCGTACGGCACCAAGTCTTCATCCCCTTCAAGGTGGTGCATGTTTAAGTCTTATAAAGTGACCGGTAGGTGAATTTTAGGAATATAAATTCGGAGGGCGTTTGGGTTCGCCATTAGAAAAAATGGACCGGATTCTTAGAAAAACTAGAATCAAAGTTTATAACCCAAGAGTCAGATATACTTGGGTATTTGTCAGATTGTTGGGTATTGACCCCATGTTCTAAAAAAACCTTAGAGTAAAATGCAATTTTACCCCCTGAGGTTTTACTCTACCGACACTCTTACCCCTTGAAACCAAAATCTTGTTGCCCTACCCCGGACGAATGCCAGTTGCCTCAATGTTACCCCCTATTATGTTAAACGGTCAAAGGGTATAGTAGTAATTTCACTGTTTATTTACTTAGTCACATTAACAAAGACCTTTACTTATGTCACTCATTCTACCTTACGTCCCAACCATTTCCCACACGCTTTTAAAACTTGTTATCGTCGGCGAAGATTCATGCGACCATTAGGGTTTAGCGATTCAAACTATTCTGACCAGAACACTTCTAATCATCAAAATGCCGATTCAAACTATGATCAGAGACATGTTGAGGCGAATGTCAGGTATGTTTCGCGCTTTGTTTTGTTCTAGATCGATTTCAGTTAAAGTTCCTGTTGAGGCAAATGCCATGGTGAATGTGTTTATTATCAAACAAGGGTTTACTGTTCATTTATTTTTTATAAGATCGCTTGAAACAGGGGTTAATTAGAGGTTTATTGAAATAGGGGTTAAGTAGAGCTTCATTGTTCTTGTGGATTCTTTGTTTGTGGAATCACAGTGTGTAACAACTCCCAAAAGACCCTATGGAAAACCGTAATCAAAACCCAGGACCTGCATGACGAAACCCAGCGTGAAAAATGAAGAATCTGAAGTCGTTGCATCCCAGGTGCCAAGTGGGGGATACCCTACATCTCCCGCGACGCACGAGGGAGTACTAGACTACGTGGCTCCGTTTCGCGACAAGTGGCAAGGCTATACAGTTGACAAGGCTGACCTAGCCCTAATAGGCTGTCGCACAACGCGGGGGAGACCCCTGATCCTCCAGTGAAGCACGGGAGAATCCCAGTTTGGCTATATAAAGGCAATCGTGGGAATAGTTCAGTTGCACCAAATCGTTACTCTTTCTCTCTCGAAACACTGTTCTAATACCCGAAGCCCCTAAACCCCGAAACTCTGCTCTGTAGTCAGCGTACTAACCCTGATCACTGGTACGATACCCTGTCCGATTGGTCCAAAACCAAATCAACGAATGTCAAAGTTTTGCCTGAATAAAGCTATACTTTGTTAACTAAGTTGAGGTTTTGATCTCGTAATTATCGTTAAAGTTTGAATTGGGTTAATATACTAATACGTGTTACATTATGTGTTTAATTAGGAACCCAGGACTTAGACCAGGAGGTGATTACTTAAAACCCTAAATCTGCAAAGCGAGTCATTCTATTTTACTCAAATGATTTGCAAAACCCGAAATGTTTTCTAAGTTGTATTTACAGTGATTAAGTTTTTGTATTCTTAAATTATTGCAGATATGTAGGGGTTTGTATACACTACTTGATAATCTTCACTTTTAGACAACGGGTTAGCCAATGAGTGATATGACCACAATCACAGGAATTGCCACCGAGTGACAAATATTGATTTGAGTAATTGTAAGAAATAAACAAATGTATAAACCCTTAATGTTATAATTATAACATTGTATCTTTTTATAAATCTGAATGAACTCACCAGTATTTTTCGCTGATAAAATGTTTTTAAAACGCATTTCAGGTGATTTACTGTGAAGAGAAGGAAAAGTGCTATGAGGCACTCAAGCTTAAAAAATTGCTACATAACCTGAATAAAATGTGTTTTGTAATCAAGGGTTTATCCCTGTGAAAATCCTTCATGTAAATACGGATTTCGTCCCACAGTTTATGAAATGAAACCTACAGTGTTTAAAAACTCTGATATTTTTCCTGACACCCAGTCCTAAAGAAAATTCCGCTGCGATAATTTTAATAAACACCGGTACCACTTGTATCTGCTCATGGCTCTCGCCCATGGTAGGGTCAGGGGTTGTGACACAGTGGATGATCATGGTGTTTTTTTCTTTGTATTGTAGTTTACTGTTGTTTGTTTTCATTTGTTTCATTAAATGATCATTGTTGTCTAATTTCATTGTTGTTTGATTTTTTATTTGCAGTTGAGGTGAGGATGCAGGTAACGATAACAACCATTGTGTTCCACATGCTGGTCACAATGCATGGCCACTCTTTCCTGCACTTCCAGTATCCCCCCTGCATGAAAAGGATAGAATAGTGACTGTAGGATGGATGCTGATATTATGTTATATATCTATACTACTTTAATAAGCATATAGGAAGGGCAAGAATGGTCATTTGCCATTGTACAACCATTTGAAGCCCATTGTACAAGCATTTAAGCATGGATGTGTTGAAAATTTCTTCAACACGCGGTGCAGCTCTTATGGATCCTAACCGGATCTCTTTGACCCGTTTTACTCTTATGGATCCAATATAAACTTTCTTTCACTCCTTTCTAAACCCTAAATTCATTTCATTCACATCCGCCCCCATTCTTTTTCTTATTCTCTCTCTCTCTCTCTCACCAGACGGCGGTGTCTGCATACGTCTCATGGTGACGGATTTCACCGGTGATTTCACTAGATCGACGGATTTCACCGACGATTTAACTTCTCAGGTACCGTCTTTTTAACCTTATCGGCATTTTTTTGCTTGTTATTTGACTTAGATCTGTGAATTTTACTAGATCGACGGATTTCACCGGCGATTTCACTAGATCGACGGATTTCACCGACGATTTCACTTCTCAGGTACCGTCTTTTTAACCTTATCGGCATTTTTTGTGTGTTATTTGACTTAGATCTGTGAAATTTTAGGGTTTCTTTCTCCGGCGATTCCGACATCAGATCTACTGGGTTCAACTTCTCGGTATGTTGTTTCTACTGGATCTGTGAAATAGATTCAGATCTGTTACTTTTTTCTAGCAGATCTGTTATAATACTTAGTTTTGATTGCAGTCACTGGAGGATGAAGTTCGAAGATTGGCTCATACTGTTGGTCAAACCGAAGGGGAAAAGCGTGAGATAGAGGAACAAATTGCTCATTGTGAAGCATATATCGATTTTTAGTGAACAACTACGAATACATCCCTTTTTTCTTTCTGATTCTAAAAATTATTCTTTTTGTTACCTTTTCAGAGAGTTAAAAGTCTAGGAGCCATGAAAGTCTCTACCAAAGTATTATATAATTTAAACCAATGCATCAATGCATTGATAGGTGAATATTATTAGTTATAATATTATTTATTTGTTTTTAACCCGCTTAATTGTTCCGTATGGACCCAGTTAACTGTTTGGTGTTGGCGTGCATTTCGCTTATATGCTTACATCAGCATGGTGTGTATTATGCTGATTTGAATCATAAAAAACTCGATTAATCGTTGGTATCTTTTACTGAACTGTAGGCAGGTAACCTTGTATTTTTTGTTCCGAATTCCTTGGTTGTAACGCTTGAGAGATTTTTGGGGAACGAGACTATTGGTAAGATATTACTCAAATTCATATCTTCGATGTGCATATATTATTAGTTGATTCACATGACTGAGTAGAGATGTTTTATTTACTAAGCTTTGAGTAGATCAAATCCAATCTAAGAGAACACAAAGGATTGCACATCTGTAGACATATATTTTTCTTTTCTGTAGTTCTTAGGCAAGTTTAAGGGCAAAAGAATATGATGTCTGCTACCTGTTTTAGTCTTTGCATTATGTTTGTTGGATCTGCTTAATTACATTATTAAACTTTTCAGGCTACACGTAAAGAGCTTTTTATATTTTATACTAGGATTCTTGAATCAATTAAAGAATATCATTATTCTCCTTTTAATCACTCTAAATTCATGGATTCATATTCATGTTTCAAGATCACTAAAATGATTGCGGGCTCAAACATTTGCAGGCTTACATCTAGCAGCTAGACTCTAGCAAAATAAGGCCAGCTAAACTTGAATATATATTTATGATGTAATAGAATTAGTTAGACTGGTTTTAAGCATGATGCAGGAGGTTGCTGATCTGGCAAACGTTGATCGTGCTGCTCTTTGGCATCAGCTGTGTGCCAGTGAAGATGAAGTTATATGCATTCGTGAAGAAACCAAAGCTGAAGTTTGTAGTATGGCTAAAGAGAAGGCTGTTCTTGTTCAAAAACTGAGCGATGCTGAGGCCACTAATAGTCGTCTTAAGGTAATTCCGTAATTGTGCTATTGATTATCTATGTTAATAACTAGAAAGTTTCTAGCGGTGGTTAGAGCCATAAATGTTTTGATGAAATGGCAGATTGATACGAAGGCTGAAATGGATCGATTTGCTTTAGAGAGAAAGGAAATGTCTGAACAAATGCAAGAACTTGAAAGTCAACTTGAATGGCTTCGCTCAGAATGAGATGATGAAATTGCTAAGCTTACCACTTGAAAAAAATGGCTTCGCTCCGATAAAGCAAGGCGTTGCCTGCATTTTCTAAAGTTATTTAACTTTTTTTGTGTTAATTTTAGGTGGATGGTGACATAACGACCACCATTAAGTTTGTCGATTCTCTAAAGATCCCATATATTGCACCTTCTTTTGGTGGCTGTGAAAGCATCGTGGATTAGCCCGCCATTATGTCTTACTGGTCGGTTTTTCTTTCTGTCAGCATATTCTATTAAACCTACATAACCGTGCGTTTAGTTTGGATAATCGTTTGTTAACAGGGATCTTAGCCAAGCGGAGAGGGCCAAATACGGGATACTGGACAATTTGGTTCGCTTCAGCTTTGGAGTCGAAGACTATGAGGATCTGGAAGCTGATGTTCTTCAGGCTTTGGAGGCGATATAATAGACGTGATTCACCTGCGTGTTTGTTTGTTGTTTTTATTATTTTGTGTTGTTGAATCATGATCATGATTGTTTGTAGTTGAACACTTGTTGAGTGCTCCTACTACCATTCTGTTTTTGACGTTGTAATAAGTTATATAGGGGTTACATTTTTCAAGGTAGGGTTTGCATTGCACTGCATTCTAAAACACACTCGAGTCCAACTATGTGCGTGTGTGTATATATACTCTTTTAACTATTTCTTTCTGATAGGATATTGATTGTACGCCATCAAATCTGTCGGATAACATGCCTGAAGCTTTGAGGAGAGAGAACAGTGCACTATATAGACTTTATATGAACTCAAGAGAGCCAAGATCATTAATGTTACCTACTTTGAGTGAGCCAAATCCCATGATAGCTATGATGAATCAACGATTGGTTAGTTTTCTAAAAACAACTTTTATTTTCTTTGTCCGTAATATAATAATTGTTTCAAATATATTTTCTACAGGGACATAAGGTGTCTGGTACAACTGTTAAAGCTGCAGAAAATGTCATTTCACAGCATGCAACTTATGCTCCTCCTTCAGTCTCTCATGTCCAGTCGAGAGAAATCGATATAAGTGCTCTTGTTGACCTTACTCGCGCTCTTGATAAAAAGGTAATGTTTTCATTCATGAATTTAAATTATATGTGACGTTCATAATCGTTAATGAAGCGTAACAGAAAGCTTCTATTTGAATTTTAGGAAGCAATATTGACAGAGCTTAAGTTTGTAAATGACGGTTTGATGAGTCACAAAAACAACATGGGAATGGATATGAAGGTTTCTGAAAGCTTCGCGATTGGATTTGTTGATTCGGGTATTTTCCCACATCATCCGAGTTTCGGGAATCGTAATATCGAACCATATGGGCCTATTACGAAATTCAGAGGAAAATGTGAAGTTCATTCGGATATAACAAAAAGTTTTTGCAATGGAAAGATTGTTAGAGCACAACATTTTGCGAAAGCGACTATTGCAGCCGGTGCGTTTAATCCTTCGGTTGATTATGCTTTGCCTATGGACGGTGATGGACATGGAAGGTTAGTAGTGCCAGTGATTTAACATACTTGAAAACAAATTTAGTTGTTGATTTGCGGTTTGACTTTGGAAGTCAAACCTATTATTTTTTACTCTGTGGAGTTTATTACAAATACAACACTTACATAAATTCTTTGTACATATAATGCTTATTATAGAACTAGACGTTGAATTCATGTAAATGCTATAGTTATAAGTGAGCCTATTTGACCTTCACAAGTCAAAGTGTTTGAAAAATGTACAGTTTGACTTTATGGTCAAACCTTGTAAATTTGAAATCCCAAAAACACAGTTATGAATTTATTTTTTTTCTTTTGAGTCCATGGTTACTTTGAACTTGAAATGAATCAATTTGGCCGTAAAAGTCAACATGTTCCGAAAGAGGTATCACAGAATATCAAGGTCAAAACTAATCAAACTACACCTAACAGTCAAAATTCGATTCAATGTTACAAGCAAATTTGTATAGCAATAGGTTGAAAAAAAGACTTAACAAAATACTTTGTTTATAGAAACATTAAATAAGGTTCACAATCACATTACATACTTCAAAATCATAGCAAATCAAATAATATTGTTTTTGCAAAGAAAGCCTAACAAGAAGCTAAAGAAGAGGATCAAGCTTGTCATATGCCTGTAAACGCTTTCTTCCTACCGCTAGAAGATCCAGTTGGAATCACCTTCAACACGTTGAACCTCACTGTCTTGGATAGTCTAAACAAACAAAGACAAGTTTAAACCAGCAGAGCGCATATAACTATAACTAAAAAAATGCACAGGTAAAACAAACCTGCACTTCAGTTTGAACTGTTAGCTATTTTTGAACCAAACCGACATGAAAACTCATCATTTTAGATTACAAAAGTAATAATAATACAGCGTGACTTAGTTTAAACTCTTAGCTTGTTAAGAAAAACAAGTTAGCGGAAGGTTTTGGCTTGTTAAGAAAAACTTTGGTTTTTCCGAGTTGAGTTGGACGTTTTAGCTTGTTAAGAAACATAAGTTGGGTTGAACGTTTTAGCTTGTTAGGAAAAATAATCCAAGGCGGATTGGTTTGATCAGTTTTGAGCTTATGGTTGTGCTTTTGTTGGCTTGACGCAGTTTGGTTTGTTTACATCCTTTTAAAACTCTTTAAATCCCCATGACCGGTTTTGAAGTACCTTAACCGAAAATTTAGATTTTAGTTATGCCCTAACTGAACTGAACCTTCTCATGCACACCATTAGAATTACTAACAAGTGTTGTGTTTTCCGTTGCATCGCGAATTTGGTTTTGGTTATGGCTCAAAACCGAACCTCCTCGTACATAGCCCTAAACTCACCAACCTAAGTGATATGTTTCACGCCGCATCGCGCGGGTAAATGACTAGTATATATATATATATATATATATATATATTATAACTGTAGGATGGATGATTATATTCTGTAACTTTCAGACTTATTAATGATCATCTTTTGGTGTTTTAATATTTTAAATGATCTTATTTTATGTATCTTATGTGGGCTAACTTCACTTAACTGTAGAATATTTGATTAGAATTAAAGTTTGATTAGAATATTTGATTACAGAATGTGATTACAGTTTGATCAGTATTACAGTTAATGATAATCACAGTTTAATTAGGATTACAATTAAGGATGTACACAGTTTGATTAGTATTACAGTTAAGGATGTATTACGGTTTGATTAGGAATATGTTGATTATGATGTGCATTTGTGCATTTGAGCTTGATAACAGCATTATATTACAGTTTAGGGGGTTAACTAGGATTAGGAGTTTGATTTGGGCATTCTTTTGATAATCACAACATTATCATAGTTTTGGAATTATCATTTCAGTTTTGGAACTAGGATTATGAATTCATAAAAGGTATTGATCACAGTTGGCCATTATAGGTTAATTATAAGTTGATATTGATTACAGTTGCAGGCTTTGACTTTTCCTCGGTCAACTAATTTAAGGTGGTGAGTATCCAAGGTCAAATAGATTAGGAGGGAATGGTAAAGAGTGTGTGCAGATGTTTTCTTGTTACAAAAACCAGGGGGAAAGATTGAAAGGGTAAAATGGACATTTCGCATGACAATTAATAGATCTGGTAAGTCATTTAACAGTAGGGGTAAGATTGAGGCAATTGGCATTCGTTTGGGGGTAGGGCAACAAGATTTTGGTTTCAGGGGGTAAGAGTGTCAGTGGGGTAAAAACCGAGTGGGTAAAATTGCATTTTACTCAAAACCTTAATTCAAAATCCAATTTCCTTACACTACTACACAAATGAGTATTACCAACGATCAATCATGATGGGTGGTATCCGTTGGGTGTCACCAATGGTCTCCGACGGAAACTAGTAAAAACAAAAAAAATGGAAAAAACAATAGGAAAACGGTGGTGATTTGTCATTGATTACCAATACATTACCGATGGATACCATAACCTTGGAAAAAGTGACCATCACTGACGAATTACTCACGGACATCCGATACGGGTGAGTCCGTGTCTCAGAACTCTTTCCAATAGAAGATCTATTGCTGATTTGAGGACTAGTTTGACATAGACACCCTCATCATTGATTTTAGGATTAGATCCCCCCCCCCCCCCCCCCCAAATTTTTTAATCTTTTTTTCCATGCGGGTGCTTAAACGACAGGTACTTTCATCAGTAATCTTTATCTAATTTGAGGATAATATTCCTGCCCATTTTTCAGTTGATTCCTAGTAAGGGCCTAATTGCAAATTGCAATCTATAAATAGCAACGAAAACCTACCATAAAAGCCAACCTAATATCAACCATTTCCAAAATAGTAAATGATAGCAAAAAAATGAGTCTTGTTTTCGTTCAATACCTATAACTATAATTGATTTCCTTCATCCTAACCAAACGTCGCCTTTGTTTATTTATGTCACACCCCAACTGATGGCGGAAACATCGGAGTGAGATAAAAACGAGATTGCAAGAGACTTCATAACGCTAATTGTGACAATATTTAATAATCAAGATTTCATTTCATACTAAAACAAGTACAATGTTTGGTGGCAAAGATGCAATACATGAATAAAGAAAATAAAATACAACAAGTACTAAAATTAAAAATGGGTTTCTAGTCAATCCTACTAGATTCCGTTCATCATCACCATCGTCAATTTCCTGCAATACGTATTAAAGTACATGTAAACACATAAAGTATTGGTGAGCATACAAGTTTACTAGAAAAAGTATAAAAGTTTAAACAAATCCACATGGCATAATCGTAAACTAAGACTAACATAACAATACTAGCATGCGCTTATAATTTTCAACCCAAAGATTCCCGCTAGCGTAATCTTGTCGTAGCAATGACAAGACCGTTTTGTTTAACTTAACATGACCCCAATAATACGGGGGGTGCGTTAATCCTATAGCGCTATACATGTTAAGGGAGACTCGTACGAAGTTAATGACAAGTATAACACAAATAAGTATCTAACATGTATGAGTTATAGTATCACGCATCAAGCATGTATATTGGATTGTTTGTTTGTAAGCATGTTTGTAAGTGTATGCGTGCGTTTTGAATAAGGAATAAGTATTGCACCCAAAAGTGACGTAAAAGAAAAAGGGTTATGTACACCCGCAATTTTTCTAGCTTTCCGATTAAACCGAGAGTTTGACGAGCGTTGAGAGTTGGAACACCGAAGTTACCCAACATTGGGGAAATAAAGGTGTGTGAGTATTCGGATTCATGAAGGATTCGGATTCAGAATTTAAGTATAAAAAGTATAAGTATGCGAAAATATATCTTGTCTAACTCGTTTTGACACTAAGTTTTTATGTGATTTCATGGGTCCTAACTTGCCCAATAGAATCATAAACGAGGAGTTTAGAACAAAGATAAAATAACTCAAGTTCATCACACCTAACCATAAACCGGTTAGTATCATGAATTCGGCTAAATATATATTTTATATTTTATATTATATTATATAGTATAGATTATTTTATTTAGTCCATCATGTATAATCATAGAAATCATGTAAATCAAGCATGGAGGTAGGATGATAAACATTCATTAGACCTCATTTTATGAATTCACCAAAGCACAAAGTTTATCAACATAGTTGATAAACCTGGTTGGTTATGAATAAAAATAACACAAACTAACTAATTTTGCCAAGTAGCCAAGTAAGATCAACCCGGGTGTTCCATACCCATCATGGTAAATGTTGGAGGTACGGCGGGGTTGTGTTACTTTGAGTCTTGGAAGTTACTTGGATGAACATAAACAAAAATAACAAGCGAGGTAGTGGAACTATTTTGGAAACCCAAGACTCCCGCGGTTCACACTTCTGCCAAAATTCAAGATCATCCATATTAAAGATGGTGAATCTTGGATGGTTTCAACACTTAGAACATATATGAGCAGAACTTAAAAGAGTTTTTAAGCTTGTTTCTTGGTGGAAATCAACCACAACACAAACCAACAACTATGAAATTAGTTGGGAACTTGGTGGGTACAAGATTTCACCAAGTTTTAGTCAAAATATACAAGAAATAAGTTTAAAATCAAAGCAGAATTTTAACTCTACTTTGGACCTCAAATATGGTGAGGTTTCACTTTAGTTTGCCAATGCAAACTTGTGGAAACATTCCTATAGGTCATCCAAGTAGTTTAGAAGAAGAAAACATGAAGAAATAAGAAGAGAAGTGTAACATCCGTCAATATGGATTCCCAGAAATCCGACCCGTTTTGAAAATTTAGATTTAACACTGAAATTTCTTTCTCGCAAAATAAACCATGAATTAAACTATATATTTATTTAGTTAGTTAACTAATTACTTAATTATTTATTTCAGCTATATATATAATTATGAATATTAATTGTAAACTAAAGTCTACAATATAGTTTCTACTAAACTAGTTGTTTAAAATAAAATGTATTATATTATGTATACACACTGTTTTCAAAAGTTGAACATAAAACATATGTTTTCCTTGTTTTTTTTTGAACGGTGACTTTTGTTAATGAGTGACCCATTGTCACTGAACCCCGTCATAGACGGTTTCCCCCAGCCAAGATCTGCCGACGATGTTCTATCGGGCCCCGTACGGTATCAGACTTGGATGGCGTTCCCCCGGAAACCGTACTGCCTCCACACGAGTTGCCTCGCTGGAGTAACAGCCGGGTGAAAACCGGGGTGACGCTCAGGATCAAACCCTCCTCGGTGGGTTTTTCACCATCATTGCGCACGGGTGTCCCTACCCCCTTTCGCCACAAGCGGGACTATCTAATATACAGCACATATCCACATTTATATTTTAATTCAAACAAAACTGCTGCCAGAAAACGAATGACGCATATAGCCTTGATTACCTTCTAGATGTCGCTAATTTTCGAGGATTATAATCAATTATGCGTTTCCTTTTTGAACCGTTGCCTTAATTCCATTCCCATCAGGGGCGAAGCTTAATGGGGGCGGGGGGGGGGGGACGTCCGCCCCCCGGGATTTTTCGCTCAGTAGTGTTATATATGTAGTTTTCGTATAGAAATTTGTGGGTATATACGTTTTCACCCCCCCGGTTCTATAGAAATTTTTGGGGATATATGTTTTCACCCCTCCCGGCCGAAAAATCCAAGCTTCGCCACTGATTCCCATGCCTGATTCCATTTAAAACGACATTTAAAACGTTCGCTAATTTTTTGAGATGAGCGAACCTTATAAAAAAAACCGAGACCATCATCATTGCTCGACACCCTCACACATCCCTGCAACTCGTTTTGAATATTCTTACTACCTTCGCAAACACACCGGAGTTACGTCGCTGGAACTCGAAGACTTCAGAATGTCTATCGAAGTAGCCGGAACTTCAGTCGGAGTAAACCGAGCTCATCGGAGCCATACGGTGTTCACAACGGGAATCGGCTCATCGTCGTTCGGTTTGGAAAACTTGTAACACCACTCGAAACACCCTCTCAACACCGCGCGTTGTCGGAAAGAAAGGAACGTTGCCGGAGAACTCGCCGGAGACATTCGGAGTCCACGACGAGAACCACCTTATTTCGTTTCGGTATACATTTCTTTTATCGTTTGTTCCTCATTAATTTCATTATGAAATATTAATTCACCTTCATCATAAAAATCATCTTAGCACAAATGAATCAATTGAAACTTTGAGTTCTTGAACTGTACGTATGGTTTTCTTTTTATGAAGAAGATGACAAATGAAACTGTTAGTATATTTTTTTTTTCAATTAGAAAGGTTTTTTTTTTTATTATTTAATGTTATTCAATAGAACACAGTCAATAAGTAATGTTTACCTTTATATTTTTTTCAATTACATAAAGGTGAATGAACACAGTTAATTTTTTTTTATAATTCCTCTTTTGTTCAATTCTTTCAATTAAAGTAAATAAGTAATGTTTTATATTAACTCTTTTAACTCTTTTATATTAACTCTATTAGGGTAATTAAAGATGAAATTAATGTATGTAAACCAATAAAAACTAGGAACTTTTTGCTTATAAATAATAACGAATTCGTTGTGGTATTTAAATATCTAGGATAAACATATCCTGTTCGTTCTCTTGGATTATTCCCCAATCTTTACTCGTGCGTTACTTACAAGCAATCGCAACGCAACCAATGTGAGTATACTCGATCCCTTTTTCCCCTTTTTATTTTGGGATGCAACATGTACATTATGTAAACAATCTTTGAAACTAGAAACTAAACATACTCAATCCTTGTACAAACATGAAACTAATGTGCTTTACTTATGATTCTTGTATGCTCTATTTGAACGATTTGGAACGTATATGCTCATTAACTTTGCTAGCCCACCTTAACAATTATAGCGCTATAGGATTTACGCACCGCCCGTTAAACTTGGGGTATTGTTAAGTTAAACATTTACCATCCCGCTATCAATTGGGATTAGGCTATTTTATGCGTTGGATTCTTGGGTTTGATCATAGTGTACGCCAAAATTGCATACTAGTAATTCACATATTATGAACCATGTTGGATTTTAGTTTTTTATCCTATTATGCTATGTAATTAAACTTGTATACTCGCCTTTGCTTTTGCATTGAAACTCTATTTTAATACATGTTGCAGGTTGATTAATGAAGTATGGATGATTGATGAAACAAGTGTAGGGTGGACTAGATACACACCTTTAATCTATTTATCTTTTGTTGATTTGAATTTGAACAATGTTGTTATTTCCATTTTTAAATGTTGTATGACAATTTAGTTCTTGCAATGAAATTCGAGTTTAATTAAATATTGTCACATAGTGTTATGATGTTTTGAGCAATTTGTTCGTCTCATCCCGATGTTTCCGCCATCGGTTGGGGTGTGACAAGAAGTGAGTGAAAACTCACTTAGAATACTTGAGAGTATTCTGCCTTGCTTGAGAAAGTTGAGAGAATTTGAGAGAATTTGAGAGCTTGAGAGAGATTTAGGTGAGTTGAAAGTGTTTAGAAGGTGGTAAGGGGTTGTATTTATAGTTAGGATTAGGGTTTGGGTGTTAAATGAGGTGGTTGAGGGTTGAAAGGAGGGAAATGGTGCCAAAATTCGCGTGTTTTAAAAGATTCTGCCAAACCTGCTCGTTTTGCACAGCCGTGCGGATCAAGTACACGGTCGTACGGATCGCGGATCACAGGGTGGTGCACATCAGTTGTGTGGTCATGCGGATCGCAGTATGCATGGTCGTGCAACTCAGTTGCATGGCCGTGCACCACCTGTAGAATTTACCAAACTTTCTAGAATTTGCAGTTTGACCCCCAGAGTTTGATAATTCAATTATTTTATTCTAGAAACTCATAATTAAACATGTTTTTAGGTATTCCAAGTGTATCAAAGTAGTGTATGACTATAATTCACGTATAATTGATAATTTCAAGTATTTCAAGTGTTGATTTTTGCGTATAAACATGTATTCGAGATTGTAGCGTATAACACAAGTACGTAACATGTATAAGTATAAATATGAATTCCGTTGTGATCAAAGTCTCGTATTATAAGATTGGAAAGGAAATACGAATTATGACATGATTACAAGTTTCCAAAAATAGAAATACGAAGACACTTTCTAAATAAGGAAAGTACAAAAATGCGGAACGTTACAGTCTCCACTACTTTATGAAATTTTGTCCCGAAATTTATTCAAGAGGAAGACTCAACGAACAAGTGTGGATACTTGGTCTTCATATCACTCTCGAGTTCCGAAGTGAATTCAGCGCCATGTTTTCCTTCCCATCGAATCTTGACAATGGGAATTCGACTGCGCCTTAGCTTCTTGGTTCCTTGGTCCATGATTTCGAGTGGTTTCCCGAAGAAATGTAGAGACTCGTTGATTTGGAGATCGTCGAGTGGAACTTGAAGTCCTTCTTCGTCTAAGCACTTCTTGAGATTTGAAACGTGAAACTATGGATGAACGTTGTTGAGTTCTTGAGGTAGATCCAGTCGATACGCTACCTTGCCAATCATTTCGAGAATCTTGAAAGGACCTACGAAGCGAGGAGCGAGATTGCCTTTCTTACCAAATCGAACTACTCCTTTCTAAGGGGATACCTTGAGAAGTACGTGATCACCAACATTGAATTTCAAAGGTTTGCGTCTTCTACAAGGGTAACTCTTTTGTCGACTTCCAGCATAATCCAAAAAGTATTTAATATAGCTCATTTGGTTTATTAATTCTGATCTTTCTCTTCGGAATCAAGGTTTTGAATAGCAACACTTGCTTGGGATAGTTATGGTTTGCCTCATAAAAGATATTTCGTAAATGGATACAGATACTATACGCATAAACATGCTACTTGGTAGTTAACATATAATAGTGAATTATGTGTGAGCGGGCTTCTTACAAGGAGTCAGAAAGAGTCAGAATATGACTATTATAGATTTCTCGATGAGGTATTAAAGGTTGAATACTACGGTGTTGGTTGTTACGTTGTTGTGCTCTTCAAGTGTACATGGTTTGATAGTAGCCATAGGGTTTGGGTGGAACAAACATGGTTTGGTCGAATTTAAATTCAAATCAAGGCTAAAAACTAACAACCAAATCTTTTTTAACATCACAAGCATAACAAGTGTATTATACGTTGTATCCTCTGATGGAAGATAATTTCAAACATAGGTTTGCAGATGTCAATACTGTTAATGAAGTCGCTCTGATGATGATAATTTAGGTGTTGTTTGTTTTTTAAGAGGTAAAATGTCTGCAGTCTGCGGACCACATCTGCAGACATCTTTAGAAGAAAAGGTGGACCAAACCTCTGCAATCTGCAAGAAGAAGGTTGTGTGTTTTTTTAATGTATGAAGACTTCTAAAATAAACTGGTGGTGGTGTACGGACGGTGGTGGTGGGTGGTGGTGGTGTTGGATGGTGATGGTGGTAGATGGTAGATGGTGGTGGTGGGTGGTGGTGGTGTTGGATGGTGATGGTGGTAGATGGTGGTGGTGGGTGGCGGATGGTGGTGGTGATGATGGTAATGGACAGTGGTGGTGATGGGCGGTGGTGGTGAGTGGTGGTGTTTAACTCTCTGCAGACCTTAGAAGATCTTAGAAGTGGTTGGGTTAATTCTGCACCAAAAAGAGCTCGAGCAGACGTTTTTTAATAAAACGTCTTTAGGAAAACTAACAGTCTGCGCTGATTTGCGCGGCGCAGACATAAGAGCTTGTGTAGAGCTTTTCAGAAAAAAAAAAAAACAAACACCACCTTAGATAAAGAACAATTATTTGATATCTTGGATAGGGCGAATCATTCAACATTTATAGAAGTGAATGAAAATATAGACCTTATTTGTCTTGTCATAACAGGTGATGTCATCGAATTCGAAACTGATGACAACAAGAATGCTAGGGACGAGGGAAGAACTTAAAGGCACATATGATGATACGGAAAAGGAGAAAAGAAAGATGATCTGCTTTTGTA
Organism: Helianthus tuberosus; assembly: GCA_030545235.1. Taxonomy (NCBI): domain Eukaryota; kingdom Viridiplantae; phylum Streptophyta; class Magnoliopsida; order Asterales; family Asteraceae; genus Helianthus; species Helianthus tuberosus. Next base: position 24,845,409 of record CM060441.1, read on the forward strand.
TTAGCATTATTTTGACAACTAGTTGATTTGGGACTCAAACATTGACCAGATGCGTGATGCTTTTTAGCATTTGTAATATATATTGTAAATTTATCTTTGTATCAATTTATGTTGTTATTTTTAAACAGGGATGGAGTAGTACGTTATTCCGAAGTCGGGTAGAATGTGAGTAAGTTTCCCAAGTGATATATACCTTGTTGAAGTACACATATTAATTGTAATTTTATCATGAGTTACAACCTAATCGTGTGCATAAGTTAGTATATCTAGATAGATTAGTTGACATTGTGAATGACACTAATTATTATATTGTTATTAATAAAACTAAAATGGTTTAAAACACCGGATAATGGAAATATTCAATTTCTAGATGAACTTGAAGATTAGTGATACACTATACTTTCATAAAAAAAGAGAAATTTCACTTTTTGTCCTTTATGTTTGTACTGAATTTTGAAACGTGCCCTTTAAAAGTTTTAGTTTCAGTTTATGTCCAAAAAGCACATGTTTTATATCACTTTATGTCCTTTACACCAAACTGAGTTAGTTTACTCAGTTAGGTTTATTTAATGCAAGGGTATAATTGTCATATCGAGTTTGATTGCAGCTGTTGTCCCTTTATATTCTTCGCAACTCATAATTATCCTTCTAATTTCACCCTATGATCTCAATCATCCTCCTAATTTATGCAAATTAATTCCACGATGAACCCTAATCCAGACAACAATGGAAGGCAATTCATGTTCCGACAACACTTATCCCAATCTGAAGTCGATGCCTTCTACGGTAATTTTTAGGGTTTTGAGTTTTGTTTATTGAAATTATGAATAATACTAATCGATCATTGCATAATAAAGTGGGGTTCCCAAATCTATTCACCATTAAGCTTCATCACAGTGGCAAATTCACCCGATTTCCCGATAGGGCTTATGTTGAAGGAGACTGCAATTTTATTGACTTGTTAGATGATGATAAGTTCTCTGTGCATGAACTGGATTGTATCGTGGACAAGTTTGGCCTTCCAAATGATATTGAAAGGTATTATCACTTTCTTGTTCCCGGTGAGAATCTTGATTTTGGACTAAGGGCTTTAGGAAGTGATGCAGATGTTTTAGATTTTATCAAAGTTATTCCTCAGTCTAGGGTGATGCATATGGGTTACTTAGAGCTTATGTAACTGAATTGATGAACACAAATCCAGGGACAACTGTGAAAATTGAAGTAGAACCACCAGCAGATCCTGAGTCAACTAAAAGGAAATTTAAAAGAGTATATGTGTGCTTGGGGGCTCTGAAACAAGGTTTTAAAGCTATTGGAAGATATATGTTGGGACTTGATGGGGCTTTCATAAAAGGTCCATATCCAGGCCAGGTTCTTAGTGTAGTTAGGGTTAATCCCAATAATGGCATTTACCCTGTCTCATATGCTATAGTAGAGGCTGAAACACTAGACTCTTGGACTTCGTTTCTAGAATGCTTAGGTGATAATCGGGATTTGGAAGCCAATTCAAACTTTACATTCTTAAGTGACAGGCAAAAGGTCAGTCTTCATCCCTTATTTATTTGTTACATTATTCTTCATGTATATGTTCTTATTAACAGTACATCCTTTTATGGCCTATTTAGGGCATTATTCCAGCAATTATGAAGGTCTTCCCATTTGCTGAGCATAGATTTTTCCTAAGACACATCTATGAGAACATGAGATTACAATTCAAAGGAAGGGCTTTCAAAGACCTTTTGTGGAAATGTGCAACAACAACAACTGTTGTTGAATTTGAAAAGGAGATGGATGCTTTAAAAAGTATCAACAGTGAGTGTCGCTTGTGGTTGTCTAACATACCTCCTAAACATTGGTCAAGGTCTCATTTTTCTGGTAATTTAAACTGTCTTTACAAGTATAATATTCTGTTATTTGTTAAATAGGGCATTGATATATTGTTTAACCTTGTGTATTATAGGAAGGGCAACATCTGATATGTTGCTCAACAACTTGTGTGAGGTGTTCAATTCAAAGATACTTAAAGGAAGGGACAAGCCCATCATTACACTGTTAGAATTCATTAGAGAGTATTGCATGAGAAGAATTGTTAATGTTCTTCAGTTGATTGAGAGGAGTGATGGCTTACTAACACCATATGCTACTCAGTTGTTTGAGGAAATTAAGAAGGATGCTACCAGGTTTGTATTTCTTTCATGGTTATAAATAACATGTTATTTGATTTGTGATATGTATTAAACACTGCATTGACGACTACACTATAATTTGGAATGGTGAAGGGCACTATCAAGTCACTGGTGGTGTTAATCAGTATGTGGTGAACATGGAACAGAGGACATGCAGTTGTAGAAGATGGGAACTCAATGGCATACATTGCAGACATGCTGTGGCAACCATCTGGAACAGAGCTTCACATAGGCAAGTGGGCTTACCAGAAAGCTTTGTCCATCCTTTTTATAGGATGGATAAGTGGTAGCAAGTTTACACATTCAAGGTGTATCCAATTAATGGTAAGTCAATGTGGCCAAGATCTCTACTGCCAACAACAATCACACCACCATATTCCTATAAGTCTGTTGGGAGGCCAAAGAAAGCAAGGAGGAAAGCGGCCTCAGAGTTGGAGGACATCACAAAGGGTGGGAGACTAAGGAAGGTTGGTACATCAGGTACTTGTGGCAAGTGTGGTAATACATGGTACAACAGCAGGTCCTGTAATGGTAGGTCAGAGGCTGTCCAAACTCAGCAAACTAGTGCTAAGTCTAGTAAACTTGGTGTTGGATCAACAAAAGGGCAGAAAAGGGAATGTGCTGGTATCGTACAGGTCATTAGCTACAACAGTTTGTGAATTTGGCCATTGTGCATGTGGGTTGTGCAGATTGTGCATTTGGCCATTAGTTTACAACAGACAACAACAAGCCGCACCATAGTCTACAAGACCATTTCATTAAATTGCCATTACTAAACAAAAGTCATTACACTTCCATTACTAAACAAAAGTCAATACATTATAGCTACAACAGTTCATTTCATTGACGGAATACAAAAACATAGACACAAAAAAGACCCAGCTGCAAATCAGGTATTTCTTCCAACTTCTTGCTTTTTCTTCTAATCTTCTTCTTTGTTCTTCATAGTCGTTCTTGAACTTCAACAAATCGGGTATGATGTCCACGCAAGTTTGACACATTTTTTGTGGTTCAATCCACATAAAAAGCCCACATTTTCTATTCTGTAACAAAGAAATGAAACAAAAAAAACCAGTTATCTTCATGCTTGTTCTTGGAAGTTCAGTACATAAAACTTACCTTGTTGTGGCATCTATAGAACTTACGGCCTGGATTTTTGGAGGTTTTTGATGTTCGAATCGCTGCTTCCTTTCTACACCCACAAAGCACCATTATCGACACCTTGAAAGAAAACCGGAGGAAGAAGATGCAAATGATAAGCGAGATTTGAAACCCTAAAATAATTGAGGAAGAAGATGCATAAAGGGGTTAAAAAGGGGCGATGAATAAAGTAAAAACTTGAAATGACAATTATACCCTTGCATTAAATAAACCTAACTGAGTAAATTAACGCAGTTTAGTGTAAAGGACATAAAGTGATATAAAACATGTGTTTTTTGGACATAAACTGAAGCTAAAACTTTTAAAGGACACGTTTCAAAATTCAGTAAAAACATAAAAGACAAAAAGTGAATTTTTCTCTAAAAAAGATATAAATCAATATGAGTTATCATAAAACAATTGAGTTAGGAATTTTTAAAACAATAATCCCAAAAGTCGTGCAAACCCCTTGAATCCTAGTTTTATAATTCTGTATTCACTTTTGCCAGACACTTAAAAACTAAAAGAAAAACATGTGACCCTTCACCGAGTGAGAACTCGGGGTAATTGTGAACCCCAAGTTTTTTTTTTTTTCCCCTTTTTTTAAAGAATCCGGTCCGCTAACAAATTAGTCCTGATTACAAGGTTGAAATGAACACGGGATGAGTAATTTCAAGTAACAAAAAGCCAATCATTTTAGAGGCCATAAGCAAAAAAGAAAAACCGGGGCCTTTTTTAACAAGTCATTATTTTTTCTAAACAAAATATAATAATAGAATTTAAAATGTAGAATTCAATCTAGATGTTCTTTGTGAATGGAATTGCAAGGTTTTTTTTCAAAATTAAATTATGTTAAGGAATTAGTGAGGATTATTTGATCTTCTATTTTTTCAAACAAAACCCAATATATAGTTATAGAAAAGCTTTTGTTAGAATTTGAAGGCCACAAGTCTTGTACCAATAGCCTAAGGGTGAATGGAGTGGTTAAACATTTGAGCCATAGGTAAACTCTAAAATCACCCCATTAAACAGTGGCACATCATTTTACCTATTTTATTTATCTATTGCTCAAAAACGTTAACGGTGGTTTACCTATCTTGGATTAGGTAAACTATTATTTAAAAAAAAAATGAAACCATCCAATCCATCACCAAGCCTTCATCTTCCCTCATCGATAAAGGTTCACCGATCACACAACCACCCCAAGCGGTAAACACCATTGGCGACGGTGTTACCGCTCGGTAAACACCTTTACCGTCTACTCCGTTCACCCTAGTTTCATTAAACTATAGGTCCGGCTCTACGTGTTTATAGATAGTTAATACGAGTGAACATGGTGGGGTCCATTTGCCCATGCATGCCAGCTTAAAAGCCATAACTCTTCCATAATATATATCGTGTCACTCACACACGGCACACACACATGAATGAAGCTTCCTTTCTATGCATGGAACCCTTGTTTGTCTTTCTGGACTGACACTTTCTACATGCAAAGAACTGAAAGAAGGCTGTAAAGTCAAACACAAAAGTCTTTTAACTGCATGTTTCCAATTAATACTTGCCCTAAAAGTCATATATCGCAAATGCGTAGCAGCGTCCAATTAGGTGATTTTTCTCGTCACAAAGTTTTTCCCACAAAATGGGTGTTTGCCAGGGGTCCATCTCGTGATTGTTTTTTTTTTAAACTCAAATTTTATAAATAAAATTTCAATAAAATTCTTGGAGATCGAAGGGTCAACGGACCCTCTTGATGACCCACTTACTAAGACGTTCTGGTTCCGCCACTGATGTTTGCTACGCATTTTTGAAGCATTTCTGCGTAGCAAACCTCCCAGTTTTCTATCAGTGTGAGAGGGTGTAAAATTTTTGAGTCATGTAGTAAAAAAAAGCTCTAAATAACTTTGTTATACGGCCATGCGTAGTCGTTGGGGTGAATAATGCCCCACCCTAGGGCGTTTTGCGTCATGTGGCAGCCCAGTCAGCAATGAGGCATTATTGGACGTTTTTTCAAATGGGGCGTAGTGCGGATGTGGAAATTGTGGGGCATTATGTTTGTAATAAAATAAAATTAAAAAAACATTTAAAAAATCTTATTGCCCAAAAAATGGAAGCTCAAATGTGATTGGCCAAGAAATTCCCCCAACAGCGTGATTTATAACACGCCATTACCATAACAAAAAAAAGGCCAAACACGCCCATGCGTAGTGGCTGGTCGACGAAATTGGGCGTGATTGAGCACAAAAAAGACGCCACTCTGGGCAGCCACTAAGGGTGGTCTAACAAAGAAACCAATTCAACGTGTGTCCCCACATGCAATTTAATGCTTTTAAGATGCAGTAAAAATAGTAATATCATTAGTTTGATATTCTTAAAGCAACAACTTGAATGTTGAAACTTGAATCTTTCTTTTAAACAGTAGGGGGGACACACATTGAGCATCCTGTGAGTTCAACTGCTTTATCTTTCAAAAAGGCGCAAATTTTATGCTTAATTTGACAGTAGCAGTAGCGTGCTAGTTAAGGCACTATTTGTCAAAACTACATCCCATATTGCATGATACATGTTTATGAGTTGGTAGATCACTACTAGAAAACTGCTACTATTCCTACGTCAATTTCCGTCGGAAATTCATGGGTAATAGCTGTTATTCACGGATTTCCCACGAAAATGGGTTGTAGGAATTCTACTCGTGGGTAATTCTTTTCTAACGCATTCCCTAGAGATTTCCAATTTGTGGCTTTTTTGTCACAAAACTAAGATCCTTTTTTGTTCGTCGGAATTTCATGGGAATTGTGTCAGCATTTTCGTTCGTAGGAAATGCATAGGAAATTTTGGTAGGAATAGTAATTTTATCGCTCAATATGGTAGCTGTGTACTCAACTACAATTGTAGAGGGGTTTTTTTATGATTACGAAAAGTGAAAATAACTGATATTGGAACAGCAACCTGTCTCAAAACCGCTGATACAGGTCACCTTTGATCGGTTCACCAATTTGTCAATACGAGTCAATGTTGATCAAAATGCCTAGTTTTGTCAAAATTTACAATTCTCATGTTTTAAAGTTAGATTACCAATCAAAATTCACTACAATATTGATTTTAGATCGTTCCCATCAGTGAATGATGGTACAAACTGAATTTCAATTGGAATGTGTAAAACATAAAAAATCCTACGTTGTTTCAAATCACACGACTATGTTTGTTTTTCTTCCATAGTCATGTGACATGAACCGTGACAAACATATTCCAGTCTTTCAACTCACGACTAAGTAACTTGCACATAGTCGTGTAACACAAGCAACATCCTTTCCATGTTGAAAGACACAATTGTGTAAAGAATTAATGTACATAACGTACCATATGACTTGCTAGCTGGCCACAAATATGCAAATCCTGGTCCAGGAAATCTTGTTTGTTTTCCTCAAATCAAACCTACTCAATCATATATATATGATCTAGACTATTAGATGCCTTAATCACCATTAATTCTTCTATGGATTCAAAAGTCTCTTAAGTTCATAATTTGAAGAAAAGCAAGAGACATGGGTGACTAAGAGAGTGTAGGAACTGTTTTGGTCAAAAATTACCGAGGCAATTTAGTGATCAAATTAGTAATGTGAGGTAGTGTGCTAAAAAGTTTATGGAAAATATGCTTGTCGAGTTATTTAGAAAATCAGTATTCAGGATACGGCTCAGGATATTGAGCTGTATCTGCGATCAAACAGTGAGCAAATAATAAGCAAAAAGTAAAGGAAATGACACGAGATGTACGAGGAAAGCCCTTGATCAATCTAGATCGCCGGCATAAAACCTCGGGAGCTGACAATCGCAGCTGCCTTGTTCTTCTTATTGCTTTAAACTTCAGGATACAGTGCAGGATATCAACCAGATCGCTAAGTGTTACAATGAATTCGTGTGAGAGTACAAATTGCGAAAGAACAAGTGTTAGTGTGTAGTGAGTGTGATTGCAGTGAAATTGTTGTGTCCTATTCGATCTGGTGTTCCTCCTATTTATAGTAACGAAATACAAACAAATATCCCTATAAATATGGGATGCTCCGAATATTCCATCACGAACGTTGTAGACCGAGTAATAAGGCTTCAACGTCTTTCTTTGAACGGTTTGGACCGAGTCTTCCGCAGAATAAGTCTTTGTGAACGTTGCTAGCTTCCAGCCCACGTACCTGCACATAATCCGTTAGTGATCCTGAGGATACCATTCAGGATGTTACCAATACCCTGAATCTGCACCCCGGATATGAACAGATATTATTTAATCAGGATATAAGCCAAGATATTTATCAGGATATGAGCTCAGAAATTAGCCCACAACAATTGTCCCCAAAAATGTTACCGTTTAGTATCCTCATTACTAACGGTTACATTTTTTACGCATACCGAGGCATTTAAGAGATAAGACCTGTGATGTGACCGTTTGCAACTACCCAGCCTATATCTACTCATCATACCCTATATCTTCTCATCCTCATCTTCTTTTTTAATCATAATCGACAAGGAAAAGGTACATTTTCTCTCTATCTTTCATACTTATCTTCATCTTTTCTCTCCGGCGAAAAATTCAGTCGATCAAATGCCGCGCCAAACAAGATCCAGTTCAGGTGACTCGGCCCCTTCGTTCTACCAACAAAACCTTCTCCAAGAACCGGAGAAGGAAGCATGTACCTTTGATAGTGCCCACCTGTCAGCCTTAAAATCCTCCGGTATCTTCCCGGAAGGAACCGTATTCAGACCGTTTGACCATGAAATCCGGTCAGATATGGTCTCCAACGAGTGGATATGCTTTAGTGCTTTCCCTTTTACCCTAGGGCTACGATTCCCCTTTCCGGACTTCATTACCGAATTCTTTAAGATCACAAAAATCTCTTTTAGCCAAACAATGCCAATGCTCTGGCGTGTTTTATCTGTTCTTGACCAGATCAAGAGAAACCACATTCCTGATCTTTCCATCCATGATCTCCCCCTGGCTTACAAGCTTAGATGCCACGGATCATGTAGATTTCTGTTTTATTCTACTTCCGGTGACCCATTGATACTTCGTGCCCCAGGAACGAGGATGGTTGGCAATCCAAGTTTTTCTTTGTAAAAAGGGACTCAATCCCTGGTGGGACGGAATATCCGGTACAACGGTTGAGAAAGGGTAGGATTTAGGGTTTAAGAATGATCCTGTCGCTTATCCTGTTCCATATCCTGAACTAATTTATCTTCTTTATTGTGCAGCTGATTTCAGGAAGATTGCTCCTCCTCTTGCTAATTCCCAAGAAAGAATAGACGCCATTAGACTTCTCCCAGAGGCATAAAGAAGTTTCAATCCTTCTCCACCAACTCCAAGTCCTCTTTCAAGTGCCAACATGTCTGGTAAGGATCCTGCAAGATATCCTGCACACATATGCTTCTTACCTGTTATTCATAGGAGGGATTTAGAATTTACTCCCTGTGTGCAGATTCCAGCAAAGTCCCAGTTTATCTAGACCTGGATGAACTTGACAGTTACCCAACTCCAGCCATAGTCAAGAAGGAGACTCCTGCTACCACCAGCTCCAAGCCACTCCCGGCTCCTAAGACCAATCCGAGAACCCGTGCTTCCGCAGCGAAAAAGAGAAAGGGCCTTGAGGTCAGTGCTCCAGGCTCTGAAGGGTTCTCCTATGATGAGCTCAGCTTCTCCGACTCCTTAGAGCCAATGACATCCTTCCTCAACAAGGTAATATCCTGCCACATATCCTTCATGTATATCCTGCACATATATCCTGCACGTATATCCTAACAGGATACCCTGGTAGGACGTCTTAGTCAGCATATATTCTAACCCCATACCTGTGATCAATGTACAGGGCCTCCAGCATTTGCTCCACTTGTACAATGACGCTTGTGGTACTGTGGCACTTCATGAAGCCAGGATCAAGCAGCTTGAGAGCACCGTTGCCGACCAAGGTGCTATCGCCGAAGCAAAGAGCCGGCACTATGAGAGCTTGCTAAAGAAGGTCACCCAAGATGCTGAGGTCAAACTTGCCAGTGTTCAAATGGACCATGATCAGGCCTTAATCAGCTTTCGAGAGGGAGTCAAGGCTTCTGCTATCGTCTCCCTGCTACAAGCACGCATCAAGATGGCCTACGAGGCCAAGGAGACAGGCCTTGTTTGTCCATCTTGGTCAGTTGAATCCTGGGTGGCCAAGTTGAAGGAACTCGGAGGCAAAGCTGTGCCACTTCCTGCTGAAGCCGGTGAGTCTTCCAAGTCAACGGAGGTAGTGGTCCAAGCTGGAGAGAAGAAGGATGCTGGAGGTGATGCTGAGATGGACATTGGTCAGGATGCTGCGCAGGATGCTGGTAAAAATGCTGGAGCAGAGAAGTCTGAGAAGGTTGGAGGCGATGCCGCTGTGTGAGGGCATTTAGGTGGGCGATGACGGATATACGTGCCAAGGCCAGAGCCCACCTTTTTGAATTTGAATGTTGGTTTGTAGTCCCAAAAACAATTTACTTTTCCGCACTTTACTTTCCTGCATCTGAACAATTTACATTTCCTGCATGCTTTTTGAACAATACAACAGTTGAAGGTGGATGGGTCTCGGTTTGAGATGAATCCTTCAACTGTTGGGTAAATATGGTAATGAACTCTAGTGCTCTTAGTGGATGGGCCCTGTTTTGAGGTGAAACTAAGAGCACACCTTTTGGCATGTTAATAATATGACTACCCTTTTGACTTTATTATTGTTGTCATTAACATACAAATTTTACTTGTGAAAATTGTTTGGTTTGAACATATATCATAAATGTATCCTGGGGGATATCCTGAAAGATATCTTGAAAAGGATATTGAAATATAACCCATAAATTGTCCAAATAAAAAGGAGAGATCATACCAGAGATTCTTAGAGAATCAGTTCCAATCCTTTATCATAAATTTGTCCCCAGTGCATACTTATAAACTTGGAACCATCCTTTGAATTAGAATAATGTGTGTCCCCTGCGTTTGACAAAGACACAAATGTATTTACCTTTTGACTCGAATGAATTCCGAATGCCCAAGGGCAGAACCCCTGATATCCTGAAAAGAATCCTTAGCATATTGGGGATAAACCCTCATATCTGGGGATAAACCCTGAATTTCATGCGCTACAGGCGAGAGTGTATAAACTCCTAGACTTAGAAAGGTGAAAACCTTTAAACCTTTGAGAGTATGAAAATACTCTTTCGTGAGAGAGGGTGATCAATCCTCATATACCTTTAGGATCCAGGATATAGCCAACAGTAACGAAATTGTCAGCCACTTTTACATGAACTGGTCCCGCTACCTTGAACTACACCTAGATAACTTGCGCTCCAGGCGAGGTGTTTAAACCCAATTCGAAAGAAAGGTGAATACCTTTAAACCTTTGAAGGGATCAAGATCCCTTGATCGTGAGAGAGGGGGCCAATCCTCTAATCTTTCGACTTATCCTGAGTATATATCCTGGAGCTATATCCTAAAACATGTCCTGCAAAACAGTCCTAAACTAAGGTGGATGTTAGCTTGGCTAACACCCCTCCGATGCTTAAGTCAGTATTGGGTTCAAGATAATAAACAAATATATTTTAAAGAGACAGAACACATACCATTCCGAGATAGAAAATAAATTCTACTCTTACTTGAAATAGAGCTTCAAATGTATTGCATTCCAGGATCTTGGTAGCATATCCCCTTCCACATTCCTGAGTCGATATGCTCCTTTCCCTGCTTCTGACTCGATTTCATAAGGTCCTTCCCATTTCGGAGCTAGCTTGCCATCGGCAGGATTAGTGGTATTTTGAAAAGCCTTTCTCAGCACCCAATCACCAACTCGAAATCTTCTAGTCCTTATGTTCTTATTGTATGCTCTGGATATTCTTTGTTGATATGCTGCTATCCTCAGCCTTGCTGCATCTCTTTTTTCATCTATAGTATCCAGATCCTGACATAAGACTTCAGGATTCTGTTCAGGATCCTGTAGCATAGATCTTGCAGTAGGTATCGTCATTTCTGTTGGAATCATTGCCTCTGCTCCAAATACCAAGGAAAACGGGATTTGGCCAGTTGCATTCTTCACCGTTGTCCTGTCAGCCCACAAAACAAAGGGTAACTCCTCCGCCCATCTTCCTTTTTTGGCTCCAAGTCTCTTCTTTAAGTTATTGACTATTATCTTGTTCGAGGATTCGGCTTGTCCATTCGCTTGAGGATGTACCGGAGTAGATGTGATCATTTTGATTCCCCAACTCTTGCAAAAGTCAGTAGTCCTTTTGCTTATAAACTGGGACCCATTATCACAAATGATCTCAGCTGGTACTCCAAACCTAGTCAGGATATTCCTTTTTATGAAGGATACTACTTCTTGGTCTCTTACTTGAACGAATGCTTCAGCCTCGACCCACTTAGAGAAATAATCCGTCATTGCTAACATAAATACTTTTCCTCCCGGAGCCTTTGGTAACTTCCCTACTATATCCATCCCCCACTTCATGAATGGCCAAGGGGAAACTACAGGATATAGTGGTTCAGCTGGTTGATGTAGTATGTTACTATGCCTTTGACATGCATCACATCTTCGAGCATATTCTGCAGCATCTTTTCTCATTGTTGGCCAAAAGTATCCTGTCCTCAATACTTTCGAGAATAATGATCTGCCCCCAGTGTGATTACCACAGTCCCCTTCATGTATATCCTGAAGTACTTCTTTGGCTTCATGATCCTCCAAGCACCTTAAATATGGTCCTGCAAGAGATTTCTTGTATAGAATATTATTTATAATAGTGAACCGTGATACCTTCATCCTAAATGCCTTAGGATTTTCATTTTCGGGGATGTGACCATCTTTAAGATATTTCAGAATTGGAGTTGTCCAGGATTTAGGATCCTGTTCAGGATATTCCACTCCAGGATCCCGAATATCCGCTACTTCTTTACCCTGAGGATTAGTTGCAGGATATAAGACATGTATTATTGGTACTTGGGTCCCTTCCGGTATCCTGATTGATGATCCCAGATTTGCTAAGGCATCCGCTTCAGCATTATCCTCTCTTGGTACCTGTTCAAGTGTAAAAACATCGAAATATCCTGCTAATTTTTTGAGAATATCAAGATATTCAGTCAATTTCTCACCCTTAACTGCATATGATCCATTAAAATGGTTAGTAATTAACAAAGAGTCAACATATGCTTGTAAATTTTTTATACTCATATTCTTAGCCAACTCTAATCCTGCAATTAAAGCTTCATATTCTGCCTCATTATTGGTAGCAGGAAATTCACACCTAATAGCCTGGGGTAATATGTCCCCCTGTGGCGATTTTAGTAGTATTCCCAATCCTACTCCTCTTATATTAGATGCACCATCAGTATATAATGTCCAGGATCCTGAGGATTCTCCTAATTGTTGAACTTCTAGGTCTGCCTCATCCTGAATGTCACTACTAAAATCAGCCACAAAGTCAGCTAAAGCCTGAGACTTTATGGCATTCCTAGGTTCATATACTAAATCATAGGCACTTAGCTTTACCGACCACTTAGCCATCCTACCTGACATCTCTGGTTTTCTAAGCACATTCTTGACAGGATAATTTGTTTTAACATGAATCCTATGAGTCTCAAAATAATGTCTAAGTTTTGTTGATGCCACGACTAATGCTAGTATTAATTTTTCTAAGTGAGAATACCTAGTTTCAGCATCTAACAAACTTTTGCTAACATAATAAACAGGATATTGCTGACCTTCATGGTCCTTTACAAGGACGGCACTTACAGCGTTCCCCGATACCGCGAGGTATAGGGATAATGGTTCACCATTCTCAGGCTTCATTAGTAGAGGTGCGGTTGAAAGATATTGCTTTAACTCCCGTAGGGCCGCTTCGTGCTTCTCACCCCACTCGAATTTTTTGTTCTTCTTCAGGATATCATAAAAATCTTTGCATTTCTCTGAGGATCTTGAGATAAATCTGTTTAATGCTGCCACTCGCCCCGTTAATCGTTGAACATCTTTCATATTTGAGGGTGATTTAATATCCAAGATGGCTTTGATCTGCTCCGGGCTTGCTTCTATTCCTCTTTTGGTCACCATATATCCTAGAAATTTTCCTGCCCCCACTCCAAAATGGCACTTAGCAGGATTCAGCTTCATATTATACTGATCCAGGATATCAAACGCTCCTTTAATATCCTGGAGGTGATCCTGAGCTTTCTTTGACTTTACTACCATATCGTCAATGTACACTTCCATGGTGTCCCCCAGTTTGTCTTTGAACATCATGTTTACCAATCTTTGGTATGTTGCACCTGCATTTTTCAAACCAAAAGGCATAGCTGTGTAACAATAAATACCTGTTGGTGTCATGAAGGCAGTATCCTCCTGGTCAGAAGGCTCCATTTGGATCTGTTGAAATCCTGAGGATGCATCCATGAAAGTCAGCATTTCATGCCCAGCAGTGGCATCTACCATCGCATCAATATGGGGAAGAGGAAATGGGTCTTTAGGACAAGCTTTATTCAAGTCTGTGTAATCCACACAGACTCTCCATTTTCCGTTCTTCTTCTGTACCACTACCACGTTTGCTAGCCACCTTGGGAATTTGACTTCTCTAATCATTTTGGACTTCAACAATCTTTCAACTTCTTCTTGAATAATTGTATTGCGTTCAGGAGCAAACTTTCTTCTTTTTTGTTGCACGGGCTTGAATGATTTATCAATTCCAAGCTTGTGAGTAATAATATCTTTGGATATGCCTGTCATATCCTCATGCTTCCATGCAAACGTCGACATCCTGTATTTTAAAAAGTTAATTAATTGTTCTTCAATATCCTGAGGGATATTGGTTCCCACGAGCACCGAAATATCGGGATTATCCTGGTTCAGGACAATTTTCTTCACATCCTGCTCCGGATCCTCCACAATATCCTGGGCCCGCGTCTTTAATTGCTATGCTGCACTAGGTTTAGTTGAGGATTTCATTGAGGATGAGTAGCATTCTTTCGCCTCCTGCTGATCGCTATCAACTTTAACAACTCCCCAGGGGGTAGGTATTTTGATGCATTGGTGATATGTTGATGGCACGGCTTTCATATCGTGAATCCACGGTCTTCCCAATATAATGTTATAGCAGGATAGAGAGTCCATTACACAGAAACGTTGTATCGAGTTGACTCCTTCAATGTACACCGGCAACTTTATCTCTCCTACTGTGTTTCTGGCCTCTCCACTGAACCCAACAAGCACGGTGGACTTCGAAGTGATATCCATTGGAGATACATTCATTCTTTTAAGCGTCTCTAGTTGGATTATGTTGACGGAGCTGCCATTATCAACCAATATCCTGCGTACAAAATGGTTAGCCACATATAACGTTATTACCAGAGCATCATGGTGAGGATCCTGGACAGTATCCCTGTCATCGGCATCAAATGTGATCACTTTGTCAGTTGTGAGTGTAGTCATCCTGACAGGTTTGTCTCCCCTTTCGGCCTTAGCTTCTTTTGCATGTCTCTTTGCTGCCGAATACGAAGTCCCACAAATGTCGGATCCTCCCGAAATGAAGTTGATTATCTTGGCATCCGCGGGAGGTGAGGCTGCTCGCTCAGGATCCTTCTCAGTATCCTGACCCTTATTCTTCTTTCTTCCCAAGAGATCTTTCAAATATCCCTTGCTTAGAAGATAGCTTATCTCTTTCCTCAAAGCAATGCAATCCTCGGTCATATGTCCGAAATCTTCGTGGAAAGCACACCATTTTGATTTGTCTTTCCAATCCGCTTTTTGTTGATTCTTCCGAGGCCATCTTGCCTTGTCCCCTAGACCCTGCATGGCATACATCAATTCAGGAATGTTAACAGAAAAGCAATATTCAGATAATTCAGGATATTCTTCAGGATCCTCATCATCAACAGCATTCACTCTCTTGTTCTCATTCCTGCCATATGGCTTGGACCGATACGACTTGAATGAGGATTCCGACTTCCTGTTAGTTGACTCATAAGTGTTGGATGAGTTCATCCTTTCTAGCATCTTTCTGTCATCTTCCAATCGAATGTATCTTAGGGCCCTGTTCCGAGCTTCATCCAGGTTCCTGCATGGGTTCATTACAAGGTCTTGGTAGAATTGAGAATCCTTTTGCAACCCCATCTTGAAAGCTTGCACAGCTGTTGCAACATCAAGATGAGGAATGTCTAGTGATTCTCGGCTAAACTTGTTCACATAATCCCTAAGGGATTCCTGAGGCCCCTGCGTTATCCTGTAGAGATCACTTGTTAATTTTTCAAAGCTCCTACTACAAGAAAACTGACTATTGAATAAATTTACTAAATGAGCAAAAGATGTAATTGAATGTGGGGGAACATTCAAGAGCCACTTCAAAGCTGATCCTGTCAAGGTTGAACCAAAACCCTTGCACAAGCATGCTTCCTTGAGATCCGGAGGGATAGGGTTGATCTCCATCCTCTCCCTATACTGAGCAATATGCTCCTCAGGATCCGTCGTTCCGTCGTAAAGCTTCATGTTGGGGGTTTGGAACCTCTTTGGAATCTCAGCATCACAGATAGGATATGCAAAGCGAGATATCTTATGGCTATCTTGAGATACTTCCGGGATTGGCTGGACCACCCCGAGTACACTTGATATCATGTCCTTCAACTTTTGAAGTTCCCTGGTAAGTGCTGACGTCACACCTGTATCCTGTAAGGATCCACTATTGTTAGTAGCATGAGTATTATTATTATTTAATATGTTACTCGCTGGAGGATTCTGCCCATATCCTGAAGCATATCCTGAGCTCCTTATGGTCGATATCCTGACCGAGGAGGGTATTTCAGGAGTATGATTCGGAGGAAGGCTGGGCACAATATTCCCCCTGTTATCCTCTGTATACACGGCTGAACTGAAGTTCAAAGCTCTGGGTTGTAATGGAATGACAATATCCTCAGCGGATCTGCTCGAGCCAGACTTCAGGAGTTGTATTTCCCTTAAAAGCATTTGGTTTGTTTCCTGCTGCTGCCTCATTTGTTCCTGCACACTTCCAAACAAGGTTAAAATTTCGTCGTTAGATGCTAAAATAGGGGCAGATTCTTGAACAGTGCGAGTAGGGATAATATCCTGAGGTCGTGTAGAGGCTGGCATTCTTGGAGGAGGTGGTGGAAGCACCGAACCTGTAGTAGCAGAAGTCGTAGCAGACATAGTAGAGGAACTCATGTTTGATCGTGAGGCCATTGTGGACAATGTAGCAAAAAGTTTTGAAAATAAAAAACCGATTAGCGATTTAACAAAAAATTTTAGTAAAGAGAGCACCACTTGCCCCACGGTGGGCGCCAAATTGTTTTGGTCAAAAATTACCGAGGCAATTTAGTGATCAAATTAGTAATGTGAGGTAGTGTGCTAAAAAGTTTATGGAAAATATGCTTGTCGAGTTATTTAGAAAATCAGTATTCAGGATACGGCTCAGGATATTGAGCTGTATCTGCGATCAAACAGTGAGCAAATAATAAGCAAAAAGTAAAGGAAATGACACGAGATGTACGAGGAAAGCCCTTGATCAATCTAGATCGCCGGCATAAAACCTCGGGAGCTGACAATCGCAGCTGCCTTGTTCTTCTTATTGCTTTAAACTTCAGGATACAGTGCAGGATATCAACCAGATCGCTAAGTGTTACAATGAATTCGTGTGAGAGTACAAATTGCGAAAGAACAAGTGTTAGTGTGTAGTGAGTGTGATTGCAGTGAAATTGTTGTGTCCTATTCGATCTGGTGTTCCTCCTATTTATAGTAACGAAATACAAACAAATATCCCTATAAATATGGGATGCTCCGAATATTCCATCACGAACGTTGTAGACCGAGTAATAAGGCTTCAACGTCTTTCTTTGAACGGTTTGGACCGAGTCTTCCGCAGAATAAGTCTTTGTGAACGTTGCTAGCTTCCAGCCCACGTACCTGCACATAATCCGTTAGTGATCCTGAGGATACCATTCAGGATGTTACCAATACCCTGAATCTGCACCCCGGATATGAACAGATATTATTTAATCAGGATATAAGCCAAGATATTTATCAGGATATGAGCTCAGAAATTAGCCCACAACAGGAACCGTTCGCATAATTTAACAAAATAAAACAATTTTATTCAAAGCAGAAATACAGTACTTTTACAACTGAAATAATTAAAATACAAGAATTAAAGATGAAACAGAAAGAAACAGTGGTTGAGGGTTGTGTTTAACAGAGGGCCATTAAAACAAATTCCGAGTCTCCCAAGAGAACTCGTTTTGTTTCCCAGGGTACAACAGCCGAAGCAGTGTGTACTGCCGGAGCTGGCACGAGGACGCGAAGTCTACCTTGAGAAAAGTAAGAACAAGATCAGAATTGAGTAGAGAATTGTTTGCATATGTTGCTGGTGTAGCTGGTGTGTATCTGTAGTGAAAATGATGTTGTATTTATACAGCATCTGAGTCGAAACAGCCAAAACGAATTAAAGTAGAGAATTAAATTGCATTAAACGTCTTCAATACACTTTAATTCTTCATTTAATTCTCAGTTAAAACCGTTGACTCGCCTGTTTTAAATGCTGAAATGAAACGGCTATGTCATTAAAATCTGGAACCTACAGTCGCGCGCGCGCATGACAGACACTCTAGTTCGCGCGTGTCGGCGTTGCGAGCGTGCGAAGTGCAAAGTGCGCCATCAAAGCGCCACATTACACCCACACCACGCGCGCGGATGTGCGAGTGCGAGTCAGGGTGCTCCGCACCCTTTGCGAGTACACCTAGTGTGTGCTTACATGAAACAATAAGGATGGAGTATTCCCACTTAAATACCCCTTTAAGTTTTTATCTCTCCTCCTATGTAGGACAAGGTGCCACTTTCCCATTATTTTAGTTTTCAATGTTTCAAACACCAAATTTTGAGTATCGATATCTCATTCATCTTAGCTCCATTTTGGACGCGGTTTAGTCCGTTGTGAAGCTCTTCCAACATAGAACACAAACCCACAAATAAATGTATGAAATCTCCTTCGTTTCTTATATTTATTTCTAGTCCAAAATAGGAAAAATACATTTCCTATATTTGTGAAAATTCCTATTATCACAAAATTTCCAACAGAGAGTACTTCTAAAATTGTATCAGTTAAGGATGATGAGAAGCACTATAAATTAATATGGATCAAACCTCTAATGATGAAATAATGGTTAACCGGAGGGTTAATTCACTAATCTCGTCGAGTAGGGTTAATCCCTTCTTTCCTCGATCAATGGTCGGGTCGTCCTCTAACCTGTCTCCTGCACAAGGAAACACACCGTGACTCGTAACAAGGAGGATGAGGAGGGGGTTGCTCTTTGTTACCACTCTCCGGCGTGAGAATCAGTACTTGCTTGAGAGCAAAGTGTGTGTTTAAGTAGTATGTGTGTGAGAGCAGATTAGCCTTACCTCAAACCTGGTTCGAGATGGGTATTTATAGCCAAAGAGCGAAGGAAGAGAGCTAAGAGGCTAGACTGAAAACGCGTAGCCTTTTGGTAGGTGTGTCAGGAGCGCAGGTCACGGAAGCGTTAGACGCAACCGGAGGTGATGCCACGTCCTGCTCCGACTGTCAGTCCGTTTGCCAGCTTTTCATGCATGTGGGCTGGGCAACTGACCGTTGTTAGTGCCCGGACAGACCACTTGCTGGTTTGGTCACTAAAGTCGAAGTGTCAGTTCCACTTGTATCGATAATAGGATGCGGTTCTGGACCGCATCGCTATGTGCGGTAACCGCAGTGATTACCGCATCCCTTGTGGTGACGAAAACAACCGTTTTCATACACAAGGTGAGTCTTCTCATCTTTTCCCAAGTGGGAAAGCAAACCAGGTTCGCGCGTGCCCGCGTGAACCTAGGTGAATCCTTATTGTTAGGGGTAATGAGTCGGGTGATGTGTATCTTGGTCCATCAACTCTGTGAGTGTTGCGTTGTAAAAAACGGGTTCGACTACTAGATCCCTAATATGGACGGGTGAGAACGCATGCCCCTCATCTTTTAAGATCATATTGTGAAGTATCATGCATGTATACGTCTCGCTAATAATCTTGTTCATCGTCATACACTACAAGAAATATCAACATTAGGGGCGACACTTTTAGCGACGACATGTAAAAAGTAGTCGCTAAAAGTCCGATCCCTGTTTTGGCAACTTAGATGAGAGTCTGGCCCTTGATCAACAAAACGATCCAACGGTTGGTGCTATATCTTGATATAGCCCATAACATCAACAAACCCTTAGGAGGCCTTTGCTTCCCACTTTCCCCCCAAATCGCACAAGCCTGAGAAGACCACCACCGTTGCCTGCGTTTGAGACGACCACAACCACCTGAGATGGGCACCACCACCGGAGCACTAGGCACCACCACTCGAGACCTCCAAATAACCACCGTATCTCACTATTCACGTCTGTAGTGTCCGAGACCCACCATTCACCACCACCGAAATACGCTGCACCACTGCGGGTTTCAAGGAACTACCACCGTATCTCAACAATTGATGAATTTGGTAATTTTTTGTGTTATATATTGTGTTAATTTTTTCTTTTGGCACTTGGAATTTGGATAATTTATAGTCTAGGGTTTGTTAGAACTTGATATCTAAAGCTAATTGTTAAAACTTGATATTTAGGGCTAATGATTGCCTTCTAATGACAGTAGAGACACCTACTCATGTAATGGATACACCTGCAAATTCTTTCTTGATTTAGGCTTTGGTATGGTCACATTGGACACATCTTAATTTTAGCTTTAAAGTTTTGCACAGTTAGTATGATTAACAACTTAGGGTTTATAATTATGTGATTATGTGGTTTATTTAATGCAGTTTTTTTTGTTGTTGTTGCAGATGAGTCAATGGGAAGGAGTGTGCCATTTGTGTCTTGAGAAAAGGATGAGTTTAAGCAAGTTTATAGTGGAAGTATTAGGAAATTTTTGTTATGTTTAGTTTAATTAATTTTACTAGTTTAATGATTTTTTATGTTATTTGTTAATAGGATAAAGGAACATATGGATTATTGTCTAAACCATCCAGTCGAAGTGAGTAGTTATCATTTTTAAACCCTTTGAGGATTACTTTCCTGATGAAATGTTATGTTTTTAGGTTTGCTGATGTGTTATGGTGCTCTGTTGTAAACATTTGGAAAATCTTCAAGGTATAGAGGTGGTGGTAGGGGTGGGCGTGGGACCTACCAAGGAGGGCGGTCTTGTGGTGGTGGTTATTATGGAAGAGGAGGATGTGGTTACGTAGGGAGGGGCTGTGGCGGGAGAAATCACTGAATTTCCTTTCTCTTGTAACTGAAATCACTAAGCACATTCGAGTCAGAGTTTCGGGTGGGAAGACCACTGCTTCTGAGCTTGGACGATTCTCTCCTATCTTTGTTTGGCTTTCAAGGGTACATTCAAGTTTTACTATTTTTATTTATATGTGGACTCTAGAGGTGGTAATTTGGTCTAGGTCGAAACAGGCATATTGTTGCGAGTTGAAATGAGTCAGGCTGTTTGGGTCAGTAAATAATTATAGAACCATGCATTAATTTAAGCAATGATATGATTGTAAGAGTCATGTATAATGCTGTTAATATTTGCTCTGTGAAAAAATCAAACTGAGAGAATTATTGAATCGCATACAAATCTGAAATAGTAAATGTTCACAAAGGGAGAGGCCATTTGTGTTGTTCTTGTAATAAGTTGGATTTTGTAAGCGTTGCTAGGATTTTAAGTTATGCACCAATAAATTAACTATGCCTATAGAAGCAAGAAACTGGAAACTGGAAACTAATGATTTTGTTCATGCAGTGCTTTGGAGGATTTTCTTATCAAAATGAGGATAAAGGGGTCTCATTGTAGGTATGTACTGAAACTTCTTTTATATATATTTTATCATTTTAGGTTTATTTTCATTTAAATAAAAATAGCTAAAAAGGAAATCATGAAATGGGCAGAAAACCATTGAAAGTGAAATACTAATGCATATCATTTCTTATATATTTTAGGGAATCATATGGTATGAGTCTATGCGGTAACTATCCTAGAAGAATTTGCAGAATGTAGTTAAAAAAAGTGTTCGCCGGCCAACCCAAACCCAACCCCTTTGCCACGGAAGTTTACATCTTGAGGTCAGTCGATATTTATTTTTGCATATTTGCACTGTTTAACTGCATTTCCTTCTTGAGTTGTATCTTTGTTTCTTCCATACATATGAAATCCAGTAAGATTTATCGTGTGCTGGAAAGTCCGGCATAAGAATGTAGTGTAGTTTATAGGAGCATGTACCAAGCCTCCAAGCTTGTGCATTCTAACAGGTAATACTCATAGAATCCATATTTTAGTTTTTAAAGTCTTACTGTTTCACAGTTAGTTAAATGTATTCTGGTTATATTTTTTACATGTTTTGCTTTAAAAATCAAAATTTAGCCTCTTTTTTTTCTATCTTAATTTACTCAATAGAGATAAAATATAACCCAGCTCGACCTATCTAATAGTAAATGGTTTGAATTTGACAGCTCAGATGATAGCCGAAACGGGGACATATCGATGGATGGCTCCTGAGGTACCTCTTTTATATAAAAAATTCAGAAAAAAGTAATAGTTGTACTAAAATTATGATACGGGCATGTATGCTTGTTTGACCCATTTTACCTGCAAGAAAGTAATTGGATCAAATTGCCGCTGACCAACCGTTTAACAAAACTGATTGTATTATGAAGTTCCATTTTTTAAATCAATGTTTGTCTTTTGTCTTTGATTTTATTTTAATAACTTACTTTTTTTTTTTTTTTTGAAGGTTATTGAACACAAACCCAATGATCATAAGGCTAATGTTCAGTTTTGGGGTTGTGTTATGGGAGTTACTAACAGGGAAGGTATATATATTTTGGCAATGGATCATTTGTTTGGGTTATTATTATTTACGTTAAAGTTGATATATATATATTTGTTCAGCTTCCATATGAGTACTTAACCCCCCTCCAGGCAGCTGTAGGCGTCGTTAAAAAGGTGAAGCATTAATCACTACTTTTATACATACGAAGTGTTGCTCTAGGTTAACCATCCCGACCTGGCTCGTTTTAGTGCATACCATAAATGATACGTCTTGACTATTGATGGCTAAAAAAT
This sequence comes from Helianthus tuberosus, assembly GCA_030545235.1. Taxonomy (NCBI): domain Eukaryota; kingdom Viridiplantae; phylum Streptophyta; class Magnoliopsida; order Asterales; family Asteraceae; genus Helianthus; species Helianthus tuberosus. The sequence continues at coordinate 24,867,861 of CM060441.1, forward strand.
ACAAAGCCTGAAACATTCAGACATATATGTGTATGGGTTTAGAAATTTTCGTGTGTTTGGGATGGGTGTGGTATTAGGTGATTATTGTTTTATGTTTGACTTAAACAAAAATTCAAACAAGTTAAAGTTTATGTACTTTTATGTCTATATATGTATATATCAATGGTTTGGTATGTATTCGGAAAACTGAAAATAGCAGTAAAATAGAATTTTTTTTACTGTTTTTTGACATTTGGTGGCGACAATTGTCGCCGCTTGTCGCAGCCCCCGACCCCTGCCCCGGGAGCGGGTGCCGCGATATAACAATCTCCTAAAATATTTCCGACACCCCTAAAATATTTATAACATCCCTATACACTTTAAAATACACCCCGTATACGAAAACCGGTCCCGAATACCTTTAATTTGATAAAATTAAAATAAAAACAAAATCTGAGTATCGCTCACGGGCCGCGAAGACTAGTTCTTCATCTTACGCGGGTCGCGAAAACTGGTCTCCAGGGCGCAACCCGGTGCTGCCACGTGTCTCGCCATCCATCGAACCTACCCCATGACCAGTCCAAGCTAGGCCCTAGTGTGCCTACGTCGCGGGGCGCGAAAGCCCCCTTGTATATCCTTCGCAGGCCGCGAGGGAGCCGAGATCAGCTCCTATAAATTGGGAGCATCGGCCTTCATTCTCCGATCGCTCACAAACGAATTCTCTCTCAAATTTCTGTAGTGTAGACACTATAATCGGGTATTATACCCACTAAAATAGCGAAGTTCTGCCTCTTTTAAGTATTTTAACCTTCGGTTACATATTAGATACGCAGCCCGATTGATCTAGTGCTCCGTAACAGCTGTTGAGGCTCTGCTCGACGTAGTCGTTGGAGTTCTGTCTCGGGGAGGGTATACCTAATGTAAATATTGAGTTATTATACTAATGCGTGTGCATTGTTTAATTAATAGATTATAACCAGGAAAACACAAAGGAAAACCCTAAAGTAGCAATGTGAGTAATCTCTTTTTTTTTGTAAACTGTTTTTATAAAACCTTAATTATTTTAAATTATAAATAGCAGTGATTGAGTCTTTGTAATTCCTCAATTATTGCCGGTATGTTGGGGTTTTGTATACAAAATGTGAAACATGTTACCATTGGACAACGAGATAGCCAATGTGTAATATGATCCACCAGTAAGGATTGACAGTACTGAATGAGTAATTATGTAGATATAAACATTGTAATTGCTCTCAATACTATGAAATGGTAAAACTCTTCTTGATTAAATTGGGATTCACTCACAAGTATTTCCCACTGACAAAATGTTTTTAAACGCGTTTCAGGTAACAAAATGTGAAAGCCAAATAAAAGCCAGCTGGACAACACTGAAGGCTTGGAAAAGTGGCTATAAAAGTTACCTAAATAAAGAAGATGTTTTATTTCAATAAAATAGGGATTTTCCCTATAAACCTGTTTGTAACGAAAACTTGGGTTTTATCCCAATATGTTTACTATTATACAAATGTGGTGTTTTACTCTGATAAATATTTCCTAACTAAGGTCTTGATGAAATTTTCGCAGCCAAATAATGATAAACACTAATACCACCATCTCTGAGTAGGCCGCGACCGCCCGCCTCCTGAGGCAGGGGTCGGGGGTTGCGACAGAAGGTGGTATCAGAGCCACATCCACTGATTTCAGCCACAGAAGTGTTCTACTGACACCAAAATTTTATTTGTTATGTTTGGAAATTATCTACGGAACTACGTGCATATTTTATTGTTTTGTGTTATTTGACAATTTGTTAGTTTAAAGTATAAGTGACCAAGGACCTTCAGACGCTTACCGTCAGTTGTCCAGCTCACCTAGGGAAAGAGGAGCCTCTTCACAGCCTACCCCCTTGGGGTATTCGGCTGACACCGAAGAAGGGATTTTCGTGTTCAAAGCACAATCTGAAGAGCCATTCCCTCCCAAGAAGAGATGATGGTTCAGAAGAGGAGCTCATGAACGTAGAAAAAGGATGAGAAAACTTCAGTAGCAGCGAGCTTTAGCAGCCACGAATAGAGAAATGAATGCTCAAACACAGGATATGATCAATAGGAGATTAGCAAATTTCCATGTCTTAGCAACTACAGCTGCAGACCCGAATCTAGAACAACTCATAGCACCCCAGCCGTTACCACTATTTCCCACACAACCTATGGAAATTGAGCCAAACCTAGTAGACCAAATACCAGTACCTGATTTTGACCCAGCTGAAATACCTAGAGTACCAGCACCGCATCCCCCAGACTATGACCCATGGTTTGACGACCACAGGGATTACCAACAACTTTACCCAATAGAGGAACCCATAGCACCCTATCCAAACCTTGACCCTCTGGACCCATATTTTGATAATGACCAATATATCAGGGAAATCCTAGAGAACCCTTACCCACACGAAGAACCGATGCCCCAATTTCCTGACCCAATACCAGCACCAGCACCAGCCCCACCCATGAGTACTGAGAATGTGCAAGAACTCCGAACCTTTGGTGTAACAACTCTCCTTAAAAAGTCATATTTATTTAATTAATTTGCCCAATAGGAAACCCTAATTGAGACACCCAAGTGATTCTGCGCAAACCCTAAAATTTTCAGAACAATCAGAATCAGGATTAGGGCCCCTAAAACTCAGGGGGGTAAACCCTAGTTACGATTATCTAAATAATTTGCTGTCGAAGTTGAATTTTGAGAAACTGTCAAGTCAGCAAGCCTAGTTGAGAACGTGGCAACCCTATGAAACATAGGTGTCCCTCGCGTCACGCGACGCCCAGGGCAGGACCCCTCGCGTCACGCGAGGGGGTCAAAACTTTGTGTATAAATAGGGGGCTTTGGGACTGGAATCTGGGCGCTTGAACGACGTAAAACTTCGAAATATACACTGAGTTATGCTCTGTTTACCACAATTAACACACACGGATCACTAATTGCCGCCGCAATTAGGGTAATAACTCGATCGCTGATACGATTCAATGTCCGATTGATCAAAATATCCAATGGATGTTTAAGTGCTGCCATATTAGGGTTATCCTTTGTCATTCGTCGTGATTCCGACAGGATGTTTGAGTACCACCCGAACTCGGGGAATACTCTGTCATTTGTTGTGAATCTGATTGATGTTTAAGTGATTGCACTTTGTCATTCGTCGTGAGTTATCGTAAATGCTGTATTGATTACTAACCCAGAATTGTGTGCCTGTTATAAATTTAGGATAAAAAGGCTAATCAGTAGGCTAAACTCTGCCCGTATAAATCTGCAATGTGAGTCATTCTCTTTTTATCAACTATTTTACAATACCTCAAATTATTTTCAAAAGTTATAAATTACAGGGACTAAGTCGTGGATATCTTGAATCACTGGCTAGTGGGGTATTGTGCACATTATTAATTTTCTCCCAGTTAGGTTCATTGACCTACTAGGGATAATCATCACTATTTAGGTTCATTGACCTAATAGTGGTATGACCATCGTCACCATTGTGACTTGTCACCATTGTGACAGATTGCCAGATAAAAATAAGATAGAAGCCATTGTAATCGCTCTTATGCTGTAATTGATAACTATGCATCATTTTATGTAAATAGAATGATTCACTCAGTATTTTCCGCTGACAAAACCTTTTTCAAACATGTTTCAGGTGATCTGTTATGATCCAGGAAAAGTGCCATGAAGCACTACAAGCTTAAGAAAGTGGCTCAGGATAAAATAAAGAAATAGGTTTTGTAAAATAAAAAGATTTCCTTGTGAAATCTCAAAGATTGTAAATTACCGGGTTTTATCCCGAGTTGTGAAATAAAATAATCGGGAAATTTCAGTTTTAAAAAGATCCTGATGATAAACTTCCGCTGTTAAACTCAATTAAATAAATACCACGGGATTTCTGTCCCGCGGCTCCTGAAACGGGTCAAACCGGGTCGGGGGCCGAGACATTTGGTGAGGAGATATTAGAAGGAAGTGAGAGAATGAGACAGATAGGTGAAAGGCTGGTATGGAAATATGACGAGCGTAATATGAAATTCTGGATGAACCCATACCAGTAATAGTAATAATAATAAAATATATATGTGTGTATGTTTGAAAATATATATATATATATATATATATAAATAGGTAATAGCTACGGATGCATACTAGTACTGTAATTTTAGATTTCAGTTCCAGTTTGTACTAGAGGCACATATATGTCATGACCCCCGACCCCGCCCTTGGACGGGAGCGGGTGCCGCGAGCAGCCAGGTGGTACCGGTGGTTATTTTGAAAAGTATTACAGCAGAAAATTTCATCAGGACCGTGAGTTAGGAAAAATATCAGAGTTTTGAAACACCGGATTTTATTTATTAAACAGATGGGAATAAACACATATTTTACAAAGATAGCTTTTGTATTGGGATAAACCCGAATACATAAAACAATATTTAATTTAATTCATTTGATAAAATAAGCCACTTCTGTAAGCCTTGTTGGTGTCGTATCCAACTGTTATTCCGATCTACTGTAATTATCTGAAACGCGTTTTAAAAAGGTTTTGTCAGCAGGAAATACTGGTGAGTTCATTCATTTTTATATAAAATGACGCATTGTTATAGATTACAGCATAAGAGTGATTACAATGGCTACTATCTTATAGTTATCTGGCGCCGTGTCACACCCTGGTGACGATGGTCATACCACTATTGGGTCCTTTCACCCAAGTATTGATGATTATCACAGTTAGGTTTGTTTACCTAATCGTGAGAAATTAGTAATGTGCACAATACCCCACTTGCCAGTGATTTAAGATAACCACGACTTAATCCCTGTAATTATAACTTTTGAAAATAATTTGAGATTTAGTAAAACAATTGATAAAAAGAGAATGACTCACCTTGTTAGCATATAGTCTTGATTTACCAGGCCTCTTGATTCTACGCTTTCTAATAATTAAGGCTTTACTTTATAGTTCTGAATCTTCTGGTAATTTAAGCGTTTATTTTGATTGTAAGTGTATCGTGCAGAGTTTTCTGGTAGTTAAACATTTAGTTTAACAGAGTGGAATACGTTATTAGTGTGAAACCACATCAAACCTAACGATGGTCACGAGTTCAGAATCTTAATGAAATTCACAAAGTATAGTCTTGTTTAGACAACACTTTGGCATCCGTTTCAGAATCTTAACGAAATTCACAAAGTATAGTCTTGTTTAGACAGCACTTTGGCATTCGTTAGTTGGTTCCCGAATCGATAGGACAGAATATCGCATCGGTGATTATTGGTTAGAACACCAACGTATATAGAGAAGAATAGAAGAATAGAAGAAATGAGTAAAGGAAAATGAATCCTAAGCTTCCTATTTATAGCTAAGGGGATAAGTCTTACCCCTATATAGAATTTCCCTAGGTGTTATCTTGCTTAGTTGAACCTTCCCTAGATAAAACCTTCCTTAGATAAACCCTTCCCTAGATAGTATTTTCCTTAGATAATACCTACCTCATATATACATATTTTCATGTATATCTACTTAGTTAATTAATCTTACTTAGCTGATTAATTAATCTTACTCAATGTTGTAGAAGGCGCTAGGCGCTAGTCGGGCGGTGAGGTACTGCCTAAGGATTAATCGGGATTAATCGGAATGGGATTGTTATATGTATTTTTTCAAAATTATATATATATACCCAATAATATAAAAATAATACTTCAAAATTCACATAAATACTTCAAGTTTCAGATAGTATGGTTCGATTTTGACTGATTCTGACCAATTTTGACCTCCTAGGACCGCCTAGGACCGATTTTGACCGATTAATATAGTCCGATTAATCCGATTTTTGACCGCCTAGGACCGATTTTGACCAACTCCGATTAATTGACCGACTAGCTCAAAATTAGTCAGTAAGTAGCCGCCTAGCGCCTAGGCGCCGATTAATCGGCCGCCTAGGCCGATTTTTGCAACACTGATCTTACTTAGCTTAATTAATCTTGCTTACTGATTAATTAATCTTACTTAACTTAATTAATCTTGCTTAACTTAATTAATCTTGCTTAACTGATTAATTAATCTTACTTAGCTTAATTAATCTTGCTTAACTGATTAGTTAATCTTACTTAACTTAATTAATCTTGCTTAACTGATTAATTAATCTTGCTTAACTTAATTAATCTTGCTTAACTGATTAATTAATCTTACTTAGCTTAATTAATCTTGCTTAACTGATTAATTAATCTTACTTAGCTGATTAAGTTTAACTTATCTATTAAGTTTCCTTAACTGCTAAGTTATCTTAACTATTAAGTTTACTTAACTATTAAGTTTCCTTAACTATTAATTTTACTTAACTATTAAGTTTCCTTAACTATTAAGTTTACTTAACTATTAAGTTTCCTTAACTATTAAGTTTCCTTAACTATTAAGTTTACTTAACTATTAAGTTTTCTTAACTATTAAGTTTACTTAACTATTAAGTTTACTTAATCGCTAAGTATTCTAGTTTAGCAGCTCCCTGGTTACGAGTTCTAATTTTTAGATAAAATGGAACTCGTATTAGCGTATTAACTCAATTCAACTTTAACGATAATCACGAGATCACAACCCTCACGACGAATGACAAAGTATAGCCGAATATAGGCAGTACTTAAACATCCATCGGATCGGTTTCAATCGATCGGATAAAGTATCGTACCAGTGATTAGAGTTATTACTCTAATAACGAGCAGAGTTTCGAGTTTTAGGGGTATAATACAGGAGTATTATAGCATTATATGTTTAGAGAGAAAGAAAAGAATTGAACGATTTGAAATAAAACCATCGTCCTCTATTTATAGGCTGAAACTGGGGCGCGTCGCGGCCCGCGAAAGAAACAGGAGGGGCTTTCGCTGCCTGCGAGGGGTGGTAGGGCGGTTTGAGGGTATCTGAGTCATGGCGTGGTCGTGACACGTGGACGACACGTGTCCTAAAGCTTATCCGGAGTTTAGTCTGGCTGTCGCGCCCCCCGTAGACTATCCTTAAGTCTTACGCGGCCCGCGACAGATCAATAAAATTGAATTTCTTGATTTCTCATTAGGATTAGGGTTTTAGGGGTCCGGGTTTTCACTTACGGAGTGTTTTAGGATATTTTCGTGCAGGTCCTTACATCCTCCCCACCTTGTTTAAAATCTCGTCCTCGAGATTTAAGTGTGGTTACTTCCATCTTAGCTTCGATACCCAAGTATATTCTTGTCCACGCTTTAAGTCCTACTCCACCCTAACAAGAACTAATTTCTTGCCTTGTGATTCTTATCTTTGACTTGTATGGTCTGTCAATGGATTTAATTTTTTTTTTCATTTACCTTTATAGCTTGAAGAGGTAGAATTAGAGATTTATCAATCAGGTATTCCTTAAGTGGCATACATGAAACATATAATGTATTCCTGTCGTTTCTTCCGGTGACTCTTGTTGATAAACTATCGATCCAATTTGCCTAATGATTCCAATTGGTTCAACAAATTTTAGACTTACTTTTCTCTCTTGCCGCATCGGATTATTCCCGGAGAGACTTTTAGTAGTATCCTTTCTCTGATTTTATTTTCAATGGTTTGCCAATCTTATGGCCTGATAGTTGCGTTTCTTATATGTATGTCTAACATACTGGATGATACTATCATCCATAAAATGCTTTAAACGGGTAACACTAGTACTTGTAGGTCAATTGAAAAACAAAATATTATGATAGTCCTACTTTCATCAATATGTACTTAACATGTCTTTCTATGTTTTGTAGTGTTCGTTCACACTGCTCAAAATGAGTTTGGGTTAAAATTTTCCTAGAAACGAGAAGTGAAATGACTATCTCGATTTAATACAATAGATAATGGGATTCTAGGTAATGAGACTATTTCACCCCTACACAACTAAGCATTTTATACTAAAGGGTTTTCTTCATTGGTAGGGATTGAGCAAACTTGGTTAGTCGATCCACAATCACCCAGATTCTGTCGTTTCTTGTTTTGGGTAATTTGGTAACAATATCCATTGTTATCAATCTCATTTCTATACAGATATCTTTATCGTTGAGGTAAACCTAAAGGGCTCTATTGTTTAGTTTTAACTTTCTAATAAACTAAATACTTGTAACTTGCTACATCATTATTCATTCCTATTTATCAAAAATTCTTATTCAAACCTTGATACCTCATATTACTTACACAATGCATCAAATACTTAACTCTATGGGTTTCTTCGAGAATCCTTTCTTGTAGGGTTCCTTGAATAGGTATCCGAATTCTTTATGGAATTTCCAATTTCCATTAGTTCTTTTTTCTGATTCCTTCATTATCCCTTTTCAAATTTTTCAGCATCATCCTTGATTGCTGTTTCTTGGGTACTCTTTAATTGTTCCATTAAATCTATCCGCAACTTAACCTAAGAGCACGTACTTGTTTATGACTTAAAGCATCAACTACTATATTAGTCTTAACTTTGTGTTATAACAATCAGTGTTGTTCAGATGAATTCTGAGTTTCTCTTCATGATCGGGTGATAGTCCAAATAGATCCTCTGGGAAAACGTTGGTCGGAATTTCTTTCAGTTCCCCGCCTCTAGTGTTAAAGGAACTCTGAGACCATATATGCTATGTCTTACTTCCGTGCATAACTCGTAGCTTTCATCACAGAGATGAACTTCATCGGTTGGTCTGTCTTGTCTCCTTGTAGTCACTTCTCCGGTTGGCTTGCAATTCTCAACCTAATTAAGCTATCACCTCAGGAATCATCATTTCCATTTGTTCCTTTTTATGAAACAGAATTTCCTTTTCGTCAGTTCTTTCCATTTCATGGCATACGTCGTGATCATGTGTTTTGAAGATCGGGTCTCACTATCTTAATGTCTAAATTTTGAAGCATACATTACTTCATTCTTCTTAACATATATACTAATGGTTCGGACAACTTTAGTCCTTTGCAGCCCATGTATTGTCGTAACACCTTCTTTATTACTGGTAATTTTTAGTAGGATTATAGGTGAAGAGTCTTTGTAAGTGCATCTAGCCGTGGTTACTTTTGGTTTCGCAAGAGTTCTTAAAGAAAGTAGAATTACTCTTATTAGCGTAAGTTTTGAGACGGTTTGTGCCTAGCACAACTTTAGCTACAGGTTTCCTAATGCGTTAGTAATCTAAGGTAGCGCAAAGGAAAATTTTTATACTTTCAATGACGTCCCAACTTAAAGTGTTCCCGTCGTTCATCTTGTCACACGAGTTACGAGACAGATGACCAAACGAAATAATGTTCGGTGTCGGAATTATAGATGTATACAAGAGATTCCTAATAAAGAAATCTAGAATTATCATTGACACACATGCTCATGCTTTATCCTAGCTTGTCAATCCTTATGGTTTTTGTATTTCCTTATAGATATACATATCTATATAATTATATATTTCACATACTGTAATATACATACCCTTCATAAGGTAAATGTATTTAACAGGTTCATGTTTCAAAAAAATTAAGTCTGACATCAGGTCATGATACTATTTCGGGAATTCTTGTCGCTTGTTTGACATATCATATACTCCATCTTACCCGGTTCTTGCCGTAGAGGTAACCCCATCTTACCCGGACAAGCTGGAGAGTCTGCTACACCATGCCCAATCTTGCTGGAGAGGTAATTTGAATTTCCCATAAATAGATCTTTCTTAAATCATGATTTAGAAATGAACCTTTTATTAGTGCTTTCATCAAGGAACAAGGAAATTAGTATTCCCATGACGGATCAAATTCCAGAACCAAGTAGTACCAATAAATAAGAAATAACAGTGGCCAAGTGTTATTGCTTATTTACCATACTTGCAATGTTCTAGTTATCATCCTCATGGCATACCAACACCCATCATACTTTAACCATGCAAGTACTTAGCTTATCTCGAAGCTTATACTAAGGCAATTTTTCTTAGGTTCAAGTCTAAATATTATCAAGTGTGCTATCAGTTAATAGCAATTTCCTAACTCTTTTGGTTAAGCTTAGGTATTATTATCACAACACCTATTGGCTTAACTCAGTGGCTCTGATACCACCTTCTGTTACGACCCCCGACCCCGCCCTTGGACGGGAGCGGGTGCCACGAGCAGCCAGGTGGTACCGGTGGTTATTTTGAAAAGTATTACAGCGGAAAATTTCATCAGGACCGTGAGTTAGGAAAAATATCAGAGTTTTGAAACACCGGATTTTATTTATTAAACAGATGGGAAAAAACCTATATTTTACAAAGATAGCTTTAGTATTGGGATAAACCCGAATACATAAAACAACATTTAATTTAATTCATTTGATAAAATAAGCCACTTCTGTAAGCCTTGTTCGTGCCTTATCCAACTCTTATTCCGATCTACTGTAATTACCTGAAACGCGTTTTAAAAAGGTTTTGTTAGCAGGAAATACTGGTGAGTTCATTCATTTTTATATAAAATGACGCATTGTTATAGATTACAACATAAGAGCGATTACAATGGCTACTATCTTATAGTTATCTGGCGCCGTGTCACACCCTGGTGACGATGGTCATACCACTATTGGGTCCTTTCACCCAAGTAGTGATGATTATCACAGTTAGGTTTGTTTACCTAACCGTGAGAAATTAGTAATGTGCACAATACCCCACTTGCCAGTGATTTAAGATAACCACGACTTAATCCCTGTAATTATAACTTTTGAAAATAATTTGAGATTTAGTAAAACAGTTGATAAAAAGAGAATGACTCACCTTGTTAGCATATAGTCTTGATTTACCAGGCCTCTTGATTCTACGCTTTCTGATAATTAAGGCTTTACTTTATAGTTCTGAATCTTTTGGTAATTTAAGCGTTTATTTTTATTGTAAGTGTATAGTGCAGAGTTTTCTGGTAGTTAAACATTTAGTTTAACAGAGTGGAATATGTTATTAGTGTGAAACCACATCAAACCTAACGATGGTCACGAGTTCAGAATCTTAACGAAATTCACAAAGTATACTCTTGTTTAGACAGCACTTTGGCATCCATTTCAGAATCTTAACGAAATTCACAAATTACAGTCTTGTTTAGACAGCACTTTGGCATTCGTTAGTTGGTTCCCGAATCGATCGGACAGAATATCGCGTCGGTGATTATTGGTTAGAACACCAACGTATAGAGAGAAGAATAGAAGAAATGAGCAAAGGAAAATGAATCCTAAGCTTCCTATTTATAGCTAAGGGGATAAGTCTTACCCCTATATAGAATTTCCCTAGGTGTTATCTTCCTTAGTTGAACCTTCCCTAGATAAAACATTCCTTAGATAAAACCTTCCATAGATAGTATTTTCCTTAGATAATACCTACCTCATATACACCTATTTTCATGTATCTCATATATACCTATTTTCATGTATATGTACTTAGTTAATTAATCTTACTTAGCTGATTAATTAATCTTGCTTACTGATTAATTAATCTTACTTAACTTAATTAATCTTGCTTAGCTGAATCATTAATCTTGCTTAGCTTAATTAATCTTGCTTAACTGATTAATTAATCTTACTTAGCTTAATTAATCTTGCTTAACTGATTAATTAATCTTGCTTAACTGATTAATTAATCTTGCTTGGCTTAATTAATCTTGCTTAACTGATTAATTAATCTTGCTTAACTTAATTAATCTTGCTTAACTAATTAATTAATCTTGCTTAGCTTAATTAATCTTGCTTAACTGATTAATTAATCTTGCTTAGCTGATTAAGTTTAACTTATCTATTAAGTTTCCTTAACTGCTAAGTTATCTTAACTATTAAGTTTACTTAACTATTAAGTTTCCTTAACTATTAATTTTACTTAACTATTAAGTTTCCTTAAGTATTAAGTTTACTTAACTATTAAGTTTCCTTAACTATTAAGTTTACTTAACTATTAAGTTTCCTTAACTATTAAGGTTACTTAACTATTAAGTTTACTTAATCGCTAAGTATTCTAGTTTAGCAGCTCCCTGGTTACGAGTTCTAATTTTTAGATAAAATGGAACTCGTATTAGCGTATTAACTCAATTCAACTTTAACGATAATCACGAGATCACAACCCTCACGACGAATGACAAAGTATAGCCGAATATAGGCATCACTTAAACATCCATCGGATCGGTTTCAATCGATCAGATAAAGTATCGTACCAGTGATTAGAGTTGTTACTCTAATAACGAGCAGAGTTTCGGGTTTTAGGGGTATAATACAGGAGTATTATAGCATTATATGTTTAGAGAGAATTATAGGCTGAAACAGGGGCGCGTCGCGGCCTGCGAAAGAAACAGGAGAGGCTTTCGCTGCCCGCGAGGGGTGGTAGGGCGGTTTGAGGGTTGCTGAGTCATGGCGTGGTCGTGACACGTGGACGACACGTGTCCTAAAGCTTATCCGGAGTTTAGTCTGGCTGTCATGCCTCGCGTAGACTATCCTTAAGTCTTACACGGCCCGCGACAGATCAATAAAATTGAATTTCTTGATTTCTCATAAGGATTAGGGTTTTAGGGGTCCGGGTTTTCACTTACGGAGTGTTTTAGGATATTTTCGTGCAGGTCCTTACAATATATATATATATAAAATAGAGTAAAGGTCGCAATGACGATGATTTTGGATCAATATGCTTGTGGTATGATTGTTTGTATTGGATATTGTTTTGTGATATTAATATTTGGTAAATGTTTAAAATTCAGATGGACAACGAAGTGAATCAAGAAAATCTGAATAACAATAATAACGGAAACCAAGTAGATAACAGTGTCATCCAACACATAGTGGCACAAGGGATTATAGACGCAATGCCATATATTATCAAAACGGTTAAGGAAGTGGATAATAATAAAATTAATAATGGCAGTAAACGACCACCTACCGAACCAGAACACAGCGTAAACAATGGACCTTTACTTCAATTGCCAATTCCAAAAAGAAGAAGAACCATATATTATGGTTGTTCTTATAAAGAATTCTGGTCCTGCAAACCTATAGAATTCTCTGGCAATGAGGGAGCCATTACAGCTCTACGCAGGATAGAAAAGACTGAGGCAGTCTTGAAAATAAGCAAGTGTGCGGAAGAGGATAAGATAGTGTTTGCTTCCAATCTGTTTAAGAACTCAGCTTTAGAATGGTGGAACACTATCCTCCAATCTAGGGGAAGTGACAGGGTCTACAATATGGAATGGGATGAGTTTAAGAACATGGTGGAAATGAAATTCTATCCTCCTAATGAAAAGGAACAGATAGAAAATAAGTTCTTAAACCTTAGAATGATTGGAGTGGACAGTAAGGGTTACACTACTACATTCTTTGAATATGCTAGAATAGTGCCAACCCTAGCATCACCAGAACCAGTATTAATCTCCCGTTATATCTGGGGATTAATCAGTGATATTAGGCATGTAGTCAAGGCAGCTACACGAAAAACCATAGAAGAAGCTGTAGAACTAGCAAATACCTTGACTGATGAACTAGTACATACACAAGAAGAAAACCAAAGGAAAACCCTAGCTCAAAGGCTTACCCAGGAATTTCGTTATGGAAATTCCAATCGTGGGAAGAATGTAGGTTCTACTTCTGGTCCTTACTGCAAATATTGCAAAAGAAAGCATTCTGGAAGATGCATTATATATTGCAATTTTTGCAAAATACCGGGACACAAGGAAGAAGACTGCATGAAGAAACCTAACAATAGGATATGCTACAACTGTGGAGAACAAGGTCATATCAAGCCGAACTGTCCGAAACTAGCCCCGACCACAAACAAAAAGACTACTAAAAATGCTAGAGCATTTGTTCTGACTGCAGAAGAAGCAAAGCTGATCCCGAACGTGATCGCCGGTACGTTTTTAGTTAATGATGTTTTTGCCAAAGTATTATTTGACACTGGTGCAAACCAAAGTTTTATTAATACTTCATTTTGCAAACTCCTCAATCAACCATTAACTAAACTCCCACAAGAACATCTGGTAGATACAGCAAATTGGGAAACCATTAAGATTACCGAAATCTTGCAGGGAGCAAGAATAGAATTTTTGAATCAAAGGTTTATTGCAAACCTGTATCCAATGAATCTGGCAGGATTTGATGTTGTGTTAGGAATGGATTGGTTAGTAGCCAATAAAGCCAGTATTCTATGTGATCAAAAGTCAATTCAAGTAAATTCACCAAAAGGTGAATAGATCACAATTAAGGGAGATAAACCGTCTAGATCCACGAAATTCATCTCTGTAATGAAAACGGCCAGTTATGCAAGAAAGGGGTCATTAGTGTATTTGATTTCCATAATCATTAACACTAAGGGAAAAGAATTAAAAGATATTCCTGTAGTATCCCAATTTTCAGACGTATTTCCAAAAGAACTACCAGCACTACCGCCGGACAGAGAAGTCGAATTCAGAATTCATCTGCTACCAGGGACAACACCAATTGCCAAGTCACCTTACCGTTTGGCACCAGCAGAAATGCAAGAATTAAAGAAACAACTGGATGAACTGTTGGAGAAAGGATTCATACAGCCAAGTTCATGGCCATGGGGAGCACCAATATTGTTTGTCAAGAAGAAAGACGGGTCAATGCGTATGTGCATTGATTACCGTGAATTGAATAAAGTCATGATTAAAAATCGTTACCCATTACCGAGAATTGATGATTTATTTGATCAACTGCAAGGAGCTCGATTCTTTTCTAAGATCGATTTACGCTCAAGATATCATCAATTAAAGGTACAGTAAGAGGACATTCCTAAGACCGCTTTTAGAACAAGGTATGGCCATTATGAATTTACTGTCATGCCATTTGGTTTAACTAATGCCCCAGCTACATTTATGGACATGATGAACCGAATATGTAAGCCATATTTGGATAAATTCATAATTGTCTTTATAGATGATTTTCTCATTTACTCTAAGAGTAAAGAGGAACATGCATCACATCTACATGCACTTCTAAATTTGCTGAGAAAAGAAAAGCTTTATGCTAAATTTTCAAAATGCGAATTTTTGTTAGAAGAAGTACAGTTTCTTGGGCATTTAGTCAATCATGAAGGAATTCATGTGGATCCCACGAAGATTGAGGCAATTACTAAATGGAAAACCCCTGAGTCACCAACCGAGGTTAGAAGTTTTATAGGATTGGCCGGTTATTATAGGAGATTTATCTGAGATTTCTCTAGAATAGCCATTCCTTTAACTAAGTTAACCTGTAAGTCTATTAACTTTGAATGGGGACCAAAACAAAAAGAAGACTTTAGAATCCTTAAACAAAGACTAACCAACGCACCCATACTAGCGTTACCAGAAGGAACTGAAGACTTTGTAGTCTATTGTGACGCTTCTAAGGTAGGTTATGGATGTGTGTTAATGCAACGTCAGAATGTTATAGCCTATGCGTCTAGACAACTTAAGAATCATGAAGAAAATTATTCAACCCATGATTTACAATTAGGAGCTATAATTTTCCCCCTTAAAATTTGGAAACATTACCTTTACGGTAGTAAGTTTACCATTTTCACCGATCATCAGAGTTTAAGATATGTCTTTTAGCAAAAGGAGTTGAATATGAGACAAAGACGCTGGATGGATATACTTAGTGATTACGATTGTAATATCCAGTATCATGCAGGAAAGGCTAATGTAGTAGCTGATGCTTTAAGTCGAAAGTATCACGAAAAGCCAAAAAGAGTACGTTCTCTTAAATTAAATCTACAAGTAGATTTAAATGAACAGATCAGGAAAGCACAAGAATCAGTAATCAAGGATGATACTGAGAAATTGAAAGGAATGATTAAGGAATTAGAACAAGGAACAAATGGAATTTGGAGATTCCATAAGAAAAGGATGTGGATACCCAAACTAGGAAACCTACGCTACCGTATATTAGAAGAAGCCCATAAGTCTAAGTATACGATGCATCCTAGAAGTGATAAGATGTACCAAGATTTAAGAAAGATTTTTTGGTGGATAGGAATGAAAAAGGATATAGCAGCTTATGTTGCCAAGTGTTTAACTTGTTCACAAGTTAAAGTTGAACACCAGAAACCCTCAGGTTTATTGCAACAGTTAGAAATACCGGTTTGGAAATGGGAATTGATAACAATGGATTTTGTTACCAAATTACCCAAAACAAGAAAATGTAATGATACAATCTGGGTGATTGTAGACAGGCTAACTAAGTCAGCTCACTTCTTACCAATGAAGGAAACTTTCAGTATGGAACAGTTAGCTAAGTTGTATGTAAATGAAATAGTTTCATTACATGGAATTCCTTTATGAATTGTTTCTGATAGAGACAGTCGTTTTACCTCTCATTTTTGGACTAGTTTCCAAAAAGCAACGGGAACCAAGCTAAATCTAAGCACCGCTTATCATCCTCAAACTGATGGACAAAGTGAAAGGACAATTCAGACAATGGAAGATATGCTTAGATCTTGTGTAATTGATTTCGGAGGAAATTGGGACGATCACTTACCATTGATAGAATTTTCTTACAATAACAGCTATCATACAAGTATCAATGCTGCACCATTCGAAGCACTTTATGGACGAAAGTGTCGAACTCCATTCTGTTGGGCAGAAATTGGAGAAAAGCAACTGTCTGGACCAGAAATAGTACAAGAAACAACGGAAAAAATTATTCAAGTCAAGGAAAGACTAAAGACAGCACGTGATCGACAGAAAAGTTATGCTGATAACAGACGAAGGCCATTGGAATTTCAGGTAGGAGATAAGGTATTGTTAAAAGTCTCTCCTTGGAAAGGAGGGGTGAGATTCATCAATAGGGGAAAGCTAAGCCCCAAGTACGTTCGACCTTTTGAGATTATTAGAAGAATAGGACCTGTAGCTTATCGGCTACAACTGCCAGAGGAAATGGCAGGAATACATGATGTATTTCATGTATGCAATCTCAAAAAGTGTTTAACTGATGAATCATTAATAGTGCCTCTTAAGGATATAGAGTTAAATGAAAAACTTAAGTTTGTAGAGAAACCTCTACAGATTGAAGACAGAAAAGTCAAGAATCTCAAACACAAGAGATTAGTTCTAGTCAAAGTAAAATGGGATTCCAAGAGAGGACCAGAATACACATGGGAACTTGAATCAGAGATGCAAAGGATATATCCACACCTGTTCCAGTAGACCTCGAGGACGAGTTCTAAAACAAGGTGGGGAGGATATAACAACCCTCCTAAAATATTTCCGACACCCTAAAATATTTATAACATCCCTATAAACTTTAAAATACACCCCGTATACGAAAACCGGTCTCGAATACCTTTAATTTGATAAAATTAAAACAAAAACAAAATCTGAGTATCGCTCGCGGGCCGCGAAGACTTGTTATTCATCTTACGCGGGCCGCGACAGCTAGTCACCAGGGCGCAGCCCGGTGCTGCCACGTGTCTCGCCATCCGTCGAACCTACCCCATGACCAGACCAAGCTAGGCCCTACAGTGCCTAAGTCGAGGGGCGCGAAAGCCCCCTTGTATATCCTTCGCGGGCCGCGAGGGAGCCGAGATCAGCTCCTATAAATTGGGAGCATCGGCCTTCATTCTCCGATCGCTCACAAATGAATTCTCTCTCAAATTTATGTAGTGTAGACACTATAATCGGGTATTATACCCACTAAAATAGCGAAGTTCTGCCTCGTTGTAAGTATTTTAACCCCCGGTTACGTATTAGATACGCTGCCCGATTGATCTAGTGCTCCGTAACGGCTGTTGAGGCTCTGCCCGACGTAGTCGTTGGAGTTCTGTCTCGGGGAGGGTATACCTAATGTAAATATCGGGTTATTATACTAACGCGTGTGCATTGTTTAATTAATAGATTATAACCAGGAAAACCCTAAAGTAGCAATGTGAGTAATCTCTTTTTTTGTAGACTGTTTTTATAAAACCTTAATTATTTTAAGTTATAAATAGCAGTGATTGAGTCTTTGTAATTCTTCAATTAATGCCGTTATGTTGGGGTTTTGTATACAAAATGTGAAATACGTTACCATTGGACAACAAGATAGCCAATGTGTAATATGACCAACCAGTCAGGATTGACAGTACTGAATGAGTAATTGTGTAGATATAAACATTGTAATCGCTCTCAATACTGTGAAATGATAAAACTCTTCTTGATTAAATTGGGATTCACTCACCACTATTTCCCAATGACAAAATGTTTTTAAACGCGTTTCAGGTAACAAAAAGTGAAAGCCAAATAGAAGCCAGCTGGACAACACTGAATGCTTGGAAAAGTGGCTATAAAAGTTACCTAAATAAAGAAGATGTTTTATTTCAATAAAATAGGGATTTTCCCTATAAACCTGTTTGTAACGAAAACTTGGGTTTTATCCCAATATGTTTACTATTATACAAATGTGGTGTTTTACTCTGATAAATATTTCCTAACTACGGTCCTGATGAAATTTCCGCTGCCAAATAATGATAAACACCAATACCACCATCTCTGAGTAGGCCGCGGCCGCCCGCCTCCCGAGGCAGGGGTCGGGGGTTGTGACACGCGAGACTCAGAGTTGGTGGTATCGGTGTTTATTAATTTGGCAGCGGAAATGAGACATCAGGACCGTAGTTAGGAAATATTTTATCAGAGTTAAAACACCAAACTTTTTATAATAAATAGATGGGATAAAACCCAAGTTTCCATTACAATACATTTATAGGGATAAACCCTAGTTTATTGAAAATAAAACTCCTTGTTATTTAGGTAACTTTTATAGCCACTTTTCTAAGCCCTCAGTGCTCTCTAGCTGGCTTTTATTAGCTTCACATTAAGTTACCTGAAACGCGTTTGAAAAAGGTTTTATCAGCAAGAAATACTGGCAAGTGCATCCCAGTTTAATCAAAATAGTTTTTATAACTTTACAGTATTGTGAGTGATTACAATAATTATATCTACACAGTTACCCATTCAGTACTATCAACACCTGACTTGTGGGTCATGTTACTCATTAGCTAACTCTTTGTCCAACAGTAACGGATTCAAATAATGTATACAAAACCCCAACATACCGGCAGTAATTGTAGAATACATAGACTCAACCACAGTTAAATATAATTGAAAACATTTGAGGTTTTTGGTAAAAAGGTGACAAAAAGCAAGATGTACTTACATTGTTTACTTAGGTAAAACTAAAGCTTCCTGGTGAATATCCTGGTTATTATCTATTAAAAATTAAACAATGCACACATGTTAGTAAAATAACCCAAATCACATTAACCGTACAACTCGAGACAGAACTCCAATGACTGAGTCAGGCAGAGCCTTGACATGCATTACGGAGTCCTAGATCAATCGGTGTAACACGAGACAGAACTCCAACGACTGAGTCAGGCAGAGACTTGACATGCGTTACGGAGCCATAGATCGATCATGTAGGGTAACAAATAGGGTTATAATACTTACAACAAGGCAGAGCTTCGCTTTATAGGGGTATAATACCCGTGTATTATAATTGTTTAGAGAATTGAGAGAGAATTCAGATTTTGAACGATTGTAAACTGAGGCTTGAAGCCTCTTATACAGGCTGGTCGAGGGGTCCCTCGCGCCCCACGACTCCGTTTGCTTCGGCCTTCGCGGCCCGTGAGGACCTTAGGGTCGGCTGTAGGCTTGGCGAGTCAAGGGTGTAGACCTGCCACGAGCTAGGACACGTGGCGGCATGCTGTGTCCGGCAAGGCAAGTCAGTCGCGCCCAACGAAAGACTAGGGGGTCCGGGTCGCGGCCCGCGACAACCCTTTATTTTTATTTTTATTTGATTTTTGTAACTATTAAGGTATATCAGGCCCATTTCTCGTATACGGGGTATATTTTAGGACGTTTAGGGTGATGTTAACGGGTTTTAGGAGGGTTGTTATACCGCTAAAGATCAAAATGTCGTCGCTAAAAGTGAACAACCATTAGCGGCGACATCTTTAGCGACGACGATTGACTTTTAGCGACGGGGCATTAGCGGCGACCTTTTAGCGTGCCGTCGCTAAAGCCTTTAGTGGCGACGTATGGGACTTTTAGCGGCGTCATCGCTAAAGCTCTATTTTCTTGTAGTGATAGCACGCTTGGGTCTCCTGAGTATGCTCCATTTTCCTTTTAGGACACCAAAACTCCACTCCACGTCTTTTCTTGCACCCTCAGGCAGTTTCTTGAACTTCTTTTCATTCGGATCGACTGTATACGAAAATGTTTTCACAAAAGTTGACCAAGTTGGGTAGATCACGTTCGTTAAATAGTATCCGCGTTTGTATGTATGTCCATTCAATTGAAATAAACAATTCGGTGCGGTTCCATTCCGTTTAGCAAGGAATATTGGAGACTGTTGGAGAACATTGATATCGTTTAGTGAACTGGGCGGTCCACAATATGCATGCTAAAACCATAAATCTTGTGATGCGACCGCTCCGACCATGACCGATGGGTATTCGTGATCACCTCTCATATATTGGCCTCGTAATGCGGGCGGAATCAATCTCCACACAAAATGCGTATAATCAATACTACCTGACATCCCTGGAATGCAGTGTTTTTCCTGGTGGTTTATGTATATATTGGCGACGTCAGTGCTTGCCGGCCTACGCATAAACTCATCGTCATATAATTGATTAACGACGTTGCAAAAAAAGTTGAAGGCACTCTCGTGAAGTCCTTTCGGACATTTGTAAATACTCATCATTTTCATCGGGAGTATTACTGGTCGCAGGTTGTTTGATTGCGGATATAACTTTTGAATCGCCGTAACTTTTTTTCAACCGCCCGTCATATCCTTATTGAAACCAAGGATACTGACTTTCAATATCACCAAGAATTCTTAAAAATAAACGTTTCGCCATGCGAAAACGGTATTTGAATGTTTCTTCATCATGCTTTGGTTCATCAACAAAGTAATCGTTCGTAAGATTAAGATTACCTTGTATGCGATCATGTTTGACATTTTTTTAGAATGGCTGACGAAGTTGCCGTGTCTTCTGCTTCGAGTTCCTCTAGCTTCCCCAAGAAAACAAACTAGGCTACTATCGGTTGAAAATCGTCTTCGAAATCGTTTGGCGGTAGGTAAATACCTAACTCTTCGTACGATTGATTAGCCATGAGAATGAATGTGAGTATAATTTTTTTAAAGATAGAGAATGATATAAGATGGAAATGAAATGGGTAGGAGATGGCTATTTAAAGATATTAAAAATCTATTTTTTTAAAGTAATGGGGTCATATGACTGTTGAAAACGGTCAAAACATTCAAAGTAAGCGGGTTTCGGAGCTGGCCATCGCTACCCGCCCAGCCTACTAGTGGAGGTGGCGGCGGTGTGCTGGCTTGGGTTCATTCCCACGAGGCCTTACCCGTGAGGTGCTCCCCCCTTTCTTATTATAGGCTTGTTGTCTTTTGGTGAGCCAATGATGAAGGTTGCTATAGGCTAATTGTCTTTATGAGCTGAAATACACTCTAATATTTCTATAATAGCATGCAATAATGATTGTGTTATGCTTGCATTAGTTTTAAAAGATAAAAACTATGGTTTTATAGTAGTCATCCCTATTACTTGTTTACCTGTGTGTATGTGTTTACTATTTGTGTGGCCTTCGTGCGGTGGCCTTTGGACAAGTAATTGGACCTGATCTGTGTATTAAGAGAGTATATGTGATACATTCCGAAAGTAGTAGGGGTTGTTGCAGTGACCTAGTTGTTTGTGTGTTTAGGTAACTCATAATGACATCAATCTTGAAAGATGATTATGAATGTATTTCTTGAAATAGTATCTAAGTACTCACCGGTTTAAACGTGTGTTACGGGTTTATGTACTGGTCATAAATGTAAACTTTAGATAGTTGAGGGACTAGTTTGTTAATGTGTGAAAGTGTTAACAGTTAGGTTAGATGTTATATTCTGTTAGTTGTTGTAATCTGGTATCGATTAGTTGCAATGAAAACTTCCTTCTCTCTTTAGATTCTTCTTCATTCTCTGATCGTAACATTGGTATCAGAGCGGTTCGACTCTCGGACAAGCTCAATTCTGATCAAATTCCGTTCAATTTCATTTGTTTCGTATTCAAATCTTGGGATTCACAGCTTATTACAGCAGTGATTCGCGTCGTTTCAGTTCAATTGAGGTTTATTACTGTTGATTGGTAATAGATCGCGTCGTGTATTCAATCAATTGGTATTCTTTCAAACAATTATGATGACGAGACAACAAGATCTGGAAAAATTGGAGCAATTGGTCAAAGAAAATGCTAATGCAATTCAAACTCAGATTCAATTTCAACAAGGAGTGAATGAAGATACTGATTCGTTAATCGTAAGCTTACAATCTCAAATGACAGAGGCATGTTTGCAGTTAAGGGAAATCAAGAGTATGTTTGAAAGGAATCATAGGAATTTTGAAGGTCAAGAACAGAGGCCATTCAGGTTGGGGAAATTGGATTTTCCAAGGTTTGATGGTTCAGATATTGAAGGTTGGTTGTATAAATGCAACCACTTCTTTACAGTGGATAAGACTCCCAATAACTTGAAGGTGTATTATGCTGTGGTTAATTTGGAAGGGGCAGCACTTCAGTGGCATCAAGGTTTTATGTCAAGTCAAGATAAGACAGTGGATGAATTAGATTGGGATGATTATTCTAGATCATTACTTTCAAGATTTTCAACAAGATTACATGAAGACCCAATGGAGGAACTCAAGAATCTACAACAAACAGGTTCTTTAGAGGAATACTGTAATTCTTTCGATGCTTTACTTAATAGGGTTAAATTGTGTGAGGAATATGCAGCAGGGTTGTTTGTGGGAGGGTTGAAGTCTGAAATCAAATGTTTGGTTAAAATTTTTAGACCGAAAAATGTAAGGGATGCAGTAGCTATGGCAAAACAACAAGAAGTGGTATATTCTACACTGTTTGGTAATAAGAAATTAAACAATCTAAATGATAAAGACCTACTAGTATTGCCAGTTCCACTTTCAATGCTAAACCTACTAGTATTGCCAGTTCTAGCAATTCGGTGGGAAATTCTGCTTCATTATCACTTTTACCAACACCTCCGGCTTCACAAATGATAAAGACAAAGAAAAGAATTCCTACTAAAGAGGCAGAACAAAAGTTAGCCAAGGGGGAGTGTTTTTGGTGTACTGAAAAGTATACTCCTACACATAACTGCAAATTTAAACACTTATATGTGATAGAAGTGGGGTCTGATGAGATATCAGATTCTGAGCAGTTTGTTACAACAACAATAGTACAAGATAATAATGATAGTCCTCAAATTTCTATTCATGCTTTGATGGGGGTTCCCTCTTTCTCTACAATGAAGGTTATTGGGACCATTGGCACTAGACAGTTACAAATACTCATTGATTCAGGGTCTACTCACAATTTTTTAGACTCCACATTGGCTGCTAAACTACAATGTCATTCTAAAACAGTTCCTTCACTATCAGTAGCAGTGGCTGATGGTAATAGATTACCATGTTCTCAACTTTGCTAAGATTTTCAGTGGAATATGCAAGGTTCTTGGTTTAAGGCAGATATGTTACTAATTCCTTTAGGCAATTTTGATATGGTATTGGGAATACATTGGTTGCAAACTCTTGATGATATAATGTGGAATTTTAAGAAGCTTACAATGCAGTTTAAGGTGGGAAATCAACTGTTTGAACTCAAGGGCACTACAAATAACAAGGTTTCTCTCTGCTCTATAGAGAAAATGCAGCATCTTATTAATAATCAATGTCATCAAAGCCAATGTCAACTTTTTAGCATGCAGACTAATAACTCAGGTGAGTTTCAGCATCAATCTAAGGTTTTAGGTAATAAAAATGATAATCAATTGGAGGAGTTACTTTTGAAGTTTAAGGATGTTTTCCAACCTCCTATTTCTTTACCTCCTAAAAGGACTTGCGACCATAAGATAACCTTGGTAGATGAGAATTTAACTATTAATCAGAGGGCATACCGTTATCTTAAAGGCCAAAAAGATGTTATTGAAAGGATGGTACAGGAGATGCTAGATCAGGGAATAATTAGAGAGAGTCTTAGCCAGTTTGCTTCTCCGGTAGTGTTAGTTAAAAAGAAAGATGGCTCTTGGAGGATGTGTGTTGACTATCGGAAATTAAATGACAACACCATTAAAAACAGGTTTCCTATTCCTCTTATTGAAGAGTTATTAGAGGAATTAAGCGGGGCTGAGATATTTTCTAAGTTGGACTTAATGTCTGGTTACCATCAAATCAGAATGCATGAGCAGGATATCCATAAGACAGCATTCAGAACCCACCAAGGGTTGTTTGAATTCGTTGTTCTTCCTTTTGGCCTTACCAATGCTCCAGCCACATTCCAAGGTCTTATGAATTCAGTGTTCAAACCCTTATTAAGGAGGAAGGTATTAATTTTCTTTGATGATATTCTGGTGTACAGTCCGAGTTTGGATCAACATTTAGTAGATCTTAAAGAGGTGTTACAATTGTTAAGGGATAATAAATTGGTAGCTAAGAGATCTAAATGTAGTTTTGCGGGTTCTAAGGTTGAGTACCTAGGACATATCATTTCTAAAGAGGGAGTAGCTACGGATGGGGCTAAAATAGAGACTATTAAAGCGTGGCCTATTCCTATCAATGTTAAACAGTTAAGGGGGTTTTTAGGGCTTGCGGGATACTATAGACGATTTATTTCTTCTTTTGGTAGTATTGCAAAACCTTTGACAGATTTGCTAAAGAAAGATTCTTTTAAATGGTCCGAACAAGCTCAGTTGGCTTTTGAAACACTGAAACAAGCTTTGGTTCAAGCACCAGTTCTTGCACTTCCAGATTGGTCTAAACCTTTTGTGATTGAAACTGATGCGTCATCTAAAGGATTAGGGGCTGTTTTAATGCAGGATAAACACCCTATTGCCTTTGTTAGTAAGGCCTTATCTAGCAAGCAATGCATTCTTTCTGTTTATGAAAAAGAGTTGTTGGCAATTCTCATGGCTGTCAAGCATTGGCATCAATATTTGGTGCTTAAGCATTTTGAGATCCGTACTGATCACAAGACCTTAAAGCATCTTTTAGAACAGAAAGTCACGACTCCCTTGCAGCATACATGGCTTACTAAACTTATGGGCTATGACTATCACATTGTGTACAAGAAAGGTACTTCTAACGATGCTGCTGATGCTCTTTCTCGAGTTTCTAGTTTTAGTTTGTGCTTTATGGCCATTTCTTCATATGAACCTCTTTTACTAGAAAGAATTAAAAACAGTTTGCTACAAGATATATTAGCACAAGAGATTATCAAGAAATTACAGCAAGGTGTGGTGGTGAAGCATATGACTCTGGTAGATGGGTTGTTGAAGAAAAAGTCACGACTGTGGATTGGTAATGACGCTGCATTGAGAAAGGATATTATTCAACTTTGTCATTCATCTGCTCAGGGGGGTCACTCTGGGATTCATCCAACATTACAACGCTTTAGAGACTTATTTTATTGGAAAAAAGCTAATAAAGACATTAAACAGTTTATCAAATCTTGTACGGTTTGCCTAGCAGCTAAGTATGAAACATTGGCTAGCCCAGGCTTTTTGCAGCCTCTTCCTATTCCACAATCCATTTTCACTGATGTTTCCATGGATTTTATTGGTGGTTTACCGAGGTCTGGACAGTTTGACACGATTTTAGTTTTGGGGGACAGGTTTACTAAATTTGGGCATTTTTTACCCCTCAAACATCCTTATTCAGCTTCTTCGGTGGCCCAGTTAGTGTTGGATAATGTGTTCAAGATTCATGGTTGCCCTTCTACGATAGTATCTGATCATGATGTTGTGTTTTTAAGTCATTTCTGGCAAGAATTTCTACGATTACAGGGTATTTCTTTAGCTCTGTCTACCGCTTACCATCCAGAGACTGATGGTCAAACAGAGGTACTTAACCGATGCTTAGAAACGTACCTAAGATGTATGACAATGACTGACCCTAGTTCATGGGTTAGATGGTTACCGATGGCTCAGTGGTGGTATAATTCAACTTGGCATTCTGCCATTCGTATGTCTTCTTTCAAGGCCTTATTCGGTATTGACCCACCTATTCATGTTCCTCATATACCTAGAGACACTAATATTGCAGCCATTGAGGACTTATTTGCAGCTAGAGAGCAAATGTTTAGTACCTTGAAACAATCATTAGAAAGGGCTCGTAATCGAATGAAACAGTTTGCAGATCGACGCAGAACTGAGAGGGAATTCGATGTGGGTACTTGGGTGTACTTGAAGTTGCAACCTTATGTTCAGTCTACCATTCGTGATCATCGTTATTCCAAGTTATCCCCAAAATATTACGGACCGTATTTGATTCTCGAAAAAATTGGGGCTGCAGCATATAAGCTTGATTTACCAGAAGGGGCTCAGATTCATCATACCTTTCACGTCTCTTTGTTAAAACAAGCTCCTGGTCCTCCTGTAGTTGTTCATCATTTTCCAGCTAGACCACGATCTTTGCTAGAGCCGCTGCGCATTTTAGATCGGAAATTACTCAAAAAAACACAATCGAGCTGGAGTCAAATGGTTGGTTCAGTGGAAGGATTTACCTCTTCATGATGCTTCGTGGGTAGATGCTGATGATTTTGTTCTACGATTTCCTGATTTTCCAATTGATTCTTGAGGACAAGAATTATTTCAAGGGGGATGATTTGTTACGGGTTTATGTACTAGTCATAAATGTAAACTTTAGATAGTTGAGGGACTAGTTTGTTAATGTGTGAAAGTGTTAACAGTTAGGTTAGATGTTATATTCTGTTAGTTGTTGTAATCTGGTATCGATTAGTTGCAATGAAAACTTCCTTCTCTCTTTAGATTCTTCTTCATTCTCTGATCGTAACAACGTGTAATTCAGGGGGTGTGATCGAGCTCAACTAGCAAGGGTAAGGGTCATGCGTGACCAGTGACATTCGATCGGCTTTGGCTTCTGGCAAAAGACTTGGCATAACATTCTTAATGAACATTTGAACTATGTTTCCTTTAGACGTCTTTTTTTGGTTTGGTTGTATTTTGTATTAACTAGGATTAAGATCCGCCCGCGTTGCGGCGCGGGTACATCGTAAACATTGAATGGATTGGTCCAAACGTTATATGATGCATTAACTATATGAAAACATATTTTCGACGTATCCAGTTGAACTCAATGTAACCTGTATAAGCATTGTGCTTGGATCAAACGTAAAGTAAATCAAATTCATATCGAACAATCATAACGTATTATATGTGACCCAACTCATACATAGAAAACGTAACGGGTATGAAGGAAAATCTGCACATGTAATCGAAAGGGATTAATTAGAGCATTCGAAAAACAGAGAGAAAAAGAAATCATAATTTGACTCCACTCGATTCTAAACAAACTTTACGAAACATACATAAAATAAACACGAAAAATATTATATTTGACCTAAATCATTTCCCAAAAAAGTTTACGTCGAAACGTAGAACAACTTGAATTTATACCAAAGCGTACATAAAAAATATGCACGTAAAAATGGTTTCTTTAAACGAAAACGTATTATTTGACCTGACTCGTCTATAAAAAAAGTTTACGTTGGAATGTAGAACAAATCATATTTATACTTACCTGTACATAAAATATGCACGTAAAAAATAGTTTTTTGAGTAAACGAAGTATAGGGGCAAACCGAAACAAAATATTAGTAAAAAATTTAATAGGTTAAAAACGTTCGTAAACCGTGCCAAGTAGCACCAATGCCACAACGGCATCGACTCTCAACATCGTAAAAATAAAATAGATAAAATGGGAAAAAATTACACTGAACGAAAAACAGATTTAAAATCGTTGAACCACGCACATCTGTTACAGTGTATTAATGCGAAGAAATTAACCAGAAACGTAAAACGTAGAAAATAATAACTTAGTCGATCTAGGACCCGCTCGTTGTGGCGAACTTGTCAAAAGGGAAAAAATGGACACGTTGCGACGGGTCTGTCAAATATTTTTTCCTCATATGCACGCTACGACGTGTTAACTCGCAAAATTTAGAACGAAACGTAAAAATTGCGAAAGATAAAAAGTACGGGGGACCAAAGTTATAAATAATTAAGTGTTGTGTTAAATTATAAAAGATGAAAAACTTTGGGTTAAAAGTAAAAGAGGCTAAAATACAAAATATGCAAATATTTGGGTTAAAAATGAAAAATCAAAGTTTTTTTTTTTGAAATACTCCCAAAGCTTGGGGTACAAACCACAATGCAAGAAAGACTTGCTAATTTATAATATGGGAATAGTTCCGTTTTGTTTGCCTTTGAACAATGGTTTCTTATTTATTTCCAATAAAGTTATCCTTCCAGGTTTAGGGTTTGACAATAGATCACATGAAGCATAAAAAAATATATGAAATGCACTAACATGTAAAAGATATAATGACGTGAAAATGTTAAAAGCTTGGAAATATATGGACGGATGCAGTTGTTGATAAAATTGACTAACGAGTATATGTCACTAATTGGTGGTGGGCCAATGAAATAGTTCGACTTCGATAACATTAAGGGTCATTTGTATTGAAACATTTGCCATAATATTGTTGTGAAGCCATATCTCATACACGCCATAGATAACATCGATTTTAGATTTATAAGAAACACTACTAGAAAAAAGGGTTTTTGCGACCGCATTTACAGTCGCAAAGCGATCGCAATTGCCATGTTGCGACCGTTTTACGTCCTAATTTGCGGTTGGAAAAACACACGTCGCAAAAGCCCTATTGCGATCAAGTTGCGACCGCTGCAACTTTTTTGCGACTGGACTTTGCGATTATAAGATTAGTCGCAAATTTTGCGACTGTTTTAGACTTTGTTTTTGTTGCGACTGTTTTGCGACCGCTTGCCTTTTGCAAACTTGCAACCGTTTTGCGATCGCAAAATTTTATAACTATATTTGCTTTTTTTTGCCCATTTTTAGACCTGCTATTTTAAATGGGTGCTAGTATACACACTCCCTCCTCTCACATACTTGCAGGTGGGGCCTGCGTGGGACCGGCAGTTTTCCTCTCACAAGGGGGGTGTAATCAGTAGAGAGGGGGGTGTGTATAGAATAAGCCTTTTAAACATGCTAATATTTAAATATCACATCTAAAAAATGTTCCGTCTCATATACCACCAACCCGAAAATGCATACTCATTACCACCACTCAGTAATGACAACACTTTTTCACTCATATTTTTGAAATTTTGCCGGTTTATGCACCCACATGTTACAATTTTGTTCGCGTCCATTATCTCTCATAAATTCGCCTTAGTTGGTTTTTAAATGTTTTTGTATCTAGCTAAAAGGAACACCAATTGCGAAAGTGGTAGGTAAGACTTAAGAGTCTGAAGTATAGGTCTTCGGCACGTTACTTTCGTAGAATTAGTTTCACATTTATTGGTATGAAACTTAAGCAGTCTATATTAAAGTAAAACTTTTACATTATTAGTTAAAAGTAGTACAAAGTATTTCATAAAGATCAATTATTTCTCTTTTATTAATGGTGTTTGTTAAATATTGATTGTCACTTCTCTTGGAAAATTTATTGATTGTCAGTTCTCTTGGAAATTTTTTCTAAATTTTATTTTGTTTCATAGTAGTAACCCAACACGTGAAAATCTCGTAGTATTGATGATATATAATTAAAGGTAAGTGACATCATGTGTTTTTTTTTTTTTTCATAGAGATTAGTAGTAACCTACTATAACACGTGAAAATCTCTCACTATTAGTGATGATAACTAAAAGTACTAAAGCTGATGATCTAGTGATATCATGTGTTAGTTTTTTTATAAGTGTTACGGATTATAGGCACACAAACTGAACAATACATAGATTTTAAAAGTATATTTTATGAGGGTACGGATTTGACGCTCAAAAAAATTTATGATCCACTGTTTACAAATTAGTGCATGGTAAGTTTTGTTCGTTTAGTTTAACGAACAAACATGAACAAAATTTGCGTTCTCGTAAACGTTCGGTAACACGTTCATTAATGTTGGTTAGGGTTTTTGATCTTTATACTTTATTTAAAGACTTTAAAATTCCAATTAATAAAATATATTTAAGATGTGTAGATAGTAATATTCTTTCTTAAGTGGTTTAGAGTTCTACCGTCATACTGAAGAATGCATAATTTAGAAGTACGATTATAGTGTGTTTGAGTTAATTATTGTAAGAGAAAAATTAACAAATAAAAAGTTGTTATGAATATATTTATTATTAATGTGGTTATCAACACCTAAAATAGATTAGGTTTGTTCCACAAGTTTTCCTCAATTATATATAGTCTTTTGTATCTCTTGTAATATACATCTCAATCAATGAAATACTAGATCTCTTCTCCCTATTATTTTCTTCTTCTTTCTTTGCTATTAGGCTAGTTTCACAACACGTTATCAGCACGAGTTTGTTTGTCTTCATGAAGTCGTGACGGTCAAAGTTCCTACAACTGATTCATTCATCAAGATATTTTATTCAAATCATCGCACAAGTAAGTTTCGATTTTATTTATCATAACCTATTATATATGAGTATATGCAGAAATCATGAAACAGTTATATATAGTTATACATAAAGTATTTATCCTTATATAATATAATGAATATTCTAATTTGCGATTTTATAATTTGCAAATAGTCAAATACCATTAAAATTATACGAAACTTGTCTCTGTTGTTTACTATATTTCTATAACAATTTAGTATTTATTAATATAACTCAATAATCATTTAGCATTGATTTGATATTATTTTGCATCCAAAACTTGTATTTGTCTTGTCATGAACAAAAGGTCCCTTTGGTTAATCCATGGTATTTATTACCCATTAATATTATATCTTTTGGATGATTAGTCAAATGTGTTTTTTTTTTTTTTTTTTTCGTTTCTTATCAACCAAAAGCAATTATAGAAGATAAGGACAGAGAAATTTTGGGATATCATAAAATAAATCTTTTAGATATAAACTAAAGCTTGAAATCAATGTTCCGAGAAGGCAATTTAAAAAAAATCGTTGTAAAACATTACTTTCTCTAACTGTATATTCGAGTGTTTGATTTTTAATACGAATATTTTTATTACATAAGTTATGGCTTAAAGCTTATGCATGTTATGTATGTATATTCGGTAACCAATTGTATAGACATCATACGAATAGTTATAATATTCCTAAATGGTGAATTATATTTATAATATGATTTGATGAATATCTATAATAACATATTGTTTCTTTGGTAATGTATATTGTAAAATAATATTGATATTTTTGTATTATCTGTTGTTAGTTTTAAATTTATATAATTAGAAATAAAGAAGTGTTAAATCATAAATCCTAAATGATATATAGATTGAATTTCTATATTCGCGTGTATTATGCATTGTGATCTTATTGTGTTATTAATTAGTCTGATTAATATGATGTTTATGGAATTATCAAGGTTTTTTTTAGATTATCATGTATGTTTTAAAATAGTTGTGAGTTGTAGGAATTTAAACAATGATTAAAATAAAGATTTGACTGATAACCAAGAAGATAAACTTGAATAATAATAATCTAGCAACAATGTTTATCGATACATTCGTTCTTCGGTTAGTATGTAGACCTTATATGTATGTGTATCTAAAATTTGTTTACTTGGTTATTTGTTTGGTTTTCTTATGTGGAAGTGAATGAATTGACACACAAGTTTAGCAACTATAATCCAAGAGTCATATATTAGTGAATAAATGAAAGTTTGAATATCATATAAATTATATATATTTGCTTGTAATAAGTGAATTAAGACACCTTATATCATAACTTGTTTTATATGGACATATATTGTCTTGTGTACCTTTATGATATACATTGTGTTTGAAATGTTATACAATATGTATATAGATTGTATTGAATAGAACAACTAAGCTAAAGTTGTGGTTTAATATTACTATCATGAAACAATGAGTATAAGTACTCTTGACGTGATACCTGAACTGTCATACTTCATAAATCTCATCATCAAATTATAAAAGGTCGAAATATGTTAGACCAATAAATCTAATATAACTTGGACATCTAATTACTTCTCTATTAGTGTTATGAAAATTGCAAAGAAAAGATTATTTACAAGAGAAAAATCGGATAAAACAATTTTCATTTGTCATATCTCAAATATGCTAAAGTAGCAATATTGTGGAATTAGTATAACAAATTTGAAATGATTACATATTTGTTTGTCCAAGAAAGAAATAATGATAAACCATGAACCTTGGTTGGTTCTACACCATTGAAAAGCTTGTGATCATGGATATAATTGAGAAAATTGTAATGATGTTACCATGAATGTTGTATGGTTATAATCCATTCCTTGAACTGAATGTGATGATATAATAATTGGTGTAAAGTTCGTAATCATGGTAATTGAGGAAATTGTTATGATGCTCATGTGATGAGATCAGCCATGTTAATAATGTGATGACTATACAATGATCGTTATAAAGGTCATGATCATGGTAAGTTTGGAAATTGTAATGATCCTCACGTTGACAACAATGTTAATATTGAATTCGACCACAAGAAGTGGCATACTAAGGAAGTGATTATACAATAATAAAATATGGAAAACATGTAATAACATGAATTTTTGAAATAATAATATATTATTTTCTCGTACTTCCTATCGTGTATCAGACAAACACGAGTGCAACTAAAAGAATATATGATCTTAAACTTGAATTATACGGTTTATAATTATTTTAATTAGTTGGCATGACCGGTCAGACCACACCGAGTCAATAATGATGTGAAACCTAATGAAGAACCAGAAGATTCTTCTTGACAATTAGACATTTCATGTTTGCTCTCAAGAAAAGTTAATTATTTACCAACCAAAGTAGGGTGTGAATCACTAAATATTCTGGAATAATTAAAGGATATGTATATCCAAACATGATACCATTTAGTGTTTTTTTTTAAATCGATGCATCGCCTAAATGGTTATCAAATCCACAACGTGAAGTTTGTGTGATTGTGGCTTAGCTAATGTGATAGAAAGCATATTGTTCCAGATTGGTATATTTATTTTGGTAATAATAGTGAATTCTAATGATTATTGGAAAAGTGTTGAACTTTTTTGTATGTTTTTACACGAATTTTTGTTGAAGACGATCACCAAACGTCTACGATTGATTGCAAAGCCAACAATCATGAGAGCAAAAGTTCATGTTTATACTTGAGTACATGTGATTTTGAAAGTAGTATCATCAATTCACATCAAGCCAACATGTTCTAATAGTTTCTCCCCATTATAGTTGGTTTTTGGTCAGGAACCAAAGATGTCCCTTCTAAGATTTTGGTTGTGTAGTATATATTGAAATTGATCCACCACGACGCACAACGATGGGACCTTAAAAGGTGGTTGGGAATATATGATAACGAATAGAGCCGACCGTGTTTCGTGACCGAAACCGTGATTCGTGTGAGATCGGTTCAAGACGGGAGAGATTAGAGATGATAAACAAACAACTTTGTATTAATCCGGTAGTAAAACATTACAAATCGGCCCGATTACATGATAACCGAACCAATACCAAAGAAGTATACATCCGGGGAGAGACCAAGTGGTGATCTCTCCCGGTGAGGTCTCAAACCTCCTAAAATCTCCTTTTGTTGCAAATGGCAAGGGTTTTCTATTTATAGTCACACCCCTTGTCTTGCAAACACACACGGTCAACCGAATAACCCTCTCGTTTGACCACTTCAAACGAGCGGGTCTATACACGTTCGATAGACCGTTTCACTAACTATTACAAATTCAGCGTAAAATAAACTAATCTATTCGACAAGCATCGGACACAAAATCTGCATCAACAAATTCCCCCTTGTCCGTTGCTGTCGAATGCTGAAAATGCAACTGCAATCGATCTTCAGTCAAGTATTCATCTTCTCTTGTCTCTTTCTCTACGAAGAAACATCAGCTGACAACATATCTTTATCATTTTTTTTTATTTGCTTTGCAAAACCCACTTTCATGTCTTTATCTTCTTCGATATTTATTAGTCAGACACAAAAGAACAACACCCCAAATCTCCTTCATCATGCGATACCCACAGCATCGACAATCAAAACCTTCAATTTCATTTAAACAACAGTTGTACCCTCAATTACCAGCCGACACCATGTCTAACCCCTGTTCTCTCTCCGATTCCCAGCAACAATCGGACATCATCATCCGCTGAAGATGACCCGAAGAACCAGAACCCCTGTTTCAGATCGAAAGATATATGCTGGACGATTGATGCTCGAAAGATGAATTGGTCAACGAAGGATTTGACCTGTTGGATCCTTCGAGCTGATCAGACTTTTCGAAAGATGGATCAGGTCGAAAGATATCCTTCGAGGATAATCTTTCGAAGTTGTAGAGGGTTCCCACAAATATCTGGTATCTTTCGATCCAGATCTGGATCCTTCGACCCAAAGTCTCATCTTTCGAGCACCTTTTTCATCTTTCGGGGTATGAAGAAACCCTAGTTCTCTTTAACAGCCGCCAAGAACATCTCAAGAACACAGCCACTGTTTATACTGCAGATTTGACGAAAATCCTTAAAAACATGATATTTGATGATGAAAACTTGTTGATTTCGGTGTGAAACATAAAACCCAACACTCGTTTCAGCACAGATCTGAATATTCGGGTCCAGATCTGAGTTTTTCTCATTTGCACCCAACTTTTCTTCTTGAACAAAAATCACAAAAATCACAGATCTAGAGCACATGTGACTTAGTAAACAGTTAGATTTACTAAATCGGGCACCATGGCTCTGATACCACTTGTAGGACCGTGTTTCGTGACCGAAACCGTGATTCGTGTGAGATCGGTTCAAGACGGGAGAGATTAGAGATGATAAACAAACAACTTTGTATTAATCCGGTAGTAAAACATTACAAATCGGCCCGATTACATGATAACCGAACCAATACCAAAGAAGTATACATCCGGGGAGAGACCAAGTGGTGATCTCTCCCAGTGAGGTCTCAAACCTCCTAAAATCTCCTTTTGTTGCAAATGGCAAGGGTTTTCTATTTATAGTCACACCCCTTGTCTTGCAAACACACACGGTCAACCGAATAACCCTCTCGTTTGACCACTTCAAACGAGCGGGTCTATACACGTTCGATAGACCGTTTCACTAACTATTACAAATTCAGCGTAAAATAAACTAATCTATTCGACAAGCATCGGACACAAAATCTGCATCAACAGATATTGATTTACGACTCAATTGATTGATATCCATCTCAATGGATTAACATTCCTAACATCAAGGGGAGATAAAAAGCAGTTGAAAAAAAATGAGTTTGTATGAATTATCATTGATCCTTAAAGCTAAAAATGTGAACCAGAAGTTCAAAGGATAACTCAATTACAAAGATTAGCGAATCTATTACCAGACACATTCACTGACCTTAAAAAGGTGACTATGTCACATATACCAACTGCTAATGCTCCAGTTAAGATGAGTGTCCCAGAAGGACAACCATATGTTTATAATAAGTCTATTGCACATTTGAATCGTGGTAGACTAGGCGATTCTAATAATAAAATTCCTCGAAAGTTGGAGCAACTAATTAAGATTGTCAAATCGAGGTTATATTAAAAAAAAAAGGTCTCCTGAAGAGACATTAGACATGATGGTTCCAGAAGAACCTCAGGTACCTGAAATTAAAGAGATCTCGTTAATTTGTATCATGTCTAAGTATATATGGAATCGGAAAAAAAAAACGACGTCGTTATACTTTTGTATATAAAATAGCGCTTGAAATGATAAAATGGTAAGGATAAAAAAAAATTTAAGATCTGCCTATGAGAAATGATTGGCCAAAAGCGAAAAGACGCAAATAAGGCAGAGTTGAATTCTCTAATGAAATGGAAAGTTTTCAGACCAACATTCCATACAACTGAAGTTGTGAAATATGTTGGATATAAACGGGTCATATGAAAATCAAATTGAGTGATATAAAGAAAAATTGGTGGCACAAGAATTTTCGCAAAGACCTATGATTGATTATGAGGAGATGTATTCTCCACTGGTGGATAGATTGACTTTCCAGTATATTATTAGTCTGGTAATATAAAGAGAGAATTGATATGCGTCTTATAAATGTTATGTATCATTTTGATACTGAAGTTTACATGAAAGTTCTTGAAGGATTTAATTGTCAAATTCATGTAAAGTAAGTTATCGAGAATAGTTTGATTATTGTATATATAGTCGGATCCGAATACATTATATTTGTTGTATATCTTATCCAATTGAATGTAATTGGAACTCCTCATGAGTTCCCCACAACAGTTGAGTGCTTAAAAAGTTAACTTAAACATCTTAAGGATATAAATCTTGTGCACCAATATACATACATAGAATAAAGTGTGCTTGGTGATTTTGATATCTCAACCTACTAGCATGGTACAATATGGATTGGAAATGAATTAGATGTTCCCGATTTCTCCAGTCGATCTGCACTTGCATAATTGGTCAAGATGAAAAAAGTCCCTGATGGATTGATGATGCCTGAAGCATTGATATCAATATCTTAAGAAGTATTTTGTAAAGTTAACAAAATATACATGGACTAAAATAGTCAAGTTGAGTGTTGTACAACTCATGATATATTATGATAAAGAGTAATATAAGTTTGATAATATTATCCATCTTTATCAAATGTTTTTTCTTAAAAGTTCACTATAATCGCAATTTACAATGATAATGTCTGAGCATCATCAAGAGAAATTGGCGAGCTTTTAGAAGGGGAATTTTTTTTAATGACCCTAGCACAGTCTAATTATTACTCGACTTGCAGTTCGAGTATATTTGTAATCATACTTTTATTCATCTATCAAACTACATCTAGAAGATGTTGGTGGGACATTTTAGTTTGTAGAGAGCTCAACCTTATAGTATGTTAAAGGTTGTTCAGACACTTTTTATAGGAAATGATTATTATCATCTCCTACTAAAGTAGAGATTCCCATTTCAAAAGTACAATGGCTAAAGTGCAATTGTGCATTAACTTAACTTTCTAGCTATGCATGATAATATATATTTTTATTTGAATTTATCAACATGATATAGCACATGTCCAATGAGGAGACATTTGAATGGTAAAGCAGATATGTCGATACCCTAAAGGTAAGAATCATATGTGTCTATATTTTACTAACCAACGAAAACTAGTTCTGTTAGTCTTGTAGATATAAAGAATGTAACACAAAAAGTCTTGGATCTTATGATATTTGTTCGCAAGAGGAAGCACTAGAAGTCTCACATGAAAATTTTACAACATTACTCAAGATAAAGGATTGCACTTCAAGGCATCAAATGACAAATCATTTTACAAAAGTTTTGAGCAACTTTCGAGGATGATGGACACGCTTTACTTAAAGGATACATATTATAATGAGGGGGAGATTTATTCAAGTTGCACTCTTTTTCCCTTAACTAAGTTTTATCCCAATGGGTTTTCTTAGTAAGGTTTTTAACGAGGCAACATACCTGATCCAAAAGTATCAGGGGGAGATAATGCGCATTACACGTTGCACTCTTTTTCCCTTAGCTATGGTTTTGTCCCACCGGGTTTTCCTAGCAAGGTTTTTAACGAGGCAGCATCAAGCGTATTATAATGATAACCAAGGGGGAGTGTTATGAATATATTTATTATTAATGTGGTTATCAACACCTAAAATAGATTAGGTTTGTTCCACAAGTTTTCCTCAATTATATATAGTCTTTTGTATCTCTTGTAATATACATCTCAATCAATGAAATACTAGATCTCTTCTCCCTATTATTTTCTTCTTCTTTCTTTGCTATTAGGCTAGTTTCACAACAAAAGTAAATACAAGAGAAGGATTAACCCGAAATTTCAAAGTTAATATAAAATAATAAAATGACAGAAGACTATTTTTTTCACCAAGCTATAGATCATTCAAAGGAAACTCCAATTCTCATTCTTTTCCCCCCTTTTACAGGATTGAAAGTAGCATTATTACTCTTTATGCTACATATATAGTCACAATTTAATTACTATGCTATATACTACTGGGTATATATTAATTTACATTTCCTTTCACCTAATACTAGAAAAATAAAACTCAACCCCAAAACATGGAGTAAACCCCTCAAAAAAAACCAAGTGAGAGAGCTTTGAAAAATAAACAAAGAAGTTAAAAGAAGTTATCACTTTCTTCTAAAGACAAATTCATAAGGTCTGCTTGAGTAGCAGCATCATCCAAAAGCCATTTTTCAAGAAAACTAAGAGGTGGCATTTGATCTGTCATGTTTGGTTTACTTTCATCTTGGAACACACTTGTTTCAGCAGAAAAGGACTGAGAAGCATCCGAATGGCTGTAATTGGAGCAATAGTTTTTCTGTTGATTGTTGTGATTTAGATTATTATTGGATCCAAATTGAAGGGTGTAACCTTCACTTAGGGGACTTTGAAATTGCTGGTTGATCAATGAACTCTGAGTCTGAGTTGTTTGACATGTTTCAATACTTTCTGAGCTCGTTTGTGAACATTTCTTGGAACTACTCATCCAGTTTGGGAGCAACCGCGCAATGTTATCAGCGCTAGAAGCGTAAGTAGTGGTACTTGGAGATGTGGGTAAATCAGGAAGATTGATAGATTTGTTGTCAATAGATAAGGCTTCATAAAGGGCTTGTTTGGCCATATGGATATCGGTTTGGAGCCTTCTTTCCCATTGACCTTTAGTCATGGTGGTTTCAGATGATGGCGATGAGTGACGCCCTTTTGAATCGCTATGTCTTCGATGATGATGGTTTTCTTCATCTGAATTGCCTTGGAGCTTGTCCAGCTTTTTCTTGAGATGGGTGTTCCAGTAATTCTTGATATCGTTATCTGTTCTTTGTGGAAGATACGAAGCTATTGCTGCCCATCTGCCATAAAAATTAAAGATGAACAAAATCAGTCATTTGGGATCTAAAAGTTTGAAACTTTGATTTCATGGGAGAAAATTTGCACAAGGCTCCCACATGAGTGGGTTCCGGGGGTGTACTATTGTACACATTTTTATCCCGACCTCCATAGTGGCGGATCCATAAATTTTTCTCACCAGGTTCCTTTTGATAGATTTTTACTCATTCTCACTATTTTTTTTTAAATCATACAAAATTTCCACTATTTTTTTTTTCATTTTTTTTTCCAAACTAAGGGGGTTCCCAGGAACCCCCAAAACACCCTGGATCCGTCACTGGACCTCCAGGTCATATGACAGCACCCTTACCGTTGCTCTAAGTTTTTCTGGAAAGTGTGATTTCATGAAAGAAATGTAAAACCCTACCTGTTGCCAAGAAGGGCTTGAAGATGGATGATCATTTTTTCTTCTTGCTCAGTGAAGTTACCGCGTTTGATACCGGGCCGAAGATAATTAGTCCAACGCAGTCTGCAACTCTTGCTGCATCTTAGCAAACCTAAATTCACAACACCATGGTAATTAACATCAGCTTAACAATCAATAAAAGATGATAAATAAGATACAAAAGGCTAAAAATTCAGGGAAAAACAAACTTGCAGGTACAATAAATACCCTAATTAAATGATCTAACCAACCCACCTCCAAATAAAAGAAAAAAAAAATCACAAAACTAGAATTAGCCAAAAGGAAATGAATCAAAACAAATAAACTGAAAAAAGTAGAGATAATATTATTAGGAAATAAGTATACCAGTATTAGTAGGAGCAGATCTCCAATTGCCAGGTCCATTTTTTTGGATATAAGAGACTAAGATTATGTCTTCTTCTGGTGTCCATGGCCCTTTCTTCACACCTATCTTATCACAGCAAGGTGGTCTTCCCATTGTAATAGTTGGTTCAAAGATCAATCTTGTTTTCCAATTTTCACACTCACTATGTGTGTGTTTTAGTTTCTTATGATTCAACTTTAGAGAAAAATGGCAAGACAATATATCTTTGGGTCTAGCTTGTACGCTATATATAGATATGAAGAGAGAGATAAGAGAAAGAGTAGAAGATGAAGAAGAGGTGGTGATGATTTGACACGCTGACCAAAGAAATGAGTGGAGAAAAGGCAAAGGAAATGGCTTCTCTCTCTCATGAAAACCTCAACAAAAGAGTCAAAAGAAGACAGCAAGAAGCATTTACTCCGGTTTGCAAAAAGAAAAAAGTCAGCTGTTGCTTCATGCAGATTGAGAGAGAGATAAAGACCAAACAAAAAGATACAAGTATACAACTAACAACTCATATAGGAATGTTAATAAAGCTTATATTTATTCGTAATAGCATCACAAATGTTTGTATGTAGTTATAATCCGTTTACCGTCATTTGGTGCTTGAATTTTACTGCTTATAAGTAGAAATACAAGTTTTTTAACAGCCTTCTAAATAACATCTAATCAATCAATACTTGTATGTTGGAATTTGAACTCTCGTCACATTTACGGGGCTAGCTACTATTGTCACTAGTACAGATGAACTGAATGTAAGTTACTCGAAAATAAATCTATGAGGAACATATGTGTCTTTAAAGTGGAGATTATGACTTAACTAAACGAAATTATATATATATTATATATATATATATATATTGTTAGTGAAGCTTTATGAATAGTAATTTTAATTTTATAATAATATATAGCTTTTTTATTATTTTTTATTTTTTAACAACATATTTTTAATTATTTTTCTTTTTCTAAAACCATATATTTCCTATACCAATTTTTTAATAATTCGCTTTTCTTTTTTAGAACATATATGTTATCGATTAATTTAATACTTCTTTAATATTATACGTTTATAACTTTTTGTTAAAACTTAAGTACGTAGTTATGATTGATTTTTTCTCGGACGTTCAGTTATAAGTTTTGTTAAAAACGAAATTTTACTTATAGTAAAGTATTTTTTTGGTATCATAAAACAGTACGATGGCAAACTAAACCGTTCTAATGGTTTATCTTTCTAAACAACATGTTTTATTTTCAAATCATGTTTGTTTTACATTATCATTTGCTCGGTTTCGTTGCAACACGCGACGACAAAAAAACTAGTTAAATTAATTTAATAACATGTGTCCACAGAGTAAGGTTATAAATAGTTGAAATAAACTATGTTTATGTTCATTATTAGTTTTCTCACACTTAGTATATATGTTTAAATCTTTTTAACTATTATTAGTTTTCTCACACTTAGTATATATGTTTAAATCTTTTTAACTATTAAAAAAATGTTGGATTATTGGATTTAAATAACTCAAAATTTCACTCTTTGACCGATAACACTCACAACTTACGAATTGTAACACGCCAATTTCAACTTTCAACTATTTTCCTCTGGCCCTCCAAATTAATTGAATCATAACTCAGTTAGCTGAGTCAGATGCTACGTCACTAAACAAGTGACACATCAGACAGTGGCGGATCCAGGAATTTTTTCCAATGGGTTCACTATTATTAGATGCTGTAATTTTATATAACCGAAAATAAAAA
The DNA here is from genome assembly GCA_030545235.1 of Helianthus tuberosus. Lineage (NCBI taxonomy): Eukaryota > Viridiplantae > Streptophyta > Magnoliopsida > Asterales > Asteraceae > Helianthus > Helianthus tuberosus. The sequence goes on from CM060441.1 coordinate 24,909,338, forward strand.
TTTTCAGGTCGGTTCGATGATTCGGTTCGGATCGAGTCGGATAAGGTTAATCACAATATCTTTCCATTCTGCATTAGCAAATTAATGGCATTCATATAATCATATTCACAATTTCTAACCTAATGTAAAATTAATAAATTGAAATTTTTCTTAGTTATTGATTCCATTAGCAAATTAAGAAAAAGGAAACTAATGCTAATTCAAAAATATGACAGAAAGAAAGAGAAGAACTATCTGATGACAGAAAGAAAAAAAAAGATGTAATTCACGATTCCATACAGATTGTTAACTTTGAGTAGTTAGCTGCTATGTACTATTTGGTCCCTTAGCTTCTACAAATGGCATAATCAGTCCCAACAGTAGTACAATCCGTAGCAAAATCACAATTCCATTATAATTGCAAAAAGCGATGCGAGTGTGCCTCGAACCCGTGATGCTTTGCATAGTTAATAGGATAGTTAACCACCGAACTGTGAATTGATTTTGCACATGGGTTCATCTCCAATAATATTTATGGGTTCATTTCTATTTCTTATATATAACCTCTATTAAAATTTCGAAACTCCGTGGGTTCGCGTGAACCCGTAGCAATCAATGTGGATCCGCCCCTGACATCAGATGTCACGTCATAAAAATGTCGCGCCATATGTCACGTCATTATAAAAGGCCACGTCACTAAAAAAGTGTCACGTCAGCAAAAAAAAACTAATTGAGTTAGGGTTTAGTTAGTTTGGGAGTGCCGTAGGAAAATATGTTGAAAGTTCATAGTGGCATGGTACAATTCGTAAATTGAGAGTGTTATCGTCCAAATAATAAAAGTTCAATTTATTTAAATTCAATAACCCAAAATGTTTAACAATTCTATTACATGTCATACCACTTTAGCATTCGACGGTTGTTCCAAAAAAACACCATATATAATCATACGTTTTTAGTTTTGACCCTACAACTCACATATCATTCTAAGACCATCTTCAACAGGGGAAGGGGGGTGACGAATGTTCTTAGTTACCAATGATCATACTTATCTCTTATCGTACTTGCCATTGATTATAACTGCAACAGCTCGTACTTGTCATTGATCGCATTTGCCACTAGTTATAGTTCCTACTAATGATTAGTTGTAACTTATCACTTATGGTCATTAATATGCAACTTTTCATTAGCCATGCAAAATAAACAATTTCTATGTTTACTAAGAAGCGCAACCCTAGCTAGAGGTTGTGCCCCTTGCACCCTGCTAAAGGACATCTTTGGAACCCCTAACTAAAGCAGGCCCCCCTCCTTGCGAACCATTAGATGTGTTCTAAGGTATCAAAAACAATAGTGGTTTTATACAAGTGTGTATTTCATACATCCTTAACAATGTTTATTTTCATTTCTTTTTAAGTTTTAAGTTGATCCTAGTTAACCAAAATGTGTTGATGACACTAAATCCCCAACATCTAAGGCTATAGGGTGTGGTCTTGATACTCATGACCACCATGACCCTTCACGTCAATGACATGTCACCCACCTTAAGAGTGTATGTTTACTAAGAAGCGCAACCCTAGCTAGAGGTTGTGCCCCTTGCACCCTGCTAAAGGACATCTTTGGAACCCCTAACTAAAGCAGACCCCCCTCCTTGCGAACCATTAGATGTGTTCTAAGGTATCAAAAACAATAGTGGTTTTATACAAGTGTGTATTTCATACATCCTTAACAATGTTTATTTTCATTTCTTTTTAAGTTTTAAGTTGATCCTAGTTAACCAAAATGTGTTGATGACACTAAATCCCCAACATCTAAGGCTATAGGGTGTGGTCTTGATACTCATGACCACCATGACCCTTCACGTCAATGACATGTCACCCACCTTAAGAGTGTGATCATGACTCAAACCATTATCCTCTTATTTATTTTAATTTATATTAGTCTAAAGAAAAAGGAAAGGATTTCTTGAAAATGGAAAGGAGGACCATAGTTGACATGATTTAATCCATGCAAACCATGGTGGATCAAGCAAGAGGATGGTGTAGCCTTTCATTCATGTTCCTAGGTGATGAATCATGTTCCAACCATGATCCTCGCACCCTTTAGCCTAAATAACCAAAACAAACCAACAAACAAATATGGTGATTTCTCATCTAGATTTCCCCTTTTAAAATATTCTATTTGTATAATCAGATTTATTCTTTTAAGCAACCAAGTCAAATGATATAGGGTGTGATCATGACCCTCATAGTCACCATGGCCCTACACATTAGCGAAATGTCACTCACTTCTAATCCATCATCCAAAATCACTACCCTAATGGTGTGGTCATGATTCAAACCACTATTCTCTTATTTTAATTTATCTTTGTGAAAAGGAAAATGAAATATTGAAAAAGTAAAAGAGGTTCATGGTTGTCAAGGTTTAATCCATACCAACCATGATGGATGAGGCAACGGGGTGTAGCAATCCATTAATGGTCCTACGTAACAATTGATGATCCAACCCATGCCCCCCACACCCTTTATCCTAATAACATTTACGAATGAAGATGGTAACAAATCGAACCCTAGAATAAAGTCATTGATGACGATGATGACAAAATCGACTGAATGAAGGATGAAGATGATGAAAAATCGATGAAATCCTTTCCTCCATTAGCAACTACCAAATTGTTAGTCTCACTCACCCGAATGAATACTTTAGCATATACTGAGTGGCTAACCCTAGCCTTCTAGAAAGTTTAATAGAGGACTTAGATTAGATATTAATGAATAAAAATAGATCAAACCTTAGAAAAATGGAACCCTAATTTTTTATATTTGGAAAATCACAGAATTTAACCATTGAAATACTGACCAAAAATTTTGTCGTCGATGACACATGACCAAAATGTCAAGTCTTACGTGTTGTCGGCACAAAACTATGATAATCTTGTGCGGTTTTTTCTTTAAGGCCCTAACTATTTGCACAACTTGGCAGGCTATCTACACATTTAGGGTTTACATACGCTGCGTAGAGACCTCTACGCAGCGTATAGGGTTAGCTCTATACGCTACGTATAGGTCTCTACGCAGCGTATGTAAGGGGCATGTACACGACCAGACAGTCAAACCTAGTACCATGTCAAATCAGTCTGACATACGCTGCGTATAGATCTCTACGCAGCGTATAGAAGTAACCCTATACGCTGCGTATAGATCCATACGCAGCGTATGTCAGACTGATTTGACACTGATATGATGTTGTCTAGGCACGTGAATAAAGCAATACGGGGAGTAGAGAGCTATACGTTGCGTATTTCAGTAAATTTAAAAGTCTATTTATCCATGCATCTCTGCTTCCCTTCGACTTCATCTATTCTTTCTTTTCATCTTCTTCTTCAGTAAACAATGTATACCCAAACTAAAATCATTTGTTCTGTTTTTTGTTCATATTGTTAAAATGTCATCATTTTGGAACGAGAATTATTTCGGTAATTGCTATTCTAACGACACATGGGGAGCAAATGATGCCAATAAGGAGGAGGAGGTTGTGTCTTGAGTCCCTATTGATCAAAAAAGACAGTTGCCAAACTTGAACGAGACTCCCACTCCACCTGTTGATGAACCAAATTACCCAGCACATCAAGTGTATCCGGATTACGGATACGGGTATGAATCTTCGTACGTGCAACAAAGTGGATACGGTGCTGAGAATGCACCTGTTGATGAACCATATTACCCGACGCAGCAATGGTATCTGGGTTACGGATACGGGGGTGAAGGTGGATACGGAGGTTACGGTGGATACAGGGGTGAAGGTGGATACAGTGGATACGGGGGTGAAGGTGGATACGGTGGATACGGGGGTGAAGGTGGATACAATAGATATGGGGGTGAAGGTGGATACAGTGGATACGGAGGCTACTGTGGATACGGTTATGAGCCCCGTAACACACCATTGTATAATGATTATGAACCATCTACCCCGGGCAATCCGTTTCAAATAAAGGAGGTATCACATTAATATTTGTATTATTTTTATAATAATTATTAATATTGTTAGAATCATATTGTTATTGTTATTATTATTGTTATCGTTATCGTTATTGTTATTGTTATTGTTATTATTATTGTTTTTGTTATTATTATTGTTGTTATTATTAGAGTAAACTGCAATTTTACCCTCGGGGGTTTAGGCCAATTGGCACTCTTACCCCCCCCCCCCTGTCACGGCCCCCGACCCGGTTTAACCCGTTTCAGGAGCCGTGGGACAGAAAATTCCGTGGTATTTATTTAACAGCGGAAGATTTCTTCAGGATCTTTTTAAAGCTTTAATTTCCAAATTATTTTATTTCACAATTCGGGACAAATCCCCGGAAATTTAAAATCATATGATTTCACGGAGAAATCTTTATTTTTACAAAACATGTTTCTTTATTTTATTTTGAGCCACTTCCTTAAGCTTGTAGTGCTTCACAGCACTTTTCCTGGATCACAACAGATCACCTGAAACATGTTTGAAAAAGGTTTTGTTAGCGGGAAATACTGGTGAATCATTCTTTTTACTAAAATGACACTTTGTTATAATTTACAGTATTAAGAGCGATTACAATGTTTATATATCAACCAATTACCCATCGGTATTTGTCAATCGACTCATTTATGTGACTATGGTCATATCACCCATTGGCCCCGTTGTCCAATGGTGACGATTATTAAGTAGTGTATACAAAACCCCACATACCGGCTGTAATATGAAGATTACAAAGACTTAATCCCTGTAATTATAACTTTGAAATAACATGATTTTGTAAAATACTTTGATTTAAAAAGAGAACGACTCACATTGCATATTTAACATGGGCAGAGTCTAGTCTATGGATTAGCCTTGTTACCTAAATTAATAATATGCACACAAACTAGGTTAGTAACTAATACAGCATTTTACGATAACTCATGAGATTAAACCTTCACAATGAATGACAAAGTGCGATACTTAAACATCCATCGAATTAATGATGAATGACAAAGCATAAACCCTAATGTCGGCAGCACTTAAACATCCATTGGATAGTTTAATCGATCGGACATTGAATCGTAGCAGCAATCGAGTTATTACCCTGTTTTGCGGCAGCGATTCGTGATTTGTGTGTTTTTTTAGAACTGTTTCTACGATATCTCAGTGTATAATTTGAATTTCTACGTCGTTCAAATGCCAGAATTCAAGTCCCAAACCCCACTATTTATACATGAAATTTGACCCCCTCGCGTGACGCGAGGGGTACCCCCTTGGGCGTCGCGTGGCGCGAGGGGTCACACCCTACCATAGGGTAGCCACATCCCTAACTAGCCTTGCTGAGTTGACGGAATGATAAAATTCGTTTTTGACAACAAATTAAGTGGATAATCGTAACTAGGGAATACCCCCCAGAGTTTTAGGGGCCCTGATCTTGATTCCGATTGTTCTGAAAATTTTAGGGTTTATACAAAATCACTTGAGGGTCTCAATTAGGGTTTCCTTTTTGGACAAAATAAAATAATAATTAGGACTTTTGATACGAGTTGTTACATCCTCCCCACCTTAATAAAAATCTCGTCCTCGAGATTTACTGGAATAATTGAGGATACTTTCGCTTCATCTCTGATTCCAGCTCCCAAGTGTATTCGGGTCCTCGTTTCGAATCCCACTTGACTTTGACCAGTACTAGTCGTTTGTGTTTGAGAAACTTAATCTTTCGGTCTTCTATTTGTAGTGGCTTCTCAACAAATTTTAACTTTTCATTTACCTCTATGTCTTGAAGAGGTATTACCAAAGATTCGTCAGATAGACATTTCTTAAGGTTGGATACATGAAATACGTCATGTACTCCAGCTAACTCCTCTGGTAGTTGTAACCGATAAGCAACTGGTCCTATACGTTGGATCACTGAAAATGGTCCTATGTACCTTGGACTTAACTTTCCTTTCTTACCGAATTGAACTACTCCTTTCCAAGGAGAAACTTTCAAAAGTACTTTATCTCCGACTTGAAATTCCAGTGGCTTGTGTCGATTATCGGCATAACTCTTTTGATGATCTCGAGCAGTCTTTAGTCATTCCTTGATTTGAGTAATCTTGTCAGTGGTTTCTTGTACTATCTCTGGTCCTGATAATTAACTCTCTCCTATTTCTGCCCAACAAACTGGAGTTCGACACTTACGTCCGTATAATGCTTCGAATGGGGCAGTTTCGATGCTTGAATGATAACTATTGTTATAGGAGAATTCAATCAAGGGTAAATGGTCGTCCCAATTTCCACCAAAATCTTTCACACATGCCCGGAGCATGTCTTCAAGAGTTTGGATTGTTCGTTCACTTTGTCCGTCTGTTTGAGGATGATATGCAGTGCTTAGGTTTAGTCGAGTTCCCATTGCTTCTTGGAAACTAGTCCAGAAATAGGAAGTGAAACGACTATCCCTATCCGAAACAATGGAGAGTGGAACTCCATGTAAGGATACTACTTCATCTACATACAACTTTGCCAACCTTTCCATGCTAAAGGTTTATTTCATAGGTAGAAAATGAGCTGATTTGGTTAATCGATCCACAATTACCCAAATCGCATCATTACCTTTTCTGGTTTTGGGCAGCTTAGTAACAAAATCCATTGTTATGAGTTCTCATTTCCAACAGGCATTTCTAATTGTTGTAGTAGACCTGAAGGTTTCTGGTGTTCTGCCTTAACTTGAGCACAAGTAAGACACTTAGAAACATATCGAGCTATGTCCTTTTTCATTCCTATCCACCAGAAATTATTTCTTAAATCTTGGTACATTTTATTGTTTCCAGGGTGCATGGTATACCTAGATTTATGAGCTTCTTCTAAAATCTTATTTCTTAATTCTCCCTGTTTAGGTACCCAAATTCTGCTTTTGTGGAATTTCCAAATTTCATCAGCTCCTTGCTCTAATTCTTTTATTCGTCCTTTCATTCCTTCAGCATCATTCTTGATTGCTGTTTCTTGAAAATGCTTTAGTTGTTCCATTAAATCTAACTGTAGATTTAACCTAAGAGCACGAACTCGCTTTTGCTTTTCATGATACTTACGACTTAAGGCATCTGCAACTACATTTGCCTTTCCTTCGTGATACTGAATATCACAGTCGTAGTCACTTAGGATGTCCATCCATCTTCTTTGCCTCATGTTTAACTCTTTTTGCCCAAATATATATCTTAAACTTTTGTGATCCGTATAGACAGTAAATTTACTTCCGTACAGATAATGTCTCCAAATTTTAAGGGCAAAAATTATGGCTCCTAATTCTAAGTCATGAGTCGTATAATTTTCTTCGTGCTTTTTCAATTGTCTTGAAGCATACACAATTACCTTCTTGCGTTGCATTAGCACACATCCTAATCCTAGTTTTGAAGCATCACAGTAAACTTCAAAATCTTCAGTCCCTTCTGGTAAAGCTAGGATTGGAGCATTGGTTAACTTTTGCTTTAGAATCCTAAAAGCTTCTTCTTGCTTGGGTCCCCATTCAAACTTAACTACTTTACAGGTTAGCTTAGTTAATGGTACAGCTATCTTGGAAAAATCCTTAATAAACCGTCTATAGTATCTAGCTAAACCTATAAAACTTCTAATTTCCATTGCGGATTGCGGAACCTTCCATTTGGTAATTGCCTCTATCTTAGCAGGATCTACATGAATACCTTCGTGATTTACCATGTGACCTAAGAATTGCACTTCTTGTAGCCAAAATTCACACTTCGAGAATTTGGCATAAAGCTTTTCTTTTCTTAACAAAGTTAAGAGTGCATGCAAGTGCTGACAATGTTCGTCCTGAATTTTGGAATAAATAAGTATATCGTCGATAAAAACAATTACAAATTTATCCAAGTACGGTTTACAGATCCTATTCATCATGTCCATGAATGTTGCAGGTGAATTCGTTAATCCAAAGGGCATGACTGTAAACTCGTAATGACCATACCTAGTTCTGAAAGCAGTTTTAGGTATGTCTTCTTCTTGTACCTTCAATTGATGATATCCGGAGCGTAAATCTATCTTAGAAAAGTATCTAGCTCCTTGAAGTTGATCGAATAGATCACCAATCCTAGGTAATGGGTATCGATTCTTAATTGTAACCTTATTCAATTCTCTATAATCAATACACATTCTCATCGACCCGTCCTTTTTCTTTACAAACAACACTGGTGCTCCCCACGGGGATGAACTAGGTTGTATGAAACCTTTACTTAGTAATTCATCTAATTGCTTTTTCAGTTCTAACATTTCTGTGGGTGCTAACCGATAAGGTGCCTTGGCTATCGGTGTAGTTCCTGGAATTAGATGAATTCTAAATTCTACTTCCCTATCTGGTGGTAATCCTGGTAATTCTTCTGGGAATACATCTGGGTATTCTGAGACTACAGGAATCTCCTTAAGTTCCTTACCCTTAGTACTAATGATTACTGAAATCATATATACTATTCCTTGCTTTCGTTCATAACTAGCAACTTTCATTATTGAAATGAACTTCATGGGTTTTCGTGGTCTGTCCCCTGTAACCACAATTATTTCTCCAGTAGGTGCACGAATTTCTATGGAGTTCTGGTTACAAAAGATTCGAGCATGGTTGGCTACTAACCAATCCATTCATAACACCACATCGAAACCAGCTAAATTCATTGGTAATAGGTTTGCATGAAATTTATATCTTGAAAGTTCTATATTTTCTTTTTGCAAAACCTTATCTATGTTAACTGAATTCTCATCTGCCGTTTCGACTATAAAAATTTGCCTAAGGTTGGTTAAGGGTAAATTAAGAGCTTGGCAGAATGAAGTATTGATAAAACTTTGGTTTGCACCAGAGTCAAATAATACTTTTGCGTAAATGTTGTGAACTAAGAACGTACCAGCTATCACATCCGGAATTAGCTCGGCCTCCTGAGTTGTCAACTGAAAGGCTCGAACATTCTTCTTGGTAGCTCCATCAGCTGGCTTGGCTTTATTGTCTGCTAGTTTAACCACTTTAGGACATTCTGTTTTGAAATGCCCAGCTTCTCCACAGTTATAGCAGATCCTGGTATTCTTTCTGCAATCTTCTTCACGATGTCCTACAATTTTGCAAAAATTGCAGGTTACATTACATCTTCCATAATGTTTCTTTTTGCAATTCCTGCAGATCGGCGGAGTTGAGGATTACCCTGTACCTCTTTTCTTGAAGTTGCTATTATTACCCACACGAAATCCTTGAGTAATTTTCTGAGCCAATTCCTTTTGCCTGTTTTCATCTCTTGTGCGTACCAGTTTGTTAGTTAGGGTGTTAGCTAATTCTACCGCATCGTCAATAGTGCGAGGTCTCGCAGCTTTAATGATATTACGGATTTCACTAATCAATCCCCAAATATAGCGAGAAATGAGTACCGGTTCTGGCGAAGCCAGTGTTGGTACCACTCTAGCATATTCAAAGAATGTCGAAGTATATCCTCGACAATCTACACCCGTCATTCGATGATTTAGGAACTTATTCGCCATTTGATCTTTTTAATATCCGGGACAGAATTTTCTTTCTATAAAACTCTTAAATTCTTCCCAGTTCGTAGCATACGCCATCATCCTTCCTTTTGCTTGTAACACCGTGTTCCACCATTCTAGTGTCAATTCTTTAAAAAGATTTGACACGTACATGACCTGATCGTCCTTGGCACATTTACTTATTGTAATTACTGCCTCGGTTTTCTCTAACCAACGCAGTACCGCGGTCTCTCCTTCATTGCCTGCAAATTCAGCGGGTTTACAAGCAAGAAATTCTTTGTAAGTGCAACCAGGTGTTGCAGTTTTCATTTTCTTAAGGAGCGGAGCCTGCCGTGGATCGTTATTGTTATTAGTATGATTGCCGCCTCCATTTACACTATTACTGAAATTATCTTCAGAAATACGTTTGCTAGGAACGATTTGTTGAGGTTCAATTGGATTTCTAACAGCAGCAACGATTGCTGGAATAGCATTGGCTATTCCCTGAGCAACAATATTTTCGATATCTTGCCTATTTAGAAATTGATCCTCCGGATGTTGCTCAGATTGATTAACCTCATTAACTGGTTCGTTATTAGCGTTTTCCATCTGATAATTAATATATATAATTATTAGTATCGAATAAATAACAATTATATACAAAACAATCATACAAATCTCATAACACATATAGCCAAAATTATCGATTTCTCGATTCCCATTTTTTTATATTTTATAATATGCGTCAATACATACCATTATCTTACAAAGTTTTATTTTAGGTTATTTCACAAGATTATATTTTTCTATTTGTTATACAACCACAGTTTCACAAACCCACTATCCTTCGTCAGTTGGTATTTCAGTAACGACGTTCCCTCTCGTCGTATTTCCAGGAGATTTGTTCTCCTACTTCCCTGATCCTATTTCCCGCATCCACCAGCTCCTCGCCAAAGTGGCGGAGTTCAGCTAAATTTTCATTGCTCATTGGTGGGTTTGGTATAGGTTTTGGGTCGAATTGAGGGAGAAAGGAATAAGGACTGTTGAGAAGGTTTTGGAACTGCCAATCATTGGTCCACCACTCGTCCATTCCTAGAGGTTGGGTGTGGATTATAGGTTCTGGAATTACTGGTTCCAAGTTCATTGGAAGTTGATTTTCAGCAGGATAAGGGTAGAGGTTATTATTAATAGGCCTGACGATATCACAGCTCGCCAATGCACGATCCAATTCCTCCTGAAATGGTAACTCCTCAATTTGTCTAGAGCTTTCCCCAATTTCCATCTTGGTTTGTTTAGAACCTTCCCCAAATTCCATTTCCATTTGCCTAGAATATTCCTCAAACTGCATTTCCATCTGCCTAGAACCTTCCCCGACTTCAATCCCCTTCCCTTTGTCTAATGGATTTTCTATTTTGGGAATCTTCCTAGTGGCGGGTTTCCTTCTACGCACACGTCTCCATCCCACAAATCTTCTCCTTTTCTTAGGCTTGGGTTTCTCTGGAGGTGGAGCGTTGAATTCCATAGGTTCTTTTATATCAGGTATATACCTATTAAAATCTCTTGAAACCTCTATTTTCACCGGATAGAGATTTAAATTCTGAAGGGCTTCAGACAGGTCATTCATGCTGTTTAGCATATATGCAAAATATACAAAAATTGCTAAGTTAAAATTTTATAACAAAATTTCATAAATAACCTTTAACTATTATTTCATACCGTGTGACTAATTTAATACAAAGACAACTAAAAATTAAAACACACCAGGGTTTACTGTAAACTTATTTAGTATATTGGATAAGGTTTCTGGCTTGTAGGTGATAAGGTTGCTAAAACTTGAGTCAAAGTTTTTAAAGATTTGCATTTACTGCTACAGTGGCTAGCATATAAAGATCTGCCCATTTTTCATCTAACTTGTCTTCCCATGGTGGGTTACTGCCTAATTCTTGGGTTTTCTGATTAACTCTCTTTTCTTTTGGTTGTGATTTCTTTAATTTTTCCTTACTTTTCCTAATAATCAAACTTCTTTTATTAGGAGAAAGTGGTTCCTCATATTGTGCCTTTCGGACAAATATTCCTTCTTCAGGATTTGCATAGTGTTTTGAGGAATTTGTTTGGGATGAACTTCCCTTCTCATTTGATGACCTATCTAATTTAAGATAGATGTTTGAAAGCTTTTGCTTACCCATATTGTACACAAATATTCAAATAATAAAACACATAATCACAGAATAGCAATTAGTAAAATTAAGTATTTTCTAAATACTTAATTGGCTTAAATCAGTGGCTCTGATACCACCTTTTTCTGTCACGGTCCCCGACCCGGTTTGACCCGTTTCAGGAGCTGCGGGACAGAAAATCCCGTGGTATTTATTTAACAGCGGAAGATTTCTTCAGGATCTTTTTAAAGCTTTAATTTCCAAATTATTTTATTTCACAATTCGGGACAAAACCCCGGAAATTTACAATCATATGATTTCACGGAGAAATCTTTATTTTTACAAAACATGTTTCTTTATTTTATTTTGAGCCACTTCCTTAAGCTTGTAGTGCTTCACGGCACTTTTCCTGGATCACAACAGATCACCTGAAACATGTTTGAAAAGGGTTTTGTCAACGGGAAATACTGGTGAATCATTCTTTTTACTAAAATGACACTTTGTTATAATTTATAGTATTAAGAGCGATTACAATGTTTATATATCAACCAATTACCCATCGGTATTTGTCACTCGACTCATTTCTGTGACTATGGTCATATCACCCATTGGCCTCGTTGTCTAATGGTGACGATTATCAAGTAGTGTATACAAAACCCCACATACCGGCTGTAATATGGAGATTACAAAGACTTAATCCCTGTAATTATAGCTTTGAAATAACATGATTTTGTAAAATACTTTGATTTAAAAAGAGAATGACTCACATTGCAGATTTAACACGGGCAGAGTCTAGTCTATGGATTAGCCTTGTTACCTAAATTAATAATATGCACACAAACTAGGTTAGTAACTAATACAGCATTTTACGATAACTCACGAGATTAAACCTTCACAACGAATGACAAAGTGCGATACTTAAACATCCATCGAATTAATGATGAATGACAAAGCATAAACCCTAATGTCGGCAGCACTTAAACATCCATTAGATAGTTTAATCGATCGGACATTGAATAGTAGCAGCGATCGAGTTATTACCCTGTTTTGCGGCAGCGATTCGTGATTCGTGTGTTTTTTAGAACTGTTTCTACGATATCTCAGTGTATAATTTGAATTTCTACGTCGTTCAAATGCCAGAATTCAAGTCCCAAACCCCCACTATTTATACATGAAATTTGACCCCCTCGCGTGACGCGAGGGGTACCCCCTTGGGCGTCACGTGGCGCGAGGGGTCACACCCTACCATAGGGTAGCCACGTCCCTAACTAGCCTTGCTGAGTTGACGGAATGATAAAATTCATTTTTGACAACAAATTAAGTGGATAATCGTAACTAGGGAGTAACCCCCCAGAGTTTTAGGGGCCCTGATCCTGATTCCGATTGTTCTGAAAATTTTAGGTTTTATACAGAATCACTTGAGGGTCTCAATTAGGGTTTCCTTTTTGGACAAAATAAAATAATAATTAGGACTTTTGATACGGGTTGTTACACCCCCCCTAACGAAATAATTGCAATTTTACCCCCAACGTTTGGTGTTATGTCGCAAGTTTACCCCCTGGCATCAAATTTGCTTAACGGTCAACAAAACAATGTGAGGGTCAAAGGGTAAATATGTAATTTTACCTTAATAGTACCTTATATATTAGTATTACCCCTTAATATTAGTTCCACTCTCAATCTTACCCCCTAAGATTCATCACTCCCCCACTCCTTCTTAATCATCAGCTTCATCGGTTCAACCTGAACCCATCTACTTTCTTCCAATCTGAAAATTCTAAACCATACGAAAACACTCCCAACAAACTTCATCTCTATGTGCACAATCCACACACATAACTTTAATTTCCTCAATCTTGTCCTCTAACCCATCTCTATCCTCTTTCAATTCGCATGCAAATGACACTTGTTGCGGTTCAAAATTGAACAATTAGGGCAGAATATGAACAATCCTCTGATGAACACAATTAAACTCGTCGTTTCTGTATCGTCGCCGTCTCTCACTATTTTTGCCCTAATTTCATAAGCTTTTTGGTTTTCAGAGACAGAGACTTCATCCAGATTCCATATATCGATCAATCCTTTGTGTTTATGAATACGTATCTTAATTTACTGATTTTGCTTCAGGATATATAGTTAAGCAACTGATCCTTTGTGTTTATGGAAGGATAAGTTGTTTTCTTGTTTCAATTTTGGGAATTAGGGTTTTAGTTAAGCAAAATCAGTGCGTGTCTATTGTGTTTCAATTTTGGGAATTAGGGTTTTAGTTAAGCAACTGATCCTTTGTGCTATCTGCAAGTGAACTCGTTTGTGAGGAGAAGGCTAAGTCTGCTATGCGGTGGAGACTATACTGGGGAAGCCATCAGGTTTGCCAGTTCAAATTTGTTTTACATTCATAAGTCTGCAAGTGAATTTGTAATTTTTTTTCAAGTTTACTAATATGATTTGCATTTTATATTATTATTCAATTAGTTGAAGATAATGTGAAGGAACTTCAACGTAAGAGGCACTCAGCAAATCCTGATGTTTCATTTTAAAGGGAGGGTTAGGAAAGCTGCAAAACGGGAACCTGCAAGTGAGGATGAGAGCGATGAAAGTCAGAATGGGAACCTCCAACTGACGATGAGACTGCTGAAGAGTCAGACTGCATAGTAGTGGAGGTGGTGGTTGGTGGGGGAGATGGTGGTGGTGGTGGTGGTGGTGGTGGTGATAGGTGGTGGCAGTGGTGATTCGTGGTGGTGGTGGAGGGCTTATGAGAGAGGGGATAATATTGCATAGTAGAACAAACCATATGGGGTAATATGAAAGGGTAACATAGTCATTTCACAATCCATTTAACAGATCTGTTAACTTATTTAACGGCAGGGGGTAAACTTGCGACATAACACCAAACGTCGGGGGTAAAATTGCAATTATTTCGTTAGGGGGTAAGAGTGTCAATTGGCCTAAACCCCAGGGGGTTAAATTGCAGTTTTACTCTTATTATTATTATTATTTTTATTATTTTATTATTATTATATATTATTATTATTATTATTATTATTGTTTTTGTTATTAGTATTATTATTATTATAATAATTATTGTTATTATTATTAATATTATTATTGTTGTTATTATTATTGTTGTTATTATTATTATTATTTTATTATTATTATTATAAAAAATTATATAACTATTGACAACATTATAATTATTATAATAAAAATAATTATTATTATTGTTGTTGTTGTTGTTGTTGTTGAAAATTATATAACTATTGACAACATTATAATTATTATAATAAAAATATTAATTATTATTATTATTGTTAAAAGTATTATAATTATAATTATTACTATTATAATTTCAATTGTAAAAAACTTAATAAATATTAAAACTTCAGTATTGTACATATTTAAAACGTTCAATTTAAAAATATATAAAAAAAATTAAAGGTACTAAAAAAGGTATAAATATTTTTTTCCTAAAGCCCTAACTTGTTGTCCAAGCTAGTAGGGGATATCGAGCTTTGTTGGTCATATTATGTTGCTGCTGCTCCAAAAAGAAATTGTAGTTGTGCCCATAATTTACAAACTTCCAAAAAGAAAATGTGTGCCAACATTCTAGAATTGGATGAAGAATCAAAAGAAAATAAGGCTGGACACTATGGGGTTAGTCCTCGGTTCGTCCAGGTCTGGCGCCGGGCCAAACACCACGCCGCCCTCTCCCGGCTTCGTCCTCCCCGTCCTCTGTCAGGCGTTGCGACGGTTTACAAAAGGACAAAAACTATTCTTCCCCCTCTCTCACACACCTATACATACAATATATACATATACTTTTTAGGTCTATCCCTAATTTCCATACCTCCATCATCTTTGCTCCATCCTCATGTCCATCTTACGTGACGCTTACATGACGGACCATCCTCCAAGGGAGGACCATCACCATACCATGTAGCCTAAGAAACAAACAGACAAAAATTATAACTTGCACCCTTACCAATGAATAATAAATGTGTCAAATTAAGTAACCGATCACATTCATCCAATTCACAAATGAAATATACTTGAATAGTCGCAGCAGTTATATTATACTAAAGTTATGGTATAGGTGCTCTGTATCTATCTCTTATGTTTTAAAAAGATTAAAAAAAAAAAAAAAAAAAACTGATAAACCACCGGACATGTATGATTCGAAACATGTTTATTAAATTATTAGATTTCAGTATTAATTTCGTATACACGTGGGTAAACCATGTACACACATTAAAATAAAAAACCTACAACATAACGAATTTTTATTTATATTTCCCCAAAGTATATAGAAGTTATACAGATTTTTTTACGGAAAATATATCTCATTTACACCAATAATCCTAAACGGATATATTTGTCCAAGTTTGAACTTGACATCTCATCTCAAAAAGACATATGGCTCTATCAAGTGAGCTAGGAATATATCAGGGTGTATAGTTGTTTGGTTAAACGTTACAAAAATCAATGTACGATTCATCGCTTTTCAGTCCGATATTAAGTGTATGTAAAAATCACCTTATACAATTTTCTCTTTAGGTTGTTAAATTATTAATACTGTTTTTGACATTAACCCACCCCCCCCCCCCCCCCCCCCCCCAAAAAAAAAATTATTGGTAAAATCGCCTCAAACCGCAAGGCACGTGCTAAGGTGTCTGTGTTTTCTCTCCACCACCCCATTTTGTTGTGGGGTGTGCGGACATGTTGCTTCAAGTTAGTTGGTTACCCGGATTGGTGGCCAGGAAAGGGAAAGAAAGAGATGGCAAAACCAAAGGCAGTTGTGGCCGAGACAAACCCGTGCAAGATACAAGGGTTAAGCGATGAGCAATATAACACGTTGCTCAAGCTCTTTGGCAAGATCGGTGATCAGAAAACAGATAACCCTCCAAAGGCAAACATGGCAGGTAAATTCAGCGAGGAAGGTAACTGGGTAGTTGACTCAGGGGCAACCGAATATATGACCTATATTCGGGAGTATCTTGAGAACCTCTCCACAAATAATAAAGAAACACGAGTCACCGTCCCAAATGGTGAAGCCGTTCCTGTTAAAGGAAATGGTGTACTTATGTTTAAAGGGGGGAATTAAAATCAAAAGGGTTCTTTTTGTACCAAATTTCAAATGTAATCTCTTGTCAGTTAGTAGACTACCGAAAGACTTACAATGTACCATCACTTTTTCCCGGATTTCTTTGTCATGCAGGGCTTGAGGATGAGGAACTTGATTGGAATGGGTAAGTGCATTGGTGGACTTTACAGAATGGGGATCATGCAAAAGGATTGGAAGGCTATGGCAGCAACGACTTCAGATCAATGGCACAAAAGACTTGGTCACCCATCAAATGAGAAGATGTCTCATGTTTCTTTCTTTAAGGTTACTAGCTTTCATTCCAAAGAAGACTTTTGTGATTCTTGTATTAAGGCAAAATTAACTAGACTTCCTTTCCAAACGAGTTCAATAAAGACGAATGAATGTTTTGATTTGATTCATTGTGATATTTAGGGTGGTTATAGAACTTTTTCACTTACACATGGGAGTTTTTTCCTCACCATAGTCGATGACTATAATCGAGCCGTGTGGGTGTACATGCTCAAACACAAGCACGAGGCAAGTGATTGCTTAATTAGTTTCTACAACTTGGTTCACACACAATTTAAAAAGGACATAAAACGAATCAGATGTGATAATGGTGGAGAATTTACCTCCAATCGCATGAAAACATTTTACAACAACCATGGCATCCTACTTGAAACGACATGTCCGCACACCCCCAACAAAATGGGGTGGTGGAGAGAAAACACAGACACCTTTTAGAAATAGCACGTGCCTTGCGGTTTGAGGCGAATTTACCAATAAAATTTTGGAGGAATGTGTTTTGACAGCCGCCTACATCATCAATCGGTTACCTTCCAAAGTAATCAGATACAAAACGCCTTATGAGATTATGTTTGGAAGGGAACCATCTTATGATCACATTCGTGTTTTGGGATGCTTATCATATTTCTGGAACACTGACACAAAAGGAGATAAATTCGCTCCTAGAGGGAAAGCAGGGGTGTTTTTGGGTTATCCTTTTGGCACAAAGGGTTATAAAATCTATGATTTAGAAAAAAGAAAGCTCGTTGTAGCAGAGATATGAAATTTTTGGAGAATATATTTTCGTTTTCAAATGAAAAGAAAAGTGTTGATAAAGGTGACAACGATATAGTCGCCACATATCAACCTCCCAACCAAACGTGTAGATTGGCTCGGGTGTCCCCTCTCCAGGCGATCACGTACCGGATACTTGCTACTTCTCGGTGGAGCTCCTATCTCATGGAAATCAAAGAAGCAATCGGTTATCTCTCGTTCCTCGGCTGAAGCAGAATATAGAGTCATGGAAACCACCATTAGCGAAGTATCATGGGTTCATTCGTTACTAACTATAACTCAATGAGACCCCCACAGAGGGAACCGTATTGTTTTGTGACAACCTAGCTGCTAAACACATTGCGAACAATCCAGTTTTCCATGAAAGAACAAAACCTGTAAAAATGGATTGTTATTTTGTTCGTGAACGAGTAGAGTCGAAAGAAGTACAACCAATGTACATTGGTACGAAACATCAAATTGCCGACCTTCTCATTAATCCACTGGGAGCTCAACATCTTCGAAGTTTACTGGTCAAGTTGGGCATGCAGAAATTACACGCTCCAACTTGAGGGGGAATATTGTGATATATATGGCCAGATCTTTTATTATTTTACATATATTATCTTTTGATTATTTCCTTTGTTTTGGGATTGTTTGTTAGACTATTCTTGTTCTGCAAGTTCCTTTTGTATTTAAGTACGATCTTGGCCATGAATGAAATTAAGAGAGAAAAATTAATCTCTCTGATTACCAAATTCTTCAAATACTGAAACAAAACAAATGGGAGGAAAACTAGAATTTTTTGTTGATTATGTATATATAGGTATAATTGGTGTTTTTTTAATGTAAATGTGGATTAATCATGTTAGCCCGATTACGATTAACTTTTTTCACCCAATTAACTTTTTTCACCCAATTACCAAACCGAATAATACCTTTGGGCTTCTGGTTCCATCTTAATAGTTTGGGTTAATTCGGACCGGGTTCGGATTAAAAAAACACCTCTTGCTTGCATGCGTGCATATCAGCCCACAAATATGCGAGTTGTGTTAGAGTTCATGTTTCTAACATAATTTGAGATTTTAACAAAGGAAGAAGAAAATAATTCGTATTGGTTTCAAAGTGCGAGCTACGCGCGTTTGTGTTAGTAAATACTTTTTAAATACATGGTTTCTATGTACCTTTACATGATGTTGAGTTTACTTCTTTTCTTGGTCTTGTTTCATATAAGGGTGAAGGGGACGCACCCCTCATGAGATGGGGGGGGGGGATTTTCACCCATCTAATTATGATGTGTCATGTCAATTCCTCTCTCATACATTACTCTTTCCCCAAAAACATAAGGGGTGATTTCACCTAAACCATTTAAAAAATGCATGATTGGTTGAAAGAGAGTGGGGCCCACCACTACCCCCTCTCCCTCCTTTTCCGCTCATGCGGCAACAACTCCCCGCACATTTCATTCACCGCGCGTCATTTCCTTGTTGGCGGTGCACCCCTCATGCGGCAAAAATACACCCAGCTCACTTCCCCGCTTCCACCCCCTTTACCCTAAGGTTCATGAGAACAATCATGTTGGTGGTTTCGTATAAGTTAATGTTTGTTATTCTTACTAAATGTTTTACTGCCCTTCTTTATAAATGAGGACGGAGATATATGGTAGAAAATCAAAATCTGTGGAGGAAAGTGGTGGAAGCGTGCCATAGTAAAACCAACCAAAGAAGCTTTTTGCCTGTTAATGGTAACACGGTGGGTTGTTGGATAAATATTGATAAAATGATTTCCAAAATGAAACTTAACGGGAAAGGTTTAAACCGGATGATTTTGAGTAAAGTGGGGAACGGTACCGATATTTATTTTTGGTTAGATTCATGGGTGGGCGATCTTCCTTTCTTGGAAAGATGGTCACCTCTGTTTGTTTTGGAAAAGTTTAAATCTTGCAGGATTGCGGAGAGAATGGAAAGGGATCAAGGTAATGGTGGTTTCTCTTGGGAATGGGTTAGACCACCCGAGTCGGACATCGAGCTTAAGGAATAACAGGAATGTTAAGAGGTTATCAACATGGTAAGACTGCCTAACGATATGGATACTTGGCCCTGGAACGTCGACAATCAGGATGAGTTCTCGGTGAATTCTGTGAAAAAGGCGCTTATTGATGATAGAGAAAATAGCCTTCTCCCTAACTTTGTTTGGTGCAAATGGGTTCCTCTCAAATGTAATATAACGGTTTGGAGAGGTAACCTAGACAGGCTTGCAACTAGAGTTAACTTGAGAAGAAGGAATGTGGATATTACGTCGGTTATGTGCCCTTTCTATGACGAGTACGAGGAATCGATGGATCAGTTATTCACGGCATGCTCGATGGCTACCCGGGTTTGGGCGGCGGTCAGTAACTGGTGTAATATTCCTCCGATCTCCGTTTTCTCATTCAAAGACTTAGTGGATATCCATAATTCCTGTCAGATGGGAAAGAAGGCTAAAATGATTATGCTTGGTTTGGTTGTCACTTCTGTATGGTGTATCTGAAAAGATAGAAACGAGTTGGTGTTCAATCAGATCATGAGAAGCCTGCAAGATATTATGTTAGAGATAAAATCTAGGGGTTATGCTTGGGTTAAAAATAAAGCTTCATGTAGAACTATTAGTTGGAAGAAGTTATGTAAATATCCTATGTATATGTTGTAATTGTTTTGCCCTTTGTCAGTTTGGGTCGGAGGTCCTTTTTTTTGTTGGCCTTTTGCCAGTTGGGTAGTGTGTTTTTAATAAAGTTTATTTTTCGAAAAAAAAAAAAAGTCATTTATTGTTCTTACATGTTTATCAACGTATATTTAAATACATTCATTGTTCTTTTTTATGATCAGAAGTGATGTACTATATCATCACATGTTTTTTTCTAATTCATTTTTGAATTCGTTCACATTTCTTTTTATGAAAACTTGTTCCTAAGGGGATGACCTTGTGATTAAGTGCTATACTATAATGCTGTACAAAAAGAATGTTAGAAATTTAGAAGTTTAAATTTTATAGAGTGCAGATATTAGTGTATATATCATTCTAAGAATTGTTAGCTAAAAAATCGTATATTTGATCATTTGTAACCTAGTTCCCTATTTTTCTTATACTGTTTCTTATACTATATCTATTTAAATACATTTATTATTGTTCTTTTATAATTAGATTTTTTTTTTGGAATGACAACATTCGATTAATAATTCTAAATTATTCACCATTGTCTAAATTAAACCTAAGACAGCTTCTCTAAAAGACATAAGACTTTACCAAATGGGCTAACCCCACATTAGATCTTTTATGATTAGATGTGATCGGTTATGTAAGTGCTATGGCAATGTAATATCATCAAATCTATTTTCTTTTTGTACGTATTCACGTTTACATGATTATTTGTAATTGAGTTCCTAACCTCATACTTTTAATTGCGTTGATTATCACTTCATCAGAGTCTAAATCAGAGCTATTTTGTCAGGGTAGTGTGTGTGTGTGTGTGGGGGGGGGGGGGGGGGGGGGGGGGGGGGGTTGAGAGATTATTGATTACAAATCAGTTTTAAAGATACATCATTCATTACAATCCAACAAGTTAAACTTCTCCCTAGCTATTTTTAATTCAAAACATAGAAACATGCTTTTATTTCCTCATAGTTTCTCTCTGGCTTCTTAACATGTTGAAAATTCCTTTATTCGTTACCTTCGATAGCATCCAACGAGTAGTTAGAATGGGGTTTCTCGATACACCACTCTTTTACCAGCCTCTCGAGATGCTCTCCGCCAACTTGCATGAGATCATGATCAGTAGAGTCTAGTGCCTCCCCGCATGCGTCACCATTCGTAGAATGGATATAATATTTCTTTTAGTTAACACCAACTTTTTTTTTGAACGGCCAACGAATTATAAGAAATGGATCAACCATACTTTGTCTATTACAATAAGACATATAAATACAAGAAGAGAATGCTAATTCTAAGGAATACATTTAATTACAAATATATGCAAGACTATAATGTGGGAGACAATCACTCAAACGGTTTTGACTGATTAATGTGATGGACTTGATTTTCTCTTTGATCATCTTGAGTTAGTCATTTTCCTTAATATGCTCCCACAAGATGGAAGACCGTAGGATAAGTCCAATCTTGGTTTACAGTGGATGAGTGTGGTATTTAAGAAAGAGAATAAGTTGATGAAGTTGAAGATGTAAACGGAGATGAAGTAGATGAAGCAAAAGAAGATATATTTTGTGGTTTTTTTATAGGGTGAATGCAATAAAAGATAGAAGATAGAATGATGGTTGCGGCAGTGATAGGATTATAGGTTTTGCAATACCTAACTCATATTGATTGAGAAGTTGTGTTTGAAGATGTAACCATGTGTAATGGTGATGTAGGTCATTGGTTTTTTTTAACCTTTTTTGTTTTATTTTGTTTTTTGGAGAAACATACGGATGGAAAATGGATTGTAGGTGATAGAGGGTGGTGGAGTTTGAGGAGAACACACAGTTATGGCGACAACGAGAGTGAAGGTAGCGTTAGGTATTCTATTCTGGTGGTTATGGTCGTGTGTGGTGGAGAGGAGTAATATTGTGATTGTAAGAGATATTACTTGAATATAGAAAGAATAAAAAGGAGATTTTGAAATCTACAGAAGAAGAGAAGGGTCGGGATGTTGAAGTGGGAATGGAGGAGAAGTCATTGCTAATGGTAGACTTGCTTAGGAGTGTTGGCTAAAGAAATGATGGTTGCACGATCAAGAGCTTCTCGGTGGAGATAAGTGCTCTGATACCATATAAGAAATTGATCAACTATACTTTGTCTATTACAATAAGACATATAAATACAAGAAGAGAAAGCTAATTCTAAGGAATACATTTAATTACAAATATATGCAAGGCTATAATGTGGGAGACAATCACTCAAATAGTTTTGACTGATTAATGTGATGGACTTGATTTTCTCTTTGATCATCTTGAGTTAGTCATTTTCCTTAATACGAATCCTCCAAATGGGCTACTGGCGAAATTCACTACATCGGGATGCACTCGCCTCCGAACCGGGAAAAAACCCTCACCTAGGGCCTAACCCATGAACACTCGCCCGAAGGCACGACTGAGCGGGGTGAGGTAAAAGCCACTCAGTTCAAGGACCGAACTAGAGATCTCCACCTATTCGCCTAGTCTTCCATCATCACCAGGTGCCACAAAAAATAATGGAGAGAGCAGGAATCAAACTTGGGTCCCTTAGAATATCAAGACTCTCACTTACCATTCCACCACCGCCTCATTGGCTACTCAACACGTAACTTAATCGGGTATCTATTCATACTGGCCCTCTAGGTAAAAAAAAACACTTTTCACTTAATTTTCCAACTAGGCATATTCCACCATTTTGCAATTCCCAATTACCAACACCTTTGACAATTGGCCAATTGCCACTTTGCACTCGGTAGAAAATATAAAACTTTAATTCGTTTTTTGGTCGTTATCGTATATATTACATCCCTTCTTAGTCGATTTACGGTTTAAGTTTCAAGTTTTAACTTATTTATATATATATATATATATATATATATATCTGTTATTAAGTATCTGTTGTAAATATCATATATACCTTTGGATGTAATATTTTCACACAAGTTAAGTTTGTAATATAAAAAAATAATAATTCTTCCTTATTTTGAAGTTTCTTCAGTAGTTGAGTTGATGTATAGTCAGTTATATCAATAGTTTTGTGGTTTTGTTTTAAGCTGATAAAGTCTAGTTGTCAACATGTTTGAGTGTGACTTGTGTTTTCTAGCTAGGTATATTAACTTCCAAATATATTGGTGATATAAAAACAAGTTTATACACTTATACGTACATCTCTAAATGGACATGACGCGTCTTAAAAAAAGCCCCAAAGAAATCAAAAGTTGAAATGTTTTGACAATATAACGCCAACTTAATGATAAAAAAAATTGAAGTTGAAGTATCAAAATCAAAGACATAATGGTTGACTAGATGAGGCCCTGAGGACTTGAGGAGAATGATAGCTAGTATATATGTAGCTTCTTACTATTTATATGAATTATTAGGAATTGACCACAAGCTTTTAAAAGATATAATGATATGAATTAAAACGGACCGTTTACTTATAAGCAACATGTCTCCCTGTCTCTCTCTCTATCAATATGGTTCGGCTAAAAAGACAATTAGTCTACCCGGTGTGGGCTCACGACCCTTGCCACCTCACCTTCCTAGCGCCCACAATGTACGCCAACTCCAAGGCGTTATAGGGGGCTTCACCAAGATCCGCACGAGCGCCAACGGTCAAATGTGGAGCCCTTCATTTAATTTTTTTACGGTTGAACAACGGTTGGGTTAAAAATAGTTAATTTTTTTTCTATTTTTAAACCTTATAAATATCTATTAAAACCACAACTCATTCTAAAACTTTTACACAACTCACTCTATATTCTTCCACTCTCAATACTTTTTTGTTGATTAAGTACAATCATATAAAAACATGTATGATTATATACCTATAACGTGCGTCATAATAATGTTAGATAACATGCCTAATTTTATAACATGCTTGATTTATATAGCCAACGTGCGTCATTATGATATTATAAAATATGCATTATTACATTATCGTGTGTGTAATTTTCATATAACGGGGTGATTATTAAAAATGTATTATAAGTGGTTGTGCTTGCCAGTGTTTCTGAAAGTCCTTTGTTCCTTTCACCAAAATCCTGTTTGACAGCTGAGTTGTCAAGTAGCTTGACACTGTTGGTTCTTATATTGAAGCACATGCATAAGAAATGGTTCCCTTAAAGGATTGGATTAAACATAAGGTCAATTAGTTCCAGTTTCTTGACTACATAGTTTTTCATGATATCTTAAAGATTTGAACCAAAATATTTTGAGCCATTCCTCATAAGTGAATGTTGGCCCATAGTGCTTATCTGACTCCAAGTCATTTATAAGGCAAAACATATATGTTTTTATCATTAACATGAGTAATTAAACTAAAACCAGTAAATAACATGCATGATTACCAGCATTGTACTGGTACAGAAGATCTTGTATGGCGATGATTTCTTGTCTAATTTCTTTTCTTCAAAGTTTAGTACATCTACAAACACATCTATTGTTGAATCAGTTCTGTTTTAAACATGATGGAAAACATGAAAACATACCTGTTACCGCAGACAGTGCAGTAGAGAATCCAGTGATGGAAGAAGCCATGGAGTTCGACATCTTTGTCAAGGTGATCTGGTTCCTCCTTAGGATGCTGACTGATGATGGTAATGACTAAACCGAATAGGGAATTCGGTATGGAGAAGAGGTCGATTGTGATGTTATGTGAATTAGGTTATCTGTCTAAGTGTGTAACCTTTAAACCTCTACATAATTTTCCTTCTATAAGCACCCAGGGGGAAACATAATTAGTAATAAGGGTAATATGATCCATCAACAATTACCAACTAATTATTTAATAGGTTGTTATATATTTTGATCTATACTATGTAAATGATTATAATGGCTACTAGATTAAATATAAAATAATATATATTTAATCTTACATTCTCCCACTTAGCCGAGTAATCATTTACTATGAGTATTAGATAAGCTTGATCAGGAGTTAACACTCATTTTAGCATTAAACAAGAACTATAGCAGAGAAATACAGCCGTTGAATCATTATGCGACTCAGGACCCCCAGTAGTCATACTATAGCCTTAATTTAAAACCTAATCGTTATGATCAAAATACGCATAAGCCCTTTGTTTGATCTGTAACTTTATTTGTCTATATGTCATTATGCCGGCTTGACATATTCTTAGAGACATACAAAATCAAACTGATGAGGAAAATTAACTAATACTTATTCATTCATAGTACGATATGCAATTGCGCACGTCCGTTAATTAATACCCGTCTATGAGCTCTCTTAATAAGACTTATGGGTAATAGCCCTTCAGTTATAGGATCCTTAAGCATATCATGAATGTATTCGATACAAAACTTAGTTTCCTCAATTCGTTCATAAACAAATAATTAATTGTGTATCGAAACTTAATGCAGCACCTCTCGAACTGTTATTGTTCAAGAAGTCATGGTAGCTGACTTTATCACACTAAGTCTTCAAAACATTAATTATATGGAGTTAATAAACTTATGAGTCCACTGATAAATTTCCAACAACATTTAGTGACTATATTATGTCGTTATAACTTAGGTTGTTGATATCAGTCCATTATGACTCATCCATGAGATAGGTTTTGTCTGCTGACATAAGGATATACCCGAAAATACATTTTGTCATCTTTGAATATCACAAAGTTAAAGTAATAAACCGGTTTTAGTTCTCACTTCTTCTTCAAATTATAGCCTCTCGTTTCTTTTAAAGATATTATAATACTCTATTAGATGCTTCACATTTATCTAGACATATCTAGTGTGCTGCAATGTGAGTAATATCTAAACAAGTATAGACTTTAACTTACATAAGGCTTCTAATTAATGAAGCGTAAGGAAATAATCTCATTTATCCTATTATCCTCTAGATGAGAGCAGTATTGTGTGTTACATGTGTAAGGACCCATTTAAGGTTAAACTTAAGGACCGAAACTAATTGGGTCTATCTCGGTATGTTATGATATCTATTACATAAAAGATATCTCTGAGATCTATTATATCAAAGTTTGTGTTAACAATGCTTTGACTTATGTAACATATACTTGTCAAAAGAATATCATCCATATAGACAAGTTTATTTTAGTGGCTCCCACTCATTTTGAGGTAGGTACATTAATCCACTTGATTCTTGATGACAATAATTACGTTAAGTTTCATCACATTATGATGTTTGCATTAACCCATACATGGATTTTATTGGCTAATAGACAAACTGTTCTATAACCTTAAGTTCAAAATTTCAGGTTGTTATCTAATGAACACGTAAATATGTCAGCCAATTGTTAGGAAAAATTGTTTTAATGTTCATCTAATGTAGCTTTAAATTGTTATAAGCTATTAGAACACTGATTATCCTCAAAGAAATCTTTGATGATTTATCTCTTCCTGAGTATACCCTTTGACAATCAATCATGCTTCTTCGTGTCTTAACGCTTATATTAGGATTTGGTTTAGTTATGAACACTCTTAGGTAATTCAATCAAATCCCAAACATTATACGAACACATAAAATCAGTTTTACCAGAAAACTGTTTTATTCCATTGAGAAGATTAATTGACGCTAATGGCTTAATTTGAAGAGATAGGATCAGTAAACATTTCCAAAATCCATTTCAACTTCATTAGGAAGGTTATGTAATCATCAAAGCTAGTAGGCTTTTAAACCTAGATGACCTCCTGAGTTGATTATTGGGTTTTAAAAGTTTTGGTTTTATGGATTAGCTCTTGGTTAGGTTGCTATCATTTTCAGGATTCTAAATTTGTAAGAGTTGGTGCAGTATGGTGTACAAGAGGTGTAATCGGAGTTAAATTCAGAGTGAAATTTAATGACACTCTTCCCCCTACCTCTTGTATTCCTTGCAAATCATGATAAGGACTTTGACTGCTCCCACTGACCTTAGAAATCTTTAGGAACTCAGCATACTTAGGGTCAATATTTAACGACCAACAAATTCTAAAAGAGAAACAAGTTAATGACGTTAGTTGTTGTGATTTCTCTTGTTGAGGATTATGTTAGTTTAGGTAAGAAATCTAAGTGCGCTCACAATTAAGCAACAATGAAACTTTTGTAAGAGTAGCATTAGATTTTAAGGAGACAAGTTTTGATGGAACAGTGTCGTGATGGGGCGGTGTGTTGTACAAGAGGTGCAAATTGAGGTAATGTGAAATTTTCACTCCCCCACCTCTTGCAACTATTGCAAGTTATTATTAAGACACTTAATGCTCCCACTGATCTGTGATATCTCTAAAATGCTACAAGAGAAGTTTCAATGAGGCACGTGACGTGGGAACCTATCATATATATGTTAGACTTTATTTGATTCCCTTAATGTCCATATGTCATAAGAAAACTCAGGGACATATTTAATAAAAATCTTATTAAGTGTATATATGAATAGATTTCTTTTAAGATTGTGGGCCATATGCGACAAAATTTAGATACAAGTTGATAGTCTTTAAATGATAAATGAATTATGTCTGAATATTCCATTTGGAATAAGTTCCACGAATGTCAATGAATGACTTATGATGGACCCATACTTATTCCTTAAGCCAAGTAATATTTAGGGCTTTAACGTCATGATTTAAAATCACTTAGAATGAGATTAGATAAAAAATCATCCTCATTAACCATGTCATGATTTCTCATGAATTTCAGTTATAATGGATGAAATTTATAAGTCTCATTTTCCTTTTGTCAAATTCTCATTTGCATGATGACAAAAGTTGTGAAAATGTAAGGTATCATCTAGTTTTATCTTAGTAATGTTTCAATCCAGATATTTAAAAACAAATAAGATGAGAGTTTAAGGTAAGTGTGACTTTATGTTGACTATGCAAACCTCACAATCTTCATAACATTTCTTAATTATGATACTATATTCTGATTAATTTTCTGACTATATAAGGTATCAAAAGGCGTTGTTAGAAGACTGCTTATTATGGTTCTTATAGCCTTAACATTTAATTTTGTCACTGACTCTCATGTTAGTTATTTGTTGACTTATGGTAAGGAAACGTTTAGAACTAGAATCAACTTATCATGTGTTAATAGGAATATTAAATTACCCGACTTAAATATCATTAGTAAGTGACTATATAATTAATTTATCCAACCGTTCTTCTGAATAATGGATAGTCTCGTTGCTTATGCCTAGTCTAATGGCATAATTATGCTGTGAGATTCTCCCTTGAAGAACCTTAGAGTTGGAATTGTGTACTCGTATTTTGACTATAGACCTTAGAACAATCCTCTTTTAAGGTTTTAGTGGTTGTAAGGTGAATAACAACTTATTTTCCAGCTTCAAAAAATTTATTTCTTTATACATATGCTTCTTATCAACACACTCATTATACTTTGGTACTTTTGAGTGTTATAGTTGATTTATAAGGCATTAAATTGTACAAGTGAAAATCTTAGTATGTAATGTACTGGAAAAATGTACTTATTTCCATGCGTAAGCCCTTAATTTTATGGGTCATGATACTGTACATTATGATGTATTCAGGTATGCCACTTACCCTTATAGCTTAGAATTTTAAATGAAGGCATGCATCTTAGGAGTTCTTGTGATTATTCCACAATAATATATTAGTCTTAGAAAAGACTTAGAGGTTGTTTGGTAGCCTCTTAATGACCATTCAGATGCTACCTCTTAATGGTTTAAAACCTCTTAATGAATAAGAGGTAACCTCAAGTCTGAATGATTAAGAGGTAACATCTGAATGGTAAATCATTCCATGTCATATTCTTCCACCTTCTCATTGGTAAAATTTTTAATGGTTCCATTAAGAGGTAGCCTCTTAATGACCATTCAGAGGCTACCAAACAGCCCCTTAATCTGGAATAACTTTAGTAATAGCATTTATGTTTAGAGAGATCTTGATTATCATAAGAGACATCATGTTCGATTTGTCCTATTCATCATGCTCTACTTTTCTTCTGTAGTACCTTTATCAGAAGAGAGCAGTAGGAATATCGTGTCTTAAGAGAGGATTTAATTTAAGAGCTAATTCTTATAGAAACTTTAAATAAAGCAAACATTTTAGGTTTAGGAGTTAGAGTGGATGAGATATAGATTTATAGAAGAAAATTATAGTGAGTAAAGTTATGGGTACTAAAAATAAGGCAGACGAAATGATCATAAGATTAATGAAGGATCATTAATGTGAGGATCATTATGTGAAGATGTTGTGATATGTCTATTACTAACATTAAAATAATAGACTTAGTTAAAGTTCTACTTAAATGAAGACAAATCAGCTTTGGCCAGAAGTGTAATAATTTAAGCATGTGTGCAAAGTAATCGTGACAAATCAGCTTTGGCCAGAAATGAGACAATCACTTTAGTTATTCACTTGTTAAGAATTCTATACATGAATGAATTAAATCAACTTTGGCCAGAAATTAAGACATTCACGTTTGTAATGCATACTCAACATGGCTTTTTATAACACTTGAGCAATAAATAGATGTATCAAATCAGCTTTGGCCAGAAGTGATACATCAGAAGCTCACCCAAGTTAAGCCATTTTGGTTTTGTAAAACATTATTTGATTCTGATTAATTAACTAAGTATTTACAAAAATCAATTATTTAATAGCAAACCGCCAAATTTTAGTTCATATTAACTGCTTAATAAAGTAATAGGATTTCGAATAAGTCTTGAAATTTTATGAACACTCATGATTTCGGATGATCTCGGATGATTTCAGATGTGTCCAAGACGCGTGATTTCGGATGAATTCTGTCTTGGATTCATCTGAGATGGTGATGCTTAGTCCGAGATGATCCAAAATGATCAGGCAGTTATTAATCCGTAATGGACGAAACAGATGCCCATCCGGAATGTCCATCCGGAATGATCCGAATTGATCAGACAGTTATTGATCTGTGATGGACGAACAGATGTTCATCCGGAATGATCCGAAATGTCAGACAGTTATTGATCCGTGATGGACGAACAGATGTTCATCCGGAATGTTCATCCGGGATGTGTTCCTCAAGCCACACAATCCTTAATTTAAGCAGTTATTAATTGATAAGGTTCAAAATCCGAAATTTTTGGGATTATGGGATTATGTTTCCTGTTTAAATGTTAATTATATTTATCTATTTATTTCGAAAATTATATCCATTAATAACAATAACAGATTTCGAAAAATGTTTAGTAGATAAAATAGATCAAAACAGAAAAAAACACCCAATAATCCAAATTCATTCCAAAACTAAAGGAAATTTTCGAATTTTCTTATGAACATGTGATGAACCTTAAGATAAAATATTCAAACATTCATCCGTAATGCATTCGTAATGATAAAAACCCCAGATCCGTAATGATTCGTAATGATCCGTAATGAGGATTTCGGATGGCAAAACGGAATTTTATTAGGGTTTTCAAAACTGTTTTCCAGTTTTATACCAGATTTACGAATACAAAACAGAACTGACTAATCAACATACGCTCTAATACCACATGTTGAATCAGTTATGTTTTAAACATGATGGAAAACATGAAAACATACTTGTCACCGCAGACAGTGCAGTTGAGAATCCAGTGATGGAAGAAGCCATGGAGTTCGACATCTTTGTAAAGGTGATCTGGTTCCTTCTTAGGGTGCTGACTGATCATGGTAATGACTAAACCGAATAGGGAATTCGGTATGGAGAAGAGGTCGATTGTGATGTTATGTGAATTAGGTTATCTTTCTAAGTGTGTAACTTTTAACCTCTACATAATTCTCCTTATATAAGCACCCAGGAGGAAACCTAATTAGTTAATAAGGGTAATATGGTCCATCAACAATTACCAACTAATTATTTAATAGGTTGTTATATATTTTGATCTATATTATGTAAATGATTATAATGGCTACTAGATTAAATATAAAATAATATATATTTAATCTTACATCTATGCCATTTGATGTTATATATTGATTTGGATGGTAGCTTTCAAAGACAGCTTTGATAGAATCCAATCCACTGCTTGATGTGTACACTATTTTTCAGTTATTTATTAGGGTGCATTTCTTATCATTTTTAGTATTATTACAGTAGTATGTTAGTAAAAAATGGATTTACTTACTTAATTTCTGGAATTGCAGCAAACATATATGCAATAATCCGTTTTTTCCTTGTCCTTTACCATCGGGACCGTGGATTTTGGCGCACTAGATGATTGTAGAATTGGAGCCAGTCTCAAAAGTGATTCAACAGACGACATTTGTTCAGGCATCACTTCTAGTTCTTTGTTAATCCCGTCTTTGCATGTTACTCTAGTAGTATAGACCCCAGGGTTTATTGTTTGTAATGCACACAACATTGAGTCGGTTATTTGATTTGTTGATTGTGGCTGGACTATCTCATTCATTTTGGTAACAATCATATTCTATTTCTTGATATTATTGTCCATTGATTTCAACCAGCCCTATCATACAAAATTAAAATAATGTGCGTGATTAATAGGTATAACATGTGTGATTACTGATACACAACATTCCTTATTTAGTTAACATGGTTGATTAACAATTATAACATGCGTGATTACTGATACACAACATTCCTATTTCTATAACGTGCGCGATTAACGAGTATGACATGCGTGATTAGTGATACACAACATTCCTTAGTTATATAATGTGCTTGATGAACAACATATTAGCGTGCATGATTACAACTTTAGACAAAATTATTTACCTTCTTCACCTTTTTGGAGGATTCATGCCGAGCAGATGTGACACTCTGGATTTTCCCGAGCAACCTTCTTGTTTCAGTATTGCGTGTACTTATTTATTAAATGAAAGTTTGTGATTTATCTTGATGTGCTATGTGTTATTAACGTGTACGTATAAAGTGTAGTTGTATACAAGTATGTATGTGGTGAACCGAAACCACGTAGATAACCAAGCCCAAAACATAAGGACCCGGCTCGAGACCGCTTGGTCTCGAGTGAACAGTATAACAGTTGGGCCGGTTGGGCCATGCTTCTCTTTATCCCACTCAAAAACCCACTAGGGTGAACCGACTTGGGGCTAGTATATAACCCATGCTCCTAGCCAACCTTGCCATTTCTTTGGGCAACCCACACTCACTCTCACACACACTCTCCTCTACACTCTCTCTCTCTAAAAACCCTAAAACCTCAACACCCCACCCCTCTCGGATCAAACCGGCAACCACAAGGGAGTTCTCGGATTGCTTGTAATCTCATTTGGAAGCCCATTCATCGATCCTTCATACCCTCACACCTCGGAATCTAACCGGTTAGTGTTTGAATGTGTACTAAGTGTTATGTGTGCTTGATGAATGAGATACATGCTTAGTTTAGAGGTCTCCTTGCATGATTTTTGTATGATTTAGTGAGTTAAAAATGGTTAAATGATGTAGATGCTTGATTACTAAATAATGTTTATGGTTAGGAGAAATAGAGTGATTTATTGATTATCATGCTAGCTCGACATATGAATAAGTGGAAGAATGTATGAATATGGTATTATCATGTTCTCGGATGTGTTTGGATGATGATGATTGATAGTACATTAAACTAGGTGTATTATGCTAGTATAAATCGGTTTAAAGGAACATGGGTGTTATGATGGTTTACAAAGATTGTTTTCGGATTTAGAATGAATGCATGCATGATTATTGGTACACAAAAATTGTATGATATGTGTTCTAGTTGAATGAAAACCCTAAAGGTTGAACAATATGAATATGATATGAACATGTTATGAATATTTGAAAAATGCTTGTTTGATCCGTTTTGTTTGAGTATTAGACAACAAAACATGTTTGTGCATTTTCATTGGATACTACATGGGATAATGAAATGAGAATTCTATTGGATAGTACGATTTGTGCAGGCATTCTAGAAACGGCAGGTGTTGGAGTCGAAACCCTTGGTCTCGACTCGAAACCATTGAGTTACAACTCGAGACCGCGGTGATTGCGACTCGAGATCTCGACCAAACCACTCAAAACAGACTTCAGGGACTCGAGACCTTTGAGGTTGCTACTTAAGCCTGCACTACTCGAGACTAGAAGTCCATGACTCGAGACCACCTTGTCTCGACTGGGCTGCTTGTCTTTGTTATTGGGCCGGAATGTATGGATTATTCGTTTAAGTGGGTTGTGTGTTAATTGTTACTGTTTAAGAACTTGGACAGGCCCAATAACTTAGAGTATATATATATATATATACATTTCATGCATGCTATGTGTTAGATACGTGTAAGATAAACGTGATTACTTGTATCCGAGCCTGACCCATACTGGTAACCATATTAGGACGTGGTGACCAGCATACTTAACCAAGTAAACTAAACTGCCGAGCAACCCAAGGTGAGTTCACAACTATTAAAGCATGCGTTCCCGGTGGTTTGGGAAACGGAACTTAAACAACGCTATCCCCTCGTAAGGGATACAAACCTACTTTCTCCCCCTTAAATGGGACTCTTAGTTAATTATTGTTTATACGGAATGCAACGAGCAACACTAAACGAAACTCTATCACTCAAGTCCCTACTACTTAATACCGATTAGTCGCCGAGGCCAGGCGAACGGGTTATTAGTTGATAGCGCTATTTAGGTCTTACCAGCCTCATACCGTGCCTGTAGAGGATCGGTCGTGAACTAATGTACTCTGGCAAACCGTCAATAACGTTAGAACATTGACAAACGGGGCACTGCGGAAACGTACGGTCACCTAGTATTCGGTATTGGAAAAACAGTTTAGTCGCTTACTTATGGGGTAGCTCCCCATGGCATGTATAAACGGATAAATTAACTGGTGAAACAAGTTTTTGGTAATTAAAAACTGGACAACTCGTGAACTCGCCAACATTTTTGTTGATACCCTACTGCATGCTTTGCAGGTACCCAGTGACTCAGGAGCTTGCTACTTGGGGATGTGTAGTGGTCGTCTAACCCATGTGTTGGGTTCTAAATAATCTTGAACTATGAACTTTGTTTTGAAACTGTTTGGTTTATGCTTCCGCTGCTTACTTAAACTGTTATTTGAACTTAAACTTTTAAAACGTTAAACTATGATGTTTACTAACTATTGTGGTTGGTGAACATTTTTATTATTAATCAATGCTCAGTATAATTGGTGGCTGGATCCTGGTCAGTCTCGCCTCCAAGCGGTGGTATTCCGCATGTGGGATTTTGGGGGTGTGACAGATTGGTATCAGATCCATTGGTTATAGTGAACTCGGTTTTAAAAAGAATGTCTTTTTGAGAAAAACCAGACTATAACCCGTGACTCGTGACGACACTACACTCCAAGGGCAAGACTCAACGTATTAGACCTCATAGCTCGGACTTGTGTTTACTTGTTTATTTACTTTATGTTGATTGCTCTACTATACATACTAGTGTGCCTAATTAGATAGATACGTATCCCTCTTTTACCTCATTCTCGCTACATTACGACATCACACTCATACTGTGTTTTCTGGTTATGAAGACAATGAGTGGACGCGGAAGAGGAAACGTTAACATGACTCAGGCTCAGTTCACTAACTTGTCCAACACGGTGGCTGCAGCTTTCGCAGCTCACCCTGGAGGTAAACTCGTTACTTTAGGATGTTTAGATCCTACCCCCGCATCGTCTTTTCACCTCTAAGCCTATTCGCTTCGCTTCTCACAACAGGTCAGCAAGCGCCTGCGCAACCACGTGTTTGTACTTTCAAAACCTTCTTGGATTGCAAGCCTCTCCCTTTCAACGGCACTGAGGGTGCCATCGGCCTTCTGCACTGGATTGAAAAGGCCGAAGCTGTCTTTGCTGTCTGCGAGTGTCCCCCTGCTAACTGGGTAAAGTTTGCGACTGGTACGCTTGAAGGAAACGCGCTTTCATGGTGGAAGGCACAGATTCAGATGCTTGGTTTGGAAACTGGAAATGCTACTGCGTGGGAAGATTTCAAGGACATGATCAAGGAAGAATACTGTCACAGGGATGACATTCATAAGCTCGAAAACGAATACTTTGAGCTCAAGATGGTTGGATCAGAGATTGAGACCTACACCAAGCAGTCCAACGACTATGCTGCACTTTGCCCAAACATGTCTCGACCTATGTATCGAAGGATCGAATTGTACATCAAAGGATTGGCCCCAGAGGTACGGAGCCATGTGACCTCAGCCAACCTCAATACCATCCAGCCAGTGGTCCTACTTGCTCACAAACTCACTGATCAGGCTGTGGAGGAGGGCAAGTTTCCCAAAAGGATAAATGCTACTGTTGGAACCTCTGGCGATAACAAGCGTAAATGGGAAGGAAATCAGAGCAAGGAAGCTAACCCCACTCAGACCCCGACTCAACAAAGGAAAACTGAAAACAACCAAGGCCCTCAGCAACAGGGTGGCTACAGAGGAAACCACCCCAAGTGTATCAAGTGTAACCGGCACCACAACGGGGCATGTAGCAAAGGTCAGTGCCAGTGATGCAACAAGTTGGGTCATGAAGCCAAAGACTGTAGGAGTCAGTTTCCAGCTAGGCAGAATCAGCAACAACCACAACAACAATAGCAGCAAGGGAACAACCGTGGATGCTACAGGTGTGGAGCAATGGGGCACATACGCAGGGATTGCCCTGAACTGAACTAGAATCGCAACAACAATAATCACGGTGCTGGAAACAACAACCACAACCAGGGAGCTGGAAACAATGCAAGGGCTTTCGTGATTGGGGCTGGGGAGGCAAGGAACGACCCCAACGTGGTGGTGGGTAAGTTCCTACTTAATGATCGTTATGTTTCCATATTATTTTATTCTGGAGCAGATGCTAGTTATGTGTCCCTACGTATTAGTAAGAAGCTTAAGTCTACCCTTACGCCGTTAAGCTCTAAGCGTATCGTTGAAATAGCTAATGGTAGAAACCTCGAGGTCTCACACGTTATTCGTAACTGCAAACTAGAATTGTCTGGTCAGACCTTCCGTATCGATCTCTTCCCCATCGTTCTCGAAAGCTTCGACGTCGTCATTGGTATGGATTGGTTATCCCAGCATCGAGCTGAAATCCTCTGCCAAGAGAAAGTTGTTCGTATACCCCGTCCTTCTGGTAAACCCCTTATCGTTCAAGGAGACAAAGGCAGAGAAGTCACAGGCATCATTTCATTCTTAAAAGCCCAGAAGTGTTTACGAAAGGGACACACCGCTATCTTAGCCCTTGTCACCGATACCCAGGAAAAGGAAAAGAGGATTGAAGATTTCCCCATTGTACGTGACTATCCCGAGGTATTCCCCGAGGAATTACCCGGACTCCCTCCTCACCGTCAGGTCGAATTTCAAATCGAACTAGCTCCCGGAGCAGCACCTATAGCTCGTGCACCTTATCGACTAGCTCCCGCAGAACTAAAGGAACTTTCTACTCAACTACAGGAACTATTGGACAAAGGTTTTATCCGTCCTAGCTCGTCACCTTGGGGAGCCCTAGTGCTCTTTGTCAAAAAGAAGGATGGCACATTCCGAATGTGCATTGATTACCGTGAACTGAACAAGGTTACCATCAAGAATCGTTATCCACTTCCACGTATCGACGATCTGTTTGATCAGCTGCAAGGGTCGAGCTACTATTCCAAGATTGATCTGCGATCGGGCTATCACCAGCTGAGAGTCCGCGATGAGGACGTCTCTAAAACTGCGTTCAGAACCCGTTATGGCCACTATGAATTCCTTGTCATGCCTTTCGGAATGACCAACGCACCTGCGATCTTCATGGATCTCATGAACCGAGTGTGCAAACCCTACCTCGACAAGTTCGTGATTGTGTTTATTGACGACATTCTAATTTACTCGAAAAGTTAAGAGGAGCATGAGCAACACCTGCGTCTTATTCTCGAACTCCTTCGCAATGAGCAACTGTACGCCAAATTCTCGAAATGTGATTTCTGGCTTAGAGAAGTCCATTTCCTTGGGCACATAGTCAATCAGGATGGGATTCACGTCAACCCCACTAAGATCGAATCCATTAAGAATTGGCTTATACCTAAGACTCCGACCGAAGTTCGCCAATTCTTGGGATTGGCAAGATACTATCGAAGATTTATCAAGGGATTTTCAAAGATCGCTCAACCACTCATGACCCTCAGTCAGAAGGGTGTCGCTTACAAATGGAATGATGCTCAGGAATCAGCCTTTCAGGAACTAAAGAAGAACCTTTGTAGTGCTCCTATTCTTTCCTTACCTGAAGGTACCGACGACTTTGTTGTTTACTGCGACGCTTCTATTCAAGGACTTGGTTGCGTGTTGATGCAACGCGAGAAGGTTATTGCTTACGCTTCGCGACAACTCAAGATCCACGAACGGAACTACACGACACATGACTTAGAATTCGGAGTTGTGGTCTTCGCGCTCAAGATTTGGAGACACTACTTGTACGGTACCAAGTGCACGATTTACACCAATCACAAGAGTCTCCAGCATATAATGGAACAAAAAGAGTTGAATATGCGGCAACGCCGATGGGTCGAGCTTCTAAACGACTACGAGTGCGCGATTAAATATCATCCAGGCAAGGCTAATGTTGTGGCAGATGCCCTCAGCAGGAAGGAAACCAAACCTAAGCGTGTTCGTGCCTTACAGCTCACCATCCACTCGAACCTCCCTAAGCAGATCCGAAACGCTCAGGTTGAAGCATTGAAAGCCGAGAACATCAGGGCTGAGTCCCTGCGAGGATCAAGGAAACGGCTAGAACAAAAAGAAGATGGTGCTTACTACGTAAACGGGCGTATATGGGTCCCACTTTATGGGAATTTACGCGAGCTTGTAATGGACGAAGCCCATAAGTCCCGTTACTCAGTACATCCTGGTTCGGATAAGATGTACCACGACTTAAAGACTACATACTGGTGGCCTAGCATGAAAGCCCACATAGCAACCTATGTCAGTAAATGTTTGACTTGTGCGAGAGTCAAGGCTGAGTATCAGAAACCATCGGGCCTACTCCAACAACCAGAGATCCCGCAATGGAAATGGGAGCAAATTTCCATGGATTTTGTTACTGGCCTGCCTAGGTCTCAACGCGGAAATGACACCATTTGGGTGATAGTGGATCGATTAACTAAGTCTGCACACTTTTTGGCTATTAAAGAAACAGACAAGTTCTCTACCTTAGCAGAGGTATACTTAAAGGAAGTGGTTTCGAGGCACGGAGTGCCAACCTCTATTATTTCCGATCGAGACGCGCGTTTTACTTCTGAGTTGTGGCAAGCTATGCACAAATCCTTTGGCTCACGTTTAGACATGAGCACCGCTTATCATCCACAAACGGATGGGCAATCTGAACGCACCATCCAAACCCTTGAAGACATGCTTAGGGCATGTGTGATCGATTTTGGCAAGGGTCGGGAAAAGCATCTACCATTAGTGGAATTCTCCTACAATAACAGCTACCACACCAACATTCAGGCAGCACCCTTTGAGGTATTGTACGGTCGTAAATGCCGATCGCCTCTTTACTGGGCGGAAGTTGGTGACAGCTAAATCACAGGTCCAGAACTTGTGGTAGACACTACGGAAAGGATTGCCCAGATCAGACAACGCATGGCGGCAGCTCGTGACCGTCAGAAGAGTTACGCTGATAGGGATAGGAAACCGCTAGAGTTCCAGGTTGGTGACCGGGCTCTACTTAAAGTCTCACCCTGGAAGGGTGTGGTTCGTTTTGGAAAACGAGGCAAGCTTAATCCGAGATATGTCGGACCCTTTGAAATTACCGAGAAAATTGGTAAGGTTGCTTATAGATTGAATCTGCCTGAAGAGCTGAGTGCGGTGCACAACGTCTTTCATGTGTCTAATCTGAAGAAGTGTCTGTCAGATGAAACAC
Organism: Helianthus tuberosus; assembly: GCA_030545235.1. Lineage (NCBI taxonomy): Eukaryota > Viridiplantae > Streptophyta > Magnoliopsida > Asterales > Asteraceae > Helianthus > Helianthus tuberosus. The sequence continues at coordinate 24,948,615 of CM060441.1, forward strand.
TCATCATTCCTTTCAAGGAACTCACCATTGACGAACAGCTACACTTTACTGAGGAACCGATTGAGATCACGGATCGAGAGATCAAAACCGTCAAACGTAGCCAGATACCTCTCGTACGAGTTCGTTGGAACTCGCGCCGTGGCCCAGAGTTTACCTGGGAGCGGGAAGACCAGATGAAGCGCAAGTATCCCTAGTTGTTCCCAAATGAAACTCCCAGCACTGAAGCTACAACCGAATTTCGGGACGAAATTCCAAACTAACGGGGGGATGATGTGACACCCCGTTGAAACGTTCTCACCGGCTTGACAGTGGCTGCCTTAACTTTCGGGACGAAAGTTCTTAAAACTTTGGGATAATGTGACACTCTGGATTTTCCCGAGCAACCTTCTTGTTTCAGTATTGCGTGTACTTATTTATTAAATGAAAGTTTATGATTTATCTTGATGTGCTATGTGTTATTGACGTGTACGTATAAAGTGTAGTTGTATACAAGTATGTATGTGGTGAACCGAAACCACGTAGATAACCAAGCCCAAAACATAAGGACCCGGCTCGAGACCGGTTGGTCTCGAGTGAACAGTATAACAGTTGGGCCGGTTGGGCCATGCTTCTCTTTATCCCACTCGAAAACCCACTAGGGTGAACCGACTTAGGGCTAGTATATAACCCATGCTCCTAGCCAACCTTGCCATTTCTTTGGGCAACCCACACTCACTCTCACACACACTCTCCTCTACACTCTCTCTCTCTAAAAACCCTAAAACCTCAACACCCCACCCCTCTCGGATCAAACCGGCAACCACAAGGGAGTTCTCGGATTGCTTGTAATCTCATTTGGAAGCCCATTCATCGATCCTTCATACCCTCACACCTCGGAATCTAACCGGTTAGTGTTTGAATGTGTACTAAGTGTTATGTGTGCTTGATGAATGAGATACATGCTTAGTTTAGAGGTCTCCTTGCATGATTTTTGTATGATTTAGTGAGTTAAAAATGGTTAAATGATGTAGATGCTTGATTACTAAATAATGTTTATGGTTAGGAGAAATAGAGTGATTTATTGATTATCATGCTAGCTCGACATATGAATAAGTGGAAGAATGTATGAATATGGTATTATCATGTTCTCGGATGTGTTTGGATGATGATGATTGATAGTACATTAAACTAGGTGTATTATGCTAGTATAAATCGGTTTAAAGGAACATGGGTGTTACGATGGTTTACAAAGATTGTTTTCGGATTTAGAATGAATGCATGCATGATTATTGGTACACAAAAATTGTATGATATGTGTTCTAGTTGAATGAAAACCCTAAAGGTTGAACAATATGAATATGATATGAACATGTTATGAATATTTGAAAAATGTTTGTTTGATCCGTTTTGTTTGAGTATTAGACAATAAAACATGTTTGTGCATTTTCATTGGATAGTACATGGGATCATGAAATGAGAATTCTATTGGATAGTACGATTTGTGCAGGCATTCTAGAAACGGCAGGTGTTGGAGTCGAAACCCTTGGTCTCGACTCGAAACCATTGAGTTACAACTCGAGACCGCGGTGATTGCGACTCGAGATCTCGACCAAACCACTCAAAACAGACTTCAGGGACTCGAGATCATCATGGTCTCGACTCGAGACGGGACTCAAGACCTTTGAGGTTGCTACTTAAGCCTGCACTACTCGAGACTAGAAGTCCATGACTCGAGAACACCTTGTCTCGACTGGGCTGCTTGTCTTTGTTATTGGGCCGGAATGTATGGATTATTCGTTTAAGTGGGTTGTGTGTTAATTGTTACTGTTTAAGAACTTGGACAGGCCCAATAACTTAGAGTATATATATATATATATATACATTTCATGCATGCTATGTGTTAGATACGTGTAAGAAAAACGTGATTACTTGTATCCGAGCCTGACCCATACTGGTAACCATATTAGGACGTGGTGACCAGCATACTTAACCAAGTAAACTAAACTGCCGAGCAACCCAAGGTGAGTTCACAACTATTAAAGCATGCGTTCCCGGTGGTTTGGGAAACGGAACTTAAACAACGCTATCCCCTCGTAAGGGATACAAACCTACTTTCTCCCTCTTAATGGGACTCTTAGTTAATTACTGTTTATACGGAATGCAACGAGCAACACTAAACGAAACTCTATCACTCAAGTCCCTACTACTTAATACCGATTAGTCGCCAGGGCCAGGCGAACGGGTTATTAGTTGATAGCGCTATTTAGGTCTTACCAGCCTCACACCGTGCCTGTAGAGGATCGGTCGTGAACTAATGTACTCTGGCAAACCGTCAATGATGATAGAACATTGACAAACGGGGCACTGCGGAAACGTACGGTCACCTAGTATTCGGTATTGGAAAAACAGTTTAGTCGCTTACTTATGGGGTAGCTCCCCATGGCATGTATAAACGGATAAATTAACTGGTGAAACAAGTTTCTGGTAATTAAAAACTGGACAACTCGTGAACTCGCCAACATTTTTGTTGATACCCTACTGCATGCTTTGCAGGTACCCAGTGACTCAGGAGCTTGCTACTTGGGGATGTGTAGTGGTCGTCTAACCCATGTGTTGGGTTCTAAATAATCTTGAACTATGAACTTTGTTTTGAAACTGTTTGGTTTATGCTTCCGCTGCTTACTTAAACTGTTATTTGAACTTAAACTTTTAAAACTTTAAACTATGATGTTTACTAACTATTGTGGTTGGTGAACATTTTTATTATTAATCAATGCTCAGTATAATTGGTGGCTGGATCCTGGTCAGTCGCGCCTCCAAGCGGTGGTATTCCGCATGTGGGATTTTGGGGGTGTGACAGCAGAGTCAACATAAGCTGATACTCCGGTAAGTTGAACTAGAGTGATGTAGTAGCCAAGGAGTTCTTATGTTTGTGTTCCAACACCCATAGCAAGATTGAGTGGTGTCTGATCAAGCATTTCAATGTTTGCATATTCCTATAGATCAAGCATACCAATACTTTGATATGTTTAAACTCCCATGTTCTTCTGTTTCAGCTTGATTTCTTTTCCTGTAGACTCTTGTATTATCAACAGGTGGGAATGAGAAATCTTATGTTACTGCATTATTTGTGCCTTCTTTTGGTTTGAAGATTTTTTCTAATATTGCAGCCTATTATTGCGGTTGTTGTTGTTGTTTTTTTTGTTGTTCATGCCCTTCATTGGATGCGAAGATTTCTTGTGTTACTGGATTTTCTTCTTCATTTTCACCATCTTCAATATAGGTCATAGGACCTTTATTGAACAACTGCTCTTCCATCCCATCCATCATGCCTGATGTGATATATCATATGATTGGCGTTTCTACGGCATGATCGGAGAGGTGATGCCTTTTGTTATACTCATGTGTGTACAATAGTTGTTCACAATATAGATCCAATTTCATGTCAGTATATGTTGTATATTTTTTACAATAAAATATGTAGAAAAACATACCGTGAGAAAGTCTATATGCCCGATGTATTGTTTACCAACCCTGTCCAACCTCGCTTCGTTCTTTGAAGACATTCAACTAGATACTCGCACTAATTCATTTTGTCTATGTCTTCCTCTTTGTCAGTTGCAAGCAAAAACCTCTGATTAATAGTTATAGACTTTGTTATCTCCATAAATAATGTGTTCCGATACATAAGGAACTTTAATCTGAACAACCTCTAACCATCTCTTTGCGCTTCCATGGCGTTTAAAACGATGCCATGAGTAATCCTATTGATATCCCATTAATTCTTGAATTCATCAATAGTAGTTGCAGCTCCTTTCCTCGATTTATTCTTTTCAACTACTGGGTTAGTACCTTTGGAATCCCAAAGACTTCGTGCACGTTGTGTGCTATTATTTTAATTGTATGATTTCCTATATTCAGTCATTTATATCTTCATTATAGTTTACTAACAACCAGTGACCCAAATGTGTTGTATGTGATTATTTTCCATATCCAAAAAAGAGCCCCGAAACCCATATGATACTTTAAACATGTTCTTCTTGAAAGCAGTTTAAGTTATACATCGTTTTGAGTTCATAAACATATTATGATACTCTGAAAATCGTTTCTTCAATGAAAATACATTTCTATGTAATTTAAAAGCATATTTTTACTTGAAAACATATACTTTTCTTTTAACGACATATTTTTCTCTTAAAAACATTATGTAAGATAGTAAAAATGACGTTTTAGTGAATTCTCACTAAAATACATTTAATTAAAATCATGTTTTATATAAAAACATATATTCACTCTTTTTAAAGACGAGTTCTTCACCCAGAAAACAATATATAAAACAATAAAAAGAGGGGTTTATGTGACACTCACCTTTGGGTGCGTTTTATATTACCGCAATCCCTCAAATTGGTTTATTCGTCCTAAATTAAATAAGAACGATTTAATGACCAATTATTCTACAAACAACTAAGTTTCTCCGATAATATATATAGGGTGGGGTTCTAGAGTGAACACTAATGTATTTGCGAACTGAGTGAACAAATCCTGGCCATTGATCTACACACGTGTATGGCCAGGCTCTCATCATCAAATCGTAAAATACACAAGTGTATTTCAACATCAAATCCTGGCCATTGATCTACACACGTGTATGGCCAGGATTAGTTCACTCAGTTTGCAAGCTACACTAGTGTTCACTCTTGAACCTAATCCTATATATTGTAAATCCCAAAACGAATCCGGATCACAGTGGTTGGTTGTTTTTAACCCATAACACCTATTGATTAGGTGTTTGAGACATGAAAAGTTAAGAAAGATCAAAGATGAAGGTGAAGCTTATGGATTAATGAATACAACAAGTGTTGTATTGAATCCAAATAATAAGATATAACAATAAACCACCTTGGATATCAGATTTGAGCACAAGATCAACACAAGAAAGTAACAACACCAATATTCATTCAAGAGCCAAAAGCTTGCCAAGGTTACAATGAGAGGGCTATATATAGTGTTCCTGATTAGCCAGCAAATTTATAAATTTGCTGGAATCTTATCTACACTAAGTCAGGAAACTATCTTCTAGAGAATTACAAAATAAGCCCTTGTACATTCAAACTAGCTACAGAATATGACTAAACTAATCCAGCACAAGTATCAACGATCTCAAAAGTTCTAACAATATCCCCCCTAGATCGTTGCATACTTGTCGTTTCATTCTTCAGTTGTGGCCGCTGGATTCTCTGTCGCTTGCTTTTCAGGCTCTGTTGGTTTTTCGATGCTTGTCGTCGTTTCTGTTGGTGCTTCGGTCTCGATTGGCACAGTTTGAGTTTCTTGAGTTGTTGCAGCTTCACTAATTGGTTGGTCCTCCTTAGTGGCCTCATATGTGGATGAGGCCGGAGGTGGTGACGTTGTGGTGGGTTCAGTTGTTGAAGCAGAGGTTTCTTCTGTCTTTCGTTCGTGCTTCTTCTTCTTTCTTGCTTCCTTTTTCTTTTCTCCTTTTTCTTTTCTCTTCTCAATTCTGTCTACCAGATCCAGCATATCTCTTTTCAACTTCCAGGCTCGCTCCACCGCTCTCTGAAATAACATTGCCTCCTCCATGTTTGCATTACCAGCTCCCACATTTATACGGCTAGCGTTCAATATCGTTAGATCTGAGAGCCCAAACATAAAAACATCCATCGGATCCAGAATACGAATATCCTCATTTGCATTGGACCTTATAACTGCTTCACCCGTCTTGCTGTCGTAAAACCATTTCTTAAAGTCATTGAAGGCGACAGGCACTTCTTCCGGAAGCTTGATCCTCGTGACAACTTTGGCAGGGTTGATCACCCACGTCACTTTTCCCTTTCCGGTTACTGGATCAATGGTTGTCTTTGAAACCCTGCGTCTTGGACGCTGTGGAGCATGATTGGGGAAACCCTTGATGCTTTCTTTGGCAATAATCCGCTCGAAATCCCTCCCGATTCCTCTTTCTTCTGGGTTCAATATGTCTAGGCGACTGAGTTCCCTAAGATCCCACATGGGAAGTGTGAAAAGATCAAATCCGGTCTGGAAGTACTGGATTACTCCACCACGCCTCTTTACCACAAACATTCCTCGAAGATTGTCATACATCCAGCTGAGGATCTTATCAGTGGCTTCACTTTTCTCTACTGTTATGACTTGATAAAGGTCTGGGAGTCGTTCTCTCTCTTTCTTGAACCATTCAGGATGTTCAGGAGAGAAGGTTTTTCCATTTTCTTGTTCGTAGAGAACCTCTTCTTCAAGACCCCATTCTAGGAATTTGGCTGGCATAGCATCTTGATCCACTTCCTCTTCATCGCTTTCGTTTCCCTCAGTTACTTTTTCCACCGATTCCAAACGCCTTTTCTTGGCTTCAGCCTCCTTTCCTTTTCGAGCATTTTCTTCTTCCACGAAACCCTCAAAGTCAAAGATTTCTTCAAAGGAAAACATGGGTTTTACTTTCATCTGCTCACACATGCTTCTCATCATTCTATACATTTTCTCCAACCCAGCTTGCTGGAACCTGATGAACTTGGACTGCTTGGCCATGTAGGCATTCATCTCCTTATTCTTCTTACGCTGATCTTTGATTTTCTCTCTTAAAATGTTTGTGTCGTTGACTTGATTTTTGAGAAGACAGATCTCCTTTGCCATAGATGGACTGGCGTTCTCAACAAGTTTATCGTAAAGCTCTTGGAAGGGACGGATCCTTTGAGGTGGGACTGGAGGCTTTGAAAACCTCGTTGGCTTTACAGGAGATACTTTGGAAGGGCCCTTGCTCGCTGATGCTTCATCCGGATCTATTATCAAAGTGTCAACGAAGTCATTTAGCGATTGAACTTCTTCCGTCACAATCACTGGTCTTTCTGTGGATGATATCTCCTTTCGCTTCAACTTCTTTTCTCTTTTCTCTTTTTCTTGCAAGGCATGAATCGCTTTCAAATCTTCAATGTGCTGGCGGTGTTCTTCTGACTCGCCCGCCCTTATGCCTGCCTCCATAAATCGTTCAGTGCTTCCTGAAGCCCTTTTCTTTTTGGGTGGTTCGTCTTGAGCCACTTGTTTTTCTTTCCTTTTTCCTTTAGCGCGTTCTTCTCTTGCAGCTGCTTCGGCTTGAGCCTGAGCAGCTCGTTGTTGTTTTTCTCGAACAGCTTCCTTGTACTTTCTATAAGCTTCCTTTACTATTGGTAGTCTCTCTGCTCGGTACATCCAATCATGCAACATCACCTATTCCTGAGTCTTTATCTCAGTGTACTGGCGGCTTGTGGAGATGTGGAACTTGTAAAGATCTCCATCAGTTGGGAGATCTTTGTGTTGGCTATTTATCAGCATCTGAACGAATCTTGGATACATTGCCCACGTTGCTCCACTTACATTTTCAAGCATGTATTTGAAAATTAACCCCGAGAGATTAAATTTCTGCTTAAGACACAGATTTCGCATGGCCGCCGACCAATCCAAGTTTAACCCATCAAAGCCACCCTTTCGGTGTGCTAGACTCATAGAAATAACATGAACAATGAATCTCCAGTCTCTGGTGAGTCCTCCTCTCTTGATCTCTTTCTTTTGACGTAAATCTCCAGGATAACCCATCCCTCGAAAACCATCCAGGATGTCATCTTGATCCAGGCTTAACGGATCTTGATCATTGTCTTGAAGCTTCAGAACCTAGCGTATCCGGTCTTCAGTCACCTCTACTCTTTTGTTGCAAACCGTTGACACTATCCCTCTTTTGTTGTTGATGGTTTCTGGTTTTGCATTTTCCCAGAATTGTTGTATGTGAATCTTGTAAACTTTAACAGTTGTCTCCACAGCATAACCGATTCTGCTGGAACGCACCCATCTGGTTACATCTTCAAAATCTTGAGGCACTTCATCTAGATTGATGCTTTGATTATGTTTAGACGTTTTATCCCACTCGAGATTCTTCACCATGCTGCATATATCATGTAAAACGAGCCAAGTTAGAATGGAAGTTTACACAAAAGGCTATGCACAAGAACCGTATTTACAAGGAATATATTAAAAAAATAAGCATAAAAATCGCTGCCAGGTCAAGCTGTCTTCGCTGATGCTGGACATCGAGATCAGAAACAAGACCAATCAACGAAGATAGATCATCGCTGACTTCGCTGGTAGATCAGACACTGATTATCTTCGCTAAGTTCGCTAGTGGTCCGGTTACAGTTTGTCGGTAACTAAAACGGAACATGTGCAAGATGTCGAGGTTAATTTCGCTAGCGAACATAGCGATGACAACGTTTCTTTTCCGGAAACGATTCACCAGCGAACACAATAGACCAAATCGCTACACGAGCGAATTAGACTATTTTGCTGGGTGCTCGAACTCGCGTTCGAGACTTTTGAACTTCCATGATTAAGGGTTAAATTCGCTATCATCGCTGTCATCATGTTAAAATCGCTGTCTTCAAAAGTTTCTTCTTAAACCCATTAAAAACCCTAACTGTTCATCACCGAATTAGTTAAGTTGAAGCAACAATCACGGATGATTTCATTGAGAAACTATGTTTGATCGGTTCTTAAAAACAAACATCCAAATCAAACCACAAGGATTTTGGACAAAGATTACTGATTCAGATTATCTAGGGCTTATGAACACAAAAATCAGTCGAAGAAATTCAAACAATGTACAGTTTACCGAAATTGTGAACCAATGACAACGAATGTTGCAAATGATGGTTAATCGAAGAATTTACCTGATGATCCTTGAACGAAAATAAATCTTGTGTCGATTTGAGAGTGTGTTCGAAGATGAGCGAGAGAGAAGATGAAGAGGTTTAATTTTTTTTTGAAAGGTTTTGAAATATGACGGTTACAAGATATTTATACACTGATATCCGTACCGGGCGAAATAATTATTTCGCTGGCATCTTAATTTCGCTACCTTTAATAGATTTTCAAAATAAATTTAATTTCGCTCGAAAATTTCAAACTTTCTCGAAAAGCGTGCCCAGTTTTGCTTAAGATTACTAAATATTTACACAACAGAGAAAACTTGGGCTAATTAGACTCCGAATTTTGAAATTTCAGCTCTGGGAGGTTTCATTTGATGCGGAACTTCTTGAAACATTCGACGCTCGGTGACTTACCTGCAAAAGATCATATCGCCAACACTTGCCAATTCCTTATTTATTATTATTATTAATAAGTACTAACCAGGGCACAAGAAAAACTGCCAGTATGTTTGTCCACTTAAATCCATGCATCCTTCTTTCAACATGCCTTCGGAGAGCGCTTTTATCATGTTTTGGTAATATTGACAAGACTTCTATGGCCCCCACACAAGCTATTGAGAATAGAAGCATTACGCCCGTGAGTCCCACGTCAGGACATACCCCCGTGATCAAGGTATGCACAAAGGTTCTTCATAACGGGTGAGTATATTGAATCCATTCATTTCAACGATAGGACGGAGATCAGGTCTGTACTTTTGTACAACAGAGATTCCAAGAACTATCGAGGGCGAGACAGATAGTTCGGTGAACAGGTCAGTACTTTCGTACAGCAGAGAGACCGAAACTAATCCATCAAAAGGTTTCTGGCCACAAAAGGCACTTATTATGAAAGGGTTTGGCCTTTTTTTTTTTTTTTTTTTTTTTTTTAAGGCGCTTATTATGAAGGGATATCATAGAAGTTCTAGGTCAGCATGTATCTGGATGCAGCAGAAGACCAACTATGATACCCCCCGAATGGAAACCAATATAAAGACCCGAGATTTCAGACTTTGGCAATCTGTCAACACAAGATTTAAGACCATTAAGCCATATGCCGCAACGTGTTACCCACAAGATGCGTAATGCCTGAGAAAAGCCAGAATCCTTGTGTAGATGTTATGTTTTGCTCCCTAATAGCAGTTTACTCGTTGGTGTTGCTGAATCTACCGACACGTCGTTGCTTGGTACCCCGATTTCTTTTTGTTTTGTTTTCTGTTTTGCAAGAAATGGCAAAGTGTTAGCAATTTTCTATCATTTCCTCTAACAGGAGTCAGAAACAAGCATCGCATTTTGATTTTCTGGAATATCCCCCCTAAAATTTTTATTTTCGAATGTCCATTTGCCCGAAAATGAAATTTTAAGAATCAGAAAATCTTTTTGGTGGGCAACGCTCTACGATACTTGTTTTACTTTCAACGAACGGTTTTTTTTTTTTTTTTTTTTTTTTTTTATGAACAAGGATAGTGTATTTACGAAAGCTTTTGGACACAAGATTCATTTCCATTCAAGGAAATTTACCATTTCCAACCAGGTTACCAGCTGGTTGAATCGCGTTTTATCGAAAGCTTTGGTGAAAATGTCGGCCCGTTGCTGGGTTGTATCCACTGGTACCACTTGAATGTATCCTTTCTCGTACGCATCTCGAATTGCGTGAATACGAATTTCGATATGCTTCGTTCTGGAGTGGTGGACGGGATTCTTCACAATTCCCAGACATGCCTCATTGTCGATGAATATAGGAGTCTTCATGATGTTGATTCCATAATCCAACAACTGATTTTGTATCCAGAGAACTTGTGAACAGCAACTGTAGGCCGCGGTGTATTCTGCTTGAGCGGTGGGGGTGGACACAGTTGTCTGTTTCTTGCTTTGCCATGAGATCAGACGATTTCCCAAGAATTGACATCCTCCTGATACAGACCTGCGATCTACTTTACAACCTGCATGATCACTGTCAGAATAAGCAATAAGATCAAAATTACTATCTTTAGGATACCAAAGACCTAGTTTCGGAGTTCCTTTAAGATAGCGAAAGATGCGCTTTACAGCGGTTTCATGAGATTCCTTGGGATTAGTCTGAAAGCGAGCACAGAGACAGACAGCCCACATGATGTCAGGCCTGCTAGCCGTTAAGTACATCAGAGATCCGATCATCGAGCGATAGAATGACTTGTTTACAGGTTTTCCTTGAGGATCTAGAGTAAGCTCCGTCTGAGAAGCAAATGGAGTACTTGCAACTTTGCAGTCGTTCATGTTGTACTTTGCGAGAATATCCCGAATGTACTTGGCCTGATGAATGAGAATTCCGTCTTCCTTTTGCTTCACTTCTAGCCCCAAGAAGAACGTCAGCTCTCCCATCATGCTCATTTCAAATTGTGCCTTCATGACAGACTCGAATTCTCTACACAGTTCTTCGTTGGTCGACCCGAATATGATGTCGTCCACATAAATCTGAACCAGCATTACGTCTTCCCCGACTCTTTTAGTGAAGAGAGTCATGTCGATCGTTCCTCTGGTGTATCCACACTTCAAAAGATAAGTTGACAGAGTCTCGTACCAAGCACGCGGAGCTTGGTGAAGACCATAGAGGGCTTTGTCCAACTTGTAGTAGCGTCCTGGAAAATGAGGATCTTCGAAACCCGGAGGCTGACACACGTAGACTTCTTCCTTTACCTTTCCATACAGAAAAGCGCTTTTTACGTCCATCTGAAAAACTTTGAAATTTCTGTATGACGCGTAAGCAAGAAATATTCTGATGGCTTCCAGTCGTGCAACCGGAGCAAAAACTTCTTCGTAGTCGATTCCTTCCTCTTGCCGATAACCCTGGACCACCAGTCGAGCCTTGTTCTTGATTACCACTCCACGATCATCCATCTTGTTTCGGAAGACCCATTTAGTACCAATTGGAAACTTTCCTTCAGGTAAATCTACTAGCTCCCAAACTTTAAGCTTCCTGAATTGAGATAGTTCTTCTTGCATCGCCTGAATCCAACTGGAGTCTTGAATGGCGTCTTCGATGTCCCGTGGAACTGATTGAGACAGAAAAGCTGCAAATAGCCCTTTGTTGATGCTTGACGATTGCCCGCGTGTATGCACTCCTTCTTCAACTGCGCCGATAACATTTTCAAGAGGATGATTTCGATTCGTCTTGTATCCGGCATTTGTCAGAGATTCAATTTGCTGCGGAAGGTTGGTGAAGTGTTCGTCTACGTAAATCACTGGTGGATCATCTTCTTGAGTTGGTTCATCCACGTTCATCTGTGAAGAAGAAGCACCATTTTCAGGGGTGTTCTCAGGCGAAGTGTCACCAGTCGTTTCATCCACGGAGAGAAGTGGATTAGCAGAGAATGGAGTGAAACGGGTAGTGAACGGAGTAAGACCAATATCCGAAGTATCAAACAGAGGTTCAACTTGAGCGACTTCTACAGGTTCTGCTTCTGGAACATCTTCTGGAATTTCAAAGGTGTTGAAAATCACGCCCACATCATAGAACCAGTCAGGAGTACTTCCGGTGTTGGTGTAGTTTCCTTCTTGGAAATCAACATAGTATGATTCAATCACCATCTTTGTTCTCTTGTTGTAGACTCTGTAAGCTTTTTGAGTGGATGAATATCCCATAAAGTAGCAGACATCACCCACTGCTTCGAACTTGATGAGATTCTCTTGAGTGTTTAGGAGAGTGCAGGAGCATCCAAATGGTCTGAAGAAGTCAATAAGCGGCTTTCTTTTGAAGAGAAGTTCATACGCCGTTTTTCCGTGTGGTTTTACAATGAGAACCCTGTTCAGAACGTAACAAGCCGTGTTAACTACTTCTGCCCAGAAGATGATTGGAAGCTTTGAATCCACTAGCATGGTCCTTGCGGCTTCAATCAATGTTCTGTTCTTGCGTTCAGCAACCCCATTTTGTTGAGGAGTTCGGGCTGCACTGTATTGAAGATGAATTCCCTTTTCTGCACAGAAGGATATGAAAGTTTGATTTTTGAATTCCGAGCCATTATCACTTCTGATTGACTTCACTTTTAATTTGGTCACGTTCTCAATCAAGGGAATGAATGCCTTGAGAATTTCCGCTGTTTCACTTTTAGCCTCAAGAAAATAAACCCAAGAAAAACGAGAGAAATCATCTGTAATCACCAAACAATAAGAACTTTTAGCAAGACTTTTAACACTGATTGGACCAAAAAGATCCATATGCAACAACTGAAGAGGTGCCGTAATCGTGTTCACTGCTTTGGACTTGTGCGTTTTCTTATGTTGTTTTCCCTGGGCGCATGCAATGCATTTTTCAGAAAATGGAAATTCCTTAATTGGAAGACCTCTAACTAAGTTTAACTTAGAGAGTTTGTTCATATTTTTGAAATTAACATGCCCCAGTCGCCTATGCCAAAGCAGTGATTCCGATTCTGAAGCCTTAGAGATCAGGCAGGTTAAGTTGTCATTTGTCTTGGCGTTTTTCATGTTGAGCACGTATGTGTTGTTTTGTCTTGGGGCTGTGAGCATGATCATTTCAGCAGGAACAACATATCCGGGCTTCAGGAACAAGCATTCCATGTCATTGAAAAGCACCGATATTCCTTTATCACAGACTTGTGAGACACTCATGAGATTGTAGCACAGCTCCGGCACATAATTGACATTCTCCAGAGTGAGGGCTTCAGATATCACATCTCCTACTCCAACAATCTTTCCTCCCTTCTCGTCTCCAGCGAAAGATACGAAATCACCATTGATGAAGCGAAAATTCTTCAGGAGTTCCTTCAGTCTTGTCATGTGTCTTGAACATCCGCTGTCTACGTGCCAGATGTATTCCATGAGCATGCGGAGCCATTTCTGGAGTTTATTCAAGTCCTTGTCAGCTTTTTCTTTTGATGAATCTACTTTCATGGCGGCTGCTGGGAACTTTTCTTTTCCTTTCTTTTGATCAGTTGCCTCTTTCAAAACATGCTCCCCAGCTTCTCCACACTTCTTTTCATTTTCAGGCTCCACTGGAGTGAGAATGCTTTTCAACCCTTTGTCAGCAGTATTGTCTCCTTTTGGAATTCCGGGTGTCTGCCTCGATGAGGATTCACTTGAGATCTTAGCCATCAGAGCTTTGTTGACTTGCTCCTTTGCTTCATTAATTTCTTCACTCCAATCATAGTCTTCAACGACTAAAGCTTTTGGCGTGCTGGGAGACGCGTTGTTCTTGTTTTCTTCGACAGTGATTTGCTTTACAGCAGGAGTAGTTTCACTGTTTCCTTCTTTCAACAGAGGACACTCCCGCTTGAAATGGCCAAGATTCTTGCAGTTGTAGCACCTAAGTTTGGATTTGTCAAAACCAGCCTTTCCCAGACCCAAACGCTTTCCTGTCTTGTCTTGAAATTTCTTCAGCCTCAAGGTGATCATGGCCATTTGCCATTTCAGATCCATTTCCTCCATATCATCTGGATCAACTTGATACATGTCTTCAGCAGTGAACATCTCCTTTTTCAGTTCTCCAGACATCAGGGCTTCATAGCTGCTCAGAAATGTGTTGAAAAGTGCCACATTTTCGGTGGACACTTTCAAAGCTTGAGTGTCAGCAGTGATAGTCTTCTCAACAAGTTGTGGAGCTTTCGATGCGCTAGCAGAAGCGTTGGCGTAGATTAGGTCAGAAGCTTGTGGAGTGATACCACCTGAAGCAAGAAATGCTACATTTTTCAATCCAGCAGAGGTTTGAGCAGACTTTGGTGGGTAACTGGCAGTGGGACTGGCAGTGTTCAACTCTCTTTTGCTGACATCCATTTCAAAGGCTCTTAAGGTGTTGATCAGGTCGGACAGAGTAACAGGATTTGGATTGTTGAGGAAATCCTTCTTGATCATCATGCATTGTAGGCTCCATTCCTTGGGAAGTGAATCTAGCAGCTTCTTTATTGCAGCACGGTTTGTGACAGGGTTTCCCGCTTTCTTCATTTTGGTCATCATATTCAGAAAGCGACTGATGTGATCAGAAAGACTTTCTCTGCGAACTCCACAAAACATGTCATATTGTTTCTGCACCATATCTCTCTTGCTTTCAATCAACTCTTCATTTCCCTCGTAGTACTCGATCAATGCATTCCAGAGTGCATTTGCAGTTCGGTGTTCTTCAAACATGTTGCAGTCATTAGTTGATAGTGCCATTGTTAAAGCAGCATGAGCACGACGATCACGTTGGATTAGAGCCTTGTCTTCATCAGTGAAGGTGGTTGCATCACGGTTGGGCACCACCGCATCTCCGTGGACAACTGTTGGAATGTGGGGTCCAGCGGTGACAGAGAGCCACAGATTGTAGTCCGTGTACTCGAAGAACGATTGAATGCGAGTCTTCCAAGTGCTAAAGTCTTCAGCCCCTTTCAACTTGGGTGGCCGAGTTGTGGTTCCGGTTTCAAGTTCCGCTTGAGCAATTGGACTTAGTTGATTCAACGACATTTTTGCTTGTTTTAGACAAAATGGAGCTGAACAGAACTTAATTTCGCTGACAAGTCACAGAAAACCGGTGAAAAGATTAACTTCGCCGATGACCGAAGGATCCTGATCGACTTCGCTGACACTTGCTCAACCTTCGCTGGTGCTAAAAGGGATCCTGCACGAGCGAATCCGATAATTTCGCTGACAAAACACAACACAAACAATAGTTAGGTTAATATCACTGATTGCCGTGATAAGAACGCTGTGGTTCGCTATCACGGTTCTCGAAGTCGCCTTCGATAATTTCGCTCAAGGGTCACTGGACACTGTTTCGCAAATGATCACTAATTTCGCTCGAATGACAATCGTCGAAGTTAATGATCCTGCGATGAGTTTCTAAAAGATTTGATTATGTTCGCTGTCTTTAACACTGAGTTCGCTATCTTCAAAAAAACAAGTTCGCTATCTTCAAAAATTGTTCGCTGTGTTCAAAGTAATTTCGCTAGACAGAGGGTTTAACACGAACTAAAACCCTCTAATCTCTCGAAAACAGCTCAAAAACCACCTTTTGATACATCAAAATGTCCAAAATGACTCCCTAATCATATATTAACAACAACTTATCGATTAAATACACCAAATCAATCCATTTTAAGTCCAAAAATTTGAAAACTTTGAAACTCTTGAAAAACCTTCAAAACTATGAAAAATCTCAACAAGAACACAACAACCAAGAGCACTAAGGCTCTGATACCAAATTGTAAATCCCAAAACGAATCCGGATCACAGTGGTTGGTTGTTTTTAACCCATAACACCTATTGATTAGGTGTTTGAGACATGAAAAGTTAAGAAAGATCAAAGATGAAGGTGAAGCTTATGGATTAATGAATACAACAAGTGTTGTATTGAATCCAAATAATAAGATATAACAATAAACCACCTTGGATATCAGATTTGAGCACAAGATCAACACAAGAAAGTAACAACACCAATATTCATTCAAGAGCCAAAAGCTTGCCAAGGTTACAATGAGAGGGCTATATATAGTGTTCCTGATTAGCCAGCAAATTTATAAATTTGCTGGAATCTTATCTACACTAAGTCAGGAAACTATCTTCTAGAGAATTACAAAATAAGCCCTTGTACATTCAAACTAGCTACAGAATATGACTAAACTAATCCAGCACAAGTATCAACGATCTCAAAAGTTCTAACATATATATATATATATATATATGTGTGTGTGTGTGTGTTCATATATATACATATTAATATTTTCGCGTTTTGAACGATTTTATAGGTGACCTTTTATTATGTCTACTTATTCACAATATATATCTACGAGTTGCGCTTCTTATTCACAATCCTATAGCATCGGACTGGGGGACATCAAGAGGAATGACCTGGTTCGGCCATTGTGGGTCTATCATACCCATAATAAATATAACATAAATACAGTAAATATCTTGGAGATATTCCCATGCAGATAAAGTATTTGCCAAATCTCTGGGCCTGATCCCCATGCAACTAATTCTTCTAGAAAAGGGGAAACCCTAAATCACCAAAAAGTATAAATAGTGAGCAGACTTCAAGATAACATTCATTCATTGAATACTATCTCTCTCATCCACCTTAATTTCTTACAAATACTTATTCACACATCATAGGGTGGTTACAGGAATAACACATTCCTTTGACGAGTCCTAAAGGTGCTATCTTTTATAGATGAGAGTTCTAGCCACTTCCAGTCGAGATATTCATCAAAGGGACGTATCTAGATCTACGTTTCTACAATAGATATTTTGATATACAACATATAGACATGCCTAATAACAATCACATGTCAAGTCCACCTAAAGTGTTTGAACATCTAAGTGCTAAGGCAAAACTGTATCTTCCCATAAAAGTCTTTAATTTTAATCCTACGCTTTCATGAGCTCCTATCTAGAACAGTGTTCTCAGAGAGATGCAACTCTAGTAAATCATGTCTAATTCGTTCGTCCCAAATGAATTTCGGTCATCCTCTACTCCTCTTCATCTCCACAGTGATGGTTTCACTACTCTAATTGGCATTGTCGTCTGCCTCCTCCTCACATGCCTAAACTATCTCAATCTCCCATTCTTTATCTTATCTGAAATACTAGTCACTCCTAACATGTCCCTAAAAAACCTCATTTGTTATCCATTATAACCTTGTGTCACACATCCACCTTAGCATCCTCATTTCAGCTACCTCCATTTTACGTACTTGTGTATTCTTGATGGCCCAACACTCTATCCCATACAACATAACATGTCTAACTGCAACCCTATAAAATTTCCCCTTTAATTTAGTTGGGAATCTCCTGTCGCACAACACCCCAATGGCAGCTCTCCACCTACCCCAGCCAACCTGGATACGGTGAGCTACGTATCTTTCCATCACTCTGTACAAAACATATACTTGAAATTAGTTGCATGTGGGACCATCTCACTCTCAACGGTGATCTGAGTGTCGTCGTTGTCACCTGCATCACTGAAGTCACTGCAAAGGTACTCAGTCCACTACTAGAAAATTTGGCAATTGTCACCAAAATTTGCTACCAAAAAAATCGGTAGCAAATTTAGCCACCTATTTCCCACGGATATTTAAATTAAGCGTGCTCAGCATCGTTTGGTTCTAAAGCGGTGGAAAATTTTGCCACCATCTATTTTTGGTGACAGGCTCGTGGAAAAATAAGAATAACTTCCCTACATTATCCAAATATACGTGTAATTTTTTAGTTGCTACCGTATTAGCGGTGACAAAATAAAATTTTATGCCCAAATTTAACTAGGCGGGTTAATATCCCGCTCATTATTAGGGTTTTGATTGAAAACCAGGCCGGCCATAGGCAAGCGTGTTTACCAATAACTCACCCACCCACTCCACTCTCCAGCCACCAGCCCACCGTCTGCCGTCACAGCCCTCGTCGGAGCAGGAAGCAACACCTTCTGTTCTCTACTACAATAATGGGCAATAGCTGCCAAAACTTCCTACCGAAAAGAGCAGTGGCAAATTTATCTAAGCTAAATACAAATAAGCTTTTAGTGTGGTAGCAAACTAGCAACATGAAATTTTAATCAGGTCGCGCTAAACCTCCCCTCCGCCCGTACGGCCTCTAAATAAAAAGTTTATCAGGGTTTTGTGTGTATCACTCAACAATCGAACAAATCAATCGCTAGAAGTAAACTCAACCGAAGAACTCAATCGGTACAGCAATCGGTACAGATCAATCGCTAACGGTATGATTCAACCGATTCACACTATTTTTGCCCGAATTTAAGTATGGTCAATCGTTACTGTATCGTCATCTCTCAATGTTTTTGCCCTAATTACGTAACATTTTTCCGTTTCAGAGATTACGACTTAAGCCAGAACCTATCCATCGGAGTTCCTGTACGATTATGTAAGCCTGGTTAGTAATCTCGATTGTTAAATTTGTTCGATTGTTTCTTGCATATAATGCTTCGTATGAAATTGTTTGAATCCGATTATTGATATGTATATTGATAACAGTTTGAGATTCTTTTGGCGGTTTGATTGCAGAAGTATGTGTTGTTACTTGTTAAGTTGTTGAATCAGATGTTTAGCTATTGTGAAACCTAATAATGTTGATCGTACTTCAATATTTGAAGAAATAGAACTGTTTGTTAGGGATATTTGTTGAATCCGATCATCTGAACTGTTTGTTAGGGATGTTGATAGTACTACAATTTACAGCCATCACTAACATTGGAAGACAAGAATTTCGAAATTGTTTGTTAGAGCCATGTGTTGATTCACAATGTCACATAGGTTTTGTGCCAAGTTTGTCATTGATCCAGTTGAGATAACTAGTTAGGGCGCGTCGAATAAGAGTCCAGTGGTTTGATAAAATCTTTTTAAGTTTATCAGAGCTCACCTACTTCCGGCGACAACTTCGGCAACTCTTCTTCATCGTTCTTACTACTTTCGACGACAGTTTCAACTACAATTGCAGACTCTTGCTTCAACAAGCTATTTCAACTATATCTGGTTTAATCTCTTTATTGTTCTTCAATTTTGTAACCTTCTTTCAGTTTAGTTAAATCCAATTGGTAACTGAATTGGTTTAATCGGTTTTATTTAATCGACTTGGTAACCATTTGGTTTAATCTTATTTAATTTAATCTAGCTATTTACTAACACCGTGACATTGGGCGCTATGGCTAAGGTCGACCACTCGACCGCCGCCAGCCCCTTGGCTCTCCCAGATGCGTGGAAACCCAACCTCCACCCGCCTGAAGACACGACAGTTGAATAGTCGGTAAAACATCGCCTCTCATCCAAGACGAACCGGCACCACCCATATACGCCATTCACCTGGATATCGCAGAAAATAAAAGGGAAAGTGGGAATCAAACCTGGGTGATAAGGAACACTAAATTTCTTTCCAACTGCTTCACCACAACCTTATTGTCAACTTTTGCTTGTTTAACTAAGAATATTATGTAAGCTTTATTATAGAAATAAAAACAGATCGCATTACTATTTCTTTATGGACCCTCAAGCTCAACACTACAAATAATAACTTTTTGAACGGCAACACTACAAATAATTGTTTATGGATTTTTGCATAATTATTATGAGAATCTAGGGTAATACAACTCCTACAACCCCATGTTCAATTAATTCTAAGTAAGATTAGATATGAACCAATTTGATTGGTATTTTTTTTAACATCTACAACCCATGTTCAATTAAGGGGCTGTTTGGCTACTTCTGAATGGGTAAGTGTTGAACCATAAGATATCTGAACCATTAAGAGTCAGTATAATGTTTAACCGTTCAAAGGCAAATGTTTGACCTATTTAGATAAGATGTTTTAACCATTCAACCTCAATATAATGTTTAACCATTCAGAGGCAAATGTCTGAATCATTCAGACATTTGCTCACGAAACAAACTATCTGAACCATTAAGTGATAAACCAGTAAGATGTCTGAACCAGTAAGAGGCTCATTAAGAGATAAGCAAACAACCCCTAACTCTGAAAGAACCACATAAACATCAATACATATTACTTTAAATGTGATAAATAAGATAAATATGCAATTGCAGAACTACATTGTATATTCCCATTCTATCCCACTACATATATTCAAGCCCATGCATAAGTGGTTATCACGTTTATCTATTTAAAATTGATTATGCATTAAACACACCTATACCATGTCTATAAATTTTGACATGATAGTTTTGTAAAATACATTGTAGTTATAATCATTTGACATGTTATCCGACTCTTTTGACTAACATCTAAACTCAAGACATGGTAATACTAGTACATAAAATCTTTAAAAGGCTCCATGAGAGTTTGATACCAATCCTAACATGATAGTGTTGGATCATACATTCATTATACATACTTGTTATTCATTTAACATATTATCCAATTTAAGATGCAGTTGTTAGAAAAACTCGAGTCATCGTTATACTAGTACATAAAATCTTTAATAGTTTCCATGAAAGCTTGAACCTTACGCAAATTGAACCTTACTTGAACACCATTACCTAGACCGACTGCAATAACTTAGCCATCGACCCATAAAAGATCGACATCAATAGTGAATGTGGATCTAGACATAAGGGGGTAGATTGAGGTTAAAGCTTTGGGTTATCTTTGGTTCTCGAATAGATCTAGACATAAGGGGGTAGATTGGGGAAAATGGAGTTCCTTTGTAAATATGTAATTTTGTAGTTGTTCTGTTGGTCGGCCCAGTTTGGGTCGGCTGGTTTGTTAATGAAAGTTACCCTTAAAAAAAATAGTGAATGTGGATCGGGTCATCCAATGAATCACAACACACCACGTGTCTGATTGACACCTGTGCGGTAAAGAATGAACTCAAGTTCTTCTTCGATACCGTGTCTTTGGGCCTTTAAGGGTGATGGGTCCACTTACCATTCTAAAAGTTGTTTTTTATTTTATTAGGCTGGAATTGCCGGGCTTGGCCCACTTAATTTAATTGGGCTTTGATTACAAGATTCTGATTGGATGACACTTGTCAGCTGTAAAGAGGATAGCCGACATCTGTCGGGCCCAATTGTGGTCCACAAAAGTTGGGTGATTTAAAATGGCTGTTGACTTTTAAGTTAAGGATAGTTATTTATTAGGGCCAGCAAGATTATAAAGTCAAACCATTGATGATGTGCCCTTAACAATCTCACATGCATTTGGTTATTTGTAGCTTTTCATGCTCGTAACCATCACTTGGATCTATCCTTATATATATTAGAAAATGCGATATTTTTAACAAGTTTAGGGTATTTTAATATGACTGAATAATCATCATACTCAGTAAATCTCATCAATAACAAAACTAAGGTAGAGTCTGAAGATGGTGAGATATAGACAGCCTGTTAGAGATATGTATGTCCGACTGTAATTAAAGTCAACGTAACCAACTCGGTACGATCCGAAGAGTTACACGTTGATACAAGAATCGTATATGTTCACGAGCAGGTGGATTGCTATTTTTGAAATAATAATAGTTTAAACCCGAGAGACTTAATATTATTTAGATTATTATTAAGAAGATTATAATTGTATAATCTTAAAGGGCCTTAATGTAAGATTTGGTTTTATAAAAAGATGATTAAGGTGCAAACCCTAGACACACTTTTTATCAAAAACAAAACCCTAGCCTCCCTCCCAAGTTCGGCCAGCCCCCTCTTAGTGTCGCTGCCACCTGCTCGTCGGCCAAGCACCACCGCCGCCTCCTTCTTGGCCGGTTCTCGGTTGTGAACTTCCTACTAGCGAGGATTAGTTGTCACCCGCGTGTTACAATACCGGTGTAGTTGTCAAAGGTTGATTACTAAAACCATCTATGGTTGTTTATTCTTTTTATTTGTTTATACACGTATAACTTTGTTCCTGATTGGGAATATTTATTAATCGGATTAATAAATCAATTTTATAGTTTATATATATAAAATCGATTATATATATGTATATATAATCGGCTTTTGGTAAATTATATAAACCGCTTCCGCTATTATTTTGATACACTGATTTCCAACACAGCCTTATATATACCCCGTAGGAATAGAGAGACTGCTTCCAGTGAGACCTCCGGCTCGATAGTAGTTTTGCATCAAGCCTTGGACACAAGGCACATAACACTCAACGATCAGGACAAAGGCCAATTAGTACATGTACCCTTTTGTTTTTCGGATATCAACGCCACCACATGATGCATGATTAACCATCCCCTCTTTTAATGGAGTGAGATGTATAAATAGGGTTGTATTAATGGGCAATTTAAACGAGACTGAGTCAAGAAATAATTGGCCGGCCGTGACTATGTGTTCATTATCTTGTAGATGATACCGACTACTGAAAATGATAACGTATTTAATAAAAAATTAAATTACGGTTACGCATTCATCAAAGTATGCCTTAATATATACATTTTTTCCTTTTCTAATACGTTGCGGTGTCCATTTTGTGTGTGTGTTTTAATTGAGGTAGCACCAAATCATAAATTGTTTGCAATGATTGACGTGCACAAGATAACTTAAAAAACACAATATAAATCATTGATTTCGTTTTTCTGCTGTTATTTGATGCGTTTACTAATATTATAATATTTTTTAAACACTATGAAAGGCAGGACGGTACGTATGTTTCGGAGCTTTATCCAATTAGTAAAAATAACTCTTAAAACAAAAACCTTATTATAAATATATTGATATTATGGTTATCAACGCCTAAAATAGAATAGGCTTATTCTCTAAGTTTCTTTACCCTATATATATTCCATTGTATTTATTCTATGAACACATAGGAGGCGATTAGGGTTTGGGTCTGCATGCATGGCAGCAAGGGAACGTTACAAGCTCAATACTTCGTACGATGTACCAACCAAGAAGGGTAGAGGCAAGGCTAACAATCATCAATCCAATGTTCCGGTCGGAGGAGTCAAGTTCTTTATTTCAAATCTGCCGGAAAGATGTTCGTCAGCGGATCTGGCCGGTGTGTTGAATGGTTATGCTGAGGTTCTCGGAACGTACATTGCTAGGAAGTATGATCGGCTTGGTAAGAGGTTCGGTTTTGTTACGTTCAAGGTTGATAGGAATCGTTCGGATCTGGAAGATAGGTTGAAAGATGTGTGGATAGGACGTTATAAACTTTTTATATCTCTGGTGAAGTTTGTTGAGGAGCATTCGGTAAAGAGGAAGGAAGAGGAAGTTTGGCAGCCGGTGAGGAAGGATCCAGAGGTAGCTACTAAAGAGACGAGAGTGGCAGTTGACAAAGGTAAATCGGTGGATCAAAACATTAACGTGGTAAGTGGTTCTCGATCTTTTAAGGATACTTTAATTGATAAGGAGGATGGGGTAGGGTGTCTGGAGATTAAAGTTGATGATAATATCGGTGCGTTTGGTGAATTATTTGATCGTGGTATTGTGGCTAGGGTGAAATGGTATTCTGAGCTAATTAATTTGAGAAAAATATTGAAAGCAGTTTGTAAGGTTCCTATCCAGATCAGGTACGTAGGTGGTTTTAATGTGTTATTGGTGTTTCGGGTTTATGGGGAGATGGAGTCTTTCTTAGAGAATACAGAAGGGTGGGGAGGTTATTTGGAGAGTTGTGTTAAGTGGAGTGGTCAAGTCTTGGAGTTTGAGAGGATTGCATGGGTTCGGTTGCATTGGTTACCTTTGACGCTATCTTGTTCTCAAGTGTTCGACGTTATTGCTTCCAATTTTGGTAGGGTCATTGATTCGGCTCAATTCGAAGAGGAGGGGAATGATTTATCTTATGCGGTGGTTGGGTTAGTTGTTGACAAGGTGGATCGAATAAAGCAAAGATGTGTCATTAATTGGCATACGTTTAGATTCGATGTTGTAGTAGAGGAGGAGGATGCAGGGTGGATACCGGATTGTTTGATTGATTTGGAGGAGGAGGAGGATGACAATGTTTTGGGGTCGGAGACACCGGTAGTGGAGGTGGAGGGTGAGAATGGGGTGGAGGTTGGGGAGTTTGTTATGGAAGATAATGTTATTCAGGAGGATTCAAGGAGGTTAGGATCGGATAACTTAGTTAATAATCCTAATGGGAGTTTTCAGGAGATGTTATCTAATCAAATGCTGGAAGGTAGTAGATCTGAGGTGTATAAAAGGAAGAGGAGGAAGTGTATGCGTAAGAAGTCCCCAGGTAAATCGCCTTCTCATTCCGACCCGGGTAGGCCTAAGAAGCGTCAAAGAGATGGTAACGATCCTTTCGACATTGATAGATTTATCTTTCCGGAACTGAATTCGCATTCTAATGATGTTAATTTGGGAGATCAACGTGGGGAGTTTGTTACTCCGGACCTTAATAGAGGTGTGGAGTTGTATGAGAATGGAAGTGGTGTTGAAGGTTCCGTTGTAGATGGAAGTGAAAGTATTGGGCCGGTTAGTGATTCTAATGCTGATCAAGTTTTGGAAGCTCAAGAAACTATTGCTTTGGCTAAAGTTTTGGGGGCTGATAATATGGAGGATTTTGAAGAGACTTTAGTTAAGGAGATACAAAATGAAGGAGTTCAAGTGTTTGATCAATGAATATGGTCTCGGTGAATATTAGAGGTCTGGGGAATGTTGAAAAGGGAGACTGGATCCATAACATTCGTATTCGAAATGGTGCGGCTGTTGTCTTGATACAAGAGACCCAATTCTCTAGTTTGGAAGGGGTTGATCTAAGTAGATTCTGGGGTAATGGAAACTTTGGTATGGAATGGGTTGACGTGACTGGTAGATCGGGAGGATTGGTGTCGTTATGGGATAATAACAAGTTCTCATTGGTTTTGGTGTGTAAAAATCGGTTCCTCCTTTCTATCAGTGGGATTGTTAAGGAAAGTGGTAAAGAATTAAGCGTCATAAATGTTTATGCTCCTCAAAAACCGGTGGACAAGAAGGCGTTATGGGATGATTTGGTGCGTTTCCTTGATAGTTATTCAGGGATGGTGATTGTTGGAGGTGATTTCAACTGTGTTCGCAACAGAGATGAACGTAGGAACTCCAAGTTTAACGTGGGCACTACCAACGTTTTTAATGAGTTTTTGGAAGAGGCCGATCTACATGAATTTGTTTTACATGGGCGTAAGTTTACGTACGTGGTTGGGAATAAATGTAGCCGCATTGACCGAATTTTCGTCTCATGGAGCGTCTTGTCTGAGTGGCCGAATGCCGAGTACCGGGCTTTGGCTAGAGAAAAATTGGATCACAGTCCGCTTATCTTGAAGGTGGAAGATCGTAATTACGGTCCTAAACCTTTCAAGTTCTTCAACTCTTGGTTACAAAGAAAAGATTTTGATGAGGTGGTGTCTAAAGCTTGTTTGTCTTTTATTGGTAAAGGAGATCCGGATGGGTTTTTTATGAATAAACTTAAGTTTTTGAGGCAAGCTATATTGGAGTGGAAGGCTACTGTGACCAAGGAAGAGGAGGTAGAGTATGTTAGTTTGGCTAAGGAGGTGAATGACTTGGATTTAATTGTTGAGGAGAGGGACCTTATAGAATCCGAACAGTGGATCTACTCGGAAGCTAAAGCTAGAATCAAAGAGTTGGAAGAGTTTAAAGCTAAAGATTTTCGACAAAAATCAAGGGTGAAATGGGCGAAGGAAGGGGATGAAAACACTAGTTTTTTTCATGGTATTATTAATAAACGGAAAGTTTCCAATGCTATTCCGGGGTTGCTTATCGATGGGGGTTGGGTGACTAAACCTTCTCTTGTCAAAAAAGAAGTGTTTAGTTTTTTTAAAAAGAAATTTGAAAAAGTTATGCCGGTTCGACCCCTTCTTGATTGCTATGGTTTGCGGACGCTTTCAGACGAGATGGCAGGAAGGTTAACAGCTCCTTTTATTGAAAGTGAGATTAAAGAGGCGGTTTTTGATTGTGGTATTGATAAGGCTCCAGGTCCAGATGGGTTCAACTTCCGTTTCAAAAAAAAATTCTGGAGTTTATTGTCTGATGATTTTGTGCAGATTTTTCATTCGTTTGCGGAGTCGGCAAAAATCAACAGAGGTGTGGGTTCATCGTTCATCACGCTTATCCCGAAAGTGTCGGATCCGGTCTCCCTTGGTGAGTATAGACCTATCAATCTTATCGGGGTGGTGAGTAAGGTTATTTCGAAGGTGCTTACGAATAGATTGAGGATGGTTATGGGAGACATTACTCACGATACACAGTCGGCCTTTTTAACGGGGAGATATATTTTGGATGGGCCAATGATGATTAGTGAAATTTTGTCTTGGGCGAAACGGAAGGGGAAAGAATTATTTTTATTCAAGATAGACTTCGAGAAAGCTTATGACAACGTTAATTGGGGGTTTCTGATCTCGGTTTTGCGTCAAATGCGGTTTCCGGAGTTGTGGTGTAGGTGGATTTAAGGCATTCTTTCCTCGGCTAGATCCTCCGTTCTAGTCAACGGTTCGCCGACCTTTGAGTTCGGATGTGGTAAAGGTTTACAGCAAGGTGATCCTATTTCGCCGTTTTTATTTATTATTGTCATGGAGGCTTTCTCGGGCTTGCTTAGAAAAGCTTGTGATATTGGTGTGTTTAATGGTGTGAAGCTTTCGGATGGGGGCCCTATTATTTCGCATTTGCTTTACGCGGATGATGCGATGGTCATGGGTGAGTGGTCTAAGTTTAATTTTAATGCTCTAAGGAGATTTCTTCATATCTTTCATTTGTGCTCGGGCCTTCGTATTAACATTAATAAATCTACCCTTTTCGGGGGTGGGTAGAAGTGAGAACCAAGTGAAGGAGGAAGCGGCTGTTTTGGGGTGTCATCCGGGCACCACTCCTTTTAAGTATCTGGGCATTCTTGTGGGCGTGAACATGGGTCGCATTAGTAACTGGGAGCCGGTAATCAAGGTGTTCAAAAACCGATTATCTAAGTGGAGGGCTAATTCTTTGTCGATGGGAGGTAGAGTCATCTTGATAAAATCGGTATTGGAAAGCCTTCCTGCTTATTATTATTCATTATATAAGGCGCCTTTGGCAGTGGTGAATAAACTTGAAGAAATTATGAACAGATTTCTTTGGGGTGGTAGCGATGAGGTTAGGAAGACTCACTGGGTGACGTGGCATGTTGTTACTAAATCTAAGGAGGACGGTGGTTTGGGGATAAGTAAGCTAGAGGTGGTGAACAACGCTTTGCTTCTAAAGTGGCTATGGAGATATAAAGTAGAGAGCAATGCGCTTTGGCGGAAAATGATCGATGCAATCCATATTACGAGGAGAAAATGGGACGCTTTTCCGGTTAATTCTAGAATCTTTGGTACATGGGCCAAAGTAGTAAAACTTGGTTTTCGACTTAAAGTTCATGGCAAACAGTTTGTTAATATGATCAGAGGGGTAATTGGTAGGGGTACGAAAATTAAATTCTGGATCGACCCTTGGGTTAAAGATGTTCCTTTGCGGAATTTATTTCCCAACATTTTTCGGTTAGATGCGAACAAATGGCGCACTGTGCAGGATCGGTTAGAAGGTGATTCGGAGGTCGGGCTGATAAGATGGAATTGGACCGATTATCCTTCTTTGGAAACTGAAGTACTTGAGCTGTTGGAATGCCATCGACTTTTAGCTGCAGTCCGGACTTCGAACAAAAGGGACGAATGGGTTTGGAACAAAGAAGGGGCTGTGGAGTTTTCGGTAAAAGAGACGAAGAAATGGTTATTAGAGGAGGTGCCGAGGAA
Organism: Helianthus tuberosus; assembly: GCA_030545235.1. NCBI lineage: Eukaryota > Viridiplantae > Streptophyta > Magnoliopsida > Asterales > Asteraceae > Helianthus > Helianthus tuberosus. The sequence continues at coordinate 24,976,452 of CM060441.1, forward strand.
CAATGTTAATGTCTTTAAGTGGTGTACGTGGATTCCTAAGAAGTGCAATTTGTTTATGTGGAGGGCGAATTTGGATAGAATCCCGACTAAGGTGGCTCTTACTAAGAGGAATATCATATTCGGTGACAACTCTTGTGTTATGTGCGGCGATACGGAAGAGACTACGGAACACCTTTTCACGGCTTGTATTATAGCGCATGGTGTATGGGAGGCCGTTTGCTCCTGGTGCAACATTCCAAAAGGTTTCATGTTCTCTTTTGGTGATGTCATTGACATGGCTAAACAGGTGGATGGGTCATGCACTAGGAAACAAGTCATTTATGGGGTGATGGTCTTGACATGTTGGTGCCTTTGGAAATCTAGAAACGAGAAACAATTTAACAATAAGGATGTCAAGGTTTCGAAGATAGTGTCAGATATTAAAGCCTTGGGCTATCTGTGGTATAGGAGTCGGTTTAAAGGGGGTAAGGTAGATTGGAATTGTTGGAATTCTTTTTGTATTGATTTGATGTAATTTTCGAGTGGGTCTCTCCGTCTTGGAGATCCTTTTCTCGTTTGTGTTTTATGAAGTTCTACTTTCAAAAAAAAAATTATTCTATGAACACACCATCAATAATAAAACATCTCTTTCTCTCCCAATATCTTTTCTCATCTTCTTGCTATTAGGCTTGTTCATAACACGTTATCAGCACGATGTGCTTTTGAAGTTGGATCGCATCATCGGTTACTACCCACAACCTACACAATATTTGATCAGGGGTATGTTTTCTTCTTATTTATCTCATTACAATTAACATCAAAAAAAAAAAATTAATCTTAAAAAAATTGGTATCGATACCTCACGAAGTTTTCAAAATAGTTTAACTTACTTTTTCCTTTAGAGAATATAAATAGATACAATTACGCTTTTGTGAATTAAGAAAAAGTTTCATGCAATCGTCAGTGTTACATGCTATTTTATTTTTATTATTTTTAGATTTTCAAAGTAAATTGTAATAGGGAAATTTCATGATACTTATCCTAATTGTATTTGGCTACTTAATTATATGTCTTTGTTTTGTCAAAATTATTAACCAATATGATCATACAAATTCTAATTTTGAGTACCTAATTATTTGAAAAAATAATAATTCTTACGATTTCTAGTGTATTACTACCTCCGTCTCATTAAAAGTGTCATATTTTGAATTTTCAAAGTCTTTATTTTTAAACTTTGACTTTAATTATATAATTTTTTTGTGTTATATAAAACTTGATGAAAATTAACCCGATAAAAACACTTGTAAAACACACTCAAATCATATAACTTTATCAAGTATTATCTAACATAAACAAAATTATTTAAGGTCAAAGTTTATAAATAAAGGCTTTGAAAATTCAAAATAGGACACTTTTAGTGGGACGGAGGGAGTATAAATATTAATTTTAAATATTACTTATCAACTATGTTATATGCAAATTGTTAGATATTTCGACGGATTGTTTTTTTTAATCGTAATAATTATTTCTTACTTATGTGGAAGTATTTTTTTTATTATCATATTGTTTCTTAAAATCATTGTTATCTGTAATCCTTAATAAAAAGAATAAAATAATTGTAAAAATAAAAAATTAAATATGACATTCGTCTCTATTGCTGAATAAAAGGGTAAAGGGAGCTCTTAACCATGTATCTTTAGGGTTTTGATTATAGAGAAATCTATACAACATAACTAGATTTTTTGAGAATTATTCTTTTTGTTTATGGTAGTAAGAGGAATTTAAGTATGAAATTTTGGGTTTTCTTATAAACTAATGAATAGGCATGGTGTCGTGTTGTATGAGTACATAGAGGATTTCTCTGTTATGTGTTTAATTGGTATGTTTTTGTTATATGAATGTAAATGATCAATATGGTTTTAAGTAAATATTTATCTGAATATTGGTTTTCATTATGAGAAGTATGAGAGCCCCGCTTGCGGTCTGCTCATATAATGTAATATATGTGTGGGCGCTCAGGGGGGCAAAAGCAAAAGTGCACTAATTTTTAACGTTATTTTACTAATTTCGTGAAAATAACGTTAAAAAGAGGGGATCGTTAATCAGGCATCATGTGGTGGCGTTGATAGCCGAAAGACAAGGGGGTACATGCACCAATTGGCGTTTGTCTCAATTGCTGAGTGTTATGTGCCTTATGTCCAAGGCTTGATGCAAAACCACAATCGAGCCGGGGGTCTCATTGGAAGCAGCCTCTCTATTCCTACGGGGTAGAGGTAAGGCTGTCTACATCCCACCCTCCTCAGACCCTACCTTAGCTTTGCTATAGGTGGGATATACTGAGTACGATGATGATGATGATGATGATGATGATTATGAGAAGTATGATTTTTGGTTTTAGATATGTATGAGAAATAGGATTTTTTTTTTTTTTTTTTTTGTTTTAGATATGTGATTGAAGAATGGGTGATGATATTTTAATTTAATTATTTTCATTGTGTTCTCTGCCTCTTTAATAATGTTTTTATTTGGATCACGTCTAGTTAGGTTCAATTTTATTAGTTAGCATCTTTTATCTAGAGCATCAGAAATTTCTTTAGTTCGTTGTTTTGAAAAAAAATTAGCAATCATATCAATATCAACATGATGCGTATAATAGTTTTATTAAAATTTTTATCACTATTACAATTTTGTTTAAAGATATTATGATAAATATAATGTTTTATAATGGTATGTTATAATATTGAAAAATATGTAATTTACCTTTGTTAAGGAGAATTACATTATTTAACTTTGTTGAAAATATATGTATCTTATATGCTATAGGTTATTTGTTTGTAGAGATTATTGGATAAAGCAAATGATAGACCAAAATTTATGGTTTATTATCACTTTCGAGAAAGTGTATAAACATGCCTTGATATGAAACCCGATGCGGCACTCCTAAATCTCATTATTAGTTTGTAAAAGTTCTTACAATTTTAAACCGATAAATCACGCATGACTTGGACATGTTATTACTTCTCAATTGAGGTTACGAGAAGAGAAGATTATTTATAAATAATAATACGGATAAAACAGTTTCCATTTATCATACCTCAAATTGCTCAAAAAGTAGTGATATTATTAATTGTATGTAAGGTATGAAGTGAAGTTACCTTCGTATATCTTATATGTCTGAAGAAATCATGAAATTTGTTTGGTTCTACTACGTACCCTAAAGTGAAGGCGACCATCTATTGATCGTCTATAAAGGAAATGATCACGGACATAAGTTAAGAAAAAGTTATGATGGTCATGGTAGTAATGAGAACGACCATCATAATTGTAATGGTTGTCATAATGAGATTGACCACCGAGTCATGGTAATAATGAGAGTGACCATCATGGTCTTCATAATGAGATTGACCACGAGAAGTGGTAAAATAAGGGAGTGATATGTGAGAATAGTATGTGAAAAGGATAAATGTGATAATACATTATTCTCTTGCATTTTTTGTCATAAATTAAAAGTGCGTATAAAACATAGATCATCATAAACCAAGAAGTTTATAGATCATGATTATTTAATTCAATGGCATGACCGGTCAGACCATCCCGAGTCATTGATGATGTGAAACATATTGAAGAACCGGAAGGAACTGGAAGATTCTTCAAGATAATAATTAGCATGTAATGTTTGCTCTCAAGGGAAATTATATATTTGCAAAATGAACGAGGGTGTGTATACCTAAATATTCTGGAAGCGATTAAAGGATATGCATATCCCAACATGATACCATTTAGTGTTTTAAATCGATGCATCGTCTAAATGGTTATCAAATCCACAACCTGAAGCTTGTGTGATTGTGGCTTAGCTAATGTGATAGCAAGCATATTAATCTAGATTAGTATATTTATTTGATAATAATGAATTTGATTCCCAAGTTATTAACGATCATTGGAATAAGTGTTATTGTTGAGATGATCACTAAACGTCTATTATTGGTTGCAAAGCCAATGATCATGAGAGGAGCAAAAGTTCATTTAGGTACATGTAATTTTATATATAGTACCATCAATTCACATCAAGCCAATAACTTATTGTTCTCCCTATACAGTTGGTTTTTAGTCAGGAACCAAAGATGTCTCATCAAAGATTTTGGTTGTGCTACATATATTGAAACTCATCCACCACACCGCACAAAGATGGGACTTCTAAAAAAGTTTGAGAATATGTTGGGTATAAATAATCGTCTATGATTGAATACTTAAAGACATTAGTGAGAAATTTGTTTATGGCTCATTGGTTTTCACTTTAGTGAATGAATGTTCCTAACATTAGGGGGAGATAACAAGCAGTTGGAAAGTGAAAAGTGAAATGAACTATCATGTCATCTTGATCCTCAGACTATAAACTATGAACTAGAAGTTTAAAGTATAATTCATTTACCAATATTAAAGAACAAATTACCAGACAAGTTCACTGACCTAAATAGAGTGACTAAGTAAGTCAGACAATCAACTGCTTATGCTCCAGTTATATTTGTGTCCTAAGAGGGCAACCACATATTTTTGTAATGAGTCTATTGCACGCCTAAAGCGTGATAGACTAGTTGATTCCAATAATAAAATTCCTCGAAAATTGGAGCAAGTAATTAAGATGGTCAAGTCGAGGTTATAGTAATAAGATCTCCTGAAGAGACAGTAGACATGATGGTTCAAGAAGAACCTCAGGTACCTGAAAATAAAGAGATCTCGATAAGTTGTATCATGTCTAAGAAATGTATGAAATCGAAATAAAAAATCGACGTCATTATACTTTTGTATATAATATAGTGCTTGAAATGATGAAATGACGAGGATCAAGATTTAAGATCTGCCTATGAATGAAAATACATAAATGATTGGCCAAAATGGAAAGACGCAAAGTATGGCAGATTTAAATTCTTTAATGAAATGGAAAGTTTTCGGACCAACAGTCCATACAACTGAATTTGTAAAGTATGTTAGATATTAATGGGGCTTTTATGCGAATCATGTGAAAATCAAATTAAATGAGATAAGGCAAATATGTTGCACAAGGATTTTTGGAAAAAAAAAAACCCATGATTGATTATAATGAGACACATTCTCTAGTGGTGGATGTAATGATTTTCCAATATTTTATTAGTCTGGTAATATAAAGAGAGAATTGATATGCATCTTATGAATGTTATGTATCACTTGATACTGAAAGTTTACATTAAAGTCCCGAAGGAGTAAATTATGTAAGTCATGTAAAGTAAGTTCTCGAGAATAATGTGACCATTTATACATATTCGGGCTTGAATAGGTTGTGATTATTTTACATGTTGGAACTCATGATGAGTTTCTAAAGCAAATGAGTGCTTAAAAGGTTAATTGAAACATCTTAACAATGGAATACTTGTGCACCAAGAAACATGCATAGAAAAATTGTACCCGATGATTTTGACATCTCAATAAATAGTGTACACGCATGGTACAATATGGATTTTGGAGATAAAAGCAAGTGTTCATGACATTTTTGCATATGATATAGATATCTATGTGTTAAATGGGCAAAGTTATGTAGCAAAACTCCTAAAGAGTGAAAGCACATGCATATTGGGATAAGACGGAACGAATTCCCTCATGGATTGAAAATGCCAAAAGCATTGATGTCGAAACCTCAAGAACATACTATATGAAGCTAACAAAATATGTATGGACAAAAATAGTTGGGTCGAGTGTGGTACAACTCGAGATATTCTCCTAAAGAGGGATATAAGTTTGATTAAATTAGCCATGTCTTATCAACATTCTACTTTTAAAAGTTCACTAAAATCGCAGTTTACAATGATGATGTCTAGGCATCATGGAGAAATTGTCGAGCTTTTAAAGGGAGAATTTTGAATGACCTTGGCACGGTCTAATTATTACTCGAACTGTAGTTCGAGTATATATGTAATTATATTTTATCAATCCCTCAAGTACATCTAGAAGATGATGTTGGGATATTTTAGTATGGACATAGTTGAACCTTAAAGTATGTTAAAGGTTTTTAAGTCACTTGTTATAAGAAATGCCTATTATCATCTCCTACCAAAGTAGAGATTCTCATTCTAGAAGTACCATCGTTAAATGCATATGTGCATTAATATGTTTTGCTAGCTATGTATGGTTATAATATTTTTCACTTGAGTATTGTCATGATATAACCTTTGTCAAACAAAGAGACATTGGAACGAGTTCAAAGAAATATTTCAGGTATAAACGATATTTGATTATATTTTACTAACCTATCAAAACAAGTTTGGATAGTCTTGTAGATGCAGGAATGTAACAAAACAAAATCGTTGAGATATGATATTTTTTAAAGGAGGGACCTAAAGTCTCGTTAGAAGATTATACAACATTGCTCAACATAAAGGATTGCACATTAAGGGATTAAGGGATCAAGCGACAAATCATTGGCTACAAAACCTTTGATCAACTTTCAAGGAAGATGGGCACACGTCACTTAAAGGATACGTATTATAATGAGGGGGAGATTTATTCAAGTTGCACTATTTTTCCCTTAACTAAGTTTTGTCCCATTGGGTTTTCTTAGTAAGGTTTTTAATGAGGCAACGTACCCGATCCAGACGTATCAGGGGGAGACAATACGCACTGCACTCTTTTTTCCTTAGCTGAGGTTTTGTCCCAATGGGTTTTTCCTAGCAAGGTTTTTAACGAGGCAGCATCTCCAAGCGTATAAAGTTGATAACCAAGGGGGAGTATTATAAATATATTGATATTGTGGTTATCAACGCCTAAAATAGAATAGGCCTATTCTCCAAGTTTCTTTACCCTATATATATTCCATTGTATTTATTCTATGAACACACCATCAATAATAAAACATCTCTTTCTCTCCCAATATCTTTTCTCATCTTCTTGCTATTAGGCTTATTCATAACACTATATATATATTGGAGGGGAACACGTGTGTTGTTGCAAAGGCGACAATTTGCTCTTTTTTAGTAGAATAGTAGACAGTTTCACAACTTACTACCAGGAACTTGCACAAACTAAAAGGAACTAAAAAAATCATGAAAACTTTCAAAAAGACGTTGCTGTGACATGGGTGACAAAATGACCTCAATTGATGCATCATTTGTGGCGGCGACATATGCTTATCGTGCTCTTCGGCTGTATTCTTCTAACTATCATGTTTTTAATGAAACTCGGTTGGCCAGCACGTTGCGGCGGGTGTCACCGAAGCTTTTTTGAAGAGCGTCATCTAACGTGACCTTCCTTTAATCCAATAAAATAGTTTGAAAAATGACAAAAAGTTTCACTAGTACACAATGAAGAACAAAACCTCCAAAAATACAAAGGGACTACATCAAACAATAAAGACAAATTGGATCTAAATAATCCCAAATTTCTCAATTTGGCCGATAATAATCCCAACTCAGTTATTGGCCGATAATAATCCAAACGGGTTCACTTTTGGCTGATAATAGTCTGCGTTAAATATAGTTTAACGGAGTTAAGTTCTTTTCCGAATGACAAACTGATGTTTTAGGGCTTTTTTATTAGAACGAGGATACGAGTTGATTGATGTAAAATTTACCTCGAAATACTGCCCCAAACAACGAAAACGGTGCTTCAATTCGGGTGTTTAAACTTCCAATTAACAAAAATCAAGTCGTTTGAAGCATCGTTTCGAGGTAAGTTTTACATAAATCGACTCGTATCCGCGTTCTAATCAAAATCCATAAAACATCAGTTTGTAACTCGGAAAAAAGATTAACCCCGTTAAGCTATTTTTAACGGCGGACTGTTATCGGCCAAAAGTAGACTAGTTCGGATTATTATTGGTCAATAACTGAGTTGGGATTATTATTGGTCAAATTGAGAAAACTGTGATTATTTAAATCCAATTTACCAACAACAAAATAATCTAAACAACACTCTATGTCAAACCATGAACTCAAAAACCATATAACATCAATAAACAAAGATCCATAAAATTGAACTTTAATTTCATAATAGGAAGAACTTGCATAAAAGGCTAGGTCTTCTAATATATTAAATAGACAAATGCATTGCAGAAGCATGAAGATAATACTAGCATGAAAGACGGCTGGTTAACACAGCAGCCCCTTATGGATGCATACCCGGACCTTTTTCGGCCCGCAAAATCGAAAAACGACAAGGTTGCGGCTTGTGTGGATGGGGCGGGGGTAAGTTGCAGATGGGATTGGGTGAATCACCCAAATACCATAACAGAGTGGGAACAACTATGAGATTTGATGTCCAGGTTGAAGCAAGTTCGCTTAAAAGGAGGCAGGGACGTTTCGGCTTGGGTTAACAATGAAGGAGAGCCGTTTTCAGTCAAACATCTGAGGTTGGAAATTGCCTCAGCTAGTTTAAACGTTGATGACTTAAACAGCAGGTTTTGGTGGAACGTCTGGGCTCCGCTGAAAACTAATGATCTAATGTGGAGGGCATACAGGGAAAGATCGTGATGTGTCCCACTTGGTTTGATAGATAACCCGTTAAAGTAGGTCAAGCTCCACAGAAAATAGAGAGAAACAAAATGAAATCTAGAGAGAATTTGAGACTTAATATTTTTCATTCAAAAACTCTAAAAGACTAATTCATCCCCTTTTAAGGAGGTACAAACTAACAACTAAACCACTACTACCCTAAAAATTAGAAAACATGGAAACATGTAGAACTGGTCATCCCCACGATCTCCATTCTAGCACCCTACACTATTACTAAAAAATAGAAAACAAGTAATTAATAAAAAAGTTTGATTATTGACCACGTGACCATTCTCCTTATTGACACCTGCATGGGCTTACGGGTAGAGGCACATAACAGACCGCTTCCGGAAAAGATTTACTCGCTAGAGGAATAAGTATTCCCGATACCCAATGCCCGAGATGCGAGATAGAGGACGAAGACGCTGACCACATTTTCGCCACATGTTTGTGGTCGAAATGCATATGGTGGAATGTCCCAGTTTGGATGCGGATAAAACCTCTAATGGATTTTAACAACTTGGAGGAAATTATCTCTAGGTTGAAAGAATGCCCAGGTGGAAAAATTTGGAAACGGCTTGGATACACCGTGGCTACGGCAATGACAAGGAGAATAGGGTACGCAAGAAACATGAAGACTTTTGATGACTCTTTCATGCCCGTCAACAAAATGCCAAAGCTTATAAAAGAAGACGCCTTCGTTTGGGTGTGCAATCGTGCGAAGATAAAGTCCCAATCATGGGACAAATGGAGAGAATTTGATGTAATAGACATTCTGTAATCTGCCTTTTGCTGCATTTTTTCTTTTCGTTTTGTAATGTTTGTTTCCCGATTTCTTGCTGGCTCTTTATATTTATATATAAAGTGTTGTTGCCGTTCAAAAAAAATTGTAGCAAACCGAAGAATTAAAACTTACTCAAGAATGGTGCAGCGCAAAACAAGATAACTCGAAGAAAGATGCAAAAAGAGCCGTCAAATATAGTTTAGTAGATACGAAAGGGTTTAAGTTGCGCCCCCTCAATTTGATTGATGATTGATGAAACGTTACTGTCGCATATACAAAGTTGGTTTACCAGACCACAAAGAATAGAGAAAGTGGACCTAAGCTCCTTATTACTGGCAAGAGAATTCAAGGAGTAATGTCACTTCTTACAATTCCCACATAGTTTTGTACTTATAGATATGTGTCTAATGTTGTTTTCAATTGGTCATTTGGTTGAATACTTGCATCTGTAACATGATTTCAAATCCTTATGTTGAGCTAGTTGAAGCTGTGGTATTGATTTTGAAATTCAAATGTAGGTTGATAAGTCAATTTGTATGTAAGAGATGATAATTTAGGGATTTGGAGGCTTTACATTCCATTTCTAACAATAACATAATACACTGCACCTCATACCCCCAATGTTTTGGTTAGAAGTGTAACATTACCTCTACCCCGTAGAAATAGAGAGGTTGCTTCCAGTGATACCCCCGACTCGATTGTAGTTTTGCATCAAGCTTTACACATAAGGCACATAACACTCAGCAATCGGGACAAACACCGATTAGTGCATGTACCCTTTTGTCTTTCAACTATCAACGCCACCACATGATGCATGATTAAACGTCCTTAGCTTTTAACGTTATTTTCACGAGATTAGTAAAATAACGTTAAAATTAGTGCACTTTCACTTTTGCTCCCCGATGGCTCACGCATATATAAATTATATGCGCATACCGCAAGCGGGGCGTAAAAAAAAAGATGCTGGTGTAGATTCAAAGTAAGCATGCATGCTAAGTGCTTTAATGTCATTAAAGAAAAAAGCACAATAAAAAATGTCAAGAATGGGATTCGAACCCATGCCCTTTCGGACCAGTACCTGAAACTGGCGCCTTAGACCAACTCGGCCATCTTGACTTTCGGCTGTAGTTCATCACAAAAAGTATTCAAAAACGGTTTCTAGTTCTAAATTCAACCCAAGCTTTGCTGGTCTTGAAGCTTTTGTGCTGCTAAATATGAAACTTGCATCCTAAGGCTATGCGGTATGGGGGACGTCCCCATACCGTCGAGGTCCGGCGACGCCAGCAACACCATCCCGCCCCCCACCCCCCCGTCCCAACGTCTCAGGCTCGACGTTGGGGACGAAGCAAAATAAGTGGGCCCCCTCCTAAAAGTAGCCGTTACAAATAAAAAAAATTTAAATTTCCCAAAACAAGCAACGGTAAAAAACATAAATTATATAAATTTCAAATCCATTTTCACCTCCATTCACCATTTTAACCTCATTTTCTCATCCCTCACACTTTATTTTTATAAATATTCTTCCACTTTTATAGCCTTATACTCTACCATGGATCCCTTCAACAACCCGAACAATCCCAACAACCCGGCCCAACCGAATGTTTTCTCGGTTCTCGGTTCCGGGATATTATCCGACGCTAGAACCGAACCAATTCTCGCAATATTCATCAAATGCCTTTGCGTCTTTCCTACACTCACCGACAGTGGCGGAACTAGGATTCGCGCCAAGCGGTAACGTTTTATAAATAAGCGGTAACGAAATCGAAAAACGTCAAATTTTCCAAAATTTACACTAATTTTACACTACCGCCGGAGCGCCAAGCCGTAGCGGAGGCTACCCCTTATATCTATGTACATCCGCCCCTTCTCACCGAACCAATTCGCTCAATTCTCTCAAAATCAAGCCCTTCAACAAATTATGATGCGGGGTGCTTTTAATTTCCCACTGAACCTGACGCCACCCGTTCAACCCCAACCGATCCCGACGCAACCCGTTCAACAATCCGAACCCGACGACGATGTGGAGGTTGTTCCCGAAATCCAACCGCCTAAATGTAGGATCGTTTTGGGACCCAAACGAGTCATTCAGAAGAGGTCTTCACCAATACAAAAGGCGGAAACAGATGTATCGGTGTTATTTCAGCTGAATTGCAGATCGATTACAATGCTGTAGACACTTCGGCAGAGCTTCGCTACCGGAATCAGAATCGTTACAAATGAATTGGCACGACAGGTATTTATAGGTGAGCTAATTTCGCACGAAATCATCTCATGCGAAATTAGATTTCATACGAAATCTAATTTCGTGCGAAATACTCACAAACACACTTTTCTCGTTTTGCGTGCCCTGGTCTATCTATTACAATACAAGACTCGATACAAGACGAAGTCGACATACGTATGCACCAACAGACTCCCCCTTGGATGTTGACGAAGTCTTCGGTGTCGAGTCTTCGGTTGTCAAACCTTCAGTCTTTATCAGTCTTCTCGTTCTCTCCAAATATTCTCCATTGTAAGCATACTTAATCAAATTCTTTCTCTTTCTCTTCCAGAATCTCAACCTGGCTTTATACTCTTCTTGATCAGGTCTCTTGATTTCTTATCCTCAGAATCGTAATCCTGGCTCTTATCCTGTTTCAGCATTAACAACTTCAGACTCCCCCTTTCGATCAGCTGGGATCGCAGTCTGGAATTTACTTCTCACAGGTTCTAAGATCATAACCTGGCTTTTCTCAAACTTCATTCCTGCACAATCTCTACCACAAACATAAGTTTCACAAATTTAAAATTTATCAAATTTATAACACTTGCAGTAATAGAATGATTTAACATTTAAAAACTTCTGATGATCACTTGTAAGCAAACATTCAAAATTTATTTATTCTCTGAAAACCACTTGTAAATTTTTCTTCACACAAACTCTCCCCAAACCTGTTCATCATGTTTAGCACTTGGAATTTTGAAAATTAGCTCTTCAACATCAGTTGTCGAAAATCTTTTTGGATTTTACAAAAGTTTATGCTAAAACACACTAAAAAATTTTTGGATTTTGTTTTTAATCAAACGCATTAAAGAAATATTTACAAACAATATTTTTGTGAGTTTGTGTAAGAGGATCATATTAGTTTTTGAGAAAAAACACCAACACCGTTAAGCTTTAAACATTTTAAGTTCTAAACGATTCACTTAGATTGTCAGTATACTGATCCACTTAAATTTTCACACAAATTTCAACTGTTTCGAGATACGAGATTAGTGTTTTAGATACTTGAACTTATTTGTGTGTCCCACCTCAGAATATACTCCCGTATCCAGATCCCAATATTCAGTCTTACAGGTGAGTATACCTAGATGATATATGTAAAGGGTTAAATGCGAGGGTCATGAGAGCTCAGGCTATTGCTTCCGCAAAATCAGAGAGATGATGGCTTCGACTTTAGGTGTGTTCCCTTTAGAGAATCTTTTCTTCAACAGCACATGATTAGCATTTTGCAATGTTTTATCATTTTTTATGCTGAGGGGGGTGCTATATTTCAAGCAAGCAGAAAGTATTATACGGGGACTAGGCCATTGCATCCGCAAAATCAGAAGTCCCGGGATAATACCCCAGATATCACTAAGCATAAAGACCTAGTATCTCAGAAAGAGGGACCTTTCAAACAAGATTTTGGGGGTTACCCATATATCCGAGAGATGTTCCCCACGATATAAGCAAGTTTGAAATTTAGGTTTATATCTCGACACAATCTACTAAATGTGCAAAAACCTACTGGTATATCATCAGTGAGACCGTTTATCACATTTTAACTTTCCAATTCTTTAGCGTGCTGTGATAGTCCACTGATGTACTATCATGTCCTCTTTTCTCAAGAAAACTCATTTTTGATTTTATCATGTTTTTGGCTTTTTCAAATTTTCTAATGTTTTTGGATTTTCTGAAATTTCTTACTCCTCCTAAAATTCAAAATCATTAAAAAAATTTGAAAACAAACTGTACAAGTAAAAATGACAACTGATATCGAATCACTTCAAATCGCCATTCACTTGGCATAAACAATCAGAACTCCCCATGACAACAAACTATTTTCCCATTAAGATTTCAAAACATTTAAGTTTGTTTTAATCAAAATGATTTTTCCGGAAAATAAGTTTTGTTGATTTCATAAAACCACTTGTAGGTTAGGGGACTAATTCATCACTTTGTTTTCCAATTTTTAACGAAAGTTAAATCAAGTTCAACTTAATGACCTTGATTAACCATTTGTAGATAAACCAATAACCACTTGTAGATTTACCAATCAAACATAATCAAGAATGATGCCGATTCATGCTCCACGATTGCCAACTTGGGAGATCCGGCAAGTCAGGTTTTTCAGTTAGAGAGATTCTCCCAAGCCTGACGGTCCTTGGGAGATTTCGAGTTACCAACACTCGGTTGCTTACCTGCCATCTTTTTCTCATAGAATTCTTTTACCCCTTTGACCCTTCGATCAATCATTTTTCTAAAAATATGTTTTACTTTGGGGTTGAAAACCTTTTCAACATCAAAGTCTTTCTTTTTAGGAAAAAATTGATTTGAAATTTCAACTTTACCAATTTTTTGCTTAAAATTCTCAGCCCACAATGGTGGAAAATTGACATCATCCATTGGCGGTACTGATGTTTCCAATTTTAAATCAACACGTGGCTCCCCTGACTTTGTGGAATCAGATTCATCGCCAGAATTTTCACTTGAATTCTTAACAACCCATTTTTGGTTGTTAAGTTTCTCCTTTCTTTTGTAAACATTTTTCGAACATTCACCAACCTCAAAAGTTGAATTTTCAAAAACTTTAAATCTGTTCGTTGATGGTTCGGTTTTCTCAACAATCTTTTCTTTCAGTTTACCAGAGACTCCTTGTTTTGTTTGTATTGCCTTTGGACAATTCCTGGCAATGTGACCAACTGTTTTACATTGAAAACAAGTTCTCGTCTCTATCTTCTTCTGAGCAACACTTTTATTCATTTCTTCTTGCTTCTTGGCAAGGAATTCTTTGTTGTATTGCTTTCTGAACACTTGCTCTTTTTCTTCTTCAGATGATTTTCCTGTAACAAAAACAGTTTTTGGTTTATAATCTTTTTCATTTTTATGATTTTTTGATGGAATAAAACCAAGACCTTTCTTTTTGAAATTACTGTTATGGTTTGGTTTCTTTTGATAACCAGAACCAGAACTGTAACCCTTTTTCTTGTTTAACCTTTGTTGAACTCTTGAGGTGTAAGGTTTAGGTTTTCCAGAAAGATTTACATCTTTTATTTTAGAAATATTAATTTCTGTTAATTTAAAAACCTTTTTGATCATTTCAGTTTTAACACCTCTTATTGGAAATGACTCATCAGAATATAATTTGTCAGAATCTTTCAAAGTATATGCTACTTTGATCGGTTCGTCATTCAAATTAGATTTTGATAACAAAAATTCTTTATTATAAACCCGTTTGTCCTTTTTGACTGTTGAATTTGACGTGTTGAACTCAGACTTTGACTCTGATTTGGACTCCTCCGTTTCATCCTTATCTAACACCTGATCGACCACTTTCTTTACTAACTCAGACTCATGATCAGTGTCAGATGATGTGAACGTAACATCAATGTTTTCTGGCAAATTATCTGAAGACTCAGACTCTCACTGTAAGTTTGTTGCCTTTTTTACTCTTTCTGAATTTGGATTTCGAGGAGAATATCCATTTTCGACCGGGGGTGGACATTTGTTATAGACAACCCTTTGTTTCTTACCAGAAATCTTCACTTCATCATCTTCTTTTGTTTCAGACTTTTTCTCTTCAGATTTTTCTTCTTCAAAAGTCTTCATTTCTTCTACTATGGGATAAATCCTGTCAACCACAAAAGTAGAACATGAGTAACTTTTTAACAATCTATTAACTCTCTCGGTTTCTATTCTCTGAGTTTCCAGTTTCAACTCAAGCTCAGCACACTTTTCAGTGTAATAGTTGACATTGTCAAGCTGTCTCATGTATGCTCCTTTGAGTGTATTCATTGCTATGGCTTGTTCACTGCTTGTCTCGTTGTATTGATTCATGGCTTTGTTCAAGACATCATATGATTCTTTCAGCCTTTTTATGTTGTGTAGCAATTCATTGTTTTGCTTTATCAGAGATTCACAGTTCATACACTTCTTAGAAATCTTGACTGCATCAGCATCTGTTTTAATTTCAAATGCTGGAATTTCTTTGACTTTTCTCACTTGAATTTCTTCTTCAACCTTTTTCTTTTTCTCAGCTTCAGCTTTTCTCATTTGCTCTTCTTCTTCTTCTTCTTCTTCATATTTCTTCTTTTTCTCAGCTTCAGCATTTAAATGTTTTCTGATTTTTTCTGCCCAATAGTCATCAGTATAATCATTAATAACCTGAGCAACAAAACCTTTAGCCAAGAATTCTTTGTTTGGACAATAATTGTCCCAGCTGAAACCTTCGGGCAATTTTTCATCCTCTTGATCTACCATACATGCTTTACTATCATTTGAAATATATTTATCCCAACTGGATCCTTTTGATGAACTTCCAACATCTTGATTACCAACACAAGCTTTCTTTGAAATTTCAATTTCTTTCCTAGCATGAGCAGTTTGTGGCTGTTGTTGTTGATATGGCTGTTGAGCAACTTGATGATAAATCGCCTTTCGATAGTAGTCGTTGTTTCCAAAAGGATTTTGAGCTCCACTTGCTTCGCGATTTGTGCACTCTCTTTTGAAATGCCCTTTTTTCCCTACAACGAAAATAAGTAACTTTAGATTGATCAAATCCTAAAGTTGAAACATTTGCATCACGAAAATCATCTCTGCCTGTGATTTGTTTAAACTTTTCCGCTCGTCTCAACACACTCGCCAAACACCACTTTATATCTATCAACTCCATCTCCTCAGCATCAACTTGATCGTAATCCTCTTTTGTAAGCATTGGATTCCCGATTCTCCCTGCAACTAAACTACCATAAGATTCAAGTACAGTCACCAACAAAGACATATGGCTTTTAGCTACTTCCTCTGAATAGTTTTGATCATTTTCCAGATTTAATGCAATATTGCATTGAAGTACTTTGCCACTCTTTGTTGCTGTAAAATGTGGATCAAATGATGGAAATGAAGTAAATCATGTTTTGCTGCTTGATCCCTGAGATGAACTTTCAGAAGGACTTTTTGCATTGAGGGTCGTTTCAATCTTTGGTGAAATATTGTTCTTCTCACTAACTCCACCTTTGTAATACAACCCAATGTCTTGTTCTCCATCATAGTTCTTCATTCTAGCAATTTTCCTTTGTTCCATCTCTTGAGCTTCAAGATGTTTAATAAACTCACTTAGCGTGATATTGTTAAAATCTGGTTTATTTTTCAACATCATCAAATACGTCCCCCAAACATCATGTGGCAACGCATCAGCCAGTTTCTCAATCAACTCATCTTTATCTTTGTTGATACCCAATCTGTTCATGTTTTTCACCAAGTTGCAATATCTTTCGATAATCTGCTTGGTGTTCTCTGTTCTCAAACCACGAAATAGATCAAACTCTTTTTTTATAAGCGATTTTTTGTTCTTGAGCATATCGGTACTTCCCATGAACTTTGATTCCAACTCTTTCCAAATCGAAAATGCACTTCCATTATGTTGAAGTAAAATCAAGATGTCTTCTTTAATCGTTTGCTGCAACAAACTAACCATCAATTTCTCATCTTTGTATTTCTTTTTCTCTTCAGCACTCAATTCTCTAATTGGTATTTTCACATTATTGTTCCCAACTGGTCTAGCATATTGAAATTCAGTATGTTCCCATGCATCTAAGTGATATGCTTCAACCCAGTTAGCAAAACGTTCGGCCCATCCACTAAACTCATTAATGTCCATAAGCTTAGGTGGTTTTTGCGTTGTTCTCGTCTCATTTTCAAGTAATGTACTCTGAGCAATAGTCATCGGACTAGCAAAGGCATTATAAAACTCGTTCTCCATGATTAATTTTCAAAAGTTCACAAACTGTCAGTTTCAAACGAAATACCCTGCTCACACGAAATCAATTTTCACACGGAATCAAGTTTCAAACGAAATCAATCCTCTTTCAAGCGAAATCAGCATATTTTTCACGCGAAATAGGCTTTCATATGAAATAACCTTTGGTGTGTAACACCCCGAAAACGGGTTTGGTAATCAAACCTCGTTAATACTAAAAGACGGGTAAAGTACCATTAGTAGTAAAATTTACCCGGTGAATATTAGGATTTTTAAGTAAGTAAACCTAATATTTAATAAAAAGATAAATAAAGGTCTATGGATAAATAAAGTTTATAAAAGGTCTGAGTTAACGGGACCTAAAATAAACTTAGTCGTAAATATCCCCGAACCCGCTAAGTTAACTAGAAATGTTTGGTTTAGTTAATAAGAGGGAATGTGGATTTAAAATAAGAAGGTTGTGACTGATTTAATAAATAACTAAACATAAGGGGCTTATGTTGCTAAGTTTGATACTAACTAGGAATTTTAACCTAGTTAGTTACAAGTCTAGAAATAGCTTATAATAGGGTTAAATAACCAAAACTATATGTTAAACAAAAGTGAAGGGACTAATGATGATAAAAGTGAAACTTAAGTTGCAAATTTTAATAAAAAGAAAAACCAAACACCCCATTTGGGGGTCTGGTCGATCAAGAAGAAGCAGGGGGCGACACCCCCATTCTCAAACTCTAAACATCCACAAAATCAATCAATTGAAGGCTAAATTCTGTCCCAAATCAAAATCCAATCATAGATTACTGATCCTCATCACAAGGGGATTACAAGGTATGTAAAATTTTGAGAAATCTGTCAACTTGAAATTCTCATGATTTTGGAAAATCTGAAATTAGATGTTGCATGTGTGTTTTATGATGATTTAGGAACACTATAGTGTCTAGGGACAAACCCTAGACAAATACAAGTTGAAATCATGTAAAATTTTAGTGAAACCTATGAACACCATTGTAGGTGATTAGTGGGTTATGTGTAATTTGATGAACATTAGGAAATAGAGTGTTGATCTAGTGTAAATTGACAATTTTGAAGTGATTTTAGAAATTTAGAAGTTAACAATCATGTAAAATGGTTGATTGGGGTGAAATTAGGACTAAGTGACGACCTAGAAAGTTGTTATATAACCATGTAAAAATCTGCCCCTAAAGTGTTTGTGAAAATGCCTCAAGGAAGGCTTAAAATTGAAATTTAAAGTTAAAACGCATGATTGTAATGATTTAGCGAATTATGCGATAAATGATTGTAAAAGGGTTCTAAACGGATTGCGAATTGAACTCTTTAGGCGAGGAATCCGGATCGTCAAATGGACAAGCCGGAGGTGATACACGCTTGAAAGGTGTGCTTTAAAGGTACGTAACTACGATTCTGTTACGTTATGCTTGATTCCGTATTCTAGCTAGTAGATTTTAAATTAGCATAATACATGAAATTGGCATTTACTTGAAGTGATGAAGATCACTAGGTAAATAAACGGGTCAAAAGGTGAAATTATCACCCTTTGACAATATTGTCTAATGGTTTGTCGAGTTACATGTTATAGGAATAAATAGCAAAAGGATAAGTACATCGCTATTGCTTAGCGGCTATTAAGGCAAGGTATTGAAACGGGTCAATATATTGATCCGAGCCAGATATGTATATTAACACAACTCATCATGTAGAATGTGGAGTTCTATAAGAGTTAGACAATGTTAAAGTGTAGATATTCGGTTATCTTTAAGGTAAACCGAATAAATTGAATTATGTTCATGGTGTTTTAGAAGCACATGGGTTTATAAATAAGATTATAGTTAAAAGAGTCGGATTTTGGGTCAATCAAGTATTTAAAGGACCCTTGTCGTAAAAGAAGGACCAAAATTGACCAAAATACCCTTGTTGGTTAAATTTAACAAACAACCCTTAAAGGTTGTTTGGAAACGAGTTTCATGATTAAATAAATACTTAGAATAAGTGTAGAAGTTGAAAGATGTAATACGTTAGTCAAATAGCTCTATTTGAGTCTTGCCGTAAAATAATAATCCGAAGGGTAAAACTCGGAACATATAGATATACTCATTGAAATCCAACACACAAAGAGTTGTATTTGAAGATTACTTGGTAAGAAATGTAGGAATAAGATGCTAGAAATGAATGAAAGCGATTTCAAGCTTTAAAGTGCTTAAATACCCTTAACAGGTCAAAATAAGCATACGAGCGAAAACGGGTTTAAATTGGGTAATAAACCTATGATTAGAATCTAATATGGTAGGTAACATTAATTTGAAGAAGATTATGTAATATAAGAATCAAACAAATATGTTTGTTTGATAAAATGCATAAACGGGTTAAAATCCGGTAAAAAGGGTAATAAGCCGAAGAGTTAAAATCTGAAATTTTATTATGTAGGATGTTGGATTTTAACTCCACATGATGGAAAATTAAATTATGGACGCGTAGGAAAAAGAATCGGGTAAAACGGAGTAAAAACGAGAGAGTTATGCTCGTTTCCGTGAAATCGGGTCATGCTGGGAATATGCATCAACTGTTAAACAAGAAGGCTGTGAAAACAGGGGCTAGGCGTGACGCGAAGCCCCTTGGCGTCACGCGAAGCCCCCTGTTCCGGGGAAAAAAATATTTTGTGATTGTTGACCCATTTAACTTGTTTATAATGATTATTTAACTATCAAAACTAACTTTTAAGTTGGTTTTGATCTTAGGTGATGTTGGGCATGCTACGGATGATGATCAAGCAACTATGAAGAACCGAACACACGAGATTAAAGCTTCCGCACGGCGTTACGTCATAACTTTTAAATGGCAAACTTATGTATATTATATTGAAAACTTTTAAGTTGTAAAAAGTTTTAAATTACTCGTATTTTCTAAGGATACTTAATTGTAATTACATGTTTATTTTCGTTATTTATACGAAAACCTTTAAATTAATAACAAGGGTGTTACAAGTTGGTAATCAGAGCTCAAGGTTGTTGACAAATGTGTTCGGTTCTAGGCTTGATCGCAAATCATGTAAGTACGTGTATTTTAATGGTTTAGCATGTTAAAGTGTTGTAAACAACACATAGGGTTATCGTGTAATATACGATACCTCAATTAAATAATAGATATAGTTAACAAAATTACGTGCGTTAACACGTATAGTAGAAAAGCCTTGTATTATGATACAGGCATTTAGTAAAGTTGACATTACTAACTTTTATGAATGCTTTAATTGGAGGAAACTCGCATTTGAAGATGACGAGGGTTGAACAAATTACGAATATGATAGAGGAACGGTCCGAAGTATGACAAGAGGAGCATGCTCACCGAGGACTAAATCGCGTAACGGTCGCGAACAAGGTTAATGGCAAGGAACGCCCGTCGGGGCAAACATTACCAGGTGCACATTTTAAATATAATCGCACAAATAGTAATATGCAACAAATAAGTAGAAATTGAAAGTTGCATATGTAGATTAAAAACTTGGAAAAACCCGAATAGAAAATGTATTCGGGATATTGTTTCCAAGAGAAACAAATAGAGGCATTACTTACATAGGGCGTGATGTGAAAACTATAAAAAGGTCATGTGTGTCATGTGTTAATCGCTTACTCTGGCCAAGTAAGTAGTGACATATGATACCATGAACTTCTTATAGCGGACACATTTACATCCGATGTAGTAAGGGCAGGGTGAATGGGACTAACTAAAAATGTACCCAAAATGAGTCAAACAAGTAAGATGTTTGATAATAAACGTAAACGCAAGTCGGATGACAGGGAGCGTATTACGTTAGAATAACGAGCCCAAGAGAAGGGACAAAGATTAAAGTAAATGAAAATACATACCAACTAATGAGAATGCTAAGGCATATAGGTAAAGTTTGACTGTCATAAGTGATGAAATTCACACAGACAAGTCAAATGGGTAGAATAAAAGAATAAAAGACTTGACTAAATAAAAGCGATGGATTTCGCTAAAACGATCAAATAAATTAAGATGATGTCTAAAACCATATAAGAATGGTTACTTAATGATAACTTCGGTAAAGATACCCGATAGATGGGTAGGATTTTGAAAGCATGCGTAAACCAAGAGACGGGTACGCGAAATAGAAAGTCAAAGGACTCGGATTAAGAGTCATGACTAAAAGATGACAAAAATTTTCGCAAACATAAATTTTGGTAATTACGTTCAACCATTTCAAAGTTGGACGGGTCAAATAAAGAATAAAGTTTGACATTCATAAGTGATGAAAATTCACCCAAAATGAGTCAAACGAGTCAATTAAGGAATAACGCTTAATATAATAGGAAAACGCAAACCGGTGAAACCGGAAAGCTAAAAATAATAAGATAGAAGGACTCGGGTAATGGGTTGTAAAGAAGTATAAGTATGAACCGGGTAATGGTAAGCGTATGACAAACCGACGTGTAAATGACGCTAGAAGTCGTAAAGTCGGAAAGGATAGTCAGAAAGTAAACAAATGAAACCTTAGACTACGGTTAAGGTCAAATAAAGTTCAAAAGTAAAATTAAATGATTCCAAACATAACAAAGGATGCTTTAAAGCTATATAGGTATAAATAGACAATGGAATACAGACTAGAATAAAAGATGATCTACGGGATCATCATAACCTACGGGATATTAATTAGTGTAAGGGTTTACGGGGCCAAAATGACCCACGGGTCATGAATTGAAGCAAAGGGATCATAAGGGCCTCGTCTTAAAGAGATGAAAGCGTAAGGAAATAGCCTAAGAGGTTAAGTGAAGGAACCTACGGGTCAATAGTGTAAGGTGAGGGAACTTGTTACGATTCCCCGCGTAAAACGAGAACGGAAAACAATAAATTATGGGTTGTCAATTTCCTTGATATGAGTAATTGACATAGTTAAAGAGAAAAATGTTAGACTAAAATTCAGTTTTTGTAAGAAATAACATTTTTACAAATATAAATTCTGATAGGAAAATTGAATAGTAAGCATGAAAGATTCAAGTCTTGAAACTAATAGGCGCAAGACGATATATTCGAAAAAAGTGATATTCGAAAATGAAGGGTTGATATGAATTAAACAACCCTTAAATGTGACACGATCACGGTCAAGAAATGCAATGTGAGGTAGAATCGCATTATAACCAAGCGAGCGGTAAAAAGTAACTGGACTAATAAGTCTAGTTAGTGAGACCGGTGAAGGTCAGCAATTCAAATCGAGAAATTTGGTTTGCTTGTAAGCAGAGGATTCGGTATAACTGAACCGAATAAATAAATTTGAAAACAAAAGAAATTGTTGCTAAAAGTTAAAGATTTCACTAAAGACCTTTAAACGGGTCAAAATAACGGATTCATAAAGAGTTCGATAATAAATAAAAGCGATGGATATCGCTAAGTTAACTAAACTAGTAGAAATAACGAAATTAAGTTATTTCAAGTTGCATAGGTCGTATGAGATACGTAGACAATTAGTGACCAAAAAGATGTTACCATACTTATCTAGTAATACGAACAATTGGTTAAAAGTATAAGTAATGTTTAAAAGATATCCCGGATCAAATACATTGAGTTTAAACTCAATG
The DNA here is from genome assembly GCA_030545235.1 of Helianthus tuberosus. NCBI lineage: Eukaryota > Viridiplantae > Streptophyta > Magnoliopsida > Asterales > Asteraceae > Helianthus > Helianthus tuberosus. Next base: position 24,999,337 of record CM060441.1, read on the forward strand.
AATTATGTAAGAAAATGTTTCGAGGACGAAACCTCTTTAAGGGGGGTAGACTTGTAACACCCCGAAAACGGGTTTGGTAATCAAACCTCATTAATACTAAAAGACGGGTAAAGTACCATTAGTAGTAAAATTTACCCGGTGAATATTAGGATTTTTAAGTAAGTAAACCTAATATTTAATAAAAAGATAAATAAAGGTCTATGGATAAATAAAGTTTATAAAAGGTCTGAGTTAACGGGACCTAAAATAAACTTAGACGTAAATATCCCCGAACCCGCTAAGTTAACTAGAAATGTTTGGTTTAGTTAATAAGAGGGAATGTGGATTTAAAATAAGAAGGTTGTGACTGATTTAATAAATAACTAAACATAAGGGGCTTATGTTGCTAAGTTTGATACTAACTAGGAATTTTAACCTAGTTAGTTACAAGTCTAGAAATAACTTATAATAGGGTTAAATAACCAAAACTATATGTTAAACAAAAGTGAAGGGACTAATGATGATAAAAGTGAAACTTAAGTTGCAAATTTTAATAAAAAGAAAAACCAAACACCCCATTTGGGGGTCTGGTCGATCAAGAAGAAGCAGGGGGCGACACCCCCATTCTCAAACTCTAAACATCCACAAAATCAATCAATTGAAGGCTAAATTCTGTCCCAAATCAAAATCCAATCATAGATTACTGATTCTCATCACAAGGGGATTACAAGGTATGTAAAATTTTGAGAAATCTGTCAACTTGAAATTCTCATGATTTTGGAAAATCTGAAATTAGATGTTGCATGTGTGTTTTATGATGATTTAGGAACACTATAGTGTCTAGGGACAAACCCTAGACAAATACACGTTGAAATCATGTAAAATTTTAGTGAAACCTATGAACACCATTGTAGGTGATTAGTGGGTTATGTGTAATTTGATGAACACTAGGAAATAGAGTGTTGATCTAGTGTAAATTGACAATTTTGAAGTGATTTCAGAAATTTAGAAGTTAACAATCATGTAAAATGGTTGATTGGGGTGAAATTAGGACTAAGTGACGAGCTAGAAAGTTGCTATATAACCAAGTAAAAATATGCCCCTAAAGTGTTTGTGAAAATGCCTCAAAGAAGGCTTAAAATTGAAATTTAAAGTTAAAACGCATGATTGTAACGATTTAGCGAATTATGCGATACATGATTGAAAAAGGGTTCTAAACGGATTGCGAATTGAACTCTTTAGGCGAGGAATACGGATCGTCAAATGGACAAGCCGGAGGTGATACACGCTTGAAAGGTGTGCTTTAAAGGTACGTAACTACGATTCTGTTACGTTATGCTTGATTCCGTATTCTAGCTAGTAGATTTTAAATTAGCATAATACATGAAATTGGCATTTACTCGAAGTGATGAAGATCACTAGGTAAATAAACGGGTCAAAAGGTGAAATTATCACCCTTTGACAATATTGTCTAATGGTTTGTCGAGTTACATGTTATAGGAATAAATAGCAAAAGGATAAGTACATCGCTATTGCTTAGCGGCTATTAAGGCAAGGTATTGAAACGGGTCAATATATTGATCCGAGCCAGGTATGTATATTAACACAACTCATCATGTAGAATTTGGAGTTCTATAAGAGTTAGACAATGTTAAAGTGTAGATATTCGGTTATCTTTAAGGTAAACCGAATAAATTGAATTATGTTCATGGTGTTTTAGAAGCACATGGGTTTATAAATAAGATTATAGTTAAAAGAGTCGGATTTTGGGTCAATCAAGTATTTAAAGGACCCTTGTCGTAAAAGAAGGACCAAAATTGACCAAAATACCCTTGTAGGTTAAATTGAACAAACAACCCTTAAAGGTTGTTTGGAAACGAGTTTCATGATTAAATAAATACTTAGAATAAGTGTAGAAGTTGAAAGATGTAATACGTTAGTCAAATAGCTCTATTTGAGTCTTGCCGTAAAATAATAATCCGAAGGGTAAAACTCGGAACATATAGATATACTCATTGAAATCCAACACACAAAGAGTTGTATTTGAAGATTACTTGATAAGAAATGTTGGAATAAGATGCTAGAAATGAATGAAAGCGATTTCAAGCTTTAAAGTGCTTAAATACCCTTAACGGGTCAAAATAAGCATACGAGCGAAAACGGGTTTAAATTGGGTAATAAACCTATGATTAGAATCTAATATGGTAGGTAACATTAATTTGAAGAAGATTATGTAATATAAGAATCAAACAAATATGTTTGTTTGATAAAATGCATAAACGGGTTAAAATTCGGTAAAAAAGGTAATAAGCCGAAGAGTTAAAATCTGAAATTTTATTATGTAGGATGTTGGATTTTAACTCCACATGATGGAAAATTAAATTACGGACGCGTAGGAAAAAGAATCGGGTAAAACGGAGTAAAAACGAGAGAGTTATGCTCGTTTCCGTGAAATCGGGTCATGCTGGGAATATGCAGCAACTGTTAAACAAGAAGGCTGTGAAAACAGGGGCTAGGCGTGACGCGAAGCCCCTTGGCGTCACACGGAGCCCCCTGTTCCGGGGAAAAATTTATTTTGTGCTTGTTGACCCATTTAACTTGTTTATAATGATTATTTAACTATCAAAACTAACTTTTAAGTTGGTTTTGATCTTAGGTGATGTTGGGCATGCTACGGATGATGATCAAGCAACTATGAAGAACCGAACACACGAGATTAAAGCTTCCGCACGACGTTACGTCATAACTTTTAAATGGCAAACTTATGTATATTATATTGAAAACTTTTAAGTTGTAAAAAGTTTTAAATTACTCGTATTTTCTAAGGATACTTAATTGTAATTACATGTTTATTTTCGTTATTTATACGAAAACCTTTAAATTAATAACAAGGGTGTTACATGGTGCGAAATCATCTTCAAACGAAATAGCTAATTTCGTGCGAAATCAACTATTATATTCAAGCGAAATAACCTCTGAAGCGAAATACGATCTAATTTCGTGCGAAATAAGGCAATGTTCAAGCGAAATGATATCAAATTTCGTGCGAAATTAAACTTTCGGACAGTTTTTTCAAAAATTGATCATGTTTTACTTCGAATTAGGGTCTGATTCTTTCTAGGGTTTGTTAAAACACAGTTTCGCATAAAATGTGAAAAATTCAAGTCATTTTGACCGTGAAAAGTTGTTAAATTTTGAAAAGAAGGTGTAGAAATCAGATTTTGCAACTGAAATGATAAGAACTCTTCCTCCTGAGCTCTGATACCACTTGTAGGATCATTTTGGGACCCAAACGAGTCGTTCAGAAGAGGTCTTCACAAATACAAAAGGCGGAAACAGATGTATCGGTGTTATTTCAGCTGAATTGCACGAGAAATCACTTTAAACTGTCTTTTGATTGATATCAGATCGATTACAATGCTGTAGACACTTCGGCAGAGCTTCGCTACCGGAATCAGAATCGTTACAAATGAATTGGCACGGCAGGTATTTATAGGTGAGCTAATTTCGCACGAAATCATCTCATGCGAAATACTCACAAACACACTTTTCTCGTTTTGTGTGCCCTGATCTATCTATTACAATACAAGACTCGATACAAGACAAAGTCGACAGACGTATGCACCAACACTAAAGATAAAGGCAAACGAAAAAAAGGCAAACAAGTGGGGGGTGACAAACCGAAGTCGAAACCCTGGACGCCAATCGAAGAAGAAGCCTTAGCTAAGGCTTACATAGGCACGTCTACACACCCGACAAAAGGTTGGTATTTTTTTAAAGTTTATCTTTTTTTTTAAAGTTTATATATTTTTTTAAAGTTAATAGATTTTTTTGAAGTTTGTTTTTCTAATTTTTTTCTTAACAGTTTCTAATTTTTTTTAAAGTTTGTTTATTTTTTTAAATTTTAAATTTTTGTTAACAGTTTGTTTATTTTGTTTAAAGTTTTTTTATTTTGTTAACAGTTTGTTTATTTTTTTAATTTTTGGTTGTAGTGTGTTTATTTTGTTTAAAGTTTATACATTTTGTTTGTTTTTTTATTGGTAATAACCAAACGGGTGACGGGTTTTGGTCCAAGGTTTTGACGAAGTTCCTCGAGCTTATGGAACAAGGCCCGTATCGAGATATCGACTCGGTGTCATCAAAGTGGCTGAAAATGAACGGGTTCGTCAATAAGTTTTGCGACGAATATAATAAAATATATACAAGTGTGCGTCGTAGTGGCATGAGCGACGAGGATGTGTTCAAACAAGCGTTGGAGAAGTATAAGGCGAACAATAGTAATACCAACTTTGCACACGTTCGTGCGTGGGAAATTTTGAAAACGCACCCAAAATGGGCGTCGATTCCCAACGAGGTGGAGATGGCGAAACGGCAAAAAACATCGGAAATGGGTAGTTTTAGCGCCGGTGGATCGGACGCGAGGTGTCACATAAACTTAAATGTGACGCCGAGTTTGACGAAGAGGAATACGCCGTACATGAAGCGGAGCGTCCACCGGGCCGGGACAAATCAAAGAAGGAGCGGGCCAAGGGGAAAGAAAAGGAAAAGGTGGACCCGGAAATGGAAGAGTTTATGGAACATTTTAAAACGTACACGGACGTCTCGGCCCAAAAGGCGAAGGCGAAAGAGCGGGCCGTCGAAGAAAAGACTCGTGTGGCGGAAGAAAAGTTACGCGAAAAGGTCAAATTGTCCAATGAAAAAAATCCGAATTTCCGATGAAAAGATTAGGCTCAAGGAATGGGAAATAATGACGATGGATGTCGATGAGTATCCCGAGCCGAGATGTTCGATGTTGAAAAAACTACAAACTGACATCATGAAGAAGCATCAAATTATTTAATTCTATGTTTTTTTTGTTAAGTCTATGTTTTTTTTTAATTTATGATTCCTTTTTAAGTTTATGTAATGTTTTTAAATATTAATGAAAATATTTTGTTAATTTATTTGTTAAATGTTAAAAAAAAGTAGAAGATTAAAAAAAACATAAAAGTGGTGGGGTGGGATCATCTAGGACCATCCTCCATACCCCCTACTTTTGTGGGATGGATCATCATTGGGAGGACTATGACGTGTCGCCTACGTGGCGGATCATCCTCCCTTAGAGGACCATCATCATACCCTCTAGCCTAAGTAACTACGAGTAATAATCTACAAGAGTTAATTACGTTTTTCGTCCATGTGGTTTGTCAAAAATCACTATTTCCGTCTATTAGTTTAAAAATTGCGAAAACAGTCCATGTGGTTTCATTTTCGTAACTATTTCAGTCCAATAACTTAACACCGTTTAATTATTCTGTTAAGTTTTCGTGAAATGCCCAAATTACCCCTGTTGACCCAACTGTCATTTAATAAAAAACGTTGTTCACAGGATTCAAACCTGTGACCTTTGTGTTAGAAAGTAACTGTTAAACCATTGAGCCATGTATCCAACTTGTTATTAAACACATATTGTTTTTTTTAACATAAAACCCAGCCTGATAACCCTTTCTCTAACCCTCATTTACTGTCACCATCTTCACACTTTGCTCTCTCTGCAACCCACTATTCATCCACCTGCAACCTCTTCATCTGCTTTACCTCTCGCCACCACTCCTCCTCCATGAAACTCCCATCCAAATCATCAATTGTGTAGTCATTGTAGAGCCCATCATCAACCACTTTGCTGGCCTCAACGTTTAGATCTTGAATCTTGTTGTTTCCCGAAGGTTCTTGTGTGTTGTCATCCTCAATCCTCATTTATCCCATTTCTTGTTCACAAGGTTCTGACATAAAGAACCAAATCAAAGAAAGCTCAGTAGCTGAAGGGCATCCAGAATAACAGTTTAACGTCTGTCGATTATGCGTACTCGCATCGATATTATCTCTATTGTGGCTTACCAAATCACAATTCTGACAAAATTATTGTTTCTCATTCTCACATCTAACGATAACAGGCTGTGAATTACACACATCACACACAAGTGTTCTCATATGGCGTTGGGACAGTGGATTTGCAGAATGAACATCGCCGGAAAGATGGTGAACTTTGGTGGAGGATAGGGATGAAGAAGATAGGATGTTTAGGGCTGCTAGAAGACATGTTAAAAAGAAAACAATACGTGCTTAATTACAAGTTGAATACATGGCTCATTGCTTTAAAAATTACTTTCTAAAGCAAAGGCCACAGGTTCGAATCCTTTGACCAACGTTTTTTTATTAAATGCCAGTTGGGTCGACAGGGGCAATTTGGTCATTTCACTAAAACTTAACAGTATAATTAAACAGTGTTAAGTGATTGGACTGAAATAGTTACGAAAATGAAACCACGGGGACTATTTTCGTAATTTTTAAATTAATGGACTGAAATAGTGATTTTTGACAAACCACGAGGACGAAAAACGTAATTAACTCAATCTACAAAGTCAAAACCAATGTCACCTATAAATTTTTAGTCTGTTATATATAACGTGGTAATGCATTGACGAGGTCATGACCTTTTATCTATGGTATCAGTTTTTCTCGGTGCTTGGATTAAAAATATAACAACCAAGCATCAAAGTTATGGGAAAACCAACACCATATTAAAATTACGTTGTCACTGAAAAAACACACAATTGGGTAATGGATATTAGGTAATGGGTTATTGACTTATTGGTCACCAAATTATTTGATTTTCTTTTGCTAGTTGAGATCGCACCAATGCACGAGTCGATTAGTTTTGGCTTCGTCATCGATTAACCGGCCTCACTCTTTTTTTAATTTTAGATTCTAACAATTGTGGAATGCAATAAGCAATGTGTTATTGGGTAACTAACAAAATGGGACTTTTTTTAACCTGTAAAAATGGGCTTTATTTGAAATGGTAAGAATTTGAGTTTATTAAATAACTATAACCTTTTTCAACGTTTATACAGTTTTTTATATGATAAAAAATATATATAGTGTTTTCAAAAAAAAAAAAAAAAAAAACAGTGGAAAATAAGGTCAATTTTTTCAGCAATACCAATGTGGTGGATCGTAAAAAAGATTGGAGTCGTTAAAAATTTCGATATTATATGCTCATATATGAAACACGAAAAAAGATTAGTCCCGGTTAACACCAACACTTACAATGTAGCTCCGCGAGATATTTTATGTGTTACATGTGTATACACAATCATCAGATTATGGTTCTATAATAAGTGAAAGGATCAAATAAAAAGTTTGTTTTATGTGAGAAGCCTAAGAAACCATATGATATTGACATGTGTTTTTTTTAATTTAAAATGGAGGGGCATTTTGATCTAATTACATTTTATCTAAAAAGCCCTAGATTCAGGTCTGAACCACATCTTCATCATCTCCATAGCCACCCTTGCTCCACCACAACCACAACCATCTCTACCACCGGAAACACCATATCCACCGCCATAACCCCTCCATAATCACCATATCCACCACCGTATGATTCGTATACCACCAACAGGGAGATGAAATTGATGATTTTTTGAAGCTATACGATAAGTATAGACCCATACGCATCGTACTGCTTCAAGGGTTTTTGAAGAAAAAAACCCAAAAAACCGAACCTTTTAACCTAAAATTCAATTCAAATACATCGATTTAACGGTTGAAATTACAAAAAAAAAAATAACATATTTGTCGCAACCCACGACCCCTGCCTCGGGAGGCGGGCGGTCGCGGCCTACTCAGAGATGGTGGTATCGGTGTTTATCATTATTTGGCAGCGGAAATTTCATCAGAACCATAGTTAGGAAATATTTTATCAGAGTAAAACACCATACTTTTATAATAAATATATTGGGATAAAACCCAAGTTTTCATTACAATCATGTTTATAGGGATAAACCCTAATTTATTGAATAAAACATCTTTCTTTATTTAGGTAACTTTTATAGCCACATTTTTCCAAGTCTTCAGTGCTCTACAGCTGGCTTCTATTTTGGCTTTCACATTTTGTTACCTGAAACGCGTTTAAAAACATTTTGTCAGTGGGAAATACTGATGAGTGAATCCCAATTTAATCAAGACAGGTTTTATTCTTGTACAGTATTGAGGGCAATCAACAATTACATTTGTTTATTTTTCTACTTTAATTACCACCCACGGTACTGTCGACCCGACTTGTGGTCATGTTACTACTCACAGTGTAGTAACAAATTTTGTATACAAAACCCCAACATACCGACGATAATTGTAGAATCACAAATACTCAATCACTGTTAATTATAATGTAAAACAATTGAGGTTTTGTAAAAACAGTTTGCAAAAAAGTTTACAATAAGAAGGATTACTCACATTGCTAGTTTAGACTTTTCCTGGTGGTTTCCTGGTTATAATCTAATAATTTAAATAATGCACATGTGTTAGTATAATAACCCAATATTTACATTAGTTATACCCTCCCCGAGACAGAACTCCAACGACTACGTCGGGCAGAACCACGACAGCCGTTACGGAGCGCTAGATCAATCGGGCAGCGTATCTAATACGTAACCGGGGGTTAAAATACTTACAACGAGGCATAACTTTGCTATTTTAGTGGGTATAATGCCCAGGTATAGTGCTTACACTACAGAAATTTAGAGAGAAAAGTGTGTGATGAAAGGATTGCAAATGAACGTCGAAATCCAATTTATAGGGCTGGAACAAGGGGTCCTCCTGCCCCCCGTACGCCTTAGCTTACTCCTACGCGGCCCGCGACGTAGGTCGGGTAGGCCCTAGCCTTGACTGGTCACACACATAGACTCGACACGAAGCTGCCACGTGGCAGCACCGGGTGAGGCTGTGTAGCCAGGTTGTCGCGCCCCGCGTAAGCCGAAGGCCAAGCCTTCGCGGCCAGCGAGCGACACCAGGATTTTGTTTTTATTTAAATTAAATAAATTTAAATGTATTTAAGGCCATTTCCCGTATACGGGATGTATTTTTAGGACGTATAGGGGCATTCTAAATATTTTACGGGTGTCGGAAAAAATTTAGGAGGGTTGTTATATCCTCCCTACCTTGCTTTAGAACTCGTCCTCGAGGTCTACTGGAACAGGTGTTGATATTTCTTCTGCATTCTTGATTCAAGCTCCCATGTGTACTCTGGTCCTCTCTTGGAATCCCATCTTAATTTGACTAGAACTAATCTTTTGGGTTTGAGATTCTTGACTTTCCTGTCGTCAATCTGTAGAGGCTTTTCTACGAACTTGAGCTTTTCATTTACCTCTATATCCTTAAGAGGTACCACTAATGATTCATCAGCTAAGCACTTTTTGAGATTGCATATATGAAATACATCGTGTATTCCTGCCATTTCCTCTGGCAGTTGTAGCTGATAAGCTACTGGTCATATTCTTCTGATAATTTCAAATGGTCCAACATACCTGGGGCTTAGCTTTCACCTTTTTATATATCTTACCACTCCTTTCCAAGGAGAGACTTTTAACAACACCTTGTCACCTACTTGAAATTCTAACGGCTTCCGCCTGTTATCAGCATAACTCTTTTGTCGATCGCGTGCTGCTTTCAGTCTTTGCTTGACTTGAATGATCTTGTCTGTGGTTTCTTGCACTATCTCTGGTCCAAACAATTGCTTTTCTCCAATCTCTGCCCAACAGACTGGAGTTCGGCACTTTCGTCCATAAAGTGCTTCGAATGGTGCAGCATTGATAGTGGTATGATAACTGTTATTGTAAGAAAATTCTATTAATGGTAGATGATTGTCCCAATTTCCTCCGAAATCAATTACACAAGCTCTAAGCATATCTTCCATTGTCTGAATTGTCCTTTCACTTTGTCTGTCCGTTTGTGAATGATAAGTGGTGCTTAGATTTAGCTTGGTTCCCATTGTTTTTTGGAAACTTGTCCAAAAATGAGAGGTAAAACGGCTATCTCTATCAGAAACAATTGATAAAGGGATACCATGTAATGAAACTATTTCATTTACATATAACTTGGCTAACTGTTCCATACTGAAAGTTTCCTTCATCGGTAAGAAATGAGCAGACTTAGTTAACCTATCTACAATCACCCAGATTGCATCATTACCTTTTCGTGTCTTGGGTAATTTGGTAACAAAGTCCATTGTTATCAACTCCCATTTCCATACAGGCATTTCCAATTGCTACAACAAACCTGAGGATTTCTGATGTTCAGCTTTGACCTGTGAACAGGTTAGACATTTGGCAACATAAGCTGCTATATCCTTTTTCATTCCTATCCACCAAAAATTCTTTCTTAAATCTTGATACATCTTATCACTTCCAGGATGTATCGTATATTTAGACTTATGGGCTTCGGCTAATATTCGGTGGCGTAGGTTTCCTAGTTTAGGTATCCACATTCTTTTCTTATGGAATCTCCAAATTCCATCTGTTCCTTGTTCTAATTCTTTCATCATCCCTTTTAATTTTTCAGTATCATCCTTGATTACTGATTCTTGTACTTCTCTAATTTGTTCATTCAAATCTATCTGTAGATTTAATTTAAGAGAACATACTCTTTTTGGCTTTTCATGATACTTTCGACTTAAAGCATCGGCTACTACGTTAGCTATTCCTTCATGATACTGGATATTACAATCATAATCACTAAGAAATTCCATCCAGCGTCTCTGTCTCATATTCAACTCTTTTTGCCCAAAAATGTACCTTAAACTCTTATGATCAGTGAAGACAACAAATTTATTTCCATATAAATAGTGTCTCCAAATCTTAAGGGCAAAAATTATAGCTCCTAATTCTAAATCATGGGTTGAATAATTTTCTTCATGATTCTTAAGTTTTCTAGAAGCGTAGGCTATAACCTTTTGGCGTTGCATTAACGATCATCCATAACCTAACTTAGAAACATCACAATAGACTTCAAAGTCTTTAGTTCCTTCTGGTAATGCTAGTATGGATGTGTTGGTTAATCTTTGCTTAAGAATTCTAAAGGCTTCTTCTTGTTTTGGTCCCTATTCAAACATAACAGACTTACCGGTTAGCTTAGTCAAGGGAATGGCTATTCTGGAAATATCTCAAATAAATCGTCTATAATAACCTGCTAATCCTAGAAAACTTCTAACCTCGGTTGGTGACTCAGGGGCTTTCCATTTAGTAATCGTCTCAATCTTTGTGGAATCCACATGAATTCCTTCATGGTTAACTAAATGTCCAAGAAATTGCACTTCTTCTAACCAAAATTCACATTTTGAAAATTTAACGTAAAACTTTTCTTTTCTCAGTAAATTTTAAAGTGTATGCAGATGCGCTACATGTTCCCTTTCACTTTTAGAGTAAATGAGAATATCATCTATAAAGACAATTATGAATTTATCCAAATATGGCTTACATATTCAGTTCATCATGTCCATAAATGTGGCTGGGGCATTGGTTAGACCAAATGGCATGACAGTAAATTCATAATGGTCATACCTTGTTCTGAAATCGGTCTTAGGAATGTCCTCTTCCTGTACCTTTAATTGATGATATCCTAAGCGTAAATCGATTTTTGAAAAGAATTGAGCTCCTTGTAGTTGATCAAACAGGTCGTCGATTCTCGGTAATGGGTACCGATTTTTAATCGTGACCTTATTCAATTCACGGTAATTAATGCACATACGCATTGACCCGTCCTTCTTTTTAACGAACAAGATCGGTGCTCCCCACGATGATGAGCTTGGTTGTATGAATCCTTTCTCCAACAGTTCGTCTAACTGTTTCTTTAACTCTTGCATTTCTGCAGGTGCCAAACGGTAAGGTGCTTTGGCAATCGGTGCTGTTCCTGGTAGCAGATGAATTCTGAATTCGACTTCCCTGTCTGGTGGTAGTCCTGGTAATTCTTCTGGGAATATATCTGAAAATTGAGATACTACAGGGATATCTTTTAATTCTTTTCCTTTAGTGTTAATGATTATGGAAATCATATACACTATTGACCCTTTTCTTGCACAACTGATAGTTTTCATCACAGAGATGAATTTTGTGTGTCTGGTTGGCTTATCTCTTTTAATTGTGATCTTTTCACCCTTTGATGAATTTACTTGTATTGACTTTTGATCACATAGAATACTGGCTTTATTGGCTACTAACCAATCCATTCCTAATACAATATCAAATCCTGCCAGATTCATTGGGTACAGATTTGCAATAAACTTTTGATTTAAAATTTCTATTCTTGCTCCCTGCAAGATTTCAGAAATCTTAATGGTTTCTCCATTTGCTGTTTCTACCAAACATTCTTGTTGAAGTTTAGTTAATGGTTGGTTGAGAATTTTGCAAAATGAAGTATTAATAAAACTTTGGTTCGCACCAGAGTCAAATGATACTTTAGAAAAAACATCATTAACGAAAAACCTATCGGCAATCACGTCTGGAATCATCTTGGCTTCTTCTGTGGTCAGAACGAATGCTCTAGCATTATTAGTAGTCTTGTTATTCATGGCTAGAGCTGGTTTCGGACAATTTGGCTTCATATGTCCTTTTTCTCCACAGTCGAAGCACACTCCATTACTAGGTTTCTTCCTACAATCTTCTTCCTTGTGTCCTGGTATCTTACAGTAGTTGCAGTAGGTGGAGCATCTTCCAGAATGCTTCTTCTTACAGGCTTTACAGTAAGGTGCAGAGGTAGAACCTATATTTTTCCCATGGTTGGAATTACCGTAGCGAAATTCCTGGGTAAGCCTTTGAGCTAGGTTCCTCCTCTGGTTTTCTTCTTGTGTATGTATCAGTTCATCAGTCAAGGTATTTGCTAGTTCTACAGCTTCTTCTATAGTTGGTGGTCTAGCTTCCTTGAATACATGTCTAATTTCACCAATTAATCCCCAGATATAACAGGAGATTAATATTGGTTCTGGTGATGCTAGGGTTGGCAATATTCTAGCATATTCAAAAAATGTAGTAGTGTAACCCTTGCTGTCTACTCCAGTCATTCTAAGGTTTAAAAATTTATTAGCTATCTGCTCCTTTTCATTAGGAGGACAAAATTTCCTTTCCACCATATTCTTAAACTCAATCCATTCCATAGTGTAGGTTCTATCACTTCCCCTAGACTGAAGGATAGTGTTCCACCATTCCAGAGCTGCATTCTTAAACAGATTGGAAGCAAACATGATTTTATCTTCTTCTGCGCACTTGCTTATTTTTAAGACTGCCTTAGTCTTTTCTAACCAACGTAGAGCTGCAATGGCTCCTTCATTTCCTGAGAATTCTATTGGTTTGCAGGACCATAATTCTTTGTAAGAACAGCCATAAGACATGGTTCTTCTTCTTTTTGGAATTAGCAATCGAAAAAATGGCCCATTGTTCACACTGTGACTGGGTTCAATATGTGTTTGCTTACTTCCACTATTACTTTTATTATTATCCGCTTCTCTAACATGTCGAATGGCACTGTTATTTATCTGGTTTTCATTATTCTGGTTTTCCCGATTTGCATTGTCGGCCATCTGGATTTTAAACATTTACCAAGTATTAATATCACGAAACAATATTGAATGCGAATAATCACACAACAACACATTGATCCAAAATCGTCGTCATTGCGACCTTCACTCTATTTTATATTATGCATCTATATCTATTACAAATACAACTGGAATTGAAATTACAATACTAGTATGCATCAATAACTATATGGTTATCTAAAAAAAATTTCAAACATACACACACACATATATATATATTTATATTATTATTATTATTATAATTATTATTATTATCATTATTATTATTATTATTATTATTATTATTATTATTACTACTACTACTTAGTGGGGATCCATCCAGAATTGCATATTACGCTCGTCATACATAGTTGGATAAACCCTAATTTATTGAATAAAACATCTTTCTTTATTTAGGTAACTTTTATAGCCACATTTTTCCAAGCTTTCAGTGCTCTCCAGCTGGCTTCTATTTTGGCTTTCACATTTTGTTACCTGAAACGCGTTTAAAAACATTTTGTCAGTGGGAAATACTGGTGGGTGAATCCCAATTTAATCAAGACAGGTTTTATCCTTATACGGTATTGAGGGCAATCAACAATTACATTTGTTTATTTTTCTACTTTAATTACCACCCACGGTACTGTCGACCCGACTTGTGGTCATGTTACTACTCACAGTGTAGTAACAAATTTTGTATACAAAACCCCAACATACCGACGATAATTGTAGAATTACAAATACTCAATCACTGTTAATTAAAATGTAAAACAATTGAGGTTTTGTAAAAACAATTTGCAAAAAGGTTTACAATAAGAAGGATTACTCACATTGCTAGTTTAGACTTTTCCTGGTGGTTTCCTGGTTATAATCTAATAATTTAAACAATGCACACGTGTTAGTATAATAACCCAATATTTTCATAAGTTATACCCTCCCCGAGACAGAACTCCAACGACTACGTCGGGCAGAACCACGACAGCCGTTACGGAGCGCTAGATCAATCGGGCAGCGTATCTAATACGTAACTGGGGGTTAAAATACTTACAACGAGGCAGAACCTTGCTATTTTAGTGGTATAATGCCCGGGTATAGTGCTTTCACTGCAGAAATTTAGAGAGAAAAGTGTGTGATGAACGGATTGCAAATGAACGTCGAAATCCAATTTATAGGGCTGGAACAGGGGGTCCTCGCGCCCCGCGAAAGCCTTGGCTTACTCCTACGCGGCCTGCGACGTAGGTCGGGTAGGCCCTAGCCTTGATTGGTCATACACATAGACTCGACACGAAGTTGCCACGTGGCAGCACCGGGTGAGGCTGCGTAGCCAGGTTGTTGCGACCCGCGTAAGCCGAAGGCTAAGCCTTCGCGGCCCGCAAGCGTCACCAGGATTTTGTTTTTATTTAAATTAAATAAATTTAAAAGTATTTAAGGCCATTTCCCGTATACGGGATGTATTTTTAGGACGTATAGGGACATTCTAAATATTTTAGGGGTGTCGAAAAAATTTTAGGAGGGTTGTTATAATATTAATGATTAGGGAATGGTATTATGATACGTGTGAAAATGGTGATCAAGAGTTCATGAGCTAAGATTAGAAGATGAAGAAGAATCACAAAGAAGAAGAGGAATAATCCCAAATCAAAGTTGTCATACTCATCTCTTTCCAACAATATTTAATAGACCTTTTCATGACTTGTTACAATTTACAAGATCAGTCCTTGTACTCTGAATTACTGACACACTAGACCCTAGACTATTTATCACATATCAATACTCCCCCTTTAAAAGATTTTTGTCCCTAAAAATCAAAATAAAAGAAGAAAAAAAATCTAATCAAAAGTATCAATTTGAAACTGTGAACATCGGATTTGGTTAAAACAGCGAAGATTAGAACAATTAAAACACCAACAGTGCTTGCAATTCTTGAAGTTTTGAACTTGAATCAACACTACCAATTCAGTCAAAATCTTGGTCAATTTGTCTTTAGCTATTTTAGCTATATGGGCAGCCACAACCCTCGTTCAACTTGTACACCTCCAGCGAAGGGATACCGTCCACCCAATCTAGACCATCCAACAACGTCGCCTATAGGAACTGAGAATCGCAGTCCGGTTACTTAGGTTTCTCCGAGAAGAAGGTGGGGTTAGGGCGGTGATGCACGATTGGTGATGGTGGTTTGATGATGGTCGTAAAACTCGTCTTTCCAGTGACATCAGCGAAAAGGAGGTGGGGTTTGGGTGGTGCCTGATGGAGAAAGGGTAATGGCAGAGGGTGGAGGTGATGGAGGTTGAAGATGGTGGGTGGGTCCACACTATTAATCTATTGAATTTTGTTTGTTTAATATTATTTTTTTAAGTATGAGCAGGTCTCACTCAATGTTTTGTAATTTTTTAAGTAGGGTTAATTACTTTTTGAGTGCCTGTGTGTAAGTCCCGTGAAACGGATCTTTCAATGATATCAAACAACCTATTGATTGTGCGGAATCCAATCAATGGGTGATTCAAGAATCAAAATGAAAATAACAAGAACACCAAAATAACCTTTAAACTTGCACACGATTCTATTACTTGAACAAGCAAAATCGTCTGGTACAAGCTCACACCTTCAAAACCTCCTCTCTCTCTAGCTCTCTAGAATATTGTAACAATGGAGGATCTAAAGGTTCAAAACCCTAAAACAAGTTGAAAACTTGTTTATATACATAGACAAGCCCACTTCCCACATGGGCTCCCCTTAGGCCTGCTTGGCCCACATGGCCTAAAGCTTAGCCCAAGTGACCTATAATGGTCCAAAACCTAATATTAACTAACCCGATAAGACCCAGTTCGTAACCATAACCCGTTATGTTAATTTGATGTGTCAGTCTCACACTTTAGGGCCTAACAATCTCCCCCTAAACTAATGCCATCAAATTGTCTTCATAACATGAATTCAGCAACGTCTTCAACGTTGTCTATGGTTGTCGCTATGCTGTAGATGTTGTGGAAGTTCTTGAGTTCGGAACTCTCAGCACTGGGTCTCTTTCTTCAGCTCTTGTGGTTAGCTTCATATCAGGATCTCGATTAGCTTTGCTTGAAATATCTTTGTCAAAAAGAATGTGAGAGGAGGATTCTCAGCAGCTCTTTTCTTCTTCAATCTTTGTCTTTCAAGCAGGTTCACGGTACTTCTTCAAATGTACTTTCACTGTCAGACGGCGTTTCGTATCCGGTTCTTCTGACTCAGGTACGTCTTGTAGTCGTGCTGCTCCATGCTTCGTCAGCAGCTAACATCATCTCAGTCTTCAACAACCCCTGTTCTTGATTGAAATCAAGTTCTGCAAATGCTCACAAACTCATAAGCAAACATTTCTTATGCAACAGGGAGAGTACCATATGAACACTAGGTACATCCAAGTAATTGTACTCGGATTTCACAGTTTAAACTCTTTCAAATTTTTATGATCAGCCAAATCTTCAAGAACGGTTACATTTTTAATTTTAAGAAAAACAAATAAACACTCTATTTATGGATTTTTGGTTTTATAGAAAAACAAGACACTATTTTTGTATTTTTGAATTTTTCCAATTTTTTAATTTTTTAATATTTAGAACTAGAAACAAATAAAACTCAAAACATAAACAACTACCATAATATATAATTACAATTGCAATGGGATCAAAATTCGTTCTCAGGCAGACTAAGGAACACTTTTCAGTACGAGCCTAATCAAACTGGTCTATGTGATTGCCAATATATTTGTCCACTTAAACTTTAACGCTCAACTTTCAATTTTTCAACTTCGTGATATGCTTAAGGTAGTATTATACTATTATACCCGTGTGTCCCATTCCAAGGCATACCCCTGCGATCAAGGTAAGCACAACGATTCATTGTAGCAGGTGAGTATATTGATGTCATCCTTTTTTATTTACAACGTCAGACCATTGGTGACAGGTCAGTACTTTCGTACAGCAGAGCGACCAATGATTTTGTCCAACGAGGGCAAGGCAAATACCATTTTGGTACGAATTTGGCTCTTCGAGCATTGGGAATTTTCTCATTTTGAGATTTTATTCCTTAAGGTTTTTGTCCTCTTTGGGATCTTTTAAGATATCCTGACTGTGTCTAGGTCTGCATATAATCTGGATGCAACAGAAGGACAGCCAAGATATCCCTGGATGATTCAACAATATAAAGACCCGAAACCTCAGATGTTGGCTATCTATCAACGCAAGATTTAAGACCATAAAATCATACGCTGTTGGTATGTTACCCACATGGGACATAGTTCGTTATGTTTATATCACTTGGTATCCTTTATCATTTTGAGCGTCAAGCCTATCGACATATCGCAGTAGATCCTAGTCTTTTTAGTTATGGCACCTTACATGTGTTAGTCAAACCCTTTAACACGAACATTTATTTCACTTCCCATATCATGCAATTTATCTTTTTGGCTTTTTCATTTTTCTAATGTTTTTGTATTTTTCTTTTCTGAGATTTCTCCCCCTAAACTCTATATCTATCTATATATCCCTCCCCCCCTAAATTTGTGGATAAATCTTGTATTTTTGCGCAAATTTACCATTTACTAGAGAAAGGACACTTTATATACAAAGTAATGAACTAAGAAAGAGAAAAAATATTTTTTGCTTAACCGTTCTGTCATCAGATTGAAGACTAATCAATATTCAAATCAAAGTACTGAATTTAAACGGTACCTTTGGCTGATCTTATCTTACTTCTCTCATCTCCTCCAAAGGAAACATATCATCTGTAAAAAAAAAATTTGAACTTTTTTGCAACAGTGAAATGTTACCCGTTTTTATCTCTGGAACAACCGCTATCAACATTCCAGAGATTGTCAACAGCTCCTCCTTAGTTGTTCCTGAAAATTAAGGAGATTAGTAAAACATGCGTACCCAGGCCATCGTGGTCATGGGATTTCCTGAAGCATCAAAATAAGACACTTCTTTCAAACACAAGTCCCCTTTCGTTTCAAGGATTGGAGACGTAGCTGCTTTTTGTTTTGCTCTCCAAATTTGTTTAGGCTTTTCTAATTTCTTAGATGCCTTTGGCAAAATAGTTGGCTTATCAACCTTGTTATTTTTCGAAACTTGTGTAGGTTTTAAAGCTTGTTTTCTTTTTGCTTTAGCAGCATTCCTATCCCCATCAGAAGGTTTAACCTTGGGATTCACATTCTTCATTGCCTTAGGTGATGATACCTTCATCGGCTTGGAATGATTGTTATCATTTGGTGTAACCCTCTGATTTCGCATATAATAGGGTACATGGGGACGCCGTGTGCAGTTTCTAGCAATATGACCAGCAATGCCACAGTTGTAGCAAGCTTGATTCGCTCTAGCAGGTCCTGAAGGACAAACCGGTCCTTTTTGCGCTGGATGCGCCTGCACATTTCTCTTAGACGAAGACGAATTGGGGTGCTTGTATTTGTTGTTTGCAGAAGTCTTGTTGCTCTGAGCACCATTCTTTGTCTTTTCTCCCTTATTGGAGCTTTCAATCACCTTGTCACGAGCCTTATGAGATTGTGATTGTCCTTGATAAGCAGACTTCGTATACCCCCGACTTTGATCTGCTCGTTTTGGCTCATTCCGCTTGTTGTGAAACGGCTCACAAACATCAGCACACGAGTGAGTGTTGGCATTTCGTTGCACTTTTGGACGATGAACACAATTTCTAGCAATGTGTCCAGGAATTCCACAGTTGAAACATGTCTGTCGTTTCAATGTATGGAGATTCTGAGAGCTAGCAGCATTAGCTGATTTGATGGGTCTAGATGACCGAGCTTTCGTTGCCTGTGTTCCATGTGCCTTTTCTGAGTTCTTCTGTACTTGCTGATCAGAACTAGCACAAGCATGAGATTCAGATGGATGATGTTTTTCGTCTTTTATAATTTTATCAGGATCATTTTGAAAAGACGATTCAGTTTCTGTTTTAATTTCCTTTTCAGAAACATTTTCTTGTGATTGTTCATTTATTGTGACCACCTCTTCTTTTACAAAATCAGATCCAGTTTTAATTTCTGAAGATGCAGAAGTTTCATCAACACATGTTTCTTCAACATATATCATGTGAATCTTCTTGAGATTTGCTTTCAGCTACAGTTTCCAATAGGGTCCCACTAGATTCAACATTAGGGACGCCCACTGAGACAGATTCAGAAGAAGAATCAGAATACACTTGACTTTCTTGAGAAGGAGTTTTAGTGGTTTCACTGAATGTGTCCTGAGGGACCTCACCTGTAACACTGTCAACAACTGAAATATTAGAAACATCACAATCACGTGCATTAACTGAAACACAATCATCACCACAATTATTGTTCAAAGATTCATCACAAACATCATCAGTTTTGCCCCAAACATCAGGCTCACTTGACGACACAAAAGCACAAAACGACTCAAACAAAGTTCTACTAAAAGCAATATCAGATTCAGTTTGTTCAAAATAATTTTCAGAAATATTAGAATGAACAACTGGTTCACTCCCAAGAACATATCCACACTTTACTTTAGATACTTTATCTGCACATGAAGACGAAGCGTTAGGATCAATTGAGCCTTTAGAAACAAAATTTATTGGAGTAGATTTCTGTTTCTCAACTGGTTTGCCATTAAATGATAACTTATTGTTTTTGGGACCATAAGTCATTTTACTTTCATCCATCATCTCCTCCTTAGTTATAGGTAAATAAGTATAATTGTCATTATAAGGAGGAGGAGCCTGATTGAAACCCTATCCACACTCTTTCTTTTTCATGTATGCGAGTTGCTGATCACATAGATTTTTAACTAATTGGCAGGAAGAATCAAATTTCTTAATATTGAGTTCATTAATTTGATATCTATCTCTGATATCTTCCAGTTCTTTAGTCAGAATACACATTTTTTCCTGAACATATAAGAGTTGAGTTGTTTTTACACTTACATCATCTTTGAGTTTGATGATGTCTTTTCACTGAGCTTCAATTTTTTCTTTATAAAGTTTCTCATTTTTTGATAAAGTAAAGTTTTTATTTTTAATATCTTGATAGTCTTGAATTAGCTCAGCATTGTGTATTCTATAAGCTTCAACCCTTTCTCTACACTTAGGAGTGCAGAAAACAGAAAGTATCTCTTCACGAGTAATTTCTTGAGCCACGGGTTTGTGAAACATGAATGCCATAATTTCAGTGGCTGGTTGATACTTTTGTTCTTCTCCTCAAAACACAAACCAAACGAGAATTCGTACACTCGCTAACTCAAACACTCTGCAGTCGAATGAACCCACCTTTTGAACTACACCTCAAAACCTGTCAAACCTTTTTCACAACCAAATCAACCCCCTTTTTTTGTATATCTTTTAATATAAAAAAACAGTTTTTACTAAAAACTATTATAATATATATTGATGATTAAGTAATGATGACTTAATGATTATTATTATTATTATTATTATTATTATAACTATTGTAAGTCCCGTGTTCTTCGTAAGTCCCGTGTTCTTCGTCCAAAAAGGTACCAGCCGTCCAAAACCCTAAATCCTAGTTCAGCTGACAACAGTCCAACCCTCAAGGTGATGAGTACGATGATGTGTGGTGGTCGTTGATGATGATAACCGGCGGCGATGTCGACGATGATGTTATTGACGGAGATGATGGTGTGGATGTGATTGGACGTGAATGTTACTGCCGTGAAGATGGAGGTGATCAGAGGCGGTGGTGCGATGGTGATCGACGACGAAAAACGGAGAACAACGGTGAACAGAAATGGTGAACGATGGTCATTATGGAGGTTGAATGATGGTGGTTATGGAGATGACAACGGTGATGATGGTGACTGGTGTGGTGGTCGGAGGTTGTGGTCGCTGGTTGTTGCAGGTAACGGCGTCGGAGATGACAGTTGATGACGTTGAAGAAGACGTCTGGTAGTGAGTATGACGATAAAGATCAGTGATGGTGGTTCAGTGTTTATCAATGATGATAAAGATCAACTCGAAACATGGAACTCGAAGATGATGTAGACGAAGGTGGTGGTCGGAGTATGACGAAGGTGATGAAGACGGCCGATGACGGTTCAGAGATGGTGTACGTGGAGGTTGTTCAACTCGAGACCTGTGAAGGTGATGAAGGACTCGAAACCTCTGTCGAAACAGTGAAGGTGGTTGGGACTCGAGATTAGATGAGCTTGTGAGTCGAGACCGTGAAGAAGAGACTCAAGACCAAAAAGATGATAATGATGGTTGCGACTCCAGGAAGAAGCCTGCAACTCGGAACCGTGGTTACGACTCGGGAACTCGAAATCGTTGGACGTGAGATGGTGGAGCGGATGACTCGAAATCTCTGTCGAGATGGGACTCGAAACCAGTTGTTGTCTAAGAATCTCGGTGTCGAAATCAGAACTCCAAAACACTCGGACTTGAGAACTCAGTGTGATAATTGAATGTGAACTTGAAACCGTGTAAGTGATGACTCGAGAATGAGATTGCGACTCGAGACCTATTGTAGAGATAATTCAGTGAGTCGAGACCTTGAGAGCGGTTGCGAGTCTTGCTAACTTGAGACTCGAAAGTTGATGAGTCGAAACCGGATGCTGGATGTGAGTCGAGACAGCTGTTAGACAACTCGAGACCACTGGGAGTTTGATTGCTACTCGAGACCTTTTATGTTGGAATGATCGTTCAAGGTGGAACGGTGGAGTCGAGAAATCAGGAAGATAGATTTTTCAAATTTTGGAAATTCTTTACGATTAACAAAAATTTTCGAGATATCAGGAAACCAAATCCTTTTGAAATTTTATCTAGATTTTGAACCTTTAACACATTTCCAAACAAATCAAAAAGCAATATATGATGATTTTTAATAAAAAAAAACGATGAATATTATGAAGAACACGAAGAACACCGAACCAAAAATAAGAAAAAACTTAAATCTTTGATATCACACCGAGCCTAGAAACAGGTTCTAACGGCTCTGATACCACTTGTAAGTCCCGTGAAACGGATCTTTCAATGATATCAAACAACCTATTGATTGTGCGGAATCCAATCAATGGGTGATTCAAGAATCAAAACGAAAATAACAAGAACACCAAAATAACCTTTAAACTTGCACACGATTCTATTACTTGAACAAGCAAAATCGTCTGGTACAAGCTCACACCTTCAAAACCGCCTCTCTCTCTAGCTCTCTAGAACATTGTAACAATGGAGGATCTAAAGGTTCAAAACCCTAAAACAAGTAGAAAACTTGTTTATATACATAGACAAGCCCGCTTCCCATATGGGCTCCCCTTGGGCCTGCTTGGCCCACATGGCCTAAAGTTTGGCCCAAGTGACCTATAATGGTCCAAAACCTAATATTAACTAACCCGATATGGCCCAGTTAGTAACCATAGCCCGTTATGTTAATTTGATGCGTCAGTCTCACACTTTAGGGCCTAACACTGTGTTTTAGTGGTTTTAACCAATTGAGTTCGAAATCAAAATGTTTAACGCCCTGAGTCCCTATAGCCATTTTTCTTAACCATTTGAGTCCAAATTTCTAACACTGTAAGAATTTTTTTGTTAATTTTTATTAAATGACCAAATGACCCCTATAATTAAAAAATAATAAAAAAACTAATTTATAACTCTCTTATTATCTTTCCCCTCTAAACACCAGTGCATTTCTCTGTATCACTCTCTAAACCTAAACCACTTACATCCCACCACCACACCTCCACCATCAACACCTCCACCATCAACACCACCGTCGCCACTGCACCTCCACCGTCACCACCACCACTACACTGACACCACCACAACACCCACCATCGCTACACCTCCACCATCAACACCACCGTCGCCACTGCACCTCCAGCGTCACCACCACCACTACACCATCACCACCACAACACCCACCACTGCTACACTGTCACACCCTGACTTTTGTGGAAACGTATACGTGTGACTTGATCAGTTTTCATTGCATTCGATTATAATAAACAACTATATGATTAAAATGATGTTCATCCATTCACACGTTTAAAACATTACAAACACAAGACATTTAAGTTTCAACCCACATATCCTCAGGTTAAGTTACAAACCAACAAAAGTGGATGACCTCTAAACTTGAGATTTACATCTTGAAAATAACACCAGCGCCAAAGATCCCTCTTGTTTCCTGAAATACATGTAATTTTGAAAACATCAACAAAAGTTGAGCGAGTTCATGCGTCTTGTATGAGTTCCAACAAACTTGTAAACATTTGAGAGATTCCTTTGAAAGCAGGTATGTAAAGCGTCTATGAACAGGTCAATTAATGTTTTGCAAGGACATTAATATATGTAACGACATAGGAAGTACTCAACCCGAGTAGGCAATTTTTAGTGTCGAATCACCTCGACCGTGTCGAATGTGTCAAATCACCTCGACCGTGTCGAATCACCTCGACCGTGTCGAATCACCTCGACCGTGTCGAATCACCTCGACCGTGTCGAATCACCCTGTTGATACATTTTTGTGTGGACGCGGCACATTCGGTTCGAGCCTTTAAACAGCATGAAGACCAAGTCGGATATCCTCCTATCCCACTTGGGTTCGACAAGTTTATCTTGTTTGTTTTGTAATGTATAAATATAACTGTGCATGTTGCATATTAGTTATGTGGTATGTGTGTGTTTATATATTCACTGGGCTAAAAACCTTGACTTTGGGCCAAAACCTTCACTTGGCCAAAAGTCTTCATGGGGAAACCATTCATGACGAAACCCCTCAATTCATGATGAAACTCAAAGTGTTTCATCATGCTACAGGATAAAACACGATGAAACAAAGTGTTTCATCACACTACATGACAAAAGCACGACGAAACTCCCTGTTTCGTCGTCTGTTGGGTTTCTTCGAGCCCAATGTTTGGCCCAATGTTGTTTCGTCGAGCCCTTTTGTGTTTCGTCATAGTTAAGGCCCAGGCTGCTATATAAACACCTTTCTGGTTTCACTTTGAAACTAGATGAGAGCATACCCTGAAAGTTATTCTGTCAAACTGTGTGTGTATCAGTTGTTCTTGGTTCTCATCCCATTTAATCAATAGATTGCGTTTCATTGGTTATACCATGTGTGTTATTTACTGTGTTTGATTTGGCATCGTTACGGGGATTCCGCACCCGTGACATTGTTTGTTATAAACAAGGATTCGGTTTTCGTTATCGATCCTCAGATTTCGGGACCTACAACTGGTATCAGAGCCTTGGCTCTTATCCTTGTTTAAAATCAAACATAGTTGGATTTTTATGAAGTATTGGAAACTGTTGTTTATGATTTTCTGGAAATCTTGTTCTTGAAAAACTCATATTTTCTGAAAAAGTGCTTAAAATCTGTTTGTATTTTGCTTATTTGCCAAAGTTTTGTTAAAAACCTTTGTAACATTGCTTATTCATAAGATAAAACTGGGTTTTTCAGTAAAATTTTGTGCGGATTCGTGTTACGGAAAATTGTTCAGGTGACCGGAAGTTCATATATCTGGGTTGTATCTTCATATCTTCATAATATATTCAAGATGTTCTTGTGATATTCTTTTAATTAAGAATTAAAAGAAATTGATATTTAAATTGATTAAATATTATTCACCCATACTATTAGGTGAATCAGGCATGTTGTGCCTTGAAAATTTTGTACCGTGTCAGTAAAGAGATAAGATTTAAGTTGAAAAATTTTACCAACTGTCACCCACTTGTCTGAGACCTTATCCACGACGAAACGCACAAGCGACGAAACAGAGAGTTTCGCCAAAAGCATCTTCGACGAAACACGTTGAGTTTCGTCATAAGACATTTCGACGAAACAGAGTGTTTCGTGGAAAGAGTTTCGTCGAGATCTGTTGTCAATTTTAAACAGAGGACTTGCAAAAGTGTTATAACTTTGTGTTTTCAAGTATTTGATCAGGTACTCTACTTCATACATCAAATATGAGCTGCACAAGTCCGTGGGATTGGAGTATGGACCTACGGCCAGGTCAAGATCAAACTTCGGCAGCCGCGTGGGCAAGAAAAGTTTTTCCTCAGCCATCCATAAGTGCAAGTCAATGGGCGTTGGTATCGAATCAAAATCAAAGCATTCAAAATCTTTTGCTTAGCGAGAGTGAAACGGACAGCAACAATCGCCCTCCAAAGTTGAATCACATGAACGACTTTCCATCATGGAAAGGTCGTTTCCACACATACGTTCAAGGGAAAAGCACCGAACTTTGGAGGTGCTTCATTACTCCATGCAACAATGCTCTCGAAGAAGCAGCATCAACTGCAGCGGGTTTTACTAATATGCTTGAAGATGATAAGAAAGCCTATGACTTAGAGAAAAAGTCATTTGCTATTCTTACACAAGCGCTTCACAAAGAAATCTATCATCAATTCTCTTACTGTGTCGACACGAAAACATTATGGGATGCCTTGGTAGCGAGAGGAGAAGGAAATGCAGCTACGAGAAAGACACGCCATGATCTATTGAAGAAAGAGTTTGAATCATTTCAGTTCTTGGAGAATGAAACCCTAAATGATATGACTACACGTTTTTATCATTTGATTAGTGAAATGTTTGCTTATGGTGTTACTGCAACTCAACCGGAAATGTTTGCTGATGCTCTACCTCCAAAGTGGAGCCCATTCATTGAGCTTTTAAAGCATACGGGCGTTCTAGATGCTGCCAATGTCAATATCTATGAATTCATTCAGAAGCTGGAACACAAGAATGATGAAGAAATTCGGAAAGCTAAACGAATTCCTGCTCCTCAAAATACCGAAATGTATCTTGCAGGTTTTAACCAGTTAGCTAGTTCCAGTTCAGTTCAGCAACCAAAGTTACAAACGGCGTTTATGTCAAATACAAGCTCTTCTCCGTTTCCACAATCAGCTCCACCTCCGGTTTTCGATCCGAGTGCCTATCTTCCGCCAGCGCATATGAGTGCTCAAGCTCAGGCTTTTTCTAGACCTCAATTTGGTAGTGCTTATATTCCTTTTCAAACACCCCAACCTCCACCTCAAGTTACCACTACTCAACCTCAGTTCGATCCGAGTGCTTATATTCCTGTCCCACCACAACAACAAGCCCAACCACAACAACAGCAAGCTCATTATACCAACAATCTCCACCCCTAAACCCTAACACAGTCAGAGTTGATACTTCAAACCTCTCAAATGTTAGCATTGAAGTAGCGAAGGAACATATGGAACTCATTAATACAATGGTCAGTGCTTACTGCGGTTTGGTCGCAGGTCAAATTGGAAACATTAATTTGACCAACGAAGATTATCAACAAATCAACCGTGATGAAATGGAGTTGATGGATATAAAGTGGGCGTTTGCAAGTGCTGTTAGAAGGGCAAAGGACTTTATGGTTCGAATAGGGAGAAGTTCTTTGGAAAGTAAACAGGATACGAAGTACGGATTTGATAAAGAAGCGGTTACATGTTTCAATTGTGGCGAAAAGGGTCACTTCAAACGTGAGTGCACCCGACCAAGCAAACAGGGCAATCAGAATCCGTTTAGAAATCAGACGAGTACTTCTAATGCAAATCAAGACAATCGTGAACGAAGGATAGTAGCGGTGAACAACAATCAGAACCAGAACTAGTCTGGACCTTCAAACACCAACAGAGCATTAGTTGTTCAAGCTGATGAAGGGTGTAATTGGTTTGTACAATTAGGGGAAGTTGATCAAGAAGGAGGAGGAACAGCATGTTATGCAAAGATCATCAATCACATCAAGCTGTTGGTGCATACATCTGTCGTCTTCGTCTTATATCGAGTCTCGGGTTCGTTGCGTATTAAATCAAGCATGATGTCATCATATCCAATGATGACATCATAATAGTGACTCCAATGATGACATCATCACATGACAACATGTCGTGAATCTGCATGCAAATATGAAATCAGAATGTTATCTAGTTATGTTTCGCTTGAAGACAAAAGCATGTGGGTTTCGCTTGAAGGCATCTAGAGGTTTCGCTTGAAGATGATATGTGTTTCTTCAAGCGAAAGCCTGACCACTATATATAGGATTGTCATGTTTTCATTTGAAGGGATCAGGTCAGAACAGATCAGAGCCTTGTAACTTGTACCGAAGTGTTGCCGGTATATTTTGTGCTTGTAATCGCTGATAAATCAATATACAAGAGATTTAAAGTGACATTCAAGCTGTTTCAAAGTCGGTTTCTTATTTTCCGCATCTGAAACTGATAAAATCTCTTCTGAACGACTCGTTTGGGTCGCAAAACGATCCTACAAGTGGTATCAGAGCTCAGGAGGAAGAGATCTTGCAAAAACAGCTTGTTTTTGTCACTTTTTCTGATTTCTACACCATTCTTTTACAAATTTGAAAATTTTTCACGGTAAAAATGGCTCAAACTTTCACATATTGTGCGTAATCATGTTTAAATGAATCCTGGAAAGTTTCAGCACTAAAATCAACGTAAAAACTGGTTATAATCATCTGCTCGCTTGAAAGTTGTTCGTTATTTGCTGACATCATGTTGGCTTTCGCTTGAAAAGTAGTGTAGTTTGAAGCGAAACTGGGTCTTTCGCTTGAAAAGTTCAGGTCTCACTTGAGTAGCTTTCGCTTGAAACTGACACACCGCTTGAAAGTTATTAAAAGTGCATAGTGTATTGTGTGACACATTAAACAAGGTTACAGTAAGTCGAAAATTGAAATCACAAGTTGGTCAGTTTGCATGAGAAAAGTAAAGATTGTCGGCCATTTGTTTTAAAAAAATCGTGAAAATTCGAGAGGACTCATATGAAAAGAACATCGTGTAGTGCAATACTTTTATCGAGGGTGTCGGCCATATGTAACATTTATCGAGGTTATCAGTGAGTTGGGAATAGATATCACATGTGTTTGTGTAAGTTTGCATTAAAGCATTCATGTTTTTTGTCGGATTAGAGGATTTATCGTCCCAATTATAATCTGTTAACATTTGGATATAGTGTCAGTTGGTTTCATTCAAGACATGGCATGTGATATTGGTTTGTGAGTCAAGCATCTTCACGAGATTTCATGTGGTTGTGTGTCAGGCTCATGTGATATTGGTGCACGAGATTTGATAAAGTCTCAGTCCTAGTAAATGTTTGCATATGATTCAAACATTGAAAATACATTGAATTTGAAATTGTCAGTAGTTGGGTAATAGAGATTGTCAGCTATTAATTGAAGCTCATTGGACATTTATGGTATAAACTAAGTATTCGGCCCAAGTTCATCAACTATAATTTGAGGTCCAATAGAAATTGAGGGGTGATAAAAATTGTCGGATATGAGTGTGATGTAAAAAGTTTTTTTGGTCACTTGATGAATTCACGAGATCTCAATTAAGTGTGCATGTGAAGTATCAGACAAATTTCTTGGTCAAGTCACATCAATCTCATTTGCACAAATTCATTGGAAAAGGTCGTTTGATTTTCATCCGGGTCATAGAAATCCATACAGTGTATCAATCGTCAGTCTGCACAGAATTATCACTAGTTCGAGAACCAGTGTTATTCTGTTAATCAATAAGTTTTTTTAAACTGATCATTTGTTTGTCTGTTTCAGGTATTTTTTTTAAGGTGATACAGCTCATTTGAAAAATTCGAAACATGGAGAACGAGTTCTACAATGCTTTTGCTAGTCCAATTACAATCACTCAGAGTGCTTTGCATGAAAATGAAACCGGGACGTCTCAGAAACCACCCAAACTCATGGATATTGATGATTACAATGCATGGTCCGAACGGTTTGGAAATTGGGTTGAAGCTTATCATTTGGATGCTTGGGAACACACTGAAGAACCATATGTTAGACCCACAACAAATAATATTCAGCAAACAATTAGGGAAATGAGTACGGAAGATAAAAAGAAATATAGGGATGAGAAATTGATGGTGAGTCTGCTTCAGCAAGCAATAAAAGAAGACATCTTGATACTACTTCAACATGATGGAACTGCTTACTCAATCTGGACAGAATTGGAAGCAAAATTTGTTGGAAGTGATGATATGCTCAAAAACAAAATGTCTCTCATGAAGAAAGAATTTGATTTGTTTCGTGGTTTAAAATCTGAAAACACCAAGCAAATAATTGATAGATATTGTAACTTGGTGAGAAATATGACAAAACTTGGAATTAAAAAGGATACTGATGAATTTATTGAAAAACTTGCAGATGCGCTACCACATGAAACATGGGGAACGTTTCTGATGATGCTGAGATCCAACAGAAAATATTATAAAAATATAACATTGGGAGACTTCATCAAACACCTGGAAGCTCAAGAGATGGAGCAGAGGAAGATTGCCAGGATGAAGATCTACGATGGAGAACAAGATATCAGCTTGTATTACAAAGGTGGTGTCAACGAAAAGTCAAATTTTTCTCCAAATGTCGAAACTGCTTACAGTGCAAAAGATTCTTCAAAAAAGAAATCATCCCAGGGATCAAGCAGCACAAGATTTTCATCATTCGATCCAAACATTTCTGCAACAAAGAATGGAAGAAAACTTTAGTGTAACATTGTATTAAATCTTGAAAGTGACCAAGATTATTCTAAAGAAGTTGCCAAAAATCAAATGTCTTTGTTGGGAATGGTTCTAGAGTCTTATAGTAGTTTTGTGGCCGGAAAGATCGGTAATCCAATGCTCACAAAAGAGGATTACGATCAAATCGATGCTGAGGAAATGGAATTGATGGATATTAAATGGTGCATGGCCAGTGTAATGAGAAGAGCTGAGAAGTTTAAACAAATTACGGGAAGAAATGATTTTCTTGATGCAAGCGTTTCAAATTTAGGCTTTGATAAATCTAAAGTTACATGTTTTCGTTGCAGGAAAAAGGGGCATTTCAAGAGAGAGTGCAAAAATCGTGAAGCTACTGGAGCCCAGAATCCTTTTGGAAACAACGATTATCACAAAAAGGCAATTTATCATCAAATCACACCATCAGCATCGCATCAGGCACAAACTGCACATGGGAGAGATGTGATTGAAGGTTCAAAAAGAGCGTGTATAGTTAATCAGGGCAAATATGATAATTTTAGCTGGGATAAATATGTTCCAACAAACAGCAAAGTGTGTCTGGCAGATCAAGACGATGAAAAGTTAGCTGAAGGTTTCAATTGGGACGATTTTTGCCCAGATCAAGACACTTCAAATGTTAAAGCTTACATTGCAAATGCCTACTATCTGAAATGTGCCGAAAAGTGCAGAAAAGTAATGGAAGCTGCTGAAGCAAGACGGAGAAAGCTTGAAGATGAGGAAGAGAGATTAAAAGCTGAAGCTAAAGCTGAGAAAAAGAGAAGAGCTGAATTTTTACAATCAAACCGAACAGTCAAAGAAGTTCCTGAATTTGAAGTCAAAGTTGATGCAGAACCTGTCAAAGTTCCTGAAAAGTGCATGAATTGTGATTCTTTAATCAAGCAGAACAATGAGTTGCTGCACAATATAAACAGATTGAAAGAATCCTATGATACAATGAACAGATAAATTAACAAGTATACTGATTCAAACGGTGAACAAGTTGTGGCAATGAATACGCTGAAGAAAGCGTACCTGAGACAACTTGATGATGTCAACTTTCACATAAAGAAATGTGCTGATCTAGAGTTGAAGTTGGCAACACAAAAGATAGAAACTGAAAGAGTCAACAAGTTATTAGAAAGTTACTCATGTTCTACTTTTGTTGTTGACAGGATTTATCCGGTTGTGGAGAATTTGAAGACTTTTGAAGAATTAAAGACTTCAGAAGATGAGAAATCTGTGATAGAAGACAAAGATAAAGTGAAGATTTCTGGTAAGAAACCAAGTGTGGTCTACGTTAGATGTCCGCCTCCGGTCGAAAATGGATTTTTACCTCGAAATCCAAATTCAGAAAGAGTCGAAAAGGCAATAAACTTACAATGGGAGTCTGGGACGTCGGATAACTTGCCAGAAAATATTGATGTCACGTATACGTCGTCCGACACTGATCATGAGTCAAAGTTGATAAAAAGTGTGGTCGATTAGGTGTTAGATAAAGATGACAGTGAGGAGTCAAACATGGAGTCCAAACCCGAGTCAAAGTCTGAGTCTGATGCGTCAAAGTCTACAATCAAAAAGGACAAACGGGTTTATGATAAACAATTTTTGCTATCAAAATCTAATTTGAATGATGAATCAGTCAAAGTAGCATATACTTTGAAAGGTTCTGACAAATTATATTCTGATGAGAGTTTTCCAATAAGAAGTGTTAGATTTGAAATGATTCAAAAGGTTTTCAAAATCACAGAAATTAATATTTCTGAAATAAAAGATTTAAATCTTAATGGAAAACCTAAACAATACACTTCAAGAGATCAACAAAGATTTAACAAGAAAATGGGTTACAATTGTGGTTACAGTTTCCAAAAGAAACCAAATCATAATCGTAATTACAAATAGAAAGGATTAGGTTTTGTACCACCGAAAAATTATAAAAATGAAAAATTTTCTAAACCAAAAACTGTGTTTGTTTTAGGAAAATCTTTAGATGATGAGAAAGAACAAGCATTCAGAAAACAGACGAATCAGGAATTCCTTGCCAAGAAGCAAGAAGAGTTAAAGAAAAATGTTGTTCCAAAGAAGATAGAAACCAGAACCTATTTTCAGTGTAAGATTGCTGGTCATGTTGCTAGGAATTGTCCGATAACATTCAAACCAAAACAGGAAGTATCTGGTAAATTGAAAAAGAAAGTTGTGGAGAAAACTGAACTTACAACCAAACCATTTACTGGCTTTGAAAATTCAACCTTTGAGAAGGGAGAATGTTCAAAGAGTGTTTTGAAAGGAAAAGAAAATGTAAAAAATCAAAAATGGGTTGTGAAAGGTTCAGGTAATAATTCTGGTGATGAATCTGATTCCACAAAATCAGAGGAGCCACGTGTTGAGAAAAAGGTTGAAAAATCAGTTCCAACTATGAACGATGAAAATTTTCCACCGTTGTGTGCTGAAAATTTTATGAAGAAAGTTGGAAAAGTTGAAATATCAAATCAATTTTATTCTGATAAGAAGAAATTTGATGTTGATAAGGCTTTCAATGGAACTGTGAAACATATTTTTGGCAAAATGGTCAATGGTAAGGCCAAAAGTGTCAAAGAATTTTATGCTTCTAAAAGACGTGTTCACAAGTCTGTTGAAAGAAAAGATGAAGAAGAAAATGTTGTTACACCCAAGGAAGGTCAGGCTTGGGTGGATATATTTTTCAAAGAATAAAAATCTGACTTGCCGGAGATCCCAAGTTGGTAATCGTGGATCATGAATCGGCATCATTTTTTTTATCATGTTTGTATAATGTGTTTTTGAGAAGTTTTGCAGGACTTGCCGGAACTCCCAGGTTTGTAAGCGAGGAGTAGGAATCGGCACCTTGAGAATTCAACCAACAGATGGTAAATTGTTTGAAAAACAGGTTTAAGTTGTATGGTTGTGATTTTTACAAGTGGTTCAGAAGTTGAATTGGATTGATCTTACAAGTGGTAAATCAGGGACATTAAGTTGTATCTGATTTCCTACAAGTGGTTGAAAAACAAAATGATGAGTTTATCCCTTAACCTACAATTGGTTAAAATCAATCAACAAAACTTATTTTCCGGAAAAACCATTTTGATTAAACAAACTTAAGTGTTTTGAGATCACAATGGGAAAATAGTTTGTTGTGAGGGGGAGTTCTGATTGTTTATAACAAGTGGATGGAGAATTGAGGCAATTCGATATCAGTTGTCATGTTTGTGTACAGTTTGTTTTCAAATTTCCTAAAATGTGTTTGCATTTTAGGGGGAGTAAAATTTTAGAAAATCCAAAAACATTTGAAATTTTGAAAAAGCCAAAAACATGATAAAATGAAAAATGAGTTTTTGTTGCATATAAGAGGAAATGATAGTACATCAGTGGACGATCACAACATGCTAAAGATTTGGTAAGATAAAAAGGTGATAAACGGTCTCACTGATGATGTGCCAGTAGATTTTTACACATTTAGTAGATTGTGACGAGATATAAACCTAAATTTCAAACTTGCTTATATCGTGGGGAACATCTCTCGGATATATGGGTAACCCCCGAAATCTCGTTTGAAAGGTCTCATAATCTGATATACTAGGTCTTTATACTCAATGATGTCTGGGGTATTATTCCGGGACTTCTGCTGAACGATGGTTCTGACCTAGTCCTTGGATAATACTTTCCGCAAATGCTTGAAACATAGCATAAACCCTCAGCATGCTGATGAAACAATAAAATTGATAGTCGCTACTGTTGTAGCTAAAAGATCCTCTAAAGGGGACATACCGTAAAGTCGAAGCTGATATCTCTCTGCGTATACGGAAGTATCGACCTGAGATCCCTCGGCCCTCGCATTACCTAATTTATGTACAGATATCATTGTCGTATACTCACCTGTAAGACAGAATATTGGGATCTGGATACGGGAGTATATTCTGAGGTGGAACACGCGATTGAGTTTAAGTTCTTAAAACATTAATTTCGTATCTCGAAGCAGTTGAAATTTGTGTGAAAATTTAAGTGGACAAACATACTGACAATCTAAGTAAATCGTTTAAAACTTAAAATGTAATGAAGCTTAACGGTGTTGGTGATTTGTCTCATAAACTGATATGATCCTCTTGCACGAACTCACAAAAATATTGTTTGTAAATATTTCATTTCTGTATTTTCTTGTTTCTACAAGTGGTGTTAGTTATTTTCTTTCAGAAAATCTAAAAAGATTTTAGTGTGTTTTAGCATAATTTTTGAAAAATCCAAAAAGATTTTCGACAACTGATTTTGGAAAGCTGATTTTCAAAATTCCGAGTGCTAAACATGATGAACAAATGGTTTGGGTGAATGTGTTTGAGGAATGTTGAAATGAAATGAGAAAAGTTTTTGCAATAAAAACGTTATTCCTGCAAGTGGTAAATTAGATTTGAAAATCTTATCCACAAATGGTTATCAGAAAATTTATTTTTGGGTAGAGTTGTGCAGGTTGAACAGGTTCCGATACCTGAGTTAGATGAGTGCCAGGTTACGATCTAAGAACCTGTGGAAAGTGAATTCCAGACTGCGATCCTAGCTTAGCGAAAGGGGGAGTCTTATTGAGAGGGAGTCTGAAGATAGTAGAGCCAGATTCAGATCCTGAAGATTACGAGAAAGAGTAAGAGATTGATTGAGGATGCTTACAATGGAGAATTTTAAAGAAAGTGAACAGACTGATAAAGAGTGAAGATGCGAAGACTCGACACTTAAGACTCGTCAACATCTGAGGGGGAGTCTGTTGGTGCATACATCTGTCGTCTTCGTCTTATATCGAGTCTCGGGTTCGTTGCGTATTAAATCAAGCATGATTTCATCATATCCAATGATGACATCATAATAGTGACTCCAATGATGACATCATCACATGACAACATGTCGTGAATCTGCATGCAAATATGAAATCAGAATGTTATCTAGTTATGTTTCGCTTGAAGACAAAAGCATGTGGGTTTCGCTTGAAGGCATCTAGAGGTTTCGCTTGAAGATGATATGTGTTTCTTCAAGCGAAAGCCTGACCACTATATATAGGATTGTCATGTTTTCATTTGAAGGGATCAGGTCAGAACAGATCAGAGCCTTGTAACTTGTACCGAAGTGCTGCCGGTATATTTTGTGCTTGTAATCGTAGATAAATCAATATACAAGAGATTTAAAGTGACATTCAAGCTGTTTCAAAGTCGGTTTCTTATTTTCCGCATCTGAAACTGATAAAATCTCTTCTGAACGACTCGTTTGGGTCGCAAAACGATCCTACACAAGCACGTTCATAAGGAAGAATTTTCTGAAAGTGACGACAGTTCGGGTTATACCGGGAGTTCTGATGAAGAAAGTTCTACTTCGGGTGATTATCATTCTGAATCTGATGTGAAGGAAGAAGCAAGTTCTGATCTTGATGACTTGTTGAATGAAGCGGAGGAGTTGAAATGTCAGAAATCAGTTCTGATTAAGAAGGCTGCTGTAGCATCTGAAGAAATGGAGAAGTTCTTCTCTGAAGATGGATCTTTTTCTTTTCAAACTGCCATTATGGCAAATGTCTCAGCCTCTACGAGTCAGGTAAATTCTGAAACTCCTGCTCCTAGTGTTTGTAATTCTTGTGCAGAATTGAAGCTTGAATCTGAAAAGCTTCATTGTCATAATCAAAGTTTGGTTATTGAATTGTCTAAGTGCAAAGAGGCAAATATGGCTCTGGTTAGAAACGAAAAGGATTTTAAATCTGTAATTGAAACCTTAAAGAAAAGTGTTTCCGAAGTGACCAAAACTGTTTATCATAAACAAGTTAGTATTAACGATTACATTAACATTGTTGAGGAAACCAAAAAGGAACTAGCCATTGCCAAATGCGAGCATGATGCAATCAAGCTCAAGTTGGAGAGTTATTCTAACTCCCGATTTGTACTCGATCACATTATTGACGTTCAACAACTAAAGGGAAACAAGAAAGGTGTTGGGTATAGGAAGTGTCCGCCCCCTTTGAGACACAACTATACTCGAATGCCCGATGAAGAGGATATGCCTCGTTTTGAACCCAGTGTGCCTCTTGATTATGAGGAAGTTACTACAGGCCTTGGGTTCAAATCGGACAGTTCCTCAAGTACATCATCCGAGCAAACAGAAACTTCAACATCTACGAAACAAAGTCCTCCAATCATTGAGGACTATGAGTCGTCTGATGATGAATCAGAATCAGATATGAGTGATCAGGGTAAATCACTTGACAAGATGAAAGGAGTAGAAATTCCAATTGAGAATCATATTCTTTGTGATTCTCCTACTCCTGCTGTTCAATCAGTTGTCAAACAAATGATAGATCCTGTCAAGAATGACAAGAAATCTGTGTCTACCGTTAAGAGTAATAACGTGTTGTACACTTTGGTTGGTGATTCTAAAATCTATTCAGGTCACGATTTTCCAATTAAAAATGTCAATCCATCTTCGATTGATCAAGTTTTTGAAGATAATACAAACAAGTTTTTGGGAAAGACAATTCCAGGAGTCATTGTAACTCAATGTGACCCAATTCCAAAAGATGTTGAAGTTTCTGTTTGCTCGGATGATTAAGAAGGCTGCTGTAGCATCTGAAGAAATGGAGAAGTTCTTCTCTGAAGATGGATCTTTTTCTTTTCAAACTGCCATTATGGCAAATGTCTCAGCCTCTACGAGTCAGGTAAATTCTGAAACTCCTGCTCCTAGTGTTTGTAATTCTTGTGCAGAATTGAAGCTTGAATCTGAAAAGCTTCATTGTCATAATCAAAGTTTGGTTATTGAATTGTCTAAGTGCAAAGAGGCAAATATGGCTCTGGTTAGAAACGAAAAGGATTTTAAATCTGTAATTGAAACCTTAAAGAAAAGTGTTTCCGAAGTGACCAAAACTGTTTATCATAAACAAGTTAGTATTAACGATTACATTAACATTGTTGAGGAAACCAAAAAGGAACTAGCCATTGCCAGATGCGAGCATAATGCAATCAAGCTCAAGTTGGAGAGTTATTCTAACTCCCGATTTGTACTCGATCACATTATTGACGTTCAACAACTAAAGGGAAACAAGAAAGGTGTTGGGTATAGGAAGTGTCCGCCCCCTTTGAGACACAACTATACTCGAATGCCCGATGAAGAGGATATGCCTCGTTTTGAACCCAGTGTGCCTCTTGATTATGAGGAAGTTACTACAGGCCTTGGGTTCAAATCGGACAGTTCCTCAAGTACATCATCCGAGCAAACAGAAACTTCAACATCTACGAAACAAAGTCCTCCAATCATTGAGGACTATGAGTCGTCTGATGATGAATCAGAATCAGATATGAGTGATCAGGATAAATCACTTGACAAGATGAAAGGAGTAGAAATTCCAATTGAGAATCATATTCTTTGTGATTCTCCTACTCCTGCTGTTCAATCAGTTGTCAAACAAATGATAGATCCTGTCAAGAATGACAAGAAATCTGTGTCTACCGTTAAGAGTAATAACGTGTTGTACACTTTGGTTGGTGATTCTAAAATCTATTCAGGTCACGATTTTCCAATTAAAAATGTCAATCCATCTTCGATTGATCAAGTTTTTGAAGATAATACAAACAAGTTTTTGGGAAAGACAATTCCAGGAGTCATTGTAACTCAATGTGACCCAATTCCAAAAGATGTTGAAGTTTCTGTTTGCTCGGATGATGTGAGAAATATTAGAGGAGGCTATGTCACGTTTGCTGGAGACAAAGGCGGGTACATCACTGGAGAGGGAATGATCTCCAATGGTGTTGTATGTTTTGATAAGATCACTTATGTTCGTCAAATTGATCATAATCTTCTCAGTGTTTCGCAGATCTGCGATAAGAAGTTCACCGTGCATTTTGATGATGCCGGTTGTTATGTGCTGAAACCTGGTTTCAAAATTCCAGAGGAATGGATTCTTTTATCGGCTCCAACAGTTAATGATCTTTATATTCTTGATATGAGCCAAGCGATCACGACTTCTGCACAAGTCACATGTTTTGTCTCAAAAGCCATGGAGAAGGAGTCTATATCTTGGCACAGAAGAATGGGACACATTCACTTAAGAAAAATGAACCATTTTGTGAAAAACAATCTTGTGAATGGCGTGCCCGTGAGAAGTTTTCATCTACAAGATATCTGTGTTTCGTGCCAGAAAGGGAAACAAACGAAGAAGTCTCACCCTCTGAAGAAATTCAACACTGTTAGCATGCCTCTCGAACATCTTCATATGGACCTATGAGACACAGGACAACATTTGGGGATGCTTATTGTCTAGTGGTTACTGATGATTATTCTAGATTTTCTTGGGTAGCTTTTATGGCACACAAGAGTGATACTCCTAGCATCCTCAAGGATCTTCTTACAATGTTGGAAAATCTCTACACGTTGAAAGTTAAGAGGATCAGAAGCGACAATGGAACTGAATTCAAGAACCGTGTGATGGATGAGTTCTGTACTTCTAAGGGCATTCTTCATGAATACAGTTCTCGATACACTCCACAACAAAACGGTGTCGCAGAGAGGAAGAATCAGACGATAATTGAAACTGCAAGAACGATGTTGGTAGAGTCGGAGCTTCCTGTTCAGTTCTGGGGGGAGGCTGTGTCGACTGCTTGCTACACATTAA
Source organism: Helianthus tuberosus (assembly GCA_030545235.1). NCBI lineage: Eukaryota > Viridiplantae > Streptophyta > Magnoliopsida > Asterales > Asteraceae > Helianthus > Helianthus tuberosus. The sequence goes on from CM060441.1 coordinate 25,037,848, forward strand.
ACCGAGTTCTTACAGTTAAGAGACATGGCAAGACTTGTTTCGAACTTCTACAGAAAAGGAAACTGGATCTTTCATTTCTAGAACCTTTTGGCGGTCCATGCACTATGATTGAACCGAATGGAAAGTTTGGCGCGAAAGCTATCGAGGGTTTCTTCCTTGGATATGCTACTCCGAATTTTCGCATATGGAATCTGGCTACCAAAAAGATTGAGCTATGGAGTGAAGTAAGGGTTCAAAGGTATACAAGTCATGTTAGGGCTCCGGGTGATCCTTGGATGTTCGACTACGATGGGTTATTCGACTCCTTTAATCTGCCAACCTTTGACGAAGATTCTGCAGCTGCTAGAATGTTATTTGATAGTGACAACGCTGCTGACTCGCCATTGGTTAGACCTGTTATTGTTAACCCCCAAGGTTCTAATTCGGTTAACAACACAGTTCAAAATGAGGTATTTGAAGATGCTACTGAGTACAATGAGTTATCAGAAGCTGATGAATATCTTGATGCGAATGAAGGCACTTCAGCTCCAGTTGCTCCTGTTCAGGGTACTTCTATTGAAACTCCTCATGTGCAGGATGTTGATACTGCTGAAGGAAATGCATCCACTTCTACGCATATTCCAGGTGTGGAGTTGGTTGTTGATCTTAATATTAACAATTTGGGTGTTAATGCTCGTGTTCCTGAAAATCCTGAAATGTGGATACACGATACCCATCCACAGCAGAATATCATAGGAGATGTCCAACAAGGGGTACAGACGCGTAATCAGCTGAGAAACAACCAGAGTGCTGGTTTGTATTCAGCCATTAGAGAATCTGGTCTTCAAAATGATTGGTCCTTCGCTTGTTACGTTTCACAAGAAGAACCGAAATCTTGGAAAGAAGCCTTAAATGATAATTCTTGGGTTGAAGCAATGCAAGAGGAACTACAACAGTTCCAGAAACTGGGTGTTTGGAGACTTGTTGAAAAACCTGACAACTACAAGAAAATTGGCACCCGTTGGGTTTACAAGTGCAAACAGGATGATCGTGGAGTGGTCATTCGCAACAAAGCGAGATTGGTTGTTCAGGGCTTTCGTCAAATTGAAGGCATTGATTACAACGAGGTTTATGCACCAGTTGCTCGTCTGGAGGCTATTCGGATCTTTCTAGCTTATGCTTCTTTTAAAGGATTCAAGGTCTATCAGATGGACGTCAAAAGCGCATTCTTGCATGGTATTGTTGAAGAAGATGTATATGTCGAACAACCTCCAGGTTTCGAAGATCCTATCCATCCCGATCGGGTTTGGTTGCTCAACAAAGCTCTCTACGGGTTACATCAAGCACCGAGGGCTTGGTATGCAACCTTATCTACTTATCTGCTGGAGAACGGTTTTCGCCGGGGTCTTATCGACTGTACTCTTTTCATCAAGGAACAGGATGGAGATCTTTTGTTGGTACAGGTATATGTTGATGATATCATTTTTGGTTCTACTAACGATACTTTGTGCAGGCAATTTGAACGTGTTATGCAGGAGAAGTTCGAAATGAGCGCAATGGGAGAGATGAATTTCTTTTTGGGCCTACAAGTTCAACAAACTGAGTCTGGGATATTCATCCATCAGACTAAATATGTTGGTGACATCTTGAGCCGATTCCAGATGTCTGACGCAACGCCCATTGGTACCCCACTTCCGACTAATCACGGGATTACTCCGGACTTGAAGGGAGAAAGTGTCAACTCTTCTTATTATCGCGCTATGATCGGATCTCTCATGTATCTCACAGCATCGAGGCCTGACATCATGTATCCAACATGCCTGCTTGCAAAAAGCATCTCATCTTGGAATTGTTAAAAGGATTTTTCGCTATCTGAAGGGTTGCCCGGACACCAGTCTCTGGTACCCTAAGGATGATAGCTTTGACTTGGTTGCTTTTAGTGATTCAGATTTCGGCGGATGCAAAATAGATGGGAAATCCACAAAGGCTAGATGTCAATTCTTAGGAAGTCGCTTAGTCACATGGCAGTGCAAGAAGCAAACTTGTGTTGCTACATCAACTTGTGAAGCTGAATACATTGCTGCCTCAAGTTGTTGCTCTCAGGTTCTATGGATCCATCAACAAATGCGCGACTACGGTTTTGAATTCCTATCTACCTCTATTTTTGTTGATAATAATGCTGCTTTATCTATCACTAGAAATCTTGTCCAACACTCCAAGACCAAGCACATCGAAATTAAGTATCACTTCATATGTGATTGTTTTGACAAAAGATTAATCGATGTTGTTAAAATCCACACTGATGAACAGCGTGCTGACCTGTTTACAAAAGCTTTTGACAAATCTCGTTTTGACTATCTTTTATTCGTCAATGGTATTAAGGTGAAACAAGAGTAAACTTCTGTCAGCTGATCGTTTTTGTAAATATTTTCTTAAGCGTTAAAAAATCCAAAAAGATTTTCAGTTTGCTTATCTTTTCGCATTTTAGGGGGAGAAATTTCAGAAAATACAAAAACATGTGAAAATTCAAAAAAAAAAATCCAAAAATATGTCGTTTACTTTCTGTCTTTAAGTTTGAAAAATCAAAAATTCAAAAACAATAGAAAATCAAAAATGAGTTTCTTGGATAAAGGAAGATGATGATATTCACTGGTGTGGTCGGTCAACGTGTTCAAAAAATGTAAAACAAAAAAAATTGATGAGAAATGATAAGTATCTCTACTAACGATGTATCGGTAGGCTCACAATCAAACTAAAATGTGCAGGATGATACAAACCTAACAGACTTCAAGTCAGGTGGGAACCATTCATTAGCATATGGTCTTAGTACCGAAATTTCGTTTGAGAGATTGCCGAGGTTCTGAGATATTCGGTCTTTATGTTGCTTATCATCTGGGTATCATGGTTGTATCAAACCGAAAAATAACGGAGACGAAGTCTAGATCTTCCATGATACTATACATACGTGTATATATTGCATTCGACCTCAATAAGTGATCAACAATCACATGTCCAAACAAATAAGTGATAATATATCACAGATTCTTTGCGGGAGACAAGTTCGTCTCTTTGCGGTACGAAAGTACTGACCTGTTCACGGACTTGCTCCTGTGCCCTCATGCATATGAAAATCAAGTTCCTCATCAATAAGTGATTCTATCACATAGGGCTTGTTTTCAATCAAAATAAGTGATTTTCTCACATTCTTTTATACGTCCAAACAGATGATAAATGGTATACTCACCGGTAAGATGAACTCTCGTGCATACCTTGATACGGGAATGTGTTGTGTGTGGATGAACACCGGTCGGTAAGTATAAATCATACCTTAACGTATCCCCTCGCCATGATTACATCTGATAAGTTGAGCTTATGTGGACAACAATACCGATAATTGTTATAGGATGCTTCTCTAAATGTTAACTAATTGAACAAAAAGAGCGTTTTGGCGTGACCGTACACTGATATGATTCTCTTACCCTCGAAACTCGCAAAAAGAATGTCTGTAAATATTTGTTTACTGCTTTCGTTTCTGCATCTTTGTATATATTTATTTATTGCTTTCAGTCTTTACATTTGAAAAATGAAAAATTTCAAAAAGATTTTAGGTGTGTTTTAATATAAACTTTATAAAAGCCAAAAAGATTTTGCTTCTAGTTTATTTTTGATTGACTGATGTTGGAACTCGAGTCTATCCTACCCAAAATCCTGATTGTAAGCCGGAAAACAATTGCATCTTCATAAACTGTCGAAGTTAACAAGTTTTGAAAGTTAAAAGTTTAAATCTGAACATTTTCTAAACTTTCAAATTGTTGTCGGTTGGTAGTTGATTGAAATATGGTCACATATGTGTCATTTGTTTAAATGTTAACTATATTCCAAGCGGTTGTTCTCATTATGCGTTTAGATTTCTTGCCTGTGCAAATGCTAAAGGCGAGGAGAACATGTTCGATGACAAGCTTTGGAATGAAGACACGGCATAGAGGCACTCAAAGGATAAAGATGATCGAGTTGCCGATGACCCTTCATCAACACAAAAAGGATCTGAAGAATTGACAAATCAAATGATTCACGAGCATGACTCAAAGGAGAGCTTATCTTAAGGGGGAGTTTGTTAACACACTTCCTAAATGAAAATGGAGTTTGTTGATACACTTTCTACTTACGACGAGTGAAGACTTTGAAGATCCTCCGACATGAAAGACATGGAACTCGAACCATCACAGCAGCGTCCAAGGGGGAGTTTGTTGATACATTTTTTGTGTGGACGCGGCAAGTTCGGTTCGAGCCTTTAAACAGCATGAAGACCAAGTCGGATATCCTCCTATCCCACTTGGGTCTGACAAGTTTATCTTGTTTGTTTTGTAATATATAAATATAACTGTGCATGTTGCATATTAGTTATGTGGTATGTGTGTGTTTATATATTCACTAGGCTAAAAACCTTGACTTTGGGCCAAAACCTTCACTGGGCCAAAAGTCTTCATGGGGAAACCACTCATGACGAAATGTGACACCCCGATATTTCCACGTATTACCGGTGGGCCCGGTGGGGAGTATCGTGACGTAGTTGATATCATCATAGTCGAACAACACAATTTTAAATGCACAGCGGAAGCAAAAGATAAATATATTACAACCCGATATAAAGTACTATCAAATATTACAACGGAATGTAAGATGGATCCACAGGCGGATCTAAAATAGAAAGATAACACTGTTCAACAGACTTTAACATCTAAAGCTTGCGAGACTTGATTATTGATGCCTGGAGTAGCCAGCCTATTACGTATAGTACCTGCATTTAGCCTTTTTGGAAAATACGTCAGTTTACACTGGTAAATACAATTAACTGACTCATTTAAAAAGGTTTAATAAAACTGATTTGAATGCATGTGGCACAAAACTCTTTATAACTTGAGATAATTATTTGAATATAATACTTGTAAACGAATTACATGTTTCTTATGCGTTCAGTAGCCCGGTTCGTGCCGGGTTAAAGATCAATAGACACACCACATTATTTATTTAGGCACTGACGGGTGTACGCCTACACCCCGTGCTTAGGACGTGGCCATTTCGTAAAATGATGCCAAGGATATCCGGGACATGGTCATTAACCCCCCAAAGGCTTTAAGCAAACAAAACATTTCCAAACGGGACATCTCAATGAATTAACCTCTATTCGATTAAAGATTCAATGCCCGACCAAGCGGTATTTTATATACCATAACCCAAGCCCGTATAGGGAAAATAAGTTAAAAGTATTTACCTGAGCTAAATATAAATTCAATCCCAGCCGTATATCAGTTCAGCAAGTACAGATAGCTTTTACTGGGCTCCTAAATATGGAACGAAGGTTTTTAATAACCTATTAGAATCCTAACGGGTCTTTAATGACCGGTTAGTTTTCAAAAGAAGATACGGTTCGAACGCATGATTAAGCGTAGACCGGAATAGAATGTGATTTAGACCTGACAAGTTTGAAGACTTGTATAATATGGATAAACTAAACACATTCTGGATTTTGAGATAAAAATGATAAGGTTTGACCCGTTTCGGCTAATTTATGCAAACTAGTTACATAAACCGAACCGAACGTGAATAACGCATAACGGGTAACCGAATGAGTCACGAACAGGTTTCCTAATTTAATATGCCTTAAATATGTTGTGATATCAGTAGTATACCTTCCATTATGCCCAAAATGAGTTTAATCTCAATTTAAGCCCCGTAGGGGTATTTTGGTCATTTTAAGGATTATAAAAGAGATTAATTATAATTCTGAGATTCGGGTCTGAAATAATCAGTAAAACAACTTAATTTAATAGGTCATATCAGTTGGTGATAAGTCTTATATGACAAAATGGTTCTAAACCCAATGTTGTAGAAGGCGCTAGGCGCTAGTCGGGCGGTGGGGTACCGCCTAGGGATTAATCGGGATTAATAGGGATTAATCGGGATTAATCGGAATGGGTTTTCTATGTATAATTTTATAAATTTATATATATATATAGATAACTTTATACTTTTTATTAATAAATTTACAAGTTTAGGAACCATAATGTAAACTTGTAAAAGATAGAGGGGTTAAATGTTAAAAAACCTAAACTTAATATAACCTAAACTTAAAAGATAGAGGTGTGCGGTGGTGTCCGGACTGCGGAGGAAGTCGGAAGCTCAGATCTGCTCGATTAGTCCAATTTTAGGAGCTGGATTTTAGGTTTTAAGTAATATTTGGGCTTAAAAGAATGGGCCAATTCAAAAAATGGGTCCAATTTTGTGTTTAATGGGCATGTTTTACATGGACCGATTAGTCCGATTAGACCGCCTGGGACCGACTTTTACCGACTTTGACCGCCTAACACCGATTTTGACCTCACCCGACTAATTGGACCGCCTAGCCAAAAATTAATCAGTAGGCCACCGCCTAGCGCCTAGGCGGCGATTAATCGGCCGCCTAGGCCGATTTCTACAACATTGTCTAAACCCATACTAGGTGTTTAATACGCGTTAAAAAGCCGTTTTAAGCGATTTCCGGGTTATACAGGAAATCTGAGTTTCCTGATCAGTAGCAATTGAATTGGTGTCAAAATATTATGTAAAACTCATTTTATACACAAAAAGGGTATAATTGGTATTTACCGAATCAAGGCCATAACTTTAGGTTATGATCAGGTTAAAAATAATTAAAAAATCTTCAAAAATCTCAAAATTTTATATTACATCAGGGGGTAAAAGGTTTGGTGTCAAAAATTGGGTTTAGATAGGTTTTATGCTAATGACGCTGTTTAATTCAATAAAAAGCGTTCTAATTACGCCATTGAGCATAACTTCTAATCTAGAACTCAAACTGATGTGAAAATTCAGGGACATGTTTATAAATCAGTAACAAAGATTATTGTCCTTTCATATTTCCAAAATTCTCATTTTAATGTCAAATGGGCATATTGGTCAACATTAGACATTTAACGGAAACGTGTAAATGAATCGGACAATCAACGAGCTAATAACAGAGGGATATACCACCACGTAACCTGGTCCTAAGGAAGCTCTAAGGCTTATCTAAACCCATCTAAATCGGGTCAGAACTAAAGTCAAAGCAAAAGTCAAAGTTTTGCGACTTTCGGCTCCAAACCGAGCTTAAATAGAAAATTGTCGGGTCGGACATGCTTAGACATGTTCTTGTATTGATTACCAAGTTATATGAGTGATGAAATAGGTTACACGTCTTCTACATTGCTAATTAGGTGTTAATTCAAAAATTAATATTCTGATGACTTTTTACAAACAACTTTGACCCGACAAATGTCTTACTTAGGACGGGAATCAGAGGGTGCCCTTTTAAGGGGTTTAATGCCCACATAATTACCAACTTATAACTACTATCAATTTAACTAATCACTGGACCATTAGTGATTAATAGATAAGTTAAACCTTAATTACGACGGTTTGACTTTTAAGCTATAAACTAAGCAAAACTCAATTAAGGAAGGTTGAGGATACTTACCAAGGTCTAATGCACGATTAGAGATGCTTAGGGAAGGTCCTTGAGCTCCAGAAATGATCAGAAGTGAAGAGTGAATGATTGATCAAATGGTGTACAATGTGGGTCTTTATATAGTGAGTTTGATCTCACAAGATCATGCCAAACAAGTCTACAAGTGATCCAAGATCAATTACAAGTGTCCCTAGGGCCTAATAATCCATTAAACAAGTCCCTATAATCAGGAATTGGCAAAATGAGGCGGTTACATGGGCTGAAAAGCCACCTTACGAGTTTCTGCATCTGGGAGTCGCTTACGGACCGTAAGGGTCCTAGCATACGGTCCGTAAGGACCAGGCCAGCATGACATAACTTTCAAAAGTTGACAGTTTGGCCCCTGAACTTCCAAACTTGATTTTTAACATGGTTTCTTGCACTTGTAACCCCCAAACTTGACTTTTAAGCACCCCAATTCATAAACCAACTTTGTTAAGTCCCCGGTTATTCTTACGATCACCGAAAAGTCTTAAATTTCAACGTCGACGCTTTTAACCCCTCGTATACGGATTCTATCATAACTTTCTCATACGATAACGAAACTTGATGAAATTTTTATCACGCATTCTAGTGAGCATAATTAATCGTTACAAAGCTTCGGGTTTGCTAAAAGGTCACTCAGAGGTATATTTTAAACATGTTGACATATTTAACCCCTGTAGTTTGTAATCCCTCACTTTCTTTCACAATTAGCTTCGTATGATCCATGAATCATTCGTTTAAGGGTATAAACATCATGTAGGGTTATTGTAAAGTATTTTTATCCATTGTTGACATTTTAAACCCTTATATTCGCATACTTTCCTTGTTTGTCAACTCTAGTCCTTCTAAAGTAATCCTTTACACGTTTAAAGTTTATGACACGTGTCAATACATTATTGGACATGAATTTTCGAGGTGTTACATCCTCACCCCCTTAAAAGAAATCTCGACCTCGAGATTTGCTAAAATGCTGGAAGTACTTTTTGTCGCATAATGGACTTAACTTCTATAACATATCTGGAGTCTTTCCAAGCTCCCAAAGTGACCCCTATATTAGGTACATGTATCCTTTTTGGAGCTTCTTAACCTTTCGATCCTCAATCGATACAGGATGCTCATTACATCATAAATCTGCATATCATTATGTGATAATACTTCTTGACTTATTGGCGAAACACACCCTTCAGTCACTGGTGTGCAATGTATTGCGAGCTCCGCCAAGCTCCTTAAACAAGTTTTATCTTATAAGCTACTTGATCTTGATACATTCGATTTCCTTCGAATGATTCTATATATTCAGAGCTTAACTAGCCTGATAATTTAACAAATTTGGCACACCCTTCCTGGGTGATATCTTTTGTTGAACCTTATTCCTTAACAAGAATTTAGGAGGGTTGCTACTTTCATTAATTCTTGATTTTCTGCCGAATACTGGCAACTTACAGATGATTAGGGATTTGTATGATCTTATTCGTTGTTTCCAATGCAACTTTCAGATCCTGATAAGTGGACTTCCCAAAGTCTCGTCCATCCAACGGATGTTTTGATATTTCATCTATACAAGGTCTCCAAAGGAGCCACCTTGATACTTATATAACAACTATTATAGAAAAGCTTATCTTATGGTGAGATGGTTATTCCAACCATTGCTCAAAACTAATCTTAAGGAATAGCTAATCCTTATAGTTAGTCGAACAAATCGACGATCCTGGGCAGCTGATGGCGATTCTTAATCGTTGCCTAATTAGGGTTGCGGTAAACAATGCATAAGCAAAATGAACCGTCTTTCTTAATTAGCTATACCGAATTCTCAGGATATTGAGTTAGGCTATATGAACCCTCTATTTTAAAACTTAGTTAATCAGGGTTTCGATTCTTCCAATGATGGTACTAGCCGTCTTGGATATTTCATAATAATACAGCCCTAAATGGGATATAAACCTTAACTCTACCTGCCTCTTAGGGGTAAACAGGGTAATCTTAAGAGAAGATAATCAAGATACAAGGAGGTTACAGAGATTTTACAAATCTCAGGCTCCAATTCATCCATCATTGCTTGTGTCAATAAGTGACACATTTATATTACAAGTCCACGAATTCCTTAATCGGGAACATTTACTTGGACAATTCCATTCTGGATATCTTCTTTGAATACCATTAGTTGACTTTAATACCATATGACCATCGGGATATCTTTGTGGTCCCACGCATTAAACCTCCATACTGATCAGGAATGGAAGCAATCTATGGGACATATTAAGATACACTAATCCTCATATGGCGCTTTTATCATACTGTCTGGTATTCACAATCGATAGAGATCAAAGAGATATCAATTATGTATGCTGATGTACTTCCTCTAGAGAGAGGATATTTCTAAAATTCTACGATTGGAGGTTCTTGACAGGAACAGAAGGAATGGTTCTTATGATTTCGCCTGTAAGTTTTACCTTATACTTAACCTCTAGGGTTCTTACAGGAAAATTTCTAAAAGTTTGCTAAGCTTATGGTTTTATGAAAGACTTAGCAGCATCTGAAACCCAACGTAACTCCTAGCAATAAAATCACAATAAGAGAGTTTTCTGGTGTCATTATTAACGTGAATTGCCTTTAATCATTCATCAGGAGGGTTAAACGCCTCCATTCTTAATCCTTTTAAACTTAGCTGAAAAATCCTTGACAAATTTTAGGGCAGTCTCAGCTTTGACTAGTTATTTCTTAACCTATATAACGTGAGTAGCTGAGGTAGATCCATAATGGATTTATAATGAGCAGGCTTTGAAACCTTAATGTGCCCTTTTATAGCTGATGCTAAATCATCAATATATATAGTGCATTATGCTTGAATTCTAGGTTAACCGAATAAGAGCACTATTTCAACCAATGAACCAAGGTTTGCAACATACTGCCGATAGTTTATAGCTCTTATGGGGGAGTCGGAAAAAATCTTATTCCATCTTTTTTCCATTTCGCGACGCGGATAATAGGTTTTCTAATAAGGTCCTTAAAACTTGGACCACCCCATAATGTAAAGAGGATCTTTCTTGTGCACTCCATTAATGTCCTCACTAATCAAGGGTATTGTCATCGAACGACTGTGGCGCACACCTCACCGTGTGCTTTCCAGCATAACCGCTGATATACGCAATGGTTTCTACTTCATCCAACAATTTCTGCAATCGATGGCCCCTTTTTACTATTGAAGTCTCTTGACTTCCAAGAGACGAAGTACTTTTAAGTATATCCTAAAAGGAAAGGGGCTTCTTGCCACATATGATTTCGTTTGGGTTATTCTTCGCACTTGAAGTATGAATATAGCTCTTCTCATGAGCAGCGACATGTGTTTTAAAGCGGACATCATTTGGCTTCTTAAACCTTTTCATGACTTGTCTCATAGCTTTTCTAACGGTTGGGTTAATTATAATTTTGGAGATTAACTCCTTCAACAATGAGGTTCACATTTGATGCACCATTGGCATTTGTCGCATCTCTAGCATCGCGACTGTTGTTTGTCTCATCAGAGTTTTCCATACTCGAAGCTTTGGTATTAAATACTGAACTCAACAAGTGCCTAGGCACTCCATGCCCAGTATCTCCTTGAATGGTCAAAGGCTCACCATAAGGAGTCTTGATAACTACTTGCTTCTTATCATACACAATATGAGCTTGATTTTTTTTTAAGATGACCAATTCATTCCTATCACCATATCGAGTCCCTCTTATTTTAATGGAAACAAGGATAGCGGAAAAGAATGATTCCTAATGGATATGAAGCATCCATCTAATTTTGATGAAGCAGTCTCTGAGGTACTATCGGCCAATTCTACTTTATACTTAACGCTTAGAGTTTTAACAGGCAGATTTAATGATTTACAAAATCTATTGTCTACGAAAGACTTATCTGAACCTGAATCAAATAATACTCTAGCATGAACGTTATTGATATAGAAAGTACCTGTTGTTACATTGTCATTCTGAATAGCCTCTTGAGCATTCATCTGAGAGCTTCCAGCTTTGGTCTTTTTAGCCTTGCCAGACTTCTGGGTTTTACTAGGGCAATTAGTTTTGATGTGCCCTATTTCATTGTAACCATAGCAGGTTGCGTCCTTTATGTCTTGGCACTCCAAAGTCTTGTGCCCTTCCTTATTACAAATTCCACAAGGCTTAGTTTGCGCATTTAAAGTGCCTTTTCCTTTAGTCGCCTTCTTTGGGCAGCGGGTCTTTATGTGCCCTTTTTCGCCACAACCATGGCAGGTCGCATCTTCCAACTTCTTGCAATCCAAGGTCTTATGCTCCTTGGACTTGCAGACTCCACAAGGTGAAGGCTGAGATTCAAATATGCATTTCTCGAGGTGGTATTTCCTACAGGTTTTGCATCTGGTCTTTTCACCGGTCTGCTGGTTGTCCTTCAAATCCTTGCATTCATGGGTCTTGTGATCCATCTCCTTACAGATGACACATCCCCTGGTCTGATCATAGAAACATTTTCCGAATTGCTTCTTCCCGCAGGTTTTACATTCGGGTTTTGCCTCCTTTGATTTGGACTGGTTATAGCTTGAATCGGTCTTACCCTTTTTGTAACCCTTATTTGGGGTATTATCGCATTTTCGCTTATGACCCTTTAATACACGGTCCACAGCATTGTTTACGGCTGTATCTATCATAGCTTGTAACTCGGTGCCCGTTAAGTTCAGTCTTGCATTATGCCCAAAATGAGTTTAATCTCAATTTAAGCCCCGTAGGGGTATTTTGGTCATTTTAAGGATTATAAAAGAGATTAATTATAATTCTGAGATTCGGGTCTGAAATAATCAGTAAAACAACTTAATTTAATAGGTCATATCAGTTGGCGATAAGTCTTATATAACAAAATGGTTCTAAACCCATACTAGGTGTTTAATACGCGTTAAAAAGCCGTTTTAAGCGATTTCCGGGTTATACAGGAAATCTGAGTTTCCTGATCAGGTTATAAAGTTCAAAATACTTCATTTATTATATAATATCAGTAGAAATTGAATTGGTGTCAAAATATTATGTAAAACTCATTTTATACATAAAAAGGGTATAATCGGTATTTACCGAATCAAGGCCATAACTTTAGGTTATGATCAGGTTAAAAATAATTAAAAAATCTCAAAATATTATATTATATCAGTGGGTAAAAGGTTTGGTGTCAAAAATTGGGTTTAGATAGGCTTTATGCTAATGACGTCGTTTAATTAAATAAAAAGCGTTCTAATTGCGCCATTGAGCATAACTTCTAATCTAGACCTCAAACTGATGTGAAAATTCAGGGACATGTTTATAAATCAATAACAAAGATTATTGTCCTTTCATATTTCCAAAATTCTCGTTTTAATGTCAAATGGGCATATTGGTCAACATTAGACATTTAACGGAAACGTGTAAATGAATCGTACAATCAACGAGCTAATCACAGAGGGATATACCACCATGTAACCTGGTCCTAAGGAAGCTCTAAGGCTTATCTAAACCCATCTAAATCGGGTCAGAACTGAAGTCAAAGCAAAAGTCAAAGTTTTGCGACTTTCGGCTCCGAACCGAGCTTAAACAGAAAATTGTCGGGTTGGACATGCTTAGACATGTTCTTGTATTGATTACCAAGTTATATGAGTGATGAAATAGGTTACACGTCTTCTAGATTGCGAATTAGGTGTTAATTCGAAAATTAATATTTTGTTGACTTTTTACAAACAACTTTGACCCGACAAATGTCTTAGTTAGGACGGGAATCAGATGGTGCCCTTTTAAGGGTTTAATGCCCACATAATTACCAACTTATAACTACTATCAATTTGACTAATCACTGGACCATTAGTGATTAATCGATAAGTCAAACCTTAATTATGACGGTTTGACTTTTAAGCTATAAACTAAGCAAAACTCAATTAAGGAAGGTTGAGGATACTTACCAAGGTCTAATGCACGATTAGAGATGCTTAGGGAAGGTCCTTGTGCTCCAGAAATGATCAGAAGTGAAGAGTGAATGATTGATCAAATGGTGCACAATGTGGGTCTTTATATAGTGAGTTTGATCTCACAAGATCATGCCAAACAAGTCTACAAGTGATCCAAGATCAATTACAAGTGTCCCTAGGGCCTAATAATCCATTAAACAAGTCCCTATAATCAAGAATTGGCAAAATGAGGCGGTTACATGGACTGAAAAGCCACCTTACGAGTTTCTGCATCTGGGAGTCGCTTACGGACCGTAAGGGTCCTAGCATACGGTCCATAAGGACCAGGCCAGCATGACATAACTTTCAAAAGTTGACAGTTTGGCCCCTGAACTTCCAAACTTGATTTTTAACATGGTTTCTTGCACTTTTAACCCCCAAACTTGACTTTTAAGAACCCCAATTCATAAACCAACTTTGTTAAGTCCCCGATTATTCATACGATCACCGAAAAGTCTTAAATTTCAACGTCGACGCTTTTAACCCCTCGTATACGGATTCTATCATAACTTTCTCATACGATAACGAAACTTGATGAAATTTTTATCACGCATTCTAGTGAGCATAATTAATCGTTACAAAGCTTCGGGTTTGCTAAAAGGTCACTCAGAGGTATATTTTAAACATGTTGACATATTTAACCCCTGTAGTTTGTAATCTCTCACTTTCTTTCACAATTAGCTTCGTATGATCCATGAATCATTCGTTTAAGGGTATAAACATCATGTAGGGTTATTGTAAAGTATTTTTATCCATTGTTGACATTTTGAACCCTTATATTCGCATACATTCCTTGTTTGTCAACTCTAGTCCTTCTAAAGTAATCCTTTACACGTTTAAAGTTTATGACACGTGTCAATACATTATTGGACATGAATTTTCGAGGTGTTACACGAAACCCCTCTGTTCATGATGAAACTCAAAGTGTTTCATCATGCTACAGGACAAAACACGATGAAACAAAGTGTTTCATCACACTACAGGACAAAAGCACGACGAAACTCCCTGTTTCGTCGTCTGTTGGGTTTCTTCAAGCCCAATGTTTGGCCCAATGTTGTTTCGTCGAGCCCTTTTGTGTTTCGTCGTAGTTAAGGCCCAGGCTGCTATATAAACACCTTTCTGGTTTCACTTTGAAACTAGATGAGAGCATACCCTGAAAGTTATTCTGTCAAACTGTGTGTGTATCAATTGTTCTTGGTTCTCATCCCATTTAATCAATAGATTGCATTTCATTGGTTATACCGTGTGTGTTATTTATTGTGTTTGATTTGGCATCATTATGGGGATTCCGCACCCGTGACATTGTTTGTTATAAACAAGGATTCGGTTTTCGTTATCGATCCTCAGATTTCGGGACCTACACACCTCGACTGGGACACAACAGTACTCTAAGCGATCACGCATGGACCGTGAGTGGGGCTCGGCCGTACCCATTAGATCTAACCTTGTCCCGTGCTTCTTAAAGGAATTAATGGCATTTAGTTCAGCCTATGGTCAAATTATCTAATAGATCGTTCCTTAGCTAAATCATTCCCAAGTTGACATGTATTTCACCCCCGATAGTTATAAATCCGAAAACAACTAAGAGAAAAGGGGGACATGAACTCACAAATTTGCGTCCACAGTCTTATAACTTAAAGATCCTCCTCACGAGTCGTACAACTACCTACACACGTGCTATGTTTTATTAGATGTTTAGGTCGTGTAACGACTCTTAGTCTTATTTATTTATTAAGACTTATTTTTGGAATTCTGGTATACTTTGAGTTACACGTTTGATGTACATTATATAATTCCAAATTATATAATTATTAGTTAAAATAAGAATATTTTAACTTAAACTATTTTTATCCAGTTACTTGGAATATTGTTAAAAATAATATATTTTTAACTTGATTTATCATGTACTTCTCACATATATATACTTTCCAAGTGTAGGTATACTTGTATTTGTGTATTTTGCCAAGTATTGGTAGTGTATTCCGGCATGTATTTATACGTATAGGAATACGTATTTTCTTGTATTTATTAAGTATTTTATACTTAATTTGTGTGAATTTTCCGGAATATTATTTTTATATAATTAAAAATCACCGAATTTATATTCTTAAAATATACATATTTTAAGAGGATTTTTATAGAAAATATCTATAAATTTTACTTGGCAAAAATAAGTATACTTTCGTATATATCTTAAAAATAATATATTTTTAAGATTAAACTTAGAAAAATATATAATTTTAGTTTTCACCAAAATAATATATTTTTGTATTGGTTAAGAAAATATATACTTCAAAAATAATATATTTTCTATTTTGACAAAATATGATATACTTTATAATATTTGTAAAAGTTCATAATTTGCCGTTTCTTCGGTTCCAAAAGTACCATTTATCACATTTGTCGAGTTACGAATTTATTTCCGGAATATATATATATATATATATATATATATATATATATATTGTCCAAATGTCCTTTGTCCGGTATTTGGGTATAAGATGTATATTTATTTTCTTGTGATTTTGGTAATATTTCATATTACAGTTTTTAGTATTTTTGGTGTGTTATATTATTTTCAAGGTTTCTAATTTTTAATATAACTAATACAACCAATATACAAGTAGCACATAATTCGTGTGACATCAAAATATATTTTCCTAAATATATACTTAGTCATTTTATTATCAAAAATCAACCTCCAATACTTGTAATTTTTATAACAAAAATTATGGCAAATTTTTATAATGAAACCATGACCAAAAATTACTTGTAAACACTTGTTTAAAAATATTTTTCTAAGTGTTTTATTTTCACAAAATTTTTTCCATAGTTTCCCTTGAAAATTGTAGGTTTTCATGCTTACTAGCATATCTTTTTCTTTTAAAAATTCATCATCAATCATCAACAAGTTTCACACAACTTACCATAAGACATAAATATGCATTTTCACAACATGGTATGAACTTGAAGTTAGTAAAATCTTGTAGTAATTTTACATGTTGTTTAATATGTTTAAAGAACACTAAATCCATGGTTTTTATTTTATAAAACTCATTCTTATGAAATTTCAATCTTTACAACTTGTAAGAAACTTTTATAAAAAATAATCTTCTTGATTTCTTTATGTTCCATACACTTTACTAGCTTTATTTTAACATTTAAACCATGGTTATTTTCTTTAAAACCACATCATGTTGAATCTTGAAATAAACTTTATGTTTCTTTAAACTTTTATTTTTGAAATCTTACATTTTCAAGATATATAACTTGTAGGATTCATCATCCTACACTAAATCATGTTCATCTTCAAGTTCATAGTTCACATAAAGGATGATCCATATAAATTTCTCAAGATCCATCATCATACTTGCTAGATCATGTGTTTAATCATCATCTAGCAAGCTTCATATGATAATCTACACCATATATACAAGTAATCAACAAACAAGTTTACTACATACACTTAAACAACTTTGATCTTCATGTTTTTAAGCTTTATGTTCATGTTCATGTTTATGTTTTAGTGAGATTCTTTATATTACCAAGTTACTTCATACTTTAACCACCAAAATTAAGAGTAAAACAAGATCAAAGAGGCTTACTACTAGCTCTAAGGCTAGAGAAGAACAAGTATCAAAGTGATGAAGAAATGATGTGGTTAATAGCTCTCCAAGAAGGTCCTTCAAGTTCCTTTGCTTCCCACCTTCCTAGTTAAGCTTGAATCACCTTAGGATCACCTTAGATTGTATGGAATTTGGCTAGAAAAATGTTGATGATGGGAGGGTGTTTGGGCCGTAGCCTTTGAAGGAGGAGAAGAGAAATGTTGTGAAGTTTGGAATGTTGAAGATGATAAGAAACATGGACTCTTGGTTTTTATAAAATAAGTTCCAAATTTTCTTTAACTTAAGGTTAATATGTCCAAAATCTTTTAAGCATATCAATTAAATTAATCAAAGAAAATCAAGTGTGGGGCCCCAAGTTGTAACCGGTTATGGGGGGGGGGGGTCTTGTCACACCCTGACTTTTGCGGAAGCGTGGTTATCTGGTGTGACTTCTTAATACCATACCAACCAATCATAACAATGCTATATGATAAAAACATGAGAAGTTCATCCATTAATAAAGTTTAGAAAAAAAAATACCTTATTATACTTGTCTTAAAACATCAATCCCAAAATAAGTTACAACCCTTAACTTATTTAAATGAGTTCATAAAACTTGGCAAAGACCTTAAACAAAACTAGATTTAGAGATATGTAACCCGTCCAGGTAGAGGCTACACCTTCTAAACCCTACAACCCTGAGTGACTTCTTTATTCAAACGCAGCTTGAAAATACGTGCATTCCGTGCCAGATCCACTAGGTTCCTGAAATACATGTAGTTTGAAAAATCAACATAAAGTTGAGCGAGTTCATGTGTTTAGTATGTGCGCGCGAATAAACCTTTATAATCATTGTAATATGTATGTTTTGTAAACTCTGGTATGAAAGCAAGTAAGGAAACATATCAGTTAATGTGTAACCACATGGTCCAACCTGCGGGCGCATGGGAGGGGATAGGACAAGGTCACCACATGGTCCAACCTGAGGGCGCATGGGTGGTGTTAAGACGAGGTCACCACATGGTCCAACCTGAGGGCGCATGAGTGGTGTTAAGACAAGGTCACCACATGGTCCAACCTGAGGGCGCATGGGTGGTGTTAAGACGAGGTCACCACATGGTCCAACCTGAGGGCGCATGAGTGGTGTTAAGACAAGGTCACCACATGGTCCAACCTGAGGGCGCATGGGTGGTGTTAAGACGAGGTCACCACATGGTCCAACCTGAGGGCGCATGGGTGGGGTTTGTTATGCTCAAATAGGCCTATCACTTGTATCCCTCGATCGTACTACGAGGACTAATGTTCTTAAGATTTCACCTACCCAATCACATAACCTAACAGTTCCTTCCTTAGCTGGCCATACCATTCGTAATTGTCCGTAGCAGTATGTAACATGTATTTCACCCCCGAAGTATAAAACTGAAAGCAGTTAAGAGTAAAGGGGGACATGAACTCACAGTTTTGCGTCTGAGTATCCAATGTAACCCAAATCTCCGCGGCAAATACGACTACCTACAATGGGCTAATGTCTATTAGACGAACGGGTCGTGCCTTGTCTTAGTATTGATTAATGCCTTTGAGTTACGTTTTAAAGTGTTTCCAATATTTTAGCAATAATACTTCTTATACTTGTGTATTCGTATTTCCTTCCCAAGGATGGGATATTTTACATATGTCTGTTCGTATTGGAATTATATTTTTAAGTCCCTTTTTAGATAATACATATTTAACCATATTCCTGTATAAAACCAACCTCCGATACTCTATATTTCGTTATAAAAATTATGACGATTTTTATGTTTGAAAAACATAGTCTAAAATATACTAGTAAACATTTGTCCAGAAAATATTTACTAAGTGTTAGGATTTTCGGAAAATTTCGCCATAGTCTCCTTTGTAAATAGAGGTGTCCATGCTTAATAGCATATCATTTTCTTTTACATATATCCCGTAGATTGTTCCCACATAGCAGACCCGAAAATCATACATGCAATATACCACTTATGTCATTTCAGCTTTATTAGTCAAAACTGGACTGCTTTTGAGCATTTTAATAAAATAGTTATCCTTCTCCAAAAATTCCCAAATTTTTACAGAATGTCATAAACGTTCCAATTTTTATTGTTTAAAAATATCGGGGCCCAGTTCATTACCAATATTATATAAAAATCCGTTTACCCAACTGCAATCAGATTTGTTGCTTTCTGATTTCAGTCTACGGAAAAATTCACTAAAAATTAATCATAAGTCCGATCGACGAAATTCTAGTTGGAGGATCACGGAAACAACAGTGACCATCTACAGCAAAAATCCCATGAGCTGATTCTACTCAGGTTTCAAGTTATGACTCTGAATACAACACACTTTTTCAGCAGAAAAATTGCAGCTTGAGCTGCTGTCTAAAAACAGTTCTTTAAAAATAGTAAACGACCTCGAAAAATTACGATTCTAGTGCCATTTGATCGGTTTTTCAAAAATACATAATTTAGACTCCAGAAATTCAGTTTTTCGATTTAAATAACCCAGTTACAGCCTGTTGAAGTTGGCTGGAAATTCCAATCAGCATGTTTATTTATAGTTTAATGTTTCTAAAAACACATTACCAAGTGTCCTAACAACGATTTATCAATAACTTAATGATCAAACATCATGCATGCATTAACCAAACCCAATCCAACCCGATAACATCTTCATGCAAACTTCTTATGTATGATTTTTGTGTAAGGTTCCATGTTCATTTTTTTTAGTGTTTTAGCTTTCGTGTGATTTGAACATTATCATCCTACTACATATCATAACAAAGAACAAGATGAAACAATGGTGTGAAGGGACTTACTACTAGCACAAGGCTAGGGTAGAAATCTTAGTGCAAGGATGATGAAGAAATGATGGTGATAAAGGCTTGAACAAAGCTTTCTTGAGAGCCCTTCAACTTGCAACTTCTATGAATGATCTTCAAAGCTTGGAATGGGACTTGTAGTTGGAGAAGATGAAGGTATGCAAGAGATGGGGGTGGGTTCGGTTATGAGGAGCCGAAATGGAGAGAGAGAGAGCAAGTGAGAGAGTGATGTTGGATAGTGTGAAGTTATAAAGATCTTCTCTAATCCCATTGGCCATTTGGTAATCATGACACTTATCCTTTGGCAACTAGATCAAGCAAAAATCACAAAAGATATCTTGGGAATATTTGTGATGATGACCGAAATTAGGCTGGGGGGGGGGGGGGGGTAATTGGTAAAATTTGATAATTAGTAGGTAAATAATTAGGAGGTTAAGGGTATTTTCTAGAATAGTGGGTGTATGTCATGTTTCTATAGTGTGTGGGGATTTTTTGTAACGGCCCACGACCCGGTTTGACCCGTTTCAAGAGCCGCGGCAGAAAATACTGCGGTATTTATTTAATTGAGTTTTACAGCGGAAACAGGATCGTTTAAAGCTAAAATTTTTCCCCGATTATTTTATTTCACAATTCGGGATAAAACCCCGATAATTTACAATAGTATGTTTTTACTATAAAAGCGTGATATTACAAAATTTATTTCTTTATTTTATACTGAGCCACTATCTTAAGCTTGAAATGCTCCACAGCACTTTTCCTGATTTACAACAGATCACCTGAAACATGTTTGAAAAAGGTTTTGTCAGCGGGAAATACTGAGTGAATCATTCTATTTTGCATAATGATGCATAGTTAATAATTACAGCATAAGAGCGATTACAATGGCTTCTATCTTATTTTTATCTGGCATTCTGTCACTATGGTGACAAGTCACAATGGTGACGATGGTCATACCACTATTTAGATCAATGAACCTAAATAGTGACGGTTATCCCTGTAGGTCAATGAACCCAACAGTGATTATCCCGAGTAGGTCAATGAACCTAACTGGGAGACAATTAGTAATGTGCACAATACCCCACTAACCAGTAATTCAAGATATCCACGACTTAGTCCCTGTAATTATAATCTTGAAAATAATTTGGAGTATTGTAAAATAGTTTTATAAGAAAATAATGACTCACAAACTGTGAGAAAAGAAGAATGACTCACATTGCAGATTTATATGGGCAGAGCCTGGCTTACTGATTAGCCTTTTATCCTAATTTCAATAACAAGCACACAATTTTGGAATTAGTAATCAATCCAGCATTTACGATAACTCACGAGATCAAATTCTCACAATGAATGTCAAAATGCAATACTTTGTCCATCGAATTAACGATGATCCATTGAATTAACAATGAACGACAAGGTATAATACTTTACCCATCGAATTAACGATGATCCGTTGAATTAACAACGAACGATAAAGTATAATACTTTACCTATCGAATTAACGACAATCCGTCAAATTAATGACGAACGATAAAGTATAACCCTAATGTGGGCGGCACTTAAACATTCATTGGATATTTAGATCAATCGGACAATGAATCGTAGCAGCGATTGTGCTAATACCCTGATTGCAGCTTAAATTAGAAACCTGTGTATGTTAATTTGTAGTAAACAGAGCTTATCTCAGTCTACGAAACGAATTTGAGCGTCGTTTCAACTCCCAGAATCAAGTCCCAATGCCTTGTATTTATAGCCAAAATTTGACCCTTACGCGGCCCGCTTTAGTTTTGGCTTATCCTCACGCGGGCCGCGTGAGACCTATTTTTTTCTATAGGGTTGCCACGTGTGGGACTAGCTCAGCTGAGTCGACGAATTTCATTAATTCAACTTGGAGAGCACGTAATTCGGATAATCGTCAAGTAGGGAATGCCCCCCCTGAGTTTTAGGGGCCCTAATCCTGATTCTGAAAATTATGAAAATTTTAGGGTTTGCACAGAATCACTTGGGTGTCTCAATTAGGGTTTCCTATTGGTCAAATTACTTTAGTAATTATGACTTTTGATGAGAGTCGTTACATTCTCCCCAACTTAATAAAAATCTCGTCCTCGAGATTTACTGGAATAATTGAGGATACTTTTTCTTCCTTTTTGATTCCAGTTCCTAAGTATATTAGGATCCTGTCTTTGAATCCTACTTTACTTAACACTATTTGTTTACCTTTATATCTTAGAAAGGTATTACCAAAGATTCGTCTGATAGATATTTCTTGAGATTGGATATATAAAATATATCATGTATTTCAACTAACCTTCCTGGTAGTTGTAAGAAACTGGTCCAATATGTTGAATTACTGGAAATGATCCTACATACTTTGATTTTAGCTTTCCTTTCTTACCGAATCTAACAACTATTTTCCAAGGAGATACTTTCAATTATATTTTGTCTCCAACTCGAACTCCAACGGCTTTTATCTATTATCTGCATAATTCTTGTGACTATCTCTTGCCTTTTTCAGCTTTTCCTTTCGTGATACTGAATATCACAGTCGTAGTCACTTAGGATTTTCATTCATCTTCTTTGCCTCAAATTCTTTTTGCACAATTATATATATCTTAATTTCTTATAATCTGTATAGATAGTATCCTTACTTCCATACAGATAATATCTCCAAATCTTAAGGCAAAATTATGGTTCCTAATTCTAACTCTTGAGTGGTATAGTTTTCTTCGGACTTTTTCAATTTGGCTTGAGGCCTACGCAATTACCTTTTTGCGTTGTATTAACATATATCCAAATCATAGCTTTGAAGTATTACCTTATACTTCAAAATCTTCAATTCCTTCTGGTAAGGCTAGAATTTATAGTATTGGTTATCTTAGTTAATGGTATAGCTATTTTGAAAATTCCTTAATGTCTATAATACTAAACTTACAAAATTTCTAATTTCCATTGCTGATATGAACTTCATAGACTTACATGGTTTATCTCCTGTAATCATAATTACTTCTCCGATAGTTGATTGAATTTCTAAGAAATTCTGATCACAGATAATGATCACAACATTGAATTCAACTAATTTCATAGATAATAGGGTTGCAGAAAACTTATAACTTATTTCTATGTTCTGCATAACCTTATTTATTTTAACTGAATTTCCATCTGCCGTTTCTAAATATAGAAATTTATCTAATGCTGGTTAACGGTAAGTTAAGAGTTTGGCAGAGTAAAGTATTTATAAAACTTTGGTTTGCACCAGAGTCAAATAATACTTTTATGTAAACGTTGTAAGCTAAGAACATACCGGCTATCACATCTGGAATCATCTCGGCTTCTTGAGTAGTCAGCTGAAAGGCTCTCGCATTCCTTTTTGCTCCTTCTGACAGTTTGGCTTGATTGTCAAATAGTTTATTTAGTTTTGGACAATCTGGCCTAAGATGTCCAGTTTCTCTACAGTTGTAGCAAACTGAAAATTTCTTCCTCCTACAGTCTTCTTCTTGATGCCCTGGAATCTTGCAAAAATTGCAATATCCTTTGCATCTTCCAAAATGCTTCCTTTTGCAAAAATTGCAAAATGGACTAGTAGAAGATTGCCCATTCCCTCCTTTCTTGAATTTGTTATGGTTACCCGAACCGAATTCTTGGGTAATCTTTTGGGCTACTTCCTTCCTTCTATTTTCTTCTCTTGTTTGTACTAGCTCGTCAGTCATAGTATTGGCTAATTCTACTGCATCATCAATCGTACGAGGTTTCGCAGCTTTGA
Source organism: Helianthus tuberosus (assembly GCA_030545235.1). Taxonomy (NCBI): domain Eukaryota; kingdom Viridiplantae; phylum Streptophyta; class Magnoliopsida; order Asterales; family Asteraceae; genus Helianthus; species Helianthus tuberosus. The sequence goes on from CM060441.1 coordinate 25,061,531, forward strand.
CAATATTACGGATCTCGGAAATTAATCCCCAAATATAACGAGAAATAAGTACCGGCTCTGGCGAAGCCAGGGTTGGTACCACTCTAGCATATTCGAAGAATGTCGTAGTATACCCTCGACAATCTACATCCACCATCCGATGGGTTAGAAACTTATTTGCCATTTGATCTTTTTCGTACTCAGGACAGAATTTTCTTTCTACAAGACTCTTAAATTCTTCCCAGTTCATAGCATACGCCATCCTTCTTCCTTTTGCCTGTAACATCGTATTCCACCATTCTAGCGCTACTTCTTTGAAAAGGTTTGACGCGTACATAACCTGATCATCCTGAGCACATTTACTTATGGCAATTACTGCCTCGGTTTTCTCTAACCAACGCAGTGCCGCAGTCGCTCCTTCATTGCCTGCAAACTCAGTGGGTTTACAAGCAAGAAATTCCTTATAAGTGCAACCAGGCGTTGCAACTTTCCTTTTCTTAGGGAGCGGAGCTTGCCGTGGTTCATTATCATGATTAACATGATTACTACCTCCATTTATGCTATTACTGAAATTATCTTCAGAAATGCGTTTACTAGGAATAACTTGTTGAGGTTCAATTGGATTTTTAACAGCAGCAATGATTGCTGGAATAGCATTGACTATCCCTTGAGCAACTATTCCTGGAATAGTGTTGGCTATCTCTTGAGCAATGATATTTTCTATATCTTGCCTAGTCACATATTGATTCCCCGATTGTTGCTCAGATTGATTACCCTCATTAACTGGTTCATTATTAGCGTTTTCCATCTGATATCTATTTTATAGATACATAATTAGTATAAAGGAAATAATCCAATGTCACAATTTAGTTGCACATAATCACATAAACGAATATACAAACAAAATTGTAACTTTTCTAATATTTCCTTATATCATGTTTCTATATACACCCGTTTTATTATTTATTTTACACATACTGATTTTACTATTACTTTTACACAACCACCGTTTCATAATCCCCTATCCTTTATCAGATGATGTTCTAATAACGGCGTTTCTTCTCGTCGTATTTCCAGGAGATTTGTCCCAAAGTCTCTTGGATTCTATTCCCAGCATCCATTTTGTCAAAATGATGGAGTTCAGTCTTATTCTTGTTACTTATTGGTAAATTTGGTAAAGGTTCTGGATGGTACCTAGGAAAAAGCCTATAGGGATGGTTTTGTAACAGTATTTCATTATCCAACCATTCTTCTATATTCCAATGATTCGAAGAGTTTCGAATAGATGGTTCTAAGTTCATAAAATTATTTTCATTAACAGGCTCAATAGTATCATCTGTTGCCATTATAAAATCTAGTTCTTCTTGAGATGGTAATTCCTCCATTTGCCTAGAACTTTCCCCAATTTCCATTTTCTTAGGCTTAGGTTTCTCGAGAGGTAAAGCATTGAATTCTATAGGTTCTTCTATGTCTGGTATATATTTATTGAAATCTTTGGAAACTTCTATTCTTACTGGATAGAGATTTAAATTCTGAAGGGCTTCCGACAATTCACTCATGCTGTTTAGTAACATACATACAATTACTAAGTCATAACAAAATTTTATAGAACAAAAATAGTATTTCATACTACAAATACAAATTAAAACATACTAGGTTTTATTTGTAATTTATTTATAAATTTTCTTGACTGTAGATAATAAAAATACTAAACTTTAAATTAGAATATTTAAAGATTTATATTTACTATTACAGTGATTAACATATCAAAATCTATATACTAAATAAGTATGATGACTTAATTTATATATATTATCTAGTCATTATCATGGTGGATATTGGTTAGTGCTGCCTTGTTTAAGCATAGGTGATCAGTCCATGCCTAATTAAGGCTAGGTTATCCAATATCTGCCTTTGATAATAACCATAGTATTTAAAAATAATCTTAATACCACTACTACTATTAATATATTAAAATTATTAACAAAATTTTTAAATAAAAGTATACTTCAAACATAAAATATTATTTCTTTACCACAATATAGTAATACTATATTAGGTAATTCCATATATTAATCAAATAAATTTATATATAATATTTTTCGATTAACGATGATAGAGCAACAAATATTACAATATATATAAAAATATGCCCATATTAAAATTAACAAATAGCCAGTTAATAAAACACATAATCATATAATAGTAATCAGGAAAAATTAAGTATTTCTAAATACTTAATTAGCTTAACCCAGTGGCTCTGATACCACCTTTTTCTGTCACGGCCCACGACCCGGTTTGACCCGTTTCAAGAGCCGCGGCAGAAAATACTGCGGTATTTATTTAATTGAGTTTTACAGCGGAAACAGGATCGTTTAAAGCTAAAATTTTTCCCCGATTATTTTATTTCACAATTCGGGATAAAACCCCGATAATTTACAATAGTATGTTTTTACTATAAAAGCGTGATATTACAAAATTTATTTCTTTATTTTATACTGAGCCACTATCTTAAGCTTGAAATGCTCCACAGCACTTTTCCTGATTTACAACAGATCACCTGAAACATGTTTGAAAAAGGTTTTGTCAGCGGGAAATACTGAGTGAATCATTCTATTTTGCATAATGATGCATAGTTAATAATTACAGCATAAGAGCGATTACAATGGCTTCTATCTTATTTTTATCTGGCATTCTGTCACTATGGTGACAAGTCACAATGGTGACGATGGTCATACCACTATTTAGATCAATGAACCTAAATAGTGACGGTTATCCCTGTAAGTCAATGAACCCAACAGTGATTATCCCGAGTAGGTCAATGAACCTAACTGGGAGACAATTAGTAATGTGCACAATACCCCACTAACCAGTAATTCAAGATATCCACGACTTAGTCCCTGTAATTATAATCTTGAAAATAATTTGGAGTATTGTAAAATAGTTTTATAAGAAAATAATGACTCACAAACTGTGAGAAAAGAAGAATGACTCACATTGCAGATTTATATGGGCAGAGCCTGGCTTACTGATTAGCCTTTTATCCTAATTTCAATAACAAGCACACAATTTTGGAATTAGTAATCAATCCAGCATTTACGATAACTCACGAGATCAAATTCTCACAATGAATGTCAAAATCCAATACTTTGTCCATCGAATTAACGATGATCCATTGAATTAACAATGAACGACAAGGTATAATACTTTACCCATCGAATTAACGATGATCCGTTGAATTAACAACGAACGATAAAGTATAATACTTTACCTATCGAATTAACGACAATCCGTCAAATTAATGACGAACGATAAAGTATAACCCTAATGTGGGCGGCACTTAAACATTCATTGGATATTTAGATCAATCGGACAATGAATCGTAGCAGCGATTGTGCTAATACCCTGATTACAGCTTCAATTAGAAACCTGTGTATGTTAATTTGTAGTAAACAGAGCTTATCTCAGTCTACGAAACGAATTTGAGCGTCGTTTCAACTCCCAGAATCAAGTCCCAATGCCTTGTATTTATAGCCAAAATTTGACCCTTACGCGGCCCGCTTTAGTTTTGGCTTATCCTCACGCGGGCCGCGTGAGACCTATTTTTTTCTATAGGGTTGCCACGTGTGGGACTAGCTCAGCTGAGTCGACGAATTTCATTAATTCAACTTGGAGAGCACGTAATTCGGATAATCGTCAAGTAGGGAATGCCCCCCCTGAGTTTTAGGGGCCCTAATCCTGATTCTGAAAATTATGAAAATTTTAGGGTTTGCACAGAATCACTTGGGTGTCTCAATTAGGGTTTCCTATTGGTCAAATTACTTTAGTAATTATGACTTTTGATGAGAGTCGTTACATTTTTATAACCATGATTATTTAAGAATAATAAAATAATGTTTCTGACAAAAATTTGGTGTCCCGGGTAATGTCCGGTTGCTCAGTTACGTATCGTTCCGTTAAAGCGTTAAATTGTACCGTATAGTGTCTTTTATGCATCTTTTTGTAACGAAATCATTCCTGGCACTTAGGAAAGTATACAGGACCACTCTGCCATATTTGTGTATTCTACTGGTATAATAAAATGCTGAATTTTATAAAAGGATGCAGAATTCTCTATTTAAAGTGTGTTTTAGACACTTCCCGGCACTATATCTATCACCTAATGACGCTGTCTTATGGTCCTCACTTCCCTACACTCCAAACCAGTGTAGTACCCTATCCCTGGCTCATACTGGCCATAATAACATTGTCTGTCTATGTGCTGGCATTGTCAGCATTATTTCTGAATCAACCGTTCAGTGTTTTAATTGTGCTGAGTGCATCAAGTATGTCACTAATGTTGGTGTGTAATGAATGGAGTGACTGTATAAAACATGATGCATGTATATATGATATAGAGTCATAGAGCAGTTTAAATTGTCAGTTGTAATCAAGCACAGTCATTAAGCACGTAATTAAGATTAATTAATTTGTACAGTACCTGAAATTTTGAGGGTTGTCACATTCTCCCCCCGTTAAGAAAATTTCGTCCTCGAAATTTGTACTACCTTAACTCATTATGGTTACGTCACACATGTATATATATATATATATATATATAAATATATATGCATAATACCGAGGCAGATAATCACCAACTGAAGCAACCTTACCTGACGTATAGTCTAGTGTAATCCAGCTAGCAGGGGGGTTCCACAGAAGAGGAGTTTTGACTAATAAGATCCTCAAATGATTGGTCATAGTTTGCAGTTTTTCACAAACCATAGCATCCGCTATAAGAACTCAAAATCAACAACTTGGAGATAAAAATGACCTGTCAGCTTTTGAATAAGTAAATGGTAAGGATTAGTGTGCTGACATTCTCGAATTGCGAAAATACACCGAATGAAGTACAAGTGAATCTGGTGTATCATTGTCTTAATTTGTAGTTTTGTGTGTGACAGTTAACCATAATTAGCACGAGCTAGTGACACCACAAGGTGTCGTAATGAAAAGATTCAATAATAATGGTGACTGAACAAGTTCACCGCGTCTGAAATCAAATGGAAGTGTACTGAGACAATCTGAAGATTTGATTTACACAATGTCGTAAAGTTACCAGTTGAACAAAGAATATCAAAGAGCCACTGTTTTTGATCGAAGGTGAAAAGAAGTATTAAATACCGCAAGGTATTCGATATACAATGAAAGAATCGTTAAGAGGTACATTGTGCTATGGAATGAATCTATGTACCATTGCCTTAACACACAACTGTGTTGAGACCGCTTTAATCGTGATAAACGAGACGGATTTAGAGCAATTAAATAATTTAAATCCGTATGTGAAGTGAGTAACCCAATTAGCACAAGCTTCAATTCTGTGAAAATATCACCCCAAGGTGTCGAAGTCAATCAAACGATTTAGTGGAGTTGTAGATCAACCGAATCTACTACGACTCGAAACAAAAGAATCTTTGCCAATGATTTGAATATGATGCTCTCAATACATCATATGATGTCTTAAACCGAATATGCGAAATGAATAAGTCCAAGCAATTGAACTTGGTTCTGGCGTAATCCGATAATAAACGTATATCTCAACGAGGGTATCTTAGCATGGTTACGAAGATGAACTATGAACGTAACTTGAAAGAAAGCAGTTTCAAGAAAGTGTGTTGACTTGGCAACAAAAGGGTCAACAATAACAATAATGTAGGTCATTCGAATCATAATTCAGTAATCAGATTTAGCAACATAATATTTGAACTTCAATGAAACGTTTGAAATGAAACCGCATGCGTAGTAAAAGGTGCATGTATAACATATAAGTTTTCAAGAAGTGAAGCAATGTGTATTTGCTAAAATGGAGAAATGACCAAGTTTCGAATCAATGGGTGTTCGCTCTCAGCGAGGAAAAATTTACGTGATGCAACTACCATTAAGTGGAGTAGAGATGCAAACATCTACTCGCTAGAAGCAAAAGAAATTTAAGTACGTTCTGTTTGGTCAACTGAAATAGTATATATGTCAGAATAATAGATTTTGCTTGAGTTGATGGGTGAGGTCCCTAAACAACAACCCTTACGAGTTTGGATCTGGGTTCCCAAGGGTCCTAAGTATGTGTTTTCTAGATTTTCAAGGTTTCGTATTTGGTGTAAATCGTTATGTGCATCATGTAGGAAACGCCATTCTTGTGTATGTGTAAAACTAGTTATTGTCCCACAATTTCCCCGGTATACTTCTTCTGGAATTTACAGCTACGCGATCATCGATCAGTCGGGAACTACAGGTTGGATCCTCGCAGTTAGTTAAGTAAGGAATTTGTTAATTCGTAGCAAGAGTTGATGGCTCTTGTTGGCTAGCTCGTTCGGCTCCTGGTAGTTTGATGTTCATTTGAAAATCATCTTCCTTTCTCTTGACGAGCAGAATTTGGAGTTACCCAAAAGGGACTATTGGTCTGTTATCTTCCCTCTCTATCAACCATTGAGGTTGCACTGACAATCCTTGCATCTCCGAAACTGTAAGTCGCTAAGGTGCATCGACTACAGGCGCGGTGCCTGGAATTAAATTGATGTGAGATTCGACTAATCATTGAGGAGATAATTCTGGTAAGTCTTCGGGGAGAGCATTTAGGATATTCCTTCATCACAGGGATATCTTCGAGTTTTGGTTCTTCGGCTTCTTTTTCCACGACATGAGCCAAGAGGCAACGCATTCTTTGTGCGAAAATTTTTGTGTTTTCATTTCCTGATAATCCGTAGGAGCGTATCCTGCTCCATGAATCACAGTCGTTTCTCTGTTCGTCGTCGGGGTGCGGCTGACAATCCCCGCCTGGTTGTTCGACGACCCGTCCATCCCACTTATCCCGTCGAAGCTTCCCTTAGGCTAGTTCTATCGAGAACTGGGTATCTAGGTTACTTACTACTAAAACAACTATATTTTCTGAAGCTAAAATTTGACAATACTGTCAAATAGAACATAACATTGACTATTATGAGACATACCGATATCCACGCTTGGATTCTATCCCCGCTGTTGAGCTTTCATCCATGTGCCTGAGCGTTCTTAGGGCAATACTTCCTGAAATGCCCCACATCACCGCAACTAAAACATGCTTGGCCACGGCCTTGATCGTCACCATCCCTGCCTTGGTTATTGTCGTCGTTGTTTCCTCCGCGATTTCCGCTACCATCTAGACCTCTATTTCCACGTTCAGTACCCTGTCGACACGTTTCCTTGACATGTCCCACCTTGCCACAGTTACCACATTTTCCATATCTACATCGCCCGTTATGGTGACGTCGACAGTTGTCGCACCTTGGTAGGATACCCGTGTACCCTTTTTCCTTTTTGGCATTGATATTATTTGCCCGAGTACCCTTCTTGAAATTGGTAAACTTCCTCTTGTTCTCACTAGATGACTCCCCCTGAGTCTCCTTTTTCTCCTCGGAGTTTGAGAAATTTCCCAACCTAACTGCTTCTTCAGTGAGCATCACACTTAAGTCAATTGCTTCATTAATGGTTTGAGGCTTTGATGTTGTTACCAGGCTTAGAATCTGAGGTGCCAATCCCCCAATGAAGCGTTCGATCCTCTTAAACTCCGGATCTAGCATGTAGGGGACAATCCGAGACAGATCATGAAATTTCTGCACGTACTCAGCTATCTTTGGACCTTCCATTTTCAAGTTCCAGAACGCAGTTTCCCATTTCTGGATTTCTGCTCTTGAACAGTACTTCCTATGCATTAGTTCTTTTAGTTTGTCCCATGTTAATGCATACGCAGCGGTCTCGCCCAACGTCTGAATCTGAAGGTTCCACCATGACAGAGCCCCATCTTGAAACAATCCAGATATGTACGATACCTGATGCTCTGGTGCACATTTGCTCACCCGTAGAACAGAATCCGTCTTCTCAATCCAGCGCACAAGGGCTAAGGCACCCCTAGTGCCGTTGAATTCTAAGGGCCTGCAGCCCAAGAAATGCTTGTAGGTGCACCCGTTGGATGGGTTATTTCCTGAGGTACCCCCGCTATGTTCGGAGCGAAGGGCCTCATGCTGTGCGATGGCCTGTGAGATGCGTTCTTGTAATTCCGCCTCCGTCGTTGGTAGAGGGTTGTTGGTATCAGTGTTCCTTTGTGGCGGCATCTTCTAAGAAGAAGATTAGGTAGGTCAGGTCTTTATTAAGGACATAAGCACATATGCATCCACTTAACAAATATGACCTAGGTGGTGCGTATACATACGTATATAAGAAATCATCATAGCAAGCAATAACATTAAAGCACAAACATGTAGGTGGGAGCGTATTTAATGAGGACATAACAAACTAGTACATAGCATCGCAATTATTGCACAAACATATGGACCAACAACGTGCTTAGTGAGAATATGGCAACTGAGTTTTTCATTAGTCATTAGTCATAAGTATTGCCGCATGTTTAAAGAGGATTGGGCTTTTGTTATCCTCCAGCCACAATCACTGTGTCTTACAAAACGTATCATATCAGAAGGAACGCAGGGTCACCCTACCCTTGTCCAACAAGTATATTAGTGCATCAAAATTACGTAGTCAGAAGTGGTCTTTAAAGTCTCCACAAACCCGGCTTATCATTAGTGTCTTTACTTGAAAGCAATGTAATCCGCATAATCCAGAAATCACTATACCAGTGTCTGAGGAGGAGGAAAAAGTAAATTGTTTAACGTGCGTGAACTCTTCCTCGGGCTTGTGTACACGTCGAAGTAATTGTCTGCCCTGCTGCTCGATAGTAAAGAAATGAGCATCAGAATCCTGGGAACGATGCGCAAAAAGGAACCTTGATAAATATGGAGGATCAAAGTATGCTGGCAATAAACAGGGTGGAGGACTTGGTGTCTTACATAAATTTTTCAGACAATATGCTGTCTTGTGATGTAAATACTTACACCATGTTTTCGGTTATGTAATGTTTGGCATTTGAAGTTACTGAATGTGGTGTTAGCTCACGCTCCAACACTCTGCGACTCATATCCTCAAACTGCAGCTCATGTTACGGGAGCAACTCATCTCGTGTGCGGCCTCCATCAGGTGAGGATCTAACATTAGCGTAGTGTATGATAAGAACCATCAAAATGGCTCATCCAGTGCCGTAGGGGTGAAAGTAGCAAATGGTGCGGTCTGTGAGGTCGTAGAAAATGTTGCTGTAGCCGATGAGATTGTTACGCGGGTGCTGATCTGGAGTACCTTCTCGGGGTGCGGGTATATCTTGAAGGGAAGCGTTAGGCATCTTGGTGTGATGGATGTCGGTCTTCACAAGAGCAACATTAGCGGGTGAAGGTGCAGGAACAAACGTCTCGACCGATAAGAAGGTAATTAGGTGCAGGTATTGGGTCGGGTATAAGGGATGCATTGTCTGGTAAGTCAAAAGAAATAGGGTCATGATCAAGTAAGGGTGCAGGATCAGCGGGTGCAACATCAAGCTGTCCCAAAAGGTGCAGAAGCTAACTCAGGAACAGGCCCTGGGTCGTGTAACGGTGTGGTGCCTCGAGCAGGTGTTAGTGCGGTAGTCATAAAGGCGTCGTCGTCTGTGTCAGTAGTAAAAAAGTTGTATTCCGGCCATCTATGAGGCTGTAAATGTCACAGACTCAAAGGAGTCTGAAGTCGAATGCATGCAAGAATCAGAGGATAGCTTGTTAACAGGGGTCTTAAGAAGTGAAATTAGCAGCAGTGTTCTCGTCTAATTTTCAATCATCATGGGCGTCGGCAGGAGGACCATCGATAAAACATGTCAACGTCGTCATAAATTGTTTGTCGAGTAGCCAACCTTCAGTAGAAATGTCCACATGAGGCGCATCATTGAGGATCGGAGCCATGGTGTGCTCACCCTCGGGGTGACCAGTGATAGAGTGGTCATGGATTGAGACAAGAGTGACAGAAAGATTCTTGTCAGAGAAACCATCATCAAAGATAAAGTATTACCAAAATCTGGTAGCGCGGACTGTTGGAAGTCGTCCTCATCCTTAGTCAGCATATCAGGATCACTCTCCGTGTCTGACGTAAATGTCTCTGGCGCAGATGTAGTCTCACTATCTGTGGCGGTGGTCCTAAGGTTATAAATGTCTGATAACTCGTTCTCTAAATAGAGTGACATGTGTGCCGGTGAGTAGCATGTATATCCATAGTAATTATTAACAATTAGTGTATGCAATAACTACCACATATGCCCGTTTATCAGTAATTAGCAATTAAGCATGTAGGTAGCAATAATAAAAGTATGTAGTCACAATCAACGCAAGCAAGAAATCCTCCTAGTCTCTAAGACTAAATCTCTAGCCTCTAAGACCAACTCCCTAGTCTCTAAGACTAACTCCCTGGCCTCTATGACCAAATCTCCCCAGTCTCTAAGACTAACTCCCAGGCCTCTAACACCAACTCCCTGGCCTCTAAGACCAATCCTCCCAGTCTCTAAGACTAAATCCCTGGCCTCTAGGACCAAATTTCCCTAATCCTTGGTCTCTAAGACCAAATTTCCCTAGTCTCTATGGCTAAATTCCTGGTCTCTAAGACCGTTCCTCCCTCAGCCTCTAAGACTGATCCTCCATCAGCCTCTAAGACTGATCCTCCCTCAGCCTCTAAGACTGAATTATGAATATAAATTTGGAAATGTGTATTTGTGCCTTTTGTTTATAAAAATGTTTGTGCCCTGGATCTGGACGATTAGTGTATGCAATGTAAAAATTGTTTGAAAACATTTTCGTGAGAGCCCTGATGATCATAGTCTAGACTCGAGAAAGAATCCTAGTTCGCTATGATCGAGGCTCTGATACCAAGCTGTCACACCCTGAGTTTTGCGGAAGCGTGGTTATCTGGTGTGACTTCTTAATACCATAGCAACCAATCATAACAATGTTATATGATAAAAACATGAGAAGTTCATCCATTAATAAAGTTTAGAAAAAAAAATACCTTATTATACTTGTCTTAAAACATCAATCCCAAAATAAGTTACAACCCTTGACTTATTTAAATGAGTTCATAAAACTTGGCAAAGACCTTAAACAAAACTAGATTTAGAGATATGTAACCCGTCCAGGTAGAGGCTACACCTTCTAAACCCTACAACCCTGAGTGACTTCTTTATTCAAACGCAGCTTGAAAATACATGCATACCGTGTCAGATCCACTAGGTTCCTGAAATACATGTAGTTTGAAAAATCAACATAAAGTTGAGCGAGTTCATGTGTTTAGTATGTGCGCGCGAATAAACCTTTATAATCATTGTAAGTATGTATGTTTTGTAAACTCTGGTATGAAAGCAAGTAAGGAAACATATCAGTTAATGTGTAACCACATGGTCCAACCTGCGGGCGCATGAAAGGGGATAGGACAAGGTCACCACATGGTCCAACCTGAGGGCGCATGGGTGGTGTTAAGACGAGGTCACCACATGGTCCAACCTGAGGGCGCATGAGTGGTGTTAAGACAAGGTCACCACATGGTCCAACCTGAGGGCGCATGGGTGGTGTTAAGACGAGGTCACCACATGGTCCAACCTGAGGGCGCATGAGTGGTGTTAAGACAAGGTCACCACATGGTCCAACCTGAGGACGCATGGGTGGTGTTAAGACGAGGTCACCACATGGTCCAACCTGAGGGCGCATGGGTGGGGTTTGTTATGCTCAAATAGGCCTATCACTTGTATCCCTCGATCGTACTACGAGGACTAATGTTCTTAAGATTTCACCTACCCAATCACATAACCTAACAGTTCCTTCCTTAGCTGGCCATACCATTCGTAATTGTCCGTAGCAGTATGTAACATGTATTTCACCCCCGAAGTATAAAATTGAAAGCAGTTAAGAGAAAAGGGGGACATGAACTCACAGTTTTGCGTCTTCGTATCCAATGTAACCCAAATCTCCGCGGCAAATACGACTACCTACAATGGGCTAACGTCTATTAGACGAACGGGCCGTGCCTTGTCTTAGTATTGATTAATGCCTTTGAGTTACGTTTTAAAGTGTTTCCAATATTTTAGCAATAATACTTCTTATACTTGTGTATTCGTATTTCCTTCCCAAGGATGGGATATTTTACATATGTCTGTTCGTATTGGAATTATATTTTTAAGTCCCTTTTTAGAGAACACATATTTAACCATATTCCAGTATAAAACCAACCTCCGATACTCTGTATTTCGTTATAAAAATTATGGCGAGTTTTATGTTTGAAAAACATAGTCTAAAATATACTAGTAAACATTTGTCCAGAAAATATTTACTAAGTGTTAGGATTTTCGGAAAATTTCGCCATAGTCTCCTTTGTAAATAGAGGTGTCCATGCTTAATAGCATATCATTTTCTTTTACATATATCCTGTAGATTGTTCCCACATAGCAGACCCGACAATCATACATGCAATATACCACTTATGTCATTTCAGCTTTATTAGTCAAAACTGGACTGCTTTTGAGCATTTTAATAAAATAGTTATCCTTCTCCAAAAATTCCCAAATTTTTACAGAATATCATAAACGTTCCAATTTTTATTGTGTAAAAATATCGGGGCCCAGTTCATTACCAATATTATGTAAAAATTCGTTTACCCGACTGCAATCAGATTTGTTGCTTTCTGATTGCAGTATACGGAAAAATTCACTAAAAATTAATCATAAGTCCGATCGACGAAATTCTAGTTGGAGGATCACGGCAACAACAGTGACCATCTACAGTAAAAATCCCATGAGCTGATTCTACTCAGGTTTCAAATTATGACTCTGGATACAACACACTTTTTCAGCAGAAAAATTGCAGCTTGAGCTGCAGTCTAAAAACAGTTCTTTAAAAATAGTAAACGACCTCGACAAATTACGATTCCAGTGCCATTTGATCGGTAGTTCAAAAATACATAATTTAGACTCCAAAAATTCAGTTTTTCAATTTAAATGACCCAGTTACAGCCTATTGAAGTTGGCTGGAAATTCCAATCAGCATGTTTATTTATAGTTTAATGTTTCTAAAAACACATTACCAAGTGTCCTAACAATGATTTATCAATAACTTAATGATCAAACATCATGCATGCATTAACCAAACCCAATCCAACCCGATAACATCTTCATGCAAACTTCTTATGTATGATTTTTGTGTAAGGTTCCATGTTCATTTTTTTTTAGTGTTTTAGCTTTCGTGTGATTTGAACATTATCATCCTACTACATATCATAACAAAGAACAAGATGAAACAATGGTGTGAAGGGACTTACTACTAGCACAAGGCTAGGGTAGAAATCTTAGTGCAAGGATGATGAAGAAATGATGGTGATAAAGGCTTGAACAAAGCTTTCTTGAGAGCCCTTCAACTTGCAACTTCTATGAATGATCTTCAAAGCTTGGAATGGGACTTGTAGTTGGAGAAGATGAAGGTATGCAAGAGATGGGGGTGGGTTCGGTTATGAGGAGCCGAAATGGAGAGAGAGAGAGCAAGTGAGAGAGTGATGTTGGATAGTGTGAAGTTATAAAGATCTTCTCTAATCCCATTGGCCATTTGGTAATCATGACACTTATCCTTTGGCAACTAGATCAAGCAAAAATCACAAAAGATATCTTGGGAATATTTGTGATGATGACCGAAATTAGGCTGGGGGGGGTAATTTGTAAAATTTGATAATTAGTAGGTAAATAATTAGGAGGTTAAGGGTATTTTCTAGAATAGTGGGTGTATGTCATGTTTCTATAGTGTGTGGGGATTTTTATAACCATGATTATTTAAGAATAATAAAATAATGTTTCTGACAAAATTTTGGTGTCCCGGGTAATGTCCGGTTGCTCGGTTACGTATCGTTCCCTTAAAGCGTTAAATTGTACCGTATAGTGTCTTTTATGCATCTTTTTGTAACGAAATCATTCCTGGCACTTAGGAAAGTATACAGGACCACTCTGCCATATTTGTGTATTCTACTGGTATAATAAAATGCTGAATTTTATAAAAGAATGCAGAATTATGTATTTAAAGTGTGTTTTAGACACTTCCCGGCACTATATCTATCACCTAATGACGCAGTCTTATGGTCCTCACTTCCCTACACTCCAAACCAGTGTAGTACCCTATCCCTGGCTCATACTGGCCATAATAACATTGTCTGTCTATGTGCTGGCATTGTCAGCATTATTTCTGAATCAACCGTTCAGTGTGTAAACTGTGCTGAGTGCATCAAGTATGTCACTAATGTTGGTGTGTAATGAATGGAGTGACTGTATAAAACATGATGCATGTATATATGATATAGAGTCATAGAGCAGTTTAAATTGTCAGTTGTAATCAAGCACAGTCATTAAGCACGTAATTAAGATTAATTAATTTGTACAGTACCTGAAATTTTGAGGGTTGTCACAGGTCTCTAGTTGGATTTCAACCTTAGTTACAATTTCTAGTTACATCTTAAGTGTTAAATTTAGGGGTTTAATGTGTTTATGTGTTTTAGGATGTAATATGATGTTTAGTGATCATAACTAGCTTTGTAACATTAAAACAATGCTTCTAGTTTAATTTTGGTATTTCAGGTAGTGTCCGGTTGTTCGTTTGGTTACCGGTTCGTTAAGGTGCTAAATTGTGCAGTTTAGTGTGCAATATGATATCTTTTATGACAGTTTTGATTCCCGACACTTAGCAAGTTATTTTGGACATTTATACCATAATTCTGCATTATATTTTGAGGTTAAAATGTTGAATTTTGGTGTTTTCTGTAGAATTCTGCAGTTTAAGTGTGTTTCGGGCACTTTCTGGCACTTAAATCGTCACTCGGAAGGCAATTTTATAACCCCTACTTTCCTACATAATATTCTAGTATAACTCTTGGTTCCGGGGCTCATTTTGTGTTCTAGCAACATGTCTGTCTGAGTACTGAACTCCCGTCAGTACTTCTAGTTCATCTGTTTATTGTACCAGTTTCGTTTTGTGCACTATTTCAACTATTCCGGGTTGCATATGATAATGATACGCAATTATGCAACATGTAATGTATTTGTATGTCTTTGAAACTAATCAGAAAATCATTCATTTCATTAGTTCAATCATACACAGTCATTAAGGTAGTATTTACTGTTTATATTGTACGGAATACATGAAAAAGTGCCAGTTGTCACATACACCTCCACCATTACCACCATCACCACTGCACCTCCGTCAACACCACCACACCTCCACCATCAACACCACAACACCCACCACCGCTATAGTGGATGATCAGATCTTTGGGGGTTTTGTTCTTCAAGTGGTTTCTGACGAAATTAGGTGGTAATGGCTGCAAAACTGACTGAATTTTTGAGGGATAAGTTGAAGGAATAATAAAAAGATTATAGATGTTGGATGTGTGAAGAAGATGATGATACCAGGTGAGGGGTAGATGGGTCTAGCAAGATCTTGAAGAAGAAAGGATACCGGTGATGAGCCATTCAAAGTTTGCACAGATTCAAGAGTGGGTATAGTATTGATTGTATGTCATCTTTTCTCTATTTGATGAACAGATTCACAGTTTGCAAAGATTCATAGGATACTATATGCTATTTGTTGATAGTGGTGGTGCATGGATGAGGGATGACGTGGTGGTGGTGGTGGAGATGGGTGGTTGTTGTGATGAATGGCAGTGGCAGTGGGTGCGTTTATAATATATATATATATATTAAAAGTTTATGCATTAAAAACTTGTTCCTTGTACTAATGTGCATATAAAACTTGTACTTTGTGTGTAAATGACAAAATTACCCTCATAGTTAACAGACTTGGTGGATGGTGTTAGAAATTTAGACTCAAATGGTTAAGAAAAGTGGCTATAGGGACTTAGGACATTAAAAATTTTGATTTTGGACTCAAATGGTTAAAACCCTTAAAACACAGAGACTTAAAAAGTAATTTACCCTTTTAATTATTATTTTAAGTGATAAAGGGCAATTAAGTCATTTAACAAATACTTACCTGGATAAGTTAATGGTCATCCAACCTAGGGATTATCGTGGTAACAAACGATTAAACCACAAGAAGCATACATGTAATTTTAAAAAGTTATGGACTAAAGAGACTATCCAGACAATTTATTTTTTTTGAACGGCAAACTCACTTTATCTATACAATATTATAAAGCATTTAACAGGGGTTCCTGTAAAAGTTAAGTAATCACAAGCTATAATGCTTATGGTACAACACTTAATTAGCATAGTAAAAGTGGCAAAATTGTATTTCTGCATTAATATTAAAATGAATAAAATTTATAAAAATCAACTATCCCCATAAGGTTATTCAATGTTATTAAAAGGGAATAGCAAGAAGTTCAATATGAAAAGAAACGAAACGATTGCTTTCTTTAACCGACGTACCCACACTAATGTATTTAAATAGGAGTTCAATCCAAAAGGCAACAGTTGATTTCTCTATTTCTTTAACCGACGTATCGCATTATAACCTTCATAAGAAACATGTCTTCCATTATAACCCATTCACAACAATTTCGTAAATGACACAATGCTTCGGCTAGATCATACAAGAATCTTATCAAGGTGTTCATACACACAAATAAACGAGGTACAATCTTTGAACCAGAAACAACACGATCAATTGTTTTCTTCTCAAGGAAACATGTGTATACTTTAGACTATGAATGGTTGGAAGCGATAACATTTTTTAGCCGTTTTCCTGTGTTTCTCTTGCACCATCAATCTCGCCGGAATCCATTGGTCATCGGATCCGTGACAACGAACCTCTCCAGACGCCGATGGTTTCCCTTAAGTTCTCATCTCCATCATCTGTGGCTTTTAATCATCACCGATGCCGCTGTAAATCCACCCATGATACCACCGTTGTCAACATGAACCAGGGACATCTCCGTCTTCGAACCCATGGCTGGCCTCTTCATGGTTTTTCTCCCTCTCTTTCAGTTCTCTCTGTAGGTGCTGATGATTCTCACTCTTTGTATAAATTTTATGTATTTAGAAAGTGTATGTGTTTGTTTAAGAGAGAAGAAAGTGAGAAATAAAATTGAGTGTGTACCTATGTGCAAAAGTGTAGTGTGTTTTGTCAAGAGATCGGTGAAACCATGTGTTGGAAGGTGACGGTGACATGTGTGCCCAATATTGAATAATCATAATTTAAGTGTAGTAATATACATGTCACACTATTTAAATTCACTGTATTACTAGATCAGGGAAATAGTCAATTGGTTGATTGTCTGAAAACCACCCAAGATAGGTTGCTCATATGTTGGATTACACCGTTCATGTCATAAACGCCCATAGTAGCGACCTTAAAAACCACCAGTTTCATTACTTGAATCTCTGTGTTCTAATCGGTTTCTATACTATGTAACCGGTTTTCGAATGGTGCTTAGTATCTTGGTATACTATGATAAACTCCTTAAATCTTAAAATGTTTTTAAGACTTGCACTTTCATGCATGAAAATTATAGCTTTTCTGATTGAAATCTTTTTATGTTTCTAAATGTGTATGTAAACCTATACTATATGCATATTTAGCTTTTTCTACTTGCAAAAAGTTGACCCCAAAGATGTGGTTTTTTGTTCATCATCAAGTATAAACATTTTTAATCCACAAATTACTTGAAACTTTTTCGTTTTTTAAATGTTTCATGAGTTTAAATTAAGTTTTTATACTTCTATTTCCATTTCGTATGTTTCTTCTATGAGTCCTATTTTTTACCGAAACTTTAACATAATGTTCAAATAATCTGCAAAATTATAAATTTAGAAAATGAGACATTTATAGATTTTTAAAATAAATAATGGCAAGAAATAAATGAATAAAGTCACACTTAAAGATTTTTATGCATATGGTTAGTTGAATTATTTTTTACGCAAAATCATATAATTGTAAAATCTATTTTATCAATATAATTTTCACATCTCGATACAAAACTTATATAATTATCATCTCGCCGTAACGCGCAGGGTAGCACCAACTTGTTTCCTACAAATTTTAAGATGGCAAATGAAAAGTTGCAATGTAATAAAGTTTTCTAAATATACATCTTAGTCCATTTACTTTAATAAAGTTTCCCCCCATTAGTTAAGTTTGCTTATATACATGATCTACTTTTATCCCTTTTAATATTTCACCTTTAATGGTTTTTTCTTGTTAATGTGGCCAATCAAACCGACTCAGACCGAACAATATTTTTACCAGTATTGGCATTATCAGAACCAATATTTTTGGGGATTTTACTATTTCGTCTTTTGGTGTTTTTCTTCCGATTACGTATGTTGACGTTTTGTATATAAGATACTTTGTATACAAATGATTCATAACCTAACATAAAACAAAAAGATTAAAAAGCTATCGGAAATTTTTAACCTCCGACGCAACGCGCGGGTTTCCCACTAGTATATAAATATAAAGAGCCAGCAAGAGGCTGAGGGACAAAATCCGAAACAAAACAAGAAAAGCCAATTACAACAAATCCAAAATATTGAAAGTCTTCCAATTTTCCCATAGAGGCGTCTTGAGCTTCGATCGATTACAAATCCAAAGAAAGGCGTCCTTTTTGATTTCCTCGATGGTCTTGAGAATAGGAATAAAGTGGTTTTCAAACACCTTCTCGTTTCTAGCTATCCAAATCCTCCAAACTGTCGCCAAAACGATAGTATATACTATCCTTTTCCAAATTCTTCCTCCCGGCCGGTTTTTAACGAAGGAAACCAAGTCCCCAAGATTGGAGATATCAGCCAGAAAAGAGATCCTCATCCAAGTTAAAATGTTCCACCCAATGCAACGCGACCACAAGCAGTTGATGAAGATGTGGTCGGGGTCTTCGCCGTCTCTACCACAACGAGAGCAGGAAGAATCGGCAAGAGGAATACCTCTATTTAGAAGCCCAACTTTTGAAGCGATTTTACCTGGTAAAGCCCTCCATAGAAGGTAATTAGCTTTAGGAGTAGCCCATGAATTCCATTGATACATAACAACATTGCTGGCATCCCCTCCGGCAGCCGTTTCGAGGTCCAGCCGGACCTGCTTGACCGAGAACGACCCATTCGGGTCTGACCCCCACTTCCAGCTTGCCCCCTCTGCCACTAGATTGTCTTTTAAGATGATTCTGAATCTCGCCAAAGTCAATTCGACAGAACCAACATCCTTCCATACCCCCGTAATGGATTTTTTTAAAGGGATTAGCTCAGAAAGATTATTAGATCCGTTGTTGTAGTGAATCGCAGCCACAACTTTTACCCACAGCTGATTAGGAGACGCTTTGAACCTCTACCACCAATTGGATAGCATCGCAATGTTGAAACCATGAACACCCCCGATACCCATTCCACCGTTTTTTTTATCTCATTAAGGTCTCCCATCTAATCCACCTCATCTTATGGCCCGTATTAGATTTTCCCCAAATAAACTCCCTTCTTAACTTTTCGATCTTATTTGGCACACATTTTGGAGCGGTAAACAAGGAAAGATAATAGGATGGAAGACTTCCGAGGACCGAGTTTGCTGGTGTCATACGACCAGTAAAAGAGAGATGTCTAGCTTTCCATATAGAAAGTTTTGTCGTGAGTTTTTCAAGAACCGGTTTCCAATACTTAGCACGTTTCATATTGACTCCAATCAGGACTCCCAGATGCACAAAGGGGAGAGAGCCAGCCGAACAGTTTGCTAATTTCGCGAAACGAGCAACCTCCACATCGGGAACTCCAATGCCATAAAAATTACATTTGTTCCAGTTAACTTTTAAACCCGACACTAGACTGAGCCATCTCAAAAGGCGGTTCAAAGCCATAACATTATGCTCCGACCATTCACCGATGAAAAGAACATCATCCGCATAGCAAAGATGGGAGATGTTCGGGCCACCGTTAGGGAGTTGGCAGCCATGAAATAATCCCAGATTGGTCGCCATTTTCATGAACATATTTATAATCTCCATAGCCAAGATAAAAAGGAAAGGTGAGAGAGGGTCACCTTGTCTTAAACCTCTTTTAAATTTAAACTCTTTTGTAGGTGAATCGTTCACAAGCACCGATCCCATACCCGAGACCAAGCAACCTTTAATCCAATCAATCCATTTCAGCGGGAAGTTCATCTTCTCCTTCATACGGAAAAGGAATTTCCAATTGATAGTATCATAAGCCTTCTCAAAGTCCACTTTAAAGGCAAGCAGATGCGTCTTTGATTTTTTCGCCCAAGCCACCAATTCACTCATTATGAGGGCACTATCCAAAATGTTACGTCCAGCCACCAATGCACTCATTATGAGGGCACTATCCAAAATGTTACGTCCTCCAACAAAGGTCGATTGGCTCGGAGAAACAATATAGTTAATCACTTGCTTCAGTCTATTAGCCAACACTTTGGGGATAATGTTATAAATGGAACCGACAAGCGAGATTGGGCGGAAGTTTGCAAGATTTTGGGGGTCCTTTGTTTTTGGGATTAGCACCACAAAAGAGGAGTTACAACCCTTACTAATAGTTCCCGTAAGATAGAACTCATTCATCATACCCAAAACCAAAAATTTCATCTTTTCCCAAAAAACTTTGAAGAATTTGAAAGAGAAACCATCGGGGCCTTACCTCCATCATAGTTCTTAACAGCCAGATAGACTTCGGTTTTCGAGAAATGCTCATAAAGACAAGAGCCCATCTGATCCGAAACACTCGGCAGCCCATAGTTAACAAAATCAGGTCTCTGACAAATTGGCTCCGCAAACTGTTTTTTGAACCAAATTCTAATTTCTTCTTTCAACATCTCCGGGTCCGAAATAACAACTCCATTAAAAAGCAGACCATTTATTCTATTTCTTGTTGTGTTCATGTTAATAACTTCGTGAAAAAACTTACTATTCTCATCTCCGAACTTCAGCCATTTTACCCTGGCCTTTTGCTGAAGTTCTTTTGCTTTTATCATCTCCAATTTGTCAACCCTCACCGAAGATCAATCCTCTTTTTTTTCTCATCGTCACTTAAAGGGCCGATAATGGCTTTTTGTTCAAGTCTGTCAATGGAGTCCACAAAATTTTCAACTCATTATTCTCAGCTTTCCTCACTTCCAACCTCCATTTTTTTATATCCAACTTGATGCGTTTGAGGACATCAGCAAGAATAACATCAGAATTACATTCCCTGCCAATTGAGTTACAACCACCAACAACAATGTCATCTAACCTCGGTTCCCCAATCCAAGAATTAAAGAATTTGAAGGGAACCGGGCCGAAATCTGCAGCAATACAAGACATGGAGATTGGGCAGTGGTCCGAAAAACCCCTCTTGTGGACTTCTAATTTTGCATTAGGCCAGGTGCTCATAAAAGACTCGTTCACCAAAAACCTATCAAGTTTGCTCATTTTAACAGTGCTATGACCAGAAACGTAAGTGAACTTACCCCCATTCATTGAGAATTCCAAAAGATCAGAGTTGGAGATGAACTCTTTGAAAGCTTCGGTGTTACCACAGTCAAATCTAGAGTTTACTCATTCATCTTCCGATCTCACTTCGTTGAAGTCACCAAACAAAGCCCAAATTTCACCTGCAACAATGAGATCTGCTAAGGCCACCCATAGCCTTCTCCTCTGAGCCGGTTCATTAGGGGCATGCAGGTTCATCAGGTTGACCCGAGCGATCACACCCGGAAGGTGGCCTGACAACAACAGAAACCTTTGATTCTTTATAATCCTGTCCACATTAAAGGCGTCACGGTTAATGGACTCGACAAAAGTAAATTCCATCTTGGAATTATCCGAGAACCTTCGTAACTCAAGCTCAAATAAAACCTCCTGATGAGTCTGCTGTAAGCCAATAAAATCCGCCCTAGTCTTACTCCTCAGATTTCGAATCCAATAGCTCTTACGAGAATCGGAAATCCCATTTGTATTGACGGAAATAAAATTCATTGGTAAAGAGTCTTCTCCATCTCCCCACTAACAATTTTCTTCACCTGATTTTCGAAACCTTCAACACCGATGCCCAGACACGCTCCGAACTACATAGTGTCAGCGACCTCTTTCTCGAACATGGGTTGAGATTGCTCATCCCCCAGATTGACTGGCGAACCCCCCCCCCCACTCAGATCAGGCACACCATCATCGACTCTGATTTCCTCTTCCTCCAATCTGACGATATCTGCTAAATTGAAAGGCTCAGAACCCAAGGAATTCTCCACTGTTTTGTTGAGATCAGGGATGTCGTTCTCCTGGGCCTTCGATGGATGGATGGAGACTCCTTTGGATTTGGACTTGGGTCGATTTGTTATGTAACTGGGCCTATTTGGGTCCAACGGGTTCCCACCCATAGCAACAAAATCTAAATTATGGCCCTCTTGACCCACTTCTTCTCTCTCCAAATTAAACAAGTTAGGCGGCGAAGAATGTTCCCCATGCATTCCTCTTTCCTGTACCACGTCCTCGGGAATTGTGTGCGAGAGCCCATTCGTGTTTCCCATGCACGTAGGAGATGAAAAGCTTCTGCACCCTTTCGAGTTCATACCGCCGGTATACGAACAATCACCAGCCGCTGATGATGCACCCGGAGAACCCATTCCCGAATCGTTATCCTCGAGGAACGCCGGACGCCACTGACCGGAGATCTCCTCCACCCAGACTGTGATGATTTGATCTTTCCATTTTAAGCTAAATTCCGAGGATATTCTTTTCCCTGACCTGACCAAAATCGCCACTCGGTCTTCCGCCATGTTCCCGTCTGTAACCTCCACCTCAGACTTAACCAGTAGTCTGCCACATCTTTCACCGATTTTATTGATCACGTGATGGTCCCAAAGGGGTAAAGGAACTCCCAAAATCTTGATCCATGCTACCCTCTCAAAAATAGGAGGTATACCCTCCCACATGTAGAGTCTCGAGAACCAGTTTTCCCAATCATTAACCTTCTGGTATTGTTGGTCCCGTTGCACAGGATCTGATCGTAAGGAACAAGATGAATCGACTTTGTCTAATGTGCGGAATCCATTATGACAAATCACAGATGATCAACACAGAATTCAACGATTAAACACGGTCTGCTCTTTCTATTAATTGTTCTGAAAGTACAAAGCTCCATTAGAAGACAGACACACTGGTCAGGTTCTTGCTCGAGTCAAAAGTTCTGAAAGTAATACCCGGACGAGGTATTTATAGGCAACTCAGGAAGTGGTGAGTGTTGTCCGCTCGGATAACAAGCTATCCGATCGGATGACATCCTGTCCGAACGGATAACATGCTGTCCGGTCGGATGAGTCCTATCCGATCGGATGACATCAGTCAACAAAAGTCAACACTTTTACATTTATGCCCCGTTTCCTTAGTTGTCATACTATCTACACACATACATTACATAATTGTTTACAAAGACACAAATATACAAAACATGACTAGATGCTGACGGAAGCTACAGACATTATGTACTATCAGACTCCCCCTCGGATGTAGCTGTAGTTCCTTCCATCATAGTCTTCAATTCCTCCTGTTGCGTCTTCGTTCTCTCGCTTTCTGTCTTCTCAACTCTCCTTTTTCTTCTAACATTCTTTTTCTTTTATGTCTTCCTTCAGTCAACCACCAATTTCTGTAAACAGGATCACCATCACGCTTCCGATCCCATTTAGGAATCTTGTTTTCCTCTGATTCAATTGGCGTTTGATCTGTTGGTGGTACAATGCCCATCTTACGCCTTCCCATCTCAGCTGCTCTTTTAGCAATTTCTTCAGACCTTTTGCTGCGCTTGTACCTTTTCAGGAACTCATCAATCTCCAGATCTCTCCATTTTGTCTTCCAGTATCTTCCGGAATTGATGTCTTGCGCAAAACATACATCTACAATTGCTTGATATTGCTGAGCTTGAACTTTGTCTCTCTTTTCATAAATGATCTTGTTGTAAAACAAGCAATCGATATCCTTCTTTGAACAATTAACAAGCCACATTGGATCTAGAATACTGATTCTTCGAGACTTTCCAGTGGACTTGTCAAACAGAGAAATAACTGCCTCAGCCGTCGTTTCGTTATATAACCAACCTTGAAACAAATCATGGAAGTCTTGCTCAATGGCTCTGAGAGGCATATTCTTCAAGCATCTAGGCGGCTTTACATCCAAAGTTGTATCTTTTCTACCATTCTCTAAATATGTGACAATATGCTTTGGATACTGTGGTTTCCAATCAGGATAACCATTCTTTGCTTGCAATTTGATGTAGTTCCACAAATCTTGATCATGTTGTCTAACTTCTAGACCATAGTAGAACTGCTTGATATTCTTCGTTTTCACCAACTCATCCACATCCCACCACGGTAGAGAACTGATATCTGATAGAAATTCAAAGTACTGAACTCCTTCTTCCCGTCTGATAGCATAGACTTTCAGATCTTCAAGATAACCCCATGATAGAATGTCTCCCCAAGATAAATTTTTGTCGTGAGTGAAATAATGAAGAGCTCTAAGAGACTTTCTTTCTTTGGGCATAACTTTGAACCACTTCTTTCGTTCTTCTGCTAGAATTTCTCTAGGAATGGTTTCCGGAACACCTTTAGTGGAAATCTTTTCAACAATTTTCCTTTTGATTTCATCTTCATTTCTGTCTTTGAACATCTCAGCAAATGAAGGAAATGTTTCATCAATTCCAGAATAATGAAAATCCATTCCATCATCAGATGAATATGAAGCATCTTCAATAATGACATCATCGCAATGATCTGCTTCATGAGCATATCTTGGCTCAAAATCTTTCTCTGTAGACTGGGGAATCTCATCCTCAATATCAAACTTGAACTTTCCATCTTCTAAACCCAACTCTTCTAACATTTCAGCTCTAGTTCTCTGAACCTCAATCTCACCTTCATATTTCTCATGTAGGTAGATAACAGTAGGGTTTGTTAGGAATACCTGATCTGTATGTTGTTTTCCTGATAATGAGGCTTCATGTTGAGTATCATCTTCCTGTTCGTTAATTTCATCATTCAGCAACTCTTCAATCCTTTCTTGAACATTAGGATTATTGATTAACAAGCCAGAAGACCCTTGATCATCATCATCATCGTTTTTCTTGTCATCATCATCTTTCTTATCATCTTTCTGAACAGACTCGTCTTTATCATCATTTTCATCTTCATTCTCTTCATCTCCAAACAGCTCTATATCAGAATCTGCATTAACGATTTCGCCACGTGCTTTCTTTGCCTTTCTTCGCCTTTCCTTAATCTTTATTTGGCGAGCAATTTCTGGTATACTGTAAGGCTTTGTAGAAGCTCTACCAACAAGTACAAACTGTTGCGTTTTCCATTCTAGTAGCAACACTTCTTTGGCCTTTCTCTTCTTTTGTATGGCAACAACTCTACGAATAACTTCATCAGAATCAATGGATAAAGAAGACTCACCAACTAACATGTAGTCTTGACCTTCTTCATTTTCAGCATCTTGTTCTTGAATAACTTCAACAACTTGTTCTTGAACAAACTTGTTCTTGAACAACTTCAGCATCAACCATTACAACATCAACTTGACTTGAATAACCACCAGCTTCTTGAATATCTTCAACAACACTTTTGTTCTTTTGAGTGGCGTCTTCAGCTAGTCGTCTTTCTCGTTCCATTCTTCTTTCTTCTACCTTTTTAACTTCAAGATCATTGAAAGCAGCATGAACATCAATCTTCAAGTGACTTTCTATTACCGCATACAACATGTTAAGCTGATTGTCTTTCATTACTTTATCAGCCTTCATTGCTTCCATCTCCAACTTCATAGCCTTCATTTCATTTGATGAAGCTTCACTCGTTTTCACTGAGAAGCTGATTAAGCGTCTGATTTACATCTTGAAGATTCTTTAACTTCACATTTAATGAAGAAATTTTTGCTGTCAATAATTCAAATATTTTAGAATTATCACTGCTGTCATCCTTCAATTCATTTATCATCTTCTCTTTGTCTATCAGCACCATCCTGATTTGATCATGAGCTTTCATCAGCTGATTAACTTGCTTCTTTAAAATATCACGTTCTGCTTTAGCTTTATCTTTAGCCTTTTCAAGAGCAGCAACTTTCTTTAGTAATTCTTTTACAGCTTCATTATTAAACATGTCGTAATCATCTTCTGGAATATCTTCACTAAAAATTCCAGTTGCAGGTGGAAGATTGCCAAAATAATCATCTGTAACTTTTGGGCGTGAGGATTCTGGAATCTCTATATTTTCTGGAACTGGTGGAAATTCTGAAGAAAAGACTCCACCCTCAGTCACTTTAATATAATCATCGTGACCAACTTTCTTTTTAACCTCTGGTTCTTGAGCCTTTGATGATTCAGCATGCTTTTTGCCTTTGCCTCCTTGATCTATTTGAGCTTTAGCTTCTCCTTTCTTTGCACGTACACTTCTCGGAATAACTCCAGATTGAACAGCCTTGCGCTTCTTTATTTGTTTCTTTGGTTGATCAGGTTCAAAAGAAGAATCTTCCTCATCTGATACTTTTTGTTTCTTTGCAGGCTTTTTCTTCAGTTGTGCTTTGTCTCTGCCAAGTGTAGTTGGATCAAGTTCTGATTCTGACTCTGTAGCTTCAGAATCTTCAACACTTGAAACATCTTGAACAACACCTTCAGGTTCTTTGCCTTTGAAATCTTTAGCTTGAACACTTGAACTTTGATCTTTCTGAGCAGCAGCATCTTCATTCTTTTTCAGAAAACCTTCAAAAGATTGTGACAGCAAATCAGCTCCTTCTCGAATAACTGCAGATGGTTCCAATACTATGTCATCCACCAATCTCTGCTGTGGTTCTGCAAAATAGACATAGAAGATGTCATTAGAATAATATAACAATTTAAAATCCTAACTTCTCTTATTACTCCCCCTTTCACTGTACCCTTAATAACAATCTTAGGAACTGATTCCTTTGGAATAGGAACTGAAGGGGATGACTTGGGAGTTCTCTTTCTCTTCCCGTCTTTCACACACCACCATCTAGTATTCTTTTCAGAAAACAAACTCATTTTCTCATCTTCATTGTCAGAATCACTGTTTTGATGTCTCCAAGCATCATTCTCTGGAGCAACATAGTCTGGTTTGCTAATTCTGCATATCATCCCTTTTGCTCCTGTGTTCGGACCCTTAGTAAGTCTGCTTATTGTTTCTGCTGTCATGTGTCTCATTCCCAAAATATCATCATCACTTTTCTCAAGATCCTTAAACTGATCATCAATCAACATCTGTACAAAGCGAGGATACATGATATACTTCTTGTTTCCAGCTTTTGCATTTTCAGTCATGTAATCAAAGATCACTTGAGAAATATTATATGGCCGGTTCAACACAATGTAAGTGACAATGTTCATAATATAGTCTGAAGCTTCATCATAGGCACCCTTCCTGTGTGATAAAGCATGAATAACACAGTGTACCAAAAACTTGTAAGCATTACTGAAACTCGTTTTCAAGATCTTTCCATTTACACTCCCTGTGAACCCCATTCTGCACCATAAACCTTTAGCTAGACGTTCAGAGATAATAGTTGGATCATTATCAGAATCTCCTAAGTCTAACACACGTCTCACATCACCAACTGTTATCTTAATCTCCAAATCTATTTTCTTTCCCTTCTCATCTCTCTTTGTTACTGCAGAGTAGATCGTTTTTTCTTTTTCTTCATATCTTGCGGATTCCCAAAAACGTCTGACATGTGATTCGTAAACTATGGTCTTATCAGTTAAAGCCTTAGCAATTCTACTCTCTCTTAAGAATTTTGCAACCTTTTCAATCACTAATTTCTCTGTAAATTCTTTTTCTAACAGGCAGTAAATGTTATACGTTTTCTCCCAGTCCTACAGAAAGATTCTTGGAATTTATCAAAAAATTTCTAACACTTAAGATCTCTCTATCTAGTGCAGAGACTCGGATTGCTATCCGACCGGATGATCATCCATTCGGATTGCCTTATGAATAGCTCGAATGGTTATCCGATCGGATTGTCATCCGAGCGGATTTCCTTCTGAAATAAATTTGATTTTGCTGTCCGGTCGGATTGCTATCCGACCGGATTGTCATCCGAGTCTTATTAAAGAAATGACTGATTGTCATCCGTATCATGTGAGAGCTTTGATATCCGATCGGATGGTCATCCGATCGGATTGTCATCCGAGTCATGACGTAAGATGCACAGACTTCAAAAATCAAGTGATAGAACGAATTGCCATCTGATCGGATTGTCATCCGATCGGATTGCTATCCGACTCAAACATTGGCACAAATTCCAAGAAATTCATAATGGAACGGATTGTCATCCGATCGGATTGTCATCCGATTCAAACAAAAGTTCAAGAACATTCTAGAAACATCAAAATTTTTCTAAGGCAAAATCTCAAATTGAACACAGATCTACACAGAGAATCTTATCGCGATCAAAACCCTATATTCAATGTTGTCTAAAACGTCCTAAACAGGGTTTAATTCGACAAAAACTGCACCGATAGCCGCATCGTCCTAACATCAGATCTACTTGATTTTAGCATGTTATGACACAAATTAAACCGGTAAAACTATAGATCTGAACATTCCGAACACAACCCTATGATTATTTCTCATCAAAACTGATCAAAACTTCCTAGATCTAACCTAAACCCTCCGACAGTGACGTCAACGTCAAGAACGTTCAACAGACATCAAATTTTAACAGATTTGATTAAGAAATACATACCTTTGCCATTGTGAAAGTTGTGCAAACCAACAATCCGAAGATTCGTGCAAAGAAATCCGAAGAAAATAAGATCAGAAAATCAAAGTGTGTGAGAGAGAAAGAAGGTTGTCCGAGCGGGTAAGCTTTGACTGACCTTTGACTTCCTATATATAGTGACACATGAGTTGGATGGTCATCCGACCAGATTGTCATCCAAGCGGATTGTCATCCGATCGGATTGCAATCCGAGTGAGGCACACTACTTTACTTTTTAAACTTTGACTTTTTGACCTTTTAACATTTTCTCAAATTTTATCAGTTTTTAGAAATCCACTTAAGTATCTAGGTTCAAGTTAATGACCCTAGGTACTTAATTTTCCGACCAAGTCCAACTTAATGACCTTGGTTGACTCGATTCAAAGCATACTGACATTTTCTTTATTCATGTTCAACCATTTTTTCAGAAAAATTACAAGTTTCAACTTAATGAACTTGTTTTGTCTTTTCATTTCAAGATAAGTATGATTAGCTCCAAACTCATCTTCCAGCTCAGTAACTTCCTGCATTTTTCACAAACTGTGAATCTGAAGATCAGCTCTCCACTTTGGTTTGTCGGAAAATAACGCAGAAATGTAAAATCTTTTTGGATTTTTAATAAAGTTTCTAAACTAGAAATGAAATACATAAATAAAATGCGGTAAACATAAACTATTTACAGATATATTTTTGGTGAGCGTGTTAGGGAATCATATCAGCTACCGACAAATTACAAGTACCATTAAGCTAGATTTCATACACAGCATTAAACAATTCGCTTAGATTGTCGATATACTGATCCACTTAAATTTTCACACAAATTTCAATCTGTCCAGGATACGGATTAGATGAATTAGAGACTTAAACTTATACGTGTGTCCCACCTCTTGAATATACTCCTGTATCCAGATCCCAATATTCAGTCTTACAGGTGAGTATACCACAGATGATATCTGTAAGGGGAATAAATTATGTAACAGTACGAAACCGTGAGAGCTCAGGTCAGAACTTCCGTTCAGCAGAGAGATGACGGTTCGACTTGGGTGGGTCCCCTTTAGAGGATCTTTTATTACAACAGCATTGATTAGCAATTTTATTGTCTCATCATTTAATGCTGAGGGCGGCGCTATATTTCAAGCATGCGGTAAAGTATTCTCCGGGGACTAGGCCATTGTTTCCGCAAAATCAGAAGTCCCGGGATAATACCCTAGATATCACTGAGTATAAAGACCTAGTATTTCAGAAAGAGGGATCTTTCAAACAAGATTTCAGGGGTTACCTATATATCCAAGTAGTGTTCCCCACGAAATAAGCAAGTAAGATTTAGGTTTATATCCCAAACAAACCTACTAAATGTGTAAAAACCTATCGGCACATTATCAGCGAGATTGTTTAATGCATTTAAACTTTCCATTTTTTAGCATACCGTAACTGTCTAGCTGATGTACTATCATTTTCCCTTTTTACACAAGCTCTTTTTGAATTTTATCATGTTTTTGGGTTTTGAAATTTTTTATTGTTTTTGTATTTTCTAAAATTATAACCTATCTCCCTCTAAAGAGCAAAACAAGTAAAAAATCGACAAACCATTGTAGATTGCTTTTCAACATCATCTACAGTGGTACCTTCATCGACGCCAACGATTTCCTCCGCATCCGATAGTAACTTCATACCATTAAGTTTCAAAAGATATTGAAAACGTGTTTTGTCAAATGCTTTGGTATGCAAGTCAGCTTTTTGTTCATCGGTGTGGATTTTTTCTATTCGTATCAACTTCTTCTCAAAACAGTCTCGGATGAAGTGATGACGAATTTCAATGTGTTTCGTTTTAGTGTGATGAACAGGATTTTTTGTTATGTTTATAGCTTCCTCATTATCAACAAAGATAGGGGAGTTAAGAAATTGCAAACCGTAATATCGCATCTGTAGCTGGATCCACAATATCTGAGAGCAGCAACTGCTAGCAGATAGATATTCGGCTTCACATGTGGATAAAGCTATAGAGGTCTGCTTCTTGCATTGCCAAGTGACCAAACGTGATCAGAAAAACTGGCACCCCGTTGTTGTTGATTTAGCGTTGACTTTGCAGCATCCGAAATCGGAATCAGAATATCCTTCGAGCGTGAAATCGCCTACTTTTGGATACCACAACCCCAGTGATGGAGTTCCTTTCAGGTAGCGTAGAATCCTTTTCACAATTACCATATGCGAGGCTCTAGGATTTGACTGAAACCGGGCTGCGAGGCAAGTTGGATACATAATATCCGGTCTTGATGCCGTCAAGTACATTAACGAACCGATCATGGAGCGATACAGCGTTTCATCCACCTTCTCTCTGGTGAGATCAGGGTTTATCCCATGGTTCGTCGCTAATGGGGTGGACATTGGTGACATTCCTGACATCCCGAATTTCTCCAGAATATCATGAACGTACTTTGTTTGATGTATGAACCTTCCCTCGGGAAGTTGATCAACCTGAAGCCCCAAGAAGAACTTCATCTCACCCATTGACGACATTTCAAACTTCTGCTTCATAACCTTTTCAAAATCTTTGCAGAGTTGTTCATTTGTAGACCCGAAAATTATGTCATCCACGTAAATTTGGACTATCAGAAGATGCCCGTCGACTTCTTTTGTGAACAGAGTGGCGTCTATCTTTCCTCGGATGAAGTTGTTGGCTAACAGATGTTGAGACAAGGTCTCATACCAGGCTCTCGGGCCCTGATATAAGCCGTATAACGCCTTATCCAAGAGATAAACTTTATCTTTGTGAATTGGGTCGGTGAAGCCCGGTGGCTGTCCGACATAAACCTCCTCTTTCACCTTGCCATAGAGAAACGCCGACTTCACATCTAGCTGAAAGACTTTAAATCCTTTCCATGATGCAAATGCTAGGAAGATTCTGATCGCTTCAAGTCTAGCAACCGGAGCATACACTTCAGTGAAATCTATACCCTCCTGCTGACTGAAACCCTGGACAACGAGTCGAGCTTTGTTGCGAATAATAACTCCTCGATCATCCCTCTTACATTTAAACACCCATTTGGTGTTGATCTTCCTGTGACCATCAGGCAAATCCACTAACTTCCACACACCTAACTTCTCGAATTGGCTCAGTTCCTCCTGCATCGCATTGACCCAAGAATCTTCAGTAAGCGCCTCTTTATAAGTCCTTGGTTCAACCTGCGAGATAAAGCAACTTAGTGAAAAATCAGTTTGTAATGGAGCAACTTTTGAATAGAAACATGTAAGCCCTTGATCAAGTTGTCTTCGAGTGCGAACGCCTGACTGCAACTCTCCGATTATCAACTCCTCTGGATGATATGAAAGTGTTCTTGGCATCACCTCGCCTGAAACATCTATCTCGCCTTCCAAATTTGTGACATTTTGATTTGCATCTTGTTCATTGACTGGTATTGTTTGATCTGAAAACTGAATTTGCTCCCCCTTAGAATCTGAATCATCACGATCAAATATTGGTCTGTTCTCAGATTCTTGATTATCATTCTCTACCGTCTGATTATCCTGAGAAACTTCATTTTGTAGAATATCGTCATGTTCTCCAGCATTGCTTGGTCCTGCTTCATCATCATTTGATGCTTGTTGTTTGCGATAAGTTTCTGCTGGGAATCTTTCATCTGATTCTTCATACTCTCTCAGAATATCCAACTCATCAAAGAACTTTGGTTCTTCCTCCATGTTGAAGGAATCCCACAAAGTATCATAATTGAAACGCCATGAGTCGCCGGGATTCTGCGGTGGCATTGTATGGCCCTGACATTCAACATTGTATGATTCAATGATCCGCTTTAAACTTGGAACAAAGACTCGTTTTTGTGGACTAGAATAACCCACAAATATTCCTTCAATGCTCTTTGGACCAAACTTCCCAAAAGGCTCTAAAACCATGCAGGGAGACCCAAACGGTTCCAGATACTTCAGGTTAGGTTTGCGAAGATTTATCAGCTCAAAACACGTCTTGTTGAATTTCTTTACTGTGAGAACCCGGTTGAGAGTATAACAAGCGGCTGACACTGCTTCAGCCCAAAAGTTGATTGGTAGCTTTGAATCAGCAAGCATTGTTCTGGCCGTTTCAATTAGTGTCCTGTTCTTTCGTTCTGCTACTCCATTTTGTTGTGGAGTATAAGGAGCACTAAATTCATGTAATATTCCTTTCTCATCACAAAATTCTTCCATTCGGTTGTTCTTAAACTCTGTACCGTTGTCACTTCTGATTCTTCTGATACGAGCTTGGTACAAATTTTCAATTTTTCTGAACAACGCCATCAAACTTTCAAAAGTCTCATCTTTAGTCTTCAAGAATGATACCCACGAAAATCTGGAATAATCATCAGTAACCACAAGACAGTAAAGTTCTCCTGTAATACTTTTGACATTCACAGGACCAAACAAATCCATGTGAAGTCTCTCCAGAGGTCTTGAGACTGAATTGATTTGCTTTTTAGGGTGTGACTTTTTCTTTTGCTTGCCTTTGATGCAACTAATGCACTCCCCTTCCAGATGAAAACCTTTAATGTGAACACCCAGAACTAAATCATTATGCACCAGGTGATTCATTTTTCGTAGGTGAATGTGGCCCATCTTGCGATGCCACAACTGTGATTCTTTCTCTGTTGCTCTAGACACAAAACAATGAGCCTGACCCGTTGTTGTAGTTGCAACACTCATGTCCAATAGATACAGATCATTCACTCTAGGCGCTCTCATGATAATCCATTCTTCAGGGATAACAAAGCCTGGCTTCAAGATCAAACATTCTTTGTCTGTGAAGTGAGTAGTATACATCCTGTCACAAATCTGCGAGATACTCAGCAGATTATTCTCCAGCTCAACAATATAGTTAACTCTTTCAAACGTGACAATCCCATTGGATAACGTTCCTTCACCAACAATTCTACCACCTTGGTTACCTGCAAACCCTACATAACCTCCATTGAAATTTCTAACATCATACAGCAACGTTGTCTTCCCTGTCATGTGCCGAGAAGCTCCACTATCCATAATCCAACGTGAAACGGATCTTGGAAGCTCCTGCACATATCACAAATATTTAGTGAGATTTTGTTACCTCCCAAGCCTCTTTTGACTCGGGTAACTTGACATTAATGTGTGTTTTAGCAGTGTAAAGTGGTGGAAAATTCATATCATTTATCTTCAGGCTCTCCTCAGATCCAATCTCAACCTCTTTGAGTAAGGAGAATTCATTTTCGGAGGTTAACTAGATGATTGGTTTTTCTTTACCACATACTTCTTTTCAGAAATCGATTTTTGTTTTTCTAGTTTCTCATATAAATCCAAAGGTACATACATCTTCTTGGTTGAAGATGATGGTTTTTCAGTCTCAGACACCTTTGGTTTTAGAGAATTTGCTTTCTTGTCAACAGTTTTTGGCTTCCATGTTTGTTGAGGTGATGCAACCCGTCTGTAAAATTTGTCATTTTTAGTTACCAAATTCTTAACAGGTTCAGTTTTGATCTTGGAGTTATCACTTTTCAAAACCTTTTTCTCAACAACCAATGGAGCTTTTCCCTTCACTGCATCTTTCTTGCTTGAATTCATCACAACGTCAGTCTTAGGCTTCAAGTTGGTACACTTTCGTGCAATATGTCCAACTTGATTGCATTTGAAGCATGTTCGGGTGTCAACTACCCGACTTGTGCCTTCAGACTGAGGCTGTGAGGCCTTCTTCTCAAAGAACTCTTTGTTTGATTTTGAAAAAATCTCAGATTCCTCATCAGATAGTGAACTTGAACTGTTCACAAACACCCTTTTCTCAATAAATCTCTTGTTTTGAAAATTTGTTTTCTGATAACTCTTACCACCCTAATAACCACCCGACCATTTGTTTCGGTTGTTGTTATAAAAACATGGTGGAACAACAGGTTTCTTATAGTAAGCTTTATCTTTCTCGAAATTCATTTGCCTCTTTGTCTGATTCAAACCTTCTACTTCAGACAAGTCAATTTCAACCAATTTGAAAACATTTTTCAATTTGTTCACATTAACATTCTCCAGAGGAAACTCAAAATCTGAATACAACTTATTAGATCCAGCCATCTTGTACATCACAAGACCCGGTTCATCACCTAAGTTGTTTTTAGATTTTGGTTTCGGAATGTAATTGTTCAGAAAACACTCTTCATCCTCAGCTGAATCACTATCCAAAACACTTTCAGCCATGCCTTTAACAATCTCAGTTTGAACACTATCATCAGATGATGATGAAGAAAATGTCACATCAATTGACTCTGGAAGTTTTACCTCATTTGTTTCAACTTCATCATTAACCAACCCTGATTGTTTCTTTGAAAAATTGTTTAGAACTGGTGGCGGAACTTGATGAAACCCGACCCCAGTTCCATCACAGTATACATCTTCGCCTGCTTGTTTTTCCTAATGGGTTTGGGAACAATGTGTTGCAAAACAAAGCTTGCAGAGTTGTAACTGTTCAGTTTCAAATTAATACGCTCATTCTCAATCTTAGCTTCTACAAACTGAAGCTTCAATTTAGCAATCTCATCCAATTGTTTGTTGATTAATTCTTCTTTAACCCTCAAAACACCTTGCAAATGACAATTTTCTTTGTATGTTTTACCGTTTCTGTCATCAGAATCTTTTACCGTGCGTTTTAGCTTCTCAAAACTTTCAGAAATTTGACGATTTTCAAGAATTAGTTTTTCATTTTCTTTCCTAACTCTTTCTATGTCAATTTTATCAGTTTCGATTTTGTCAGTTAATTCTTTTAATCTGTCGTTCGAAGCTTTCAACATTTTATCACGGTTAAGAATCTGATCCTCAACACTTCGGACTCTAGCAGTCAGATCATCAACTTTCTTACCATTGAGATAAGTGATTGTACTACAAACTTTGAACTCTTTCATGCAATTTTTGCAGTCAATGTCACCATTTGCTTTCTTACCTGACGCACTCGTTGACGCATTTGAACTGACCTGGCTTTTGGACTCAGATACGGATTTAGAATCTACCTCAAGTTCCTTAGCAGCCAGCACTTTGTCAGCCATATTTCCGAAGTTTTCAGCATTCAACTCTTGTGATGTATCAATGATCCCATCATCAATCTTCTTTGACTTTTCTACCTTTTCTTTTTCTTTCTCTTCTTTCTCTTCTCCACTTCCCCACCATTTTCTTTGCCAACCCTCTTCTTCTTCAGCAATTTGTTGAATTATGGTTTCAAGATCGAGGGTCTTATAGTCAATAGAGATGTTTCCCATGAGGTCAAGATAGCATTCTCTGTCTGGATCCCATCTCTTTGCCCTTTTTGCTTCAGTGTATATATCAGAAATTCTGATCATTCTGTTTTGAGTTATCATCTTTCTGTTGACATACTTTTCTTCTTCATTTCTGTTGTCTTTAAAAGGAACAGGTTCAACAGTCTTTGCCATAAAAGCATATCCAACCGCATCCTCCTCTGGTAACAACTCGCTCCAGTCAAAACCTTCATCGTCATGAATCATAGCGAGAGCTCTGGATTTTTCTTTATTGTCCTCAAGTTGTTTCATTCTGGGCGGTTCTAATTTATTCTGATGATAAATCGCTCTCTTGTAGTAATCTTCTTTGAACGGATTTTCATAATCATCAGCATAAGCATTCCGGCACTCTCTTTTGAAATGACCTTCCTGTTTACATTTGAAACAGGTCACTTTTGACTTGTCAAAGCCTAACTTGGTCGATGGTCCACTAATAGACTTTCTTCCTGTAATCTCCATAAAATGATGTGCTCTTCTCACTGCACTGGCCATACACCACCTTATGTCAATCAATTCCATCTCCTCAGGATCTATTTGATCGTAGTCTTCCTTCGTTAGGTTGGTGTTGCCTATCTTGCCTGCCACGAGGCTCTCATACGACTCTAACACAGAAGCTAAGAAAACCATCTGTTGCTTTGCAGACTCCTCGCTGAAGTTTTGAGCGTTCTTTAAATCCACAGCGATATTGCATTGAAATAAGTTCTTTGCAGCTGATTGGTTTGAAGTAGACGAAGAGCCACTGTGAAATCCACTGCTCGAACTTTCTTTGCTTGTTTCTTTGCTTGATGTGTTGGAATTTTCAGCAGAAAAGGCTGTCTTGGGAGATGTATTCTTTGGAATCATGCTTTTTGGATAATACAACTCCAAATTCTGCTGATATGACGAGTGATTGACTTTGTGTGTTTTCTTTATCTCCAGTTCGTGACTCTCTAGTCTCTCAATAAGCCTATCCACTGTCATCTCTTCAGTCTTGATAGTATTCTTAAGCATTAACGCGTAGTATTGCCAATCCATCTCATCTGGCAACAAATCAAACAATTTGTTGACTAACTCTTCTTGAGAATAGGTAATTCCATGTCTCGCCAACTCTAACTTTAAGTGCCCAAACCTCTCAATCATCTTACAAACTGATTCATTTTTTAAACAACCAAATAAATCAAACTCTTTTCTTAGCAGTTTCCTTTTGTTTTTTTTACTATTTCTGTACTTCCCAAGCATTTTACTTCTAACTTTTTCCACAGATCTTTAGCATTGGTATACTCAATCAAAGATATTATATCTTCTCGAACAGACTGAAACAGCAATGCGATGCATTTTTGCTCGGCAACAAAAACTTCTATTTCTTCGCTTGATGTCAAATTTTCACCATTTTTCCCTCCATCACTGTATCCATTCTTTAGACTTTTCCAGCTGGTATACGCAAATGCCTTTAGCCATTCTTCAAATTTCTTGGCCCACCGACTGTACTCTTCGATCGCCAACAACTTTGGGGGTTTGTTATATGTTCCGTATGCACTTTCCACGCCTAAAGCATCCGTCAAAGTTTTCTTTGCATTTGAAGTGTTCTCATTGGTGTTGCTAGAAGTACCATCATCTCCAGAGTTTCCAGCAAAGGCATACATATCACTGAAAGGATTCATAAATTCGACCATCTTTCAAGTACCTGAAACAATCAACAAACACTTAGAAAATTTTTGTAAATTTCAAAAATTTTATAAATAAAACTCCTGGATCGGATGATGATCCGATCGAGTCACTATCCGAACGAGTGACACAGGCTATCCGACCGGATGGTATTCCGCTCGGATGGTGATCCGTTCGAGTGACAAGTTTGACTTTGAAAGTTGACTTTTCAACCTTTCACCGCTCGGATGGTGATCCGACCGGATGACAGGTTAGAAGTGTAAATGATATAAAGAACTTTTCAAATCCTATCCGATCGGATTGCTATCCGATCGGGTGAGATGATGACGTAAGCTGAAGTTCTTGATCAAACTGAATCACACCACTCGGATAGTAATCCGAGCAAGTAACACTGATGATGTCAGCAAACAACTAGCAGATACTAACTAATCCAATCCGTTCGGACAGCTGTCCGAGTGAGTGGATAACGTCAGCACATATAAACAGCTAAACATGGTTTTTGATGAATTTGATCTAGTTTAAGGTTGAATTTGATTATGAAACTTAGTAGGATTATACTTTGATTGATTTTGAATCAAATGATATCAATTTTATCAATTTTTAACCGTAGATTCTTGTTCAATTTTAAGTTTTTCTGATTTGAAGGTAACAAACTGAGAAATATTGCAAGAAATGAGTAGAAAGAGAAGAAATATGTCAAATCTCCGGTGAGATTTGAAACTGATCGGAAAGAAATGTCAAATCTTCGGTGAAATTTGACTCTAATCGGCAAGTGAAACTCGAATTCCGGTGAATTCGGAGTCGTTGATCTCGATTCAGCTCCCTGGATGCTCTAATACCACTTGTTGGTCCCGTTGCACAGGATCTGATCGTAAGGAACAAGATGAATCGACTTTGTCTAATGTGTGGAATCCATTATGACAAATCACAGATGATCAACACAGAATTCAACGATTAAACACGGTCTGCTCTTTCTATTAATTGTTCTGAAAGTACAAAGCTCCAGTAGAAGACAGACACACTGGTCAGGTTCTTGCTCGAGTCAAAAGTTCTGAAAGTAATACCCGGACGAGGTATTTATAGGCAACTCAGGAAGTGGTGAGTGTTGTCCGCTCGGATAACAAGCTATCCGATCGGATGACATCCTGTCCGGTCGGATGAGTCCTATCCGATCGGATGGTAATCCGATCGGATGACATCAGTCAACAAAAGTCAACACTTTTACATTTATGCCCCGTTTCCTGGGTTGTCATACTATCTACACACATACATTACATAATTGTTTACAAAGACACAAATATACAAAACATGACTAGATGCTGACGGAAGCTACAGACGTTATGTACTAACAGGTATCAAAATTCTTCCACGTCTTCCAGGGATTTGAAACATAGCATCACTTTTAAACCCCCCAAATATTTTAACAAAATGCCATCCTCCATTATCCCCGAAAGGAGATCTTTCAAGTTGTTCAGGATATCAATATCTTTGGTTTCTCCTATGAGAGATTTAAACTCCCAATTTCTCTTAGTTGCGGTGTTCATTGGGGGAAGGTTTATAGACTCAACGTTGGTGACGTTACCTAGCTGTTAAACAACTGAGCTATAAGTTCTCTTACCTTGCTGATATACAGGAGCATTCCCAGGGTTCCTGGTCGGATTGGGTACAGATTTCACCCCTTGAATCCTCGAGAACACAGACACTCTATCTCCCTTTTGCTGTCCCACAATCTTCGAACCATCCCTGTCGAATTTTGCAAGGTTTACACCCACAACAGCTCCCTCGATACGAACTTCCTTTAGTTTCTCGATCCAAACAGCTGGGTCATTAACATTGGACAGTTTGATGAAACCAAATTTATTCCCGGCCCTATCTTTTTTAAAAGGTACAAAGACATCTTCGAGATTTTCAAGATGATCAAAAGCCTTCCAAAGCGTATCACGATTACAAGAGTCCAGAAGGTTCGAAATGAAGAATGAAGTGGCGTTTTTGAGCCTAGCTTCTCTGTCAACGAACCCCCTTTCCTTTCTATACTCCTTCTTGCTCAAGATTGTGTGCCAACTATCATTCTGTCCCTTCCAGGCTCTCCTACCCATAATGAGACCAAAAAAAAAGAGAAGAGATGCAAAAACCCAGGAGCTTTAAAAGGTTAATAGAATTCGAACCGGTCTAGCTCAACTATCGATGATAGCCGCGACCGATATCAGACCTACTAAGCAATCAAGGACCCGGGGAGAACCAGAACAGACGCGATGAAAGAGACAGACCCGAAGCAAAGACCTAACCGGCCCGGAAGGCGAATGGATAAAGAAAACATAACCGAATAGGGAGACAGGTTAAAATGAAGCTCACCACCAGAATGAGAGCCACGGAACCTTGCACACTATCCCGATATGAAGCTTATCGTCGAGCACTTTCGGCTGCAGACAACAAGGAAGACGAAAAGTTTTGAGTGAAAGATTCTGGTTTTAGTTGGAGGCTATTACAACTTACTATCCAGACAATTAAATGCCCATGGCTTTATAGTCTAGTGGCATCTTGGTGGTGGGATAAAGCTTTGGGACCAATAGGTCCTGGGTTCGATTCCCACAAGGGAGGTTTTCCCATATTTATTGGGTTTCCTCCTGAATTGGTGTATAGGCATTATGCCTAGTGGGGATGGTTATGATCGGGTGGTGTCTCTGGTGGCACGATGATACTCCAGTGGTCCGTTAGTAATCCAAATTAAAAAAAAATCCAGACAATTAACTCTAAAATAAACAAATCCACAAATTCCAAGAAAAGAAAGTGTATGGGTGACCCGCAATTTAAGAAAAGATGACCCACCGACCCATCATGAGTTCATCACTATCGTAATCACATTCATAGTCAAATCAAATCCCCAAATTCCGCTTCATTTATTCATACTCAACAGTTGAACACCATCTCCAATTACACACTCTCCGCCGAGATTACCTTAATTCGCTAATTATATGTCATCAAGATCGCCATTATCATCTTCAAGATCCGTATGTTTCTTCATCACTTCATCTGCCTTTTTAGTATGTTGTTTTAGAAAACCCAACTGAATCCAACTATGTATCTTTCATATGAATATGATTAATGTCTTATCAAGTTTAGATCTTTATCAAGCTTAGGATGCTTAAAGTATAGATCTTGATCAAGTTTCTTGAATGCCCAGAACTCAAAGATCTCTGTTATAAATTTTGTTTTAAGATGCCTGTAAGGTGTTTGATGAAATGCTTAGGGTTAGATTGCTTATTATTTCACTTAATATAATCATTATTTATCAAAAAAAAAAAATCTTTTTCAGTTGATTTGGCATGTACACAAGGCTTGTAAACGAATCAAACGTTCAGTGAACTGTTCGTCAACCATTTGATAGGAAGTTCGTTTATCTTCGTTTATTTAATAAATAATGAATAAACATGAAAAAAACTTTTTGTTCGTTTAGTTAAGCGAACGAACGTGAACATGTCTCATTCGTTTATTTATGTTGGTGAACGTTCGTTTAAGTTTCTTCATTTACGAATTATGACCAGTATCATTATATATAGAAAAAAAAAAAAATACTTCTTTTTTAGTTGGTTTGGCATGTACATGTAAAAGATCAAGAAATCATATTGATATCTATAATAAATATTTTCAGGTGACTCATGGCAACTAAAGGTAATCCAGGAGACAATAGAACTAGGGCCTCATTTACTCTATTTATAGTAGTTGGTTTATGTTGCTTCTTTTATTTACTTGGTGCGTGGCAACGAAGCGGTTTTGGTAAGGGAGATAGCATAGCTCAAGAAGTAACAAAGAGCGCCGATTGTAGTGTGCTTTCGAATCTGAACGTCGAGAGTCACCATGGTAACGGAGTGAAGAAAACCGATGATTTACGATCAGAAATCAAGGTTTTCGAGCCATGTGATGACCGATTTGTTGATTACACCCCCTGTCATGATCAGATGCGCGCAATGACTTTCCCTAGAGAAAATATGAATTACAGGGAAAGACATTGTCCTCCTGAAAATGAGAAATTACACTGTCTTATTCCTGCCCCGAAAGAGTATGTGACACCATTTCCATGGCCCAAAAGTCGTGATTTTGTCCCGTTTGCCAATGCGCCTTATAAAAAATGCTTAAAACCACCCATAATCAGAAAAATGTCAACTTACTTCTTTGAAAATTTAAAGAAAAACAAAATTATTTTGAAATTATTTTGCACAATTTAAGAGCCCAATATTTTACAGATAATTATTACTAATTTTCATTAAATACATAAGTCAAACTTAGAATTTACACAATTTGAATTATAGATCATTTGAAATGGAAGGCTACACATGAACATGAAGAATCTGCTGGTACTGCTAAATCTTAAACATTAGCTTTAGCAGATATTTCTTAATGGTTTCACTTTGATATCATGTTTTGTTATTCGTCACGCAGGTTGCAAGTTGGGGTGCGTATTTATTCAAGAAAAACGTGATAGCCATGTCGTTCGCACCACGAGACTCACATGAAGCGCAAGTTCAATTTGCTCTTGAAAGAGGTGTTCCGGCAATTATTGGTGTTCTAGGAACGATAAAGCTTCCGTATCCTTCTAGAGCCTTCGACATGGCTCATTGTTCGAGGTGCTTGATACCATGGGGCGGAAATAGTAACATCATAAACTTTAATCTTTATTCCAAATTATTGTATAGATTTATATGGATATAAATAACCCAGATTTGAAATTTTTGTTAGGTGGAAAGTACATGATGGAAGTGGATCGAGTCTTGAGACCCGGTGGCTATTGGGTTCTTTCTGGACCGCCGATTAACTGGCGGGCTAATTATAAATCATGGCAACGGCCTAAAGACGAACTTGAAAACGAACAGAGGAATATCGAGGAAACGGCTAAACTTCTTTGTTGGGAGAAAAAATATGAAAAGGGCGAAACCGCAATTTGGAGGAAACGAGTCAATAAATCCTATTGTCAAGAACGTGACTCTCGTGTTACCATGTGTAAATCCAAAAATGCAGATGATGTCTGGTATATAATACGAATATACACTTCTCTGTTTATTTTTTCGACTTTAATGATCAAATTTAATTACCTCTGTGTGTGTGTGTAGGTACAAGGAGATGGAAGCTTGTGTAACCCCGTATCCCGAGACAGACAACAATGACGATGTTTCGGGTGGTGAATTAAAACCGTTTCCCGAGAGACTAAATGACGTTACACCGAGGATTACCAGTGATTCGGTTCCTGGAATATCTGTTGAGCTATTCCTAGAAGACAACAAACTGTGGCAGAAACATTTGAATGCGTACAAGAGGGTGAATAAGATCATTGACTCAGGGCGTTATCGTAATATTATGGATATGAATGCAGGTCTTGGAAGCTTTGCTGCTGCACTCGAGTCTCCGAAATCATGGGTTATGAACGTGATGCCAACGGTGTCTAAAAAAGACACACTTGGTGTCATTTTTGAGCGCGGTCTGATTGGCATCTACCATGACTGGTGTGAAGCATTCTCAACTTACCCGAGGACATATGACCTAATACACGCAAACGGTCTTTTCAGCTTGTACAAAGACAAGTAAGTTGTTTACGTTTATGCATCAAGATCCAATGATCAACACTCGTTCGTCTGAAATATCTTAACTTGCGGGCATGCGTGCAGATGTAGTTACGAGGACATTCTTTTAGAAATGGACAGAATTTTACGGCCCGAAGGCACAGTAATAATACGTGACAGTGAAACAGAGGTTATGAAGGTGAAAAGAATCGTTTCGGGCATGAGATGGAACACGAAAATGGTGGATCATGAAGATGGACCACTTGTTTCTGAGAAGATACTGTTTGTTGTTAAACAGTATTGGGTTACATGTGAAAGTAACTCCACATCATCCAGATGATTCAGGAAGATTATGGTGTAGGATGAAATTTGTTTAACATATTGTTTGTTTTGATCTTAATTAGTTGTGTACCAAAATATATATATTAGTTTGAGTTTAGTGGTGAGCTTAGTTTAGGGCTGATATAAGAGTTATAATTTTTGAGCTTCAATTTAAAAGGATTTTATATTAAAAAATATTTATATCATTTTTAGAGCACTATTTCGAGGTAAATCAATTTAGTTGTATCCTCTTTTTGATCAAAAGCCATAAACATCAGTTTGTAATTCTGAAGAAAAACTTAACTCCATTATGTTTTTTAATGGCGGACCATTA
Source organism: Helianthus tuberosus (assembly GCA_030545235.1). Classification (NCBI taxonomy): domain Eukaryota; kingdom Viridiplantae; phylum Streptophyta; class Magnoliopsida; order Asterales; family Asteraceae; genus Helianthus; species Helianthus tuberosus. The sequence continues at coordinate 25,105,276 of CM060441.1, forward strand.
TACAAGTAAAATGAAAAAGGTTGGACCACTGCCGGGATTGAACTTAGTTGGTATTATTATTGGCCAAAAATAGCCGGATTTGATTATTTAAATCCTATTTGCCTTATATATTTTAAGTTTCTTAATTCTGTGTTTTCTCTACTTAGGGATGCGGTTTTTACGCATTGGGTGCTCCTTGTACCTTCAACTATGCTATTTATATGCCATAGTCAAATGATACTATGGACGTGTGGTTTACCTATCATTATTTTCATACCTATTTTTAGAAATTACGCTATTTTGGTACCAATTTTTACAAAAATATTTCACTATTGGTAGATCACAGGTACTAACCATGTAATTAATTCTACAACCACAGATACCAACGGTGAAACAATTTGTAAAAGTTGGTACCAATGATGTAATTTTCAAAAAATAGGTATGAAAATGACAAAATAGGTAAACCAAAGGTACTAACCATGTAATTAATTCTTAATAAAATGGAAAATATATAATTGTGTCGGACCCATACATCTATTAAAATAGGTTACAAATAAAAAAAGTGGTGTATTTAGTCTTTGAATATTTAATGTAACTAGGTTTATACCCAGTGCGCGCCGCAACGCGCGTTAAATCAAATCTGTCGGTGCATATTATGTATGTCTGCCACTGTGGGAACATGCTAGATAGAGCGTGTGTTGAATATTGTATAACTGAGATATGAACACATGACTTTGGAGAAGACGAGAGAGCTTTGTACGGATGTAACTTCGTACGGATGTGACACTTTCGTACGGATGTAACTCATTCGTGCGGATGTAAATACATCCGCACGGACAAGCTCATCTGCACGAAAGTGCTAGTCCGTCCCAACCTCATGTATATATAAAGTGTCATGTGTTCGTTAGTTGTTAAGTTTTGGAGATCCAAAAGGGGAAATGCTGGAGAAATTTTGTTTCTCTGGCTTGTAAACGATGTAAACTCTTTCGGTACGAATGGAATCATTCGACTTATGACTAATCTAACGGGAATTCTACCGAATTAGTACTATCCTATCCAAACTTTCGTCTAAACCCACCAAATCCTAAACTTACAAATGGTATCAGAGCTAAGATACTGATTCAATCGATCTAACAGTTGATTGAATCACCTACACTCATGAATTATGGACTTTTAGGAGATTTTAGACGTAAAACATCAAATAAGTGGTCAATTCACGGACAAATAGTAAAATTGAGACCATAAGATTGATTAATATTGAATTTCGACCTAGTCTGTGAAAGAATCATCATGATATTCAAAGAAATAAAGATTTTGGATCGAAAAAGTGAATCAACAGTGTTCGAACGGAGGAACTACATCTGCATGAAAGGTTCTCATCCACGCGAAAGTGTCAAAAATGCCTAAAAAAACATTTTTTGATCTTGGTGACGAGACGAGTGTCCAGAAAAAATTTGGTGACTGAAATTTTTTTCGAGATTTTAACGACAAATACGGGTTGTTCATAGACACCGTTTGGAGCTTCAGAGAATAGATATGATGATGCGATCACAGAGTGTTGAATATAGTGGGATAGTCATTGATACTTATGCAAAAAGTTTATCTTTTGGTATAGTAACTATTAATGAGCCAAATCGAAAAATCCGCAATTGATGAAAAATGGACTTTTGTGGAACAAAATGTTATATTAGATTTTTTTCAGAGAACAGAGAGGACTGAATTTGCCAAGTTTGAGAGGGAAATTCAGTGATAAGTATATAGAGGACTGAATTTGCCAAGTTTGACGGGGAAATTCAGTGATAAGTATGAGGGGGAATAAAAGTTTCATTAGAATATATTGAAATTCAGGCATTTTTGAAATTCAGACATGCAACAGTATTTGGGTGATTCCGACTTCAGTTTATCTGGGGATACATATGATATGGATTCGTTAGTTCGTGATCATAGGAAGTTCGGATTCTTCAGATTGTGACCAGATTGATGTCTTAGGTTTGAGTCCTGAGTCTTCGTCAAGCCGATTAGCAGGATTAGCGCTAGGAGTGATGCATAAGTATTGTCGATACTTAAAAGTTATCACTGCTTTGTGATAGTCTAAAGTGTCAGAATGATTAATCTTCAAACAGATGAATTGTTTTTTGGATTAACCGCCGGGGAATGAGGATGTATGTTGATTAAGTTGTTGTCGGGACTAACGGGGAAGACTATACATCTGTTATCGTGACTGAAGATGAAGAATGTGAATCTGATCGTGGAAGAATGTTTCTTAGATCAAAGTGTGTTACTTGATGATTTGTTATCCGATGAAGATTTGTTGATTGTGGAGATTACCGTTTACACTGATTAATTATTCAGGAGTGTGCTTAAAGATGATTACGAAAAACAAGATTTCATATTTTCGTGGGTAATTCACAAACTTGAAGTTTACTGGTGTGGTGATTTGAAGTTTCTATCAATTTCCGGTTGGGTTTTTGAAGATTAAGAGATTCAGCTAAAGTGTTAAATCAAAAACCAAACACGGATATGATTAAAGACGAAACTAAGAAGCTACATTGATTAGTTTCGAGTTGGTGATTATTCGTGAAGATTACAGTTAAGCAAATCAGAGGAAGTCGGGAACCATGCAGACTAAGACCTAAAGATTCATTTCAGGGGGAATGTATTGAAGATATTGCAAACCCGAATCATCAATCAAGGGGGAATTATCTGAAGATATTAAATGCTTGATTGAAGTTGCAAAATATTCAAATACGGCCCTCATTTTTCAAGATCAAGATTCGACAGTGACGGCCAAGGGGGAATTTGTTGGTGCATATTATGTATGTCTGCCACTGTGCGAATATGCTAGATAGAGCGTGTGTTGAATGTTGTATAATTGAGATACGAACACATGACTTTGGAGAAGACGAGAGAGGTTCGTACGGATGTAACTACATCCGCACGGGCAAGCTCATCCGCACGGAAGTGCTAGTCCGTCCCAACCTCATGTATATATATAGTGTCGTGTGTTCGTTAGTTGTTAAGTTTTGGAGATCCCAGAGGGGAAATGCTAGAGAAATTTTGTTTCTCCAGCTTGTAAACGATGTAAACTCTTTCGATATGAATGGAATCATTCGACTTATGACTAATCTAACGGGAATTCTACCGAATTAGTACTATCCTATCCAAACTTCCGTCTAAACCCACCGGATCCAATATGGTTAACCTACACACATACCTTGACCAAGTCAAGTAGTCAACTCTCTATGAAACACTTTTTCCATTTTCCATTTCCCATCCTCTATATCCTCGGAAGCTCACATGTGATAGCTAGTATTATGAAGAACAAAAACTATATGGTAATGAGTAACTTAAAGAACAAAAAACTAATAACCGAGTAGGTTTTCAGAACAAATTACACTGCAAACCTCTTCATCTTCTTTGAAGTTCCAGAGCATGGAAACCATCCCCATATCCTCATCTTCTTCTTCTTTGAAGTTCCAAAGCATGGAAACCATCCCAACCTCGATCTCTCTCTCCTCTTCTTCTCGAACACCCTAGCCGTCGCCTTCGAGACCACCACCACCTCCACCTTCTAGCTTCGTCAGCACCAAGATGGGCACCATTTGTCAACAATCTACAGTCGGAGCCACAACTCTCCACTTCTGTTGTCTCCAAAACAAGGCAACAACCTCTATCGTCGATGTTGACCAAAACTAAACAACAAACCCTGGAAACAATATATAGAATTATAAAATCAAAGATGAATCAGAAGGCACCCTCATAAAATCGCCAAAGCAAAATCATATGTGGAAAATAAAGAATCATAACTTATCAAAATCATAAGCTCTATCAGAGGAGGAGGAGGTTTCAACGGCGCTGGTGGTGTCATCGGTGGAGAAGTGGCGACAAAAGAAAATACATCAAGAATGAGGGGATGAGCGGTAGTTCAAAAATTGAAATGCAAAATGACAAAAAACAGCTCAGCAACGGTGGGGGTATGGGGAATTGGGGATGAGCGGTAGTTCAAAAATTGAAATGCAAAATTTGGCTGCCTAAAGATCATCATCATACTCAGTATATCCCATCAATAGCAAAGCTAAGGTAGGGTCTGAGGAGGGTGAGATGTAGACAGCCTTACCTCTACCCCGTAGGAACAGAGAGGCTGCTTCCAATGAGACCCCCGGCTCGATAGTAGTTTTGCATCAAGCCTTGGACATAAGGCACATAACACTCAGCAATTGAGAAAAACGCCGATTAGTGCATGTACCCCTTGTCTTTCGGCTATCAACGCCACCACATGATGCATGATTAACCACCCCCTCTTTTAACGTTATTTTCACGAAATTAGTAAAATAACGTTAAAATTGGTGCACTTTCACTTTTGTCCCCGAGCGCCCACACATATATACATTATATGAGCATACCGCAAGCGGGGCGTTCTCTTTCACAGACTTTCTATATGAGCATACTGTGCTTAAACATGTTGTACATTATATATAGTATAGATGGGGTGTTTTGCTATCGAAGTTGTTTAGTTTTTCCTTTGTTTTCATGTATAATCTTTTACCAATAATACCATACCAACATTGAAATGGATCTTCCTTGAACGACCGTTGAAGATGTCGAGTCTATAAAGTTTTTTCAAGAAAAAGGGTTTTGAGGATATACTAATGATTTCTTCTTGGTTAAACTATTTTTGTTTTTTTTTTTCAGCCTCCTTTTTAGAAAATAAGAAATGGTGATTTTGTCTTGATTGCCCGTATTGATGTATTTTGAAAGCGAAAGATTTAAAGTCGATTAATTCTCGATCTATATTATTGGAACATTTCTTTAATCGAATTTTAATATAATATAGGAATATACTTTTATTTTTATTCATAGATAGTATATGTATTTGTTTTGTTGGGTGGAGATACAATAGGAAGTTTATTTTGCTAGGAAGGCTAGGAAGTGATCTTGACCATCCATTTAATTAATCAAGGGCTAAGATTAAATGAATGAAATTGAAGCAAAAAAAAAAAAAAAGAGGAGCGTAGGTTTGTTAGGGACATTCTAGTCAATCCAGCACAATAGTCTCTCTCCTCCAATTCCCCCCCCCCCCCCCCCCAATTTTTTAAACGTTAATAACTGTTTCATACGACATTATTTTTTTTATAAAAATTGCACAAAAAAACCAGCGTTTTTTTATCTTTAAAACGAGTATACTATTGCTATATTTTCGAAAAAAAAAATTGAAAACCCAGTTGCGTAAAACGCAATGGAGAAAACCCAGTTGCGTAAAACGCAATGAAAAAAAAAACGTAAAAAAATGACTTTTTCTAAAACGCAACGCACAAAATGTCTTATTTCTAAAATGCAATGACTAGAAAACACAAATAAATGTCTTATTTCTAAAACGCAATAGCCTAAAAACACAAAAGAAAGTGTACTTTATAAAACGCAATGGACTGAATGTGTTTTACCTAAAACGCAATGCACCCAAAACACTTAAAAATGTCTTATTTCTAAAACGCAATGCACCCAAAACACTTAAAAATGTCTTATTTCTAAAACGCAATTGCCAGAAAACACTTAAAATGTCTTATTTCTAAAACGCAATGCCTAGAAAACACATAAAAATGTCTTATTTCAAAAACGCAATGGCCTAAAAACACAAAAGAAACTGTTCTCTCTAAAACGCAATGAACTGGATACACATAAAAATGTGTTTACCTAAAACGCAATGAGTAAAACCACTTCAAAAATGTTTTATTTCTAAAACGCAATGACCAGAAACTGTTGTTCATAGAACCAGAAACTGTCTAAAACGCAATGACCAGAAACTGTTGTTCATAGAACCAGCTCAACCCCAGCCAGGGGCTCTGCCACTTGGACCCCGCTACCAGGGGCGCCGCCCCCGGACCCCCGCCAAGATCGTAAAACGCAATGACTAAATCAAAAACCCAGATCGTAAAAATGAAATTAAAGAATTTCTTACATGGATCTAAATGATTTCTTCAACAATTGACGAAGTTTTAATGATTGAAACACTTATCAGCACTCGAATCGAACGAATCGAGTGATTATCTCCAAAATCACCGCAAAAAACGAGATTTTTTATTCAAAAAAGCTGAAGAACACGTTGATCGGGTGTTAGAATCATTGATTTGTGAAGAAAATCGCACTATAATGTAGTGATTATTGAGATAGAAAGTGAAGAAATGGTTGAAGATGGTGGGTTTTGAAGTTACTGGGTTTTGAAAAGGAAGAAGAAAGAGTTGGATTGACTAAAATACCCTTTTTCCTTATTTTAAATGTTGCCACATGTCCTAATCCTATTGCTTCCTACACTTCCTAGCCAAAATAAACTTCCTATTTGATCTTTTCCATTGTTTTATTTTGTTTTGTTTTGTTTTGATAGTAGGATGATACATAAAGCTTAATATTGTACATGGGATCATGACATGTGGGTTGAGGTTGAAACACCCCATCGCAATAACGACACCATTAGAAAATCAGCTGAATGGCGAGATCTCGAAATTTGATGTGTGTGTCAAGATCTCTAAATCTTGTCACATACATCGCGATTATGGTGGTTAATATGTTTTTAGCGGATGACTAATAATCAATCTTAACGTTTTGAAATCGTAGCTTGTTCCTAGGGAATACTTGGAGAAGTTCTGATTATTTGAAGTTTTAGCTTGTTCTCTTGGAGGATTTTTTGTTGTTATAGATTACTGAAGTTACGAGATGACTATGTTGATTGTTTGCTTGGATGGGAGTCCGGAGTATTCGCAAGGCCTTCAATTGGGTGAAGGCTTTTTAGAGGCTAGTTTTTTTATGGGTCGACAATTAGAAACATGGAGTTGGAAGACCCGTTAATGTTTCTTGGTCGCTAAGTTAGATGCCCTAATTATTTCTCTATATTACCATGTCATGTGATTGTAATCTTGTGACTTAATGGAATAACCTAGTTGCAGGCCGTGGACATAAGTCTTTCACAAGGATCGGACCACATAAAATCTTTGTTATCGTTTATCGTTATTATTATTTTTCTGTTTGCGTGATATTCGTATGTGTGTTGATTCGCTTTCGCATACCGCTTTGACCCTAATAGGACCACTAGTTCGCCAAGGGCCCATGACGCCCTCCCTATTTAGCTAGATTGTTTCTTACTTTATTAGTTATAAACATGTTTTGTATCTTATTACATATTTTAATAGTCATATGATCTTTACGCTATTTTTTCTATTATTTGAAATATGCTATTTACATATACAGGAAACACGGCATTTTTATTTTATTTATATTAATAATTAAAAAACACATCACCGATGGAAAAAAGCCGTCATTAATATGTCGGTCCTACTCATTAGGTTGGGGGGAGGGCCGCCCCCCCTAAAATATTAAGTTGTTTTTAGGAAAAAAATCTCGATCGCCCCTTTAAAAGTTTGGTTAAGGCCTCCGATCCCCCCCCCCAGAAAATAAATCATGGGTCCGCCACTGGTAATATGTAGGTATAACCTAGTCAGTGATCCCTCGAATGTACGTTGTGCATGGCTTACTGTTCATCGCCAATAGACCAACATACGACTAACCGACAGAGCTTGATCGTCACTAATCCTAAAAACCTATATTCTCACTCGACGGCACTTACTCCTATGGTCTGGTCCGATGTCTCGAGCCATATGTCCTTGATGTAGCCACTCGCGCTCTTAACACCTTTCATGCCATTATTCTTTCAGAGCATATTAAGTTTCAAACTTAATCAGTTCCTATCACATTTATAAAATATCTACTACCAAAACTTAAGCTACAAATATGATCATACACCGGACCCATCACAACTACTCTTTAGTTCATCTTTTTTGCCTTTAAAAGGAAAAACATCAAACCATCAACGATGCAAGTAACATTGTTAAAAACCCCCCATTCAACCTTCTATCAATCAATGGCAACCGAAAACAACATCAATGATCTTCGAGTAGCTTCGTTTTCATGTTACCTAAAGCCCATTGAAGATGTGGTTAACATGTTGGATGCTAACGAAAGATTCTCAGACATGGCGAAACCAAGCATTTTCACAGCAAGAACTCCAAGTATTGGTTCACAAACAAGAAGCTATAGCAACAACCACGAGACGTTGCTGAACCAAAAGTCCTCTAGCGGTAAGAGGTGGTTCCATGGCTGCAAAGCTCCATGTTCTACTAAGAAAGCTGTTTATGTTCAACAAAGTATCAAAAAAGGAGACAAGTTTACATTCCCAGTTATGATTAATCCTACCATGGAGATTGAAGTATTCGGTTCTGGAACTTTAACCAAAGGTGGCATTGCGAAAACCCTGGTGAAAAAAATGTCAACTTTAACTTGGGACGCGATTCCAAAGAGCAAGGAGAGTGTAGTTTGTGATGATATGGCGAGTGAGGCGAGTTCTGATCTGTTTGAGATAGATAATTTATCGAGAACCGGGTGGCAACCGTCTGAGTCGAGATTCATGAGTCCATCGGCTCAGTGTGCGCTTAGTGAAGCTGGCATCGAGTGGAGTTGTGTCACAGCAAGTGGAGTAGATTTTTCGTCTGTTTATTCGTGTTACGATGAAACACAAATGCTTTACAACACAAAGGCTAAAACCAAGATCGAGAAACCGAAAGCCTCATCCAAAAAACTGAATAATGGTATGTTGGGATGCAATGGTTCCAAATCAGTCAAGGTAGTCGAACCAGTGTATAGAACGACCGACAAATCGAACATTAGATACATATGATCATGTCTATATATGTACGTATCTATGTATGTATGCATGTGTATGACAGTGTATTATCTATGTATTTTGTAATAAACAAGCTGTGTTTTTCAATCAGTTGAAGTGTGTTCTAATAACGGGCCAATGCTGTCTTGAAAGTATTCTAATGATGGCTCATCTGTTTGGTGCTTAATGCTTTTTTAGTTTAAAATAATTGATGATTTGATTTTTAACTATCAAATGGGCCTACAATCATAGATCAATGCTTTATAAAGTAATGACACAATGAGAATCTTAGGTCTTGATGTCTCTTGATGTTTCATATTTACACTTCTCGATTAGATTTGAAATTAGTATTATTATGCATTTGGGTTTTGGGCTGTTGGTCTTTATGCTCTTTTGGTCTTAGTATACTAGAAATGCATTACATGTGTTAAATATCTACGACGCCTACGGACCCAGGGTTAAAAAAACCCTAGACCAAAGGGTTCCAAGGGAACATTGCCGCTGGTGGGTAGTAACAGACCGTTAATAACAACTATGATTAGCAGTAGCGGTAGTAACTTGGGTGATCAACAATAACATTGGTTTAGAAAAGTGTCCTTAGGCACGCGTGAGGCGCTAGAAGCAATCAGAAAAGCGCTTTTTATTGGCTGAGGTGTTCGGTTATGAGAAGCCCCTTGAAGTGGCGCTCCAAGAGTAGAGGGACAGGGACACGCGCTTAGAAGCGGCGGCGCTCCGTGTGTTCTGGTCAAAATCAGGTGCAACGGGCCTGCTGAATCTGGTTCAAAACGAAGCTGCCAGAACTGGTTTGTAAGCTGCCGGAGTGTTGCAAGTTGAGATAGTAAACAATGAGGAAGAAGTGAAAGAGGTTGGCTATAAATGGGTACATGAGTACCGAATATGAACTAGTCTACAAGACTAGTCATGCAGGTTGAATAGTAAATGATATAAAAAAAGTGTTAGGTATCAAGTGGCGTAGCGGAACCAACGCGCTAAGCACAAACGAATAAAACACACAGAACTGAAAATAAAAGCAAGATGGACACGGCAATTTTATGTGGTTTGGATTCGATGTGAATCCTACATTCATGAGCTTCAACTAGATCTTTTAATATACAGAGATCTAACTACAGTTTATAACTATGGCCCCAAGATCAAAATAGGCCCAACAATCTCCCACTCGAAGGTCTTGCTATAATCTCCAGCCCGTCATCCAAGCACAAAGCAACCCAGACATTAGTGGTTAACTCCACTAATCTTATTTTTGGGTATTTAAGGATAACAGTGATTAATATTATTAATTTATACATATATGGCGCTTCACATAAATGAAGCTTTTGCCTCGTATTTTGGGACTCAAACGCTTCGAAGCACCTCTTTAAAACCAAGTTAGCAGCAATTGCAACTAGCACTAATTAGTCATCAACAACTTGGGGCAACCAACAATTAGTGAGTTATTACTCAAAGTCCAATCATCAACAGGTAGTTTTAATTCGAGAGTGAACACACGATTCAGGTAGATATCCAAGCTATATTCCAAATTATAAAATCTACACAATCTAGTCCGGTTTAAAAACGAACATGATTGGCCAAGACCTGGACCGCCTTTTCGGTCATGTCAGACTTATGATATATCATATGTGTTTTTCTGTAACTTGCAAAAGACAATAAGTGGTTGGAGCCATTGCCCGAATTTACTCAACTAAAGACGGTTTATTTACAATGCTTATCAGGGATTGACGACTTATCCAAACCCAAAGATATTATACTTATCACAGATCACAATGTTAAGTTGTCAAAGAAACGAAATAACAATAGCCACCATAAACACATAAACAAGCTCGCCAATCCTCCATGATGATGCCGAAACTAACCTCAATAGACATGCTCATGTTCAGAAAAGACGCTTCCACCTCCATGCCTCACTTCCCTATCAGACTACATGAACCAAAACATAATTAAATATCATATCGATAAACAAAAGAATTTCAGTGAGAAATTGAAACAGAGAGATGCATACGCGATGTATTATTTCTTGAAACGCGTCTGGTCCATGTTCCTGGATGTATTTCTCGGCAGCAGCTAAAATGTCATCTGGTTTACTAAACACATCTTTCTTTCTAGGTACATACCAAATGTTAATCGTCTGTTTTCCAGTGTAAAACGGTCTAACGTAATGTTCATAAACATATGCAGCGCCATTGAAGTATGGTAACACCAACCAGCAGGTTACAATCAGCTTTGCATACGACCAAAACGGGATCCTACAACGCACCAAACGATTTCTTAAGGAGACGGTCGTATAATCATGAAAGTACCGAATAAAGCGTACAAAGCGTACAACTTTACCATTCAATGAGCTTCGCAAAGGTTAGCTCGAAGAGAGTAATCATGGAATACAAAACCCAATATGTAAGCCATTGCTGATCGTCCACCGGAGATTTAGTCTCTATTGCCCTGATTGATGCATATCTGTTTAAGACAAAACAAAACAAAATAAACTTATTATCCACCGACTAACGCATATAATAAGAAGGGTTAATACCATAAAAAACCAACATACTATCGTTTTGCATAAAAGATTTCCTCAACTCAATTTTAAATACACAAAGATGGTAAATGTTAGTTACCAACACAATCATTACATATATACAGAAACACTACCTTTATTAAAAGTAACAACTTTAAATAAAAAACCATATCATGATCAAAGAAATCATCCATGTAAGCAAATTTTGCAATCATTTTGTTAAATTTTGACTGATCCCTAACTAAGTAAAACAAAAAATAAAAACTTATTATATACTATATACAATTCAAGTAGTTCTTATGAACAGTATGGTAATTAGACAATTTTTGGATCCTATTTACGGTAATGCCATGAGCCTTTGTTTACCATAAACATGGCATCACCTGTAGGCTGTATGTCTCCAAAGCCTATGAGTATGAGTGTATGGCCAACTTTCTTCAAATCAAAGCCCATGAGTATATGGCCAACCTATGCAGTTAATGCGGTAAAATATCGGATATCGGTCAAGGACCGATATTTGAAATATAGGTTATCTCGGTGAGATATCGGTGGGATATCGGTAATTTTAATATAATCCAGAATTTATATATATAGCAATTTAACACCAATAATTCAGTGATATATCAGTGATATATCGGTTATATCGGTCAAATATCGGTGATATATTGGTTATATCGGTCAATATCGCCGATGATATCGGTACCGATATTTTGACTGATATTTGACACCGATATTTTACTAAGGGACCGATAAATCACCGATATTAACTGCATAGGCCAGCTTTCTTCAAATCAAAGCCCACCTCTTTGTCTCTATTCTTTTGAAACATTGCAAATTAAATTGGTAATCCAACAAATCGATACCATTTAGTTTTTTTTTCCCTGTTTTTTTTCCTTGTAGCGATTTATTAATTTTTTTTTGTGTTTTATTGTTTATGCCTTGTATTGAGGATGGTGTACATTTGTGTTTGCCTACGTCTTACGTTAGCTCACGGTATAATTCACGTTTATCTTGCTTACATTTTACGTCGCGTGACGGTATAAATTTGCATTTTTTACGATTTTCCCCGGTTTTGGTCATCGTTTGCTTACTACTTAGCAAGAAAAAAGGACCCCACGCCCGCAACGCGGGCATTAAACACTAGTTTATAACAAGTTTGGGACTTTAATAAACCAAATTAATAAACTTGCAAACCCATGTTGGTTTTTTGTATTAACCCTTAAAAATAGGAACAAATAAATAAATTCAGAATCAAACTTACAGAGGATAAGCCAAGCTAACAACAGGGCTGCAAAACCAAATTCACAAACCAAATCAGAATCCTAATAAAACCCTAAAAAAATTAAACTTTGATTCACTTAAAAACCAAACATATACAGTACAGTATTCAGTATCAGTACGGGCAACAAGCACCACAACCACTTTTAAATAGCAAAATCAATTAAAGGGAAAATAAATAAAGTTTAAATAAAGAAGTGAGAGAGTAAAGAAGAAACCCTGCAAGAATGTCGAAGTTTTGGGCGATTAATTTGAGCAAGTTTCCAGCGCCAGATCCCATCTTTAATAGAAATCCAACAACCAGTTTGTGGTTACTAAATCCGAATAGAGATGATTGTTGAAGTGGGTTTGTGGAGTTGAGATGTCAGAGAGAGAAAGAGTGGTGGTTTGATGAAGAAAAAGAAGAGGGGACAGGACAAGTGTTGTTGAAGCAGCCAGAAAAAGTGAGTGGGTACTTGTATGGTACAACTAGACATTGCATCCTAATTTCTTGCTGTCTGTTTTTAACTTTTCGGCCGGTGTGTATGGACCACGGTTAAGACAACATAGTCTGATCAGAGTAGGGTTAGGGTTCTCTGTTTAGGAGGGTGTGAGATCTCTCTCACAAAAAGTTAAAGATTCTCACCGTTCAAAAAAAATTGTTAATCAAAGAAGTGAGTTGAGTAGGAAAGAGATATCATTGAATTCGACGTGGAGGAGTGAGGGTTGTTTTTTTTTGGACGTGGTCATGTAAATAGAAAGTCTGTGAAAGAGAGAATTGTATTTAGTAAAAGAAGGGAGGAGAGAGAGAGGGTTGAACTGTAGATTTTTTGCTGAAAAAGTCTGACGTGAAGGTTCTTGACGTTTGAGGATTTTGAAGATGCTACGTGAAGTTGGGTCTAGTGAGATAGGGTTGTAAACTTGTCACGTTTGTAAAGTGAGTAGGCCCTTAAATATAATAATAACAAAAAACGTAGAATTGTTTCATGTATTGAAAAAGTCTGACGTGAAGGTTCTTGACCTTTGAGGATTTTGAAGATACTATGTGAAGTTGGATCTAGCGAGATAGGGTTGTGAACTTGTCACGTTCGTAAAGTTGGTAGGCCTGTAAATATAATAACAAACAACATAGAATTGTTTCGTATGTTGAGCTGAATAATATGAACCGAAAAGGCGGAAATGACAATTAGTGGTTAAAAAATTACAACATTAGAAGTGAAAGGTGAAAAAAGAAACATAATTACACATATAATTGATGTAATAGTGTCGATATCTTATGTGAAATAAGACGTCACAAGATACAGAGTGGAGTGTTAAGGATAGGGTAGTGGAGCTATTGCAGACTAGGCGGAATATGGGGAGGATATTATGATATTTGATGTCAAGGTCCAAGTAAAAACACAAATGTAACAAACTGACATTAATATAGTTAGCAAGAACAAGTAGAGATATAGAAAGTAAATTCTTATGAAAAAAAGCGCTACGGACACGATTGCATGACAAGTAAAAACATGACAATTCGTGAGATGGTATGTGACATAACATTGAATATGCGTTTTCGAAATGGTGTAGGATCTTCGGTTTTGTACAACCGAGAGGTCGAATGCTATTTATGTAATGGCTCTAGAACTCGGAATCTATGTGTGCCAAGTTTCACCCCCTCCAAAAGTGAAAGATACATAGGTTGTGGGCTTGTATCCATAATTCAACCAGCCCAAGGTTGTTGTGAAGCCTAATGGGTAAAATAAGTAGACCAAGTACCCAAACCCAAAAGCGACTGGCCTAGTAGAAAACACACCAAGTCACCAACACAGCATGAAATTATTTTTTCTCTAGGCCCAAAGAAACTTAGTCCAGATCTACAAGTTCCAGATCCCAGCCCATTTACAGTTGGACGACTAGAGGCGTTAATTCCTGACATGACCCGAAATCCAACCGGAATCCGACATGATAAAAAAAAAAACAGGTTTTGGGTCGGTTAACTTGGGTTGACCTATTTTAAACACAAGTCGGGTTCGGGTTAACCCCCATAAAAATGGGTTGACACGTTAACCCGTTTAAGTTTTAAAGAAAAAAAACTTTCATTTTTTTCGTTCTCCATTTTTTTGAAGATAGATTTGTAGTTCCAAATCCATTTTCAAGATTTCTAATATATTTAAAAAAAAAAAAAACTATCCATATTACTCTTTTTACAACCAACAACTCACTTATAACTCGTTAACATGTATGACTTATTTAGAAAAAAATGGGTTAAACGGGTTGTGTTTGGGTTCACCCGAAATATTTTGTGTGCGGGTTGCACATTTCAACCCGCTAACCCGTGACCTGCCGAACCGCCGACTTGCCAAACTGACACAATTAACACCCTATAAACGACGCTCTTCAAAACATGTGGATCTCGGATTTTCGAACCCGGGTCCGAATAACCCGATTTTATCAATTAATTCCCGGAAATCATGGAAAGCCTGACCGATCTGAGTGAATTCAACATTCTTCATTATCTTATTATTTAAAGATTTTTCAATGAAACATGAAACACGTCTTCCACTTTACTATCATTTAGTAAATTACAAATCGAGATTATTTACATGTCGATTTAAGATTAAAAATTCAAACGAGAAAGCGATGGATTAATTACATTTATTATACTAATTGAGCAAGGTAGTTGAATCTAATAAGATTACTCGATTTTGATCAATTACGTCAACTTCTAACCAGTGGCGGATCCAGACCTGTTTTGTGGGTTCCCATGAACCCACTCGGTTTGGAAAAAATAGTAAGAACTTTGTATTATTTGGAAAAAAAATAGTGAAAATCGACCAAAACGAACCCACTGAAAGAAGTTTCCGCCACTGCTTCTAACGCTAGAATATTAGTTATAACATTTTATGTAATGATTTGGTGCAAGATGATGGCTGAGTTAACTTTCTTTAAATACATATTTAATTGGCTACTGATAAATATGTTTATATATGTTTTGCTATTGGTGGGATTTACCGAGTATGATGATGATAAATATGTGTTCTCAAAATTAAGAGAGATGTGGGCTATCGCTTTCTCGTTTGATTCAGTTTTTTGAACCTAACATAAATGGGTTGGATCCAGTTTCGGGCCAAACCCGCAAACACATTTAGGGTATGGTTTTTCGTCCAAATAGGTTTGAGACAATTCCGGGTCAAGCCTGCGAACACGTTTAGCTAGACGTGTCTGAGATGACATAGTTAACGGGTGTGGAGGCTTGACCAAATGGAGGGCAGCTGGCCCTAGCCTTGGGTCGGCTCACACGATTTATAATCGACAGTAAATTTTAGTGGCGGCTTTGATGGTGTGCGGGGAGGACCTCCGCACAAGGCCCGTGATTTCGAGGGGCACACGATTTAAAAAAAAAATCTGATATATATATGTTATTTTTTTGGGTTATTGGATTTTAATAATCCTAAGTTTCACCTATTGGCCGATAATAATCCCAACTCTAAAAATTCACTCAAACAATCCCAACTTGTAAGAATTTGGCTCCCATCGATCCTTTTCAAACTGCAGGTGCACTTAATTCAATTAAGAAGGCTGAGGTGCACATGAATCTATTGAAGAGGCCAAATTCTTATATGTTATAAAAGGATCAGTGAGGGCCAAATTCTTATAAGTTGGGATCGTTGGAGAGAATTTTTAAAGTTGAGATTATTATTGACCAACAGGTGAAACTTAGGATTATTAGAATCCAATAACCCTATTTTTTTTAGATAGTAAACACATACCAATTCCAATATGGGCACATTTACAAATATTTTTTATGGTTTAGAATTTAGCTCACTTGACATTAGGTTTATTGAGCCCAATACTAATTTGATCTTTTTTTAATAATAATAAAACATTACGGAATGACAAATTTTTTCAAGCTCTAACATGGTACGTGAATTCTGAGAGACACCTCTGGTAAATTTGGTATAATTATAACCATAATGATCTCTATGTGGTTTAAGTTTCATAATCCTTGATTAATCTCTATATAATGATAGCATTGTACTTACAACTCCTTGTAGCACCCAAATAATAAAAGAAACCCTAGTTGCAGTACAGTGGACGTAGGTCAGCCGACCGAACCACTTAAAATCCCCATGTTGATGTATTGCTTTTGTGTGCATATGTTCGGTTTCATGTGTGTTTAACCCTAACAAAAATAATATGTTATAAACTGAGTGGGTTTTGTGGTAAAGTTTAAAAGTTAAAAGAGGAACAAATCAGTCATAAAAGAGTAGCGACTATGTCATTAGTGAAGAGCAACTGCAAAATTTGTGGAGCCATCAAATAAGACCTTTCAAGTTGAAACGAGTCAAATAAAAAAATTAAAGGTTCTAAATTGTCATCACTTGTAAAATTTATTTGTGTTTTAAGTACTATGAAGATGTTAAGATGACCCTACCCAATGTACTACTACCTTAAAAATAGTAATAAAATGTAATATTTTAACTTCACTTGCATACAAAGCATATAATGTGAACTTTATTTGAAAAGGACACAACGGCATTACACATGCATTTTAATTATACTGACATTATAGACTTATATGTATTTATTTGTATTAATATTAAGAAGTGTGCCTCGTTTATATATGTGATATGTGTGCCTTCGTTTTTTGACTCGGCTCCAAAGGATAGCATATGTGCGCCTCACACTTTTTAAACACATAATCGTAAATTTTATTTCTCGCAAAGCATGTTGTTGCTATTTTGTGTCTGAAGTCTGGCTAAAACAATCTATAAACCATAGGGACTAAAATGTCATTAACATGAGAAACATTTTAACATGTTCTAGTTGCTAATTAAACCATTTAATTTCCATATCTAAAGCTTAATACGATTTAGAATTTCGCTTAGACTATTCGGAGTGAAAGAGGCTTGAGGAGGGCGTGGAGCGACACGTGGAGCAGCTGGCGTTGAAGGGCTTCCCCCGCCCAACCAACGCTCCCACTCCCCGCAGTCTAAAAACAAGCTCATTTAGTAAACGAGCCCGAGCTTCACTTATCGAGCTCGAGCCGGCTCGCGAGCCTAAACGAGCTTTTTGTTTTATTAATATATTAAACATATATTTATATAATAATTACCATTTATATAAATATAAAAAATAACTAAATTATATGTATAATAATAATTATAATTAATATAAATTAATTAATAAATACTAAACGAGTCAAGCCCGAGCCGAGCTTGAGCTTTAGAAATAAAGCTCGAATCGAGCCAAGCTCGAGCTCGAGCTTTCATATGTTAAACGAGCTTGAGCTCGAGCCTGGTTGAACTCGGGCTCGGCTCGGCTCGGCTCGTTTGCACCCCTACTTAAACTCAACCCATCAATCAAATCGCACCAACTCACCCCACCTTTGCCTCGACGCCGGTGGAATCCTTCAAGCCCCATGCCCACTCCACCTTCAAGCCCACCCACGACCCAGTGTTCGGTCCTTGAAGGGCTTCCCACGCCCCCTTCAAGCCCTACTCGGTGTAGTCTTAATACAGTTCAAGTAACTCACAGTTTTACATTTATATGGCTACAAAAACAAATTGCATGCTTTCGTTTCATAGATTAAAACACTCCATATTTCACATAAATTTGGCCATCACTGGCAGTACCGTTGTTTCGATTGCTCTACTCTCAAAACTGACATTCAAAAATCTCTTTATATCTATGATGTTGCATCCTTGGTGTTTAAATTCTTGTAATACTCAATTTACTACAACACATGCTTATTAATTTAATTACAGGATGTTTATATGTTGTAACCTTGTAATTTACTACAACACATGCTTATTAATGTATTAATTTACTAAACTGACATGTTGTAACCTTGTAATCCCCAACTTTATTCATTTATTCACTCATGTTAATTTAATAGAAAATAGTGGGGCGGGAGTTGGGTTTGGGTTTGGGTTGGGGCATTAGTTGACACGTGGCTTGGGGGGCAGACATGGGCTAACCCACATTCAACACGGTATGGTGGGGCGTGGGTTTGGCGGGCTTCGCTGGGCTATTTGAATATTATTTAAAACAAAAAAATTAATTTTTTTAATATTTTTAAATAAAGAAAATTACAAAAAAAAAATTCCTAACTTTTATATTTGTTTTTTATCTCTTCTCTCATCGCCAAGATTAGTTGTAACTCTTCACCCTCTAGGTGATCAATGGGCTGGGATAGAAATTTCAAATCATCCCGTTTTTGTTTCTGGGCATCTCTAGCGGCATCTCTAGCTTCTTTGCTCCTTCGTATTTCGGCCCTTTGTTGTTGGAATACGTTGAATGTATCCAACTTGCATGAAATGTCATCCAACTGCTCGCTGTATATTCCCCTACGCGAGCCCGAACTCCCAGCTGAAGGCGATGCCGTACCAGATCTTGATTTTTGAGCACGCCTTCTTGAGGCATTTCTTCCATACTCAGGCCGGTTTGGGCTTGGCGAATCATCCAAAAGGTCCTCAAACTCTTGATCTCGTGCATCAGATTGGGCTTGGGACGAGGCCCTTGACCTTTTGGAAGACGAGTTAGTTTCGCTACCAATGGGGATATTCGCCCACTTTGGATGGAACTTACAAATCTCCCAACAATGCATGAAACGGAAGTCGGTCCCCACATTTGATTTGAATGTGACCACTGGATTTGTCAAAATGTCGGCTTCGGTTTCACCACTTTTTGGGTTTTGCTTTGCTTTATTTAAAAAACCACTATATTTTGTAAGTTGGGTGCTTATCTCGCTCCACTTTGAGGATAAGCTATCGTTTTCACGATAAGCCTCCCTTCCCATTTCTTCATGGAATACTCTACTAACCGATTCCCACAGGGCGGTTCGATGTTGCGAATTTCCTATTTTAATAAAAACAAAATTTAATATATTACAAAGTTATATAAAAAATAACCATTAATAAAAACAAAGGTTAAGAATACCTAAAGTTGAATGTTGAGATTGTTGACACCAAGCCCTCGCCAATGCAACTTCTTCAGCAACGACCCATTTTTGTTGTTTTCGTTTGACGGTTTCAACTACTTTATCCGCCTCGGTTTTTTTCTTATGACTTCTTTTTTTGATGGGTTTCGATGCGGAAGGACCATCATTGGGTGGTTGAGTTTCGGGAACGGTTTCGTTTTGTGAAAAGTCGATGGAGGTTGGTGAAAGGTTGATGGGCGATTGTGTAAACGGGGTAGGTATCGAATCATCGGAGTGTGGGAAGTTAGTAAACAAACGATTCCCAAGAAGCGATGCGTAACTCGCTTCATGGGGCATAGAAGAGTGTATGAAAAATGGACGAGGCATTAGACGATTGGGTGGTGGGCTAGGACTATTTTCTTGGAATGCATACGGATTGTTCGGGTCAAAATGACGGTTATAAGGATGCATTTTTTCGTTTTGTAGAAGGAGAATTGAAGATGATTATAGAAGATGTGGTTGAATGTGGTAAAAAATGAAAGAAAAATGTGAGTTTTATAGTGAAAAATTATTATTTTTTTAACATAGCCGTTGGCCAAACGCTAGCCCAACGGCTATTTTGTTTTGGCCATACACAGCCCGCCATGTCAGCTCGCTTCCCCCGCCCCACGCCCTGCTTAAAACCCAAGCCACAAGGGCCACGCCCCAACCCAAGCCCCATACCCCATAGCCTAAGATGGATTTTTTTCTATATTAATATGATGTATATTTTGTTTCTTAAAATAGAGTTAAATGCAATTTTAGTCCTTGTGGTTTGGGTCATTTTGTCAGTTTAGTCCAAAGGTTTTGTTTTTCGTCTATGGGTCCAAAAATGTTTCGCTGTTGCCATTTTAGTCCACTGGATTAACTGCATCAATTATTTCTGTTAACGAGAATGACAATTCGGTCATTTTATATGGCCGAATTGCCCTTCTAGTTAACAAAATTATATATAAAATGACCGGATTGCCGTTCTCGTTAATAGAAAAAATGTATGAAGTTAACCAAGTGGACTAAAATGACAACGGTGAAACCTTTTTGAACTCACAGGCAGAAAATGAAACATTTGGACTAAACTAGTAAAATGACCCAAACCATGGACTAAAATGACATTTAACTCTTTAAAACATGTATAAACTACTAAAGACTGAAATGATATAAGTAGCAAACCGTTTTCATTAAATTCGAATAGGTAGAAATTGGTGAGTTGGAGGGACCAATTTAGGCAATGTCTAAATCTTATAGTACCGAATTGTAGTTAATGCAAATAATTGTACCAATCTTCTTTCTGTGTCACAGACAGTCTAGTTAAGAGGGGAGAGAAAGTGCACATGCAGTGTAAAGATTCATCATGTTTCTCTCTCTAGTCACTGTCTGAA
Organism: Helianthus tuberosus; assembly: GCA_030545235.1. Classification (NCBI taxonomy): domain Eukaryota; kingdom Viridiplantae; phylum Streptophyta; class Magnoliopsida; order Asterales; family Asteraceae; genus Helianthus; species Helianthus tuberosus. The sequence continues at coordinate 25,126,071 of CM060441.1, forward strand.
GAATGAAAATGACATTTATAAAATAAAAAAGGTTGTTAAGTGTTAAAAGGTAATAGTTTGAGGGGGTTTGTTAAACAATTTTGATTATAGTCTTGGTTAGAAGGGGTGTAAGTGTATTAAACAAATGTCATTGGATAATAGGCCTCCCCTTTAAAAGGAATGCATATTATAGTCTTGGTTAGAAGGGGTGTAAGTGTATTAAACAAATGTCATTGGATAATAGGCCTCCCGTTTAAAAGGAATGCATTTGTAGGCTTACCTAATCCTACCATATTTAGGTTCCAAGATTTTATGAGAGGGAGGGTAGGGGACCATTTGGTTACCAGTTAGCACATATTGCCATGTGCCACATGTTTTACTCTCTCTCTCTCTTAATTTACAAGTTTTTGAAAATAAAAAGTATTGCATATCATATGATTGAAATAATTCAAAAATAAAAATTCAAACTTTATTACCTTTTAGGGTAAATTACACTTTTCATCCTTTATGTTTGTACAAGATTACAACGGATAGTCTTTAACTTCAATAATTACAGTCGTAATCCTTTATTTACAAAACCCGTTGCACTCTGTCTTTTAGCACTAAATGTTAAAATTTTTGGTTAAGTATGACACGTGACTTGCACATGAGGGTAGATTAGTGTCGCAACCCTCGACCCCTACCCCGGGAGCGGTTGCCGCGAGACTCAGAGCAGCTGGTATCGGTGTTTATTAATTTCGCAGCGGAATTTATACATCAGGACCGTAGTTAGGAAATATTATTTATCAGAGTTAAAACACCAGGTTTTTATAATAATAAATGGGTAAAACCCAAGTTTTAATTACAATACATTTATAGAGATAAAACCTAATTATTGAAAGCATAAATTCTCCTTTTATTTAGGTAACTTTTATAGCCACAACTTTAAGCCTTCAGTGCTCTCCAACTGGCTTTTATGAGCTTCACATTAAGTTACCTGAAACGCCTTTTAAAAAGATTTTATCAGCAAGAAATACTGGCGTGTGCATCCCAGTTTAATCAAAACAGTTTTATAACTTCACAGTATTGAGAGCGATTACAATGTTTGTATCTACCAATATATACTCATTCAGTACTGTCAATCCTGACTTGTGGGTCATGTTACTCATTGGCTAACTCTTTGTCCAATAGTAACGGATTTAAAATAATGTATACAAAACCCCAACATAACTGCAGCAATTGTAGAATACATAAACTCAATCACTGTTAAGTATAACTTAAAACATTTGAGGTTTTGGTAAAACAGTTTGGTAAAAAATGACTCACAAAAAATGGTTTACAAAAAGGGTACTCACATTGTTGACTTAGGTGATATTACTATAGCTTCCTGACGATTCTCCTGGTTATTATCTATTAAAATTAAACAATGCACACATGTTAGTAAGATAACCCAAATCACATTAGCAATACAACACGAGACAGAACTCCAACGACTGAGTCTGGCAGAGGCTTGACATGCGTTATGGAGCCCTAGATCAATCGGGTAGGGTAACAAATACGTGATCGAGGGTTATAATACTTATAACGAGGCAGAGCTTCGCTTTTTAGGGGTATTACTCCCGAGTATAATTGCCTATCAGAGAGTTTGAGAGAGAATTTAGAAATGAACGGTGAAGAAATCAGGCCGAGACCTCAATTTATAGGCCTGACAGATGGCGGCTCGTGCCCCGCGACGACCCTCTCTGTTTCCTTCGCGGCCCGCGAGGGACCTAGGGTAGGTCCTAGCTTGGTCGAGTCAAGGGTGTAGGCTTAACACGCATGAGGACACGTGGCGGACCAGGGTGTCGCCTGGTGTCACTACGTCGTGCCCCGCGACAGATATGAGGGTCCGGGTCGCTGCCTACGAGGCCCTCATATTTTTGTTTTTATTTGATTTTTATTAATATAAAGGTATTTTAGGCTCGTTAACGAGTATTCGGGGCATAATAGGAACGTTAGGGGTGTTTTAGGATGTTTTAGGAGGGTTGTTATAATTAGTAATTTTACTTCTCTATTTATTTAAAGACTTTCTCTCTCCCCAAACTATTATTGCTCTCTCTAAAGTCTCTCTCCCTCTCAGCCTCTGTATCCTAGCCACCACCCACCAAGTTCCACCACCGTCATCACCGCCATAAACTCAGTTTCTAACTAGACACCAAGATTAACCACAAACCAAGAAATAATTTCAAATGAATATTCTTTTCTTGCCGTACTTGATAAACCCTAACGAATAATTATTATCAAAAACAAAAAACACAACAGACTAACGTAATATTTAGGAGTTAACAAATTAACTGTCAAATCATCGTCATAAACTAAAAAAATAGTAATTTATACAAAGTTTATCTAGTTTCAATGGAATTAAACTAAAAACCCTAATTAGGGTTTTGAATGCAAGAATTTAGGTAAACAAAATAGATCAAATAAGAGAATTGTGAGATGAATTTGAGTTAATGATGGTTATCAGGGGAGATTAATGGCGAGAAAAAAGTGGCCGGAGGTGTTACCGGAGAAAACGGAGTCGCAGAGGAGAGGAAAAAAATGAATTCCACTAGAAACTTAATGTGGTGGCCGGAAACCACCACCATATTCGACAACCACCACCCTAGTCCCCGACAACCATGAGTGCCATCACCATCTTTGCAACCAACACTGCCGGAAACCACAACGCCGGAATCCCCCGACCACCACTAAGTTCTAGGGTTTTGGGTATGCACCGCAGATCTGCTCGTAAATCAGATCTGCTTATAGTGAAGATTTCAGATGAAGATGAAACGGGTGTGGCGATGATGGTGATTTGTACTTTCTATGATGCCATTAAAAACTTGCCGACGCCGTCGCCGACTGACGAAGATGGGTTTTGTGTGGGGGTTTTCCAACAGTGTTTGGGTAACAAATCTGATGTAATCAGACCTCTATGGCTGAGATGGAGATGAAGCCAGTGTCTACATCAACAAATCTCTGGTCTTTGGCGGCGTTTGATTTTCCGGCAGAGGATATGGAGGCCGTAATTGTGTGCCAGTGGTTGGGTAAAGTTAGGGTTTTTGTAAGAGAGAGAGAGATGAGAGAAAAATTTGATTAGGTATTTTATATATAATTCTTTAATTGTTTTAATATCTTTAGTCTTATTTGTTAAAAGAAATTATAAATAATCAGTAAAATTATTAACTTACCCTTATGTGCCTTGCACATGATGAGACTTGACTAATAATTTTAACCAGGTTAGAACTAAAGGATGTTGGGTGTAACGAGTTTTGCAAATAAAGGATTGTGACTATAATTATTGAAGTTAAAGGCTATCCGTTGCAATCTGATACAAACATAAAGGACGAAAAGTGTGATTTACCCTACCTTTTATCTTATTAGGGAGAGAAGGATGTTCACCGGAGAAAAAACCACAACCTGGTGTCACGTAGACTATCTGTCAAATTTAGGGGTGAAACCCGTTCGGGTACCATTCACACGTCTTTCTCTCTCTCTCTCTCTCTCTCTCTCCAATACACACACACAATCTCACTCCATCGATAACCATTTGTTGTTTTCATTACCCGATTTCGACACTTGAACCGCTGGCAGTGATGTACCCGATCGGGTTCCCCTACCCGATAACGCCCCTCCCTTCCTTAGTATAAACTGACTGTTTATGTAGGGGTGTCAATCGTGTCAGGTTGATAGATTGGCGGGTTGGTGGGTTGAAATGTTCAACCCGAACCCGACCCATATTATTATTCGGGTCAAATATTTCAACCCTAACCCGACCTATATAAATTCAGGTCAACCCGAACCCGACCCGTTTAGCCCATATTTTGAAATGAGTCATATAAGTTGATGATTTATAAACGAGTTATTAGATTTTAAGCGGGTTATCGATAACATATTTAATGATGAGTATGAGTGTGACAAAGTGTAGGAAGTGTTTTGTGTCATTGGATGTGTTTGATTAATGGTTAGATTATATGGGTGGTATTTTTTTAATATTTGTGCTTTAATTATTAATTCATTTAATGGGGGAGGGGCATTTTGGTCATTAACCGTGTTTTAGATAAAGAAGCAACCACCAATCCATAGAATCATGGATCTAGACATCCAAATTATAGAAGATTCATTCCAACATGGAAACTAAAATAAAACACAATGAAATCAGGATCAAATCGTGTGTTTTTTTGGCGATTTCTTTTATAGAAACAAGATTCATGAACATTCAAACAACGGAGAACAATAACACTATAATTTCTTCCAAAGAAAACGTTCATACATTGTTTTAATTTTAGCAATCTAAGTTGTTCATACAGGTGTGTGTTATATAGAATGTAAGTTATCTATACTGGCGTGTTAAATTGACGATCTAAGTTGTTTATACTGGTGTGTTATACAGAATCTAAGCCGTTTACACTATTGTGTTATACGGAATGTAAGTTGTTTGTTGTTGTGTGTTATACAGAATGTAAGTTGTTTATACTGGTGTGTTATACATAATCTAAGTTGTTTATACTGGTGTATTATATGAAATGTAAGTTGTTTACACCAGTAACTGATAAAGCACAACGTGAATAAATTAATAAGGGCTAAAATACAATGTCAAGAATTTGTTCATGAGTGATTGCATGCCATGTTAATTTGTTCAGTATGGGTTCTTCATATTATAAGGCTATAGGGTGTGGTCATGACCATCATGACCTCCACGTTAGTGACATGTAACCCACCTCTAATCTACCATCCAAAACCACTACCCTAAGGGTGTGGTCATGACCCAAACCACTAGCCCCTTATTTATTTTAATTTATCTTTGTCTAAAGAAAAAGAAAATGATTTGTTGAAAAATAGAAAGGAGGACCATGGTTTCCATGGTTTAATCCACACAAACCATGGTAGATCAAGCAAGGGGGTGGTGTAGCCTTCCATTCATGTTCCTAGGTGACAAATCATGTCCCAACCATGACCCCAACACCCTATATCCTAAGTAACTGACGATTTTGAATACTTAAAAGATATGTTGTTTTCTTAAAAATTTCCTTTTTTGTCTGAAAGATAAATCTTTCGTAAATAATTTAATTATTCAATTATCTTTATGTCCTTTAGTATAAAATACCTAGATGCCACATGTAACAATGAAAACATACTTTCCACACTTTGTAGAAAAGTAGGCTTTGTAGCCAATTCATACCCTTACATCCATATTAGTAATGGATAGCAGCCAATGAGGTAGTGGTGGAGTGGTTGGGGAAATACTGGCGTTCCTTGTGACCCAGGTTCGACTCCCACACTCCCCATTATTTTCTGCAGCATCCAAGTGAAGGGCGGATACGGGTGGCGCCGGTTCGTCTTGGATGGGAGATAAGATTTCACCGATTATTCCACTCTCGTGCCATCAGGCGGGTGGAGGTCGGGTTTCCGCGCATCTGGGAGAGCCAAGGGGCTGACGGCGGTGTTGGAAATTTTGTGAAAATAACATTTTTCACAAATATAGTAAAAACATTTTTCCTAATTTTGGACTAGAAATAAATATAACAAGCTGAGGTGTTTTGATATATTTATTTGTGGGTTTGTGTTCTATGTTGGAAGAGCTTCGTGAAGAACTAAACCACATCCAAAACGGAGCTAAGATAAATGAGATATCGATGTTCAAAGTTTGGTGTTTGAAACATTGAATGCTGAAAAATTGAGAAAGTTGTACATTGTCCCACATAGGAGGAGAGATGAAACTTAAAGGGGTATTTAAGTGAGAACTCTCCATCCTTATTGTTTCATGGAAGCACACACTAAGTGTACTCGCGAAGAGTGCGGAGCACCCTAACTCGCACTCGCACTGCAGAAAGACACCAACAACTACACAGCATATGCAAACAATCATTCTTTCCACACTTCTGATCTCGTTCTTACTTGCTTCAAGGTAGACTTCGGGTTCCTGTGCCAGCCCCGGCAATACACACTTCTTCGGCTGTTGTACCCTAGGAAACAAAAAGAGTGCTTCTGGGAGACTCGAAATTTGTTTTAAGGGAAGCGTGTTGAACACGTGCCTCAGCCATATTGTATTTCTGTTTCAACTTCATTCTTGTATTTCCTTTATTTCAGTTGTAATTGTACAAGTCTTTCCAGCTTTCTTATTTCTGTATTGTAATTATTTAATAAAAACTGTTTTATTTTATTTAATTACGGGAACGGTTCCTACTGGCGGTCAAGTAGTCGACCTTGGCCACAACGCTCAGTGTCACGGTGGTTGGCACGTCGTTCTTTGCCGTTAAAAAAAGTAATGGATAGCTAGGAAGGGAAGATTGATGCAATATTTTAGCGACCTTACATGTTAAGCCAGTAATTGTATGCCCTTAAGTTACCGGTCGTCAATCAAACACAATGACTTGTCACAGTATTGTGACTAATAATGTAATTTTAGTTGTTGAAACTGAAACTTTTTTTACCCAACCTAAAATCAACATTTTACAAAAGTTGGTTGTTATTTACTATTTGATAAATTATAATTAGTAATATTACTATATCAACTATTTGAAACCAAAAATATTAATGTTGGAGATGAAAGGGTAGGTAGCAAAGTGAATTTAAGTTGAGAGTCAGGATTTTGTGTTGTCCAATTTAGGAAGAGGAGGACCACTTATGACAGAGACACTAAATAATTGCTTTGCTTTGAACACAAGTGTTAGAAAAAAGAATATAGTGGCACTAATTTTTCTTTTCAAGGGAAACATGTCATATTTTCACAATTTATTTCTACTCGGTAACTTCATGTTTGCTAAAAGGTAAAATCTCAAGTAGACATCACAACTTTTCTATAAACTTTGACTCACTTTGTAGTCGTTATCTTGTTTATTTTCTTATTGTCCTATATATTAAAAAAAAATTGAATGAACAGTGAAGAATGAACATGAATATAGTAATAAAAATTGAATTTAATGGATATAGTAACATTACTAATGGTATCGGGTATCTGTATCGGTATCGATCCGTACCGTACCAGGTATATTCGGTACCGGTACCCACTTTTGGGGATTTCGGTAACGGTATTTTCCGTACCGGTTCGTACCGAGCTCATCAAATCCCGTAGCAACCTAGCAATGCAAGTAATTGCACCGTTTATATTACTTTTCATACACACAGTAAGGAAACTATATTTCGTTTGAATAAGGTTTTATATACACAACAACTTATGTTACTTTATTTTTTGTCTTTTGTGTAATGAATGAATTCTAGCATGTAAAATTCACTTGGATATTTAGATTATTGATAAGCAAATCGTGTCAAATCCTGTAATCAAACCGGTATCGTATCGGTACCAAATTTACTATACCAAATCATTTTCGGTACCAATTTGGTACCCACCTTTTGGCGTTTTCAGAATCGTTACTTTCGGTTCGACACCGGTCTAGCACCATACATGTATTTATTGATTTTTCCCTTCAAATACCATACCGTATTGTACCGAGCATTTTCGGTGCTGGTACCTAATTTCGATGATTTTTCGGATCGGTACTTTCGGTACCGTTACCGGTACCGAGCTCATCCATATTTTAACGTGTTAGCACCGTAATAACTGAACTGAAAACAACCGAATTTCCAACGTGTAGGACGTGTGGGTCCTATTATTATATATTAGGTTATCTAAAATCGCTTTTTTTTTACGGAGTGACTATCCTTTTCACGACATTTTTATTTATGTTTTGATATTCGGTATCTGCTTACCGTCACTAACACGCGTTTTGCAGTCATTGGGTCCCCGTCGCAACGCGCGGGCGGAAAATCAACTAGTTGTATATTAACATCATTTTTACATTTTATGTAAGAACTTTAGTTGGTTTCTACAATTTACGTATAAATATCTATTATAATCGTGTTTATAGGATTACACGTACGTTGAAAATACGGGTTTTTCAAAACATTTAGGAATTTAAACATTTCAACTTAATATACAAACATTTGTCGTTTAAAACGAGACGACAAATTTTATCGCGGAAGCTTGTATCTTGTTCGTGTTCTGTCCTTCAACGAGCTTGATGGTCATTCGGCACTCCAAGTTATACCTACATTTCATAAGTCCTTAAATGAGTTAGTCATACAAATTTATAACGTATTTAATCAAGTCCGAATATCAAAACAAACAAGAAACAAATTTTTGCCAGGTATTGAGCCTGTCGCGTGGCACGACTGTTGATTATATCAGTAGAACATGGGTAAAACATAAACCCTAATTAAATAAATTCAATCATGGATAATAAAACATGTGTACCTGGTTAGCCAGTAACCGTATCAGAAAATGAAGTAGACGTCATGTTCGTCAGATTGATTCGGTTCCCCTTTAGGATGTATTTTCTTGATGGTAGTACCGAGTTCTTTAGGGTTGAAGAACTCGTAGTAATGGAGAGAGAGGATGGGCGATTTTAGTGTGATGTTATGAGGGTCTAACCCTAATCCCTCTCTAGTAATCTCCTTATATACATCCAAGGGGAAACCCAATTAGTTAATTATGGTAATCTGGCCCATCAACAATTACCAACTAATATATTATAGGTTTTAATATATATTTTGATCCGTATTATATAAATGATAATGATGGCTACTAGATTAAAGACATATAAATAAAATATTTAATCTTACATTCTCCCACTTAGCCGAATAATCATTTATCATGAGTATTAGATAAGTCTGATCAGAAGTTAATACTCATTTTAGCTTTAAACCAAGAACCGTAGTAGAGAAATACAGTCGTTGAATCATTATTCGACTCAGGACCCCCATTAATCATACTACAGCCTCAATTTAAAACCTAACAGTTATGATCAAAATAAGTAAGCCCTTTAACGTTTGATTTGTATTTATAGTTGTCTATATGTCATTACACCGGCAGAACATATGTTAGAGACATACAAAATCAAACTGATGAGAAAAATTAATTAATAATTAGTCATTCATAGTACGATATGCAGTTGTACATGGTCATCAATTAAAATCCGTCTCTTTTATGAGCTCTCTTAATAAGACTTATGGGTAATAGACCTTCAGTTATAGGATCCTTAAACATATCACGAATGTATTCGATACAAATATTTAGTTTCCTCAATTCGTTCATAAACGAATAATTAATTGTGTATCGAAATTTAATGCAGCACCTCTCGAACTGTTACTGTTCAAAGAGACATGGTAGCTGACTTTATCACAATAAGTCTTCAATATATTAATTATAATGAGTTAATAAACTTATGAGTCCACTGATAAATTTCCAACAACACTTAGTGACTATATTATATCATTATAACTTAGGTTGTTGATATCAGTACATTATGACCCCTCCATGAGATAGGTTTTGTCTGCTGACATAAATATATACCCGAAATTACATTTTTGTCATCTTTGAATATCACAAAGTTAGAATAATCAACCGTTTTGAGTTCTCACTTTTTCTTTAAGTTATAGCCTCTCGTTTCTTTTAAAGATATTATCATACTCTATTAGATGCTTCACATTAATCTAGACATATCTAGTGTGTTGCAGTGTGATTAATATCTAAACGAGTATAGACTTGAACTTACATAAGGCTTCTAATTAATGAAGCGTAAGGAAATAATCTCATTTATCCTACTATCCTCTAAAGGAGAGCAGTATTATTTGTTACATATGTAAGGACCCATTTAAGGTTAAACTTATGGAATGAAACTAATGTCCCATTAGGTCTATCTCGGCATGTTATGATATCTATCACGTAAGAGATATCTCTGAGATCTATTATGTCAAAGTTTGTGTTAAGCTTTGACTTATGTAACATATACCTGTCAAAAGAATATCATCTATATAGACAAGTTTAATTTAGTTGCTCCCACTCATTTTGAGGTAGGTACATTAATCCACTTGGTTCTTGATGAAAATAATTACTATAAGTTTTTCATCGCATTATGATGTTTGCATTAACCCATACATGGATTTTATTGGCTTATAGACAAACTGTTCTTTAACCTTCAGTTTGGAACTTTCAGGTTGTTTTATGAACATGTAAATGTGTCAGCCAATTGTTAGGGAAAATTGTTTTTAAAGTTCATCTAATGTAGCTTTAAACTATTATAAGCTACTAGAACAGTGACGATCCTCAAAGAAATCTTTGATAATTTATCTCTTCCTAAGTATAACCTTTGACAATCAATCATACTTCTTAGTGTCTTAACGTTTATATATTAGGATTTGGTTTAGTTATGAACACTCTTAGGTAATTCAATCAAATCCCAAACGTTATACGAACACATAAAATCAGTTTTACTAGAAAACAGTTTTACTCCATTCAGAGGATTGATTGACACTAATGGCTTAATTTGAAGAGATAGGATCAGTAAACATTTCAAAAATCCATTTCAAATCTAGTTAGGGAGGTTATATAATTATCAAAGTTAGTAGGTTTTTAAACCTAGATGACCTCCTAAGTTGATTATTGGGTTTATTAGAAGTTTCAGTTTTATGGATTAGCTCTTGGTTAGGTTGCTATCATTTTCAGGATTCTAAGTTTGTAAGAATGGTGCAGTATGGTGTACAAGAGGTGTAATCGGAGTTAAATTCGGAGTGAAATTTAATGACACTCTTCCCCCCACCTCTTGTATTCCATGCAAGTCATGGTAAGGACTTTGACTGCTCCCACTGACCTTAGAAATCTTTAGGAACTCAGCATGCTTAGGGTCAATATTTAACGATCAACAAATTCTAATAGAGAAACAAGTTAATGACGTTAGTCGTTGTGATTTCTCTTGTTGAGGATTATGTTAGTTTATGTAAGAAATCTAAGTGTGCCCACAATTAAGCAACAATGAAACTTTTGTAAGAGCAGCATTAGATTTTAAGGAGATAAGTTTTGATGGAACAGCGTCAAGATGGAGCAGTGTCTTGTACAAGAGGTATAAATTTAGGTAATGTAAAATTTTCACGCCCCCACCTCTTGCAACTATTGCAAGTTATTATTAAGACAATTAATGCTCCCACTGATCTTTAATATCTCTAGAATGCTACAAGAGAAGTTTCAATTAGGTATGTGACGTGGGAACCTATCATATATATTTTAGACTTTACTTGATTTCCTTAATGTCCAGATGTCATAAGAAACTTAGGGACATATTTAATAGAAATCATGTTAAGCACATATATGAATAGATTTCTTTAAGAGCATGGGCCATATGAGACTAATTTAGATACAAGCAGATAGTCTTTAATTGATAAATGAATTATGTCTGAATATTCCATTTTGAAATAAGTTCCACGAATGTTAATGAAATATAACTTATGGTGGACCCATACTTATTCCTTAAGCCAAATAATGATTTAGGGCTTTTAACGTCATGATTTAAAATCACTTAGAATGAGATTAGATAAAAATCATCCTCATTAACCATGTCATGATTTCTCATGAATTTCGGTTATAATGGATGAATTTTATAAGTCTCATTTTTTTATTTTACCAAATTCTCATTTGCATGATGACAAAATTTGTGAAAGTTTAAGATATCATCTAGTTCCATCTTAGTAATGTTTCTATCCAGATATTAAAACAAATAATATGAGAGTTTAAGTAAGTGTGACTTTATGTTGATAATGCAAACCTCACAACCTTCATAACATAACTTAATTATGATATTATATTCTGATTAATCTTCAGAATATGTAAGGTATCGAAAAGTTTTGTTAGAAGACTGCTTATTATGGTTTTTATAGCCTTAACATTTAGTTTTGTCACTAACTCTCATGTTAATTATTTGTTGAGTTCTGGTAAGGAAACGTTTAGAACTAGAGTCAACTTATCATGTGTTAATAGGAATATTAAAATTACCAGACTTAAATATCATTAGTAAGTGACTATCTAATTAATTTATCCAACTGTTCTTTAGAATAATGGATAGTCTCGTTGCTTATACCTAGTCTAATGGCATAATTATGCTGTGAGATTCTCCCTTGAAAAACCTTAAAGTTGGAATTTTGTACTTGTATTTTTGACTTTGGACCTTAGAACTATCCTCTTTTAAGGTTTCAGTGATTGTAAGGTGAATAACATCTTATTTTCCAGTCAAACATTTATTTCTTTGTACATATGTTGCTTACCAACACACTCATTTTCCTTTGGTACTTTTGAGTGTTATAGTTGATTTATAATGTATCAAATTGTATAAGTGAAAATCTTAGTATGTAATGTACTGGAAAAATGTACTTATTTCCATGCGTAAGCCCTTAACTTTATGGGTCATGGCATTGTACATTATTATGTATTCACGTATACCACTTAACGTTATAGTTTAGAATTTTAAATGAAGGCATGCATCTTAGGAATTCTTGTAATTATTCCACAGATAATAGATTTGTTTTAGGAAAAACTTAATCTGGAATAACCTTTTAGTGATAGCATTTATGTTAGAGAGATCTTGATTATCATAAGAGACATCATGTTCGATTTGTCCTATTCATCATGCTCTACTTTTCTTCTGTAGTATCTTTATCAGAAGAGAGCAGTGGGATTATCATGTCTTAAGAGATAACCAAGGATTTTATTTAGGGGCTAATCTTATAGAAACTTTAAGTAAAGCAAAACATATTAGGTTTATAAATTAGAGCGGATGAGATACTAATTTATAGAAGAAAGTTATAGTGAGTAAAGTTATGGGTATTTAAAAATTAAGGCAGAGAAAATTGATTATAAGATTAATGAAGGATCATTAATGTGATGATCATTATTTGAAGAAGTTGTGATATGTCTATTACTAACATCAAAATAATAGACTTAGTTAAAATTCTACTTAAACGAAGACAAATCAGCTTTGGCCAGAAGTGTAATCTTTTAAGCATGTGTGCAAAGTAATCGTGACAAATCAGCTTTGGCAAGAGATGAGACAATCACTTTAGTTATGCACTTGTTAAGAATGCTATACATGAATGAATTAAATCAGCTTTGGCCAGAAATTAAGACATTCACGTTTGTAATGCATACTCAACATGGCTTTCATAATACTTGAACGATAAATAGATGTATTAAATCAGCTTTGGCCAGAAATGATACATCAGAAGCTCATTCAAGTTAACCCATTTTTGGTTTTGTAAAACATTATTTGATTCTGATTAATTAACTAAGTATTTACAAAAATCAATTATTTAATAGCAAATCACATTAAACAGCCTAATAAAGTAATGAGGTTGAGATATCAAGTTAGTCTTAGGTCTCGAGTGAGATCTTGACTTAGTTATGAGATCTTGACTCAGTTATGAGGTCTCGAGTCAGTTATGAATCATTATGAGGTTTCGAGTCATTAAGGTCTCGGGTCGCAACCATCAGATTGCGAGTCACTAATGCAAGTCGAAACCTCAGCGGTCTCGAGTTGAAACCTTATGGTCTCGAGTCGAAATCGTGGTCTCGAGTTGTAAAGATTGAAACCCTTTATGATTTAGAGTCGCAACCTTGTGGTCTCGAGTCGAAATCTTGGTCTCGACTCGTTAAGGATGATCTTGAACCTCCTGTGAACAGCTGGTAGTGTGATAAGGTTGAATCAGCTAATTTTAAGGGATTTTGATCATAATTTTGAAATATCTCATGTGTATCTATCCAAGTTAATTATTCGAGTACAAATTAAAATAATGTTTATTCAAAACTTGGAGATGAAGATACACAATTTTAGGAAATATAATCAAAATCTAAGTTATCCGAAGGTAATTAACCAATTTATGGTCATGAAATCATCATTGAATTAATAAAATCAATTAAAATCAAGAGTTATATTGTAACATATATCACGTAAGAAATATATTGATATAAGAATGATAGAAATAGTTGTAAGACAACATAGAGATATACATCATTCTGATTATATCATAATAAAAGTATTGGAATATTTAAATTATGTTCCAAGTTTTATATATTAAAATATAACCATTATCATCATGATCAGCACCTTTTTGGGATTACGAATTCTTATGCATAGTCAATGGATTTTCAACACATTCTTAATTAATGGCTTCATGTATTTTAATGTTATTATATCCGATTGATTAATCGCAAATTGAATTTCTAGAAAAAACATTCTTAATTGAATTTCGTATATCCCATCAAAACAAATTTTATAATTGAATCACATGATTGAATTGATATAATCAACATCGCTCTGATACCACATGTTGATTATATCAGTAGAACATGGGTAAAACATAAACCCTAATTAAATAAATTCAATCATGGATAATAAAACATGTGTACCTGGTTAGCCAGTAACCGTATCAGAAAATGAAGTAGACGTCATGTTCGTCAGATTGATTCGGTTCCCCTTTAGGATGTATGTTCTTGATGGTAGTACCGAGTTCTTTAGGGTTGAAGAACTCGTAGTAATGGAGAGAGAGGAGGGGCGATTTTAGTGTGATGTTATGAGGGTCTAACCCTAATCCCTCTCTAGTAATCTCCTTATATACATCCAAGGGGAAACCCAATTAGTTAATTATGGTAATCTGGCCCATCAACAATTACCAACTAATATATTATAGGTTTTAATATATATTTTGATCCGTATTATATAAATGATAATGATGGCTACTAGATTAAAGACATATAAATAAAATATTTAATCTTACAACGACAGGTTGGTCTGTTATTCTTCGCGGCCCGCGACCGCCGTCGCGTTGCGCGACGGTGAACTCCTAACTCGTCGCGTGACGCGACACCCCTGTTTCGACAGAATGATCTTTAGCTGGTGCTACACATTCCCAGCTAACCTATTTTTGACTTAAACGGACATAACTTTCTCGTTTCTTACCCGTTTCACGACCTGTTTCTTCCTACATGTTCGTAATTTCATTCTCCATCATATGGAGTTAAAACCTGATATCGGATTTCACAAAATTCTAGATTTTAAGTCCTCGGCTTAAAATTCAATTATAACATTTTTTACCCGTTTCATAATCTATTAACCAAACTTGTTTCTCAATTATTATAAAGCCCTAGACTACTTGTTAAATCTTCAACTCGTGAGCATGACTTTTATGAATTATGCATCTAATACTCAAGCTATACGCATAATTCTTTTTTACCCGTTTAGGGAGGGGATTTAAACTTTTAAGTTTAAATCTCCCTATTCCCTTTCCATTCTTCACATTTCCACATCAAATTTTTTTTACTTATATTCCACCACCACTACTTTTGTGGTGGATTTAATATAATGAACCAATTACCCCAAATTCCGCCCCTTCGGTTAGTTATTTTACTCATAAGACCCATTTTTAGACATTCGACCCACGAATGTCATTACCTATAACTCTTGAACATATGTAAGGACTTCATAATCAATATACAAGTTCTTAAACAACCCATGAGGGTCATTTGCCCGATTCACCCATCAAGGGCGTTTTGGTCAACTTTAGTCCCTCATTTTTACGATGAGGGTCTTTCTTTAAGATATTTGACCAACATTGCACGTATAACTATAAATCTATACATGCGTACCTGGCTCGAGTCAACATATAGACCCGTTTTATACCCCGCTTTTATTAGCCGATATTTTATGGCGACGCAATTATCCAAATTTCTATTTGCTCATGTGAACATATAACTTGGCAACCCAACATTACTCGATTTTGTCAAATGGTGTCAATACTACCATTTGACCCGTTCGGCCTAAATGACCAAACATTGATATTTATAAAAACTTGGTGATAAAATATCTAATTCATGCATCCGACCCATTTCGGATTTTACCCCAAAATTTCTTTTACGTAATTTCTTTTTCCATACTTATCCCATTTTGGCTTACGCCATGGGTATCCTTTTAACCTCAATTTACATTAGTCGACACTTGACTAAAATTTCCGTTTTACCCTTTTTTACCATTAACCATGGTTTTTATCATTTAAATTTATTCCGACCCGTATTCACATCGTGTCGGAACCTAGATTTCGGATATTATTTTTATCGTATTTTATAGCTCATAAAATAAATACGTATCCTACAAAAGGTGTAAGCTTTACTTACCTCGCATCCAAACTATGTTTTTCTTTTCCTTATTGATTCGTTTGACCCGCTTCGTCCTCAAGCTTCCACCTAGCTCGTTATGCGTCAAACTAATATCATCATTCACAAGGTGGTTAGATTAGTCATTAACAAATACGACTATTCCACCTTACGTATTTTCTATGTCAAAATCACTATTCGACTTCTTTATTGGTTAGTTTAACTTTTACTAGTTAACTACCTCTAATCATATGATATGTGAAATTAATTAAAATCTACATTATGATTAGAATCCGTATAATCACATATCACCCCTAATTAATCAAATTAGGCAATTACGCGTTTCGTTCATAATTTCGAGATATGAATATTTGTTTAGGCATTTTAACAAACACATTACGGGCGAGATTCGTATACTTCTTTTGTCAAGTTCCTTACTAACTTTTAACCAAGTTTTTAATTATCAAAATCAAGCCCTTTTGTTGAATGTTCTAGAACAATATCAATCTTGCGTCATAACATAAAATTTTCTCACAATTTAACATACATGATAACATGTTCATCACAATGATATAAAAACCCACTTAGTAGATATTTGGGAAATCATCAAATCTCTAGTTTTTGACACTAATTCAATCAAGTTCCCATCTAGGGTTTGTTTCTAAGCATGTATTCAACAAAATTTTGCCATACTAACTAACACCCATTCTAGAATTTCATCTATGAGTGTACAACATGAAATCATAACTTCACCAAACATGAAAATTAAACATACTTGTGATCCCCTAACTTGAAGTATTGATTTTGACGATTTTCTTCTTGATTTTGGGCTAATTTCATGAATTAGGGTTCAAGGAAGAGGGCTCCTTATTGGCTCTGTGAATTGTCGACCAGAAACACACACCAAGTGTGTGTTTTGAGTCCATTTTTCTTATTAATAATCCCACTTTCTTGCTTGTCTATTTTAGTCCCTCTAATTCCATATTTATATCAAGAAGGTTAACTTAGTCAATTTTTTTTCTTAATTATTTTCAAATAATTATCTAACTAGGTTAAAAATCCCTAGTTAACTTAGTGGGTTCTGAAAGTTATAACCCGTTTTATTTTAAGTCCCGTGAACTCGGGCCTTTTATATATTTTATTTTCTCAAAGCATTTTTCCCTTTTTAATTAATATTAGGTTTATTTAATTAAATCCTAATATTTACTTGGTAAATTTTCACCACTAATAGTATTTTACCCGTCGCCAATATTAACGTGGTTTGATTACCAATCCCGTTTTTTGGGTGTTACAAGTCTACCCCCCTTAAAAAGGTTTCGTCGCCGAAACCTTATTTACGTAGTTCATTGGTTTAATCAAACGAACCGAGTTTCATTTTCAAGTCACCCGTTTCTTTCGGTCAAAAGTTTTTTTTATTTATATTGACGCGTACGTCTTTCATGCGTAAGGCCTCATGGGCCGTTACTTTCACCTTGTATCCGTTATCTTTATTGATTACTTATCTTGGCGGTTAGACTTATTAGTCACCGGTTACATTATATCCCATCGCTCGGGTATATCCACTTTGCCTTCTCGAGGCTTACAAACTTTTATCATCCCCATTTCTTAGTTCACGCTATAATGTGGTTATATTCCATATTACTTTTCTTAACCGTGATCGCATCACGTCATGTATAAGTTTATATAGACTTTTCATTATCGAAAATCTTCTTTCTGAATGTATCGTCTTGCACCCATTCTTTTAGTGTTTTCCGTTTTCCAATTCCTCTCTTAATATTTATATTTGTTAAAATGTTGTTTCTCACTAAGACTGAATTTAAGTTTAACGTTTTCTCTTTAACTCATATCAATTTCTCACATTAAGGAATTTACGTCCAAGGATTTATTCCTTTCTGTTGTCATTTCGGTAATGTCCTCGCCCTTTTTGTGAAATAACACAGTTTAATAATCGTGAATTCTTTTGTCTTTTCTAACCGTTTAGATGTTTTAGTGAAATCTTTCACTTTTGTCCACTAGACTTTTCATGATCTCTTCATTTTAACCTGTTCGGTTAACTTTGCGAAACCCATCGCTTTTATATTAATTTTACCTTCCGTTATTATTTTACGCGGGAAGTTACAACAATTTCCTCGCTTTACATTATTGACCCATAGGTCTTTTCACTTAGCCTCACATGCTTTTTCCTTAGATTTCCATCTTTTTAAGGTGAGACCCCAACAATTCGTTTCTTTCTATTTTTGACCCAATGGTCTTTTTGGTCCCGTAGACATTAACATTACTTATAATTCCGTAGGTTATGATGATCCCGTAGACCATCTTTTATTCGAGTCTTTATTCAATGTATATATGTATATATACGTATATGGCGTCAAGGCACCCCTTTTATGTTTAAAAATATTTATTTTTGCTTTTTGGATTTCATTTGACCTTGACCGTAGTCCAAGGCTACATTTGTTTTCTTTCGAATTATCCTTCCGACTTTATGATTTCTAACGTCATTTACATGTCGGTTTGTCCTACGCTTACCATTACCCGGTTCTTACCTATACTTCTTTATGACCCGTTACCCGAGTTCTTTATCTTAATGTTTTTAACGCTCCCATTGCCGAGTTTGCGTTTTCCTTACATTACCAAGCGTTATTCTTTATCTAACTCATTTGACTCATTCTGTGTGAAAATTCATCACTTATGAATGTCAAATTTCATTCTTTATTTGACCTGTTCAACTTCGAGATAGTTGAATCGTAATTATCAAAATTTATGTTTGCAAAAATCTTGTCGTCTTTTAGTCATAACTCTTAATCCGAGTCTTTTGACCTTTAATCCGCGTTCCCATCTCTTGGTTTACGCATATTTCTGAATCCCTACCCATCAATCGAGTATCTTACCAAAGTCACTATTTTGCAACCCTTCCGGTATGCATTAAAACTTTGCTTTGATTTATTTGGTCGTCTTAGTGAATTTCACTGCTTTTATTCGGCCAAGTCTTTTATTCTTTATTCTACCCCTTTGACTTGTCTGTGTGGATTTCATCACTTATGACAGTCAAACTTTATCCCTAATGCCTTAGCATTCTCATTAGTTGGTTTGTATTTTCATTTACTTTGATTCTTGTTCTTCACTCGGGCTCGTTATTCTAATATGTTACGCTTTCGTTACCCGGCTTGCGTTCACATTTATCATCAAATATTTTGCTTATTTGATACGTTTGGGCACTTCTTTAATTCGTCCCATTCACCCCGTCCTTACTACATCGGTCGTAAATGTGTCCATCATAAGAAGTTCATGGTATCATGTGTTCACTACTTAATTGGCCAGAGTAAGCGATCAACACATGACACACACGACCTTTTTATAATTTTCACATTAATCCCATGTAAGTACCGCCTCTAATCCTTCTATATCGTTAATTTAAATTGGTAAAACTTTATTTATTTGCTATTAACCAATTATTAGTTCTACCCGTTTCATTCTTGAACATATAAAATGCTTTCCTTTTTACCGAACTATTATATCATCACATTCATTAATGTGATCGCTACTCTTCTCAATAGTATTATATTGAGAATTATTCACTTGGATATTTACCCCCCATCCAAGTTTCCATATAAACTCATCCTGTTATTGCTTTGTTATTCATCATTGTTAATAACACTTATTTCTACTTAATTGCTCTTGGAAACTTTATCTTGACTAGATATCCTATTCAGGTTTTTTTCCAAGTTTTATCCTATATATGCAACCGTCATTCTCTACGTGTTTGTTGCATATTACTATTGGTGCGATTAATTTAAAGCGTGCACCTGATAATGCTTGCCTTACCGGGCTTTCCTTGCTGTTAATCTTGTTCGCGGTCGTTACGCGATTTAGGTCCTTGGTGAGCATCCTCTACTTGTTATGCTTCGGACCGTTCCTCTGTCATATCCGTCACTTGTTACATTCTCGCCATCTTCAGGTGCGAGTATCCTTCAATTAAAACATTTACAAAGATTAGTAATTTTGACATTAATGAACGCCCGTATTATAATACAAGGCTTTTCTATTATACGTGTCAACACACGTAATTTCGTCGACTATATCAATCCTTTATTGATTTGATTGGTGTAACGTGTATTACACGATAACCTCATATGTTGTTTATAACACTTTAACATGCTAAACCATTAAAATACATACAACTTACCAGATTTGCGATCAAGCCTCGAACCGAACACATTTACTCATTAACCTTGAGCTCTGATTACCAACTTGTAAGACCTTTAGTTCGTTTCTACAATTTAGTATAAATATCTACTATAATCGTGTTTATAGGATTACACATACGTTGACAATACGGGTTTTTCAAAACATTTAGGAATTTAAACATTTCAACTTAATATACAAACATTCGTGGTTTAAAACGAGATGACAAATTTTATCGCGGAAGCTTGTATCTTGTTCGTGTTCGGTCCTTCAACGAGCTTGATCGTCATTCGGCACTCCAAGTTATACCTACGTTTCATAAGTCCTGAAATGAGTTAGTCATACAAATTTATAACGTATTTAATCAAGTCCGAATATCAAAACAAACAAGAAACAGACTTTTGCCAGGTATTGAGCCTGTCGCGTGGCGCGACAGGTTGGTCCGTTATTCTTCGCGGCCCGCGACCGCCGTCGCGTTGCGCGACGGTGAACTCCTAACTCGTCGCGTGACGCGACACCCCTGTTTCGACAGAATGATCTTTAGCTGGTGCTGCACATTCCCAGCTAACCTATTTTTGACTTAAACGAACATAACTTTCTCATTTCTTACCCGTTTCACGACCCGTTTCTTCCTACGTGTTCGTAATTTCATTCTCCATCATATGGAGTTAAAACCTGATATCGGATTTCACAAAATTCTAGATTTTAATTCCTCGGCTTAAAATTCAATTATAACATTTTTGACCCGTTTCATAATCTATTAACCAAACTTGTTTCTCAATTATTATAAAGCCATGGACTACTTGTTAACTCAAATATTTAACTTGTGAGCATAACTTTTATGAATTATGCGACTAATACTCAAGCTATACGCATAATTCTTTTTGACCCGTTTAGGGAGGGGATTTAAACTTTTAAGTTTAAATCTCTCTATTCCCTTTCCATTCTTCACATTTCCACATCAAATTTTTTTTACTTATATTCCATCACCACTACTTTTGTGGTGGATTTAATATAATGAACCAATTACCCCAAATTCCACCCCTTCGGTTAGTTATTTTACGCATAAGACCAATTTTTAGACATTCGACCCACGAATGTCATTACCTATAACTCTTGAACATATGTAAGGACTTCATAATCAATATACAAGTCCTTAAACAACCCATGAGGGTCATTTGCCCGATTCACCCATCAAGGGCGTTTTGGTCAACTTTAGTCCCTCCTTTTTACGACGAGGGTCTTTCTTTAAGATATTTGACCAACATTGCACGTATAACTATAAATCTATATATGTGTACCTGGCTCGAGTCAACATATAGGCCCCGTTTTATACCCCGCTTTTATTAGCCGATAATTTATGGCGACACAATTATCCAAATTTCTATTCGCTCCTGTGAACATATAACTTGGCAACCCAACAATAGTCGATTTTGCAAATGGTGTCAATACTACCATTTGACCCGTTCGGCCTAAATGATCAAACATTGATATTTATAAAAACTTGGTTGTTACATAATATATGTCTATGTATTAGTTTGTACTTTATTGTAATCTTTAGGTAGTTTAGTGTAAATTAGATTGTCTATATAATGTATCTCATATCATTTATAATGCAAGGAATATCAATTGTTTCATGGTATCAGCCAATAACTAGGCAATTAAGTTTCCCCTCCTTTCCTCTTCTTTCTTACCTTCAGTTTCCAGTTTCTTCTTCTCTTCTTTGTCCAATCTTTTCTGCTTCATCTTTTCGTTCAGCTTCTTCTCCTTTCTTTTCTATTTGTGGTTCCCATACTCTTTCCCTTCATGGCTTCCTCATCCAACACTCCTTTCCCCATGAATGGTTTGGCACCTCTGATTGCTATCAAACTAAATTCATCCAATTACATTTATTTGCGAACTCAGATGCTCCCATTACTTGCCAATCAACAAGTCGTTTCTCATATTGATGGCAGTCTCTCGGCACCTCCCTCTATGATCACCGCTGATAATAAAAAAATTCCGAATCCGGAATATATCACATGGCTTCAACATGAACAACAAACCATAATTTTGCTTAATGCTTCTCTTACCGAAGAAGCTCTGTCTGTAACTGTCGGGCTGCCTACGGCTTGCGAAATTTGGTTGGTACTTAAAAATGCTTTTTGCAACATATCAATTGAACGTGTTCAAAAATTATACGATAATCTTCGTCTCATTCAAAAAGGAGACAAAGCTGTTTCTGATTATGGCAGGGCTTTTAAGGCTATTTGTGATCAACTTCAAGCCATCGATCATCCTGTCGATCCCATGGATCAGTTGCACTGGTTTCAATGCGGTCTTGGTCCAGCGTTTGAAGGTTTTTCTACTCACATCAGGTCTGTTCATCCCATCCCTAATCTCTCTGATTTACTTGCCAGAGCAGAAAGTCACGATTTGTTTGTCAAAGCTCTTCATGGGCCGACCACTCCTACGGTTGCCTATTCAGCCCAATTTCAAAATTTCAGGCCATACAACCGTGGTTAGTATAATCATGCTACTGTGTCCAATCCAAACTCTCAAAAATTCAGACCAAACTGCTCCTCTAATCGGCCTAACAGTTCAAATTTTAGGCCCAATGGTTATTACAATAATAGGCCCAAGCGTTCTCCTATTTGTCAATTGTGTAGAAAACAAGGGCATTATGCCAATCAGTGCCATATGTTGACTACCTTTGCATCTTCACCCGCTCCTACTAAGGCTCAACTTGCGCAGGCGTTTCATGCTCAGTCTTATATGAACACTAACATTCCTGATTGGACTGGAGATACAGGTGTGTCTGATCATATGGTTCCAAATAATGAAACCCTCCCAAACTCCACTCCAACTCAAGGTAATTCACGTGTTTTTTTTGGAAATGGTGAATCTTTACCAATTACTCACGTTGGCGACACTAAACTTTTTGGTTCTCTTAATCTCAAAAATGTTTTAGTTATTCCCAATCTCACCAAAAATCTTTTATCAATTGGTAAACTTACGGAGGACAATCCTGTTGATGTTATTTTTTCTCATCCTAATTTTTTCATACAGGATCGTCAAACCAAGCAAATTCTAGCCCGCGGGTGCCGTGAGGATGGTCTCTACGTTCTTCACAACACCCCTCAAGCCTTGATTTCTTCCACTTTATGTCCGAAAGCTTCTTTTGAATTGTGGCATTCTCGCTTGGGACATGTCAATTTTGATGTTCTTAATATGTTAAAGTCAAGTGGCCTTATTTCGTTTACTTCTATTTTGCCTAAACCGGGTCTTTGTACCCCATGTGAACTAGCCAAATCAAAAAGGCTACCATTTGTTATTAATAATAAACGTGCATCTTTTCCCCTTGAATTAATTCATTGTGATTTGTGGGGTCCATCTCCAATTAAATCGGTTGGTAATTTTTTTGTATTATGTGGCATTTGTTGATGATTTTTCTCGTTTCACGTGGCTATACCCTTTAAAGGCCAAATCTGAGTTTCTGGATGCATTATCCATTTTTATACCTTTTGTACAAACTCAATTTTCCTCTAAAATCAAAACTTTTCAAAGCGATGGCGGAACTGAATTTACCAATCACGAGGTTCGTCATATCTTTGAACAAAATGGGACTTTTCATCGTATGTCGTGGCCTTATACTCCTCAACAAAATGGGCGGGTTGAACGTAAACATCGACACATTGTCGAAACCGGTTTGGCAATGTTATTTCATTCAAAATTATCACCCTCATATTGGGTCGATGCATTTACATCAGCAGTTTATATCATTAATCGTCTTCCCACAACTTTACTAAATGGAAAATCACCATTTGAATTGTTATACAAACAGTCTCCAAATTATTCCATGTTTCGTTCTTTTGGGTGTCGTGTTTTACCTTTTTTGCGTGATTATGCCGCAAATAAACTTGCACCCCGAAGCATCCCGTGCATATTTATTGGTTATTGCTTCAAGTATAAAGGATTTCGGTGTTTGGATCCTAATACTTCTCAGGTGTATGTGACTCGCCATGCTCGTTTTGATGAACTTTTCTTTCCATGCGACACTACCACAACATCCACACCTCTTCACAGTCTTGACCTTTCAACTTTCTTGGAACCTGAGTTTGTCTCTTTAAGTACCAAAAATTCAATTACCCATGACTCTTCTGTATCCACCAACACTTCATCTTCTGTTTCCACCGTTAACCAACCTATCGAATTACCTTTTTTCCCAAATCATAACTTCCCACATGCCACTGTCTCGTCTCCTAATTCAACTCCAACAACCACTCACATTTCCTCACCCAATACAACTCCTAATAACACACCACCTACCACACCCTCCACTCCTCCCACATCTCCGTTTACAGAATCCTCTACTCCACCCCAGACAAGTCCTGTTTCGACAACTCAATCTCCACCCGCACCTCCTCCCATCCAACTTCCTTCCCATCCTATGATTACCCATGCTAAAGCATGGATCTTTAAACCCCGACACCAACTTGATTTAGCTCATACTCAATTTATTCCTCTTCATCAAGCGCTGTTTGCATCCACTGATCCTAAAACATTTCATTCGGCCTCCAAAAGTGAAAAATGGCAGATGGCAATGCAAGCCGAAATTGATGCGCTTCTTCACAATCAAACCTGGACTTTGGTCCCTCGTCCTCCCAATGCTAATGTAGTCGGTTCGAAATGGATTTTACGAACCAAGTATCATTCGGACGGATCCATTGAACGTCACAAAGCTCGTCTTGTGGCTCAAGGATTCACACAGGTACCTAGACTTGATTATTGTCATACTTTTAGTCCGGTAGTAAAGGCCACAACGGTTCGTACTGTTCTTGCCCTTGCGGTTATAAATAAATGGCCTTTGCATCAATTGGACGTAAATAATGCTTTTCTCCATGGTCATCTAAATGAGTGTGTCTATCTGGAACAACCAAAGGGGTTTATTGTTCCGCACTTTCCATCGTATGTTTGTAAATTGAACAAAGCCATGTATGGGCTAAAACAAGCTCCACGAGCATGGTTTCATCGTTTAAGTGTTTTTTTAACCTCCTATGGTTTCTTATGTAGTAGAGCGGATCCGTCTCTTTTTATTTTCAAGCGTGATTCTTGCATCATGTATCTTCTGGTTTATGTTGATGATCTTATCTTAACAGGAAATCAACAACATATTCTCACGTCCTTTACTAAGTGTCTTCATACCGAATTTGCAATCAAAGATCTGGGGAAACTTAATTATTTTCTAGGTTTGGAGGTTACCTACACAAATAATGGTTTATTCTTAAATCAATCTAAATACACCATGGATATTTTACAACCTACTAAGATGTTGGATGCAAAACCTGCTCCAACACCTTTAAGCACCAATGTTTCTTTTGTTTCTACAGGTGAATCTTTTTCAGATGTTACTCATTATCGATCCATTGTTGGGGCCCTTCAATACTTAACTATCACAAGACCGGATATCTCCTATGCTGTCAATCAAGTTAGTCAATTTTTACACTCTCCGACTGTTGATCACTATCAAGAGGTTAAACGTATTCTTCGCTACTTAAAGGGAACACTTGCTTATGGTATTCATTACACTCGTCCTACTCACACTGCACTACTGGGATACTCTGATGCTGACTGGGCACGTGTAACACCACGTAAAAATGTGTCCAATTATGTAAAGACACGTGTCCTAAACTCTAAAGGTATGAAAGATTGAGTTTGAAGGACTAAAGTTGTCGAACCGTGAAACTATGAAACCACAGGGACTAAAAGTGTCAACATGCCAAACTTGTGCCTCTGAATGGCCATACATGATCATTATATTCTTAAACGAGTGATTGATTGGATATAAGAAGCCGTTTATGAAAATAATCGGAAGATTATTAAATTACAATGGTTAAACGTGTCAACATGTTGATTCTGACCTCTGAGTGACCTTTTAATGAAACCGAGGCTTCGATATATTCAAATATACTCTTAAGAATAAGTGGTATAAATTTCACGTGGTTTCGAGATCGTTAAGCATGTTTTCAAGACTTTGGGCTATAAGAGTCAACTTGACGAAACTTGCTTTTATAATGATATTTAACGAACCCGAGCCTAACGAAGTTTGTTTACACATCATTGAACTTCAACAAACTAACTACAAGGGCCTTGATTGCCAAAAATGAAGTTAAAAAGGGGTAAATGGACCAGGGACTAAAGCTGCCATCATTCAAACTTGTTTTGCCAGTTTCCAGGGTCCAGGCGGGCCGCGTAAGAGCTTAAGAACTCTTACGCGGGCCGCGTAAGACTGCCAGTAACAGAAAATGGCTTCCAGGTGCGAGTTAGGCTGTTCCACCGCCTTAGTCTAGTTTGTATCGACCTAAGGAGCTATATGTCGGTTTATTTCATCAACTAGGACACCTGGGGTGATCCTATGATGCCCCATAACAGATGTAATTGATCCATGATCATGCAAAGTAGTATATAAGGACATTAGTTCTTGAGCTCCTATGCTCACTTGCACCCATTTTCCATTCTACAACTCCTGGAGCTTGCTAAGGACAAGAAGAAGGATTTGAAGTGTAGAAAAGACAGCTAGGACCTGTAGTAAATCTCTAATTACTTGTTTAGTCGTTTTAATTAGCTTAATTACCCTAAAGTCAAACTTATCGTAAATTAAGTTTGACTTTCATTTTAATTACATATGGTTTAACCACTGATCAAATTAAAAGTGGTTATAGAACCATATTAAGGTAGGTGATTAACCCTTAAAAGGGCACCTCCTAATTATTACGTTTGACTAGTCAATTGTCGGGTCAAAGTAGTTTGACAAAAAGTCAAACTGGACAGAATGTTTGAAAATGACTAAAATTAATAAATCAGAGGTTCTAAATTATATTTTAACATTCTAATGACTTGGTAATTAATATTAAAACGTGTTTTATCAGTCCTAACCCGGCAATTTATAGTCTAAGGTCAGTTTATAACCGAAAGTCGCAAAAGCTTGACTTTTGCTTTGACTTTCAGTTCTGACCCGTTTAAGCTTAATTCTCCCATATTTTAAGCTTCCATTAGGACCACATTACTTAGTAGTATAACCCTCTGGAGTTATATTGCATGGTGCCTAGTGGTTTGAATTATATGCACTTGATCGTAATTATGCTTAATAATGCCATAAACGCCCTTTTAACACACAACTGAGATTTTTAGCAATGTGAATGGACCAACACCTTTGCTAGTGATATTTAGACATGTCCCGAAAATTTGACATCAATTGGAGGTCTAGAATAGGAGTTATGCTCAATAGCGTAATTAAGGAACTTTTTATTATTTAAATGGCGTAATTAGCATAAAGCCTATCTAAACCCAATTTTTGATATCAAACTTTTTTACTTACTGATGTAAAATAATATTTTGGGATTTTTGAAGATTTTTATTTATTTTTAGGTTGAGCATAACATAGGATTATAGCTTGAATTCGGTAATTGTCGGTTTTACCCTTTTCATGCATAAAATGAATTTCACATAACATTTTGATGTCAAACTTGTTGCTACTGATTTTATATGATAAATAAAATATTTTGAACCTTATAAACTGATCAAAAACTCAGATTTCCTATTTTAACCCAAATATCCCTTAAAACCGACTTTTAAGCGTTTTTAGCACCTAGTATGGGCCAAAACTATTTTTGGCATATAAAACTTATTACCCACTGATGTTTTAAGTTAATTTATATAATTAAACAGTAAGCCAAAGTTTTTGAACTCAGAAGTATAATTGGACCTTTAAAGCCTATGTGAAATTACCAAAATGCCCCTACGGTGCATAGTTTGGTTATATAGGATAAATTTCACATATATAAAATAACCTACTGATATAACTCGTAAAAATACATCAACAACAACAACAACCATAACTCGTAAAAATACATATTTTTACTAATTAAATCAGACCTGAAACTCAGTTTCATATTTAAACTCTTTTATGGGCATTAAAATCACCAAAATGCCCTTATGGGACTTATTTTGGTTTAAATTACTTTGTGGGCATATATGTTAACATCTTACTGATGTAATAACATATTTTGAGCATAATAATGATTAAGACCTGTATATAATTTCTTTGGTTACCCGTTACGCGGTTACGCGTTCGGATCGGCTTATGTGACTAGTTTACATAAAATAGCCGAAACGGGTCAAACCTTATCATTAAATTCTCAATTTCCAGAATGTGATCAGTCTACCCATATTATACAAGTATCCAAGCTTGTCGGGTCTAAATCACATTCTATTCCGGTCTCCGCTTAATTGAGCGTTTAGAACCGTAAGGTTTCCTTCTAGCTAGCCGGTCTAAGTCCTTGACTAAATTAAAGACCCGTTAGCATCCTAATAGGTAATAAACCTTCTATACAGATTGAATAGCTTCCGGTAGAAGGTGCCATCAAAAAGCTTTAGGATTATACTGCTAGCATCAGGTAAATACTTTTAACTTATTTTCCCTTATACGGGCTTGGGATATGGTATTATAATAATACCACTTGGTCGGGTATGAAATCATTTAATCGGATTGTGATTAATAAATTTACATAACCCGTTTTAATCTGTCTTGTTTGATAACATAAGCATTGGGGGTTAATACGACCGTGTCCTGGATATCCTCGGCTCATTTCATTTGAAAATGGCCACGACCTATGCATGGGGTGTAGGCATACACCTGACAGATGCAGATGCAAATGCTAAAATATAAACCCACATGTTGGGGATAACTCCTTTGTGGGTTCTATAAGTGGTGAGTCGGTTAATCACGACCGGCTTCCAACCGGCCCCAATTGTAAGACAAACATGTAAATCTGTATACAAGATTATATTTAAATAGTTGTCCCAAGTTATAAAAGATTTGTGCCATGTGCACTTAAATCAATTTTCATAAATGTTTTCAAAAGAGTCAGTTAATTGTATTTACCAGTGTAAACTGACGTATTTTCTTAAATACTGATTTGACAGGTACCTCTCGTAATAGGCTGGAGCTATTAGGTGTCATAAAAGGATCTTGCAAATCCGTAGATACCTGAAGTCTGTTATTTTGTTTCTTTGTATTCATTTATGATCCGCCTGTGGATCTTATTACATTCCAGTTTGTATATTCTTTCACTCGAACACTCAGACATTATGATTTGTAATAGTTTATTCACCAAGCCTTCCGCTGTGCTATTATATTGTGTGTATTGACTATGATGATATCAACTACGTCACGATACTCCCCGCCGGGCCCACCGGTAATATGTGGAAATATTGGGGTGTGACAGGTTGGTATCAGAGCTAGGTTTGAGTAAATTAAACACTAACCTTTTGTGTTTAATCTCAATGACACAATAAGCACATTCCTTTGACTCTCGAGTCTAGGCAAATGACCTAGGATTTTACTCTTAACCTTCCTCTTATTGTTTTTATTATAGTTACTTGTTTTGACAGGTTATCACTTGGAAAAATGCCACCAAGAGTAAGAGGAAAAGGCAAAGGACCAATGCGTGGAGGACCGTCTGGCAACGCGGGACCCTCCCACAGATGTACACCATCCGATTCACTTTCTGGCTCTGACTCAAGGGATAATTGGAGCCATAGTTTTGAACCAGCAAGACATTCTGTCTCGCTTGGATCTTTACAGTCTGACCCTCCTTACTTTGGGTTGCCCGTTCCTATCGAACCCCAACATTCCCATCAGTCGCAGGAATCTCATCACTCAAACCAATCACACCACTCCTTTCAATCTCATCCTTTTCATCACTCAGACTCTACTTACTCTCCTGCACAATTTAATCCGAATGATTATGTTGACGACTTTTTGGGCTACAACCCTTTGGGTCCTGAGGATCACTTTTCTCAGGAAATGGAGATGGACGATGACCCGGACCCAGAATTGCAAACTGGAACACCAGGCCACCCAATAAGCATCTCAAGCGGTTCCCCATTTCAGGGATCACCGTACCATGGGCCCGACTCATTTCAAGAGAGGATGGCTCAGTATGATTGGGTCTTTACCCCTACATACCATAACTCCCCAGCCCAACCTCCCTTGGTTGTACCCTAGCTCCAAACTGTTACCCCACCACCGTTACCAGTTGAGGAACCACCTCAACAGCCTCCCGAGCCGCCAAGGCGGAGGAGAAATGCTAGAATGTCTGTACGTGGGGGACCACGGTTTGCATCTCCTCATGGCTCAAGTTCATACCCTCCTATTCCAGAGGACCCACAGTTGGGTGGACCCTCACACACGGTGCCGGGAGTCAACCCTCCACCAGTTTCTCACGCACCATTGCAGCCACCGCTGGGTTTCGACAATCCGATCCCGACATACCCAGGTTCATCCGGGTATTATCCATCAGGATACCCATCGGACTATGGAACCCATGACCCGTACCTTACAGCTGCACAATACAATCATCTTTACCCTTCTTCTTCTTACCCTCCAGTTTATCCAACTGGATACTCAGCGCAGGGTTATCAATACCCGCCATACCAGCAACCTCCTTCTTTTCAGCAGCAGCGAACTCAAGAGATCCTAGAGAGGTTAGACCGGGTTGAACATGAAGCTCATGAAACTAAGAAGAAACACCATGGTTTTGTCAAAGGTCTTATGAACCTTCTTAAGGGCAAGAAGAAGTAGGAAACTGTTGTTTCATGTTGTATTCCAATAAGTCCCTGTGAGGACGTTTATTTTATTTTCTTGTACCAAGTCCCTGCGTGGACTTACTTTCTGTTTCAGTAGCCCCTACGTGGGCAGTTTGTGTTGTTTTTTTTTCTCAAGTCCCTTTTAGGGCAGTGTTATACTCGTTTCATGGTTTAATGAAGTTATTTTCGATTTTTAATATGTATTTTATTACATCATGTTACTTCATTTCAATTTTTAATTGATCTGCCAAAAATTTCTTAGAGGTATAACCTAGCCAAAAATATTAAATGGCTATGATGGTACAACCTTTTTAAGACGATAAATCTCGGTTGACATCTGAAAACATGTCAACATTCCTGCTGTGCGGTACGAGAAACCACACAAGCTTCCTAAATGTACTTGGATTTTTCCGAGTCACTTAAGTATAGCCTGAATGATCAATACGAATCATGGCTAATAAACATCAATATGATGTAAACACCAGAACATCCATTAGAGATGTATGCTTAAAAGCAAAGGTGTAATGATGACAATGAAAGTTTTAATTTATAGACTTCTTGTCCAAAAAGGCGATGAACTTTGTTCGACCCTTAAAGAAATCACTGATCCAAGAAATCAATGATTTTAATCATCTTTGTGACAAGGCTTTGTGCCATCTAAATGTCCTTCGAGACGAGCCTTGTGCTATAAGAAAATGTCTTTTATGACATCGACAATTGTGAAATTTTAATTTCCCTGTCTAATAGATATAAAGAATATTATATTCTATTGATTATATGATAATGGTCTTTACATGGTTTAATAATACCATGACCATCTAACCATCAATATGATGATTTATTGCATAATTTAATTTCCCTGTCTAATAGATATAAAGAATATTATATTCTATTGATTATATGATATAGTTAGTTTGCTGGCTCGGATGAAGCAAACAGTCATCCCGCAGAAGGAAACAACACCAGGATTAATATCACTGGTGCCGAACTGCAAGCAATGATAACCGCTGCAGTCTCTCAGGCTGTAGATGCTAAATTTAAAGAGCCAAGTATTGTTCGGTCTAAAACTCATTCAAGATCCCATTCTCAACCTCATACTCATAAGAGAAGTGAGTCTCAACACTCATCTAACTAGGGTAGTGAGCCAAAGAGGCAAATTGTCCTTGAGCCGACTCCCAGGTACACCAAGGGTTATACCTATAAGTACTTTGTCTCCTGTAAACCGAGGGATTTTATAGGAGAAAAGGGAGCAATCGATTGCATGAAATGGTTGGATGAGATGGAGACTGTGATAGACATCAGCGGATGTGCTAAAGAGGATATAGTGAAGTTTGTATCACAATCCTTTAAGGGCGATGCCCTCACTTGGTGGAAAGCATTAGTACAAGCCACCGGGAAGGTTCCTTTGTACAATCTGTCATGGAACAAGTTTGTTGATTTGGTTAGGGAAACCTATTGCCCTCAGAATGAAGTCGAGCGAATAGAAACTGATTTCCTCACCTTAGTGATGAAGGATCTGGATTGTAGATCCTATGTGACTAGCTTCAATTCAATGTCAAGGCTAGTACCATATTTAGTCACTCCTGAACCCAAACGCATTGCGCATTTCATCGGTGGTTTGGCTCCTGAAGTAAAAGGGAATGTTAAGGCCTCTAAGCCAACCACTTATAGATCTGCTGTGGATCTATCTTTGGCCCTCACTTTGGATGTTGTGAGGAGTAGGGCGAAGAAGAGTACCGATGAAGGGAATAGGAAAAGAGAGGAAGACAAGTCTTCTTAGTCAAACAAGAAAGGAAAAGGGAACTTTAATTCCAAGAAGGGGCAGTCAAGTGATAAGCCCAGATGCAAAACCTGCAATAAGAGGCATTTTGGGAAGTGCAACCAAGACCCACAGGCCAAACCATGTGGGATTTGTAAAAAGAAAGGGCACAAGTCTGTTGAGTGCCGAAATATCAAGGATGCAACCTGCTATGGTTGCAATGAAAAGGGGCACATTAAAACCAATTGCCCCAAGAATGCTAAGAAGCCCGAGGAGGCAAAGAAAACCAACGCAAGAGTTTTCCAAATGAATGCTAGGGAAGCGGTGAACGACGAGAACGTCATAACAGGTACCTTCCTCATTAATAATAATTATGCTAGAGTCTTATTCGATTCCGGTGCTGATAAGTCTTTTGTAGACCATAAGTTCTGTAAGTTATTGAACCTGCCTATTAAGACTCTAGACATAAAATATGAGGTAGAAGTTGCCGATGGTACCTTAGAAACAGCTTCAACTCTTCTTGATGGATGCTCTATATCCATTAAGAATCATTCTATTCCGCTGTCCCTCTTGCCAATGAAACTGGCTGGGTTTGATATAGTTTTAGGCATGGATTGGTTGTCGCATAACCAAGCCCAAATTGCGTGCGACAAAAAGCTAGTTATTATCAAAACCCCTTCTGGTGAATCTGTCACTATTCAAGGAGATACACAATATGGATTGCCTAGCAACGTGTCTATTCTCAAAGTATCACAGTGTTTGAAGAGTGGATGTGTCATTTACATGGCACAAGTGACTGTGAATGACTCGAAGCCTAAAATTGAAGATATTCCAATTATCTCCAAATATCCTGATGTTTTTCCTGATGAATTACCTGGTTTACCTCCTGAGAGGCAAGTAGAGTTCAGGATAGACATTCTCCCAGGATCAGCACCTATAGCACGAGCTCCTTATCGTCTAGCGCCTACAGAAATGAAAGAGCTCAGAACTCAATTGGACGACTTACTGGATAAAGGTTTCATTCGACCTAGCTCTTCGCCTTGGGGAGCTCCAATACTGTTTGTGAAAAAGAAGGACGGATCAATGTGCTTATGCATTGATTATCATGAATTGAATAAGGTAATAATCAAGAATCGTTATCCTTTACCCAGGATCGATGATTTATTTGATCAGCTCCAGGGGGCAAGCTATTTCTCAAAGATTAATTTGAGATCTGGGTATCATCAACTTAAGGTAAGAACTGAAGACGTGCCTAAGACAGCATTCAGAACGAGGTATGGACATTTTGAGTTTTTAGTGATGCCATTTGGGCTTACTAATGCGCCAGCAGCATTCATGGACCTCATGAATAGAGTCTGCAAGCCATATTTAGATAAGTTTGTCATTGTCTTTATAGACGGCATACTTATCTACTCTCGTAGCCAAGTTGATCACGAGAAGCACCTTCGATGTACTTTAGGATTGCTTCAATAGGAGAAGTTGTATGCTAAGTTCTCTAAATACGAATTCTGGCTTCGCGAAGTCCAATTTCTTGGACATGTTGTCAGTGAGCGAGGTATCCAAGTAGATCCCGCTAAGGTAGAAGCCGTAATGAATTGGGAAGCACCCAAGACTCCAACCGAAATTCGTAGCTTTCTAGGTTTAGCAGGTTACTATAGAAGATTCATTGAAAACTTCTCAAGGATAGCTGCACCATTGACCTCTTTGACCCGTAAGATTGTAAAATTTGATTGGGGTCTGAAACAACAAGAATCTTTTGAGATTCTTAAGCAAAAGTTGAGTAATGCTCCAGTGCTAACACTACCTGATGGAATCGAAGAGTTTGTCGTATATTGTGATGCGTCACACACCGGTATGGGTTGTGTACTTATGCAAAAAGGCAAGGTAATTGCCTATGCATCACGACAACTAAAAGTGCATGAAAAGAATTACACCACCCATGATTTGGAATTGGGTGCTGTTGTATTCGCACTTAAATTATGGAGACATTATTTATATGGAACTAAATGTGTGATCTACTCAGATCACAAAAGTCTCCAACATTTGTTCAATAAAAAAGAGCTCAATATGAGACAACGCCGTTGGATGAAAACTCTAAATGACTATGATTGCGAAATTCGTTACCATCCTGGTAAAGCGAATGTGGTCGCTGATGCTCTAAGCCGAAAGGAAAGAGTTAAACCAATCAGGATCAATGCCAAGAGCATTGAGTTGCAGAATAGTCTGAATGAAAGACTATTAGCTACACAGAAAGATGCTGTTTTGGAAGTTAATCTTCCAAATGAAAAGTTGGGTGTAACTGCTGAGCAGTTAGCGCCTGGGAAGGATGGAATCCTCAGAATGAATGGAAGAATTTGGGTTCCTATTCATGGAGGACTTCGAGATGTAAACCTCCAGGAAGCTCACAACTCCAAATACTCAGTTCACCCTGGAGGTGACAAGATGTATCATGATTTAAAGGCAAATTATTGGTGGATAGGTTTGAAGAAATCTATTGCCACACATGTAGCTAAGTGCCTGACTTGTGCTCAGATTAAAGCTGAACATTAAAAGCCTTCAGGTCTACTTCAACAGCCAGAACTCCCTACATGGAAGTGGGAGATGGTAACCATGGATTTCATAACCAAGTTACCTAAAACAAGGCATGGAAATGATACCATATGGGTTATTGTTGATAGACTGACTAAGTCAGCACATTTCTTGCCCATCAAGGAGACCCATAGCTCCGACAAGTTAGCCCAGTTATACGTAGACAAGATTGTAGCTCTTCATGGCGTACCGGTGTCTATTATTTCTGATAGAGATACTAGGTATACCTCTCACTTTTGAAAAATCTTCCAGCAATCTTTGGGCACACGTTTGAACTTCAGTACCGCTTACTATCCTCAGACTGATGGGCAGAGTGAGCGTACAATTCAAACATTGGAAGACATGCTTCGAGCATGTGTTATTGATTTAGGTGGTAGTTGGGATGACCATCTACCCTTAATCGAGTTCTCCTATAATAATAGCTACCATACGAGCATTCAGGCTGCACCTTTTGAGGCATTATATGGTAGGAAATGCAGAACGCCTGTTTTTTGGGCGGAAGTAGGAGAGGCTCAGATATCAGGACCTGATATAGTCCTTGAAACGATGGACAAGATTGTTTAGATTCGTGATCGCCTGAAAGCTGCCAGGGATAGGCAGAAAAGTTACGCTGATGAGAGGCGAAAACCTCTAAGGTTTGAGGTAGGCGATAAAGTTCTATTGAAAGTGTCACCCTGGAAAGGTGTGATGCGCTTTGGTAAAAAGGGCAAGTTGAGCCCTAGATATATTGGACCATTCGAGATTATTGAATGTGTCGGCAGTGTAGCTTATAAGCTAAACTTGCCTGAGGAGCTGAGTGGAATTCATAATGTGTTCCACATTTGTAATCTCAAGAAATGCTTAGCCGATGAATCACTGGCTATGTCTCATAAAGATGTACAGATTGATGAAAGCTTGAGATTCATTGAAATACCTATATCGATTGAGGATCGACAGGTTAAAAAGCTCCGAAGGAAGCATGTACCTATAGTAAAGGTCAAATGGGACGCCCGCAGAGGTCCCGGATATACGTGGGAAGTTGAGTCCACTATGCGACAAAAGTACCCTCACTTATTCCAGTAAATCTCGGGGTCGAGATTTCTTTTAAGGGGGTGAGGATGTAACACCACGTAAAAACGTGTCCAATTATGTAAAGACATGTGTCCTAAACTCTAAAGGTATGAAAGATTGAGTTTGAAGGACTAAAGTTGTCGAACCGTGAAACTATGAAACCACATGGACTAAAAGTGTCAACATGCCAAACTTGTGCCTCTGAATGGCCATACATGATGAATATATTCTTAAACGAGTGATTGATTGGATATAAGAAGCCGTTTATAAAAATAATCGGAAGATTATTATATTACAAGGGTTAAACGTGTCAACATGTTGATTCTGACCGCTGAGTGACCTTTTAATGAAACCGAGGCTTCGAAATATTCAAATATACTCTTAAGAATAAGTGGTATAAATTTCACGTGGTTTCGAGATCGTTAAGCATGTTTTCAAGACTTTGGGCTATAAGTGTCAACTTGACGAAACTTGCTTTTATAATGATATTTAACGAACCCGAGCCTAACGAAGTTTGTTTACACATCATTGAACTTCAACAAACTAACTACAAGGGCCTTGATTGCCAAAAATGAAGTTAAAAAGGGGTAAATGGACCAGGGACTAAAGCTGCCAGCATTCAAACTTGTTTTGCCAGTTTCCAAGGTCCAGGCGGGCCGCGTAAGAGCTTAAGAACTCTTACGCGGGCCGCGTAAGACTGCCAGTAACAGAAAATGGCTGCCAGGTGCGGGTTAGGTTGCTCCACCGCCTTAGTCTAGTTTGTATCGACCTAAGGAGCTATATGTCGGTTTATTTCATCAACTAGGACACCTGGGGTGATCCTATGATGCCCCATAACAGATGTAATTGATCCATGATCATGCAAAGTAGTATATAAGGACATTAGTTCTTGAGCTCCTATGCTCACTTGCAACCATTTTCCATTCTACAACTCCTGGAGCTTGCTAAGGACAAGAAGAAGGATTTGAAGTGTAGAAAAGACAACTAGGACCTGTAGTAAGTCTCTAATTACTTGTTTAGTCGTTTTAATTAGCTTAATTACTCTAAAGTCAAACTTATCGTAAATTAAGTTTGACTTTCGTTTTAATTACATATGGTTTAACCACTGATCAAATTAAAAGTGGTTACAGAACCATATTAAGGTAGGTGATTAACCCTTAAAAGGGCACTTCCTAATTATTACGTTGGACTAGTCAATTGTCGGGTCAAAGTAGTTTGACAAAAAGTCAAACTGGACAGAATATTTGAAAATGACTAAAATTAATAAATCAGATGTTCTAAATTATATTTTAACATTCTAATGACTTGGTAATTAATATTAAAACATGTTTTATCAGTCCTAACCCGACAATTTATAGAGTAAGGTCAGTTTATAACCGAAAGTCGCAAAAGCTTGACTTTTGTTTTAACTTTCAGTTCTGACCCGTTTAAGCTTAATTCTCCCATGTTTTAAGCTTCCATTAGGACCACATTACTTAGTAGTATAACCCTCTGGAGTTATATTGCATGGTGACTAGTGGTTTGAATTATATGAACTTGATCGTATTTATGCTTAATAATGCAATAAACGCCCTTTTAACACACAACTGAGATTTTTAGAAATGTGAATGGACTAACACCTTTGCTACTGATATTTAGACATGTCCCGAAAATTTGACATCAATTGGAGGTCTAGAATAGGAGTTATGCTCAATAGCGTAATTAATGAACTTTTTATTATTTAAATGGCGTAATTAGCATAAAGCCTATCTAAACCCAATTTTTTATATTAAACTTTTTACTTACTGATGTAAAATAATATTTTGGGATTTTTGAAGATTTTTATTTATTTTTAGGCTGAGCATAACATAGGATTATAGCTTGAATTCGGTAATTGTCGGTTTTACCCTTTTCATGCATAAAATGAATTTCACATAACATTTTGATGTCAAACTTGTTGCTACTGATTTTATATGATAAATAAAATATTTTGAACCTTATAAACTGATCATAAACTCAGATTTTTTATTTTAACCCAAATATCCCTTAAAACCGACTTTTAAACGTTTTTAGCACCTAGTATGGGTCAAAACTATTTTTGGCATATAAAACTTATTACCCACTGATGTTTTAAGTTAATTTATATAATTAAACAGTAAGCCAAAGTTTTTAAACTCAGAAGTATAATTGGACCTTTAAAGCCTATGTGAAATTACCAAAATGCCCCTACGGTGCATAGTTTGGTTAGATAGGATAAATTTCACATATATAAAATACCCTACTGATATAACTCGTAAAAATACATATTTTTACTAATTAAATCAGACCTGAAACCCAGTTTCATATTTAAACTCTTTTATGGGCATTAAAATTACCAAAATGCTCTTATGGGACTTATTTTGGTTTAAATTACTTTTTGGGCATATATGTTAACATCTTACTGATGTATTAACATATTTTGAGCATAATAATGATTAAGACCTCTATATAATTTATTTGGTTACCCGTTACGCGGTTACGCGTTCGGATCGGCTTATGTGACTAGTTTACATAAAATAGCCGAAACGGGTCAAACCTTATCATTAAATTCTCAATTTCCAGAATGTGATCAGTCTACCCATATTATACAAGTATCCAAGCTTGTCGGGTCTAAATCACATTCTATTCCGGTCTCCGCTTAATCGAGCGTTTAGAACCGTAAGGTTTCCTTCTAGCTAGCCGGTCTAAGTCCTTGACTAAATTAAAGACCCGTTAGCATCCTAATAGGTAATAAACCTTCTATACAGATTAAATAGCTTCCAGTAGAAGGTGCCATAAAAAAGCTTTAGGATTATACTGCTAGCATCAGGTAAATACTTTTAACTTATTTTCCCTTATACGGGCTTGGGATATGGTATTATAATAATACCACTTGGTCGGGTATGAAATCATTTAATCGGATTGTGATTAATAAATTTACATAACCCGTTTTAATCTGTCTTGTTTGATAACATAAGCATTGGGGGTTAATACGACCGTGTCCTGGATATCCTCGGCTCATTTCATTTGAAAATGGCCACGACCTATGCATGGGGTGTAGGCATACACCTGACAGATGCAGATGCAAATGCTAAAATATAAACCCACATGTTGGGGATAACTCCTTTGTGGGTTCTATAAGTGGTGAGTCGGTTAATCACGACCGGCTTCCAACCGGCCCCAATTGTAAGACAAACATGTAAATCTGTACACAAGATTATATTTAAATAATTGTCCCAAGTTATAAAAGATTTGTGCCATGTGCACTTAAATCAATTTTCATAAATGCTTTCAAAAGAGTCAGTTGATTGTATTTACCAGTGTAAACTGACGTATTTTCTTAAAGACTGATTTGACAGGTACCTCTCGTAATAGGCTGGAGCTATTAGGTGTCATAAAAGGATCTTGCAAATCCGTAGATACCTGAAGTCTGTTATTTTGTTTCTTTGTATTTATTTATGATCCGCCTGTGGATCTTATTACATTCCAGTCTGTATATTCTTTCACTCGAACACTCAGACATTATGGTTTGTAATAGTTTATTCACCAAGCCTTCCGCTGTGCTATTATATTGTGTGTATTGACTATGATGATATCAACTACGTCACGATACTCCCCGCCGGGCCCACCGGTAATATGTGGAAATATTGGGGTGTGACAGCACGTTGTCTGGAGATGCGTCGATCAACTTATGGTTATTCTATATTTTTTAGGAGGCAATCTTATTTCTTGGAGTGATAAGAAACAACCCACAGTTGCAAGATCTAGTTGTGAATCAGAATATCGGGCAATGGCCAATACTGCGGCTGAAATTGTTTGGTTAACACATCTTCTTCAGGAACTTCATGCTTTACATCCTGATCGGCCGACTATTTTGTGTGACAATTAAAGTGCAATTTTTCTCACTCAAAATCCTATTTCTCACAAGCGTGCAAAGAATATTGATTTGGACTATCATTTCTTACGCGAACTTGTTGCTGCCGGAAAACTCGTCACCAAATTTGTTCCAACCAGCTTCAGGTGGCTGATATTTTCACCAAAAGTCTTCCAAGTCCTCAATTCAACACATTTCGTCAAATACTTCACATTGGTCCTCCACCGTTCAGCTTGAGGGGGGATGTTACATAATATATGTCTATGGATTAGTTTGTACTTTATTGTAATCTTTAGGTAGTTTAGTGTAAATTAGATTGTCTATATAATGTATCTCATATCATTTATAATGCAAGGAATATCAATTGTTTCATTGGTGATAAAATATCTAATTCATGCATCCAACCCATTTCGGATTTTACCCCAAGATTTCTTTTTCGTAATTTCTTTTTCTTACATACTTATCCCATTTTGGCTTACGCCATGGGTATCCTTTTAATCTCAATTTACATTAGTCGACACTTGATTGAAATTTCCATTTTACCCTTTTTTTACCATTAACCATGGTTTTTATCATTTAAATTTATTCCGACCCGTATTCACATCGTGTCGGAACCCCCATTTCGGATATTACCTTTATCGTATTTTATAGCTCATAAAATAAATACGTATCCTACAAAAGGTGTAAGCTTTACTTACCTCGCATCCAAACTATGTTTTTCTTTTCCTTATTGATTCGTTTGACCCGCTTCGTCCTCAAGCTTCCACCTAGCTCGTTATGCGTCAAACTAACATCATCATTCACAAGGTGGTTAGGTTAGTCATTAACAAATACGACTATTCCACCTTACGTATTTTCTATGTCGAAATCACTATTCGACTTCGTCATTGGTTAGTTTAACTTTTTACTAGTTAACTACCTCTAATCATATGATATGTGAAATTAATTAAAATCTACATTATGATTAGAATCCGTATAATCACATATCACCCCTAATTAATCAAATTAGGCAATTACGCGTTTCGTTCATAATTTCGACATATGAACATTCGTTTAGACAATTTAACAAACACCTTACGGGCGAGATTCGTATACTTCTTTGGTCAAGTTTCATACTAACTTTTAACCAAGTTTTTAATTATCAAAATCAAGCCCTTTTGTCGAATGTTCATGAACAATATCAATCTTGCATCATAACATAATTTTTTCTCACAATTTAACATACATGATCACATGTTCATCACAATGATATAAAAACCCACTTAGTACATATTTGGGAAATCATCAAATCTCTAGTTTTTGACACTAATTCAATCAAGTTCCCATCTAGGGTTTGCTTCTAAGCATGTATTCAACAAAATTTTGCCATACTAGCTAACACCCATTCTAGAATTTCATCTATGAGTGTACAACATGAAATCATAACTTCACCAAACATGAAAATTAAACATACCCTGTGATACCCTAACTTGAGTGATCACTAAATTCTGCTTGGTATTGATTTTGATCCGATTTTCTTCTTGATTTTGGGCTAATTACGTGAATTAGGGTTCAAGGAAGAGGGCTCCTTTTTGGCTCTGTGAATTGTGGACCAGAAACACACACCAAGTGTGTGTTTTGAGTCCATTTTTCTTATTAATAATCCTACTTTCTAGCTTGTCCATTTTAGTCCCTCTAATTCCATATTTTTAACTAGAATGTTAACTTAGTCAAGTTTTTTTCTTAATTATTTTCAAACAATTATCTAACTAGGTTAAAAATCCCTAGTTAACTTAGTGGGTTTCGGGAGTTATAACCCGTTTTATTTTAAGTCCCGTGAACTCGGGCCATTTATATAATTTATTTTCTCAAAGCATTTTTTCCCTTATTAATTAATATTAGGTTTATTTAATTAAATCCCAATATTTACCGGGTAAATTTTCACCACTAACGGTATTTTACCCGTTGTCAATATTAACGTGGTTTGATTACCAAACCCGTTTTAGGGTGTTACATTTTATAGGTTAGCTCTGTTGTAAGAATCGCTAGACGCTAGTAATCTTCGGTTTAATCGATATAAGATTTTTATATATAATCTTCAGTTTTATATATGTGTGTGTAACTTTTTTAGCAAGACAAGTTTTAACACCCTAATTGGCTCATTTTTTAAGTAGACATGATTAATAACCGAAATTTACAAGGTTTGATTGTAAAGTTGCCGGAATTTAGCCTGTAACTGGTCGAAATTAGTCTGGAACCGCCGATTAGGACTACCTAGGGCCGTCTAGCGATTAATTGGCCGATTAGAGGAATATTACTCAGTGAACCTCTCACTAGCGATTAATTGGTGACAAATCGAATGCTAGTCAGGATTTTTACAATTATGAGTTAGCGGATGCTAGTCAAGATTTTTACAATCATGGATTAGCTATACTAATAAAGGGGTTAATAAATTGAAAACTCACTTTAATTAACAAAACCCATGAAACTCATTGAAAACAAACTTTTTTATAAAAAAAATAGCACAAGTAACATACATTTTTAAGTACTTTGAGTAAAAAACAAAAAAAGCGCATAGTGGATTTTTAACAAAAATAAATAAAATGTGTCGGTTAAATACATAGCATCTTTTATACACACAATATTTACATATAACAAGAAAGTTTATTTTTTTTTAAAAGTACTCGTTGCTTTTTTGTTTTTATTTTTTCGGCTCAAAACTATTTAAAACAAGTATATTACTTGGCGTAATTTTTTTTCATAAAAAAGTTTTTTTTTTTTTTTGTGTGTATGTAACAAAAAGTTTAATAGGTTTCCTCAAATAATGTGGGTTTTCAATTTATACTTTCCACTGCTAATAAAATATACTAGTTTTTATTGGCGTCGCGCGTTGCGGCGAAACTGAGCAAATGATAATGTTAAACAAACGATATTTGAAAATAAAGAATGTTGTTTTGAAAGCCAAACGGTAGAATCGGTTTAGTTTATTATCGACCGTAAAACGATACCAAATAAATACACTAGTTTAAACACAACTTCATTTTTAACAACACTTTTATCGGAATCTCGGGGGGGGGGGGGGGGGGTAAACACAATTGTGTACTTAAGTTTTCTTTTTTAATTAACAAACGACAACGACACTTATTATTAAATTGATTGATAAAGGTAATATCGTTAAAAAATTACGAAAAACAAAAATAAAATGTAAAAAAGAGAATATGATTTAAAAAAAATAAAAAAAAGGAAATATGTTGAAACTAAATATAATAATAAGATATTATAATATTAAAATAATAAAATTAAAAAAAACTAGGTATTATTTTAAATTTAAAATTACTATTCATGGTTTATCAACAACAATATATATAATTGTATTTGATATTGTGAACTTAAAAACATATATGTTTATGAAATTTAAGAAATTGACCTATACGCAGCGTATATAAAAGATCTGAAAATTTGGGGTCATTTTGGTTGGTTTGAAGCATCAGATTTTTACCAAGTTTATATACGCTGCGTATAGGTCAATACGCAGCGTATATAACCTTCCAGAATTTTGTTTCAACATTCGGCCTACTTGTGGTATAATTTCTCACCCGGTTACAACGTTAACTCACTTAAAATATATAACGAGTTAAAAATATATAATGTTTTTTATTATTTAGTCGCGTCGTCGTTAATTTATTTAGTCGATGTCGTCGAAAAGCGTATAATGTTAAAATTTTGAAAAGCGTATATACGGATAAATTTAAAATATTATAGCTTAAATAAGTGGAAATACCCGGGTACTGTTCGAATATGTTAAACCGTTTACAGCATAAGTTTGATATATACAAGAAAAGTTTGTGCATACATAACAAAATGATAAAATGATAAAATACTATGGCTGCTGCTCCTGCTG
The DNA here is from genome assembly GCA_030545235.1 of Helianthus tuberosus. NCBI lineage: Eukaryota > Viridiplantae > Streptophyta > Magnoliopsida > Asterales > Asteraceae > Helianthus > Helianthus tuberosus. The sequence goes on from CM060441.1 coordinate 25,169,980, forward strand.
ATACTGATACCAATCCGCATCCGTAATGAAGGGTCGTGGAGGTAACCCGTCATGCTGTCGACGCTCCTGCAGCTCCGCAGCCACCCACTCCAACAGATAGTTGTTCCTTTCAGCGAGTCGAAGTAGCCGCTGATGTGATGGGTCAGGACCGGGCCAAACATGGCGTGGGAACTGAGGCGGCCCGGGTGGTCCACGTGGATGTGGTGGCTCCGGAATGACGGCGACCGGCTCATGCGGCTCCGGCACCTCTGGATCGGGCGGGGGAAATACCGGAGCGAACTGTGCCGGCAGCTGTGTAAGCTGGTATTGCGTGCCGTTCAGATTCTTAAACCGCTTCCCGCATGAGAAGTCTTTGGTAACGTTCATTCCGGATAATGTGTTCCTCCCCATCCGCTTCGGCCGTGCCGCCGTGCCTACATGGTCGCGGTCATTCTCCGGATGATAGCCCAACGAAAGGGCTATCCTAGTCACGTAGGCGCCGCCGAATAACTGTCCGAACTCCTGTCGATGATGCGCGGAGGCGAAGTACTGCGCCAACCCGTAGGCGAGAGCGCACGACCTCTTGTGTATTAGGCAATATAAGAAAAACAAGTCACCACTGGTGCACCACTCCCGGCTTTTGTTTCGAGCAGTGATCGAAGTGGAGATCATTTTGTGCAAATACCTGCACAAAAGGAAACCAATCAGTAAATAATAATCAGACGACATCGACTAAGATCGTCGTTAAATTATATATTTTTTATTATTTAGTCTACGTCGTCCATAAGGCGCGTACGGGCCTAACGAGCGTCGAAACTAAGTTCGTCGTTAAAATATATTTTTTATTATTTAGTCGAAGTCGAACCGTAAGGCGCGTAGATCCCTAACGAGCGTCGAGACTAAGTTCGTCGTTAAAATATAAAACGACGATCTTAGTGTCGACGCTCGTTAGGGACCTACGCGCCTTACGGTTCGACTTCGACTAAATAATTAAAAAAAATTGTTTAAAAAAATTCAGTTTAAAAAAAATCAGTTTAAAAAAAACCTGTTTAAAAAATAATCTGTTTAAAAAAATTACGTTTAAAAAAATTCTGTTTAAAAAAACAGTTTTCTGTTTAAAAAAAAAAAATTAAGTTTAAAAAAAATATTTTCTATTTAAAAAAACAGTTTTCTATCGATGCTTGTTAGAGACCTACGCGCCTTACGGTTCGACTTCGACTAAATAATAAAAAAAATATATTTTAACGACGAACTTAGTTTCGACGCTCGTTAGGACCGTACGCGCCTTACGAGCGTCAAAACTAAGATCGTCGTTTAATTAGTTTTTTTTTATTATTTAGTCCATGTCGAACCGTAAGTCGCGTAGGTCCCTAACGAGCGTCGAAATAAGTTCTTCGTAAAAATATTATTTAGTCGACGTCGTCCGTAAGGCGCGTACGGGCCTAACGAGCGTCGAAACTAAGTTCGTCGTTAAAAAATATTTTTTTTAATATTTAGCCGAAGTCGAACCGTATGGCGCGTAGGTCTCTAACGAGCGTCGAAACTAAGTTCGTCGTTTTATATTTTAACGACGAACTTATTTCGACGCTCGTTAGGACCGTACGCGCCTTACGAGCGTCAAAACTAAGATCGTCAAAAAAATCTATCAAAAAAAATTTCTGTTTAAAAAAAATATAAAATATATGTTTAAAAAAATCTGTTTAAAAAAAAAACAGTTTTCTGTTTAGAAAAAAAAAACAATTTAGGTTTAAAAAAATATAATAACTAACGTACCTGAAGAGCGGATCCTTAATCACTGTAACCCTCCCCTTGGATTGTCGGTGGTCCCAATGATCAATGTCCGCGATCAGAGCCCAAAACCCTAAAAGCGTGGGTTTATCAACCATTACCAACCACTGTTTACACGAATGTTTATTAAACGTTAAATTAATATTAAATCTTAAATGTTATATATTAAATTTGTGTTAAACGTACCGTCGTATATAGATCCGTAGCGATCTCAGCCTCCGTATACATACCGCTATGCACCGCAAACTGTGCAAGTGACATAGAACGCGCCTGACCAGCCATGCGAAAAGAAACCTCGGGCGGGGGAGGGGGCTGCGCGGGGTCCACAACCTGATCTGGCCGACGAGGATGAAACTCGAACGATGACAGAAACTCGATCAGTATCTCCCTGTAGCTCGGCGTAAACGATTGCTCAAACAATCGATCCCACGGTGAATCACGGGGAACAAACTCCCGCGCCCAATCTTCAGCCGCGAGCTCCCGGAGGGTTTTCCAAGAAACCGCAAAATGGGCACCGATGTGCATCTTCCGAAGCTTGTCGCAACGGAGAGCAGCGTCGGACTCTGGAGAAAACTCCAAATACGGGTGATTCGGGAGAGGATCCGCCGGTGGACGCTTCTGCTTTTGCGGCTGCTCCGGATTAATTTCTTCTATTTCCATTTCATCCTCGAATAACAATCAGCAACACTTAACATGATTCAGCCTAAACTTCAAATTCAAACAACAAACCGAAAATCAATCGAAACAATCCTATCAACATGAATAACAATCAGATAAGCAAACACGAATAACAATCAGCAACACTTAACATGATTCAGCCTAGACTTCAAATTCAAACAACACCTATCAACAACTCAAACCTGATTTATCGGAATTCCTGAATCAAATCAGATCTGAAACATGACTCGACATGTGATATGTTCATATAGAATACATAAATCACTAACACAGTTCAAAACAAACAGATAATCATTCAAAACAGTTTGTAATATATGAAAGTTCAATAAAAAATCATCGAATCGCATCAAATCAGTCACGTTTTCACTGTAAATAGTTCAGTAGCTAAACCCTAACAAGTCAAACAAATCAACACTAATCAAAGCTTAACCAAACCCTAATTTATGAAAGTTCAATCACTAACCAAACCCTAATTTACCTAAAAAACATCTAATTTACGGATAAAATACAAAAAAAAATCAAAAGTACTTAAATAGGTTGAGTAAATACCTGTTTTATACTTCGAATTCGTGTCGAATACGGTCGATTATTTCAGTCGCCTTCGTATGTCTCTCGGTTGTGTGTGTTTTGGAGATTTGGGAAAGAACAGAGCTGCGTAGGGGTTTCTCTAATTTAAATCAGAACCTCTACGCAGCGTAGAGATCCCTACGAAGCGTATATAATAGTCAAAAAGCAATTTGACTTTACTAAACTTACCATTTTGCCCTTGTGTTTGGGGCTATACGCAGCTGATTACAAGGGTAAAAAGGTCATTTATGACCTTTGTATACGCTGCGTATGGATCTCTACGAAGCGTATATAAAGGTCAAGAGAATGACCTTTATACCCTTGTATCAATGCTATACGAAGCATTGATACAAGGGTATAAAGGTCATTCTCTTGACCTTTATATACGCTTCGTAGAGCCCCATACGCAGCGTATACAAAGGTCATAATTGACCTTTTTACCCTTGTAATCAGCTACTTATAGCCCCAAACACAAGGGCAAAATGGTAATTTAACATATTTAGGTTTTGAAACTTTGATTTGGGGGGGAAATTGTCCGCCTTTTACAGACGCTACGTATGGGGCAATACACTGCGTTTTAGGGTAATCATTTTACCATTTTTCCCTTGTGTTGAGGCAATACGAAGCCAAAAACAGGGGTTGTTTTGTCATTTGCATCTCATACGCTGCGTAGGAATCCCTACGCAACGTATATAAAGATCCATTTTTTTTATTTTTTTGAGTTTTCCTTTGTTTATATTTATAGAAAACAATATTATTTGATAAATAATACAAATATAATTTAGAAAAGCTAAAAATAATACAAAAATTGTGAATGATAAAAATTAAAAATGATACAAACTTTATAAATTAAAAAATTTCTACAATTTACAAAAATACAAGTTTCTGCTTAATCTTCGATAACATTTAAACTCGGTTCTCTGTCTTTGTCTGAGTCTGATTTAGGATTGGTTAACTCGTAGTAGTGCTGTAACCGCGGTCTATACATTTCTTCCCACCGTTTCGCAGCTATTGATCGATGTGTCGACCACAATGGGGTCACTAAAGGCATGGGGTAGTCTCCTTCCAACTTAGCATGTATGAAGTGTCCCCGTAAACATGTACGAGCGTTATCGCTAGAGGTCGTGGATCTAGTGGGGCATCCGTTAATGGGAAGATGGTAGAGCTCCCTTCGATGCTTAGCACGTGGAGGACAATATTATACCTTTGCGCTACGAGAAGCCCTACGTGGGGCATTTCCATCCAGTGACTTGGATCACACCCTTTCACTAAATGCCATTCGATGCTGTTACGTATTCATTTAAAGTCTCCTTCGTTATATCTTTCGAATACATGCTTCCAATGCGGCTCGTTATGGTCAATCTCCAGTAGTAAATCACTTCGAATCCGGGGCCATACATGTTCTATAAAACCTAACCCGACAGCCACAGACCTGTACCCACAATGACCGTCTGGGGTCACATCTTGTATACGCGATATGTAAGAGTGAAACTCTGATGGAATTTGATTCTTAAACCTCTTAATGCTTAACAAGTGCTTGTCCCCCTTCATTAATGGAAAACCCTGATCATCTCGCGTCTCCTTCTTTTTAGAACTCGTTGAACTGTTTCGTTGCATTTTAGGTTTTTCAGACTTTACAACTGAACCAGTTCCACGAGAGCCCTCTGACGGTACATATGAGCTGTGTCGGGGTAAATCGTACCTATGTTTAGGGGAAGCGGTATATATGTTGCTGTCCTCGCCATAGGAGCTGTATCTCGCAGCTTCGTCTAACCTCGCAGCTTTATCTAGCCTTTCTTGTACTTTCTTTGATGTAGGCCGACCGCGAGTATTTTGCTGGACGATTGGTGGTTTCTTGGTTGATGATTTCGGGGTGAAGACCGCTTTTATCTTTGAAAGCAAACTCTTTTGCTGAACGGGGGACTGCGCCTCTAAATGTTGCCGCACATTATTGAGCTCTGCTACAACATCGACTTCCTCGTCTACCAGTTTACACGGGAGCAAGTCAAGCTTACGCCAGAATACATCTATGTCATCGAGTTGTATCATACGCCCTGCACAGTTAAGTTATACGGTGTGAGAAACAGCTAAATCGTACAAAATAACAAAAGTACCTGTACGTTTGTAGTTTTCCAGCCTACAAGCACACGACAATCCACAGCTAAGCCACATATGGCAACCACATGATGCGTTAAGTTTCCGCAACACCTCCAGCTACCTCAGTAGCTCTTTTGCCAGCAAATCAAGTGCTTCATGGGAAACCTTTCCACATAGGTTGTCCAACAGTGGGTGTCTGTGGTGGTTCATCATTTTTTCGATGCTCTCGGTGAAACTTTTTTGTATTTCATCGTACTGAGTTTCAACTCTATCAATGACGCATCTTGCTATTCGCTCCAATGAACTCTCGTGCGTAACGTATCTTTTTAAATTTGCGTGCTGGCTCTCAACTCTGTTGGTGGTGTGCTGACCAAAGTTGCGACACTTATCGGTCCACGCATAAACGAACGTTTCTTTATAGTGTTTGAGCCAGTTTTCGTAGACGTAATCAAAGACACCTGCAAAAATAAAATAATGAAATGTAAAAGCGTGTGTAAAATATAATAGATTGGGTGAGTCGTTTGTTGAAGGAACACTTACTTTCTCGGTTGGCAACCACGAGTCGGTTATACATTTTCTCCAAGTTGTACTTGTACATGGGCTCTGAAGCAGATTCGCACACTCTCCTCCAGTACGACATAAATTTCCCCCAATCTTCTTTATTAAACCCTTGCTTGCAATGTCTAATTATATTTTGTTCGATGTGAAAGTGGCATAGAAGCCTGGTTGCGTTCGGGAATACTTTAGCACACGCGTTAATTAGGGCAAGCTCTCTATCCGTGACTATCACACGCGGCATCATACATTCATGTAACATTGATGTCACACCCTGACTTTTGCGGAAGCGCGGTTATTTAGTGTGACTTCTTAATACCATAGCAACAATCATAACAATGCTATATGATTAAAAACACGAGATGTTTATCCATTAAAAGAGTTTAGAAAATACCACAACAACATTGTCTGAAACAACAATACCAAATTTAGTTACAATCCATGACTTGTTTAAACGAGTTCACAAAGACTCGACAAAAGTACTTAAATAAAAACCTGAGTTTAGAACTATGTATCCCGTCCAGGAAAGGAATACACCCTCTAAACCCAACAACCCTGGATAACATCCTTTATTCAAACGCAGCTTAACGACCCATGCATACCCTTCCAGATCCACTAGTTTCCTGAAATACATGTAGTTTAAAAATATCAACAAAAGTTGAGCGAGTTCATGTGTAAGTCTGTGTGTCTAAACCCTTTAAAATATGTCTTATATGTATAAATGTCCCTGGTATGTAGCAATAAGGAAAAACAGATCACCAATGGGTTGCAAAGCCAATGGTATGTGTGAAAATGGTGCAGGAAGACTCAAACCTAGCAAATTTGTCTCTGGTATGAAGACATAGTCACCACTATGGGCTGCCCCGGCCTCATGGGTGTGGGCTCGCTACACCCAAATAGATCTATCACTCATGTCCCTTAGTCCTACAATGAGGATTAATGGCCTTAAGTGTCATGCCCACCACTCACATGATCGCGCAGTAAAACCCTCCTTAAGCTAACCATACCATGTATAAAAATGTCTGTAATAATTGTAACATGTATTCCACCCCCGAAGTATAAAACTAAAAACAGTTAAGAGAAAAGGGGGACATGAACTCACAGTAGTGCGTCTTGTACCGTATCTTAAACTCTGTCAGCTACACGACAACCTACAACGTACTAATGTCTATTAGACGAACGGGCCGTGCCTTGGCTTAGAGTTTAATGTTTTTGAGTTGCGTTCCTTAGGTTATTCCCAAATTATAATTATTTGTCAAAATAATTAATATTTTAACTTAAATTATATGTAGTGTTGGAGTAATTGTTCATTCAATATTTTTGTATTAATACTTCTAAAGTATTTAACTCCGTACTTCCTTCCCAAGGATGGGGGTATTTATACATGTATATTCGTATTTGAAATAATATATTTTTAAGTCCCACTTAGAAAATATATATAACTTATTTGTCAAAAATAATGTATTCCAAAATATATTCATTTTTCCCAAAAATAATATATTTTCACTTCTTGTCCAAAAATAATATATACCAAAAATATATAAGTAAAAGTAATTTCCGGAATATTTTGTGAGTTACGTTTTATCGTTCGGTTTCACAATACCAAGTGTGTAACTTAAATATTTATTCCGTGTGATTTTTGGTATTATGTTGGAGTTGTAATTTCATGGTCTTTTGTTAGGATATATTATTTTACCCTAAAATAATATAACTATTCCACAAATCAAACAAATATCCACACAAGTGTCTTAATACAAAATATATATTCTAAATATATATTTTCCCCTTTTTATTTACAAAAGTCATCCTCCAATACTTGTACTTTTTTTACAAAAATTATGGCGAGATTTATGTTTGTAAAACATAGTTTAAAATACACTAGTAAACACGTGTCTAGAAAATACTTTCTAAGTGTTGAAATTTTTAGAAAATTTCGCCATAGTCTCCTTTGTAAATGGAGGTGTCCATGCTACGTAGCATATCATTTTCTTTTCAAAATTCATTCAATCAATCAACAATCATACTTTGAACAATATTATGTTCACCAAGTGCAAAAATTATATGACTTTCATAACATCGTGAACTTGATATTCCACAAAAACGCGTAGTAACTTGGTAACCCGTTTAGTGGACTTAGTTACCCTCTAAAGTGTATTTACTTTTGTTAAAAACTCATTCTCGGGATTTCTAGATGTTCACAACTTGTGAACTCATTTTACAAAAATATTTATTTACAACATCTACATGTATTACTAGCCTTCCTACACTTATTTTATTTTCAAAAATAATGTAAGTGTAAGAAAAGTTATGATCTTTCAAAAATCATCTTTACAACTTGGTTTTTCTTGGATAATCATACACAAGTCTTGGATTCCCAAGTTTACTAGGTTTATTACTTTGGAAGAAAATCATTTTTAGTTTCAAGTTCATGTTTGTTCAAGAAGATGATTATTTCATGTAATCCCATAATCACCCTCTAACTTGTTAACCCATGTTTTTAATCATACTTTAACAAGTTCCATATGATGATCAACATCATATTACTAGTAATCAACAATCAAATGCCTTGCATGCTTTAATCAACCTTAATCCAACAAGATTTCATCATATATCATCTTTATGTAAAGTCTTATGTTCATGTTTTATGTTTGTGTTCTTGTAGTGTTCATATGATTTCATCATAAAATAATCTTTAACCATAAAAATAGAAGTTGACAAGAGTAAATCAAGAACTTACAACTAGCTTAAAGCTAGGGAAGAACTCAAGAACAAAAGAATGATGAAGATGGTGTGTAAAAGCAATGTATGAAGTCCCTTCAAGATCTCCAAGTTTCAAACTCCAAGTATCACCTCCTAGCACTTGAATAAGCTTGAAATGGATGGATATGGTGGTGACAAGGTGGTGATGGTGGCGGTTGTAGAGGGAGCCGAGAGGGAGAGAGTGAGATGAGGGAGTGGAGTGTGAAGTTGTAAGATATGATGAAGATATGTAATGATGTGGGTGATCTAGGGAGCCATACTTAAGATTTCATCTTATATCTTGTTCAAGATCACAAGCAAGCTATCAAATAAAATAATCAACAAACTTGAGTGGGGTGTCGGTCCTCTTGGACCGTAAATAAGCAAAGGGGGGGGGGGGTTAATTGTAAAATTTTGTGAGAAGTGGGTAAATATTTAGGAGGTTAAGTGTAAAAATCTAGTGTATGATGTGTATGTTATATTCCATAATGTGTTGGGGTATTCGGGGACCATAACTACCCCAAAAATAATAAAACAATGTTTCTGACAAAATTTTGGTGTTCCGGGTAATGTCCGGTTGTTCGGTTAGATACCGGTTCGTTAAAGTGCTAAGTTGTTCCGTATAATGTCCTTTATGTATCTTTTTGTAACACAATTAATTCCCAACACTTAGGAAAGCATTCAGGACCATTTAGTCAATTTTCTGCATAATACAAATATGTTAAAATGCTGAATTTTTGCTGAAAATGCAGAATTCTGCACTTAAAGTGTGTTTTAGGCACTTTCCGGAACTCAAACTATCACCTAGTGACGCAATTTTATGGTCCTCACCTCCCTACACACCATACTAGTGTAGCACCTTTTTCCTGGCCCATACTTGGTCTCAAAACACCGTCTGTCTATGTACTGGCACTGTCAGTATATTCCTGAGTTATCCGCTAACTGTGCTAACTGTGCTTTGTGCATCAAGTATGTCATTAAAGTTTGTCTGTGATAATGTTGTGACATCATGTAATATGTGATGCATATGTATGTATGATGCAGTAATCAGAAAGCAATTAAGTAATTCGGCACAGTCATTAAGCACTTAATTAATTGTACGGATACCTGGTTTAATGAGGGTTGTCACATTCTCCCCCCGTTAAGAAAATTTCATCCCGAAATTTTAAGTTCTGCTTCTAGTTGCAGGGGTCTTGGGGAATAAATGTGGGTACTTTGCCTTCATATGATCCTCACGTTCCCACGTGAATTCTGGGCCATGTCGTGCATTCCATCGAACCTTGACGAGTTTGACACTACTCCTGCGTGTTTTGTTAATCTTCCAATCCGTGACCTCAACTGGTTATTCCGTAAAGTGGAGTGTGTCGTCAATGTGAATTTCGTCGGCAGGAATGACCACTGTCTCTTGAGTTGGACTCTTTTTCAAATTTGATACATGGAATGTATCATGAACGCCGTTTAGTTCTGCGGGTAAATCCAACTTATTAGCTACAAGACCAATCCTTTCCAGGATTCTGAATGGTCCAATGTATCTGGGGTTCAACTTCCCACGCTTCCCAAAGCGTGCCACACCCTTCCAAGGTGAAACTTTCAACAAAACCATGTCTCCTACCTCAAATTCCAGAGGTTTCCTTCTCAGGTCCGCATAACTCTTTTGACGATCGCGAGCCGCTTTGATGCACTCTCGGATCTGGAAAATCTTGTCTGTCGTTTCCTGAACCAATTCCGGACCAACCAGCTGTCTATCACCCGCGTCTGCCCAGCAGAGCGGTGATCGACACTTACGTCCATAGAGAGCTTCGAACGGTGCAACCTGAATGCTTGCATGATAACTGTTTTTGTATGAAATTCGACCAATTGTAGGTGAGTATCCCAACTTCCACCTAAATCCATTACGCAAGCTCGCAACATGTCTTCCAACATTTGAATCGTTCGCTCGCTCTGTCCGTCTGTCTGCGGGTGAAATGCAGTACTCAGATTCAGCTGAGAGCCAAAAGCTTCCAGGAAGGATTGCCAAATCCTTGACACGAATCTTCCATCTCTATCAGAGATAATTGAGAGAGGCACTCCATGACGTGCAACAATCTCTCGTAGGTATAGCTCAGCTAGCTTGCTCGTGTTATCTTTCTCTTTGATTGCCAAAAAGTGTGCTGATTTGGTCAGACGGTCTACGATCACCCAAATCGTATCGTGACCTCTGGGTGTTCTTGGTAGCTTCGTTATGAAGTCCATGGAAATATGTTCCCATTTCCACTATGGTATTTCGGGTTGTTGCAAGAGACCTGAAGGCTTCTGGTATTCAACTTTTACCTTGGCGCAAGTTAGACATTTGCCAACATATATCGCAACATCGCCTTTCATTCTCGGCCACCAATAGAAATCCTTTAGGTCTTGGTACATTTTATCTGATCCTGGATGGATCGAGTACCGTGATTTGTGAGCCTCATCAAAAATAACGTCTCTCAAACCACCAAAGAAAGGAACCCAAATTCTTCCCAAGAAACATAATGTTCCATCCTCCTTTGGTACCAATTGCTTCTCCATCCCCCGGAGATATTCATTTTCAAGATTCTCCCTTTTAAGAGCTTCCCTCTACACAGCACGAATGCGCAACGTGAGATTTTTCTGAACAATCATTTCCAAAGCCCTAACCCTTATAGGCTTAATCCTTTCTTTTCGACTTAAGGCATCGGCGACTACATTCGCCTTCCCTGGGTGATACTTGATCTCACAATCGTAGTCGTTCAACAATTCAACCCAGCGTCTTTGTCTCATGTTAAGCTCTTTTTGATCGAAGATATGCTGCAGGCTCTTGTGGTCAGTAAAGATTGTGCATCGCGTGCTATACAAGTAATGTCGCCAAATCTTTAACGCAAACACCACTGCGCCTAACTCCAAGTCATGAGTGGTGTAGTTTTTCTCGTGAACCTTCAGCTGGCGTGAAGCATAGGCTATAACTTTTTGTCGCTGCATCAACACGCAGCCCAAACCTTGACGCGAAGCATCGCAATATACCACGAAGTCATCAGTGCCTTCGGGTAGAGATAAGATCGGTGCGTCACAAAGTTTGTTTTTCAACAATTGAAATGCTTCTTCTTGCTTGTCTCCCCAATCAAACTTCTTGTCTTTCTGCGTACGGAAGGTCAACGGTTGAGCGATTTTCGAGAAATCCTCAATAAACCTTCGATAATAGCCAGCCAAACCTAGGAACTGTCGAATCTCGGTTGGCGTCTTTGGAGTCTCCCAATTCTTGATTGCTTCAATCTTTGTAGGATCCACATGGATTCCATTTCCATTTACCACATGACCAAGGAACTGAACTTCGCTTAACCAGAATTCGTACTTTGAGAACTTTGCGTACAATTTCTCTTTCTTAAGCAGCTCTAAGATAGCTCTTAGATGTTGCCCATGTTCTTCCTTCGTCCTTGAGTAGATTAGAATATCGTCAATGAACACAATCACAAACTTGTCGAGGTACGGCTTGCAGACTCTGTTCATCAAGTCCATGAACACAGCTGGCGCTTTTGTCAGACCAAACGGCATAACCAGGAACTCGTAATGACCATAACGAGTTCTGAAGGCCGTCTTTGGAATACTCTCCTCTTGAATCCTCAACTGGTGATAACCTGACCGTAGGTCGATCTTTGAGTAAAAACTTGAACCTTGCAATTGATCGAACAGGTCATCGATCCTTGGCAAAGGATATCTATTCTTGATTGTCAACCTGTTCAGCTCCCGGTAGTCGATACACATGCGAAAACTACCATCTTTCTTCTTAACAAACAAAACTGGAGCTCCCCAAGGTGAGAAGCTTGGTCTGATGAATCCCTTGTCTAACAACTCCTGAAGTTGCGTTGACAACTCCTGCATTTCCGAAGGTGCAAGTCTATAAGGTGCCTTAGCCACAGGCGCGGTGCCTGGGACTAAGTCAATATGAAACTCGACTTGTCTTTGTGGCGGTAATCCTGACAAGTCTTCTGGAAAGACTTCAGGATATTCCTTCACGACTGGAATGTCTTCTATCTTTGGCTCAGCGGACTCCTTATTCACAATGTGCGCCAAGAAGGCAACGCATCCCTTCTTCAAACATCTTCTAGCCTTCAAGCAACTAATGATCCTTAAGGGCGTATCATGCTTCTCTCTGTGTACCACAATCATTTCTCCATTCGCCAATGGGATGCGAATGGTCTTCTCGTGGCATACAATTTCGGCTCTGTTGCTAGACAACCAATCCATTCCTACTACCACGTCGAAGCTTCCCAACTTGACTGGCAGTAGATCCAGTGTAAACTCGTGCTCTCCCAGCTCTATTACACATCCTCTGATGACTTCATTTGTTTCAACTAGCTTTCCGTTAGCCAGTTCAATTGAGTACGGAATATCTAACTTACTAGCAGTTAACCCAAGCATACTTTTAAATTCTAGCGATACAAAACTATAGTCGGCACTAGTGTCAAATAGAACAGATGCAAATCGTTGATTTATAGGGAACATACCAGTAACAACATTGGGGTCCTGGCGTGCTTCCCTCGCACCTATGTTGAAGACTCTGCCTTGCGCTTGGTTGAGTTTCGGGCATTCCCGCTTAAAGTGCCTCATGTCTCCACAATTGAAACACCCTGGTCCTCGACCATTCCCATTACCATTTCCGCCTTGATTGGTGTTTGCTCCCCGGTTACCAGCTTGATTTCCATGATTCCCATTCCCGCCATTTCCTCCCTGTTGGCGGTTTCCATTCCCTCCTCCATGACCTCTTTGATTACCACGACCAACACCATTACCAGCCCAGCATGTTTCTTTTGAGTGGCCAGTCTTCCCACAGGACTCACATTTCCTGAATTTGCATGGGCCGGGGTGATGATATTGGCATGCATCACACTTGGGCAGAGTGCCCATGTATCCTCTTCCTTTGCTTTCGGCACCAGTTTTGGCCCTGGCTGGTGCACTTCCCTCATCTTTCTTGCTGAGACTGCCGGTACCCTTTTTGAAGTTTGAGAACTTCCTCTTGTTCTCACTTGATGATGGTTCAACATGTGTTTCCTTCTTTTTCGGTTCAGAGATTAAAAATTTGTTTAACCAGATGGCTTCCTCAGTTAGTGCCACGCTGAGATCAATGGCTTCGGTAATCGTTGGAGGCTTGGACGTTGTTACCATACTCATGATCTGGGGTGCCAATCCCCAGATGAAACGCTCAATGCGTTTAAATTCAGGATCAACCATATACGGCACAACGCGCGGCAAGTCGTGGAACCTTTGTACATATTCAGCAATTTTTGGACCGTCCATTTTGAGGTGCCAGAATTCAGTTTCCAGCTTCTGTATTTCTGCCCGTGAACAGTATTTCTTCCTCATGAGCTCCTTCAGCTCAGTCCATGTCAAAGCATACGCCGCCGCCTCCCCCAGGGTCTGGACCTGAAGATTCCATCAGGATAAAGCACCATCAAGAAAGAGCCCTGAGATATATGTAACTTGATGTTCAGGAGCACACTTGCTCATCCTTAAAACAGAGTCCGTCTTTTCCGTCCATCTGACGAAAGCAACAGCACCTCCAGTGCCGTCGTAATTTAAGGGCTTACAATCCAGAAATTGTTTGTAGGTACTGCCTGTACAGGCAATATCATTTACAGAAAGCATTAGCGAAAGTGTAAGAAATATCCAATGTAACGTAATGTGTCTCAAGCGACTTGGATATTACCATTGGGTGGGTTGTTGTTCCTTGAGGAACCTCCGCAAGTCTCGGCGCGGGAGGCCTCATACTGTGCTTTTGTTGTGGTAATTCACTCCTGTAACTCCGCCTCAGTGGTAGGCAAACGTGTGTCTCATCGTGGAGGCATTTTTTAAGAAGATTGTAATAGTCAGGTCATAGTAAGTATAGTAAGTAATATGCGTATGTAATAACATCCATCAACACAATAACACATAACATAACATCCCATGTCATAATCATAAACAAATAAATCAACAATGCATGTAATGAGAAGGCTGCGATTGAGCTTTGCATATAACAAGACCACCAGTACAGTTTTACAATTGTATCATATGTCAAAAGAGACTAAGGGTCACATCACCCTTGTCTGAATCGTCTAACAATTACAACAACCAAGAAGTCAAATATCAAAAGTGTGGTCTTCAAAAGTCTTCATAATCACGGCTCAATAGTTGTCTTCTCACCAAAAGTAGCCTGTCTGTAGGAGACCTGGAACCCCTAAGCTGATGGTGGGGGAGGAGGAGGTGGAGGAGTGAGAACCAATCTGTGCAAAAGCGCCAAATCCTCCTCAAGTGCATGGACAACACGCAGCAGGTAAGCAATCTGCTGCTCCGGAGTGAAGAAGCGGACATCAGAATCAGGGTGTAGTCCGAGAGGAGCTGGTGGTGTAGCAAATGGAGACTGGCAATGACAAGGGGGAGGACGCGGGATTGTAACGCCCCAAAATCCGAATGTTAATATTTGCCGTGTGTTCCTATGAGACACGTCTTGAAATAAATAACTAGGCTATTTAAACTAGTTAAGAGTATGGTCAAAAGTATTAAATGACGAAGGTTGTGTCAATTATGTTTTAGTGGTATACACGAGGGACTAAAGTGGGGTAAATGAAAGATGAATTATCAACTTAAAAGAAAATATCAACACATACTTCATGTGTGTGTGTTCTCGATCGTTCCAGAGCTCCCCAAGGGAGCCAAACCCTAACTCAATAATATTCATCAAATTAAAGGGTGAATCGAAGCTCAAATTCACAACCGAACGTGAATTAGTGATCACCTTCCCGAGGGCATCATAAGGTATGTTTTAAATCTAGGATTGGTGATCATGTGTAAAGTGGGTTATGTTCTAATCCATGAATTTAAGTGAAATTGAGCATGAGTATGTGCTAGAATCATCATATAGAACATAGGTTATGTATGGTTTGTGTTAATTTGATGTTTAAGGGTGAAACCCATTAGTTAAGGTGATGATGATGCCTTGAATCACCACCTATGTCCAATTCTTGTTGAAAGACTTATGTATTTTGTGGGTATGATGAATTGTTGTTAAATAAATGGAATGAAAGGTGGGGTTGATATGTTTGATGTTTATGTGTGAATGATACATGTTGATTAGGAGTAGGATTTGATGAGTTATGTATGAATTTAGAAGATTTATGCATGAATTAGTTGTACATTATGCTTAGATAGTAGTACGCACGCCAAGTGTTTGATGAAATGACTAAGCGACGATATTATATGAAAATGTATGCAAGTAGTGGATGAACATACATATAATGTGTAAATGACTAAATTGTTAGTAAACTTACACAAGGAACATGTGTAAGATTGAATCCATGTGGAGGTTTTGTTGATATCTTGTTTGGGTAGAAATGTGCACTAGTGTCTTTCATTGCTCACTCACATTGTATGGTACACATTATGTGCTTAGTTGATGGTTTAGTTGGGATTTCGAAATGAAATTGGTGTTAATGTATAGCAAGTAAGGATGGTAAAATCATGTTGATTATTTACTCCAAATACGGTTGTCCATTACGGGATCCCGAAAGCTTTAGTATATGTTGTATTGATAATATATATGTGTGTATGTATGTAATTGATTGATCATGTGGTAGTAAGCATATTAAATCATGAATATGAAGTGTATATAATGTCATTGTTATAGCCTAATATGATAGCACAGATATAGGAGGTTAAGTCGAAAGTTTACTTGACAAACCGTTGACTTCTGAAAGTCAACTAAGCATAAGAAGCATAACTAGACTTGTTGTCATAATTGTAAGATTTTAGAAAGTCATATGGTATATGTTATGTCAATATGTGTTATATAGAATGACATGATGAATTATATGAGTTTAAAAGAATGTGATTTTGAATATAGGCCTTATGTATGTTAGAACCGACTAATGAAGGTCAAATGTGAGATATGCATTTATTATGATCGTTGATATGTAATATCTCGTATGCTAACAAGAATGTAAATGCGGTGACATGTATGCATAAGCATTTGGTCAAAGTGACGCAAGCACAGAAGGCTCACGGGTCAAAGGGACACAAGGAAGCGAACGCGAATACGGACGCAAATAGGTAAGTGATTCCGTAATCACTTCTTAGTTGGTTTAAGTAATGTAGCATTTTAATTAACTAAGCATGATGTTTGAAGTCAATTATATATTTTGTAGTATGAAATTGATGACGTTCGCTAAGGAGACCAAATGGGTCAAAATGAGGCCTTATGATTATATTGAAATATTTCATGGGAAATGGCTACGGTAGTATAACCGGTTATTGGGTAGAATTTCATATAAGCATGCAATTCGGAAATCAGAGAGGCGGTGTAATAGTCAACGGACTCGGATGTGAGCTTGGTTTAATAGATAAGCAATTACGTAAGTGGAAATTTTAGTAACAAAGTTTGGTTCGTAGATTTGAATGAAATATATGAGTTTAACGAATACCGGGGGTCGGGTGCATAAACCCCAGGTACGGAACTCCGGATAATGTAAAAGTATTATGGTTATAATGTTCATATAATATTTGGGTTAAAAACAAATGAGTAGTTTGATGAAATCATGAACGGGTCGAATAAATCATAATTGAATAATAAGCCGATAGTGTGTAAGTTAAGGAATTCCTTAATCCGGATGTGAGATGTTGAGTCCATATGATAGAGGGCCAATTTACGATCATGTAGGAAGAAACTAGAGGTTAAACGGGTAAACGGTTCAAAAGTTATGCGAGTTTTAGTGCGTACGAACGACGAAACAACACAGCAGGAAAAACCCATTTTCTAGAGGTCGTCGCCGATGCCCTAGGGGCCGTCGCCGACGCCCTCTGGAAAGCCAGTTTTTGGCTGACGGGTTATTTGACTGTCTACGGAAGTTTTGGGCTACGGGCAATTGCAAGGGCCGTCGCCGACGGCCTCCCCATGTTCAAAAACCTGAAATTTGTTATCTAAGTTGATTTGGGTATAGTAGGCTTCGGTTTGTTATCCGTGGACCACGATGGGCCTCCCAAACATGATTTTGATCGTTCCTTTGATGTTTATGGGCTATAAATCTAAGTCTAAGTACCATGTAATTAATGTATGGATATATAAGTGGTATGTAAGATCTTGAACGTGTACGTAAGAGTGTATGTACATATGTAGACGTGTATTTAAGTATATATGAAGGCACATATGAGTGTATGCAGGTAAGTAGAGACGTAGTAATGTATGTAAGTATGTAGACGTGTATTTATGTATACGTGAAGATACGTATGTGTATATGTACGTATGTAGGGACGTAGTAATGTATGTACGTATGTAGATGTGTATGTATGCATGTAGGAATGTATGTATGCATGATTTAGATACGTCGAGTAATACGTTATTAATGGAGTGCCTTGAGAATGAAAAGTAATGCAAGTACATTATCGAAGCCTCACCAGGATATGGATACACATATGAAATGCTTAAAATTAGAAAGATAACGAAATGGGAAGTGTATGAGATTGAATCTTGTTTATGTATTGTGTACTAATGTTATGAATGTATGTGGTGAGTGCAGGTTGTATGAATCACGGGCGGTTAACACGAGGAATAGAGATCGAAGACCGAGTCACAAGATAGATTGTACGGGAATAATTGAGTATGTGCTTTAGCAAACAGGACTTATGCTTTATTTTTGTAAAAGATACATATTAAAACGAACTTTCAAGTAGGTCAAGACGTTTGTAATGAAAGAAATTTTATGGCACGAATTTCCGCTGTGACTTTTTGTCAAATACGTATTAGGGCCTTACAGGGATCCTCTCCAGCTCCTGGACTCGTCGGCTCAACGCATCCTGCTGTAACTGCAAGGATATAAGTATATCATCCGTCGTATACCCAACGTGAAAAGGATGGTATGGATCTGACAAAGGCATGACATTGGGCGAAGACCACATAAATGGCTCGCCCATGGGTGCTGAAGAAGAAAAAGCAGTGCGTGCAGTAGGTGCAAAAGGGGGTATAAATGGAAAAGCTGCTGTCATAGGTGATATGTGATCATGCTGCTGAGTAGAAGATCCTTCCCCTCGACGGGGAGGAGGAATGTCCTGAAGGAAAGTGACGGGTAAATCCGTGCGGTGAACGTCTGACACGGGAGGTCGAAACCGTGGGACCTCAACGGGTACAAAAACAGGTGCAGCAGGTGGAGTCACTGGTAGAACAAATAGAGGATAGTCATCATCATCCTCAATCCACCTGTTACGGGTGTCGACATATTTAGGATCAATATGTGTAGCAAAAGGTGCAAGGTCATCAAACACCGGCATAGGGTCAGGTAAAGGGGCAACAACTGGGACATCAACGGGTGGTGCAATGTCCGGAACATCAACAAGTGGTGGTGCAACAACTGGTGCATCAACAACTAGTGGTGCAACAACGGGTGGCTCAGCAGGTACAAACTCAACCTCAGGATCCGGGTCAAAGTCATGGGGAACAATGGGTGCAGCCGACATCGCCATGTCTGAATCAGTGTCAGTGGAGTAGTGCTGCACGTCCTGGGCGTGAAGAGTGGCGGATGACACAGACTCAAGCGAGTAGGAACCAGACGGATCGGGCAAGGCCTCCACAACATGAGCCTCGATAGGTGGCACAACAAGGGCATCAACAGCAGGAACCTCAACCATAGGAACAACAGGGTCATCGACCGGGATATCAGCTAGTGGAACATCGTCATCCATCGGGGCCCCACCATCCTGGTCACCCTCCGGGGGACCCTCGATAAATAGATCGATGTCGTCATCAGATAATGCGTCAAGAGGCTGTTCCTCAAAGGGAACTGCAGCAAGTGGAAGAGGGGCAGGGATCTGGACAAGTGGTAGATCCTCTCCCGGTAGACCATCAGCTAAGGGCAAGTCATCTCCAAAGTCCGGTAGGGAAAAGGGCTGAAAATCATCCTCGTCGGTACTCGTGGTGTCTGATGTATAAACCTCCGGGTCCGTGGCTCTCTCGTCATCCGAGGTAATAGCCATAGGGTCTATCGTGTCGGACACTCCGCTATCAGAAGAAGATGCCATGGTGTCTGTAACACAACCACAACATATGCACATATATCAGATAAGCATGTAAGAAAATAGCAATGTAATCATGTATGCATCCTAGTCTCCCCAGACTATCCCACCCAGTCTCTTAGACTGAACTCCCTAGTCTCTCAGACTAACTCCCTGGTCTCTAAGACCAAACCTCCCTGTCTCTAAGACTAACTCCCTGGCCTCTAAGACCACACTTTCCCAGTCTCTTAGACTAACTCCCTGGCCTCTAAGACCAAACTTTCCCAGTCTCTAAGACTCACTCCCTGGCCTCTAAGACCAACCTTTCCCAGTCTCTAAGACTCAAAATTTTCCCCAGTCTCTAAGACTGAAATTTTCCCCAACCTCTAAGACTGAATTATATACATAGCCTTTTGGAAATGTGTATTTGTGCCTTTTGTTTGTAAAAATGTTTGTTCCTGGATCTGGACGTTTTGTGTATGCAATGTAAAAGTGTTTGAAAACATTTTCGTGAGAGCCCTAGTGATCATAGTCTAGACTCGAGAAAGAATCTTAGTTCGCTATGATCGAGGCTCTGATACCAAGCTGTCACACCCTGACTTTTGCGGAAGCGCGGTTATTTGGTGTGACTTCTTAATACCATAGCAACAATCATAACAATGCTATATGATTAAAAACACGAGATGTTTATCCATTAAAAGAGTTTAGAAAATACCACAACTACATTGTCTGAAACAACAATACCAAATTTAGTTACAATCCATGACTTGTTTAAACGAGTTCACAAAGACTCGACAAAAGTACTTAAATAAAAACCTAAGTTTAGAACTATGTATCCCGTCCAGGAAAGGAATACACCCTCTAAACCCAACAACCCTGGATAACATCCTTTATTCAAACGCCGCTTAACGACCCATGCATACCCTTCCAGATCCACTAGTTTCCTGAAATACATGTAGTTTAAAAATATCAACAAAAGTTGAGCGAGTTCATGTGTAAGTCTGTGTGTATAAACCCTTTAAAACATGTCTTGTATGTATAAATGTCCCTGGTATGTAGCAATAAGGAAAAACAGATCACCAATGGGTTGCAAAGCCAATGGTATGTGTGAAAATGGTGCAGGAAGACTCAAACCTAGCAAATTTGTCTCTGGTATGAAGACATAGTCACCACTATGGGCCGCCCCGGCCTCATGGGTGTGGGCTCGCTACACCCAAATAGATCTATCACTCATGTCCCTTCCACAAAAACGCGTAGTAACTTGGTAACCCGTTTAGTGGACTTAGTTACCCTCCAAAGTGTATTTACTTTTGTTAAAAACTCATTCTCGGGATTTCTAGATTTTCACAACTTGTGAACTCATTTTACAAAAATATTTATTTACAACATCTTCATGTTCTACTAGCCTTCTTACACTTATTTTATTTTCAAAAATAATGTAAGTGTAAGAAAAGTTATGATCTTTCAAAAATCATCTTTACAACTTGGTTTTTCTTGGATAATCATACACAAGTCTTGGATTCCCAAGTTTACTAGGTTTATTACTTTGGAAGAAAATCATTTTTAGTTTCAAGTTCATGTTTGTTCAAGAAGATGATTATTTCATGTAATCCCATAATCACCCTCTAACTTGTTAACCCATGTTTTTAATCATACTTTAACAAGTTCCATATGATGATCAACATCATATTACTAGTAATCAACAATCAAATGCCATGCATGCTTTAATCAACCTTAATCCAACAAGATTTCATCATATATCATCTTTATGTAAAGTCTTATGTTCATGTTTTATGTTTGTGTTCTTGTAGTGTTCATATGATTTCATCATAAAATAATCTTTAACCATAAAAATAGAAGTTGACAAGAGTAAATCAAGAACTTACAACTAGCTTAAAGCTAGGGAAGAACTCAAGAACAAAAGAATGATGAAGATGGTGTGTAAAAGCAATGTATGAAGTCCCTTCAAGATCTCCAAGTTTCAAACTCCAAGTATCACCTCCTAGCACTTGAATAAGCTTGAAATGGATGGATATGGTGGTGACAAGGTGGTGATGGTGGCGGTTGTAGAGGGAGCCGAGAGGGAGAGAGTGAGATGAGGGAGTGGAGTGTGAAGTTGTAAGATATGATGAAGATATGTAATGATGTGGGTGATCTAGGGAGCCATACTTAAGATTTCATCTTATATCTTGTTCAAGATCACAAGCAAGCTATCAAATAAAATAATCAAGAAACTTGAGTGGGGTGTGGGTCCTCTTGGACCGTAAATAAGCAAGGGGGGGGGGGGGTTAATTGTAAAATTTTGTGAGAAGTGGGTTAATATTTAGGAGGTTAAGTGTAAAAATCTAGTGTATGATGTGTATGTTATATTCCATAATGTGTTGGGGTATTCGGGGACCATAACTAGCCCAAAAATAATAAAACAATGTTTCTGACAAAATTTTGGTGTTCCGGGTAATGTCCGGTTGTTCGGTTAGATACCGGTTCGTTAAAGTGCTAAGTTGTTCCGTATAATGTCCTTTATGTATCTTTTTGTAACACAATTAATTCCCAACACTTAGGAAGGCATTCAGGACCATTTAGTCAATTTTCTGCATAATACAAATATGTTAAAATGCTGAATTTTTGCTGAAAATGCAGAATTCTGCACTTAAAGTGTGTTTTAGGCACTTTCCGGCACTCAAACTATCACCCAGTGACGCAGTTTTATGGTCCTCACCTCCCTACACACCATACTAGTGTAGCACCTTGTTCCTGGCCCATACTGGGTCTCAAAACACTGTTTGTCTATGTACTGCCACTGTCAGTATATTCCTGAGTTATCCGCTAACTGTGCTAACTGTGCTTTGTGCATCAAGTATGTCATTAAAGTTTTCTGTGATAATGTTGTGACATTATGTAATATGTGATGCACATGTTTGTATGATGCAGTAATCAGAAAGCAATTAAGTAATTCGGTACAGTCATTAAGCACTTAATTAATATTAATTAATTGTACGGATACCTAGTTTAATGAAGGTTGTCACAATTGACTTGATCCGCTCAAGCACCCACACGTAGTTACCCCTTCGTTCTTTACAAATAGCGGCATGTGCGATACAAAAAGACTTGTTGGTCGACGTCAAACCCACAACCTGGACAAATGGCATGTTGTAAATGTTTGTTTTGTAGGTCACGTTGATCAACATCACGTGCGGGAATGCACGCCACATAGTGATTGAATAAGGATGAACAAAGAAAATCTCTGTTACGACATCTGTTTTGGGTTCCTGTCGGGTGTCGTAAATGAATCGGTTGGCATGTAGCAGGCTTTCTAGTGCCAGCATAGGAGTATTTCCGTCCATCAGTGTCGCTCTAATTTTTTGTACCGCATTTTGCACGTCTTTCTGAACATGCAGGCTGTCGGGGAACTGCTTTCTTAGGGTTTGAAATATGATACGTGGCTCCATGTTTTGAGCAGTTAGCTGCTCCACTAGCTTGTATTCGACTTCAGTAAATCTTCGCACAAAAGTGTGGCCCAACAAACTCGTCGTAGGTTCGTGGTTATGGTTCGCGTTGTCCACTTTTAACTCCCACGTGTCATTCGTCACGTCCCGGATGGCGAGTAATGAAAATGGGCAACCGATTTTTTTGCAACCAGCTTTCCTAACTGTTGCTTTACTAGGGTGCTCACCACTACGGTCGCACACAAGCCATACCATCCCAGTAGTACCGCCAATATTTTTCGATCGGTGGGTAACAATTACGTAACCATACTCCTTTCCTGTTTCTTGTACCCAATTCTTCAAATCAGTTAGAGACATGAAACGCTAAAAAAAAGTTACGTTAACAACAACAACAACAACAACAATAATAATAATAATAATAATTATAATTATAATTATAATATTTTTAACAATAATAATAATAATAATAACAATTATAATTATAATATTTTTAACAATAATAATAATAATAATAATTATAATATTTTTAACAATAATAATAATAATAATAATAACAATAATAATAATAATAACAATTATAATTATAGTATTTTTAACAATAATAACAATAATAATAATTATAATTATAATATTTTTAACAATAATAATAATAATTATAATTATAATTATAATATTTTTAACAATAATAATAATAATTATTTTAATGTGATACCTCCTTTATTTGAAACGGATTGCCCGGGGTAGATGGTTCATAATCATCATAAAGTGGTGTGTTACGAGGCTCATAACCATATCCACCATATTCTTCGTATCCACCGTAGCCTCCGTATCCACCGTATCCACATTCACCCCCATATCTATCGTATCCACTGTATCCACCTTCACCCCCGTATCCATCTTCTACCCCGTATCCACCGTATCCACCTTCACCCCCGTATCCTCTGTAACCTCCGTATCCACCTTCACCCCCGTATCCCCCGTAACCCGGATACGATTGATGCGTCGGGTAATATGGTTCATTAACAGGTGCATTCTCAGCACCGTATCCACTTTGTTGCACGTACGGAGATTCATACCCGTATCCGTAATCCGGATACACTTGATGCGCCGGGTAATTTGGTTCATCAACAGGTGGAGTGGGAGTCTTGTTCAAGTCTGGCAACTGTGTTTTTTTTATCAACAGGGACTCCAGACACAACCTCCTCCTCCTCATTGGCATCATTTGCTCCCCATGTGTCGTTAGAATAGCGATTACCGAAATAATTCTCGTTCCAAAATGATGACATTTTAACAAGATTGAACAAAAAACAGAACAAATGATTTTGGTTTGGGGTGTAAATTGTTTACTGAAGAAGAATATGAAAAACAGAAGAAGAGATGAACTGCGAATGGAAGATGAAAAGAAAGCAGAGCTAAATAGACTTTTAAATTTACTGAAATACGCAGCGTATAGATCTCTACTCCCCGTATTGCTTTATTCACGTGCATGGACAACATTGTATCAGTGTCAAATCAGTCTGACATACGCTGCGTATAGATCTATACGCAGCGTATAGGGTTACTTCTATACGCTGCGTAGAGATCTATACGCAGCGTATGTCAGACTGATTTGACATGGTACTAGGTTTGACTGTCTGGTCGTGTACCTGCCCCTTACATACGCTGCGTAGAGACTTTTACGCTGCGTATAGAGGTAACCCTATACGCTGCGTAGAGGTCTCTACACAGCGTATGTAAACCCTAAGTGTGTAGATAGCCTGCCAAGGTGTGCAAATAGTGTGAGCCCATTGGAATTATATTAGGAACCCCTCTAACCCTTTGAAACTTAAAAATTCCTACACACACTTCATTCCATTCTAAAAAAACGATACTCTCCAGTTTTTCTAAACTATTCTAAATTTCGACAAAAATTTTCTACACTAAACCATTTTTTAATATGGATTTATCATCGCCGTAGTCCGATTCGAAGGAAGACGGGCATTTCATGAAGACATGCAAATTATCAATCGAGTTTTTAACTAACATCGCCGAAAGTAGTTCTAGTTCGCAACCATTTGAACGAGAGCATGAGACGGCTAATGAACGTTTAGTACGTAAATTTTTAAAAATCTCCTTTATGATGCAACTCTTTTTAGACAACGTTTTCACATGAATTAGCGACTTTTGTGTATGAATAATTGGAGATTTGGAGTAAGTGTACGATTTTTTCCAACAAAGAAATGATATTAAAGGGAAAATCGATTTCACGACGTTACAAAAGTGTAAGTTCACTATTCGTAATAAATAAGTATAAAATAAAAACAACGAATGATTAAATAATGACTGATACAGCCCCAACGGTGGCCATCCACAACGTCCCCTTGATAGTGTTAGGATGAAAAAAATTACGTCTACGTAGCATTTAAATAGAAAATTTTTATATTATTTAGTTTACTATGCGAGTATAAAGTCTTGTTAATATTAGTTCGTTCAATACATAAATGAACGTCGCTCAATTTGTAAGCATTAATTATAGTATACTGGTATAATGATAACCTTAAAACATAGTTGTGTATTAAGAAGCTAAAATAGATTAAATTAGAAAGCAACCACACCAAATAGATTCCACGATGAGGTGGATGTTCTATCAAACTTCAACATCAATATGTACACAATTCATTTGGAAACATGCATCCAACTTTTATCGTTTATATATACACATTTTCCTTCATTCTTATAAGATTAATGTTTGTTGAAGATACACAAAGAACGATTATTATGTCCATGTTTTATTATTATAGTTATAACTTTGTAGCCATATTATGAATATAGTTTTAAACAAGTTGAGAGATTTATTGATAACAATATGTTTATAAAAAAACCTTGCAGAAAACATGGGTCATGATTCATGAAACACCAAATTAGATTCTACACAATTTTCTAAAACAAAAACTAATCCCTCGTGGGACCCACACTTGTTGTGCATGGACCTGATCAAACGATATCAAGTATGGGTCCCACATGCATGTGGGGTCAGCAATTTCCATCGTTCATTTTTCTTTTTCATTTTTTTAGTCATGCTGTGTATCATTATTATTAATTGTATTATCTGAAAATAAATATGATACTCCATAGTTTAATTTCAATTAAAAATGTATTATGAGTTGTGCTGCGTTCATAAACATGGTTAGTGTAATGTTCTTTTTTTGATACTTGTTAAACTTTAATCATATTTCATGACTTCTACTATGGTCCACATGTTTTTATTACTTGTATATGTAACTAAAAATTCCTTAAATATTTTGGTGCATATAATTAATTTAAATTTAATTTTTTTAAACTAAGAGGGTGTTTGATTAATAGATTTTATAAAGAATTAGAATTTCATTAAATGAACTGAAATTATAATATGTCAAAGTATATTAGATATGTGAAATTGAATTTATTAAAACGTCTAGTGTAACATGTATCTACACGTTATCTCTTACACATATCAAAGTTCGCAACTTTATTCTTCAGGGGTTTTAGACGCTATTTTACAGTGCGCCAAAGCCATCTGTTTTGTATAACATTTGAAATTTCAAGTACAATTGTTGTTTTGAAAACTAAGTCAATAACTTGTAAGTTATCACTTGCAAGTTCTCTCCAACTCTACCAAGGTCCACTAGGTCGCTTTGTTGGCTAAGTTCCTTTCAAAAGTCTTATGTCAGTACTGATATTTTGTTAACACACGTATGTATATGTTGGGATTTTTTTTTGAGTCATAGGAAGACTTAAAGGAATGAATTTTGATAAAAGTTTGGTTGTTTCACATAGGAGAAATTTAGAACCCCACAAGAGCTCAATAGGGTGCAATTCACCCTTTTACACGTGATTCGTTACTCTGAACGATGAGTGTAATGTGGTGATTTGGTAGCGCGCTTTTGGTGAAACAGTACGTATAGAGTTGCATGCACGGGTGATGTAACACCTCGCAAAATCATGTCCAATGCAGTAACGACATGTGTCATAAACCCTGATCATGTTAAAAGTTAACTTGAGGGACTAAAGTTGTCAAACAGTGTAAAGATGTATGTGGAAGGACCAAAAGTGTCAACATGCCGAACTTGTGCCTCTGATTGACCTCATACGATGTTCGTATTCCTTATTAAATAAATTGTCGGACACAAGAAGCCGTTTGTGCTTAAAACCAAAAATCTACAACACACAGGTGTTAAAAGTGTCAACATGTTAATTTTTACCTCTGAGTGGCCTTTTAACGATCCCGAGACTTTGTAATATTTTATTATACTCTCACGATTGTCGGATAATGATTTCGTGGAGTTTCGATGCAAATAAATGATTAAAGTTGCAAATCCCAAGAAAAAGGATTAAAAGCGTCAACAAGGTGAAGCTAGTGTTTCCGGATACCGTTTAACGAAACCGGACCTAACGCTGTTTGATTATACCCTTAAGATCATCCACAAACTAACTAGAGGGGTTAGAAGTGCCTAAAATGAAAGTTGTTATGCATAAAAAGGTGCAGGGACCAAAGTTGCCAAGAAAGAAACTTAGTTGCTCGTCACCTAAGGCGTCGCGCTGCGCGACCATAAGACCCCTATGCCATCGCGCGACGCGACGACACCATTTTGACAGACTACATGCACAGGTGCAGGTTTCTGCATGTTTATTCTCCAATCTAACCATAACTCGAATTCTATGGTTTCTAAAAACCACCTTGGACACTTGTACTCATCAGAAAACATCTAGTACCAGTTGGGATGATCTGGAGCTGCTCTCAAACACTATAAATAGAGCATTGAAGCTGCCACAATTCTTGTTCATTTCAAGTTTTTCACTTTCTCTCAATTGCTCAAGCTTAGCATCCTGACCATTAAGGAAGCTCTCTAAGTTCAAATTTTCGTGCTAAGGACCCTTGTAAGTGTTCTTGGCTCCTGTAGTTTAGTTTTTATTAGTCTAAGGACCGAAAGTCAAAGATAGCGTAATTCTGCTTTGACTGATAGTTTAATCTTAAACGGTCCAGCCATAATTCTAAACGAATGTGGCTATGTGTTGGTAATTATGTAGGTGTTAATCCCTCAAAAGGGCACCTCCTAATTATCACATTTGCTTAGTCGATTGTCGGGTCAAAGTAATAAACCGAAAAGTCAAACGAGTCAATTTTTACAAAAGAATTCATAACTGATAATGTAGAAGCTATAAAATACGTTTTATCACTTTAATAACGTGGTAAATATTATAAAAACATGTTTAGGTGTGACAACTCGAGATTTCAAGGTTTTTCTTTTACGCGTTACTTGTTCTATAATTCAGTCATTCATGGTGTAACATGTACGTGTTATTAGTATGGTTAATGTAATGCATTATTATGTCTTAATGATTAATATTTAGACATGAAATCACATGGGTTGTTGTTCACGTGAATGAGTCTGACACACTTGCTTGGGTCGATCAATTCAAAAGTCTGTCAATATTTAATCTAGAAATGTGAGTCTCAGAAATCAAATGGACCGACACTTTGATTAAATCAAAGTCACCACTCTTTGCCAACAACAATACTGTCAAACATAGAAAGTTAAAAAACATGTATTGGACCGATTATTTTATAACACAAGGGCCACCAACATTCAAAACAAATCACATGGTGCCAGACAATTGTCTTGGGCCGATATATGCATGCAAACAATTAATGAATTGGACTTTTATGATTGATGCACATGCAATATAGATCTATAGATGCCTTATACATTGGATCATGTTTACTATGTTAGTATCAGTTTGTTGGCTCAATGTTTGAGTATTCGATAAATACCTTTGATGACGAAACAAGTAGTGATTGATGCCCGACGAAACTTGTGGAGTCTTGCTCGACGAAACTGAGTTTCGCCATATGCTTGTTCGACGAAACTATGAAGTTTCGCCACACAGGTGTGGGCTCGTGGCCCAGGTAAGGCCCAGTTAATAACGTCATCAAAATATAACGTTGAATGCGTTACTTAGCTAAATCAGTAAATGGCATCGTTGGATGGAACTTTTGGGAGGGTTACGACTGTGGAACTTGAACGTGTATGAGCTTTGTAGCTCACTATCGACTTTAACTTACCTGATCAGATTTGCTCTGTTCAAGCTGGAGAGCTGAAGGGAGAAGATTTTCAAGTTGAACCTATGCGGGGCACTGAGGAGCAACCTTGGCAGGCCGGACGATATTCGCTACCTCATGGAATGAATGTGGATCTCATTATTCAGTAACTGTAGGACATTTGTGTTACGCAAAGCACCCCGGCCTCGATACTCTAGTCGTCTGGGTTTTGATGAGAGACATTAGGATTTATAAGCCTTGTACTGGTAATCGGGCATGAAGGCCCACCTAGCTATGCATGGGAAGGATGTTTGCCTGGTCGGGAAGTCAAGGTACAGTATCAGCAACTAGAAACACCCATATGGAAATGAGAACAGACTGCCATGGAATCTGGCACTAGTCTAGTTGCAACTCGAAACAGAAACAGTATCACTTGGGTGATCGTTGATTGTCTCCCACTACCAGCACGTCTTCTTGCAATTAAGGAAACGGACGAGTCTTCACAGCTGTGAATGCTCCTCTGAGAGAGGCGGCTTTTAGGCACGAGGTGCCAACTCCTGTTACCTCTGGTTTTGATCTAAACCTGATTTATGACAGGCATTACACAACACACTTGGCTCACGTCTAGACATGAGTATTACTTATCACTGTAGAACAACCGAGAAGAGTAACGGACCATCCGGACACATGAAGACATGCTGCGAGCATGTGCGTGATTGATTTTAGTAAACATTTGGAAAGGACACTTATCTTTGGGAGAGCTCTACTGCAGTTGTCACCATATTAGAACGCATACAGCTCTGTTTGAGGCATCGCATGGACAGTAACGTTAATCTCCTTGTTGGATTAAGGTGGGTGACAACCTAATCACAGATCCAGGACTTATACTCGAAACTCTTAAAGATTGCTTGGATCGGAAATTGTTTGATGGCAACGCGTGACTGTCAGGAAAGCTGATAAGTTTAAGAAACACTGGGAGTTCGCTGTAGGCGAACGTGTCGTATTCAAAAGTCTCACCCTGGGAGGGTGCGGTATGCTATAAACAACGTGGCAAGTTTAGTTTACGATGTGTTGGGATATCCGGATCTCTGAAACGAATCAGTGACATGGCTCACAAACTCGAGTTAACTGACGAAATGGGATAACGTTCGTGATGATACTTATGCCTCGAATTTAAGGCAGTGTTGTTCGATGAAACACTTGTGATACCTTTACCAGAGTCTAAGGTTATCTGACCAGTTGTAATTATCGGGGAATCTATCGAAAACATGGACTAAGAAGTCAAGGTTCGGTAGCATAAGTTGTATGACAATCGTGAGAGTTCGTTGAAACTCAAGACGTGGACCAGAGTTCACGCGGGAACGTAAGGACCTGATAAAACTCTAATATCCTCAATTGTTCAGGTGGTTGAATCAACTGTTGCTATCATTGGCGAATTTCGGGACGAAATTCTCTCTCAAGTTGGGGATGATGTGGTACCCGAGGAAACTCCACAGTCATCCTAGTCTAGCACTTTGCCGCTTTGTGTTACCTTTGAGTTACCGTGTCACTTGCCGCTTTGTGTTACCTTTGAGTTACCGTGTCACTTTTGGTTTGCTTATCAAATTTCGGGACGAAATTTCTTTCAAGTTGGGGATGATGTGACAACTCGAGATTTCAAGGTTTTTCTTTTACGCGTTACTTGTTCTATAATTCAGTTGTTCATGGTGTAACGTGTACGTGTTATTAGTATGGTTAATGTAATGCATTATTTTGTCTTAATGATTAATATTTAGACATGAAATCACATGGGTTGTTGTTCACGTGAATGAGTCTGACACACTTGCTTGGGCCGATCAATTCAAAAGTCTGTCAATATTTGATCTAGAAATGTGAGTCTCAGAAATCAAATGGACCGACACTTTGATTAAATTAAAGTCACCACTCTTTGCCGACAATAATACTGTCAAACATAGAAAGTTCACAAACATGTATTGGACCGATTATTTTATAACACAAGGGCCACCAACATTCAAAACAAATCACATGGTGCCAGACAATTGTCTTGGGCCGATATATGCATGCAAACAATTAATGAATTGGACTTTTATGATTGATGCACATGCAATATAGATCTATAGATGCCTTATACATTAGATCATGTTTACTATGTTAGTATCAATTTTTTGGCTCAATGTTTGAGTATTCGATAAATACCTTTGATGACGAAATAATTAGTGATTGATGCCCGACGAAACTTGTGGAGTCTTGCTCGACGAAACTGAGTTTCGCCATATGCTTGTTCGACGAAACTATGAAGTTTCGCCACACAGGTGTGGGCTCGTGGCCCAGGTAAGGCCCAATCACACGTCAGTCACATATACCCTTTATTCGCCTATCTTTACATAAGATCACAACCGAACCCTAGGCTCTCTTCTTCCCTCTACACTTGACGGCGACCACTACATCTCTCAAAACCTTTGTTAGTTCATCTCGTAACCGGTAAGTGTGCGGCTATCCGATTAAATCTGCTTGTTTTCATTGTGTGTGATTGCTTTATGTGATGCTTGTTATGAATTCAGGATCTGTGATTCTATAGTCATGCCAACTAGGGTTTGATAGTTTACTTCTAAAACAGTTTGAATAGAACACACTTAATGGAAATCCTATGTCTTGCATACAATCACGACCACTGCACCAAACAGGTGGGTTTGTTGTTGTTGGAATATTATGCCACTTGTGGGTTATGAATATCTAATGAATCGGGGTTACCCATTAACGATCACTGATTTAATGACAAGTATAGGTTCAGGATCAAATGATAATCGGAATTATGTGAACGTAATTGATGATTGAGTAATGATTTCAAGATGATGAATGAAACAGTTTCAGTAGGGTTTCGCATGACTAGTAACTTATGAGACAACGACGAAACGTATTAGAGTTTCGTCATAGTGGCGCACGACGAAACATGATAGGGTTTCATCACAACTGGAACACAACGAAACTATGAAGTTTCGTTGCATGGGGGGGGAAGGTTTCGCATGATCAGTAGGTAAGGAGGGTTAAGTTAACTGCATGAACCATAGAAATTTGTTAAGCTAATAAGGCCATCGTACCCACTGTTGATGACATCCATTAATGATTATGTTAATAAACATGTTAAGTGTGGACTAGGTTGACTTTTGTGTTGGATGATTATGATTATATTAATTAAACAATGATATCAAATGTTAATGATAATACGGTTAATGGTGCTCACTGTTAACAATGTTTAGTTATGAACAAGTGACATAAGTAGGCTTTTACATCCAGCACCCTAACTGTTAAGCAATATTGCGAAACATACATATGATTGGTGGACGTAATAGAGTCATGTAACTCTTGTGTGTTATTCGGAAACTGTTACTTGAATGCATGCTACGAATATAAATGTAAACTTGTACATTGCGAACGCAAACTGATTATGTGTACGTGAACACATAGGCTTCGATTAACTGAGTGTGAACAAGTAATTAATCAAACCGAGCAAACCAAGGTGAGTTCACTGCTCTTTTCCAAGCATGCATCCCGGGAAGGGATATGGGGTAACGTTTTTAGGGAAGAATGTCAGGTTAATGGGATGTTTGTTATTACTCAGTTTCTATCATATAAGACCCCTTACATCTACCGATTGTTGCCGGGAAGGCAACGAGGTATTTAGTTGATAGCGCTATTAGGTTTGGCACCCTCACACCGGGCCGGAATGGACGGGCGTGAACTATTTACCTTGACCACTTGACCAATGCTTTGATAGAGGCATTGGGGTTTGGGCAAACACATCTAGTAGCCACATACGGTAATCGAGTTAATAACATCATCAAAACATAACGTTGAACTGTTTTATACACACATCTGGTAACTAAACGCGTTAACAAAACTTTGAACTCACCAGCGTCGTCTAACACACTTGTCTGCATGCTTGCAGGTCTATAGGGTTATATCATGTGGAACATGCTGTCTGGAAGGCTGGAGTGGTCATGGGTCGTTATACTTGGAATCTCAATACGAGCTTAATGGTTATGTACACACGGTTTATGATACACTTAACAAATGAGATATGCTTCCGTTGTATACAATGAATGATATGTATCGTTTGTAACTCTTTATATTAATGAATGAAAGTTTTATTTAAACCTATCTAAGAGTTCAATGTGATTGGTGGCTTGGATCCTGGTACGTCACACGCCTCGCGGAGGTTTCCGCGTGGGGTATTTTGGGGGTGTGACATTAGGCATGTTCAACCCGATAATTCTGAGTTTAGGCTCGGTTCGCAACAGAAAGTCGCAAAAGTAGACTGTTGCTTTGACTTTCAGTTCTGAACCGAATTAGCTTAGTTTAGTTATGCCTTAGGGTTCCTTTGTGACCATATTATGTGTTAGTATAACCCTCTGAGGTTATACTACATGGTCCCATAGAAATCTGAGTTATTTACATGATTCCGTTAATATGCTTAAATTTGACTATTGTGCCCTTATATTATAAAAACAAGATTTTTGAATATATGAACATATAAATACCTTTGTTACTGATATATAAACATGTCAAATAAATTTGACATCCTTTTCTGGTCTCAAACTAAAGATATGCTAGATATCGTAAAATTAAACTTTTTATTAATTAAACTACGATTTTTAACATAAATCATGTTTAAACCCAAACTTTTACACCAAACTCATTACCTACTGTTTTGATATTATTTTTAGGGATTTTTGGAATTTTTGGTCAGATTATAAACTGACCATATCATTGAGTTCTCGTATAATTCGGTAAAAATGACGATAATACCCTTTTTGTTAATAAAATGAGATTAACATGTGATTTACATGCCAAACCTTTTCCTACTGATATTATATGTTAAATAAAATATTTTAAACATTTAAGGCTGATCAAAATCTCAGAATTCCTTAAACATCTCGAATATCGTCAATTACCGACTTTTACGATAATTAGGTGCATTGTATGGTTTAAAACCATATTTAACACCTAAGACTTGTTACCTACTGGTTTTAAAAATAAATTTTAATACTTTAGCAGTAAGTATAAGTCTTGAACTTAGAATTCCAAATTTGACCTTAAAAGCATATGTGAAATGACCAAAATGCCCCTACGGTGCATAGTTTGGCCATAAATGGTAAACCTCACATATGTATGATATCTTACTGATGTAACCTGATAAAATAAATATTTTTACTTAATGTTTTAGACCAGAACCTCAGTTTACTATTAAACCTCTTTTATACACTTTAAAATGACCAAAATTACCCTTTCGGGACTTAATTTGGTTTTAAATTCTTTTGGGGCATAATTATTGATATCCTACTGATATCATATCATATTTAAAGCATAATGACTTATGAAAATTGTACATGACTCATCCGGCTACCTGTTATGCATATACGCGTTCGGTGCGGTTATGTAACTAGTTTGCATAAATTAGCCAAAACGGGTCAAACCTTATCATTTTTATTTCAAAATCCAGAATGTATTTAGTTTACCCTTTTTATACAAGTCTTCATACTTGTCGGGTCTAAAATTACATTCCAATCCGGTCACCGCTTAATCTAGCGTTTCGTACCGTGAACTCTTCTTTAAACTAACCGGACTAAGTTTATAACTTAAATAAGACCCGTTAGGAATCTAAAGGTTAATAAAACCTTCGTTCTAGATTAAGAGCCCCGGTAGAAGTTATTTGCACTTGTTTGAATAGACTATACGGCTGGGTATACAAAATTTACATTTTAAGCTCAGGTAAATACTTTTAACTTATTTTCCCTTATACGGGCTTGGGATACGGTAAATTATTACCGCTTGGTCGGGTGTAGAAACCTTTTTAATAGGATATGATTAAATTGTATAATCTCGTTTTAATCAGTATTGCTTGATAACATATAACATTGGGGGTCAACGACCGTGTCCTGGATATCCTTGGCTCATTTAAAAAGCGTAAATGGCCACGACTTAAGCACGGGGTGTAGGCATACACCTGTCTGTTGCGTGTGTAAAAGATATGCTTATTTGCTGGGGTGACCTGTCGTGAGTTTATATTCGTGGTGTGTTGTTTAATCTTGTTCGGTTTATTTATTCCGGCCATAAATGTTGGACAAACATGTAAATATGATACAAGATTGTTATTAATATAATTTTCCCAAGTTATAAAAATATTTGTGCCTTGTGCATTTAAATCAGTTTTCATAAATGCTTTCAAAAGAGTCAGTTAATTGTATTTACCAGTGTAAACTGACGTATTTTTCAAAAAGACTAAGTGACATGTACTGTACGTAATTGACTGGGAGCTCTGGGCGTTTGTTAAAGAATCTTGCGAGTTCTGAACGCTTAAAGTCTGTTGAACAATATTTTATATTTCTGTTTTAGATCCGCCTGTGGACCCTCTTACAACCGTCTGTATAATATTTATTTATACTTTGCTTTTCGGTTTGTAATAATATTTTCTACCAAGACTTCCGCTGTGCATTAAATTGTGATTATTTGACTATGATGATATCAACTACGTCACGATACTCCCCGCCGGGCCCACCGGTAATACATGGAAATATCGGGGTGTGACAGGTTGGTATTAGAGCCAACATTGAGTGAATTAAACACTGGCCTTTTGTGTTTAATCTCAATGACACAGTTGCACATTCCTTGACTTCCGAGTCTAGACTTGAACTAGGAATGATCTCATCCCTTTTGAGTATACATTGTTTTCGATATTTATGTATTTCAGGAACATGTCGCCGAGTAAAGCTGCCATTGGAGGAAGCTCTCCAAACCCGAAGTCTAAGAATGTTAAGCTTCGTACCACAGCTCGAATAAGCGTACGACCAGTATGGAGGAAGGACCTTTTTGGACCCATTCCCAAAATCAAACCAGTTGAAACCATTAACCATATTGCAAATTCTGTAACTAAGACTTATGAAACTTCAAATGAGAAGCCTACATCGAAGGAGTCCATACCAACAGTCCCTGAGTCTCCTACTTAAAAAATGATACCTATGGACCCAAATGATCCATATTTCTTACCTCCAAGTCTTGGAATCCCAAACTTGGATTATTCCTGTCCTGACCCTATTCGTGATCCATATTATTTATTAACCATAGAATCCTTGGATTCCACTTTTGCAAAGGTTCCTAATATGGAAGATTTTGACTATCCACCAAAACCTTCAATATCTGTACCGCACACAGTGAACCAAGGAGAAAACTTTCAGAGATAAAATGAAGAAGAAACTCCATTTTGTTGTATTTCATTTCTCTAATAGTCCCTATTAGGACATTTTTATCTTTTAAGTCCCTATGTGGACAAATTTAATTGTTTAAAGACCCGTTTAGGGCAACTATTGTAATTCTTAGGACTTACTATGAAAAGTTTCCTTTTTGCAATTACTTTTGGCATTAAACATATATATACATATATATTATGTCCCAAATCAAAATATCATTTTTATAATTGATCTGCCGTTAAAATATCAAAAGAAAATCTTAAGGGTATAACCTAGCCCATATGTCATTTTAGACATGGCCGTGATGGTAAAGCCTTTTAAGATAATAAATCCGTGTTAACACCTAAGAACGTGTTCGCACTCTTGACAAATGAGGTTCGAGAAAATCACACTAGTCATCCTTATATTGGATTCTTCCAATTCCTCATTTAGCCCAGTGATCTAGAAATCATGGCTTATATCATCAAATGCGATGATCATATTATAAACATCCATTAGTGATGAAGTGCCTACGGGCTATACTTATTGTCCAATAAGACAAACGACAGTTGTAGTCTATGACTCCCTGTCAAGAAAGGTAATGAACTATGTTCAAACCTTAAATGCCTCGATCCTATAAGATCATGGCTTATAAATTAAAAATGTCCTTATGACTAGGCCTTTGTGCCACCATGATATCCCAAATAGTGTATAACTGGGATTAATTATAATGAAAAATTTAAATAAACTAAATTATCAAATTAACCAAATATGGTCTATTTATACCATGGTTAATGAATCACCGAAAATGATGATTCCAAAGTAGACCGCTAAACAAATTATTGTCAATTGTTTTATAGCAATCAAGCTCAACAATGGCTGAATCTGAAGAAGTTAATAGTCATCCCAATGTGAGGAATGATAACACCAGAATGAATGTAACTGGTGGAGATCTACAAGCATTGATAGACAATGCTGTCACTAAAGTCGTTGGCAGAATGTTCAAATAACCAAGTAATACTCACACCAAGACACAGACTGTGGCTCATTCAAAGCCCCCTTCCAAAACACATACATCAAAGAAAGACGATTCTCGGCATTCGTTGAATCAGAAAAGTCTGCCGTCTAAGCAAATTGTGCTTAATCAGGAACTGCGTTCACAGACTTGTTCTTACAAATACTTCGTCCCTTGCAAGCCAAGGGATTTTTCTGGTGAAAAAGGTGCCATAGACTGTATGACATGGCTTGATGAAATGGATACCGTTGTGGATATCAGTGGATGCGGTGAGCAGGATATTGTCAAGTTTGTATCCCAGTCTTTTAAGGGTGAGGCATTAGCTTGGTGGTGGTCGTTAATCCAAGCCACGGGGAAAATCCCACTCTGCAACTTGTCATGGATGCAATTTGTGGCACTGATCAAAGAAAACTTTTATCCTCAGCATGAGGTAGAGAAGTTTGAAACAGACTTCCTGACCCTGGTCATGAAGAATTTGGATTGCCAAGCTTATGTCACAAGTTTCAACACTATGTCAAGACTTGTTCCCTATTTGGTTACACCAGAATCTAAACGCATAGCGTGTTTCATTGGAGGCCTGGCCCCGGAAATAAAAGGAAATGTTAAAGCTTCCAGGCCTACCACATATAGGTCCATGGTGGATTTATCCTTATCCCTCACTCTTGATGCAATAAGGAATAAGTCTGTTAAGACTTCTGATGAGGGAAAAAGGAAAAGGGAAGATGAGAGATCACATAACTCCGAGAAGAAAAGGAAAGGAACTTCCGAGCAAAAGAAAGGTTCCGAGTTTCAGAAAAACACAAATCAGTCAGATAACAGACCCAAGTGCAAAAACTACAGAAAGCGCCATCCAGGAAAGTGCACGATAGACCCACAGGCTAAACTCTGTGGAATTTTCAAGACAAAGGGACATAAGACTTTAGAGTGCAGAGATTTGAAAAATGCAACTTGTTACTATTGTAACGAGAAAGGGCATATCAAGACCAACTGCCCCAAATTTGCAAAGAAGCCTGAAGAGACCAAGAAGACAAACGCTCGAGTTTTCCAGATGAATGTCCAGGAGGCAGTGCAGAATGAAAATGTTATAACAGGTACTTTCCTCATAAATGATGTTTATGCTAGAGTTTTATTTGATTCTGGCGCAGATAAGTCCTTTGTAGACAACAAATTTTGTAAACTGTTAAATCTGCTTGTTAAAACTCTAGACATAAAAAATGAGGTAGAATTGGCCGATGGTACCTTAGAGACTGCTTCAACAATTTTAGATGGATGTTTCATATCCATTAGGAATCACTCTTTTTCGTTGTCTTTGTTACCAATGAAATTGGCAGGATTCGATATAGTCGTAGGCATTGATTGGTTATCTCATAACCAAGCCTAAATTTCTTGTGATAAAAAGCAAGTTCTTATCAAGACCCCTTATGGTGAATCAATTACTATTCAAGGAGATATGCAGTATGGATTGCCTGAACAAGTATCAATGCTTAAGGCATCTAAGTGTATGAAGAAAGGTTGTGTCATTTACATGGCACAAGTGACCGTGGATGTGCCAAAGCCCAAGATAGAAGATATTCCTGTTATTTCCGAATATTCAGACGTTTTTCCTGAAGAATTACCTGGTTTACCTCCAAACAGACAAGTGGAATTCATAATTGATATTATTCCAGGAGCAGCACCAGTTGCAAGAGCTCCTTATCATCTGGCACCGACAGAAATGAAGGAATTAAGAACGCAGTTGGATGATCTATTAGAGAAAGGCTTTATTCAGCCAAGCTCGTCCCCTTGGGGAGCGCCTATTCTATTTGTGAAAAATAAAGATGGCTTAATGCGTCTATGCATTGATTATCGTGAGCTAAACAAAGTTACAATCAAGAACAGATATCCATTGCCCAGGATCGATGATCTATTCGATTAGCTACAAGGGGTAAGTTTCTTCTCAAAGATCGATCTGAGGTCGGGATACCATCAGTTGAAGGTCAGAACCGAAGATGTACACAAGACCGCCTTTAGAACAAGATACGGCCACTACGAGTTCCTAGTGATGCCTTTTGGGCTCACTAATGCACCTGCAGCATTCATGGATCTCATGAATCGAGTTTGCAAGCCATATTTGGACAAGTTTGTCATTGTTTTTATTGATGACATACTCTTAAACTTCTGCAACAAGAGAAGCTCTACACAAAGTTCTCTAAATGTGAATTCTGGCTTCGAGAGGTCCAGTTTCTTGGACATGTGGTAAGTGAGTGTGGCATCCAGGTGGATCCCGCTAAGATTGAAGTGATTATGAATTGGCAAGGGCCTAAGACACCTACAAAAATTCGCAGCTTCTTAGGTTTGGCAGGTTACTACAGGCGTTTCATCGAAAATTTCTCAAGAATTGCTGCACCTTTAACTTCGTTAACTCGCAAGAACGTAAAGTTTGATTGGGGTCCCAAACAACAAGAATCTTTTGAGGTTCTTAAGCAGAAACTAAGCAATGTTCCTGTTTTGACATTGCCAGAAGGGATAGAAGAGTTTGTTGTTTATTGCGACGCATCGCACACTGGTATGGGTTGTGTGCTTATGCAGAAAGGTAAGGTGATTACCTATGCTTCACGTCAACTTAAGGTGCACGAAAAGAATTACACCACCCATGATTTGGAATTGGGTGCCATTGTATTTGCACTAAAACTTTGGAGGCATTACCTATATGGAACCATGTGTGTGATTTATTCAGATTATAAAAGCCTTCAACATCTGTTTAACCAGAAAGATCTCAATATAAGGCAATGTCGTTGGATAGAAACATTGAACGACTATGATTGTGAAATTTGCTATCACCCGGGCAAAGCGAATGTTGTTGCTGACGCACTAAGCAGGAAAGAAAGGATTAAACCCATTAGGATCAATGCTAAAAGCATTGAACTAAATAATAGCTTGAATGAAAGACGGTTAGCTGCACAGAAGGAAGCTATACTAAAAGCTAACTTTCCGAATGAGAAATTAGGCGTAACTGCTGACCAATTATCCTATGGCAAAGATGGAATCCTTAGATTGAATGGCCGAATCTGGGTTCCAATTTATGGAGGACTAAGAGACGTGATCCTCCAAGAAGCCCATAGTTCTAAACATTCAGTTCATTCGGGCAGTGATAAGATGTACCAGGATCTGAAGGCAAATTATTGGTGGATAGGTTTGAAGAAATCCATAGCCACTTATGTGGCTAAATATCTGACATGCGCGCAGGTTAAAGCTGAGCATCAAAAGCAGTCAGGTTTACTGCAACAGCCTGAACTTCCCACTTGGAAGTGGGAAATGGTAACTATGGATTTCATTACCAAGTTACCAAAGACGAAACATGGGAATGATACAATATGGGTCATAGTCGATAGATTGACGAAGTCAGCTCATTTTATACCCATCAAGGAGACGCATAGCTCCTATAAACTAGGCCATCTATATGTGGATAAGATTGTATCTCTCCACAGAGTGCCAGTATCTATTATCTCTGATAGGGATACCAGATACACATCTCATTTTTGGAAAAGCTTTCAGCAATCTCTAGGCACTTGTTTGAATTTCAGTACTACTTATCATCCTCAGACGGATGGGCAAAGTGAGCGTATGATTCAAACACTTGAAGACATGCTCAGGGCTTGTGTTATTGACTTGGGTGGAAGTTGGGATGATCATCTTCCTTTGATTGAATTTTCATACAATAATAGTTATCATTCGAGCATCCAAGCCGCGCCTTTTGAGGCCTTATATGGAAGGAAGTGCAGAACGCTAGTTTGTTGGGCGGAAGTTGGAGAAACCCAACTGTCAGGACCTGATATAGTCCTTGAGATGACGGATAAGATTGTTCAGATCCGTGACCGTTTGAAAGCTGCCAGGGATAGGCAGAAGAGCTACGCTGATAAGAGGCGCAAACCTCTAAAATTTGAGGTAGGTGATAAAGTACTACTAAAAGTGTCACCTTGGAAAGGTGTGATGAGGTTTGGTAAAAAGGGCAAGTTGAGCCCAAGGTATATCGGACCATTAGAGATCATCGAATGTGTCGAAAGCATGGCCTATAAGCTGAATCTACCAGAAGAGCTTAGTGGAATTCACAATGTGTTCCACATCTGCAATTTAAAGAAATGTCTAGCTGATGAGTCGCTAGCAATGTCTCATAAGGACGTGCAGATTGACGAAAGCTTAAAGTTTGTTGAAAAACCTTTGTCGATCGAGGATCGACAGGTTAAGAAGCTTCGAAGAAAGAATGTGCCAATTGTAAAAGTTAAATGGGATGCCCGTAGAGGCCCAGAATATACGTTGGAAGTTGAATCCACAATGAAACAGAAATACCCTCATTTGTTTCAGTAAATCTCGAGGTCGAGATTTCTTTTAAGGGGGTGAGGATGTAACACCTCGCAAAATCATGTCCAATATAGTGATGACACGTGTCAAAAACCCTGATCATGTTAAAAGTTAACTTGAGGGACTAAAGTTGTCAAACAGTGTAAAGATGTATGTGGAAGGACCAAAAGTGTCAACATGCTGAACTTGTGCCTCTGATTGACCTCATATGATGTTCGTATTCCTTATTGAATAAATTGTCGGACACAAGAAGCCGTTTGTGCTTAAAACCAAAAATCTACAAAACACAGGGGTTAAAAGTGTCAACATGATAATTCTTACCTCTAAGTAACCTTTTAACGATCCC
Organism: Helianthus tuberosus; assembly: GCA_030545235.1. Taxonomy (NCBI): domain Eukaryota; kingdom Viridiplantae; phylum Streptophyta; class Magnoliopsida; order Asterales; family Asteraceae; genus Helianthus; species Helianthus tuberosus. The sequence continues at coordinate 25,211,813 of CM060441.1, forward strand.
GAGACTTTTTAATATTTTATTATACTCTCATGATTGTCGGATAATGATTTCGTGGAGTTTCGATGCAAATAAATGATTAAAGTTGCAAATCTCAAGAAAAAGGATTAAAAGCGTCAACAAGGTTAAACTAGTGTTTCCGGATACCGTTTAACGAAACCGGACCTAACGGTGTTTGATTATACCCTTAAGATCATCCACAAACTAACTAGAGGGGTTGGAAGTGCCTAAAATGAAAGTTGTTATGCATAAAAAGGTGCAGGGACCAAAGTTGCCAAGAAAGAAACTTAGATTGCTGGTCACCTAAGGTGTCGCACTGCGCGACCATAAGACCCCTATGCCGTCGCGCGACACGACGACACCATTTTGACAGACTACATGCACAGGTGCAAGTTTCTGCATGTTTCTTCTCCAATCCAACCATAACTCGAATTCTATGGCTTCTAATGGTTTCTAAAAACCACCTTGGACACTTGTACTCATCAGAAAACATCTAGTAACAGCTGGGATGATCTGAAGCTGCTCTCAAACACTATAAATAGAGCATTGAAGCTGCCACAATTCTTGTTCATTTCAAGTTTTTCACACTCTCTCAATTGCTCAAGCTTTGGAGCATTCTCTGGAGCATCCTGATCATTAAGGAAGCTCTCTAAGTTAAAATTTTCGTGCTAAGGACCCTTGTAAGTGTTCTTGGCTCATGTAGTTTAGTTTTTATTAGTCTAAGGACCGAAAGTCAAAGATAGCATAATTCTGCTTTGACTGATAGTTTAATCTTAAACGGTCCAGCCATAATTCTAAACGAATGTGGCTATGTGTTGGTAATTATGTAGGTGTTAATCCCTCAAAAGGGCACCTCCTAATTATCACATTTGCTTAGTCGATTGTCGGGTCAAAGTAATAAACCGAAAAGTCAAACGAGTCAGTTTTTACAAAAGAATTCATTACTGATAATGTAGAAGCTATAAAATACGTTTTATCACTTTAATAACTTGGTAAATATTATAAGAACATGTTTAGGCATGTTCAACCCGACAATTCTGAGTTTAGGCTCGGTTCGCAACCGAAAGTCGCAAAAGTAGACTTTTGCTTTGACTTTCAGTTCTGACCCGAATTAGCTTAGTTTAGTTATGCCTTAGGGTTCCTTTGTGACCATATTATGTGTTAGTATAACCTTCTGAGGTTATACTACATGGTCCCATAGAAATCTGAGTTATTTACATGATTCCGTTAATATGCTTAAATTTGACTATTATGCCCTTATATTATAAAAACAAGATTTTTGAATATATGAACATACAAATACCTTTGTTACTGATATATAAACATGGCAAATAAATTTGACATCCTTTTCTGGTCTCAAACTAAAGATATGCAAGATATCGTAAAATGAAACTTTTTATTAATTTAACTACGATTTTTAACATAAATCATGTTTAAACCCAAACTTTTACACCAAACTCATTACCTACCGTTTTGATATTACTTTTAGGGATTTTTGGAATTTTTGGTCAGATTATAAACTGACCATATCATTGAGTTCTCGTATAATTCGGTAAAAAAACGATAATACCTTTTTTGTTAATAAAATGAGATTAACATGTGATTTACATGCCAAACCTTTTCCTACTGTTATTATATGTTAAATAAAATGTTTTAAATATTTAAGGCTGATCAAAATCTCAGAATTCCTTAAACATTTAGAATATCGTCAATTACCGACTTTTAAGATAATTAGGTGCATAGTATGGTTTAAAACCATATTTAACACCTAAGACTTGTTACCTACTGATTTTAAAAATAAATTTTAATACTTTAGCAGTAAGTATAAGTCTTGAACTCAGACTTCCAAATTTGACCTTAAAAGCATATGTGAAATAACCAAAATGCCCCTACGGTGCATAGTTTGGCCATAAATGGTAAACCTCACATATGTATGATATCTTACTGATGTAACCTGGTAAAATAAATATTTGTACTGAATGTTTTAGAGCAGAACCTCAGTTTACTATTAAACCTCTTTTATACACTTTAAAATGACCAAAATTACCCTTTCGGGACTTAATTTGGTTTTAAATTCTTTTTGGGCATAATTATTGATATCCTACTGATATCATATCATATTTAAAGCATAATGACTTATGGAAATTGTACATTACTCATCTGGCTACCAGTTATGCATATACGCGTTCGGTGCGGTTTATGTAACTAGTTTGCATAAATTTGTCAAAACGGGTCAAACCTTATCATTTTTATTTCAAAATCCAGTATGTATTTAGTTTACCCATTTTATACAAGTCTTCATACTTGTCGGGTCTAAAATTACATTCCAATCCGGTCACCACTTAATCTAGCGTTTCGTACCGTGAACTCTTCTTTAAACTAACCGGTCTAAGTTTATAACTTAAATAAGACCCGTTAGGAATCTAATAGGTTAATAAAACCTTCGTTCCAGATTAAGAGCCCCGGTAGAAGTTATTTGCACTTGTTTGAATAGACTGTACGACTGAGTATACAAAAATTACATTTTAAGCTCAGGTAAATACTTTTAACTTATTTTCCCTTATACGGGCTTGGGATACGGTAAATTATTACCGCTTGGTCGGGTGTAGAAACCTTTTTAATCAGGTATGATTAAATTGTATAATCCCGTTTTATTTAGTATTGCTTGATAACATATAACATTGGGGGTTAACGACCATGTCCTGGATATCCTTGGCTCATTTAAAAAAGCGTAAATGGCCACGACTTAAGCACGGGGTGTAGGCATACACCTGTCTGTTGTGTATGTAAAAGATATGCTCATTTTCTGGGGTGACCTGCCGTGAGTTATATTCGTGGTGTGTTGTTTAATCTTGTTCGGTTTATTTATACCGGCCCTAAATGTTGGAGAAACGTGTAAATCTGATACAAGATTGTTATTAATATAATTGTCCCAAGTTATAAAAATATTTGTGCCTTGTGCATTTAAATCAATTTTCATAAATGCTTTCAAAAGAGTCAGTTAATTGTATTTACCAGTGTAAACTGACGTATTTTTCAAAAAGACTAAGTGACAGGTACTGTACGTAATTGGCTGAGAGCTTTGGGCGTTTGTCAAAGAATCTTGCGAGTTCTGAACGCTTAAAGTCTGTTGAACAATATTTTATATTTCTGTTTTAGATCCGCCTGTGGACCCTCTTACAACCGTCTGTATAATATTTATTTATACTTTGCTTTTCGGTTTATAATAATATTTTCTACCAAGACTTCCGCTGTGCATTAAACTGTGATTATTTGACTATGATGATATCAACTACGTCATGATACTCCCCGTCGGGCCCACCGGTAATACGTGGAAATATCAGGATGTGACAGGTGCGTAGACACAAAGATACACCGGGTTCCCGGCCTACAGTGTCACACCCTGAAAATCACAGCGGAAGGTATACGTGGCGGTGGCAAAGGTTGATACCCATTAAATAAGTATTTAATGAATGTTATGTTATTTCATTTTTGGACAATTTTTATTTTTATGATATCATTATTTATCATAGTTTAGAAAAGAGTAAACACAACATAGTTGTTTTGATCCATCAAGGATCTTAATACATAGGTTCAAAACATTGTCCAAAACAAAAGCTTATTATGAAGTACATTCACCAAGCACACAACATCAGGAAATCGCGAAGCCTATGTACCTGAAAAACACGCTAACAAGTGTCAACACATTGGTTGGTGAGTTAAAAAATACATTTAAAAGTAAAATTTATCCCAAAATACTTAGTAGAGGGTGTCATCATCCAGATGGTGTTTTCACGTTCTCTAGAAAATCCGGGTCTGATGAGGATTTTGTCGTGGGGATCCCAAGGCCCCAAGATCATGCGATGGTTTTTGAGCTTAGGACCCCGCAGGGAGTGATGGGAAATGTCGCTCTCCTTGAACGTGTTTTCTCCCTTCCGGTTCGAATTGTTAAGAGCATCCCCCCAAGCTGTCGTTTGACATTTGCACAAACTTTGACAGGTGCCATCCATAAAGTAGTAGCTTCCCCTGGGACTGTTGAAAGTTGGGTCAAACTCTTGCTCTTACCCCGTTGTACCCTTAAGGTGGTTAAGCCGTCTTCCAGGCAAGAGCGAAGGTCGGGTAATCGAAAGTGCTTGCAATGTGATAGTATTTTGCGTGCCTTAGCTCGGTGGAAGGAGGGCTCTGGTTTTGAGGTTTTGATCAATTCCCTTCTTGCCGATAGTGGAGAAGGGGTCGTGCGTGGGAGGGAGGCACAACGGGAGATATATGAGGAGGTTAGCTCCAACATCAAGCAATCTCACAGGAAAGTGAGTGATGGTCACTTCACTGCTGCAGTTAAGGTGTTGTGTACCAGTGGGGTTGCTCCCTGGGGGGAATCTACCATGCAAGCCCTTATCGATAAACATGCCTTCGCACAGCCCCCGAACCTCCCTTCAACCCCTCTCTCCCAACCTGCGTTATCCGTGATGAAGACTGCGTCCACAGGTGTGTGAAATCTTTCCCGAAAGGGACATCTTGTGGGCGAGATGGCCTCCAGGCCCAACACCTGTTGGACGCTCTTAGCGGTGAGGGGTCGGCGAGTGCCTCGGGACTGCTTACTGCCATCACTGAAGTGGTAAACCTTTGGCTAGGGGGGTTATGTCCTAAGGTGCTCGCGGATTTTGTTGCTTCGGCGCCCCAAACCCCTCTGCTGAAACCTGATAATGGAATTCGCCCCATTGCTGTGGGGGCAATTTGGAGAAGATTAGTCTCCAAAGTAGCCTTGAAGAAAGTTGGGAAAGAAGTTGTTAAGTACTTGGGGGACTACCAATTTGGGGTGGGGGTCCCCAATGGGGCGGAGGCGGTGCTGCATAGCGCTAACAGGTTCCTTAATTCTTTTCATTCAAATGGCTCGCTGGCCATGCTTACGGTTGATTTTTCTAACTCTTTCAACTTAGTTGACCGTTCGGTTTTGCTTCGCAAGGTCCATAGCCATTGTCCTTCCATATTCCCATGGGTTCTATTTCTGTATGCTTAGCCTGCTAGGCTATACGTGGGGAATGACCGCATCGGGGCATTCACGGGGGTGCAGCAAGGGGATCCCTTGGGACCTTTGCTTTTTGCCCTAGCCTTACACCCCTTAGTGCTTCAGGTGCAGGAAAACTGTAAACTCCCCATCCATGCTTGGTACTTGGATGACGGGACGATTATCAGGGATGTTGTTCAGGTTGCTAAAGCTCTCGACATCATATGTTCGGAGGGTCCAGCCTTGGGGCTACGGCTTAATATTAGAAAAACTGAAGTATTTTGGCCGACATGCAACGGGGTGAAGGTCCAGCCAGGGCTTTTCCCCAGTGAGATTGGGAGGCCAGAGAGAGGTGTCAAACTGCTAGGAGGGGTAGTTAGCCGTGATGCCAGTTTTATTAGTGGTCTAGCGGCTAAGAGGGCAACGCGTGTTGTTGACATTATGGGACGCCTTCCCTTGTTGCGGGATCCTCAAAGCGAACTCCTCTTGCTTAGATCTTGTATGGGGGTTGCAAAGTTGCTATTTGGTTTGTGAACTTGCCTGCCCCCCTTTGTGGATGATGTTGTTTCATGTTTTGATAAAGGTCTTCAGGAGGTAATAGAAGACATTGTCGTATGTGGGGGTCCTTTTTTTGGTGAACTACCGTGGCGGATCGCGACCTTGCCAATGCGGCTTGGTGGGTTGGGGCTTCTCTCGGCCCGGGATGTGGCTGCCTATGCCTTTGTTGCTTCCAGGTCTCAATCTTGGGAGTTGCAGGACCACATCTTACTTAACAGTGGGGTTGCTAACACTGATCCGGATTATGCCAGCGCCTTGGAACGCTTGCATGAATCTCTACCTGACTTTGATCTTGGCGGTTTCTCTAACAAGGACACCACCCCCAAAAAGCCACAAAAAACTTTGGCGAATGCCCTTTGTTGTCGAATCGCACAAAGTTTGGGAGAAGATTTCCATTTGTCCCCTCACCAGAAAGCCGTCATTAAATGCCTACAGAGGCCTCACGCTCAGGATTTCTTAACTGTTATTCCTATTGAAGGTTTGGGTCAACGTATGTCAGCGGTGGAGTACCGGTCAATCCTTAAGTACCGTTTGATGATCCCCATATTCCCGAATGATGAAACTTGCCCAGTCTGCCATAAAGCATGCCTGGATAAATACGAAGAGCATGTGTTACACCGTAGAGAGTTGCCAAGGTTAAAGTATCGCCATGACTTTGTTCGAGACACGTTAATGGATATTCTCAGACGTGCAGGGATCTTGGCAAAGAAAGAGGCACCGGTAATTTTCTTACAGATCCGTTGGAGGGGAGATCCACCCTACGCCCGGCTACCGTGCTAGTTTTTGGTTGGGAGGGTGGGAAACATGCTTGTGTCGATCTCACATGTGTATCCCCCCTAGCCGGGTTCTGGGAAAATGGGTTTATGGCGGGGCAAGCGGTACTGAAAGTAGAGTCAAAGAAGGTGGAAAAGCACGTGAAAGCTTGTGAGGATAATCAGCATGCCTTTATCCCCCTGGCGTTTGATACGTTCGGCTCCTTGGAGCCGGAGGCAGTTCGGTTCTTGTCTAGAGTTCAGCGTGTGGTCCATAGCAACTTTTCGACCCCTCAGGGGCGAGGCTTTGTTTTTAGTAGATTAGGGTTTTCTATTCAGAAAGAGATGGCAGCGCACTTTGTTGCTCGTCTACCTGCTATCCTTATGTAATTTGCCCAAATTATTGGAATGAAATATATGAAAGTCTTCGAAAAGTGTCAAAAAAAAAACTTAGGAAAACTTTCTTATCAAAACTCCTTTTCAAAACCCTTATGTAAGTTTTCTTGTAACAAACGTCCTCTGAAAACAATTTATGTAAGTTTCTCATCTAAAACTTCCTATCAAAACATTGATAGGTTCAATTATTCTAATGCCAACTTTTCAAATACAAAAACTAGCTAAGAATATAACATATATCTCAACATCATAAGATCATAATCAATACAAGACAATACTTTCCAAAGTAATTCACCACCATATGACCAGAGCGACTGATCGACGGCTGGGTTGTCGAACTGATAGATCTATCAACACTCCTTCACCTTATACAAGGCTAATACTTATGGCGGTTGTGGGATTTCATGAAGAGAAAACGGGTATCACAAGATACCACTGTTGCGATCCTTATGTGCAATATATTGTCACACCCCAACCGATGGCGGAAACATCGGGGTGCGGCACTAAGCAATCAGATTGCCCATGAGATTCCATAACACTAGAATATTCCGATATATATTAGATTGATTCAAAACATTGTCTAACAGAATCCACAACCAAACACAATATCAAGTACAATCATCAGATTTGTTTCAAAGTTTCTAGATTTAACTAAGATGGGTTTCTAAGCAGCATCCTAGCAAGTTTCATGAGTCCTAGCATCCTGTCAGCCTGCAACATGTATTAAAATAGAGTCAGTACAAAATGTACCGACGAGTATACAAGTTTGAATATATAGCATAGTAGATTAAAAGACTCACATCCCTCATGTAAATGATAAAATAGTTTCAGCCATGCTAGTATTCGCAGTCCAAGTGATAGGCCAAGTGTCCCGATGCTTTGGTGATTTCCCAAGACTCAAGGAAAACTAGAATCCTCCTAAAAATACCCCCGAGAGTAATGGGGAGGTGCATCTCCTATAGCGCAACTATTGTTAAGGCGGAACTACACACTCTAGATTAAACGTTCACATAGCATAAAGAATCAAGAATCAAGAATCACAAGTTTCACATTCACATAGGATAGAGTTTAGATTCAAAAGTATCAAGTATCAAGTTTCATAGAATACGTGTTGCATCCCAAAAGTTTAAAACAAAAAGGGATTGAGTATACTCACAGTGATTGCTTAACAGTTAAGACTGTTATTGGATCAAAGGGAGCTCTTTAGGTTTAGCCTGATTAGATTATAACAAATAAGTGCCGGACAAAATAACAAGATTGCGCAAAGTTTCGGATCATCAGATGGCCGTTCGATCGGACGGCAGTCCGATAGGATTGCCATTCGATTGAGGTAACCATTGTGAGTGTAGGGACGGATTGCCATCCGATCGGATGGTCATCCGTACGGATGGCCATTCGATCCAAGTGTTGAGATTCCAAAATGTTAAGCCAAGAGTTTAACTCAAGTTACTTCGACCAGGTGGTCACCCGATCGGACAACAGTTCGATCGGATTGCCATTTGATCATGGAGGTTTCCAAAGTTTCAAAGTTTCAAAGATTCAAAGATTTAAAGTTTCAAAAAGATTCCAAGTGTTTTTAAAGGTTATGAGACACATGCTACTCCGATCGGATGGCCGTTCGATCAGACGGCAGTCCGATCGGATTGCCATTCGATTGGGAGACCTTGCCCCGTTCACACTCTTGTAAAATTTCTAAGTTTCGATTCTAATGATGACCGCACGGTACGTATTGAGACAATGGTTACCACATCAATATACAGCCAATCCGATCGGACAGTAATCACCCCAGTCCGTTCAGGTGTCTGTTTTTTATTGTGTTTATGTCGGAATCCGTACTCAGGTCATCTTCTTCGGCAACAATCCATTTCCAAACCGACTGCAGACTAATCATCAAGTCTACAGTCTGTTTAGGTCCGGATTCCACCGTTTCAAGTAAAGGTTTTAAGAAAAGATAGAACTTAACATGAGTTTTAGCTGAAAAGTTTAGATTTAGTAAAGATTCGGTGTAAAAACGCATGAAATTCCTTAGATTTGAGCTAGATCTTGACTAGGATAACATCACACCACAGTTTGTACAAACCGCCATGATGACGTCACCCTCAAGAACTCAAATCTCAGAGATTTCACGGTAAAATGCGTGATTTCAAAGGAGAGTAATGTAGAGAATAGTGTGTAGATTGAAGATGTACAAGAATCTAGTGTAAAACGTACTGAAATCGCCGAGAAATGGAAGAAAAGTGGGAGTGCGTGCGTCTTGGTCGAAGGAGGCTGTCACATCAGTGAGAATGATGTGACAGGCCTATTTGTAGTGTCAGAGAGGAAGGTTAAGGTGGTGTGGCATGGATCGGATGGCACTTCAATCGGATGGCCCTCCGATCGGATGGTCATCCGATCGGATTGCCATTCGGTCAATCCCATCCTTTCCGCATTCCCGTCTTTGTTTTGTTTTGCAAGTTAGATTAAGCGTTGCGTTGCGTATTATTGGGTAATAGTATCACATAACTAGATTATATCATTAGCACATTAGTTTCCAAGTTTCTTAGATTCCGCCAGTGACAAGTCTCCAGTCTCTCGTTCAACCAAGTCTCAAGTTGCACGAGTCTCAAGAGTCCAGCACCAAAGTATCAAGTATCAAGAATCATAGCTTCCAAGAATCAAGTCTCAAGTATCATAGTTTCCAAGAATCAAGCATCAAGAATCAAGTATCAAGAATCATAGTTTCCAAGTGTCAAGTGTCTAGAGTTAAGAATCAAGTCTCATAGTGTTAAGTATCAAGAGTCAAGATTTCAAGTATCAAGAATCTAGCTTAAGTATCAAAAATCATAGTATTAGGAATCATATATCACTGCATTAGATTCACATAGTATTAAAAGTGTCAAAACTCACATAGTTTAGGGACTAAAATTGACAATAGCTAAAAGTTCAGGGACGCAGGCGTTACAGTCTCCCCTCCTTTAGGAGATTTCGTCCCCAAAATCTAGGAAGAAGGCTGCTCGAAGAGTTGTGGATACTTGGTCTTCATCTCACTTTTAAGTTCCCAAGTGAATTCGGCACCGCGCTTTCCCTCCCATCGAACCTTGACTATGGGAATTTTGCTGCATCTCAGTCGCTTGACACCTTGATCCATGAGTTCGACCGGTTTCTCCACAAAGTGCACAACTTCGTCTATTTGCAAGTCTTCAAGTGGAACCTGCAGTTTCTCGTCGGCTAGGCATTTAGGTAGGTTAGATACGTGGAACACTGGATGTACGTTGTTTAGTTCTTGTGGCAGGTCGAGTTTGTACGCCACCTTGCCAATCCTTTCGAGTATCATGAAAGGACCCACATAGCGAGGAGCGAGCTTTCCCTTCTTACCAAAACGAACTACTCCCTTCCAGGGAGATACCTTGAGAAGAACTCGGTCACCAACATCAAATTCCAGAGGCTTGCTCCTTCTATCAGCATAGCTCTTTTGTCTGCTCCTAGCCTTGATCAAGTTATCACGGATCTGAAGAATCTTATCCGTTGTCTATTGAATGATTTTAGGGCCAGTAAATTACTTGTCACCAACCTCATGCCAGCTGAGAGGAGATCGGCACTTGCGACCATACAAAGCTTCAAAAGGAGCCATCTGAATGCTGGAATGATAGTTGTTGTTGTACGAGAACTCAATCAATGGTAAATGTACATCCCAGTTACCACCAAAGTCGATGACACAAGAATGGAGCATATCCTCTAGGGTTTGAATAGAACACTCGGTCTGTCCATCCGTTTGAGGATGAAAGGCCGTGCTAAGATTGAAATGAGAACCCATAGCGGATTGAAAGGTTTGCCAAAGACGTGAAGTAAAACGTCCATCACGGTCAGAGATTATGTCGATATGTATGCCATGACGGCATATAATCTCATCGGTATAAATTCGAGCAAGCTTCTCCACTTTATAATCTTCACGAATAGGAAGAAAGTGGGCTGATTTGGTCAAATGATCGACGATCACCCAGATACTATCGTGACCAGAAGGTGTTCGAGGTAGTTTGGTAATAAAATCCATAGCGATGCTATCCCATTTCCAAACAGGGATTTCAGGCTGTTCTAAGAGACCCGAAGGGCGTTGATGTTCAGCCTTCACTTTCAAACAAGTGAGGCATTTTGAGACATAGATGGCGATATCCTTTTTCATGCTCGGCCACCAATAGGTCGTACGCAAGTCATGGTACATCTTATCGGCACCAGGATGAATAGAGTATCGAGATTTGTGGGCTTCATTCATAATGAGCTCACGTAAGTTATCGCGATCCGGTACCCAGATGAGATTAAGGTAGTATTGAAGTCCATCAGGTTTAGTTTTAAGTTGATCAATCTTAGCGCCTTGGATTTCCACTTCTAGACTTCCTTCATTTGCCGCCGAATATTGAGCTTCATGAATACACGCATGGAGATCACTAGAGATACGAATAGCATTTACATGAGTTTTACGACTAAGAGCGTTAGCCACTACATTCGCCTTGCCAGGATGATAGCGAATTTCGCAGTCGTAGTCATTAAGCAATTCCACCCAACGTCTCTGTCGCATGTTCAGTTCCTTTTGCTCAAAGATATGTTGAAGGCTCTTATGGTCGGTGAAAACCACACACTTGGTACCATACAGGTAGTGTCGCCAGATCTTTAACGCAAACACAACTGCACCAAGCTCCAGATCGTGAGTAGTATAGTTTTTCTCATGCACTTTGAGTTGTCGAGAGGCATAAGCAATAACCTTGTCCCACTGCATGAGCACGCAGCCCAAGCCACGGTTCGAGGCATTACAGTATACCACGAAATCGTCATTCCCATCAGGGAGAGTAAGAACAGGAGCATTACACATGTGACAACCGTCAAAAATCCAGGTATCCGTACAATTAATTAATATTGATTAGTGCTTAATGACTGTGCTGAATTATAATTAATGACTTAAACTGCTTTCTGCTTACTGCAACATACTTACATATGCATCACATATTACATAACGCCATCTCATTATCACATGCAAACTTTACTGACATACATGATGCACAAAGCACAGTAAGCACAGTTAGCGGATAACTCAGAAAAATGCTGACGATGTTCAGTACATAGACAGACAGTGTTTGAGACCCCGTACGGGCCAGGGACAAGGTACAACACTAGTATGGTGTGTAGGGAAGTAAGGACCATAAAACTGCTTCACTAGGTGATAGTTTAAGTGCCGGAAAGTGCCTAAAACCCACATAAAGTGCAGAATTCTGCATATTTCTGCAAAATTCAGCAATTTAACAAACTAGTAACATGAAAAAATATGGCAGAATGGTCCTGAATGATTTCTTAAGTGTCGGGAATTAAAAGTGTCACAAAAGGGTACTTAAAGATCACTAAACGGAATAGTTTGACACTTTAACGAACCGGTATCTAACCGAACAACCGGACATTACCCGAAACACCAAAATTATACTAGAAGCATTGTTTTAATGTTTCTGAGCTAGTTGTGATCCCCGAACACCTTAACACACTATATAACATACCTTATGCATAACACCTAAACTAATACACTTAGTTTTCAACTAATTATCTAACTTATCATTTAAAATTACACTTAGACCCTTCCCCCCTTTTGTATGTGGACGGTCACCTAGTGACCCCACCAAAATCTCCACTAAATCTCATTGATCCTTCTTGATCCTCTAAAGATTGATTAAGGATATGCATGTACTATTGCCAACACATTATACAATGGTTAAAAGGTTTAGATGGTTATAAGAGAAGCAAGAGTTCTCATTCATCACCCACACTTCTCAACACCACAACTCTCCTCCTCTCTCCCTCCCTCTCGGCCGTGAACCCCCACCACCACCATCATCACTTCCATTCCATTCTCAACCATTTCCAAGTGTACTCAAGGTATAAGGAGCCATATTAGAAGGCTTGGTGCTTGTGGATCTTGAAGGACCTCTCCCGATTGCTATTATCCTCCACATTTGTCATCACCATCTCTTGTGTTCTTCCCTAGCCTTTGTGCTAGTTGTAAGACTCTCATAACCCTTATTTACTTCATATTTAGTTGGTTAAAAGATGTATTATGTTGTAAATCACAAGAACACTAAAGAACATAATCTTGAATCTTGAACATAAGCTTAACATATGATGAAATATGGATGAAACTATGTTGTTTAGTGTATGAATGATACTTGATTGATATTTTCTTGAGATTATGATGTTGATCATCATAAGGAGCTTGCTAGATTGTGATTAAACACATGATCTAGCAGGTGAGACGATGATTATGTGATGAAAAGAGATGATCATCCTCATGTGTAAGCATGAACTTGAAGATAAAATGATTTCTTGAAAAATGATAATCAAGTGAGTTGATAAACTTATAGATCTAAGAATAATGAATGGTTTTCCAAAAGAACCAAGTTCAAAATGTGATTTTTAGAAGATCATGGTTCTTACTTAAATATACACTATTTTTGGTGATAAAACAAGTATAAGAACACTTTGTTTACAAGAAAAATTCAAAAGAATGATTTTTAGAGAAATCATCTAACAAGTTGTAAACACTCAAATCTTTCAAGAATGAGATTTTTAAAGAAATAAAAATGCTTTAAAGGGTAACTAAGCCTACTAAACATGCTACCAAGTTACTACAAGTTTTTATGAAAACTCAAGTTCATGATCATTAAGTAGATAGCTTTGTTTTAGCACTTGGTAAGTGGAGATTGATTGTTGATTGTTTATGATGATTTTTGAAAAGAAAATGATATGCTTTAATAGCATGGACACCTCCATTTTTAGAGGAAACTATGGCGAAATTTTTTAAAAATACAAACACTTAGAAAAATATTTTCTAAACAAGTATTTACAAGTATGTTTTAACTATGGTTTTCAATATAAACTTTGCCATAGACCTTGTTACAAAAATACAAGTATTGGAGGTTGGTTTTTATAAATAAAAATGGGTGAATATATGTTTAGAATATATATATATATATATATATATATATATATATATATATATATATATATAAAAGACACTTGTGTGAATATTTGTATACGTTGTGAAATAGTTATATTATTTTAGGGTAAAATAATATAACTTAACGAAATACCAAGAATTTACAATCCAAAATAATACCAAAAATCACAAGGAATAAATATATAAGTTACACACATAATATTGTGGAACCGAACGATAGAACGTAACTTACAAAATATTCCGGAAAATACCGTTATAAATATATTTTTGGTAAACATTATTTTGGATACAAGAAATGAAAATATGATTTTTGTAAATATTACAAAGTTGTATCATATTTTTGACAAGGAGAAAATATATTAATTTTTGGAAGTAAAATATATTTTCTTGAATATTTAGAAGATATATGATTTTTGAGAAAAATATATGTTTTCTTGAAATACATTATTTTTAGACGAAATGAGTTTACATATATATTTTCTAAAGTGAGACTTGAAAATATATTGTTTTGAAACTACAAATACAAGAATACAAATATACATGTATGAGATACACCCATCCTTGGGAAGGAAATACGAAAATAAATACTTGAGAAGTATTAATAAAAAAATATTGCTTAAACAATTATTCCAAAACTAAATATAATTTAAAGTTAAAATGATTATTATTTTAACTTGGAATAATATTGGGAGCATAAGAAACGTAACTCAAAAACGTAAATACTAAGCAAAGGCACGACCCGTTCGTCTAATAGACGTTAGTACACTGTAGGTAGTCGTGTTTGCTGAGGAGTTTTTAGTTACCAGTACTGAAGACGCAATATACAGTGAGTTCATGTCTCCCTTTTCTTTAAACTGTTTTGTTTATTTACTTCGGGGGTGAAATACATGTTACAAAAGGATTACATACAAATACAATTGGTATGGTTAGCCTAGGAAAGAACCATAGATCATGTGAATGGGTAGGCGGATACTTGGGACCATTAATCCTCGTATAAGGACCGAGGGGCATGAGTGATAGATCTATTTGGGTGTAGCGAGCCCACACCCATGAGGACCAGGTTGGTCCATAGGGTGACTATGTCTTCCAGCCGGAAGCCCGGTACAACTTTGCTAGGTTTGAGTCTTCCTACACCGTCACACATATCAGTGGCCTTGCAAACCATTGGTGATCTTTTCCTTGTTTGCTATCATACCGGGACTTTCATACTTACACTGTTTACAAGGATTATACATACATATACAAAACACATGAACTCGCTCAACTTTTGTTGACGTTTTTAAACTACATGTATTTCAGGGAACTAAGTGGATCTGGCAGGTGTGTGCATGTGTTTCAAGCTGCGTTATAAATAAAAGATGTCATCTAAGGTCGTTGGGTTTAGGAGATGTATCTTACTCCTGGACGAGATACATGTTTCTAAACTCGGGTTTGTTTAAGGTCTTTTGTCGAGTCTTGGTGAACTCCTTAAAACATGTTATGGTTTGTAATTTGAATTCGGTGTCAACATTTCAGACAAGTATGTTGTGGTATTTTCAAACTTAAATGTATGGATGAACATCTTATGGTTTTATCATATAGCATTGTTATAATTGAATGCTATGGTATTAAGAAGTCACACCAATAACCACGCTTCTGCAAAAGTCAGGGTGTGACAACACAAAAGGGTCTTAAGAGTCTGAAAAGATTCCTCTTGCTTGGGACCCCAAGCAAAAGGTTTCTGTTTTTGAGTCAACAAAGTAAGAGGCACGGCGATCTTAGAGAAGTCCGAGATGAATCGGCGGTAATAACCCGCCAATCCTAGGAAAGAACGAATCTCAGATGCAGATTTAGGCATACTCCAATTCTTCACAGCTTCGATCTTAGAAGGGTCAACATGGATACCTTGCTTACTAATGACGTGACCAAGAAATTGCACTTCACTAATCCAAAACTCACACTTAGAAAATTTAGCATACAACGTTCACCACGTAAAACTTCAAGCATCAAGAGTAAATGACGAGCATGATCAGCTCTAGTTTTAGAATAAATGAGAATATCATCAATAAAGACTATCACGAAATGATCAAGATACGGTTTACAAACACGATTCATAAGATCCATGAACACAGCGGGTGCTTTGGTTAAGCTAAAAGGCATAACCACGAACTCGTAGTGCCCATATCGAGTACGAAAAGCGGTTTTGGGTACATCATCTTCGAGAACACGAAGTTGATGATAACCAGAGCGAAGGTCAATCTTCGAGAAACAGGACGCGCCTTGTAGTTGATCAAATAGATCATCAATACGAGGGAGAGGATATCGATTCTTAACGGTAAGCTTATTAAGTTCACGGTAGTCGATACACATACGAAACGAACCATCTTTCTTCTTGACGAATAACACGTGAGCACCCCATGGCGAGGTACTCGGGTGAATAAATCCCTTGTCGAGCAATTCCTGTAGCAGGCTGGATAATTCTTGCATCTTGGAAGGTGCAAGTCGGTAGGGAGCCTTGGCGACAGGAGTCGCGCCAGGTATGAGATCAATACGAAAATCAACGGATCTAGGAGGAGGAAGACCAGGAAGATCCTCAGGAAAGACATCAGGGAAATCACACACTACTGGAACGTCACTTATGTTCTTCCTCTTGCCCTTTTGTTCCACCACGTGGGCTAAGAAGGCAAAGTTCCGTTTACGTAAGCATTTGTTCGCTTGAGTGCATGACATCAACTTCAGTCCTCCAGAAGGTCGGTCTCCATAGACGTGCAAAATATCGCCCGACGGAAGAGGTAAACGAACAAACTTCTCGTGACAAGCAATCTTGGCATGATTCTTACGCAACCAATCCATGCCGATAATGATATCAAAGCTACCCAATTGCATGGGTATTAGATCAATAGTAAACACGTGGTCGTTAAGAGTCAAGGAACAACCACTTAGAATAGAATCAACTAGAATCGACTTCCCATCGGCAATCTCCACCGAAAATAACTTAGGTAACTTAGAGCGTGCACAGTTTAACAAAGATTCAAATTCTACGGACACAAAGCTTCTGTCGGCACCAGTATCAAATAGTTTCGAAGCGTAAAGGTTATTAACGAGAAACGTACCATTAACGACGTCATTGTCGTTACGAGCCTGATTAGCACTAAGATTAAACGCTCGTCCACGAGCGGCTGGCTGCTGGTCCTGGTTCAACTGAGGACACTGATTACGGAGGTGAGTAGTATCTCCACACTTGTAGCATGCACGAACAACGTTGATTGGCCTCGGGTTCTGCTGAGGAGCTAGGAGAGCTGGTAGGGCTGCCGGAGTTGGGGCTTGTTGAGCTGGTTGAGCAGGGTTAGCTTGACGAAAATAGGGTGTCGTTTAACCATAGCGATTGCAGTTGGTGCACAAACGACATGCAGAAGCAATGGGATGATGAAAGTTACAAGTGGTACACTTGGGGTGAGGCCCAGTGTACTGCCTCCTGACTTCAGGAGCAGTAGGGTTCTGAATAGCAGTAGTAGCGGGTTTAGCTGCAGGGACAATAGCATTGCATCCTAAACCCTGAGACTTTCGCCTTTTGTTCTTGCCACCACTAGGCTGCTGGGTAACTTGATTCAGTGTTTTCGAAGGGGCGGAGTTTCCAAACTGTTTATCATGTACGCGATTGTTGTTCATACTTGCTACCAGACGATAAACTTCCTCAATTGTCTCGAGTCGAGCTGCTTCAATCGAATCTCTCATAGCAGGAGGTAACCCATTGATGTACTTGGTTATCATGCGTTTAGGAGTAGAAACCAAGTGAGGCACAATTAAGCTGAGCTTTTTAAAACGAGTAGTATAAGCCAGATTATCATCACCAATCTGCTTCAAATGCCAGAACTCTTCTTCTAGCTTCAGTTGTTCATGGGGAGGGCAGAATTCAAGCATCATCAATTCTCGCACCTCAGCCCATGGAAGAGCATAGGCTTCTTCATTAGAACGGATGTTTTTCTCATTTGACCACCACTCCAGAACTCTGCCTTGAAACATTCCCGTTGCACTCCTAGTCTTTAGATGTTAAGGGCACTCGCTGTTAATGAAGGTAACCTCGATGCTATCAAACCACTCGAGCATAGCAGTCACCCCATCACTGCCCGTGAAAGACTTAGGGTTGCAAGAGACAAAGTGTTTATAGCTGAACTTTATAGGCTTCTCTTTCTCTGTCTTAGAGTCGACTGAAGAGGGTGGAGTGTTCGATCCTTGGATCTCAGAGACGATCTTTGGCGCGACTCGAGCGATCTGGTCAGCCATGAAGGACATCATCTTTTTCTGAGACTTCTCCCTGGATCTCTTGAGAGTGTCGGATAGCTTACGAGAAGACATCTAAAGATCCAACAAGAGGATCGTATAAGTCTAGATCTCAAAGTCTCACAGTATATAGATTCACACACGATAGATTAAGCCTCAAGATTCAACAAGATTCACATAGATTTAAGATTCAAGTTTCAACAAGTTTCACATAGATTCCAATAGATTCAACACCGCAAACCCACGACCTTCGCATGGCACGTTGTACGAAGTTTGGCAACATGTCAGAAACGCTTATATATAGGAAGTACCAGCGGCGTATCCACCACGCTTCGGGCACATCACTTCCGCCTCGTACTCGGTGTCATGTTACGTGTCGCAATTGCCCAATGTAACATCATACTCATTATCATCATCATACACCCGATAGATTCACATAGATTAACCCAATAGATTCACATAGATTAACCCAATAGATTCTCGTAGATTACTCAGTAGATTCACAAAGATTCCAATATATTCTCGTAGATTACCCAATAGATTCACATAGATTTAGTGTTAACAATCTCACCACAGTCCACAAACAACGAATCCCACATGGCACGTGCTACGAAAGTTCGGCAACATGACAGAAGCACTTATATATAGGAAGTACCAGCGGCATATCCACCATGCTTCAATCATGTCACGTCCGTCCCGTCATCGGTGTCATGCTTCGTTAACCATATCATTAGATTCCATTACCATCACAAAACCTTCACATTAATTATCCAAATAGATTCCAACAACTCCAACCCGAGCCTACAAAACTACGAACTTCACTTAGCGCGTGGTACGAAGGTTTGGTAACATGCCAGAAACACTTATATATAGGAAGTACCAGCGGCGTATCCACCATGTTTCGGACATGCCGCGTCCGCCTCGTCTTCGGCGCTAGTCTACGTTTCGTATTTTGTTTCTCAAAACAACACATACTTAGTTTACACATAGATTACGCTAGAGTACACATAGATTCCGCATAGGCCTCTCATAGATTCCTCATAGATTACACAAGTAGTTTCACATAGCTTAGATTTCGACATTCACGTCACCGGTCTGCAAAACACTACGTTTCGCATGGCACGTTGTACGAAAGTTGGTAACATGTCGGAAACACTTATATATAGGAAGTACCAGCGGCTTATCCACCATGTTTCGGACACGTCACTTCTCCTTCGTATTTCTATGCCATGTTACGTTTAGTGTTGCACAACCACAATATCACATAGATTCATCAGGTAGTTTCACATAGCATTTTAGTCGATCAAGCCCACATAGATTAACATCATGAATAAAGCTCCATAAATTTAGTTTGATCCTGAGAGATTATGATTATAGTTTTTGATTGCGGACACACGTGCGTCTTTTGTAAAAAGTCTCAAAATACACGAGGAACCAAAATAGACAAAGAACCAAGTTTAAATCCACACATAAAAATCCGAGATAACATAAAAGATAGGATCATAAAACATAAGATTGTTCCGGGTAGAGGAACGGTGACTAACCAAAGTGATTCGAACCCCTTTCGAATTGAGGCAACGTGTCCTGACTTACTTAGACAAATACGTCATCGATGTTAGGCCTACAATATTCGTCCTTTTGGTCATTTTACGTTCCTAATTGATTGGTAGTTTTGAGACTTTGGCGAGACATAAAATCAAAGAGTAGGACTAGTTATCAAGGTCTGAGTTTCACCTCCATCTTGACAACGTCGTACCCTAATAGCGTCGGTACTTATCAATAGATAAGTCCTACTAGAATATAATATGGAAATTCTCCCTTCAAGGTTCGGATGTCACTCCTGACTTGAGGGCAAATCTCGTGCGAAGTACGAACATTGGTTAGCAGTGTTTTTCAAAGTATCCAAGTGTATATTGTGTTAACCTTAGGAAAGGCAGGTAAGTTTAGCAAGAAAATGTGCTGCTAGGAAGCAGATACGGTAGAATACATAATGTCTTAAACAACAGATAAGAGTCAAGTTTCCTAGAACTATAGACTAGGGCAAGTATTCCTACTTATCCTAATTCCCTATAGTTATGGCTCTGATACCAATCTATCATACCCCAACAGATGGCGGAAATATCGGGGTGCGGCACTAAGCGTTCAGATTGCTCATGAGATTCCATAACACTAGAATATTCCGATATATATTAGATTGATTCAAAACATTGTCTAACAGAATCCACAACCAAACACAATATCAAGTACAATCATCAGATTTGTTTCAAAGTTTCTAGATTTAACTAAGATGTGTTTCTAAGCAGCATCCTAGAAAGTTTCATGAGTCCTAGTATCCTGTCAGCTTGCAACATGTATTAAAATAGAGTCAGTACAAAATGTACCGGCGAGTATACAAGTTTGAATATATAGCATAGTAGATTAAGGTGCTGTTTGTTTTTGCATACATAAATTGTCTGCAATCTGATTTCATCTGTTTTCATGTCTGGAACTGAAGATGTTGTCTGAAGCTCTTCAAGCTGAAAATATAAGACTGTTTGTTTTTATAAATTGATACCGTCTGTACAAACTACATGAACTTTGTTTTATTTTCCAAATCAAAACATCCTAAACCAATTACCTCCAAAATGTTTTAAGTTCAGAACATCCAATAAGTCGTAGTTCAGAACATTAAAATCCAATTAACATTATTACACTAACCTAATCTGATCTCAATCACTAACAATTTCACACATAACCACTAATGTAAACACAATAGAAGCCAAACACAATCTACCAACATATGCATCCAACCAAACATCACCAATTAGGGTTCCAAACATCAAAATCACCAACAACAGATCAACAAACTAACAAGATGAAGAGCAAACTTACAGCCCAAATGCAGCAGGAACAAGGATAATGAAGGATAGAGAGAAAATCCAGGTGTAACCGACGGTGAAGAAGATGTAACGATGTATATCAGGTCCGGCGAAGTATCGTAACGTGAGCGGCACCATCCCCATGGTTAAAGGTAACGAGATCAGGTAGAATACCCACATGATTGATGATTGTATGTGTTAATGGTGGATTAGGGTTTGTGATAGAGATATGGAAGAGAAGATGAAGATCGATTGGGTGAAGCGTCCTCTCTCACGTAGGTGGCTTAATCGATTGGGAGAAGATGAAGATGAAGATCGATTGTATGTGTTAAAGTTGGAAAAAAAATGATGATGAATAGAGGGTTTTTTGAGTTCAGAATGTATACGAGGGAGCTGGTTTTTTTGTGAAGATGTTTGAAGTAAGGGTTTCATAGCTTTTTTTAAGCTGAAAAAAGTTATTTTCAGATCTGATTAAAAGAAAAAAAACAGTCTTCAAGGGTAATGTCTGCGCGCCTGCAGACATAAGCTCCCTTGAAGATGTTTGAAGAAAAAACAAACACCCCCTAAAAGACTCATATCCCTCATGTAAATGATAAAATAGTTTCAGCCATGCTAGTGTTCGCAGTCCAAGTGATAGCCCAAGTGTCCTGATGCTTTGGTGTTTTCCCAAGAGTCAAGGAAAACTAGAATCCTCCTAACAATACCCCCGAGAATAATGGGGAGGTGCATCTCCTATAGCGCTACTATTGTTAAGGCGGAACTACACACTCGGGATTAAACGTTCACATAGCATAAAGAATCAAGAATCACAAGTTTCACATTCACATAGGATAGAGTTTAGATTCAAAAGTATCAAGTTTCAAGTTTCATAGAATACATGTTGCATCCCAAAAGTTTAAAACGAAAAGGGATCGAGTATACTCACAGTGATTGCTTAACAGTTAAGATTGTTATTGGATCAAAGGGAGCTCTTTAGGTTTAGCCTAATTAGATTATAACAAATAAGTGCAGGAAAAAATAACAAAATTGCGCAAAGTGTCAGATCAGTCATCTGATTGGATGGTCGTTCGATCGGACGACAGTCCGATCGGATTGCCATTCGATTGAGGTGACCATTATGAGCGAAGGGATGGATTGCCATCCGATCGGATGGTCATCCGTACGGATGGCCATTCGATCAAATGGTCATTCGATCTAAGTGTTGAGATTCTAAAATGTTAAGCCAAGAGTTCAACTCAAGTTACTTCGATCGGGTGGTCACCCGATCGGACGACAGTTCGATCGGATTGCCATTCGATCAAGGAGGTTTCCAAAGTTTCAAAGTTTTAAAGATTCAAAGTTTCAAAAATATTCCAAGTGTTTTTAATGGTTATGAGATACATGCTACTCCGATCGGATGGCCGTTTGATCGGACGGTAGTCCGATCAGATTGCGATTCAATTGGGAGACCTTGTCCCGTTCACACTCTTGTAAAATTTCTAAGTTTCGATTCTAACGACGACCACACGGTACGTATTGAGACAATGGTTACCACATCAATATCCAGCCAATCCGATCGGACAGGAATCACCCCAGTCCGTTCAGGTGTCTGTTTTTTACTGTGTTTATGTCGGAATCCGTACTCTGGTCATCTTCTCCGGCAACAATCCATTTCCAAACCGACTCCAGACTAATCATCAAGTCTATAGTCCGTTTATGTCCGGATTCCACCGTTTCAAGTAAAGTTTTTAAGAAAAGATAGAAAGAAACATGAGTTTTAGCTGAAAAGTTTAGATTTAGTAAAGATTCGGTGTAAAAACGCATGAAATTCCTTAGATCTGAGCTAGATCTTGACTAGGATAACATCACACCACAGTTTGTACAAACCGCCATGATGACGTCACCCTCAAGAGCTCAAATCTCAGAGATTTCACGGTAAAATGCATGATTTCAAAGGAGAGTAATGTAGAGAATAGTGTGTAGATTGAAGATGTACAATAATCTAGTGTAAAACGCACCAAAATCGCCGAGAAATGGAAGAAAAATGGGAGTGTGTGCGTCTTGGTCGAAGGAGGCTATCACATCAGTGAGAATGATGTGACAGGCCTATTTATAGTGTCAGAGAGGAAGGTTAAGGCAGTGTGGCACGGATCGGATGGCACTTCAATCGAATCGCCCTCCGATCGGATGGTCATCCGATCTGATGGTCATCCGATCGGATGGTCATCCGATCGGATTGCCATTCGGTCAATCCCATCCTTTCCGCGTTCCTGTCTTTGTTTCGTTTTGCGAGTTAGATTAAGCGTTGCGTTGTGTATTACTGGGTAATAGTATCACATAACTAGGTTATATCATTAGCACATTAGTTTCCAAGTTTCTTAGATTCCGCCAGTGACAAGTCTCCAGTCTCTCGTTCAACCAAGTCTCAAGTTGCACGAGTGACGAGTCTCAAGAGTCTAGCACCAAAGTATCAAGTATCAAGAATCATAGCTTCCAAGAATCAAGTCTCAAGTATCATAGTTTCCAAGAATCAAGCATCAAGAATCAAGTATCAAGAATCATAGTTTCCAAGTATCAAGAATCATAGTTTCCAAGTGTCAAGTGTCTAGAGTTAAGAATCAAGTCTCATAGTGTTAAGTATCAAGAGTCAAGATTTCAAGTATCAAGAATCTAGCTTAAGTATCAAGAATCATAGTATTAAGAATCATATATCACCGCATTAGATTCACATAGTATTAAAAGTGTCAAAACTCACATAGTTTAGGGACTAAAATTGACAATAGCTAAAAGTTCAGGGACACAGGCGTTACATATATATTACTACTTTGTCGTAAATTTAATCATATCTCTTTTCAAATCAGTGATTATTCCCAAAAAAATATGCACAAAAACTTTTATTTCTGTGTGATCACGAAGACTCACATAAGTAACTAATTTAAACTTGATAATCATTTTCAACATGTTCCCCCCTCCCCCCCCCCCCCCCCCCCCAAAAAAAAAAAATTATAAAAACAATAAAAAGTGAGGTGGTGAAACTCATCTTCGGTAGCATTTAGTTCTAGCAATTATGTAGCCCCTTATCTTGTTACGCTCAAATCCCTGAGTTTTATCATTGTGAATGCATTATGTCTATTGCTTCCGTCAATCATGTCTATAATTGTCAATGTATCGATTCACAGTTAATTGTATAGGATTTCGTGTTAGAAAAGATGGGATTATAATGTAAGTTCCCAGTCGCACGAATGGCCAATTCGTGCGAAAGGGACATCCCAGTCGTCCTAGGCCCATTCGCACATAAATTCCTAGTCGTCTTTACTTGTTTGGACGAGTGGGCTTGCCTATAAATAAAAGTGTTCGGTCTTTTCATTTAGAACTTTTGGTGGACTTGAGAGGGGAAACTTTGTCCATTTGGTTTCACGGTTTTGTACCTTCATATAATCAATAGAAAGCAGTTTAATTAGATTGTTCTTGTGTGTGTCACCTTCATACTCGGATTCCGCACGAGATATGAATACTTGATGACCGGTCGGAGCATTCGGGAACCCGAAACGATCCTCACAAGTGGTATCAGAGCTTGGAGACCGGTTTCGACGACTGATAGCACAAGATACCAGCAAAACCGAGCAGAATTTGATCAGATTTCATCATCTTTCTTATCATATCTCTTCGACTCCTATTCTTTCTACTTAAAACTCAAAATTGAAACTGAATTCATGGACAAATTTTTTTGATTTTGAGTATAACGTCCGAAGACATGAACTAACCAATCCTTGAAAAAATCAGATCAAAATTCAAACTAATTCATTGAAAAATCTTGAAAACCATGAAAAACACAACCTGGGTTTCGAACAACCGGGCTACTCATCTGAATCTTCCTAATCGCTTTCGTACGAATCGACATACCCATCCGGAAGAAAGGGTTAAAATTTGTTTCTTGATAAATTTGTCCCTCTCGCATGAAAAGGATTTATTTCTTCCGCGCGAAAGAGCTCAGTCATTATCAGCTAATTCAAATTAGTCTCATTCACACAAGAGGCATTCCCTCTCGCACAAAAGCAGTATATTTCTTTCGTTTCAAAGTTGGTTTGAACATTTGTTGATTTTTGCAGGAACTTTTCAGGTAATTCAAAATTGTTGAACATGGATTCCGCCTTTTACAATGCTTTTGCAACAATGCCTGATTGGGTGGCTCAGACTTTAAAGTCAGAAAACGAACGTGGAACACAATCAAAACCCCCTAAGTTGATGAATATATATGAATAAAAAAATGGGAAGAATGGTTTGCCAACTGGATTCAAGCCTATCATAGGGGATGTTGGTATGCGATTTTAATTGAATATGATGAACCAGTAGGGAATGATGGTCAAAAGAAATCATTTATGGAATATGATGAAGAGGAAAAATCAAAATTCAAGAATGAAAAGAAAATGATAAGTTTTTACAGCAATCAGTGACAGACAATATTCTATCCTTATTACAACACAATGGAACTGCTTATTTGATTTGGAATGCATTAAAACATAAATATGAAGGTAATGAGCAGATGATGAAAAGTAAGAGAGCATTAACGAAAAAGGAATTTGAAAATTTTACAAGTTTAAAAGGCGAAACAGTAAAACAATTAATAGAAAGATTTAGTTATCTGATTAAAGAATTGAAGATGTTAGGGACCAATAAGAATCGAGAGGAGTTGGTGGATAAACTCGTGGACGCACTTCCGAATGAGAATGATTGGTCTACTTTTATATTGATCATGAAAAATAGTCTAGAATATGAGACCATTGGTTTTAACAGATTAATTCAGAAACTGGAAGCACACGAGTTAGAGTTGAGAAAAACATCAAAGATACAGAATGAACAGCAAGATGTGAGTCTGTATTACAAAAGTGGTAGTTTATCAGATATTCAGAGTTCAAAAGTACAGACCGCGTATAGTGCAGAAAATTCGACAGGATTTTCTAGTTTTCAACAAACAACAACTCAAGCAGCAGTGAGTTTGCAACATTCTCTAGCTATGAATCTAATTCCTCAACTCCAAATTCAAAATCGTCACAAGGTTCAAACTCACATTCGAATCAAAGAAATAATCAGTCTCATATGCTACAATGAAATGTGTCAATAAATCTGCAAAACACTCAAGGTTTGAATGAATTCATAGTAAAACAGCAGATGGCATTTCTAACATCAGTTATTGAGTCATATGACAGTCTTATTGTCGGAAAAATTGGAAAGTGCAATATGACAAAAGAGGACTATGATCAGGTAGATCCTGGGGAATTAGAACTGATGGATATCATGTGGAGTATGGCGAGTAATTTGAGACGAGCACAGAAATTTGCTGAAATTACAGGGAGACAGTGTTTGTTTGTATCAGATACTAAATTGGGGTTTGACAAGTCAAATGCAACTTGTTCCAGATGCAAACGGAAAGGGCACTTTAAATGAGAGTGCACAAATTAAGAAAATCAAGATAACATTAATCCTTTCAGTGATTACTATAAACAAGCAATATATCACAAGCAGCAAAGGCCACAAATTGAAGCTGGACCTTCAAAATTGAAAAACAAATCATTAGTTGTCATACAAGAAGATGAGAGTTTTAACTGGAATAACATGTTTTTTCAAACTGGTGGACGAGCAATGCTTGCTGAAATTACTGAAGAATCTAAACAGAAGGTTGAAGAAGTTGAAGAAGAAAGTTGTTTTGATAAAGTTACTAGAACTCTAATGTTTCTGTAGCTGATGAAATTTATAATAATTTTGCAGAAATGTACTACAACAGCGTCGGAATTAGCAGGGAGGAGAGAGTGAAGGAAAAGGTAATAAAAGAAGACCAAGCAATAGCAGTTCAGTTTATTGAAGAAGATGGAAAGGTAGGTGAAACTGAGAGTAAGTTTGATATTATACCATGTGAAGTCTATGTAGAAAATGAAGAATTTCTCAAACAAAAAACGCACAGTTCTTGATAAAAAGGAAGATTTTCTAAATAAAACTTATGTAGAAGTTTCTAAAAAGGAAGAATTTCTTGAATAAAAATGCAATGAAGCAGTTGAATATGAAGAGTTTTCAAATCAAACTCACTCAGAGTTTGAGAAAAAAAGAACTGTTCTTAAGACAAAAATGCAAAGAAATTCTTGAAAAAGAAAAGGTTTTGAATCAGAAGGAAGAGTTTTTGATACAAAAAATGCAATGAACTTGAAAAAGAAAATGAAATGATAAAGCAAAAATGTTCATAAATATGCAAAGATTGTGTTTAAAAAGACAAAGATTTTCAAGAATTACAAAAACACAATGATGTGTTAAAATTTGATTGTTTTAAAATGAAAGAAGCGTAAGATGAAACGAGTAAGAAAATTAAACCATTTGTTGAAGCATTCAAAAAGGATATGAATACTATAAGATATCTTGAAGGTAATTTGAAAAGCAAACAAGAGACAGTACATTTCTATCTTGATCAAATAGCTTTAGTCAAGCATGAATTGGCTGAAACAGATAAGAAGAATAAAAAATTAATGAGTTACAGAGCATCATCATATATTCTTGAACGTATTTTTAAAATCCCAGCAAAAGAGAATAAATCTGAAAACAAAGTTGCTGAAAATGAGAAAAAGGCTGGATATCATCAGGTTCCAACTCCGATAATGGAAAATTATTGTCAACGAGATTATGAGGGGGTGGAAAAGGCACTGAATATCAAATTAAAATCTGTTTCAAATGAAGTTGATCAACTGCCTGTTAATATTGATGTGACTTATACCAAATCTGATGTTGGTGAATCAGAGTTGGTAAATGATGTTGTTGAAAAGGTTCTTAAAGGTGAAAACCAAAATGATTCCACTAAAAATGAAAATTCCAAATCACAAGTTGAAGATGAAGAGAGTTTTCACAAGAATTATCTGAACAATTCAAAATCTGATTCAAAAACAAATGATGATCCAATAATGTTGGTGTATCATATGGTTGGATCTGACAAATTATTTTCAGATATTGAATTTCCGATTCAAAATGTGATTGTGGAAAAGAGCGAGAAAGTGTTTAAACTGGTGGAAATTGAAATGTCTGAAGTGGAGAATCTTGCAGGTAAAACAAGAAATTTGAAGAAAGGAAAATCTTTTTATAACAAACCATGAAATTCGCATCATCAAAAGAAAAATGAAAGAGCTGGTTTGGGTTATAAAAAGAAGAAAAGTCAAAATAAAAAATTTCAAAAGCCAAGTTTTCAGAAAAAAATGAACTTTGTTCATGGAACAAGTTCAGAAAAATAGAAAGAATTCCAATTTAGTCGACAGACTAATGAAGAATTCTATGCTCAAAAGAAACAACAACAACAGGCTAAGGATGTTTCAAAGAAAACATGTTTTAAATGCAAACAAGTTGGACACGTTGGTCGCAAATGTCCACAAATTTCAAAGCCTGTTTATGTTGAGATGAAGGAGAAATCAGATGTTGATAAATAGGATACACCCAGATTTGTGCCAAATCAAATTTGGAAACAAAAGAATGAATCGTAAAAACCATTCAAAATGACTCAAAATTTTATGTGAAGAGCAACTTGGCGGTGGTAGGGATTTGTTCGCAATACCCTAAAACTTTCCAAAGAGTTGTACGACTTAAGTAACCAAAGTTGGAGCCGAGTTAGCTAGGAACACTAGCTTACAGGAGACAAGTCCTTTCACATTTTTCCACACCAGTTGACTAGTTATAAAATATTAATAGTAAATAAGGAAACCTTATCCAAGAGGACGTCATGTTAATTACAAGATTTACTAACCTACGTGTGTGTGTATATATATATATATATATATAGGATTAGGTTCAAACGTGAACAAATTTCCTAGAGTGAACTGATCTGAACCATTGATTTCATATTCATTTAACAAGGGTATGATTGTAATTATACAATAAAATTAACTTTAAATCATTATATTAATAATTCAAATCAGTTACCAAATCTATTTTTTAAATCCTAATCGTAAATATCAAATCAGTTACAACAAATTAAGATATTTTCGTGATATGGAATATGTGCATATGCATCTTATGAGTTTGGACTCTAGAATAGTGTTCTTGGATTTTGAAAGTTTTTATTTTCGGTCCAATCGGCGTTTTAAGAAAATCAGCTTAGAAACTTTTATCTATTTGTTGTAAATTTGTTATTTAAAAGAACTTGGCAATTACTACTAATTAATTTAATATATTAATAAATAAAATACAACTAACAAAACCTTACCCGTTAGTCAAAGAAACCATAAAATTCAAAAGCAAATGAACTTTTTAACATAAATATAAAAAAAGACAAGTCAAAAATAGCATAATAATCTCAATAAAACAACGTTTTGTTCTCAAAAACTTCTACATTATCAAGCAAAAGTGATGGACGTTTATATGCCTGTAAATGCTTTGTTCCCAGCACTTGCAGATCCAGCTGGAATCACCCTCAGCACATTGAACCTCACAGTCTTTGATAATGGTCTGAAAAACAAAAGATTACAATCATCAAATACTAATATAACAAAAAAACATGCATCAAACTAATCCTTTGATTTTGGTAATCAACAAATAACTATAGTGAGGTACACTGTACATATGTGTACAACCCAGTGTACAATCTTCATCACATTTTCCCCAATAAACAATACCAATAATCGGAATACACATGTGTACACCCGCCTCAAACAGAGCATAATAAACCTAAAAAACCATGTACATATGTGTACAACCCAGTGTACAATCTTCATCACATTTTTTCCAAAAAACAAAACCAATCATCGGAATACACATGTGTACACCGGCCTCAAACACATCCTAATAAATATAAAACACCTTGTACATATGTGTACAACCCAGTATACAATCTTCATCACATTTTCCCCAAAAAAACAAAACCAATCATCGGAATACACATGTGTACACCCGCCTCAAACACAACATAATAAACATAAAACACCCTGTACATATGTGTACAACCCAGTGTACAATCTTCATCACATTTTCCCG
Source organism: Helianthus tuberosus (assembly GCA_030545235.1). Taxonomy (NCBI): domain Eukaryota; kingdom Viridiplantae; phylum Streptophyta; class Magnoliopsida; order Asterales; family Asteraceae; genus Helianthus; species Helianthus tuberosus. Next base: position 25,241,585 of record CM060441.1, read on the forward strand.
AAAAAACAATACCAATAATCGGAATACACATGTGTACACCTGCCTCAAACAAGAAACTAAACCCAACCCCACTATTGGTATCGACGGCAAATCAAATAAACACGGGGATGACATCGGTGTACCTTGGTTGCTTGATAATCCGTTTCGGATTCAGGCGAAGATGATGGTGACGGCAATGAGTGTTCTTCGTCGACGGCCTTTACTCTTCTTCATCGCACGACAATGTCGACGGTAGCTTTCTTCTTCGTCGGCGGCACCCTGTTTTAGTCGCCTGTGTTCTTTGATCGAGAAGGAGAGAAACAAATAAGGAATTTGATTTGATTTAAGTATTCCGGCGATTTTCTAGTGTCGAAGGTCCTCCTCTGCTTTTCCTTTATGTCGGCAACGACTGTTCTTGGTCGACGCCCTATACTCTTCTTCATCGCACGCTTTATCTCTTTGTCTTCTTTTATTTGATAATAACATAAAATTGAAAGAGATAATGATAGATATGGAAAAAGAATTGAAGGGGCACGTTTTTAGGAGAGATTCCATATTTGTTAATTGTATATGTACAATAATACCCTTTTGTATTTAATTAAATATATAAAATTAATCCAATAATTACGATCATGCCATTCTCTTATAATCTTAAGATGATGAAGATCAATGGTCCATATAAGTTCACGCAGTTCACTCTTGGGAGGTTGTTCATGCTGGAACCCTACCCTATATATATATATATGTGTGTGTGTGTGTGTGTGTGTGTGTATATATATGATTAGGTTCAAGAGTGAACACTAGTGTAGCTTGCGAACTCAGTGAACTAATCCTGGCCATACACGTGTGTAGATCCAATTGCCTATTTTGTGTATTTTAGTTCAAAATAATAATTATAAATTTAAAACCTTAGTAAAGTAAAAAATGTTCGAAGTATCACCTAAAGATTACTACTAAAACATGCACATAAATAGTATTTCAACATCTCTTGCTCAAACACACGCATGGTATCACATTTCTTCTAGTGCTTACATTAAACTTTGACTTGGTTAATATCATTGTTTCAAAGTCAATTTGAGTTCTTTGTCAATAACGGCAACAGGCTCCTCTCAGTAGGTCAATGTGTCATCAATCATGAATCATTCAACGGTACTAACGCAAACTAATTTGCATGACATTTCCTCATATATGAAACATGTACCATATTATATATCCCTTAAAGATCTCAAGTATTCCAAGCGTTGTGTTGCAATTCCGACCCTTATAGTAATCTTGAAACGTCCAATAAACCTTTCGTATCACTGAATCTTTCCAAAGGACTTGTTAAATATATCAAACATTTTAAATATCTTTTAAATCTAATAAAATCCATACCTAGGGGACACATGTCCCCCATCTAGAGCCTCTAAAACTCATTTTCCCGCCATTTTCTAATCCTCTTATTTCCCTGATGTGAAACCCGACTCGGGATCCATATTATCTATCTGGGTCCTTTTTTTTCGTTCCATATATAAAGCAACTATCCAATCAGTTTTTCCATCTATTCTTCTTCTCTCATACGCTCTGGGATTCTTAGGGTTTTTTTTCCTTTGTATCCTTCTTTTTCAGGAGCCATTATCTAAATAATCGAAGATCTTAAGGTTCTTATTCGAAAATCCACGGTATGTATTTTAGGTTTTTCTTACGGCATCTTTGAATCTTTGATTTGTTTGTTCTTATCACTGAATAATCGAAGATCTTAGGGTTTTTTTTCCTTTCTATCGTTCTTTTCAGCAAGCACTATACTGATTATTCGAACAATCACGGTATGTATTTTAGTCCTCTGTTACGGCGTCTTTGAATCGTTGTTTTGGCGTCGATTTGGTTATCAACATCTCAGATCTACAGTCTCTTGACGGCGTGTACGGTATGGAAGGTACGATTGACTTACTTTTGCTATATGTTTATTGTATTTTTTTGTAATTTTATGCAAAAAAAAAGTTGTTATGTGATGTGTTTACATCTGCTTCGATTGATTTCTTGAAGGATGATTATTAGGGTTTTCAAATATTTCTCAATTTTATTTCAATTGGATTGAAATTGTATTGCAAACTTGAGTAAACAGTGGATTTCATAGAAGTAGTTTCTTTTTAACCTAAAAAGTAATCTTTTATAACCTATGTTTCTATAAAATTTTAGTAGAACATCTGGAAAAAAAATTATGCTATTGGCATAAGAATTGAATGTGAATTTATTTGTTTCGAGTCAAGATTCAAAGGGATTTCGGTCAAAGTTGATAACATCTATTTGTTTGATATTTATTAGGGCATTACCCTCGATGTTTGATACACTGGTAAAACACTAGAGTAATATATCATTTGATCTGATTTTTTTTTTAATTTTTGTGTTTTGTTTGATTTCTTTTAGCCATTGCAGGTGACATATGTAGATCAGGTAGAAAGACTAGGTGCGACATGTTATTTTTTTGTACTTCTATTCAGTAATTTTGTGTTTCATGCCTACTCCTTTCGCCAATATCCAATATAATTATAATGTTTCACTTAATCATTATTGGTTCCCTTTGGTTCGTTCAAGAGCACAAATTTTTCGTTGGCATGCTTCCATAGAAAGATTTTGAGTCTGAAGTTACAACATTTGTATAAAATGTTTGTAAAGTATCACAAATTAGAAATCAATGAAATCTTAAAATTTTTAAAATTTGAACATCTATCTATATGTTTGGAAATAAGTTACAAATTTGATTTCTAATAAAATGTGAGAAGGTTGAAATTAATTTGATTGAGAATTTTTTTTCTAGAAAGTATCACAAACTAAGAACTAATGAAATCTTAAAATTTTTAAAATTAGAACTTATATCTATAAATTTGAAAATAAGTTACAAAATTTGATTTCTAATAAAATGTAAGAAATTTAAAATTAATGTGATTGACATTTTTTTTCTGAAAGTATCACAAACTAAGAACTAATAAAATCTTAAAATTTTTTTAATTTGAAAGAACTAATAAATAATTTTCTAATAAAATGTGAGAAATTTGAAATTAATGTGATTGAGAAATTTTTTTGGAAAGTATCACAAAATTAGGAACCAATGAAATTTTAAAATTTGAACATATATCTATAAAATTTGGAAATAAGTTACAAATTTGATTTCTAATAAAATGTTTGGAAAGTATCACAAATTAGGAAACAATGAAATCTTAGAATTTTAAAAATTTGAACTTCTATCTACAAATTTGAAAATAAGTTACAAATTTGATTTCGGATAAAATTTGAGAAATTTGAAATTAATGTGATAAAGAATTTTTTTATGGAAAGTATCACAAACCAAGAACTAATAAAATCTAAAAAAATTTAAAATTAGAATTATATCTACAAATTTGGAAATGGGTTTAAATTTAATTTCTAATAAAATGTTAGAAATTTGATATTAATGTGATTGAGATTTTTTTTGAAAAAGTATCACAAACTAGGAACTAATGAAATTTTAAAATTTTTAAAATTTGAACTTATATTTATAAATTTGGAAATAAGTTACAAATTTGATTTTGATAATAAATTTAATAGGTAATCAAATATGTAACTGATATGATACTTGAGTGGGAAAAGCTGTGTGGGGGAGAATGTTGTTTCAACACATGCATTTTAAGAATCATTTATTAGATAAAAGATACGAATTTTTTCAATATGTGTGTCGTGCATACAATATGTAATGGGAGAGATAGAATGTGTTTACATGATTTATTGCACTTATCAACTTAAAATTTGTTTGTATTAAATAACTATGTGCATGTATACATAAGTAAAATAAATATATAAATAGGCGGTTTGCTCAAACTACCAACTTTATTTACTAGAGCTCAGATTTTTATATTCAAGGTTTCCCAAATTGTAGTGAATTAATTTGGTTTATTTCGATCATAAAAATATGAGAAATTTGAAATTGATGTGATTGAGAATATTTTTTGAAAGTATCATAAATTAGGAACCAATGAAATCTTAAAATTTTAAAAATTTGAATTTATATCTATAAATTTGGAAATAAGTTACAAATTTGATTTCTAATAAAATGTGGGAACTTTGAAATTAATGTGATTAAGATTTTTTTTGGAAAATATTACAAACTGGGAACTAATAAAATCTTAAAATTTGAACTTAAATCTATAAATTTGGAAATAAGTTACAAATTTTATTTTGATATTAAATCTTAATAAATTTTTATGGCATTTGAATGATATATTATTCTGATTTTTTTACCTCCGTGTATTAGATTTTGTTTTTATATCGCGAAAATATTTGGTCGATTGTATCGCAATTAGGGTTTTGAACATTCATGTTTGTTTCAATAATGTTGTCTTATTGCTATTTTGATGGTTTGGTATCCATATTGTTCTTGATTTGATGTTGTGATAGCCTCTTTAATTGTTGCTAAAATGGCACATTTTGAGTTCTGTTCTTTTGTTTTTTTTTTCAAGCCAGGTATTGTAATATGTTCCAAATTAGGTCATTTTTAATTATGTAATTTGTTAGACAATTTGTACGAAGTTTTCTGGATTTTCTAATTAGCTAAATTTGTTTGTTAACAACCTAAAGTATATTGGATTTTCCAATACCCCAGGTTTTGTAAATATATTTGTTGATGTCATGTAATGTCATATTATATTATTTACCACAGGTTTTCAATTGTGTTCTCAGGTTGGTGGCTGAAATGTGTGTGGAGATGAAGCACTCAAAAAAGGTGAAAACCACAGCTACCGAAGGGGAAAACAAAAGTCACTTGCAGTGTGTAAGTTCAAAGTTCTTGAGTGATCATATATTTGGCATTTTTAATTTATTTGGTACGATGGATATTTATATTTTTAATGTATATTTTTTTCAAATATATTACTTACTCCAAGGAGGATGAAGCAGTTTGATGTATACATGCAGTATAATGGTTTGTTTTGGAGGGTAGCTGTATAGCAGTTTGAATATTTTACTTATAACAGGATCTGAGAGTTTCCTCTTTACTTTTGAAGTTGATGTATGCAACGCCTGGCTTGGGACCACGAAGTATTATCGTGCATGGCTGAGAAGCATTGTATGTTATATAAATACTTTTATTTTGCTATGTAATGTCTATAATCACAGGGGAATTAGAACAACCTGAAGATTTTTTTTCATTCTTTATATTCTTTTTCACATGACATTTAGATCAAATTTCCTATACAATATACATGTTTTGGTATCCAAGAAAGATACATAATAGTTGATCTATTTTATGTTTATGCAACTAATTTTTTTGAGAAAAGATTCATAATTATATATATATATATATATAGTTTAATGTTGCTGCTAGGGTTGAGACATTGGAGCTGGAAGATTTATTAGCCTCCTTGGTTGCGGCTGGGGTAGTTTTATCTCAGAGTAAGGATGGATGGGTTTGGGATTATGACTACTCTGGGTTATTTTGTGTACACAACCTCAAAATCTGTTTGCAATCTTTCACCAGTTTCCAATCGGTTCAAGTATCTTGCTGGAATAGTTGGGCGCTTAGAAAAGTTGGGATTATGGTATGGCAAGCTATGAAGGAGCTATCAATAAGCGGTTTCCAATCGGTTCAAATATAATTTTTTACATATAATTTGTTTACAATATGTAAAGTGTTGTTGGATGGTATGATATGATTCAAGTCGAACATGTTTTGTTAGGTGATGATTGTTTTTTCAATTGGTCAAAAACGAATTCGAGGTTATTGGTTACGAAGATCCAGCAAGTAGAAGTATTAGAGTAATAGGCTTTCAATTTATAACTCAAACCAGAAAAATGTATTTCCTTCGTTTACTTATCTTTTCGGTTATTTTAGATCTATACTACGATGCTTTCGTTGTATTTTAATGTTCAACTTCAGTTTTCCATAAGTCCATGCGTACAGTTTGTTTATGATCAATTTAAACATAATTTTTTTTTAAAATAAAAAAAAAACTTATCATTTCCCCACACCGCGAAATTCGCGGGAATTATCACTAGTATATATATATAGGATAGGGATCATGAGTGAACAACATCCTTGGTTGTGAACCTTGTGAACTAATCCTAGCCACACATCTTATTTAGACTTTATTAATATTTAAATTATTCTAAAGGGTGATAATGTAATTTAACATGGACTTATTTATGGTAACTACAGTAATATAAATCAAAATATTAACTTTATTCCCTAAATATCGAATTTCATCTCTAAATTAGTTACAAAATCAAATACAAGGAAAAAGATGATTTGTTTTTACGATTGTTGTAAGTTCTTATGGCAAAACACAAAAATGTGTTAATCAATAGTGATCGCATCATCACAATTTATATTTGAGATAATATGAGTAAGTGGATTGGAATGAACATACGATGCATCAATTGTTAGTTTTTCATGTTATTATAAGTTTTTTTAGGATTGTTATCTTTTATTTTGTTAACCAACAATTGTCCCTGTTTTAATTGATTTGAAGTAAAGGTAGCAAGTGATGTTTCTGGTGTCAGTGAAGAGAAGATGAAGGCTAGAAGATTGCGAACCAAGGGAATTAAGAACACGGCGATTTGTAAACCAGTTTTCTTCCTGATGTTAGACAATTTTGTGGTAGTTTTTTTAAGTAAACATTTTTTTTGTGGTTTTCCTAGACTGGTTTCCGATTTTATTTGTACTACTAGTGGTTTTTTTCAAGAACATTTTTTTTCGTAAATCATAATTCTCCCAGAAACAGTTTTTAATGATTTGTGAACAACTATCTCAAATACTTGTTATACACATTTGTATAATTCTGAAAAACCATATCAGATGCTTGTTATACACATATGTACAGTGCCGAACAACCATCTTAAAAACTTATTATACACATATGTATATCATTAAGATTCATATGTGTATGTTACAAATATGTATATGTAACTTGCTTGATTTTATAATTTATAAGAATATATACACATATGTACAATGCCAAATAACCATCTCAGGTCTTTGTTATACACGCATGTACATTGCTGAACAAAGATATCATTAACTTCTAGTTAGAGGTATATTATGAATGTACATGTGTGTACATAATTTTCTAAAATATGAATACATATATTACATATATGTATAGAGAATGTAATTAAATATCTTTAATTATGTTTTAATAGAACAATATTTGATAATGTTTGTATTTTTTAAAATTATCAAGTTAGGTAATTGGTGAGAGAAAAAAAAGTGTAAAGAATGTAATTAAATGCTCTTTAAACTGGAAAGAGAAATTAGGAGAGAGAAAAAAACAATTAATTAATTAGAGAGAGGAAAATACAATTATACCTTTATGTCTATTAAAACACATGGAAGTTATAAAAAATAATTACCATCTTGCCACTAAAGAAAAAATCTAGATCTACAAAATCAATGGTCAAGATAAGTTTATTTTGTTCACAAAAACATCATTGTTCACTCATGAACCCTACCATATATATATATAGAGAGAGAGAGGCCGGTTATCATACAAATGCCCTTATCGTACATTACGTACGCTACAATCTCAGCCGTCTGATCATCTTCCCGCATTGAATTCGCATGTTGTTTTTTTGTAACAATTTCGCATGTTGGTTTTTTAACATGCGATTTCATCAAAATTACCACATGCGAAATTGTTACAAAAAAACAACATGCTATTTCATCAAAATTATCACATGCGAAATTGGTACAAAAAACAACATGCGAATTCATCAAAAATTATCACATGCGAAATTGTTATAAAAAACAACATGCTATTTCATCAAAATTATCACATACAAAATTGGTACAAAAAAACAACATGCGAATTCATCAAAAATTATCACATGCGAAATTGTTATAAAAAAAACAACATGCGATTTTAAAATGCGGGAAGATGATCTGACGGCTGAGATTGAAGCTGTAACACTCGTTCTTATAAATTAAGGTTTAACGTATCATTTACGAAAAACAATCATGTAATTAAGATTACATATGCATTGGAAATTACGGGTTTATTAAAACTTTTTACAATTTAAAAGTATACAACATATCATGTGTACGTTCGTCGTTTAACATAATAACGATACATAGTGCGGAAGCTTATTTCGTGATCGTGTTCGGTTCTTGCTCGTCGCTTGATCTTCATCCGTGCACTCTTGGCAATCACCTATGATCAAAACCAACTTAAAAGTTAGTTTTGATAGTCAAATATTAAGTTCAAACAAGTACAGGGGTTAAAATGACAAAATTTTAAAAATTTTCGGAGTTAGGGGGCTTCGCGTGACGCCAAGGGCCTAGGCGTCACGCCTAGCCCTGTTTTTCACAGCCTGTTGCCTTCAGCTGATGCTGTACATACCCAGCACGACCTGATTTCACGGAAACGACCATAACTTCTTCGTTATTGATCCGTTTTACCCGATTCTTTTTCCTACGTGTCCGTAATTTAATCCTCCATCTTATGGAGTTAAAATCCTACATCCAACATAAGAAATTTTGAGACTTCTAAGCCTTCGACTCGTTACCTTTTTACCTAATTTTAACCCGTTTATGCATTTTATCAAACAAACGTATTTATTTGATTCCTATATCTCATACACTTATTCAAATTAATGTTACCTACTATATTAGGTTCTAATCATAGGTTTATTACACAATTTAAACCCGTTTTCGCTCGTATGCTTATTTTGACCCGTTAAGGGTATTTAAGCACTTTAAAGCTTGAAATCGCTTTCATTCATTTCTAGCATCTTATTCCTACATTTCTTATCAAGTAATCTTCAACTACAACTCTTTGTGTGTTGGATTTCAATGTGTATATCTATATGTTCCGAGTTTTACCCTTCGGATTGTTATTTTACGGCAAGACTCAAATAGAGCTATTTGAATAAATTTATTATATCTTTCAACTTCTACACTTATTCTAAGTATTTATTTAATTATGAAACTCGTTTCCAAACAACCTTTAAGGGTTGTTTGTTCAATTTAACCTACAAGGGCATTTTGGTCAATTTTGGTCCTTCTTTTACGACAAAGGACTTTCAGATACTTGTTTGACCCAAAAATTCGATCTTTTAACTATAACCTTGTTTAGAAGCCATTATGTTTCTAAAACACTACAATTATAACTTGAATTATTCGGTTTATCTTTAAGATAACCAAATATCCAATTTGACCTTGTTTAACTCTTAGAAAACCTCAAGTTCTACATGATGAATTGAATCATTATACATACCTGGCTCGGATCAATATATTGACCCGTTTCAATACCTTGACTTAGTAGCCGCTAAGCAATAGCGATGTGCGTATCCATTTGATATTCATTCCTATAAACATGTAACTCGACAAACCATTAGTCGATATTGTCAAATGGTGATAATTTCACCTTTTGACCCGTTTATTTACCTAGTGATCTTCGTCACTTCCACTAAATGCCAATTTCATGTATTATGCTAATTTAAAGTCTACTAACGAAAATACGAAATCAAGCATAATGTAACGGAACCGTAGTTACGTACCTTTTAAGCATCCTTTCCAAACGCGTATTTCCACCGGCTTGTCCATTTGACGATCCGGATTCCTCGCCTAAAGAGTTCAATTCGCAATCCGTTTAGAACCCTTTTTCAATCATGTATCGCATAATTCGCTAAATCGTTACAATCATGCGTTTTAACTTTAAATTTTAATTTTAAGCCTTCTTTGAGGCATTTTCACAAACACTTAGCGGGTCAGATTTCTACATAATCTAAACCAAGTTCATGACTTGAGTTTATCACCCCAATTAACTTCAATTAGACTATATACACATATTTTAACATCAACAATTCAGAGATTTCCTCATAATTTCAGTTTACACTAGAACAAGGGTTTAAATCCTAGTGTTTATCAAGCTCTACTAACTTATTAATCACCCACTATGGTGATTTTGATCCTTACAATTATCATGCAAGAATTTTGACAAGAAATCATCTAGGGTTTGTCCCTAAACCTTATATCACTTCCAACTTCGTATTTACAACACATAATTAAGCTCAACACTCAATTTCAATCACATGCAAGAATTTGGGTTGAATCAAAGTGACCAAATTCGACATACCTTACGATCCTCTTGACAAGGTGGTCACGATTCTATGTTCAGATTTTGATTTCAACTCGATTTGGGCCTTCAATTTGAGAGTTTAGTAGAAGTTAGGGTTTTGGGGGTGAGGGTGTCGCCCTCTCCTGTTCTTGATCGACCAGACATCTCAAATGAGATGTTTGGTTTTGTTTTTAATTAAAACCAATAATATAAGTTTCAATTTTAACAACATTGGCCCCTCCGCTTTTGTTTGACATATAGTTTTGGTTGTTTTAACCCTATTTCAAGTTATTTCTAGACTTGTAGTTAACTAGGTTATAATTTTCCTAGTTATTCATCTTGTTCAAAAACCTGTTTTATTTTAAGTCCCGTTAAATCTCGGGCCTTTTTATATACTTTGCTTTCTCAAAGTATTTCCCATCCTTTTAATAAATATTAGATTTATTTATTTAAATCCTAATACTCACCGGGTTAATTTTACCACTAACGGTATTTTACCCGTTTTTACTATTAACGAGGTTTGATTACCAAACCCGTTTTCGGGGTGTTACAAGTCTACCCCCCTTAAAGAGGTTTCGTCCTCGAAACCTTTTCTTTCATAATTTATCGAGTTTAACTCCATGCATATGCTCTCGACAATCAATTGAGCATTGCTCATATTTTAATCGATTGTTAGTATTACCAGAAAATTTATGGTAATACCTTTTTGGTTACAAAACATCTACGTGCCTCATTCGACATAATGCAACTTGAAATAACGTAATTTCGTTATTTCTACTAGTTTAGTTAACTTAGCGATATCCATATTATCGAACCCTTTGTGAATCCGTTACCTTGACCCGTTTAAAGGTCTTTAGTGAAATCTTTCACTTTTAACAACAATTTCCTTTGTTTTCCAAGTTCATTTATTCGGTTCAGTTATACCGAATCCACCGATTATAAGCAACCAAATTTATTTAAATGACCTTAACCGGTCCCGCTAACTAGACTTATTAGTCCAGTTACTCTTTACCGCTCGCTTGGTTATAATGTGATTCCACTTCACATTGTATTTCTTGACCGTGATCGTGTCACGTCATGTTTAATTTTATATCAACGTTTCTTTATCATACTTCTTCTTTTCGAATGTATTGTCTCGCACCTATCGATGTTAAGACCCATACTCTTTGATATTAACCATTTTCTAATCTCCCTCGTAATATCCATATTTGTTAAAACATTGTTTCTTACTAAAACTAAATTTTAGTTTAACGTTTCCTTTTTCTCCTTGTCTTACATCTTTTACTCATTTCTAAGACTTTTACGTCTGAAAATTTATTCCTTTCCGTTGTCTTCTCGGTAATATTTTTGTCCTTTTTGTAAATTATCAGAATTTAAATAATTGTGAATCCTTTTTGTTATTTCTGCCCGTTTAGATGTTTTAGTGAAATCCCTCACTTTTGTCAACCAGGCCTTTCACGATCTCTTCGCTTTTAACTCACTCAGTTAAGTTAGCGAAACCCCTCGCTTTTATACTACCTTTACCTTCCGTTATTATTTTACGCGGGGAGTTTAACCATTTTCCTCGCTTCACGTTATTGGCCCGTAGGTTCTTTCACTTAGCCTCGTAGGCTTATTTCTTTAGATTTTTCACCTTTTTAAGGCGAGGCCTTTATGATCCCTTTGCTTCAATTCATGTCCCGTGGGTCATTTTGGCCCCGTAGACCTTTACACTAATTAATATCCCGTAGGTTATGATGATCCCGTAGATCATCTTTTATTCTAGTTTTTATTCAAATGTGTATACGTTTATATACGCATATGACGTTAAGGCACCCCTTTTTATGTTTATAATTATTCACCTTTACTTTTTGGATTTCATTTGACCTTGACCGTAGTCTAAGGCTACATTGTTTTCTTTCGAATCATCTTTCCGACTTCTCGACTTCTAACGTCAATTTACACGTCGGTTTTCTATACACTTACCGTTACCCGGTTCTTACCTGTACTTCTTCACGTCCCATTACCCGGGTTCTTTTATTTCAATGTTTTTAACGCCTATAACTCCTTTACATAGGTTTATTAATATTTCACACTTTTTATTTATCCGATTCGCGCTTACTTACTTTAGCAAGTGTCATCCTTTATTAAATTTGTTTGACTTGTTCGTGTGAACATTCATCACTTATGAATGCCAAACTTCAGTCTTTGTTTGACCCGTTCAGCTTTGAAATAGCTGAGCGTAGTTATTAACATTTCTGTTTGCAAATTCTCATTGTCTTTTATTCATGACTCGTATTCCGAGTCTTTTGACTTTCTATCTCGCGTTCCCGTCTCTTGGTTTACGCATTCTTTCCAAATCCTACCCATTCATCGGGTATCTTTACCGTAGTCATTTTCAAGTAACCATTCTTATATGGTTTTAGACGTTATTTTAATTTATTTGGTCGTCTTAGCGAGATCCATCGCTTTTATTCAATCAAGTCCTTTATTCTTTATTCGATTCGTTTGACTTGTCCATGTGAATTTCATTACTTGTGACAGTCAAACTTTTATCCCTATGCCTTAGCATTCCTATTGGTCGGTCTGTATTTTCTTTTTACTTGATCCTTGTCCCTTCTCTCGGGCTCGTTATTCTTACGTAATACGCTTCCGTCATCCGACTTACGTTTACGTTTACTATCAAACATCTTACTTATTTGATTCATTTGGGTACCATTTAAGTTAGTCCCATTCACCCCACCCTTACTACATCGAACATAAATGTGTCCGCTATAAGAAGTTCATGGTATCATATGCCACTACTTACTTGGCCAGAGTAAGCGATTAACACATGACACGCATGACCTTTTTATAGTTTTCACATCACGCCCTATGTAAGTAATGCCTCTATTTGTTTCTCTTGGAAACAATATCCCGAATACATTTTCAATTCGGGTTTTTCCAAGTTTTTAATCTACATATGCAACTTTCAATTTCTACATATTTATTGCATATTACTATTTGTGCAATTATATTTAAAATGTGCACATGGTAATGCTTGCCTTAACGGGCTTTCTTGCCATTACTTATTTGCGATCGTTACGCGATTTAGGTCCTTGATGAGTATGCTCTTATTGTCATATCTCGGACCGTTCCATCATCATATCCACAATTCGTTTGACTCTCGTCGTCTTCAAACGCGAGTGTCCTTCAATTAAAACATTCACAAAAGTTAGTAACGTCAACTTCAATAATCGCCCGTATTATAATACAAGGCTTTTTCTACTATACGCGTCAACGCGCGTATTTTCGTCAACTATATCAATCATTTTAATTGGGGTAACGTGTATCACACGATAGCCCTATGTGTTGTTTACAACACTTTAGCATGCTAAACTATTAACATACATGTACTTACCGGATTTGCGATCAAGCCTCGAACCGAACACTAATCTTTATCAAGAGCATAAGGTTTAAGTCCAAGCATAGTTTTCCCACCATACTTGAATCTCTTAAACCAAGGCTCTGATACCAACTTGTAACACCCGTTCTTATAAATTAAGGTTTAACGTATCATTTACGAAAAACAATCATGTAATTAAGATTACAAATGCATTGGAAATTACGGGTTTATTAAAACTTTTTACAATTTAAAAGTATACAGCATATCATGTGTACGTTCGTCGTTTAACATAATAACGATACATAGTGCGGAAGCTTATTTCGTGATCGTGTTCGGTTCTTGCTCGTCGCTTGATCTTCATCCGTGCACTCTTGGCAATCACCTATGATCAAAACCAACTTAAAAGTTAGTTTTGATAGTCAAATATTAAGTTCAAACAAGTACAGGGGTTAAAATGACAAAATTTTAAAAATTTTCGGAGTTAGGGGGCTTCGCGTGACGCCAAGGGCCTAGGCGTCACGCCTAGCCCTGTTTTTCACAGCCTGTTGCCTTCAGCTGATGCTGTACATACCCAGCACGACCTGATTTCACGGAAACGGCCATAACTTCTTCGTTATTGATCCGTTTTACCCGATTCTTTTTCCTACGTATCCGTAATTTAATCCTCCATCTTATGGAGTTAAAATCCTACATCCAACATAAGAAATTTTGAGACTTCTAAGCCTTCGACTCGTTACCTTTTTACCGAATTTTAACCCGTTTATGCATTTTATCAAACAAACGTATTTATTTGATTCCTATAACTCATACACTTCTTCAAATTAATGTTACCAACTATATTAGGTTCTAATCATAGGTTTATTACACAATTTAAACCCGTTTTCGCTCGTATGCTTATTTTGACCCGTTAAGGGTATTTAAGCACTTTAAAGCTTGAAATCGCTTTCATTCATTTCTAGCATCTTATTCCTACATTTCTTATCAAGTAATCTTCAACTACAACTCTTTGTGTGTTGGATTTCAATGTGTATATCTATATGTTCCGAGTTTTACCCTTCGGATTGTTATTTTACGGCAAGACTCAAATAGAGCTATTTGAATAAATTTATTATATCTTTCAACTTCTACACTTATTCTAAGTATTTATTTAATCATGAAACTCGTTTCCAAACAACCTTTAAGGGTTGTTTGTTCAATTTAACCTACAAGGGCATTTTGGTCAATTTTGGTCCTTCTTTTACGACAAAGGACTTTCAGATACTTGTTTGACCCAAAAATTCGATCTTTTAACTATAACCTTGTTTAGAAGCCATTATGTTTCTAAAACACTACAATTATAACTTGAATTATTCGGTTTATCTTTAAGATAACCAAATATCCAATTTGACCTTGTTTAACTCTTAGAAAACCTCAAGTTCTACATGATGAATTGAATCATTATACATACCTGGCTCGGATCAATATATTGACCCGTTTCAATACCTTGACTTAGTAGCCGCTAAGCAATAGCGATGTGCGTATCCATTTGATATTCATTCCTATAAACATGTAACTCGACAAACCATTAGTCGATATTGTCAAAGGGTGATAATTTCACCTTTTGACCCGTTTATTTACCTAGTGATCTTCGTCACTTCCACTAAATGCCAATTTCATGTATTATGCTAATTTAAAGTCTACTAACGAAAATACGAAATCAAGCATAATGTAACGGAACCGTAGTTACGTACCTTTTAAGCATCCTTTCCAAACGCGTATTTCCACCGGCTTGTCCATTTGACGATCCGGATTCCTCGCCTAAAGAGTTCAATTCGCAATCCGTTTAGAACCCTTTTTCAATCATGTATCGCATAATTCGCTAAATCGTTACAATCATGCGTTTTAACTTTAAATTTTAATTTTAAGCCTTCTTTGAGGCATTTTCACAAACACTTAGCGGGTCAGATTTCTACATAATCTAAACCAAGTTCATGACTTGAGTTTATCACCCCAATTAACTTCAATTAGACTATATACACATATTTTAACATCAACAATTCAGAGATTTCCTCATAATTTCAGTTTACACTAGAACAAGGGTTTAAATCCTAGTGTTTATCAAGCTCTACTAACTTATTAATCACCCACCATGGTGATTTTGATCCTTACAATTATCATGCAAGAATTTTGACAAGAAATCATCTAGGGTTTGTCCCTAAACCTTATATCACTTCCAACTTCGTATTTACAACACATAATTAAGCTCAACACTCAATTTCAATCACATGCAAGAATTTGGGTTGAATCAAAGTGACCAAATTCGACATACCTTACGATCCTCTTGACAAGGTGGTCACGATTCTATGTTCAGATTTTGATTTCAACTCGATTTGGGCCTTCAATTTGAGAGTTTAGTAGAAGTTAGGGTTTTGGGGGTGAGGGTGTCGCCCTCTCCTGTTCTTGATCGACCAGACATCTCAAATGAGATGTTTGGTTTTGTTTTTAATTAAAACCAATAATATAAGTTTCAATTTTAACAACATTGGCCCCTCCGCTTTTGTTTGACATATAGTTTTGGTTGTTTTAACCCTATTTCAAGTTATTTCTAGACTTGTAGTTAACTAGGTTATAATTTTCCTAGTTATTCATCTTGTTCAAAAACCTGTTTTATTTTAAGTCCCGTTAAATCTCGGGCCTTTTTATATACTTTGCTTTCTCAAAGTATTTCCCATCCTTTTAATAAATATTAGATTTATTTATTTAAATCCTAATACTCACCGGGTTAATTTTACCACTAACGGTATTTTACCCGTTTTTACTATTAACGAGGTTTGATTACCAAACCCGTTTTCGGGGTGTTACAAGTCTACCCCCCTTAAAGAGGTTTCGTCCTCGAAACCTTTTCTTTCATAATTTATCGAGTTTAACTCCATGCATATGCTCTCGACAATCAATTGAGCATTGCTCATATTTTAATCGATTGTTAGTATTACCAGAAAATTTATGGTAATACCTTTTTGGTTACAAAACATCTACGTGCCTCATTCGACATAATGCAACTTGAAATAACGTAATTTCGTTATTTCTACTAGTTTAGTTAACTTAGCGATATCCATATTATCGAACCCTTTGTGAATCCGTTACCTTGACCCGTTTAAAGGTCTTTAGTGAAATCTTTCACTTTTAACAACAATTTCCTTTGTTTTCCAAGTTCATTTATTCGGTTCAGTTATACCGAATCCACCGATTATAAGCAACCAAATTTATTTAAATGACCTTAACCGGTCCCGCTAACTAGACTTATTAGTCCAGTTACTCTTTACCGCTCGCTTGGTTATAATGTGATTCCACTTCACATTGTATTTCTTGACCGTGATCGTGTCACGTCATGTTTAATTTTATATCAACGTTTCTTTATCATACTTCTTCTTTTCGAATGTATTGTCTCGCACCTATCGATGTTAAGACCCATACTCTTTGATATTAACCATTTTCTAATCTCCCTCGTAATATCCATATTTGTTAAAACATTGTTTCTTACTAAAACTAAATTTTAGTTTAATGTTTCCTTTTTCTCCTTGTCTTACATCTTTTACTCATTTCTAAGACTTTTACGTCTGAAAATTTATTCCTTTCCGTTGTCTTCTCGGTAATATTTTTGTCCTTTTTGTAAATTATCAGAATTTAAATAATTGTGAATCCTTTTTGTTATTTCTGCCCGTTTAGATGTTTTAGTGAAATCCCTCACTTTTGTCAACCAGGCCTTTCACGATCTCTTCGCTTTTAACTCACTCAGTTAAGTTAGCGAAACCCCTCGCTTTTATACTACCTTTACCTTCCGTTATTATTTTACGCGGGGAGTTTAACCATTTTCCTCGCTTCACGTTATTGGCCCGTAGGTTCTTTCACTTAGCCTCGTAGGCTTATTTCTTTAGATTTTTCACCTTTTTAAGGCGAGGCCTTTATGATCCCTTTGCTTCAATTCATGTCCCGTGGGTCATTTTGGCCCCGTAGACCTTTACACTAATTAATATCCCGTAGGTTATGATGATCCCGTAGATCATCTTTTATTCTAGTTTTTATTCAAATGTGTATACGTTTATATACGCATATGACGTTAAGGCACCCCTTTTTATGTTTATAATTATTCACCTTTACTTTTTGGATTTCATTTGACCTTGACCGTAGTCTAAGGCTACATTGTTTTCTTTCGAATCATCTTTCCGACTTCTCGACTTCTAACGTCAATTTACACGTCGGTTTTCTATACACTTACCGTTACCCGGTTCTTACCTGTACTTCTTCACGTCCCATTACCCGGGTTCTTTTATTTCAATGTTTTTAACGCCTATAACTCCTTTACATAGGTTTATTAATATTTCACACTTTTTATTTATCCGATTCGCGCTTACTTACTTTAGCAAGTGTCATCCTTTATTAAATTTGTTTGACTTGTTCGTGTGAACATTCATCACTTATGAATGCCAAACTTCAGTCTTTGTTTGACCCGTTCAGCTTTGAAATAGCTGAGCGTAGTTATTAACATTTCTGTTTGCAAATTCTCATTGTCTTTTATTCATGACTCGTATTCCGAGTCTTTTGACTTTCTATCTCGCGTTCCCGTCTCTTGGTTTACGCATTCTTTCCAAATCCTACCCATTCATCGGGTATCTTTACCGTAGTCATTTTCAAGTAACCATTCTTATATGGTTTTAGACGTTATTTTAATTTATTTGGTCGTCTTAGCGAGATCCATCGCTTTTATTCAATCAAGTCCTTTATTCTTTATTCGATTCGTTTGACTTGTCCATGTGAATTTCATTACTTGTGACAGTCAAACTTTTATCCCTATGCCTTAGCATTCCTATTGGTCGGTCTGTATTTTCTTTTTACTTGATCCTTGTCCCTTCTCTCGGGCTCGTTATTCTTACGTAATACGCTTCCGTCATCCGACTTACGTTTACGTTTACTATCAAACATCTTACTTATTTGATTCATTTGGGTACCATTTAAGTTAGTCCCATTCACCCCACCCTTACTACATCGAACATAAATGTGTCCGCTATAAGAAGTTCATGGTATCATATGCCACTACTTACTTGGCCAGAGTAAGCGATTAACACATGACACGCATGACCTTTTTATAGTTTTCACATCACGCCCTATGTAAGTAATGCCTCTATTTGTTTCTCTTGGAAACAATATCCCGAATACATTTTCAATTCGGGTTTTTCCAAGTTTTTAATCTACATATGCAACTTTCAATTTCTACATATTTATTGCATATTACTATTTGTGCAATTATATTTAAAATGTGCACATGGTAATGCTTGCCTTAACGGGCTTTCTTGCCATTACTTATTTGCGATCGTTACGCGATTTAGGTCCTTGATGAGTATGCTCTTCTTGTCATATCTCGGACCGTTCCATCATCATATCCACAATTCGTTTGACTCTCGTCGTCTTCAAACGCGAGTGTCCTTCAATTAAAACATTCACAAAAGTTAGTAACGTCAACTTCAATAATCGCCCGTATTATAATACAAGGCTTTTTCTACTATACGCGTCAACGCGCGTATTTTCGTCAACTATATCAATCATTTTAATTGGGGTAACGTGTATCACACGATAGCCCTATGTGTTGTTTACAACACTTTAGCATGCTAAACTATTAACATACATGTACTTACCGGATTTGCGATCAAGCCTCGAACCGAACACTAATCTTTATCAAGAGCATAAGGTTTAAGTCCAAGCATAGTTTTCCCACCATACTTGAATCTCTTAAACCAAGGCTCTGATACCAACTTGTAACACCCGCTCTTATAAATTAAGGTTTAACGTATCATTTACGAAAAACAATCATGTAATTAAGATTACAAATGCATTGGAAATTACGGGTTTATTAAAACTTTTTACAATTTAAAAGTATACAACATATCATGTGTACGTTCGTCGTTTAACATAATAACGATACATAGTGCGGAAGCTTATTTCGTGATCGTGTTCGGTTCTTGCTCGTCGCTTGATCTTCATCCGTGCACTCTTGGCAATCACCTATGATCAAAACCAACTTAAAAGTTAGTTTTGATAGTCAAATATTAAGTTCAAACAAGTACAGGGGTTAAAATGACAAAATTTTAAAAATTTTCGGAGTTAGGGGGCTTCGCGTGACGCCAAGGGCCTAGGCGTCACGCCTAGCCCTGTTTTTCACAGCCTGTTGCCTTCAGCTGATGCTGTACATACCCAGCACGACCTGATTTCACGGAAACGGCCATAACTTCTTCGTTATTGATCCGTTTTACCCGATTCTTTTTCCTACGCGTCCGTAATTTAATCCTCCATCTTATGGAGTTAAAATCCTACATCCAACATAAGAAATTTTGAGACTTCTAAGCCTTCGACTCGTTACCTTTTTACCGAATTTTAACCCGTTTATGCATTTTATCAAACAAACGTATTTATTTGATTCCTATAACTCATACACTTCTTCAAATTAATGTTACCAACTATATTAGGTTCTAATCATAGGTTTATTACACAATTTAAACCCGTTTTCGCTCGTATGCTTATTTTGACCCGTTAAGGGTATTTAAGCACTTTAAAGCTTGAAATCGCTTTCATTCATTTCTAGCATCTTATTCCTACATTTCTTATCAAGTAATCTTCAACTACAACTCTTTGTGTGTTGGATTTCAATGTGTATATCTATATGTTCCGAGTTTTACCCTTCGGATTGTTATTTTACGGCAAGACTCAAATAGAGCTATTTGAATAAATTTATTATATCTTTCAACTTCTACACTTATTCTAAGTATTTATTTAATCATGAAACTCGTTTCCAAACAACCTTTAAGGGTTGTTTGTTCAATTTAACCTACAAGGGCATTTTGGTCAATTTTGGTCCTTCTTTTACGACAAAGGACTTTCAGATACTTGTTTGACCCAAAAATTCGATCTTTTAACTATAACCTTGTTTAGAAGCCATTATGTTTCTAAAACACTACAATTATAACTTGAATTATTCGGTTTATCTTTAAGATAACCAAATATCCAATTTGACCTTGTTTAACTCTTAGAAAACCTCAAGTTCTACATGATGAATTGAATCATTATACATACCTGGCTCGGATCAATATATTGACCCGTTTCAATACCTTGACTTAGTAGCCGCTAAGCAATAGCGATGTGCGTATCCATTTGATATTCATTCCTATAAACATGTAACTCGACAAACCATTAGTCGATATTGTCAAAGGGTGATAATTTCACCTTTTGACCCGTTTATTTACCTAGTGATCTTCGTCACTTCCACTAAATGCCAATTTCATGTATTATGCTAATTTAAAGTCTACTAACGAAAATACGAAATCAAGCATAATGTAACGGAACCGTAGTTACGTACCTTTTAAGCATCCTTTCCAAACGCGTATTTCCACCGGCTTGTCCATTTGACGATCCGGATTCCTCGCCTAAAGAGTTCAATTCGCAATCCGTTTAGAACCCTTTTTCAATCATGTATCGCATAATTCGCTAAATCGTTACAATCATGCGTTTTAACTTTAAATTTCAATTTTAAGCCTTCTTTGAGGCATTTTCACAAACACTTAGCGGGTCAGATTTCTACATAATCTAAACCAAGTTCATGACTTGAGTTTATCACCCCAATTAACTTCAATTAGACTATATACACATATTTTAACATCAACAATTCAGAGATTTCCTCATAATTTCAGTTTACACTAGAACAAGGGTTTAAATCCTAGTGTTTATCAAGCTCTACTAACTTATTAATCACCCACTATGGTGATTTTGATCCTTACAATTATCATGCAAGAATTTTGACAAGAAATCATCTAGGGTTTGTCCCTAAACCTTATATCACTTCCAACTTAGTATTTACAACACATAATTAAGCTCAACACTCAATTTCAATCACATGCAAGAATTTGGGTTGAATCAAAGTGACCAAATTCGACATACCTTACGATCCTCTTGACAAGGTGATCACGATTCTATGTTCAGATTTTGATTTCAACTCGATTTGGGCCTTCAATTTGAGAGTTTAGTAGAAGTTAGGGTTTTAGGGGTGAGGGTGTCGCCCTCTCCTGTTCTTGATCGACCAGACATCTCAAATGAGATGTTTGGTTTTGTTTTTAATTAAAACCAATAATATAAGTTTCAATTTTAACAACATTGGCCCCTCCGCTTTTGTTTGACATATAGTTTTGGTTGTTTTAACCCTATTTCAAGTTATTTCTAGACTTGTAGTTAACTAGGTTATAATTTTCCTAGTTATTCATCTTGTTCAAAAACCCGTTTTATTTTAAGTCCCGTTAAATCTCGGGCCTTTTTATATACTTTGCTTTCTCAAAGTATTTCCCATCCTTTTAATAAATATTAGATTTATTTATTTAAATCCTAATACTCACCGGGTTAATTTTACCACTAACGGTATTTTACCCGTTTTTACTATTAACGAGGTTTGATTACCAAACCCGTTTTTGGGGTGTTACAGAAGCGTACGTAATGTACGATAAGCAATATTGTACAGTACTCTTTACCTATATATATATATAGTGAAAGTGTAAAATACAATATCCCTTAACGTACAATACGTACGATATAATGAATCGCATGTTATAAAAAAACATGTTGGAAATTGCATGTTTTTTTGATGAAATCGCATGTTTTTTGTAGCAATTTCGCATGTTGGTTTTTCTGATGAAATCGCATGTTGTTTTTTTGTAGCAATTTCGCATGTTGGTTTTCTGATAAATCACATGTTCAAAATTGAATTCGCACCAGATCGGACGACTGAGATGAGCGCGTACATATTGTACGATAAGAGATATTGCACGTTAACCTAACCCTATATATATATGTGTATATATATGTGTGTGTGTATATATATATATATATAGAGGAAGGTTAACGTACATTACGGCTTAACGTACATCACGTACGACAGGTAATTAGGCACGTTCATTTTAAAATCACGCACGTTATAACTCAAAAATCCAAAATCACGCATGTTGAAACACAATAATCACGCATATTGAAAACATTAATCACGCATGCTATATAACAAATCACGCACGTTGTTGTACGTGAAGTACGTTAAGCCGTAATGTACGATATATTTTTCTATATATATATATATAAATTTTAAAGTGTAAGATAGGAATGATAGTTTTTATTTTGTATCATGATAAATGTTTCTCCTCTAGAAACGCTCTTATATGATATGATATTATTTATATATGTTTTGGAATAGTATATGTATATTATAGTGGTTAAGTGGCAGTGCCAGCGATAGATAGAATTATATAAAGAAAGGAAGAATGATCAAAGCTTGTTCCCCTGCTCTGATAAAAGCTAACTTTGATTTTAGAGGGTTTGGATCCCACCAACTGACCCCAATACCTGGACTGATAAGGTTTGGGTCCCACTCTCATTCATATATCTTTTAATAATATAACAAATTTATTTTATTTATTTAATTCCCATACATTGACGATTGTCACAGAACCTATTTATTTATTATAACTTTCTTGTCCAATACTCATTTTTCTATATTACATTTAATAAAGGTATATTCATTGTTTAAACTTTAAATATAAAACTACACATGTTTACCAGAAATTAGTTTTCCAGAAATTAAAATGATTGTTATGTTAAATTTATTCAGACTTTTAATCAATATTGTTAAAATCGTAATGGACTAGGAACCAGATTTTAAACCGATTTAATTGGCGTGGGTTGAACTGGCACCAGTTAGACATGGCAGTTCTTTTACTAGTCATGTTGAATCGGTTTAGTTTTCTTTAAACATTTTTTTTGAATTAAAAGATTTAAACTTGTGATCTACTGTACATATGCACGTGTTTCCCGATCAACCTAACAAAATATGGGTGTTGAATTTCTCGGTAGTTGATTGATATATTTCTTTATTTAAAAAAAAAAATCTCTTCATTAATTTTTTTCTAAAATAAAGAGTAAATTATAAGTTTTGCTCTTTATGTTTGTAGCAAATTGCAGACAATGTCATTTGTCTTCAAAACTGACTGGTTTTGTACTTAATGTTTCAAAATTTTATACATTTTGTCCTTTATGCCAAACCTAGTTAGAAATTTCAGTTAAATGATGTCACGTGCACCGCACACGAGGGTAGAATAGTCTTTTCCCCTGACAACGATTGAGGTTTTTAAATGGGGGAAATAGAATGGGCAGGGGAAAAGACTATTCTACCCCCATGTGCGATACACGTGACATCATTTAGCGAAAATTTCTAATTGGGTTTGGCTTAAAGGACAAAACGTGTAAGATTTTGAAACACTAAGTACAAAACCAGTCAGTTTTGAAGACAACTGACACCGCCTGCAACTTGCTACAAACATAAATGACAAAACTTGTAATTTAGTCTAACATAAGTAACTTTTTTAACGTCAAACTAATCTATTGAGTTACAAAAATACTCTTATGTTTGCACCGTGTAGAATATAAACACCCCGCCAATGATCTTTAGATCAAGTGGTGGAGGGCTTGCATTTCTCTTGAGAGATGCAGGTTCGACTCTCACTTGGTGCAGAGTGAGGCACTGGTGGGCAATGATAGGAGACCCAGGGAAACCTGAGTTGGATCCTTGAGCCAAACGAGTTTTACCGGTAATTTCACCGTCGTGCCTACAGGCGGGTGGGTTACCGGGTTTTCCCCGGAATTGGTGGTGGACTCGGGTTACTCTCGGAGTACTCCGTTTGTCCAGGGGATGCCCCGAGAGTGCTCGGGATTGAGTTTGTTGGCCGTTAAAAAAAAAGAATATAAACACTCCACCTTTAAAAAAATCGATACATTTATTTTATACACACAAGATAACATAACGATATGCTATTTAAATTTAAGGTAAAATACATAGTAAAAAAATGTATTATGCTATTATGCAATCAGGTTTTTGAGTCTGATTTATTTTAAAAAAATTGCTGTACTTTTATTTAAGTATTTGAATAAAGTTAAAAAGTGACGTCATTTCAGATTTTCACCGTCGGGTAAGACCATCAGGTATGGGGTGCGTTAAAGGCCCGTCCTGCCCTTCAAGGCTCGTCACACACCGCCCCCTTGGGGCCCGGCACGGCAAATCCGTCGGAATTCAGACGGTGGAGACGGGGCAAGGTGGTGGGCCCCCCATCTGACTTCTCTCACATCCTTTATATATATATTAATATATTATTAATGGTGGGGTAGTCTTGGGTAGTCCCCACACCCTTGAGTAGCCCCCAAAGAGACTATCCTCCTCCCGTGATTACGTGACACTTACGTGGCGGGTAGTCTCCAAAGAGACTATCCTCCCCATACCCACCGGTCTAATATCCCTTTCAAACGTCACGAGAACGACACGGAATTTCATCCGCGGTAGATCCAAGAAGTTACCATTTCATTTCCTACACGCTTTTCAAGATATCGTTGAATTAAATCATTAAAATGAAAAATATGATATTCACATTAATCATAATTTTTAAATAAATAAATTCATATATGGGACCTTTTCTTTTTCTTTGTAATCATTAAAACCAACAATACACACTGTTAATAATTCTCTCTCCAAACGCTTTGCAGATCCTCATAAATAATCACACAATTAAAAAAAAAAAACTTCAAAAAAAAAAAAAATGAAAAAAATCAGCATAATTATTTTTTTTCCAAAATTTTTGTAGCAAATCAAAATCAAACCTTGTGTGCTTACACATCTACTTTAACCGAAACCCGAAAACCCTTACGAGTGGTGGCTAGTGCTATCATGCTGGTCGTCGCCACCGCCACCATGATGAGACTGCGATCCACTCGCTTGTTGATCCGATGACCCGGGCCCGAATATCGGCCGGTAATGATTTAACCCGGCAAGCATATTCAACTGCCCTTCCGTAAAACCGCCACCGCCGCCGCCACCACCACCGCCAATTCCTGCCGACAATTGCTGACTCGGCAAAACAGCGACCGGGGTCGGAAAATTCATAAAATGCAACCCGGTCGAAACCGGGCCTCTATACAAACCCGAATTATTAACCGCTGGAAACGTCCAAACCGGGTCGCCACCAACGCTCATTTGTTGATTAGAATTCGCAACCATCCAAAAGTTCGCAGGTACGGACGCATGATTCCCCGACATAGAACCCGAACTCGACTGCAACATATAATTCCCCATCTGTTGTTGCGCGTGTGCGTGTGCGGGTAACTCCGGATCACCCGGAACCCTACGTTTTCTTCCTAAACCCTCTTCGGGTTCGGATAACTCAACCGAGTTATCCCGATTCTCTTGTTTCGCTTGCAATATCTGATTCAGATTCGTTGATGACCCGAAATTCAGAAGATTTGACGAACTGTTTTCAGAAGACGCCAACCCAATACCCGGAAAAAGACTCCGGTTATGTGGGAGAGCGAAATTCGGGTTGAAATAACCCGATCGGAGCAGAGAAGGGACCTGCATAGTGGACCCGGAGCTCCGAAGAGAGATATTAAGTGAAGTAAAGTTAGCTGGAATAGTACCAGTGCCAGTGGCTGCAATAACAGCTGGCTCGGCTTGTTGAAGTAGCCACTCGATGGTTTCGCCATCGGTTTTGTGGCCAAGCTCGCGGGTTAGCTGGAAGACCCGCGCAGCGCATAGGGCGGGCATGCGGATGCGGCGACCACGCCCGTCCACTTTTGTGTGGCGGTCTTTTGTGGAGGTTCGTTTTGGTGGGAGTTTTTTTGAGATGTCGGTGTCGGCGGCGGCAGCGGTGGTGGTTGTGATGGTGAGTTGGCGGGATGGGTAGGCGGAAGCTGCGGCGGCGGAGGAGGAGCAGGCTTTGTCGTCTTTTTTTTCGAGGAGTTGGAAGGGGAAGTTGGGACGATGGTGGAAGTGATCATCACCACCATCCATGTTTTAGAGAGGGGGGGGGGTTATATATATATATATATATAACCTTAATTCTCTCACTAAACTTATAGATATGGAGGAGTGAATCTATGAATGTGTGATGTGGGTCTGGTTTTTCTTTCTCTTTCAAGACCATATAAACAGTCTCACTCTCTTGAAATGTTTTATTTTAGAGAGAGAGAGGAGGGCAAACTTTAAGCAACAAAGATAATGAGTGGGAATTATATGTGTGAGCTTTAAAAGGCAAAATGAAATGAATGGAAAAAATAAATGAATAAATGTTAATAATTGAAATTGAAGGAAAGGGAGAGGAAGAGGGAGAGGGGGAAGGAAAGGAAAATTACATGGTTTGCATTATATTTGGGGGACTTTAGAGAGAGTGTGAATCAATATCAATATATACTCTTAATATAGACAAATAAGGTAGAATTAATGATTATTACTATTAAGTGATTGACTTTAGTTTTGTTAATCAACTTTTGCTTTTACCTTTCTGTTTTAGGTAATAATTTGCCAGGACATTTATAGGCCAATCACTTTGTTACTTGTTGCAAGGGTTAAGATCAGTTTTACATATGATTAAAGCTTTGGATGTATGATTTGAGATGGTAAATAACATTGTCAGTTTTTTAAGATGGTTAGAATGCCTGGTCAAGCTCTTGAGGAAGTAGGAGTATGTTTATAGAGAATAAATGCTTATCTTCTTGTTGGAGTGTTTATAGGCAAGAGACATGATAAACATTCCGTTCTTAACCGTTTACTTTAATCACCGTAACGAACTAACGATGAGAAAGTGCCTTGTCGCACACTATGATGTGTTAACATTCATAATAGTTTCTTCATTTCACCTTCGTCTTACAGTTATAGAGAAAAAAATAGAATTTTGATTTATTTAACATCTATATCAGGTTCTCTATTTTACTCTTTATCTCAATAGTATAGTGGAGAGTAAGAGTATTCACATTGGGGCTTCTATCTTCATCTATATAATTTAATCAAAAAACACATTTTTCTCTAAATTATGTTGTACTTTTTAAAAACCTCCTACATTCAACTCTCTATCTATATCTCTATCATACTCACAATTACTTATTTTATTATCTTTTTTTCTTCCCTACACATTCACAATAAAAATATAGAGGCTTGGATATGAGCCTCTAAGAACATTCACATTGGAGGCTCTATTCTATATAATATAGTAAAAATAATAGAGAAAATAACAAAAACACCATCACATTGGAATCTCAATAATAGAGAAAAATATATAGAAAGTAAAGTACACTTCTATATTTAGAGGTTTATATTCAACCCTTTATATTTATATTGTGAATGTGTAGGAAAGGGAAAAAATAATAAAATAATTTTTTATAGTAAGAAATAGATAGAGATAGAGAGTTTGATTGTGATGTTTTTAAAAAATTAATAAAATTTCGAGAAAATTGTGTTTTTATATAAAAGGAGATGAAGGCTCCAATGTGAATGCTCTAAATATAGATGTTTATAATATCTATAAAACTTTCTCTATTATAAATATTCAAATGGAGTGGTTTTTTGTTGTTTTCTCTATTTCTTCCTCTATATTATATAAAATGTATTAATATAGAGGCTCCAATGTGAGTACTCTAATTCAATCTCTCTATTTGATATGTTACCATTAATTTTTAAATTAAATGTTGTGAATGTATCCAATCGAGAAAAAAAAACAAATAAAATAAGTGTTTGTGAGTAAGATGTAGATAAAAATGAAGAATGAGATTTGGGATGTTTTTAGAAGATAAACAAAATTTTGAAAAAAAAATGTGGTTTTTAGTTAAACTATGGAGAATAATATAGAGGTGTTGATGTAAATACTCTTAGCCATGGTTTGTTGATCGGTTCTGTTTAAACGTAAGGGAAAAATGAAAACATACATGTCACCGCAGACAGTGCAGTAGAGAATCCAGTGATGGAAGAAGCCATAGAGTTCGACATCTTTGTCAAGGTGATCTGGTTCCTCCTTAGGGTGCCGACTGATGATGGTGATGATTAAACCGAAAAGGGTAATCGGTTATTGGAGAGGAGGTCGATGATGATGATGTTAAGATTATTAGGTTATGTCTAAGTGTGTAACTGTGTAACCCTTTAACCTCTACATAAGTCTCCTTATATAAGCAGACATGAGGAAACCTAATTAGTTAATAAGGGTAATATGGTCCATCAACAATTACCAACTAATTACTTAATAGGTTATTATATATTTTGATCTATATAATGTAAATGATTATAATGGCTACTAGATTAAATATTAATACATAATATATTTAATCTTACATTCTTCCACTTAGGCAAGTAATCATTTACTATGAGTATTAGATAAGCCTGATCAGGAGTTAACACTCATTTTAGCCTTAAACAAGTACTATAGCAGAGAAATACAGCCGTTGAATCATTATGCGACTCAGGACCCCCATTAGTCATACTATAGCCTTAATTTAAAGCCTAATCGTTATGATCAAAATACGCATAAGCCCTTTGTTTGATTTGTAACTTTATTTGTCTATATGTCATTATACCGGTTGAACATATTCGAAGAGACATACAAAATCAAACTGAGGAAATTTCATTAATCATAAAACATAAGCTAGTACAATATGCTCAAATAAGGTCTTTACTAAATCCCATATTCCGAACATGTTCTTCGTAAACCTTAGGAGGGAGACCTTTAGTCATCGGATCCGCAAGCATATCTTTAGTACTAATATACTCAATACAAAGATTATTTTCCTCAACTCATTCACGTACGAACAAATATTTTGTATCGAGATATAAACCAGCTCCAGTCGAACTGTTACTGTTCGAGAAACAAACGGCAGCTGAATTATCACAGTAAAGCTTCAATGGTCTAGAAATGGAATTAACGATTTTGAGTCCAGTGATCAGATTTCTAAGCAACATTCCATGACAGGTTGCGTTGTAAACAACAATGTACTCTGCCATCATTGTGGAAGTTGTGGTCAATTGTTGTTTATGGCTCCTCCATGAGATATGGCCGCCTGCTAACATAAAAATATAGCCCGAAGTGGATTTCTTGTCATCTTTGCATTTGGCAAAGTCGGAATCAGAATAGCCCACCACTTCTAAATGATCACTTCTTCTATAAGTCAGTTTATAGTCTTTCGTCCCTTGTAGATATCGAAGTACCTTCTTAGCTGCTTTCCAGTGATCTAGGCCAGGATTAGTCTGATAACGGCCTAGCATTCCAGCAATATAAGCGATATCTGGGCGAGTACAGACTTGAGCATACATCAGGCTCCCGACTATTGACGCGTAAGGTATCTGGCTCATTTGCTCCTTCTCAACCTCTGTTGTCGGACACTGGAATGAACCGAAAACATCTCCCTTAACTACTGGAGCGACGGAGGGTTTGCATTGTTGCATGTTGTAACGTGTAAGGAGACGATCTATGTAAGCCTTTTGGGACAATCCTAAGATCCCTTTGTGTCTATCTCGGTGAATTTCGATGCCAATGACGTAAGAAGCATCTCCGAGATCCTTCATGTCGAAGTTATGCGAGAGTAACCGCTTCGACTCATGCAACATGTCTAAACTATTACTTGCCAATAGAATATCATCTACGTAAATGACAAGTATAGTAAAGTTGCTCCCACTCATCTTGAGGTAGGTGCATTGAACCACTTGATTCTTCATAAAACCTTGTTTCTTCATGACTTCATCAAACTTGAGGTACCACTGACATGATGCTTGTTTTAACCCATAAATGGATTTCTTCAACTTACAGACTAGATGCTCCTAACCTTCAGGTTTAAAGCCTTCAGGTTGTTTCATGTAAACATCTTCGTCTAAGTCTCTGTTAAGGAAAACGGTTTTAACGTCCATCTGATGCAACTCTAAATCAAAATGAGCTACTAGGGCCATGACGATCCTTAATGAATCTTTACGAGAGACGGGTGAAAACGTCTCTTGATAATCAATTCCCTCTTTCTGAGTGTAGCCCTTTGCAACCAATCTCGCTTTGTAGCGTTCAACGTTCCCATTCGGATCCAGTTTTGTTTTGAACACCCATTTACATCCTACGGGTTTGACACCGTTGGGTAATTCTACCAAATCCCAAACGTCATTTTTCTTCATGGATTCAAGCTCATCAATCATTGCTTTATTCCTTTCAGAAAACTGATCACTGCTAATGGCTTCATTGTAAGAGATAGGATCATTGAGCTTTTCAGGATCAATTTCAGTCAGGTAGGTAACATAATCATCCCAATCAGTAGGCCTTCTTTGCCTATATGACCTCCTGAGTGGATTATCGGGTTCAGCGTTGTCTTGGTTTTGAGCGTTTGATGTGCCTTCGTCATGAAGTATAATGGGTTCTGATTGTAGACGTGAATTTGGAGTTGGTGCAGTAGCTTCAGGTACAGTAGTTGCATTGGGTACAAGAGGAGTAATCGGAGTAATGGTAAGCGACGAGTCTCTCCCCCCCCCCCCCCCCCCGCGTCTTGTACTTCTTGCAATTCTTCGTAAGGGTTGGTACTGCTCCCACTAACCTTGAAATCCTCCAGGAACGCGGCACGCTTGGTTTCAACAATACGGGTGACATGGGAAGGACAATAGAAACGATAATCCTTTGAGTTCTCAGGATACCCGATAAAGAAACAGGTAACTGTTTTAGGGTCAAGTTTCCTTAGGAAAGGATTGTAAAGTTTTGCTTCATCGATGCAGCCCCATACTTTCATATATTTAAGACTCGGTTTCCTTCTTGTCCAAAGTTCATTAGGAGTTTTAGGGACAGACTTAGAAGGAACTCTATTGAGTATATGAACAGTTGCTTTTAACACTTCAGTCCAGAGGAATAATGGTAAATTAGTGTTGGCTAACATACTGTGTACCATGTTCATAAGGGTACGGTTTCTTCTTTCAGCAACACCATTCTGCTGAGGTGTACCAGGCATGGTGTATTGGTTCACAATCTCCTGGCCCTTACAAAACTCATAAAATGGACCAGGAGCTTGACCCACATCAGTATGTCTTCCATAATATTCACCGCCTCTATCTGATCTCACAACTTTAATCTGACGATCTAATTGCTTTTCAACTTCAGCCTTATAATCTTTAAAAGTTGTAAGAGATTCAGATTTCTCTTTAATAAGATACAAGTACATGTAACGAGAATAATCATTAATGAAAGTGATAAATAAAGTATGTCATGTTATGCCAGCGATTTGGTAGGGACCACTAATGTCAGTATGAATGAGTTCTAATAAATTAGAGCTCCTAGTGGCACCTTTCTTATTCGCTAATGTCATTTTACCTTTAATACATTTGACACATGTTCCAAAATCAGAGAAATCGAGAGGAGGTAAGACTTCATCCTTTACGAGACGATTTAATCGTTCTCTTGAGATGTGGCCTAAACGTTGATGCCACAACATGGATGAAGTTTCTAAGTCTCGTTTCTCTTTCATCTTTGTGAGTGATTCATTAATGTTATATGACAACAAAGATTTGGAAAAATTATCATCTAGTTCTAATCTATAGAGACCACCATCCAGAATACCAGTACCATAAAGAACAGAATCATAGAGGATAAAGAGTTTGCGATGACCATGGGAAACAATAAAACCGTCCATGTCTAACTTTGGTCCTGATACAAGGTTCCGATTTACCTCAGGAACATATAAGGTATCATAAAGTTTAATACATAAACTAGTTTTCAGAAATAATTGTAATGTTCCAATAGCCTTCACTTCTAATTCTCGATCATCCCCAACCTTAAGCGTTCTTTGGTTTCTTTCCAGCTTCCGGATTGTAAGGAATCCCTTAGTTGAATTGGTAACATGAACCATAGAACCAGAATCAAACCACCAAGAATTAGCAGGAACACTTAAATTATAGGACTCAAGTATCGTAAAATAATCGTTACCTTTCTTAGCCAGCCACTCCTTAAAGTCAGGGCATTCCTTCTGCATATGTCATGTCTTTTTACAGAACTTGCAGTGGATTCTGCCTAAGGAGTTCTTAGAGCTGGAAGGTGCACTTGTATTAGGATTAGGCCTTTGGACTTTAGAAGCATCCTTCCTCTGATGATTGTTCTTCCTTTTCTTAGAGTTGGAGGTGGTGAAGTTAGCAACATCAGTAGTGCGATCCATCCTCATACGCTCTTCCTCCTGTACGCACATAGCGACCGGCTCACTCATCGTCCATTTATCCTTCTGAGTGTTGTAATTGATCTTGAATGCTTCAAAGGACGAAGGAAGCGAAGTAATGATGAAATGAACGAGAAAACCATCACTGATTTCCATTTCCAGCCCCTTCAGCTTATTGGCCATGTCATTCATCATCATGATGTGCTCGCGAATGCCGCTCCTCCCATCATACTTAGTTGTCACCAGCTTGAGAATAAGGGTACTAGCGTGTGCTTTAGACGTCCCCTTGAACTGCGCCTCCACAGAAGCCAAGTAGGTTTTAGCATCTTCAGAATCAGGAATAGCTCCTCTGATTACATTGCTGATGGACTGCTTCATAAACATGAGAGACATGCGGTTACACCTAGTCCACTTTTCATGAGTCAACTGCTCAGCAGCAGTGCTTTGAGTAGTAAGGTCCGCTGGCTTATTCTCTCTTAAGGCATAATCGAAATCCAGCAGCCCAAGAGTAAGCATGAGAGCATCCTTCCATGCAGCAAAGTTATCACCAGTCAAAGGTGGAATCCCGCAATTGGGTGCTGATAGTGGAAATAAGATGAGCAAATTATGATACTAAGGAAGAAGTCCTGATGTGATCTAAGGGCACGTTAAACTAAGGCAGACATAAATAATGACCATTTTACATTATGAAGCTGTGATATTGTCTATTACTAACATCAAAATAATAGACTTAGTTAAAATTCTACTTAAACGAAGACAAATCAGCTTTGACCAGAAGTGTAATCATTTAAGCATGTGTGCAAAATGATTGTAACAAATCAGCTTTGGCCAGAAATTGAGACAGTCACTTTAGTTATGCACTTGTTAAGTATGCCATCTATGAAGGAATTAAATCAGCTTTGGCCAGATATTAAGACATTCATGTTTATGATGCACACTTAACATAGTTTTCGTAATACTTGAACGATAAGTAGATGTATCAAGTCAGCTTTGGCCAGAAATGATACATCAAAAGCTCATTCAAGTTAAGCCATTTTGGTTTTGTAAAACATTATCTGATTCTGATTAATTAACTAAGTAATTACAAAACCAATTATTTAATAGCAAACTACATGTTAGCGCGTATCGAACTGCTTAATAAAGTAATGGGATTTTGGACAAGTCTTGGCACTTTATGAACACTCATGATTTCGGATGAATCATGTCTTGGATTCATCCGAGATGAATGATTTCGAATCATTTCGGATGTGTCCAAGACGCGTAAGTTGGATGATTTCGGATGAGTCCAAGATGAATGATTTCGGATGAATTATGTCTTGTATTCATCCGAAATGGTGATGCTTAGTCCGAAATGATCCGTGATGGTCCGAAATGATCAGGCAGTTATTGATCCGTAATGGACGCTTAGTCCGAAATGATCATCCGAAATGTGTTCCTCAAGCTACAAAATCCTTAATTTAGGCAGTTAATAACTGATAAGGTTTAAATCCGAAATTTTAGGGATTATGGGATTAAGTTTCCTGTTTGAATATTAATTATGATTACCTGTTTATTTCGAAAATTATATCCATTTATAGAAAAACAGATTTTCGAGAATTTAAGTAGACAAAATTAGATCAAACAGGAACAAACACCCAATAATCCGAATTCATTCCAAAACTAAGGGAATTTTTCGAATTTTCTAATGAATATGTGATGAACCCTAAAATTAAAACATTCAAAATTCATCCGAAATCTGGAAATTTATTACTCATTTAAACATATTTCTAAACATTCTGATTTCGGAACAGTAGAATTTTATGAACTTTCATCCGAGATGGTGAAAAAAAAATCAGATCCGAGATGATCCGAGATGGAATCTCGGATGGTAAATACGAATTTTATTAGGGTTTTCAGAATCTGTTTTCCAGTTTTGTTTTGGTCAAAAATCAGGCTAGGATAATGCAACCAAATCTTTGTTGTGAGGAATGATGCTTAAACAAATGTATGAATATCTTGCAAATGAAATGAACAAATGACGCAAGGATTTATACGAGGAAAAAGCCCTTGATCAAGAGTTGATCTCCGGCATAAAAAACCTCGGGTGATGGAAACTACCGATCACCAACTACAATTAAACAAATGATTGTTACAACTCGGGATGATAACAAGCTTGTTACAAGGATCACTATAGTGTAATGTGTATGAAATCGCCAAATGAACTGTTGAGAGCTATTCAGAGTTGTTTCGAGTGTGTGTGTTTGCTTAAATCGCCAAGTGTTCTAATTCAAGCTTGTTATCCCCTTTTAAAATTAGAAATAACTAAAACAACTAACTATCCGCTAAATGTGCAAGCTTCCCACGATCTCCATAACGTTCACAAAGCCATGCACGTGCGGAACATTGAGGGCATATTCCCCAAGAATATCGGCAAGGCCAATTCCGAGGTGTATACTCCTGCAAAACAAACTTAAACGTAATGAAGGCAAACGTTAGTACAAGGATAACAACAAGGATCCTGAATCCTGATCTTGCAATGTCTTCTAAGGATCCTTAATTCAAACAGAATTGAGGATCCGTGATCCTGTCAGTGCTTGAGGATCCGTGATCCTTAGGATTGGAAAATCCTCCCCTAACAAGTTTTATTCCAGATTTATGGATACAAAACAGAGCCGACTAATCAACATATGCTCTGATACCACATGTTGATCGGTTCTGTTTAAACGTAAGGGAAAACATGAAAACATACCTGTCACCGCAGACAGTGCAGTAGAGATTCTAGTGATGGAAGAAGCCATGGAGTTCGACATCTTTGTCAAGGTGATCTGGTTCCTCCTTAGGGTGCTGACTGATGATGGTGATGATTAAACCGAAAAGGGTAACCGGTTATTGGAGAGGAGGTCGATGATGATGATGTTATGATTATTAGGTTATGTCTAAGTGTGTAACTGTGTAACCCTTTAACCTCTACATAAGTCTCCTTATATAAGCACCCAGGAGGAAACCTAATTATTTAATAAGGGTAATATGGTCCATCAACAATTACCAACTAATTACTTAATAGGTTATTATATATTTTGATCTATATAATATAAATGATTATAATGGCTACTAGATTAAATATTAATACATAATATATTTAATCTTACATGGTTTAGACTGAGGTTTGCTTCTCCAAATAAGTGAATGATCTGGTACCATTTATGTACTAGACACACACTACCACCTATACAATGCTAATATTTATGTGACACATAACTGGTTTTTGGTGTATGGAAATATTTTATGATATGTGATAGGGTTAAACCCTAAAAGAGAAGAACTAGGAGAATATTTGGAGAAGATAGGAGAATTTCAAACTTCAAATCTGATTTCCTTCCTTCATATTACGTACATAAATAAGTAAATAACCCAAACAATTACATTAGACTCCCTAAACTACTAATAATTAGTAAAATACCCCTAAACTATTATTCTTCACCTAACAATACTTCCCCCTTAAAAGATTCTTGACCTCAAGAATCACAAAATAGAGAAAAAAAAATGCAGCATCCATGAGTTCTTTTGGGTCGACTCATTCCAGGGTGGACGCCATTCGGTCCTTCCGATTGCAATCGGAGAAATCCTAGCGATGCGCCATGGTGGGCGCCAATCATTTACGGAACTCGCCTTTGCCTTTAAACAGGCACCAAAAAGATTGTTGTTAACAACGTCAATTATATCATCATTTGGAAGGGTATCAAACTTCCTACCATATTTGACATGAAGACCTTGACGAACAGGAACCGCATCACTGTTCGGAACCAGTAGGCCAGCCTTAACAACATTGTATAGTCTAGTTTTGGGTTCTTCGCAAGCGCCATTAGCAAGGATTATGCAAAGTGTGTCTCTATGTTTTCTTCCTTTATGAAGAACGGTGTCTTCATTGAAGGGCTGGAGCTTTTTCACTGTCTCATGTAGTGCAACAATGGAATTATCATTGTTAATATTTTCATCAACAACAATTATGTCTTCTGTCTTCCGAGTACCCGTCCGCGAATCATCGCTAAACAGCCCTTTATCAGGGCCGCCTTCGTCGCCGCTGAAGTCGCCTCCGCCGCCGCTAAAAGTGCCACCGCTTGAATGCTCCTTGAGTGCTCGTAAGATCTCTTCTTGTTGTTTCATCGACTGTTCTTGTTGTTTCAACATGGCGGCTAGGGTTTCTTGGAGATTTGAGATTGCCTTGCCATGTTCCTTGAGAGTGCTGTCAATTTCTTGATTGCGAGTGTTAGTCATGGTAATCGAAAGTAATTCCGACCGGAGATCGGAACGGCTCTGATACCCTTGATAGGGTTAAACCCTAAAAGAGAAGAACTAGGAGAATATTTGGAGAAGATAGGAGAATTTCAAACTTCAAATCTGATTTCCTTCCTTCATATTACGTACATAAATAAGTAAATAACCCAAACAATTACATTAGACTCCCTAAACTACTAATAATTAGTAAAATACCCCTAAACTATTATTCTTCACCTAACAATATGAGATTACAATGGAGTGAAGTTGGGATGTTCATATGTGGGCAGATCTCTGGATGATAAATGCATATGATTATCCTTCATTAATTAATTTGCTCCTATCTTTTGCACTCATTCATAAGTTTTTTAAGCAATTGGTATATAGTTTTGAAAATATTCAGGTTACAAGGATGAAGAGAATGTTTAAAAATTTCCCTTATTGGATTTAATGGAGTTTTCATGCCTATGCTATCTAACGGGTTTCAAGTGGTCGTTTAATAAACTTGTCGATAGGGTATCTACCCACGACTGCATTTCTCATGGTATTTCACCGACAACAATTATTGTCAACCTTGAAAGTCTTCTAACTTATAGTGAGCAAATGGTTTTAGAGGCACTCTTATAATGAGTTGGAGGCATAATTGTAATGTTAAATGCATTGTTGTAAATGGGTTTGGCACACCATTGTAAAATGTGTGTGTACATGCTAATGTTACACTCAACTTAAAGAGAATAAGATAATAGATTTTATGATATTTTTATGATATGATGAAGTATACAAAGTTATTTGAGTATTTAAAAATTGATAGAACTATACGTAAATAAAAAAGTCAACATATGTGGGTGATTCGCCATTTCAACCATGTTTAAAATTTTATTATTAGTTAAATCTTGTCACCACACCAATTTTAACCATTAAAAAGATTGATCAACAATTCAAATTCCTTATTCCGCTTTATATGAAAAAAAAAAATTGTATTAGATCTGATATATTTACACACATGTGTGCGTATAGATACATTACGTAGAGAAAGACGCTATAGTTCCTAAAATAAGTTGAAAGTGTGAGAAATGTAAGAAGTTGCTTCAAGCCATTGATGGAAAAAATGCAATTACAATTGTGTAAATAGTGTGAAAAGTGAAAACAAATTGGAAAAAAATTTGATTAATGATTAATGGATGGAAGAGTTTTTCTATCAACAGCATTATAACCCGTGAAACAGAAAAATAATGCATCCTTGTAATCACTGAAGATTTCGTAGTGGTTTTGAAAAGTAAGAAACAAACAAAACTATCATTTTTTCGCTTTGTAGTGTAAATTCTACCGAAAAACTTCGAAAATTTGATCCCTCCCTATTTAATAATCAAAATTACATGGTATGCATTATATTTGGGGGACTTTAGAAAGAGAGTGTGAATCAATATCAATATATACTCTTAATATAGACAATTAAGGTAGAATTAATGATTATTACTATTAAGTGATTGACTTTGGTTTTGTTAATCAACTTTTGCTTTTACCTTTCTGTTTTAGGTAATAATTTGTCAGGGCATTTATAGGCCAATCACATTGTTACTTGTTGCAAGGGTTAAAACCAGTTTTACATATGATTAAAGATTTGGATGTATGATTTGAGATGGTAAATTAACATTGTTAGTTTAATTATGATGGTTAGAATGCCTGGTCAAGCTCTTGAGTAAGTAGGTTTATAGAGAATAAATGCTTATCTTCTTGTTGGAGTGTTTATAGGCAAGAGCCATGATAAACATTCCGTTCTTAACCGTTTACTTTAATCTCCGTAACGAACTAACGATGAGAAAGTGCCTTGTCGCACACTATGGTGTGTAACATTCATAATATAGTTTCTTCATTTCACCTTCATCTTAAAGTTATAGAGAAAAAAATAGAGTTTTGATTTATTTAACATCTATATCAGGTTCTATTTTTTACTCTTTATCTCGTAAGTATATAGTGGAGAGTAAGAGTATTCACATTGGAACCTCTATCTTCATCTATATAATTTAATCAAAAAACACATTTTTCTCTAAATTATGTTGTACTTTTTAAAAACCTTCCACATCCAACTCTATATCTATATCTCTATCATACTCACGATCACTTATTTTATTATCTCCTTTTCTTCCCTACACACTCATAATAAAAATATAGAGGCTTGGATATGAGCCTCTAAGAACATTTACATTGGAGGCTCTATTCTATATAATATAGTGAAAAAATAGAGAAAACAACAAAAACACCATCACATTGGAATCTCAATAATAGAGAAAAATATATAGAAAGTAAAGTACACCTCTATATTTGGAGGTTTATATTCAACCCTCTATATTTGTATTGTGAATGTGTATAGGAAAGAGAAAAAATAATAAAATAATTGTTTATAGTAAGAAATAGATAGAGATAGAGAGTTGGATGTGTGATGTTTTTAAAAAAATTAACAAAATGTAGAGAAAATTGTGTTTTTATATAAAAGGAGATGAAGGCTCTAATGTGAATGCTCTAAATATATTATTTACTTTAATATCTATATAACTTTCTCTATTATAAATATTTAAATGGAGTGGTTTTTTGTTGTTTTCTCTGTTTCTTCCTATAAGTTATATAAAATGTATTAATATAGAGGCTCCAATGTGAATGCTCTAATTCAATCTCTATATTTGATATGTTACCATTAATCTTTAAATTAAATGTTGTGAATGTATCCAATCGGAAAAAAAAACAAATAAAATAAGTGTTTGTGAGTAAGATGGAGATAAAAATAAAGAATGAAATGTGAGAAGTTTATAGAAGATAAACAAAATTTTGAAAATAAAAACGTGGTCTTTAGTTTATAAGTTATAGAAAATAATATAGAGGTGTTGTTGTAAATACTCTTAGCCATGGTTTAGAGTGAGGTTTGCTTCTCCAAATAACTCAATGATCTGGTACCATTTATGTACTAGGCACACACTCCCACCTATACAATGCTAATATTCATGGGTTATTGGATTTTAATAATTCTAAATTTCACCTATTAGCCGATAATAATCTCAACTTTAAAAATTCCCTTCAACGATCCAAACTTGTAAGAATTTGGCCCCCATTGATCCTTTTCTAACATAGGTGCACTTAAATCAATTAAGGAGTCTGCAGGTGCACTTGAATCTATTGAGGATGCTAAATTCTTATATGTTTGAAAATGATCAATGGGAGCCAAACTTTTACAAGTTGGGATCGTTGGAGGGAATTTTTAAAGTTGGGATTATTATCGGCCAACAGGTGAAACTTAAGATTATTAAAATCCAATAACCCATATTTATGTGACACATGCTTGGAAACTGGTTTTTGGTGTATGGAAATTTTTGATGATATGAGGTTACAATGGAGTGAAGTTGGGATGTATCATTGATCATTGGTGGAACTTGGTACTGTGATTATCCTTCATTAATTAATTTGCTCCTATCTTTTGCACTCATTCATAAGTTTTTTAAGCGATTGATATATAGTTTTGAAAATATTCAGGTTACAAGGATGAAGAGAAAGTTTAAAAATTTCCCTTAATGGATTTAATGAAGTTTTCATGCCTACGCTATCTAACGGGTTTCAGGTGGTCGGTTGAATAAACTTGTCAATAAGGTATCTACCCACGACTGCATTTCTCATGGTATTTCACCGACAACAATTATTGTCAACCCTGAAAGACTTCTAACTTATAGTGAGCAAATGGTTTTAGACGCACTCTTATAATTGTAATGTAGATGCATTCTTGTAAATGGGTTTGGCACACCATTGTAAAATGTTTGTGTACATGCATGTTACACTCAACTTAAAGAGAATAAGATAATAGATTTTATGATATATATATATTTTTAGATATAATGAAGTATACAAAGTTATGTGAGTATTTAAAAATTGATAGAACTATACGTAAATAAAAAAGTCAACATATGTGGGTGATTCACCATTTCAACCATGTTTTAAATTTTATTATTAGTTAAATCTTGTCACCACACCAATTTTAACCATTAAAAAGATTGATCAACAATTCAAATTCCTTATTACGCTTTATATGAAAATTTTATTTTGTATTTGATCTGCTATATTTACACACACGTGTGCGTATAGATACATTACGGAGAGAAAGACGCTATAGTTCCCATAAAAAGTTGAAAGCGTGAAAAATGTAAAAAGTTGCTTCCAGGCTTCCAACCATCGATGGAAAAAATGCAATTACAATTGTGTCAATAGTGTGAAAAGTGAAAACAAATTGAAAAAAAATCTGATTAATGGATGGAAGAGTATTTCTATTAACTGCATTAGGGTGGAGGGTATGGTTAATCACTCTAGGGTGATTGAGTGAAATCCTACCCAATAATATTATGTCATGTCAACTCCCCATTCCACTCTCAATTTTGCACTCAATCAGGGGGTATGGTTAATCACCCTAGGGTGTTTGAGTGATTCTCACTTTTGATTGGTTGTTCTCTCCTCTCTCTCTCTCCTCCATCACTCTCTCTCAATCACTTCGGTGATTACACACCGAATTCCCTCACCGATTACCCACTCACCGCATAACTCAATCAAGTAGGTATAGTCACCGATCGGTGACTCCCACTCAATCACCCACTCACCGAACATTATACCCTCCACCCTTATATACCGTGAGACGGAAAAATAATGCATCCTTGTAATCAATGAAGATTTCGTAGTGGTTTTGAAAAGTAAGAACCCTTGCGAACAAACAAAACTATCATTTTTTCGCTTTGTAGTGTAAATTCTACCGAAAAACTTCGAAAATTTGATCCCTCCCTATTTAATAATCAAGTGATGAAGGTCAAACACGAACATAATTAATAAATGACATAAAAGCATTAAAAAAGAATACAAGTAAAAAAATTATCGCTTAATATCATACGCATGTGTGATAATCAATGTTTAGATATAGATGGATGACAAAGTTTTGTTGTTGCTCGTGACTATTTCTATATATTTGTGTTATTATATTTAACCGGTTAGTTTTACAATGTTGAGTGATTTATTGTTTAACTTAGTGATTTTGTTATAAATTGTGTTCGATGTATTGCAAACTAATATTAGGCAGGAACAGGTTCATATGCATGTGTGATAATCAATGTTTAGTTTTGATGTTGAGTGTGATTAATAATTAATTTATAGGTTTGTGTTACTGTATTTAACTAATAAGTTTTACACGTTTAGTGATTATCGTTACCATTGCGGGATTTTGTTATAAACTACGTTTGATTATGTCCGATATATGTTGTTGAATATAACGTTAAGAAAACCATGTTTGATTATTTATGATATGTGTGATTATGTTACAAAATAGTGTAATTATTTCCCTTGTGTTGTTAAATCGTATGATTATTTCTTGAATATTGTTAAAATATTAAAATACTGTTGGTGATTATTTATGATATGCGTGAATTTATTTGTATTTGATTTATTTTAGTTAGATAAAGAGAATGTTTTAAGTTCTGATAACAATAAAAGAAAAACGCAAATGGTTAGGCTCTAATTACGATTTCCAAACCACACAAGAGAAGAAAAAAGAACCATAACATGCGACATTTTTCACAGATGAACAAGAAATATACTAAACGTATGGAAGTTATATTTTGGAGTTAATTACTGTTTCGTCCTTTTGGTTTGTCAAAAATCAATATTTCAGTCCATTAGTTTAAAAATTGCGATTTCAGTTCCTGTGGTTTCACTTTCATAACCATTTCAGTCATGTGGTTTCACTTTCGTAACCATTTCAATCCATTTATTATGTTCGTACAGGGACTGAAATTGTTACGAGGTGTACTGAAATGGTTACGAAAGTGAAACCACAGGGACTGAAATCACAATTTTTAAACTAATAGACTGAAATAATGATTTTTGACAAACCATAAGGACGAAAATAGTAATTAACTCTATATTTTGCATACCAATAATTTTGTGGAAAGTTTGGATACCCATAAATAAGGAGGTTCAAAGGACTCAAGCCTACGAAATCAGATTTTGGGACCATAATAGTCTTATTCTTAGAATGTAGGGACTGAAATCCAACAGTTTTTAAATATTGCAGGCTATAAGTATAGACTGGTCAATAGTTGATGGACTCCTATGTACCGGATGAAATAAGAAGATCAAATAGGCAAAAAGAAAAAGAAAATGACTTTGTTGGCATCTTTTTCCTGTAGTCTTTCAAAAAAGGAATTTCTTTTTCACCTTTTCTGTACATTTTTAGAATTTAAAACTATATGATTAAATGACCTCCTTAATCCTTCGAGCTGGTAATCTTCCCAGCTACTGTTCAATTTTCATGCTTTATATTGGTGCATATCTTCCCATTAGTCAACAACACATCCCATTTCTTCTTTTGTTTTTTCTTTCTTCATAATAGTGGTACAAAGTTAGCAAGACATAAAATCATTGTTAACAAGCAGTCGGCATTACCATTACGAGGATCGAACTCCACCGAACGCCGATGGTTGTGTGGTGGTGGCATGGTAGTGTTGTTGTGAGTTATCTTGGTCGCAGGTAGGGGCGAAGGATAAGAGGGGCGGGGAGGGGGCGCCCGCCCCCCCGAATTTTTCGCTCAGTAGTGTTATATATGTAGTTTTCGTATAGAAATTTGTGGGTATATACGTTTTCGCCCCCACGGTTCTATAGAAAATTTTGGGTATATACATTTTCGCCCCCCCGGCCGAAAAATTCAAGCTTCGCCACTGGTCGCAGGGGATGGCGGTTGGACAGTTGGTGTTGTGTGGTAGGCTAAGAGAAATCATAAGAAGAAGATGATGATGCTTCTTACGTCCAGAATCATGCTTTA
Source organism: Helianthus tuberosus (assembly GCA_030545235.1). Lineage (NCBI taxonomy): Eukaryota > Viridiplantae > Streptophyta > Magnoliopsida > Asterales > Asteraceae > Helianthus > Helianthus tuberosus. The sequence continues at coordinate 25,285,113 of CM060441.1, forward strand.
GTTAACAAACGTCATATGAAAAATCCTGATGAGATTCTGGAAGGATGTAAACCCTCGGTATCACACTTTCGCATCTTTAGTTGTCCATGTGTATTACTACTCATGGACACCAATGGAAAGTTTGAGGCCAAGGGGGACGAATGTTACTTTATTGGATACGCTAAAGGTTCTGCTTATAGAGTATACAATAAAGTAACTAAAAAGATCGTCGAGTCATGCAACATTGACTGGCTTGAAGAGAATGAAACGGATGCTAGAGTTGGTCCAGACTGGTTATATAATTACGATGATTTGTTTAAATCTTTTAACATTCTGTCCAGTGTTCCTACAGATGCAGGTTTTCCACACCACAACAACCTTTACCATATGGTGATACTAAAGAAGACGAAATATTATAAGGAAGCTCAAGAGCACACACTATAGACCCACCGGGAATGTTTTTCTCTGAGCAACCTCCATCTTTGTCTCAACAAACGCCTGTGACTGATACACACGTTCAAACCCCTGAAGGTGCAACTACAAACGGTGTGTTTTCTGATGTATCAGGATCTGCACTGTTTCCTGAACCAATTCTTGAGGATTGTACTGTTACTGCTCCGGTAGTTAACAACGCTACTGCACCTAATGAGGGGGAGACAAGCAACACAACTGCTGACGGTTTAAATACTCTACCCCAAAGCGTGACCGTACCTGATGTAGCAATTCCAACAAGTGTTCAACGCAACCATCCAATCGAGAACGTCATCGATCCTGTCGATGCTGGAATACTCACCAGGAGCCAATCAGGGGCTATTAATACTTGCTTATACTCTTGCTACATTTCACAGATACAACTGGGTGGACGCTATGCACGAAGAGCTGAATCAGTTTGAGAAACTAGGTGTCTGGAAGCTTGTTGAATTACCGAAACGGAAACGCACTTTTGGTACTCGATGGGTGTACAGAAACAAATAAGATTCTGCAGGAGTTATTGTTCGTAACAAGGCAAGATTGGTAGTCCAAGGCTTCAGACAGATAGAGGGTCTGGATTATGATGAAGTTTATGCCCCGGTTACTCGACTTGAAGCCATCCGGATCTTCTTAGCTTACGCATCTTACATGGGGTTCACTGCTTATCAGATGGACGTCAAGACTGCATTTTTGTATGGAGATGTGAAGGAAGAAATCTATGTTGCGCAGCCACCTGGCTTTGTCCATCCAGAGCATCCAGAATATGCCTACAAACTTGACAATGCATTGTATGGATTGCACCAGGCACCACGTGCTTAATATGCTACTCTGACTGAGCATCTTCTAGCTCATGGTTATACTCGTGGCACGATTGATCAGACGTTGTTTATCAAGAGAGTTGGCAAGGATTTGATCTTGGTTCAAATATATGTTGATGATATCATTTTCGGATCGACGAATAATGATCTTTGCAGAGAGTTTGAGGGTGTTATGAAGAAGAAATTTAAGATGAGTGCTCTTGGGGAGATGATTATGTTCTTGGGTTTACAAGTCCGACAGGATTCTCGAGGCATTCTAATCCATCAAGGAAAGTATGTGAATGATATGCTCGCCAAATTCAAATTTACTGATGGAAAATCGGTCGAAACACCAATGGTAGAAAGACCTTTACTGACTGAAGATGCAGATGGATCCCCTGTCGTTCAGCGCCAATATCGGTCCATGATCGGATCTCTGATGTATTTGACTGTGAGCCGTCCAGACATCACATTTGCTGTCTATTAATGCGCGCGTTATCAGGCTAATCCCAAACTTTCTCATCTTTCTGTTGTTAAACGAATTTTTAGGTACCTTAAAGGCAGGCCCCGACTTGGCTTATGGTATCCAAGAGATTCAAATTTTGACCTGTTTGCGTTTTCTGATAGTAACTTTGGAGGAACTGACAGTGACAGGAAATCCACATCAGCTGGATGTCAAATTTTGGGTGACAGGCTTATCTCTTGGCAATGCAAGAAACAGCAAACGGTGGCGATCTCCACAGCTGAGGCAGAATACGTTGTTGCTTCTGTGTCTTGCTCACAGGTGGTATGGATGCAACATCAATTGCAGGATTACGGTTTGACTTGTCTCAATACTACTATTTACTGTAATAATGATGTTGCAATACAAATTATGAAAAATCTTGTCTTTCACTCCAAAACCAAGCACATTGATATTAAAGTCCATTTTATCAGAGAGTGCTTTGACAGAGGTCTTATTAAACTGGAACAAATCGACACAGATGCAAATGATGCCGATTTATTCACAAAACCTGTCAGCGGTTCGAAATTTAAGGTGCTTGTGGATTTTCTGAAAATGATCCGTTATACCGACTGAGCGTGTTTTTTTTGTTTTTCGTAGGTAAGTTTGTTCATATGATATCACTGAAAGATCCGTAACGGGACTTACAACAAGCTTGTTAGTCGAGTTAATGTTACCATTAGTTGTTACTAATATATAAATAGAATCATGTTTGTTAATCTGGTTAGATGTTACTATGAGTTAATTGTTGTATTTAACTTTCAAAACACTAATCCTCACTAATGACACTTTACCCTTTAGCCTTATCTCACAAGTTTGATAATGATTTGACTTTAACATAATTTCCAATATTTTGAAGTAAACTTACTTTTTTTTGCTCCCATGACTTTGCACTGAGCATTATTGTATTCTCCCTTTTTGTCTTCCCTTACTTTCCTCAACATTAAAGAACCGGGGGGGGGGGGGGGGACTTGATCACTTGAAACTTCGTTATTTTGTACCTTGTAATATCTATAACAGACACACACATCAGGCATACAACCCACAAATCATAATAGACACAGAAGAACACACTTGAAAGCAAGGATTAAGTAGTTACTAGTTTATCTCTTAGATAAGTATATTCTCCCCGTCCCAAGTAATGACCATAAACGTTCTTAGGTGGTCGTACGAGTGAAGTCCACACTTGGGACATGGGGGCCTCCACTGACCTCGTAGACAATCTGAAGTGTGATATCTTGAAAACTCCACCCTCTCTAGGAATGCATCTATTTCTTCAGGCTCTTTTACACAAAACGTCAAAACATTAATATCCTTTTAGTAGCAATTGGATATGATCCACCATACTTTAGGGATAACTCTGGGACCCTATAGCACTCTCTAAACTTGTCGAAATACCCAAGACTATCTAGCATTCGGTCTATCTGCAACGAGCATAAAATCTCAGTGGTGACATAGTCCACATAATCCACATTACCTCCCTTATGATGGAATTTGTGTCACACCCTGACTTTTGCGGAAGCGTGATTATGGTGTGACTTTCTTAATATCATTGCATTCAATCATATCAACAACTATATGATAAAAACCATAGATGGCCATCCATTAATTAAGTTTAAAAATAACACTACAATACATTGTTTTAAGACATATAAATTCTAATTCGAGTACAAACCATGCAACTTGTTTAAGAGTTCACAAAGACTCGACAAAAGACGTTAAATAAGACCAGGTTTTTGGGAGACGCGTCTCGTCCAGGAATAAGACACGTTGACCAAACCCAAAGACCATGGATGACATCTTTTATTCTTAAACCACACTTGGAACCTCCGAACGCCCGCCAGATCCACAACTAATTCCCTGAAATACATGTAGTTTGAAAACATCAACAAAAGTTGAGTGAGTTCGTGTGTATGCATAAACCTTTGAAATCATAGTAAGTATGTATATAAGTTTGTAAATCCTGGTATGAAAGCAACAAGGAAAAACAGATCATTAATGGTTTGCAAGGCCATTAATATGTGTGACGTGATGCAGGAAGGCTCAAACCTAGCAGACTTTGTACCGGGCTTCCGGCTGTAAGACATAGTCAACCCATGGGCCAAACCCTGGTCCAACATGGGCGGGGCTCGCTACATCCAAATAGATCTCTCACCCATGTCCCTAGGTCCTACAACGAGGATTAATGGTCTTAAGCGTTATACCCACCACTCACATGATCTAACAGTACCCTTCCTTAGCTAACCATACCAAATAATAACGTTTGTAAACAGTTGTAACATGTACTTCACCCCTAAAGTTATAAAACTGAAAATAGTTAAAAGAAAAGGGGGTCACGAACTCACAGTCTTGCGTCTTCATTTACCGTAACTCAAGCTCCTTTGGGCTAAACACGACTACCTACAACGTACTATGATCTATTAGACGAGTAGGTCGTGCCTTAACTTAGTATTAATGTCTTTGAGTTACGTTTATTCGTATCTTCGGTATTATTCCAAGTTATATAATTATTTGTTAAAATAATTAATATTTCAACTTAAATTATATTTACTAAATTTTGGAATAATTGTTAAAACAATATTACTATAACTTAATACTTCCCAAGTATTTATACTTGTATTTCCTTCCCAAGGATGGGGGTATTTGTATTCGTATTCTTATACTTGTATATTTTTGCCATGTATTAGGGTCGTATTCCAGCGTGTATTTATACGTACGAGAATACGTATCTTCATGTAATTATTAAGTATACTTAATAAAGGTCCATATATATTTCCAAAATATATATTTTAAAAACATTACTTAGAAAAATTATTCATAATTTTTCCCAGGCAAAAATATTTGTATTTTCATTTAAGTTCCAAAAATAATATATTCTCAAGTCTAACTTAGAAAATATATATAAACTTATTTTCTCCAAAAATGATATATTTCATATTTATTTGAGAAAATATATCCTTAATCCCAATAATATTGTATTATATGTTTGTGTAAGAAAATATATATTTCTTAAAAATAATATATTTTCTAAAATTTCCAAGAAAAATATATATTCATACATGCCAAAATAATATATTTTTCCCTTGTCAAAAATATGATATAACTTTGTAGTAATTGTAAAAATCATATTTTTGTTTCCTTGGTGTCCAAAATATCATTTACCAAAATATACCTGCGAATAAATTTCCAGAATATGCTTGTGAGTTATATTCCTTGGTTTGGTTTCACCAATATTTTGTGTATAACTTGTATATTTATTCCTTGGAATTTTGGTAATATTTTTGGATTGTAATTCTTGGTATTTTGATGTGTTATATTATTTCAAGCCTTAAAATAATATAATTAATATACAAAAATATACAAATAATCACACACATGGTGTCTTCTAAATATATATTTCCTAAATACATATTTAGTCACTTTTATTTACAAAAACCAACCTCCAATATTTATATTTTTGTAACAAAATCTACGGCAAAGTTTTTGTAACAATTTAAGGTTTGAAATATACTTGTAAGTGTAGGTCAATAAATATTTTTCTAAGTGTTTGGATTTTTAGAAAATTTTGCCATAGTTTCCCCTAAAAATGGAGGTTTCCATGCTTTCAAGCATATCATTTTCTTTTGTAAAAATCATCACAATCAATCCACAATCAACAATACACAACTTACACTTACCAATCTTGCCAAATCAATCATAATCTAACTACTTCATGAACTTGAATATTTGTAAAAAGTTGTAGGAACTTACTAGTGTTATTAGTAAGCCTTGTTACCTTCTAAAGTGTGATTAGTTCTTTAAAAACTTCATTTTTAAAGAGTATAGATGTTTACAACTTCAAATCATGTTTGCTAAAAATATTTCTTTATGAGTTCTTCTTGTTTCATAAGTGTTTCTACACTTGTTTAACTACCAAAAATAAAGTTTGTTTATGTAAGAACCAAGATTAAATGAAACTTATATTTTTAGCTTGGTTTCTTTAGAAATACTTCATGAAATTCTTAGATCTATATGATTAACAACTTACTTTGATCATGATTTTTCAAGAAAACATTATGTCCTTTCAAGTTCATGCTTTATGTGTGGATGATCTATCATCCTACAACAATTTCATTTCTCACATCTTGCTAGATTATGTTCAATCATGATCTAGCAAGATCATATGATGATCTACATCATATACATGGATAAACAACAATCAACAAGCAAATCATCACATAAACAACTTAGTTTCTTCATTAAACATGCTTATATTCAAGTTTACTTCTTATGATCTTTAGTGTTCTTTAAGATTATGAGTATGATACTTCTTTTAACCACTAAAAATGGAAGTAAACTAGCAAGATCAAGACTCTTACCACTAGCACAAGGCTAGGGATGATCAAGTGAAGAAATGAGATGGATAAAAGCAAACAAGAGAGGTCCTTCCACTTCCACAAGCTCCTAGCTTCTTTGTATAGTCTCTAACACCTTTGTATATATGTAGAATGTATGTAGAAGATTGAATGATGATGGATGTATGTGTGTTAGGGGTCGGCCGAGAGCAAGCAAGAGGAAGAGAGAAGAAGAAGTGTGTGTTGTGAGTGTGTGAAGAATGAAGTGGGGATCCTTATGTGCATTACTTATAACCAAATTTTGTGTTTAACTTTTGTATAACATGTCTTAGAAAGCACAACATGATCCATTATAATATTAAAATGAAATCTTGAGGTATGGGGGGTGAGTATGGTCGATTACTAGGGGGGTAGTAGGATAGGTTTTAACTATATTAGTTAGTTTAAGGTAAAAGTTCAAGTATATAGTTAGTTACTTAGTTACTAGATATTTGTAGGGTGTTATGATGTTCGGGGACCATAACTAGCTTGGAAATGTTAAAACAGTGCTTCAAGTGTAAATTTGATGTTTCGGGTAGTGTCCGGTTGTTCGGTTGGTTACTGGTTCGTTAAAGTGCTAAACTTTGCAGTTTAGTGTGCTTTATATACCCTTTTGTGACACTTTTGATTCCCGACACTTAGGAAAGCATTCAGGACCATTTAACTATGTTTCTGCATAAAATTAGATTGTTAAAATGCTTATTTATTCTGAATTTTGCTGAATTCAGCACTTTGGGTGAGTTTTAGGCACTTTCCGGCACTTAAACTATCACTTAGAAAGGCAGTTTTGTGATCCTCACTTTCCTACACACTATACTAGTGTAGTACTTAGTTTCTGGCTTATTCTGTGTCTCAATACACTGTCTGCCTATGTGCTGAGTTCTGTCAGCATTTTCCCTGGTTTATCAGATAACTGTGCTAACTGTACTTAAAGCATCATTTGAGGCAATAAAGCTTTCATGCAATATAGGTATGACATTGAACAACGTATGATGCATATGTATGTATATGACAGTAATCAGACACCAGTTAATTGCAATTCAGCACAGTCATTAAGCACTAATTATGGTTTAATAGTCGTACGGATACCTGAATTTTTGACAGTTGTCACATTCTCCCCCTGTTAAGAAAATTTCGTCCCGAAATTTTAAGCTTTACCACTAGCTGCAGGGGTGTTAGGGAATAAATGCGGATATTTAGCTTTCATGCGGTCCTCACGCTCCCAAGTAAACTCTGGGTCATGACGCGCGTTCCATCTAACCTTGACAAGATTAACACTACTCCTTCGAGTCTTGTTAACTTTCCAGTCAGTAACCTCAACAGGTTCTTCGGTAAAGTGGAGTGTGTCGTCAATGTGAACTTCATCCGCATGTATGATCACTGTTTCTTGAGTTGGACTCTTCTTCAGATTAGATATATGGAATGTATCATGAACACCATTAAGTTCTGCAGGTAGTTCCAACTTGTATGCTACAGGACCAATCATTTCCAGGATTTTGAACGGTCCGATAAATCGCGGGTTTAACTTTCCACGCTTCCCAAAGCGTGCTACACCCTTCCAAGGTGAGACCTTTAACAATACCATATCTCCCACTTCGAATTCCAAAGGCTTCCTTCTTTGGTCCCCATAGCTCTTTTGTCGATCACGAGCCGCCTTAATGCGCTCTCGGATCTGTATGATCTTATCTGTCGTTTCTTGGACCAATTCGGGACCAACCAACTGTCTATCACCTGCGTCTGCCCAGCATGACGGTGATCGACACTTTCGTCCGTAGAGAGCTTCAAACGGTGCAGCTTAAATGCTTGTATGGTAGCTGTTGTTATAGGAGAACTCGACCAAAGGTAGGTGAGCGTCCCAACTGCCACCCAAGTCCATTACGCGAGCTCGTAACATATCCTCAAGTGTCTGAATCATTCTCTCACTTTGGCCGTCTGTCTGTGGATGAAATGCGGTGCTCAAATTCAACTGTGAACCAAACGCTTCTTGGAAAGATTGCCAAATCCTTGACACAAATCTCCCATCTCTATCAGATATAATCGAGATAGGCACTCCATGACGTGCAACTATCTCCCTTAGGTATAGCTCAGCTAGCTTACCTGTGTTATCCTTCTCCCTGATTGGCAAAAAGTGCGCAGACTTTGTCAGACGGTCTACGATTACCCAAATCGTATCATGACCTCTGGGTGTCTTTGGCAACTTTGTTATAAAATCCATCGAGATCTGCTCCCACTTCCACGTGGGTATCTCAGGTTGCTGCAAAAGACCTGAAGGCTTCTAATACTCGGCCTTCACTTTGGCACAAGTTAAACATTTTCCAACATAAGTTGCAACATCGCCCTTCAGTCTTGGCCACCAATAGAAATCCTTCAAATCTTGGTACATCTTATCCGATCCTGGGTGGATCGAGTACCTTGATTTATGAGCTTCATCAAAGATAACATCTCTAAGACCCCCAAAGAAGGGAACCCAAATTCTTCCCAAGAAACACAAGGTTCCTTTCTCATTGGGTACCAACTGGTTCTCCATCCCACGGAGATATTCATCCTTAAGATTTTCCTTCTTAAGAGCTTCTCTTTGTGCAGCACGAATGCGCAACGAGATGTCTGTTTGAATGATCATCTCCGAAGCCCTAACCCTTATGGGCTTAATCCTCTCTTTTCGACTCAAGGCGTCTGCCACCACATTCGCCTTTCCTGGGTGATATTTGATTTCGCAATCATAATCGTTTAACAACTCAACCCATCGTCGTTGTCTCATATTAAGCTCTTTCTGGTCGAATATGTGCTGGAGGCTCTTGTGATCTGTAAAGATCGTGCATCGGGTTCCATACAAATAATGTCGCCAAATCTTCAATGCAAACACCACTGCACCTAACTCCAATTCGTGCGTGGTGTAGTTCTTCTCATGAACTTTCAACTGGCGCGAAGCATAAGCGATAACCTTCTGCCGCTGCATCAGCACACAGCCTAATCCCTGACGCGAGGCGTCACAGTATACCAAGAAGTCATCGGTGCCTTCGGGTAAGGATAAAATAGGTGCATCGCAAAGCTTGTTCTTTAGCAACTGAAAAGCTTCTTCTTGTTTATCTCCCCATTCATATTTCTTATCCTTCTGAGCAAGGGAGGTCAGCGGTTGAGCGATTTTCGAAAAATCCTCAATGAATCGGCGATAGTACCTAGCTAAACCTAGAAACTGTCGGATCTCGGTCGGCGTCTTCAGAGTTTCCCAATTCTTAATCGCCTCAATCTTGGTGGGGTCCATGTGGATTCCGTCTTCATTCACTACGTGACCGAGGAATTGTACCTCACGCAACCATAACTCGCATTTCGAGAACTTTGCGTACAGTTTCTCCTTTTGAGCAGCTCTAAAATAGCTCTAAGGTGTTGCTCATGTTCTTCCTTCGTTCTTGAATAGATCAAAATATCATCGATAAATACAATCACGAATTTATCGAGATACGGCTTGCAAACTCGGTTCATTAGATCGATAAACACTGCTGGCGCGTTTGTCAGACCAAACGGCATCACTAGAAACTCGTAGTGTCCATAACGAGTTCTAAAGGCAGTTTTCGGAATACTTTCCTCTTGAATCCTCAGCTGGTGATAACCTGATCGAAGATCGATCTTGGAGTAGTAACTTGAACCTTGAAGTTGATCGAAGAGGTCATCAATCCTCAGTAAGGGATACCGATTCTTGATGGTCAACTTGTTCAGCTCTCGGTAGTCGATACACATACGGAAACTACCGTCCTTCTTCTTAACAAACAGAACTGGAGCTCCCCAAGGCGAGAAGCTTGGCCTAATAAATCCCTTGTCCAAAAGTTCCTGAAGTTGCGTCGATAGCTCTTGCATCTCGGAAGGCGCAAGTCGATAGGGTGCCTTGGCTACGGGCGCGGCGCCTGGAACCAAGTCAATATGGAATTCGACTTGTTGCTGGGGCGGTAATCCTGGCAAGTCTTCGGGGAAGACTTCAGGATATTCCCTTACCACCGGGATATTTTCCAGCTTCGGCTCTTCAGCTTCCTTATCAACAATGTGAGCCAAAAAGGCAACACATCCTTTCTGCAAAAACTTTCGTGCCTTCAAACAGCTGATAATCCTCAAAGGCGTATCATGCTTTTCTCCGTGCACTACAATCGTCTCTCCATTCGCCAATGGAATGCGGATAACCTTCTCATGACATATGATCTTAGCTCGGTTACTTGATAACCAATCCATTCCGACTACCACGTCAAAACTTCCCAATTCAACTGTTAGAAGATCGAGCGTAAACTCATGCTCTCCGAGCTCTATTACACAGACTCTAATTACTTCATTTGCCTCTACTAGCTTCCCATTAGCTAGCTCTATTGAGTACGAGATATCTAACTTACTGGCAACTAACCCAAGTATTTTCTTAAATTCTAGAGATACGAAGCTATAATCGGCACCAGTATCAAATAACACAGATGCAAAGTGTTGGTTGATAGGGAACGTACCCGTAACTACATTCGGATCCTGACGAGCTTCCCTAGCTCCAATGTTAAAGACTCTCCCCTGGGCTTGGTTGTTCTTTGGGCAATCTCTCTTGAAATGCCCGACATCTCCGCAACTAAAGCATCCTTGCTTGTTTCTAGTACCACCCTGATTGTTGTTTTGGTTGCGGTTTCCATTTCCAGCTTGATTTCCACAACCACCTCGATTCACATTACCACCATTTCCTCCTTGATTGTTTTTTCCACCTTGGTTTCTATTTCCATAACCATTGCCACCACGGTTTCCACTGCCATTACCATTACCTCTCTGGCCACCATTTCCACGATCAGTACCAGCCCAACATGTCTCCTTCGAATGACCATTCTTTCCATAGTTTTCACACTTCCTAAACCTGCACTGGCCGGCATGATGGAACTGGCACACATCACTCTTAGGCAAAGTGCCCATGTAACCTTTCCCTTTACTTTCCGCACTTGCAACACCAGTCCTGACTTCGGCTGGTGGGTTCGCATCTCTTTTCTTGTTGCTACCGTTGTTTCCTTGGGTACCCTTCTTGAAATTCGAGAACTTTCTCTTGTTCTCTCCTGATGACTCGACATGAGTTTCCTTCTTCTTTCCCTCAGAGATTGAAAACTTGTTCAATCTAATCGCTTCCTCTGTCAGTGCCACACTCAAATCAATGGCTTCAGTGATCGTTGGAGGCTTCGAAGTAGTCACCATGCTCATGATTTGGGGTGCCAATCCCCAAATGAAACGTTCAATTCCCTTGAACTCCGGTTCTACCATGTAGGGAACAACGCGAGACAGGTCATGAAATCTCTGCACGTACTCGGCAATCTTGGGTCCATCCATCTTCAGATTCCAGAACTCGGTTTCCAACTTTTGAATCTCAGCTCTTGAGCAGTACTTCTTGCGCATCAGTTCTTTCATCTCATCCCAAGTCATAGCATACGCAGTCTCCTCTCCCATAGTCTGAACCTGAAGGTTCCACCAGGATAGAGCTCCTTCTAGGAAGAGTCCAGATATGTAAGTGACCTGGTGCTCTGGCGCACACTTGCTCATCCGCAGCACAGAGTCCGTTTTCTCAGCCCATCTAATGAAAGCTACAGCACCTCCAGTGTCGTCAAAGTTCAGAGGCTTGCAGTCAAGGAACTGCTTGTAAGTACAACCTATGCAAGCAACATCATTCACAGAAAGCATTAGCAAACGCACATGGAATGTCCAAATGTATCGTAATGTGTCTTAAGTGACTTAAACATTATCGTGAGGTGGGTTATTTCCTGAGGTACCTTCGATGTGTTCAGAGCGTAAGGCCTCATGTTGTGCGATTGCTTGTGAAATCCATTCATGCAGTTCTGCCTCTGTTGTGGGCAACTGAGTGTTCCTTCGAGGTGGCATCTTCTATAAAGAAGATTGTATGGCTCAGGTCTTAATTACATAAGAAGTATATAGTATGTATATGTAGTAGCAAGCAAGCAATCAGGTAGCCAACACAATTATAACACAAGCATGAAATTTTAACAACATATTTAATGAGAACATTACGATTGAGCTTTCCATTAATCATCGACCACAAACACAGTTACATGTTTTACATAAATATTGTATCAAAAGGAACACAGGGTCACACTACCCTTATCCAAAATGTCTATCAATCTACCATAAGTCATTCAATCAAAAAGTGGTCTCCAAAAGGCTTCACTTGCTCAACTCAATAGCGGTGCTCTCATCAAAAGCAAGCTACCTACATAAAACCAAAAACCGTCTATGCTGATGGTGGTGGAGGAGGAGGTGGAGGGAAGAAAAATGATGTGCACAAAATGCATCATATAAATTACATCAATTGTGGCATAAAACTAACCCTTTTTTAGTACTAATGTTGGAAAAAGTGTGTTTTTGTCTTCCTTTTGTATTTTTAGGATTAAATGAGCTCAAATTAACAAAAGAACCAAAAAGGCAGCTAAATCTAACATGAATACAAGAAATGGAACAAACGTGGCATGCCCGACCCCCCGACAGCATCTTCCCAAGCAAAATCAATAAGACAGAAGACTGAACACGCCCCGTGCTCAGTGAACACGGGGGCGTGCCCAAGTGCCAGCATAAAAGACAAAGCTATAGAAGCTTCTATCACCCACCATGGGGGCGTGCCCAGCGGACACGGGGCCGTGGTCAACTCTAAGATTCGCAGAATCTGAGGAAATCTTGATAGTACAGATATGCTTCTGCACACGGGGGCGTGCCCAGCGAACATGGGGGCGTGGTCAACTAATGCAGACAAACTATAATTAATGAAGGAAGAGAAGAGGATGGACACGGGGCCATGCCCAATGGACACGGGGTCGTGCCCGAGCTGCTGTTCAGGCTATAAATAGGGGTGCTTGGCTCATTTGCAAACCATCCCTTGGCACACCACCTCTCTCACACTTCACCCACCACCCACCACCATCACAACACCATCATCCACCACCATCATCCATTGTCCATCATAGAGTGTGTGAGTCGTCTCGGGATCCAAGATTGATCGTAAGAGTTCTTGACAATCAAAGGCCATGTTTGCCTAAGTCTCTTACATCACTTGGTGAACACAAGTGTCTAGTGTAATACTTTTTGTTTTTAATCTTTTCACACTTTTTACTTGGTTATGTATTAATGACTTTAATAACTAGTTTCTTATGTTGAAGGTGATTTTCCTTATCGTTTGTCCGTGGTGTCTTGGCATTATTTTACTGTCTATATAAAATAAAAGATTTTCACCATTCATATCTCCACGGTCTATATGGAGGTATGTTGGCTACCTGGTTGGGGGTTAAGGGAACGGTTTGGTAATAGTCTTGCCTTGTTCAGTGTATAGATCCTGGAAGGACCTGGGTCAAATTTAGTAGGACCTCCTTCAATACCCACCGGTATTACCGGTATTGGATGGCGGGGGTCCAAACTCTTTGATCCCCTCATATGTAAGCTACTATTAATACTTTAACCCGGCTACTTAGGATTGTATCCCTGCTGACTCAGACTACTTAGCTGAGGGTAACGTCACCTTCAAAAGAGGGGCCTACCATAATATGCATTAATAACTTAATTAATTATCTTTCAATAATCCGACCCTTTAGGATTGTATCCTTGCTGACTCAAACTACTGGGTTGAGGGTAACGTCACCTCCAAAAGAGGGGCCTACTACAATAACTAAGATAATCTCTTAAAAAGTGCAAAAGTGCGGAAATAATCAAAGGTTACACTAAACACGAGTCGGAGCCAAGTGATTCATCTTGTCTATCTGTTTTTACTTTTATTTTATTTTTCAGCATTTTAGTTAGTTTTTATTTTTCTTGTTTAAAACCTTTTTCTAAACTTTTGATTTGATTAGACGTTGAGGATAAACCGGTACTAAAATCTCTTGCGTCCTTGGACGACCTCGGTATCTTGCCAACACTATACTACGCTCACGATGGGTGCACTTGCCCATATGTGTGTTTGGTGTTAGTAAAATATCGTGTTTTATAAATTTAAAACTTGACTAACGTGTAAAAAGGGCTTAAAAAGGCATGACAAGTTTAGTTAAAATTTGATTATATATACTTGATCACATAAAAACCCATTCCCACAAAAGTGAGTTTTGAGCCTTTATTGAGCATACAAATACATATCCTTAAACTAAATGCTCATTTTTCATTTCTTGTGTGAATAGCCGCTTGGTTCTTACGACTCTAGAACTTGCCACGACGATACATTCCCGGTCCTTACCAACTTAAACCCGAGTAAGTAAATGATGGAGGCATTAGGACTAACCCTTTTTCATTTCTACACCATTATTTTTCTTTTTTTTTACCACCTACCCAAAAATCCCCCTAGTTAACCCCTTTGAGCCTAAACCTTTTCATTTCTTAACCCAAAAACAAACACCCTTTCACCCACCAAAACCCTTTTTATTTTTAACCCTTTGTTTTAGTAACAAGCTCGGTTTTTCGTATGACTTTTCAAAAAAAAAAAAAAAGTTGATGAAGCAAAAGAAATAAACAAGCAAGTTCATCAAAAATAACTTTGTTTGAATAATGGCTTCATCAAAATAAAAATTGCAAAAATAAAAAGTCTTACGAAAACCGATGCTTTTTACGCTTTTCGCCCTTTTCTACTAACCATTAACCCAACCACCTACCTTTAACCCTAGCCTAACCCTTCACCCAAAAGTCCTCTTGATATTTACAAAGGTATATAGTTAAAAAGGAAGATGATTGATTGCTTGGCAAGCCTATGGTATGAGTAAGTTCCATGCCGCTCTCGAGAGATTCACTAAAATACATCTTCGGTCGAGTGTTGAGTGATCCCCGTGAGGTATGTGAACTTGTATATAAATGAAATTTTAAAAAAAAGGCATGTTATGCCCTAATAAGTAATTTATCTTATGTAATGTTTTAAATAAATCATGAAGAATAGGATTGTAAATAAATACAAATAAAACTTGATAAAGAATCTTGGAAATCCCGACACTCTATGACAAGCCCAAAAACCTTCTCTTCTACCCATTCCATTTGGGAGTGTAAAGCCACATTTTAAAGAGTTTTGCTTGAGGACAAGCAAAGATTCAAGTGTGGGGGTATTTGATGTGCACAAAATGCAACATATAAATTACATCAATTGTGGCATAAAACTAACCCCTTTTTAGTACTAATGTTGGAAAAAGTGTGTTTTTGTCTTCCTTTTGTATTTTCAGGATTAAATGAGCTCAAATTAACAAAAGAAGCAAAAAGGCAGCTAAATCTAACATAAATACAAGAAAAGGAACAAACGTGGCATGCCCGACCCCCCGACAGCATCTTCCCAAGCAAAATCAAGAAGACAGAAGACTGAACACGCCCCGTGCTCAGTGAACCCGGGGGCGTGCCCAAGTGCCTGCATAAAAGACAAAGCTATAGAAGCTTCTATCACCCACCACGGGGGCGTGCCCAGCGGACACGGGGCCGTGGTCAACTCTAAGATTCGCAGAATCTGAGGAAATCTTGATAGTACAGATATGCTTCTGCACACGGGGGCGTGCCAGCGAACACGGGGGCGTGGTCAACTAATGCAGACAAACTGCAATTAATGAAGGAAGAGAAAAGGATGGACACGGGGTCGTGCCCAATGGACACGGGGCCGTGCCCGAGCTGCTGTTCAGGTTATAAATAGTGGTGCTTGGCTCATTTGCAAACCATCCCTTGGCACACCACCTCTCTCACACTTCACCCACCACCCACCACCATCACAACACCATCATCCACCACCATCATCCATTGTCCATCATAGAGTGTGTGAGTCGTCTCGGGGTCCAAGATTGATCGTAAGAGTTCTTGACAATCAAAGGCCATGTTTTCCTAAGTCTCTTACATCACTTGGTGAAGACAAGTGTCTAGTGTAATACTTTTTATTTTTAATCTTTTCACACTTTTTACTTGGTTATGTATTAATGACTTTAATAACTAGTTTCTTATGTTGAAGGTGATTCTTCCTTATCGTTTGTCCGTGGTGTCTTGGCATTATTTTACTGTCTATATAAAATAAAAGATTTTCACCATTCATATCTCCACGGTCTATATGGAGGTATGTTGGCTACCTGGTCGGGGGTTAAGGGAACGGTTTGGTAAGAGTCTTGCCTTGTTCAGTGTATAGATCCTGCAAGGACCTGGGTCAAATTTAGTAGGACCTCCTTCAATACCCACCGGTATTGGATGGCGGGGGTCCAAACTCTTTGATCCCCTCATATGTAAGCTACTATTAATACTTTAACCCGGCTACTTAGGACTGTATCCCTGCTGACTCAGACTACTTAGCCGAGGGTAACGTCACCTTCAAAAGAGGGGCCTACCATAATATGCATTAATAACTTAATTAATTATCTTTCAATAATCCGACCCTTTAGGATTGTATCCTTGCTGACTCAAACTACTGGGTTGAGGGTAACGTCACCTTCAAAAGAGGGGCCTACTACAATAACTAAGATAATCTCTTAAAAAGTGCAAAAGTGCGGAAATAATCAAAGGTTACAGTAAACACGAGTCGGAGCCAAGTGATTCATCTTGTCTATCTGTTTTTACATTTATTTTATTTTTCAGCATTTTAGTTAGTTTTTATTTTTCTTATTTAAAAGCTTTTTCTAAACTTTTGATTTGATTAGACGTTGACGATAAACCGGTACTAAAAGCTCTTGTGTCCTTGGACGACCTCGGTATCTTGCCAACACTATACTACTCTCACGATGGGTGCACTTGCCCATATGTGTGTTTGGTGTTAGTAAAATATCGTGTTTTATAAATTTAAAACTTGACTAACTTGTAAAAAGGGCTTAAAATATACTTAATTCCATATACACACCAACCCGCATCAAAAAGCAAGTTCCGCACATGCGCTAGCTCCTCCTCAAGATCATAAACATGACGCAACAGATAACTGATCTGCTACTCAACGGTAAGAAAGCGAGTGTCAAACTAGGGAAATGGAGTAAGCGGTGCAGGAGGGTGTGAAAACGGGGATGGTGATGATCGAGGAGTAAATGCAGGCTGACACGGACATGGTAAAGGTCACGGTATCATCTCAAGATCTAAAATCCTGCGACTCATGATCTCGTACTGAAGCTGCAATGATAAAAGTAACTCCTCCCGTGTATAACCAGTAAAATGCGAGGGATGGTAGGGATCAGAAATCGGCATGGTGTACGATGGGAACCATCTAAGTGGCTCATCTAGTGGTGAAGAAGTAAAATGAGCAGTAGGTGCAGACTGAGGCATGTGAGGGAAAGCTGCTGATACATGAGGGTCATGGCTAGGCTACTGGCTAGAAGTGCCTTCCCCTGGACGGGGTGCGGGTATATCCTGCAAGAAAACAATGCGCAGGTCGACACGATGTACATCTGACTCAGCTAGGTGAAAAGGAGCAACATCAATAGGTGCGGGTGCAAATGGAGGAGTGACTGGCTTAATAACAGGAGGGTCAGCGGGTGCAGGAATCGGATCTGGTATGAGCGGTGCAATGTCAGGTATGCCAAATGGTACAGGATCATGATCAGGTAAAGGCTCAGGTGCAGGTATCGGCTCAGGATCAGCGGGTGCATCAATAGGCTGATCATCAGGGACAAAATCAAGCTCAAGTCCAGGGTCAATGTCATGTGGAGGAATCGGTGCAGCTGACATAGCTGTATCATCGTCAGAATCGGTGGCATAACGTCGCAAACCAACTGCCTGTAAGGCGGAAGAAGACACAGACTCAAAGGAATCTGGAAAAGAGTGTAAACTGGAATCAGATGAAATCTCAATAATAGGAATCCCCAGAAGTGGAACGTCAACAACGTCCTCATCGAGCTCCCCATCGCCATGGGCATCATCAGGGGGACCATCAACAAACAAATCAAAATCATCTTCAAAAAGATCATCGAATGGCCAATCCTCAGGAGGAATGACCACTAAAGGAACAGGAGCGAGGATCGGTGCCACAATAAGCTCACCATCGGGATGACCGATGATAAGATGATCGTACACAAGAATAGGAATAACAAACGGATCCTCGTCCGGGATACCATCAGCGAGCGGTAAATCATCTCCGAAATCGGGCAGCACAAAGGGCTGAAAGTCGTCGTCATCGTCGGACATCATCTCTGGATCACTCTCGGTATCGGAAGTAAAAATCTCTGGCTCAGGGACGATCTCATCGTAAGAAACAACAGCCATGGGGTCATCAGTGTTTGACAATCCACTCTCAGAAGATGACATAGTGTTTGTAACAAAACAATCACAACATATGCACATATATCAACTACTAACCATTAGACATGCAATCAATGACAATGTAATCACGTATCCTTCCTAGTCTCCCAGACTAAACCACCTAGTCTCCCAGACTAAACCTCCTAGTCTCCCAAACAGAACTACCTAGTCTTTCAGACTAAACCTCCCAGTCTCTCAGACTGTACCACCCAGTCTCTCATACTGAACCACCCAGTCTCTCAGACTGAACCACCCAGTCTCTCAGACTGAACATAACCCTTGAATTGTGTTTCGTGTCTTTTTGTTTGTGAAAATGTTTGTTTTCATGGATCTGGGCGTTTCGTGTATGCAATGAAAACATGTTGTAAAAATATTTTCGTGAGAGCCCTAATGATTGTAGTCTAGACTCGAGAAGGAATCCTAGTTCGCTACAATCGAAGCTCTGATACCAAGCTGTCACACCCTGACTTTTGCGGAAGCGTGATTATGGTGTGACTTTCTTAATATCATTGCATTCAATCATATCAACAACTATATGATAAAAACCATAGATGGTCATCCATTAATTAATTTTAAAAACAACACTACAATACATTGTTTTAAGACATAGAAATTCTAATTCGAGTACAAACCATGCAACTTGTTTAAGAGTTCACAAAGACTCGACAAAAGACGTTAAATAAGACCAAGTTTTTGGGAGACGCGTCTCGTCTAAGAATAAGACATGTTGACCAAACCCACAGACCATGGATGACATCTTTTATTCTTAAACCACACTTGGAACTTCCAAACGCCCGCCAGATCCACAACTAATTCCCTGAAATACATGTAGTTTGAAAACATCAACAAAAGTTGAGCGAGTTCGTGTGTTTGTTTGTGTGTATGCATAAACCTTTGAAATCATAGTAAGTATGTATATAAGTTTGTAAATCCCGGTATGAAAGCAACAAGGAAAAACAGATCATTAATGGTTTGCAAGGCCATTAATATGTGTGACGTAATGCAGGAAGGCTCAAACCTAGCAGACTTTGTACCGGGCTTCCGGCTGTAAGACATAGTCAACCCATGGGCCAAACCCTGGTCCAACATGGGCGGGGCTCGCTACACCCAAATAGATCTATCACTCATGTCCCTCGGTCCTACAACGAGGATTTATGGTCTTAAGCGTTATACCCACCACTCACATGATCTAGCAGTACCCTTCCTTAGCTAACCATACCAAATAATAACGTTTCTAAACAGTTGTAACATGTACTTCACCCCCGAAGTTATAAAACTGAAAATAGTTAAAAGAAAAGGGGGTCACGAACTCACAGTCTTGCGTCTTCAGTCACCGTAACTCAAGCTCCTTTGGGGTAAACATGACTACCTACAACGTACTATGATCTATTAGACGAGCGGGTCGTGCCTTGACTTAGTATTAATGTCTTTGAGTTACATTTATTCGTATCTTCGGTATTATTCCAAGTTATATAATTATTTATTAAAATAATTAATATTTCAACTTAAATTATATTTACTAAATTTTGGAATAATTGTTAAAACAATATTACTGTAACTTAATACTTCCCAAATATTTATACTTGTATTTCCTTCTTAAGGATGGGGGCATTTGTATTCGTATTCTTATACTTGTATATTTTTGCCATGTATTAGGGTCGTATTCCGGCGTGTATTTATACGTACGAGAATACGTATCTTCATGTAATTATTAAGTGTCCTTAATAAAGGCCCATATATATTTCCAAAATATATATTTTAAAAACATTACTTAGAAAAATTATTCATAATTTTTCCCTGGCAAAAATATTTGTATTTTCATTAAAGTTCCAAAAATAATATATTCTCAAGTCTAACTTAGAAAATATATATAAACTTATTTTCTCCGAAAATGATATATTTCATATTTATTTGAGAAAATATATCCTTAATCCCAATAATATTGTATTTTATGTTTGTGTAAGAAAATATATATTTCTTAAAAATAATATATTTTCTAAAATTTCCATGAAAAATATATATTCATACATGCCAAAATAATATATTTTTCCCTTGTCAAAAATATGATATAACTTTGTAGTAATTGTAAAAATCATATTTTTGTTTCCTTGGTGTCCAAAATATCATTTACCAAAATATACTTGCGAATAAATTTCTGTAATATGCTTGTGAGTTATATTCCTTGGTTTGGTTTCACCAATATTTTGTGTATAACTTGTATATTTATTCCTTGGAATTTTGGTAATATTTTTGGATTATAATTCTTGGTATTTTGATGTGCTATATTATTTCAAGCCTTAAAATAATATAACTAATACACAAAATATACAAATAATCACACACATGGTGTCTTCTAAATATATATTTCCTAAATACATATTTAGTCACTTTTATTTATAAAAACCAACCTCCAATATTTATATTTTTGTAACAAAATCTATGGCAAAGTTTTTGTAACAATTTAAGGTTTGAAATATACTTGTAAGTGTAGGTTAATAAATATTTTTCTAAGTGTTTGGATTTTTAGAAAATTTTGCCATAGTTTCCCCTAAAAATGGAGGTTTCCATGCTTTCAAGCATATCATTTTCTTTTGTAAAAATCATCACAATCAATCCACAATCAACAATACACAACTTACACTTACCAATCTTGCCAAATCAATCATAATCTAACTACTTCTTGTCTTAGAAAGCACAACATGATCAATTATAATATTAAAATGAAATCTTGAGGTATGGGGGGTGAGTATGGCCGATTACTAGGTGGGGGGTAGTAGGATAGGTTTTAACTATATTAGTTAGTTTAAGGTAAAAGTTCAAGTATATAGTTAGTTACTTAGTTACTAGATATTTGTAGGGTGTTATGATGTTCGGGGACCATAACTAGCTTGGAAATGTTAAAACAGTGCTTCAAGTGTAAATTTGATGTTTCGGGTAGTGTCCGGTTGTTCGGTTGGTTACTGGTTCGTTAAAGTGCTAAACTTTGCAGTTTAGTGTGCTTTATATACCCTTTTGTGACACTTTTGATTCCCGACACTTAGGAAAGCATTCAGGACCATTTAACTATGTTTCTGCATAAAATTAGATTGTTAAAATGCTTATTTATTCTGAATTTTGCTGAATTCAGCACTTTGGGTGAGTTTTAGGCACTTTCCGGCACTTAAACTATCACTTAGAAAGGCAGTTTTGTGATCCTCACTTTCCTACACACTATACTAGTGTAGTACTTAGTTTCTGGCTTATTCTGTGTCTCAATACACTGTCTGCCTATGTGCTGAGTTCTGTCAGCATTTTCCCTGGTTTATCAGATAACTGTGCTAACTGTACTTAAAGCATCATTTGAGGCAATAAAGCTTTCATGCAATATAGGTATGACATTGAACAACGTATGATGCATATGTATGTATATGACAGTAATCAGACACCAGTTAATTGCAATTCAGCACAGTCATTAAGCACTAATTATGGTTTAATAGTCGTACGGATACCTGAATTTTTGACAGTTGTCACAATTTGAATGTGAAATACCTATGCTCATTTTGCCCTAAAATGCACAAATAACAAATATTAATATTTAACTTACTGATTGAAGATACTAATGTGACTTACCATAGTCTGGAACTTCTTCACCGGCTAATCGGATTCTGCAGCCCATGATTGCTGGTAGAATTTTTTGCAAAAGAAGGAAGTTAGTGTATAATAATCGTAGTAGTAGCTTGGAAAGACCTAATTCTGATCGTATGGATTTATATTGACTAGGGAACTGTGTTGCTGGGGAAGACGAACTACGCTAGTTCAATTTGGCGCGGAAGTGGAAATGATCGGTCACACTCTAAAATTTACCGTGTCCATTTATTACCTTTAGCCACTCAAACATGCTTTACCGTGACCATTTCACACGTTTAGCTACATATATAACCAAACAAATACCATGGCCGTTGGTCATAAAAATTTGTAAGTGGCCATATGCATTATCTTTTAGCCTCAACATTAAAAACTAGTTGTGACTGATATTTACATATGGCCACACTTTTCTACTATGGCTAGTGATTATCACATTTTTTATTGAATGTGTGACTAAAGGTTTTGAAGGGATGTGTTTTCGTCACCTGAATCAAGAAATAAAAAAAAACGACGTGGCAATAGGTTACATTTGGTAACACTTTTCTAACTGTGACTGGTTTTGAACTATTATACAATGGTCATATTAATAATAAAATGTGTGGCTAAAGGTTTTGAACTGTTATACAATGATCACATTAATAATAAATTATTGTGTGACTAAAAGTGTTTTAAATTATTCTAAATAACTGTGTGGCAGGGCGGTTTGGGCATATCTGTGACTGTAGCCCTTTTTCACGTAGTAAAATACTCAATTAAAAAATATAGAGTAAATTATCAAATCATTCATGAGGTTTGGGTATGTTTGTCATTTTCATACAAAACAACTATTTTGTATCATATAGTCCTTCACTTTTGGGATTTTTTGTCATTTTCATCCAAACGTATAACTTTTTCTTGCCAAAATCGTCCCTGAGATTTGAGATTTTTTGTCATTTTCATCCGAATGTTTGATAGAAAAAATAAAGCAAATTAGATGTTTGGATGAAAATGGCAAAAAAACTCAAAAGTAAAGGACTATATTGTACAAAAAGTTATTTTGAATGAAAATGACAAACATGCCCAAACCTTAGGGACAATTTTGACAATTTACTCAAAAAAATATTATATCTACAACCTCTTACTATATCCTTGCGATCTTTAATGACCATAACAATTATCTCTAATGCACATTGCACAAATATTCACATCGCTACAAACCACTGTCACGACGTTGTGCCTTTTTTTTAGAGCTTCATAGTTGCCTCTTCAATCATGGACGGGTGGATCAATTAAATTCTTTTTCACCGGTCGTTGTTTTTGACACTCATATGCCTCTCAACTTGAAACTTATTTTCTATGAAATGTATCGCTCAATAATCATTTAGAAAAAAAAAGAAGCACTTAACCGAAGTAGATACTTTTTTCCTTTTCAAATGAAAAATGTATAAACTGACCTTGGCTAATTAAGTAGCTATTAAGTGATTTATTGAGAAAACTATTCACCAACATGGAGCATATTTTTTTTAGTTCTATAGCTATTATGTGAGTTATTGAGAAAACTATTCACCAACATGGAGCATAATTTTTTTAGTTTTATTCCAACAATTAAAACTTCAGGTCATAAATGCATCCTTTTTATCTTCACCATATTTTCTAAATAAGTAACACCACAAACAAAATGTCTCCTCTAAATTGCAAGTTTTGCCCTTTATATTTACATCAAATTGCAGGTGTTGTCCTTTAGCGCAAAAGTTAATGAGTGTTGTCCTTAACGTTTCAAAATCCTGCACGTTATGTCCTTTAGGCCAAACCCAGTTAGAATTTTTTGGTTAAATCTGATCATGTGCTTTGCACATGAGGGTATTATTGTCATTTCATTTTCTCAGGGTCTATTTTGTAAACAACTTTTATTAAGAGACTATTTTGTAACAAAAAAAAATAAAGGTTATATAATCCCTCTATCATTTGATATCTCTCTCCATCTCTCTTTTTCAACTCTCTCTACAGCAAACACCACCTAAAACAACCGACACCATTTCCGGCCACAATGAACCAACCGATGTTTTCCGGCAATCCGAATCTCCTACATCCCCTCTCTTCTCCCGGTTCTGATTTCACACACGCTTCCATCCCCTCCCTTCACCCGGTTAACTTCTACCTCTTCTTTGACCTCCGGCGACCTCCTCGGCTACAGCGACGTCGCTCACGGTGGTGGTAAACAGAACGACCAGCGACGACCGTCTCTCCGGCGTCGTTCTGGCAGTCACACTTTCAGGTAAGAGAATCCTAGCCCCTTTATCATTTCCTCTCTCTTTCCCTCTCTAAAACCATTCACCGGAGATGAAATTCCAGCGACGTGGTGACTGTCACACCCCTTTCTAAGGCGGAAGCACGAGGTGTGATCCTGAAAGGTTCTCATTGCATTACGAATGGTAAACATACTACATGCTCGTAAAATAACTCCAAATGCCATCAACATAACATAAGTTAAGTGTTTACATCACAAGATAACATATTGTTTGAAAAGTTTACAACTTTATTTAAAAGATAGACATCAAGGTTTTGGTTCTTATATCACCACACGGGATGGAGTATAATAACTAAATCCTACAAAATAGGCAAAGGAGTCTTGACACGACATGACTAAAACATAAGCGACATCCAGGAGCAAGAGTGAGACCGCGTGTACATCCACTTTAGTTACCTAAAATACATGTAAGTTTTGGAAAATCGTCAACATAATGTTGGTGTGAATTCATCCAGTTGTTGTAATAAATGTTAAATACTTGTATGAAAACATAGTATGTGATTTGTAAAGACGTATCTGAAACTGAGTTATGTAAATGTAAGGAATACGAGATCGCTAGTGGTTTGCAAGGCCACTAACATGTGTCACGACATAGGAAGCATCCAAACCATAGGCATTTTACTTGTCGGTTAACGACTAGAGACACAAAAGCACTCCAGGTAGCACGTGGCCCAGAGTGTGGCTGCCTGAAACCCATTAGATCTAACATTTTGTTCCGCGGTCTTGGTATGTAATTGATTAATGGTGCTTATGGCACCCTATACGTCACATGATCTATAGTATCATTCCTTAGTTTTTGAAATCAACATACCATAGTACATGTATTTTCCCCAAGTTTAGAAAACAAGTAAAAGTTTAAAAGTGGGGACATGAACTCACAACTTTGCGTATCCTGCGCCGTAAACTTCACCGGTTGGTTTCGTAGCGTTGTGACCTATACGTGTTCTATTAATGTTAGTCACTAGACTTGTATCACACAAGTACAAGTCACCATCTTTAGCTTATGTATTTGTTCTTTATACGTTCATGTAGACTTTTCGAGGTAATAAGTTGTTAAAAATTAATTTATATTTTTAACTTTTCAAGTGAGTTACTTATATTATTTTCTCAAAAATAAATATAAGTATTTTGTGAAATAATATTCTCTATATTATTTTTGGTACAAGTATTCTTAGGAAAGTATACTTGTATTTTATGTAAATACTTGTGTATTTTGTATTTTTCACCAAAAATCGATACTTTGATTTTTATTACTTTCCGAAATTATATTTCTTAAAAATAATATATTTTTAAGACTTGTATGAAATATATATATATATATTTTGTCCAAAAATACATTTTAAATTCATAACTTGTCCAAGTTAGATAACATGTCAAGAAATGTATTTTCATTAATATATATTTTCTTGTATTCGTCCATGTATTTCCTTGTGAAGATTTTTTGTATACTTGTATATAGACCTGGCAAACGGGTCGGGTTGGGTCATGGGTCAAAACGGGTTCGGGTCAAAATGGGTTCGGGTCAAATAAAAAAAGGGTTGTTTTGGTTCGGGTCAAAACGGGTTCGGGTCAGAACGGGTTCGGGTCAAAACGGGTCCGGCTCAGAACGGGTCCGGCTCAGAACGGGTTTCGGGTCGGGTTGGTTAAAAAATGTTTTTTTTTAAAAGAGATTGTACATAAGGGGGCAATTTTGTCTGGTTGAAACACGTCCAGGTTGGTTTGGGTTGAGTACGGGTCAATACTTTTTGACACCCAATCCATGCTTATTGGTCCGGGTTCGTTCGGGTTGAGTACGGGTCAAAAGAAGGAACTTGGCTGCTTAATCCACAAAGATTAAAATCGTCTTGAATGTAGTCATCTTGAACTTTACAAAAGAAGCCCCTGGAATAGAAGATCCTATCACAGGTTTGTTATGAATAGCATTGATGACCTTATTCCACATCCGCACGATAGACTCCATTCCCGTTCAGCTCAGAAGACAAGCATGAGAAAGCATTCTTAAACACCACACGTTGTTCGTGTTGCCGATTCTGGAATAAAGTCTGATACCCATGTCGACTAACTTAGAAAACATGTAGTTTTCTATATAAACAACAGCCACTTTACGAATCAAATCATCGTTCAAATAAACTCTCGGTTTCAACCTCATAACCGTTCTATAAATCTTTTCGATCTTCTCCAAATCCCCAAAACTAGCATACGCCTCTAGCATTGCCATGACGGTAGAAGCTTCAAGACCCATCTTTTTCGAGATCACAATCCTGTATGTTCTTTCCATCCTCTTGATCAATCCAGCTAGTGAAAACTCCCTAATTAGCAAATTGTAAGTCGACTGATCCGGGAAGCATCCGTTCGATTCCATTCTCTTCACACATTTCGCCATTTCATCATACAAACCATTCTTCGCATACGATTTAATCAGCCCATTATAGATTGAAGCATGTGGCTTCATTTCATTATCTTCCATCACCTTAAGATGAAACAATGCGTCTTCAAATCGATCGCTTTTAACAAAATTGTAGACGATCAAACGGTAAATCTCGGACGATGGCTGCACACCCCAAATATATTTCATCTGGTTTAAAGCCAACACTGCAATATCAACCAATTCCTCCTCAACCAACAACCTTACAATTCTCTCGTAATTAAACATGCTAACTCGAGATTCGTCTCTGCTAGACCATTCATCAAACACCTGGTGTGCAACATTCCAACATTACAAAACATGGAAATTTAACAATGTAAAGCTCAATTCCCCCAAACGGGTACCCTTTCAATTCATCGAACAAACAAAATTCAAAACAAATCAACATTCACCTGAAGAATCTGGTTCGATCTTGAGGTTTGATTGAGGAATCCAACAACAGCCCAGAAGAGTTCTTTGCTCCAATCTCCATCTTCTTCAAGAATCCGAACTAGGTCAGAGTCTTTATGCTTGAGCTTCTCGAATAGAGTTCGTTTGAGGGTCCAATTTTCATGGAGATCGTCGTATTGGACTGTGTTTTGTTTGTAGGAGGTGGTTTTACGACGTGGGATATGTGCTGAATGAGGGAGTTTGGATGAACGAGAGAATTGGGGTTTTGTAGGTGTTAGGGCTCTGGTTGAGGGTTTGGGAAGAACTAGGGTTTTACAGATGAAGATTTTGTTTGTAATGGTCATGGGAGGAAGGAGTATCTCCATGGCAGTTCAGGCATCATCCTTTATTCCTCCAAAGGGCGATTTCAAAGACCCGCTTGATTTGTTCTTCAACCCTGTTTCACCCACTCTAATTTTTTACTTGACCCGTAATGACCCGTTCCAGGCTTTTCATTTTATCTATTTGACCCATTTTGACCCATCAAAAATATTATTAAACCCAAAACAACCCAAAAGCTTATTATTATGACCCAAATGGACCCAAAATCAACTTAATGGGTTACTTTTGCCAGGCCTACTTGTAAACTTATGTATTCTTATGTATTTGTATGTGTATTTTTGTATTCATACTCCATGGGAGTATTTAGTGTATTTTCAAGTCCCTAATACACTAGTACATATACTACACAAAATATACACTTAGCACTAAATTTGGTGATAACTAAATATATATATATTTTCCCAAAAATATACATACTTAATATTAATTTTTAACTTGAAGAAATAATCATTTCTTAACTTGAAATTTTACACAAAAATTGGGGAAACCTTGGTAAATATTTTTAGGTGAATTTTTAGGGAATAAGTTTCACCAAAACTTATATTTTTCTAAGTGTCAAAATTTTATAAAAATTTTGAGATAGTTTCCCCTAAAAATGGAGGTTTCCTATGTTTTCAAAACATGTGTTTATTTTCTTTTCAATCACCAAAACAATTCTCAACAATAATCATCAACAACATACACCAATTTCTTCATATGAAACATCATGGTGAACTTGATTTTTTTTAAAGATGTGTAGTCTTTTAGATCTGCACTTAACATATTATGATCTTTCCAAAAATAAGTGTTCTTTAGTATTTTAAACAAACTTTTATGAGACTTTATTTTACTAACCAACTCATCCATGAGTTTAATGGTTTCAAAGTTTGTAAATCATGTTTCTAAAACCACTTTTATGTTTATTAGAAAGATCATTATTTTTAACATCATGTTTAGCCATGGATCTTTCAAGATCCATGCTTAATAACTTTAGATCTTTCAAAAACAAGCTTTATGTTAAATTTTTAACAAACTTTCCATGAGTTTTAGTTTCAAAAATTAGTTCTACACACACTTTATTACTTCATAATTACAAGATTATACATAAAAATTCATATTTCAAGTTCACGTAATGCTTTATATGTTCATCTTCAAGTTTAACCATGGATCCTTCAAGATCCATGCTTAAACTTGGTAGATCCAAGCTTTAACATACTTGATCTAATCATAAACACAAGATATAACATCAACAACTTCTTTACATACACCAAAAATTCATGTAATCACTTATTTTCTTCATGAATATGTTAGATCTTTTCATTTTTATCATTAAAAGTTAAGTTGTTTAGATGGTGAAACTCGTACATATCATAAACATGACTTATATTAGTGATCAAGAAGCTTACTACTAGCTCTAATGGCTAGGGAAGTGGCACAAAAATGAAGATGATGAACAAGGAAGAAATTGAGAGGTTAAAAGCTCCACAAGGTGGTCCTTCAAGTTCCTACACTTCAAGCTTCCTTAGATAGCCTCCATACACCTCTAGATTACCTTGGATTATGAGATCGAAGCTTGAAAATGGTGGTGGTAGTTTGGTGATGGTGAGCCGAGACCAAAGAAGGAAGAAGGGAAAAAGATGAAGAAGATGGTGATGAATGATGGTTATGTTATTAGTTTAGGGTTTTATAAGATTTTCTATATCTTTTAGGGTATATTTGTTGGAATATACCCCAACAAAGGATCAAAAGAAATCAAATAAAATCACAAGGTGGGACCCTTGTCCCAACCGTCCAAAGAGAGGGGGGTAAAGTGTAACTTTTTTGTAGTTTAGGGGTTTAAAGTGCAAATGAGGGGGGTTAAGTTAGTTTAAGTGTGTGTTTAGGTGTTTTTATGATGTTTAAGGTGTTCTAGCACCAATACTAGTTTAATATCATAAAAACATTACTTCTAGTCAAATTTTGATGTCCCGGTTATTGTCCGGTTGTTCGGTTCGTTACGGTTCGTTAAAGTGCTGAATTGCGCAGTTTCACTAAGTATGAACCACTTTTTGTCGCAGTTTTAATTCCCGATACTTTGTAAGTTATTTTGGACTATAAAACATAAATTCTACATGATATTAATGTGTTTAAAAGCTGATTATAGCTGAATTGTGCTGATTTATGCAGAATTCTGCATTTTAAGTGAGTTTCGGGTGCTTTTAAGTGCATAGTTTAGCTTCCGGAAAGTTTATATGTTAACCCTTGTATCCACCCTTGGGTTTTAATGTATTTTAGATGTTGGACCTATTCGTAGGCCCTAATTCTATTATCTGACTGCTTTCTGCAGAATTGCTGACACAACGTGTCTTACCGGTGAGTTTACTAGTCTTTCTGACGCAACGCTAAAGTAATGCATAAAGCAATATTTGAAGTATAAAATGTGCATGAATTCACAAGTATAGCATGAAATCAGACAATGTTGACATTTAAGCACATAATTGTATATATTTAATAATAATTAGACTGTACGGTAATTACTGGTTTTGTGTCAGTTGTCACAGTGACGATGATAATGTTGACTGAGATGATGATGGAGAATGGAAGTGGTCGAGGTGGGAAGACGGTGAGAGCAGGTGGAGATTTTGTTGAGGTGGGAATATGGTTTTGGCCGATTGTTGTAACATCCCGAAAATACAAATTTCTTAAATTTGCAATTAAGTTGCAAATAAATTAGTAAAATAAAATAACTAGTAATGACACTAACCTAGTTAGTTTATTACTTATGAGTAGTTAAAGACATAGAAATAAAATAAAAGAAACTAGAGGGACCAAAAGTGTTAAACTTGAAAATAGTTTTAATAAAAACATTTTAATAAAACACAAACATTCCTGGTGAGGATGCTGGGATCGATCAACAGGGGGAAGGGGCGACCAAGCTTTTTGAAAACCCTAATTTCCACAAAACGCCTAAATTGAAGGAGCAAATCTGATCCAAAACGAAATCCGAGTTGAGATTTGTGATCCTCATCGCAAGAGGGTTATAAGGTATGTAAAATTTGATGGGAATTCTCTACTTGAAATTCTCATGAATTTGGGAAATCTAAAATTTGATGATGCATGTTTGTTATTTGGGTAGAATAGGAATGATATAATGTCTAGGAGTAAAACCTAGACAACAATATGTGAAATCATGCCTAAATTCTGAAAATTTCGTGAACACATTGAAGGTGATTCATGGGTTTTGTGAGAAAATGATAAACACTAGGATTATAGTGGTTGTTCTAGTAATAGTTGACATATGTGAAGTGATTTCAGAATTTTAGAGGTTAAAGTTCATGTAAGGTAGTTGATTGATGAAAATTTAGAGCTACATGACAAGTTATGAACTTGATAATATATAGTGTAAATTTCTGCCCTTAAAGTGTTCGCATAAATGCCTCAAAGAAGGCTTAAATCTGAAAATTTGAGTTAAATCGCATGATTGTGATGTTTCGGCAAAATATGCGAACTATGAATTGAAAAGGAGTTCTAAACATGTCTTGGTTGAACTCTATAGGAAAGGATACCGGAGCTCCAAGCGGACAAGCCCGGAAGTGAGTTGATGTGCATGGGAAGAGTGTGTTAATTCACTCAAACCCGGAAAGTGCACCAAATGTGAACGGTTAAAGCAAGTTGGGAACTTGGCTAAACCGAAACAAATGAAATAATGTTATAAATGAAATGTTTAACGTTTAATGTAAACATTTCAGTTTCAAGATGTCGAAAGGAAACGATAATGATCCGTTGCCGACAAGAACCGAACAAATGAAAGAGATAATTGCCGAAGAAGTGGGGAAGGCAATTGAAGGTAGTCTATCCGGGTTTATAGACAAAATTCAAAACACGGTGTTGTCACTTGTCGAGGAACGAGTCAAAAGGTTGGAGGATAGTGTCAACCTTATGAAAGAGAAATCGGGAGAACGTAAAGGGTGTTCATACAAAGAATTCATGGCGTGTAAACCGCCAATCTACAACGGGGAGGTTGACCCAATAATTTTCCAAAGATGGTTGGGCGATATTGAAGGGGTGTTTGAAAGGACCCATTGTGACGAAAGCGACTTTGTTGCTTACGGAACGGGTCAGTTGAGAGGGCAAGCCAAAGATTGGTGGGACAATAAAAAGAATGAAATTGGGACTGAAGCGGCAAGGGCAATGACATGGGAGGAGTTTAAGGCACCATTTCTTAAACATCATAGTCCCAAGGCGGTCATTAATAAAATCAAAGAAGAGTTCATGCAACTCAAGCAAAAGGGTGAGACCATAGACAAGATTACGGCGATGTTTATGGATAAGATGAAGTTTAGTAGTTAATTGGTGACAAATGAAGAACAGAAAATATATTACTACTATAACATGTTGAGCACTGAATATAGGGAGTTTATGGCTCCTTCAAAATACGAGACCCTTACTGAGATCATAAACGTTGCTCGGGAACGGGAAATCGAGTTGAAGAAACAAGTTGAAAGGGGTGAGCGAAGAGCACATGATGTGAATCCAAGCCCTACAAAGAAAGCTCGAACTGGAGAATCGGGAAAGAAGGTGGATGCTAAAGGTGGGTCACCAAGTTGTAAAGTGTGCGGGAAAGGACACAAGGGAGAATGTCGGTTCAAAGACAAACCATGCCCCATATGTAGTAAGACGGGGCACACATCGTCGCTATGCCCGGGTAAAGTCTCAGTTTGCTACAAATGTTATCAACCCGGCCACAAAAAGTCCGAATGCCCAGACTTAGTTGGAAAGGGAGATGTCAAAGAATCTATAGCAGAAGCGCCAAAGGCGAAGGCTAGGTCCTTCCAACTTACCGCGGTTGAAGCAAAGATAGAACCCGATGTGGTCTCAGGTATATTCACAATTAACTCAATTCCTGCACGTGTATTGTTTGATACGGGTGCGAATAAATCCTTCATTTCACATGGATTTATTCGACATCCTTCATTTATATTGACGAAATTATCTGTGCCCTTAGAAGTTGAAATAGGGGACAACAAAAGTTTTATAGTTTGTGATATTTGTCGAGGCTGCAAATTAAGCATCGATGATGAAGAATACTTGATAGACCTAATCCCGATGTCAATGGGGGAGTTTCAAGTAGTCGTTGGGATGGATTGGCTATCTCAGCACCACGCAAAGGTCGTATGTTTTCGTAAAGAGATAAAGCTAACATCTCCGAGCGGGAAACACGTCACTATCTATGGCGAAAAAGGAGGTAACCGCATAATATGCTCTATATTGAAAGCTCACAAGCTTATGAAGCAAGGATGCAAGGCATTTATGATATACGTGAATGAGCCCAAGAAGGGATCACTAAAGATTGAAGATGTACCGGTAGTACGGGACTACGAAGATGTGTTTCCGGAAGATTTACCGGGGATACCACCCGAACGGGAAGTAGAGTTCGGAATCGAATTGATTCCGGGCGCAAAACCTGTAGCAAAAGCACCGTACCGACTCGCACCGTCGGAATTACAACAGTTGATGTCCCAGATTCAAGACCTGCTTGACAAAGGATTCATAAGGCCGAGTGTGTCTCCTTGGGGTGCACCGGTACTGTTCGTGAAAAAGAAAGACGGAAGCATACGCATGTGTATCGATTACCGGGAGTTAAACAAACTCACGGTAAAGAACCGATACCCGCTTCCGAGGATAGATGATCTATTTGACCAATTACAAGGTGCGAACTGGTTTTCAAAGATTAACCTTAGATCGGGGTATCACCAACTAAAGGTCAAGGAGGAAGATGTGCCGAAGACGGCTTTCCGCACGCGATACGGACATTACGAGTTCCTCGTGATGTCATTTAGGCTAACAAATGCACCTGCGGCTTTCATGGACCTCATGAACCGGGTTTTGCAAGCCAATGCTGGATAAATCAAACATTGTGTTCATCGATGATATTTTGGTGTATTCGAAAAGTGAAGCTGAGCATGCACACCACTTACAAGAGGTGTTAGAGACACTTAGACGAGAAAGGTTGCATGCGAAATTTTCTAAGTGTGCCTTTTGGTTACGAGAGCTGCAATTTCTCGGCCACATCATAAGTGCCGATGGAGTATTGGTAGATCCGTCAAAAATCGAGGCCGTGTCGAAATGGAATCCCCCGAAGAACCCTTCGGAAATTAGAAGCTTCTTAGGGCTTGCGGGATACTATAGGAGATTCATTCAAGATTTCTCCAAGATTGCGTCGCCACTAACAAAGTTAACTCGGAAGGAGGAGAAATTCATTTGGGGTGTTGAACAAGAAAGGGCGTTTCAAACGCTAAAAGAGAAGTTAACTCAAGCTCCGGTATTAACATTGCCGGACGGAGTCGAGGACTTGGTGGTTTACTCAGATGCCTCATTATCGGGTCTCGGATGCGTTTTGATGCAACGGGGCAAAGTCATAGCTTATGCCTCGAGGCAATTGAAAATACATGAAAAGAAATATCTAACGCATGATCTCGAATTAGCTGCGGTGGTGTTTGCGTTAAAAATATGGAGGCACTATTTGTATGGGGTAAAGTGCACCATATTCACCGATCACAAGAGCCTAAAATACTTCTTCAATCAGAAGGAGTTAAACATGCGACAGAGGCGATGGTTAGAAACGGTGAAGGATTTCGATTGTGAAATACACTACCATCCTGGAAAAGCAAATGCGGTGGCAGATGCTCTGAGCAGAAAAGCGGACTATGTCCCAATACGAGTAAGATCGATGCAGCTCGTGGTGACCTCGGGGATACTTGAACGTATCCGAGAAGCGCATGTAGAAGCAGTGAAAGAGGAGAACTGGAAGAAGGAAAGAATAATCGGCCAGTTAAAAGATTTGTCGGATGGAAAGAACGGGTTGAAGACTCGATCCGGAAGAATATGGGTTCCAAATACTTGTGGGGTGAAGATGCTTCTACTTGATGAAGCTCATAAATCCCGATATTCTATTCATCCGGGTGCGACCAAGATGTACAATGATCTGAAACAAAACTATTGGTGGCCCGGAATGAAGAGGGATGTGGTGAAATATGTGGAGAAGTGCTTGACTTGCTTACAAGTTGAGGCGGAACACCAGAAACCTTATGGGAAACTGCAACCCTTGGAGATCCCGGTTTGGAAATGGGAACATATCACTATGGACCTATTGACCAAACTACCTAAAACAATTCGGGGATTTGACGCTATTTGGTTGATTGTGGATAGATTGACGAAAAGTGCACATTTTATTCCTATACGCGAAACATATACTTCGGAAAAGATGTCCGAGGTATATACAAATGAAATAGTGGCACGTCACGGAGTACCGGTATCCATCGTGTCGGATAGAGATACTCGGTTTACTTCAAAATTTTGGCGAGATTTTCAAGAACAAATGGGAACAAAACTCTTCATTAGCACCGCCTACCATCCTCAGACGGATGGGCAGAGTGAAAGAACAATACAAACGCTAGAGGATATGTTACGGGCATGCATCATCGACTTCGGTGGAAGTTGGGATGCTTATCTACCTTTGGCTGAATTTTCGTATAACAATAGTTATCATTCGAGTATCGGCATGGCACCTTACGAGATGCTATATGGTAGAAAATGCAGAACCCCGGTGTGTTGGGGTGAAGTGGGTCCGCGTGAATTGGCACATAAAGACATAGTTCGGGCCACTAATGAGAAAATTGAAGTGGTGCGAGCCCATTTGAAAGCAGCCCAAGATAGGCAAAAGTCTTACGCAGATAAAAGACGAAGACCGATTGAATTTCAGATAGGCGACATGGTTATGTTAAAGGTTTCTCCATGGAAGGGCGTTATCAGATTCAGAAAAAGAGGGAAACTAAGCCCGAGGTTTATCGGGCCATTTAAAATCATCGAACGGGTTGGTAAGGTAGCCTATCGCCTCGAACTACCGGAAGAGTTGAGTGGAATACATGGCACGTTTCATGTATCACAGCTACGAAAATGTCTAGCGGAGGAAACAACTTACATCCATTACGACGATATCGAGGTGGATGATCGCTTGAATTATATTGTAAGGCCCATAGAAATTTTAGATCGAAAGGTTAAGCACTTGCGAAATAAACGAATCGAGCAAGTCAAGATCAAGTGGGAGCATAGGAAAGGTTCGGACACTACATGGGAGTCCGAAGAAGAGATGCGACGTCTCTACCCTACACTATTCGGTACGTACTCTGGTTTCGGGGACGAAACCCTTTTAAGGGGGGTGGACTTGTAACATCCCGAAAATACAAATTTCTTAAATTTGCAATTAAGTTGCAAATAAATTAGTAAAATAAAATAACTAGTAATGACACTAGCCTAGTTAGTTTATTACTTATGAGTAGTTAAAGACATAGAAATAAAATAAAAGAAACTAGAGGGACCAAAAATGTTAAACTTGAAAATAGTTTTAATAAAAACATTTTAATAAAACACAAACATCCCTGGTGAGGATGCTGGGATCGATCAACAGGGGGAAGGGGCGACCAAGCTTTTTGAAAACCCTAATTTCCACAAAACACCTAAATTGAAGGAGCAAATCTGATCCAAAACGAAATCCGAGTTGAGATTTGTGATCCTCATCGCAAGAGGGTTATAAGGTATGTAAAATTTGATGAGAATTCTCTACTTGAAATTCTCATGAATTTGGGAAATCTAAAATTTGATGATGCATGTTTGTTATTTGGGTAGAATAGGAATGATATAATGTCTAGGAGTAAAACCTAGACAACAATATGTGAAATCATGCCTAAATTCTGAAAATTTCGTGAACACATTGAAGGTGATTCATGGGTTTTGTGAGAAAATGATAAACACTAGGATTATAGTGGTTGTTCTAGTAATAGTTGACATATGTGAAGTGATTTCAGAATTTTAGAGGTTAAAGTTCATGTAAGGTAGTTGATTGATGAAAATTTAGAGCTACATGACAAGTTATGAACTTGATAATATATAGTGTAAATTTCTGCCCTTAAAGTGTTCGCATAAATGCCTCAAAGAAGGCTTAAATCTGAAAATTTGAGTTAAATCGCATGATTGTGATGTTTCGGCAAAATATGCGAACTATGAATTGAAAAGGAGTTCTAAACATGTCTTGGTTGAACTCTATAGGAAAGGATACCGGAGCTCCAAGCGGACAAGCCGGTGGCGACTTGCGTTTAAAGGGCGTGCACTAAAGGTATGTAACTTGATTCGTTACATTGGGTAAATTTTGATAACTAGCATATGTGTAGTTGAATCGTAGAACAAAAGTTGTGTTGATCTAAAGCGATGATGTTCACTATACTGAATAATAAGACAAGAATTGGTTAGAACTTGCTGGTAGTCATCATAATGGAGGATTCCGTAAGATGAGCCAAACGGGTCGAATAATCGATTAATGCGTGGCAAATACTTCATAATATAGTTAATTGGACTTTTGTTATTGTTGATAAAAGACATAATAGAATACGAGAATTTAACATGTTGGCTGTTAGAATGAGAAATCCGAGAATTTGGTTTGGGCAAAACAAACAAATCAGTCAAACCATAGCCTTTCAGAGACCACCGTAAGTTACGGTAGTACCGTAACTTACGGTAGAGGCCAAAAGGCTACGGTGGAATCTTCCTGATTTACGGTGGAACAATGTGCTTCCAGGAGCTACCGTAATTTACGGTGGCTACCGTAAGTTACGGTAGAACCCTGTCAGAATTTCTGAATTTTGCATCTTTCAGATACTCGAATTCTGTATTTGATTATAGTATGATTATTGAATTATTTCAAGAATTCTAATACTAATGATTGCCAAACTTTCCAGTTTCTAGGTATTTCAAGTATGTGGACGACGATCAAGTTGATGCTTCAAGAACTTAAACATCCACCACCACCAAAAACCTAAACCCCCACCCACCCCCATCACCCACCCAAAAAAAAAATGTATTTTTTTTTTTGCCAAGGGGGTGGTGGTTTAGATTTTTGGGTGGTGGTGGGGGTGTGTGTGGGGGGAGGGGGGGTTAGGTTTTTTGGGGGGTTTTTTTTTTTTGTGAGGTATAGTTTTTTTTTGGGGGGGGGGGGGGTTAGGTTTTTTGGGTTTTTTTTTTTTGTGAGGTATAGTTTTTTTTGGCGAGGGGGGGGGGGGGTAGGTTTTTGGGTGGTGGTGGGGTGGGGGTGGGTGGGTGTTTAGGTTTTG
This sequence comes from Helianthus tuberosus, assembly GCA_030545235.1. NCBI lineage: Eukaryota > Viridiplantae > Streptophyta > Magnoliopsida > Asterales > Asteraceae > Helianthus > Helianthus tuberosus. The sequence continues at coordinate 25,322,673 of CM060441.1, forward strand.
GGTGGTGATGTAGTGGGTTTAATTTTAGGTTATTGGACACTTGTCACTCTATAAATCCTTCTTACAATTAGAAGCTTTTGTAGAATAACTTGACCCCATTCAAATAACCAATCTAATCATCTACACTGGGCAATAAAAGAATCAACATATAACTAGGGTTAAGTTATTTTACAAATGGGTCTTAACATACAAAATATTTTTAACGTAAAAATTGAAGGAGGGATTTTATTTTTATTTTTTGAAAATTTTTCCCTACTTATTAAGCACGTATTTTAGTCTTAGAATCCAAAAAAATAAATATGATTTTACACTAGTAGAGTAATTATGTAATTTTGTAAAGTAATTATAATTACTCCACTACTGTAAAATCATATATTTTTTTTTACATTTTGCAGTTAAACGTTATTCTTAAGTGGTAAGGGAAAAAAAATTAAAAAATTTCTCCGTCACTTCTTACGTTAAGGGTATTTTGTACGTTAAGACTCATTTGTATTTGATCTTTACACCATAAAAGTAAAAGTTGAAAAAGAAAAAGAAAACATACCTAAGTGAACCGAACTTGTTGGTTGTGATATGAGCTGACGAGTGTCCTAGATCCATAATTTTAAGGTCGAGTGTGTCATGACTAACATTCTGTTCTTATAGTTTTCAGACAGTTATCTATTTTGGCTTGATCTGGTGGCATTTCGCTTAAAGAATGAAGCCCAATTTTGAATGTAATGTTTGACTCTACTTTGAACCGAAGCCTCAAATTGGACCTTGTTGCAACCATTGAGGAGAACAAAAAAAAAATAATAATAATAAATAAAAAATAAATCACAGCGGAGCAGGTTCAAGTGTCGGCTTAAAGATTTTGCTTTCCTTGTACCGTTCTCCAGGGGCGGACCTACCTTAGGGGAAGGGGTAGCCTCTGCTACCGCTTGTCGCTCCGACGGTAGTGTAAATTTTGAAAAAAAATTGACCTTTTTTTGACGTTTTTTCGTTTGCATTGCCGCTTTTTCATAAAACGTTACCGCTATGAAGATTTTCTAAATCCGCCACTACCGTTCCCACCTCTCTTTACGTCCTACATCTGTTCGTTCACCGACATAGTCATCATATCCTAAGTTTACTTTCTTATAATTTCAAAGTGGATTGATTTGGTGCGTGACTTGTTGGAAATCAGACCCTTGATCGAACACAAAAAACACGAGACTGAACGAAGTTTTCGACTTTTTTTTATTAATTATCAATCAAGGCATACCAAATTACATAGGCATAACCATCTATTTATACTAGACTCATTCTAATTCTAACTTAACTAAAACTCTATTTTAGATAATAAATAATTAACTAGATAAACATATCTAATTTAAACTAACAATTATCCCAAAAATATTAAAGACTCAATAAATAATTCACCAAGAATTATTTATAACCCGTTTGATCTTTATCTCTTCAATTCAAGATTAACATCTTTAAGACTACTTTGTATCAGTATAAGGAGGCGAATATGATTAGAAAGTTGCATGCTAGTCAGAGCTCATCACCATCTCGTTGTCAACCCTATTGGCGAAGTATGAGAAAGAATAAAAAGATAGTTGTTTTATATCCAGCTTAACGATTATTTTTAACCTAGTAGAGGTAAAGATCAAACATATGAACATATACCATGTGTCATTAAGGTAATTTAGTCCAAATATTTCATATAAACATCGATATGGAAAAGAAATATAAGTTTTTCACACTAACACCATCCATAGTGGGGGGCTTTTTGGCGTTTTTTTCCTTAAAAAGGCCCAATAATGGCCCGCAACCGCCCCTAGGGGCGTTTTTTATGGTTTTTTTCTTGGGTTGGGCGTGCTTAATAAAACGTCTGATTGAGAAGATGGTGGCCAATAAAATATTTTTGATGGTTTTTTTTAACTCTATTACACCCCTTTTAATATAATGTCCCACAATGCCCACATCCCCACTACGCCCATTTGTGAAAAAACGTCTCATAATGCCCCTTTACTGACTGAAATGACATATGTCACACAATACTAATGGGGGAGGGCATTATTCATGCTTTCTACTACACATCGTGTAATTTACTACATATACATTTTGAAGTTCAGGGAATAGTGTCAGGCAGCTTGCCTGGCACTTCCCTATTGGACCAACTCATTTTTAATTTAATTTTATTCCCAGTTTAAAATTACCGTTTCGTCATTCGTTTAAAATTACGTTTTTGCCCCCAGTTCAAAATAAAAATATAATTTTGCCCCTAGCTCAGAATTACGATTTTGCCCTCAGTTCAAAAACCTATTTTTTATTTTATTCCCAGTTTAAAATTACGGTTTCGCCATTCGTTTAAATTTACGTTTTTACCCCAGTTTAAAATTAAATTATGTTTTTGCCCCTAGCTCAGAATTACGTTTTTGCCCACAGGTCAAAATAAAATTATGTTTTTCCCCTAGCTCAAAATTATGATTTCGCCCTCAGTTTAAAATTATGATTTCGCCCCCAATTCAAAATATAATTAAGATTTTGCCCTCTGTTGAAAATTATGATTTTGTTCTCATTTCCAAAATTACGATTTCTCCCCTAGTTAGAAATTGTGATCTTGCCATCATTTTACCTTTTTTTTACAAAACTATAGTAGTGTTTTATTTTGCTTGGTGGCCTCAATGTAACTTTTATTGTGTCAAGCACTTGTCTAACACTCGCTCATTGGTCCTGCCAAATTAGTATTTTACCCCCAGCTCAAAATTACAGACCTGTCATCGTTTTAATTTTTTTTAGCAAAACTATGGTAGTGTTTTGGTTTAATTGGTTCTCTCGATGTATTTTTTTAGATCCTGTTATAAGTAGCATGTACAAGTAAACTAAATACATGCATACATGTTATGAGACTAAGAAATATTCAATTTAATGCCCCGCAACGCGGGCGGACATAAGTGTAATTTTTATTCGTCCGTGCATGCATGGTACATGCTCATTTGTCCTGAAAAATTACAATTTTGCTCCCAGTTTAAAATTATAGTTTTTCCATCGTTTTAATTTTTTTTTAGTAAAAATATGGTAGTATTTTTGTTTTAATTGGTTGACTCGATGTAATTTTTTTTAGATCGTGTTATGAGTAGTATGTACAAGTAACCGAAATACAGACATACATGTTATGCGAGAGAACTTTCGGCTTATTGCCCCGCAACACGGGCGGGGCAAAAACTAGTTATTATATAGAAGACACCTAGGGGCCACCATTGTCTTTAGGAATTTAATTATATAAAAAAAACACCCACGTTTACTCTGAACCAATGGGCCAAAGGAACCCTCTCGGCCTCTCCTTTGTTGTAGTTTAAATTTCAATTATTTATTATCATCTTTCATATTTATTATTGTTAGATGAGGCGTGTACAATTTACGGTAGTAACCAAGTTATTGTATTTACAATAAACGTGACAACAATAAATAAGGTAATTAAATGACTAGTAGTGATGGAAGATATTATTTTATAAAATTTTTAAAATAGGATTTTAAATAGACCGAACGTTTAATGAACTATATATTTAAGATTTTGACGAAATACCATTTCAAAACCTTTGATGGGTGATTATATACAACGTATTCTCAATTTAATTTCAATACCTTTGATGAGTGATTGATTATATATACGTATTGTCACATTTAATATTTTAAGTTTGCTTTTTCTTATAATTTTTGTCTTTTAAAAACAATTATTTTTAGGTGAGCTTTGTTTAACTGGTAGAATAATTCCAAAATATCGTAAAAATGTCAAATATGTTTTAGAAATATTTTTATTGACTACAATTGAATCTTGAATACTCGTTAAAATATATTTTAGAAATATTTTTATTTACTACAATTGAATGTTGAATACTCGTTAAAATGATGTAAAATATTTTTTTATTATTTATTTGAAATAATGTGGAAATAACATATATGCATAGTTGCATACCGACATACCGTTATAACCAAAACATGGGTTCCTTGGGCCAACCTAGATTCTCACTGCATTTTTCTGGAGTCCAACAGAGGTTACAAAATACAACATCATAACATGTGACCCAAATTACATAAGAGAAATTAATTAAATATGAAATTTATAAGATGTATAATTACAAGCTGTATATAATAAACTATCTAAGAAAAATGATTATTATATAACGATATGCTTACCTAAGATTTTAGAAAAAGAATTCAGTATAATTATTCTAAAATTACAAACTTATAGCGAAAATCATAATATATAACAAATGCACTTAAGCTATAGAATTTGGCACAACCTTTTCTTTTATTTATAAAATTTAATTTAAAGTATCCAACATACCTAATGTTAAAAAAATACTATAAAAATTAATAAAACAAACATGGTCAGTCCACGAGCCTTCCATGTTGACCCGAGACCCATGTGTATAGCTTTTTGTTTGAACGCTGAATTTCTTTTAATCTCTGTCGTCGGTGAGACTTGAACTCAAAATATCTCACTCTCAAACTCGGGTGTTTAAAAGTTTTGTCTTTATCAATAGACCACCACCCCATTAGAATAACTTATAAAACTTAAAACTCAATATGATTTTTAAAACCTATTTAGTCTTGGCCTATTTAAACCCATTTCTTATTTAATCCACTAACCCTAAGTAACCAAGTTGAAAACTAAACATTTTAAGCTTAATTAAATTAGAAAATAGCGATTGCATTCTCGATGACGCAATTTTTCTAATTGCATATGGTCTTCAAATTCTCAGAGACGACCCTGATTATCAGTACTTTACAATTTACAATTATAGTAATAAAAAAACGATGTATAATTTAACAATATTAAAGTTAAATGAAGAGTTATACCAAAGACTTGAACAAAACAGTGATTCTATATATCTAAATGAATAATCCTATCGTGGTTTGCAAATAAAGGAAATATGATAACTGAGGATAAAATAAAAAGGGAAGAATTTATGGTTTCTATACTCTCCCTCAAGTTGGAGCATGAAGGTCACAGGTGCCCAGCTTGTCAAGTAAGGTTTGAAGTTGTTGCGTTCCAAGGGCTTTTGTTAAGAGATCAGCAACTTGCGTTTTCGTGTGAATATGTATAGGTTTGACTTCTTTGGACTCCACTCTTTCTTTCACAAAGTAGCAATCCATTTCAACTTGTTTTGTTCTTTCATGAAACACGGCATTATTAACGATGTGATGGATTACGAGGTTGTCACAAAACAGTGTGGTTGGGCTATCTTGAGGAATCCCAAGCTTGTTTTAAGAGCCACCTCATCCATAAAACTTCACTAACTATGGAAACCATAGCTCGGTATTCAGCTTCTGCTGATGAATGGGAAACGATGCTTTGCTTCTTTGATTTCCAAGAAACTAATCCTCATCTAAGTAAAAGAACATAACCTGTTTGGGACCTTCTAGTGAAAGGGAACCCGAGCCAATCAGAGTCATAGTAAGCAACCAGATTAGTCCCACCAGCCTTTGGGAGAAGAATTCCTTAACCTGGTGTACTTTTAAGATATCACAACACTCGGTTAGCAACATCCAAGTGAGTTTGTCTTGGATCACTCACACACTAACTTAAGACATCAACTGAATAAGCAATGTCAGGTCTCGTGGCTTGCATGTATAAAAGTAACTAGCCGATGATATTGGCGAGCATCAACTCGTGGTTCTTCCTTATCACTTCCTAACTTCCGGTTTTGCTCTATTAGGTAGGAACTCGGTCTACACCCTAGCATGCCACAATCTTCCAAGATGTCTAGAGTGTATTTTCTTTTGCTTAAAACGAGACCGTCATGAGTGCAAGCAAGTTCTTTTAAGGGGCCAAGATCTTTTATGCTAAACCTTCGGTCAAGATGATTCTTTGTTTGTTGTATTTTATCCAAGTCATTTCCAACAAGGATGACATTGTCAACATAGATGAGTGACGCCACATAACAAGTATTAGTTTTGTACACGAAAAGGGAATGGTCAACATAAGATTGCTTGAAATCAATTTCAAGAAGAGTGGTAGTAAATTTTTTATACCAATTTCTTGATGCTTGATTTAGACCATATAGAGACTTCTTTAGCTTGAAAACTTTATTCTCATTTCCTTTTCCAAAACCCAACGAAAGCTTCATATAAACTTCTTCATATAAGTCTCCATGAAGAAAGGCGTTGTTTATGTCAAACTATTAGAATGACCACCCATTTTGTTGCAATCGTAAGGAGAGTTCTCATGGTGACGAGTTTAGCAACAGGGGAAAACGTGTCATGGAAATCGATACCTTCCATTTGCGTGAACCCCTTTGCTACGAGACGAGCCTTGTACTGTTCAGCCTCTCCATTTGGCTTGTACTTAACTTTGTATACCCACTTCGAGTCAATGGTTCGTTTGCCAATTGGCAATTCTGTAAATGCGTCCATGTTCCATTGTTTTCTAAAGCTTTGATTTCTTTCTACATAGCCTCTCCCCACTTTGCATCCTGTATAACTTGATTAAAAGATTTTGGCTCATCAATAGAACTAATAGCCGTTATAAAAAGTTATGAAAGGATTCTCCACCATTGTTACATCTTATACGTTTAATATTTTTCTCAAGTTGTGTTTTAACAAAGTTATGAAAAATAATCAAACAATCTCCCGGCTCAAATTTTTTTTGAGAAGAAAAACCCATATGACCCCACTGAAGTCGTCAACTATGGTTAAAAAATACCATGCCCAGAAAAAAGAAGGTGTATGATATTTCCCCTAAACCTAACAATGTATCAAATCAAAACCATTTGAAGTTTAGTGGCACTAACTGGAAATGGTAATCTTTTGTGCTTTGCTTTCGCACAGGAATCACAAACATTGTTTCTGGCCTTATGAAAAAAAAATTGTGGAATTTAACATGTACGAGTTTGTCATCTGAAGCGTGTCCCAGTCTCTTATGCCACAGATCAACAGAACTCATCAAAGCCATCCCTCCATTATTCCCCATATCAATCTCATAAAGCTGACCATTGCATTTACCTGTTCGAATCAATGTCCTCGAGTTCAAGTCCTGCGCGACATAAAAGATCTGGAAAAAAATTACAGCACAATGAAGATATTTCGCTAATTTGCTAACCGATAAGAGATTGCACTTGAATTTGGGAACATGTAAAACTCCTTTTATTGTGGTCCCATCGGGCAATACACATTTCCCTTTCCCTTTGACGGCTATGGCATCCCCGTTAGGGATGGTGACAGGTGGTTCATAACAAAATTTAACTATGTTATATAAAATAGAACACCCTTGTAAGTGATGTGATCGGTGGCCCCTGAATGAACAATCCATTTCTCACCACGATCATCTTTACCTGTCGCATATGCATTTGTCCGTTTTCGTTGTTTGTTGTCACACTGGCTCCCGAAACATCTTCAACAACTGTTGATATTGTTCAGATGTCAAACCTACTATGGGGCCTTGTTCAGCATTATCACATGTCGCCTTGGGTTTTCATTTTTCTTGTTTTCCCTTACCGGGCCACTAATCCGGATATCCAGTTCTCTTGAAACATTCATCTCGGTTATGCTCATCTTTGTTACAAAACATGCAATGTTCCACCTGTTCACCATCATTGAGCTTATAATCCTTTTGTGCAGCCTTTTTCCGTGCTTGACCCATTCCATTGTCATGTTTTCCCAGCAAGAAGGCTTGAAAGTTGCTGCATCAGAATTCATTTTTCTTATCAATTGTGATTAACCTTTGTTGTTCATCTTCAGAGACTAGATGATAGGCTGCCCCTGATGTTGATACTGGCTTGGTGGCAAGAATTTGAGTCCTAACAACTAAGAACTGATTGTCGAGTCCAATCAAAAACTCATACAATATTTCCTTTTCTTTTAGATCACTCAGCTCTTTGCTAGGTTGCATGAACAACCATTACAAGTGCATCTTGGTGTAGGAAGAAGGAATTGACCTCATCCCATAGAGACCTATGCCTCGTATAATACACCGAAACTGATGCCCCTCATGTCTTGTTGAAGTAAGGGTTTATTTTAATTCTTAGGCCCTTGGTACGCTTTCTTAACCGAACTGTAACACCTCGTAAAATCACGTCCAACGATGTATCGACACGTGTAATAAACCCTAATGAAGTCAAACATTGAATTTAAGGGACTAATTTTTTTGAAAAATCGAAAACTTTGATTATGAAAGGACTGGAAGTGTTAGCATACCTAAAATAAGTTCTAAATAACCTCTGACGATATTTATATTCACAAATGAGCCACTTGGCGATCGAGTGTAGCCGTTTGCGGAATTAATTGAAAGTTTGCGCAATGAAGGGTTAAAAGCGTCAACATGTTAATTCTTACCTCTGAGTGACCTTTTAACAAACCGGGGGAATCATGGTATTTTATTATACTCTATGGAATGCAAATTATTGGCCGTCTAAGGTTTTATGCCTATAAGTAAGGTTACGCGCAACTTTGCAAGTTAGAGGGACTAAAAGTGTCAATATCTTTAATTATACCGCTGAATGACCTTTTAGCGAACCCGAAGCATCGTGATGTTTAATAATACTTCCAAGGAATGTTTTATCTAAATAACATTCCTTTTATAAGATCTACCATTATAATAAAATGGCAAAATCTAAAAAGGACAAGACCTAGCCCATGTGTCATTTTAAGACAGGGCCAAGATGGTAGTTCCTCAATTAGATTCAGACCCTTATTAACATCTCAATTTAGGATTGTTCTGCGTTAAATATTAAAAAGAATTTTAAAGGTATAACCTAGCCTATATGTCATTTCAGACAAGGCCAAGATGGTAGAACCTATTCAAAAGATTCAAATCCTTGTTAACATCTGTAAACATGTTAACATTCCTGGGAAATGTGATTCGATAAAATCGCATAAATAATCCTTATACTGGATTCTCCCGAAATCCTTTCTTATTTTTTGAATTAAGCATCCATTAGGGATGTAATGCTTACGGGCCATATTCATTGTCATATAAGACAAAAGACAGTCGTAGCCTACAACTCTCTGTCAAGAAAAGGCAATGAACAACGTTCAAGCCTAAATACCTTGATTCTACAAAATCATGGTTTATAATCTAAAGTTGCCCTTGTGACTTGGCCTTTTTGTGCCATAGTTATATTTTAATTAAATCTAGGATAATTATAATGAAAATCCTGAATAAAATAAATATCATTCATTTCCTGCCAGTATACATATTAAAAGAGAATCTTAAAAGGTATAACCTAGCTTGAATGTCATTAAAGACCTAGCTATGATGGTAAGACCTGTTTAAAAGAAATTCAGATCCTTGTTAACATCTGAAAACATGTTAACACTCCTGACAACAGTGATGCGATAAAATCACACTTGTCATCTTTATATTAGGATTTTTTCCAAACCCCTATTTAGCGTAAATGATCAAGAGGAATCATGGCTAATAAACGTCGAACATGATGAACACATCAAAACATCCATTGGGATGAGTACCTTCAGGCAAAGATGTAAACATGAAAAAGATAGTTTTATTTCATAACTTCTTGTCAAGACAATGAACTATGAAATTTTTCGATCCAAAGGAATCATTGATTATGTTTTAAAATTTCCCTAGTGACAAGGCCTCTATGCCATCAAAAAGTCCTTTGGAACAAGCCCTTGTGCTATATATAAAATGCCAGTACGACATTGACAGTCGTGACTTATGTCCCCTGTCTAATAAATATGAAGAATTATATTCCGTTTAAACGCCAAAGATGGTTTATTTAAAAACCTAGGCCAAACATAATCAAATAAATTAATACTATCTATTGGCCTATATGGTTTATTTGCACCATGGCTATTTAATTATCAAGTTCGGCAATTCACTATATAATTAAACAAATTATTATTACTTGGATTGTAGCCTTCAAAGCTTCACCATGGCTGACCCATCTGAAGCTCACAATCATCCAGTTGATCAGAATAATGATGCAAGACTGAACTTAACGGGCACCGAGTTGCAGGCTATGATAGATACAGCCGTAAACAACGCCGTGGACCGTGTATTAAAGGATCATAAGCGAAAGTGCGATAATACCCCAAATAAGGGTTACAAAAGGGTAAGACCGGTTCAAACTATAACCAATCCAAGCCAAATGAGGCAAAACCCAAATGTAAAACCTGCGGGAAGAAGCACTTCAGAAAATGTTTCTATGAACAGACCAGGGGATGTGGCATCTGTAAAGAGATGGATCACAAGACCCATGAATGCAAGGACTTGAAGTACGCCACATGCTATGGTTGTGGCAAGAAGGGGCACATAAAGACCCGCTGCCCAAAGAAGGAGACTAAAGGGAAAGGCACTTTAGATTCACAAGCTAAGCCTTGTGGAATTTGTAATAAGGAAGGGCACAAGACTTTGGAGTGCCAAGATATAAAGGACGCAACCTGTTATGGTTGCAATGAAAAAGGGCACATCAAAACAAATTGCCCAAATAAAACCAAGAAGCCTGGGGAGGCTAAGAAGACCAAAGCTGGGGGCTCTCAAATGAATGCTCAAGAGGTCGTTCAGGATGGAAATGTCACAACAGGTACTTTCCTTATCAATGGCGATTATGCTAGAGTATTATTTGATTCGAGTGCAGATAAGTCTTTCGTAGACAATAGATTTAGTAAATTATTAAATCTGCCTGTTAAAACTCTAAGCGTTAAGTGTGAAGTAGAATTGGACAATGGTACCTCAGAGACTGCTTCAGCAATATTAGATGGATGTTTTATATCCATTAGGAATTATTCGTTTTCGCTGTCCTTGTTTCCGTTAAAATAGAGGGACTCGATATAGTGATAGGAATGGATTGGTCGTCTTAAAACCAAGCCCATATTGTGTGTGATAAGAAGCAAGTAGTTATCAAGACTCCTTATGGTGAGCCTTTAATAATTCAAGGAGACACATGGTACGGATTGCCTAAGCACTTGTTGAATTTGGTATTTAATACCAAAGCTTCGAGTATGGAAAACTCAGAAAAGACAAACAACAGTCGCAATGCTAGAGAGGCGACAAATGTTAATGGTGCATCAAATGTGAACCTCAATATTAATGGAGTTAATCTCCAAAACTGTAATTAACGCAGCTGTTAGAAAGGCTATGAGAAAAGTCATGAAAAGGTTCAAGAAGCCGAATGCTGTTTGCTCTAAAACACATGTCGCGGCTCATGAGAAGAGCTTTATTCATACTTCAAATACGAAGAATAAACCAAACAAAATCATATATGGCAAGGAACCCCATTTCTTTTTAGGATATACTTAAATGTACTTCGTCTCTTGGAAGTCAAGAGACTTCAATAGTAAAAAGGGGCCATCGATTGCAGAAAAATTGTTGGATGAAGTAGAAACCATTAGGTGTATCAGCGGTTATGCTAGAAAGGACACGGTGAGGTATGCATCACAGTCATTCGATGGCAATATCCTTAATTAGTGAGGACATTAATGAAGTCCACAAGAAAGATGTAACACCTCGGAAATTCACGTCCTGTAATATGTTGACACGTGTCATAAAGTTTAAACGTGTGAAAGAAATATTATGGAAGGACTAAAGTTGACAAACATGGAAAGTATGTGAATATACGTATTCTAAGTGTCAACTGTGAATAAATATAATGTATATTAACCCTACACGATGCTCATACCTTCAAACGAATAAATCATGGATCATACGAAGCTAAAAGTGAGAGATTACAAACTACAGGGGTTAAATGTGTCAACATGTTTAATATATACCTCTGAGTGACCTTTTGACAAGCCCGAAGCTTTGTAACGATAAATTATGCTCACTAGAATGCACGAGATAAATTTCATAAAGTTTCGTTATCGTATGAGCAAGTTGTGATCAAATTCGTTTACAAGGGTTAAAAGCGTCAACGTTGAAAATTAGGCCTTTTCGGGTAACAATAAAGTTACCCGGGGACTTAACGAAGTGGGTATATATCTTGAGGCCCTTATAGATCAATATTGAGGGTCCATATCGCAATAAACAAGTGTCTGTACAAAGTATTGAAGAGACAGGGACTGAAACTGCAATTTAACAAAAATGTGTTGGATGATCTTAGGGGCTCGCGTAGCGCGAGCTTATAGGCTCAGGCAGTCGCGCTACGCGACTGCCACATCTGGATAGAACTTTGATTTTGTTGATTCTTTGTCTGCACATTGAACTTGGATGCACTTTGATCGATCATAACTCATCCCTTGGCCCCTAAAACACCCCTAGAACACTAGGGCATGTGTCAATCAATTGTGGATGGGTGCTAGACTTGGTTGTCAACACCTTATGGTGTCTTAATCCACTATATAAAGGGCCTTCAAGTCATAACCTTTCCTCACACCATTTTCAAGCAATCTGATCATTGGAGGAGCTTACAAGCAGATCAAGGGCCTTCCTAAGCAACCATTAATCACTTGGTAAGTTGCCTAACCTTTCTAAATTAATTATAGCTTAGTAATTAGCTTAAAAGTCAACATATCGTAATAAACGGTTGACTTCGTGATTAAGTAACGATAACCCAGTCGTATCACGAATTAAAAGTACCATTAGATAGGTAATTATATGGGTATTAAACCCTTATAAGGGCAAGTACCAATTCCAGACCTAACTAGGTCGTTTGTCGGGTCAAACGTTGACCGAAAAAGTCAACAGAAATACAAAATATGATTTAATGCACGATTAATGATCCGAGAGGAGTGTAACCTGTTTTAACCTTAATATAACATGGTAATAAGTATAAAAAACTTGTCTACGCTTGCCCGACTCGACAAATTTCTGTTTAAACCCGGTTCGGAACCGAAAGGCGCAAAACCTTGACTTTTGCTTTGACTTCGGTTCTGACCCGTTTTAGTTTGATTCGAAGATGCCTTAGTGCTTCATTAGAGTTGGGTTGCATGATAGTATAAGTCTCTGTACTTGTTTCGTTGATTATCCGATGCATGCACACGTTTCCGTTAATCGCTTAAATTGGACCATAATGCCCTTATGACCATACAACGAGAATTTTGAAAATGTGGAAGTAAAATAATCTTAATTACTGATTATTAAACATGTACGTAAATTTTCACGTCAATCGGAAGTCTAGATTAGGAGATATGCGCATTAGCGTAAATAATAAGCTTTTTATTAATTAAACGGCGCGATTAGCGCATAGCCTATCTAAACCCGATTTCCGGTACCAAAACTTTTACCCACTGATGTTAAATAATATTTTGGGAATTTTGAAGATTTTTAATTATTTTTAAACTGATCTTAAGCTAGGCTTATCGCATTGATTCGGTTAATACCGAATATGCCCTTTTAGGCCATAAAACGAGTTTTACGAATCCGTTTGATACCAATCCAATTGCCACTGATTTAAAATAATAAATGTAGTGTTTTGAGCCTATTTTTCTGATCAGAAAACTCAGAAACATATTTTAACCCGTACGTCGCTTAAAACGGCTTTATACGCGTATTAAACGCGTAGTTTGGTATTAAAACCATTTTACCACGTAAGACTTAATACCGATAGACATAACCTGTTAAATTAAGTTGTTTTCCTGACTTATTCAGACCCGGATCACAGAAACTTAATAAATCCCTTTTATAATCGTTAAAATGACCAAAATACCCCTACGGGGCATAATTAAGGATTTAACTCGTTTTGGGCATTATGGAAGGCATCATTATGATATCACAACATAATTTAAGCATATTAACTTAGGAAACCTGTTCGCGACCTATTCGGTTACCCGTTACGCGTTATTCGCGTTCGGATCGGTTTATATAACTAGTTTATATAAGTTAGCCGAAACGGGTCAAACCTTATCGTTTTATCTCAAAATCCAGAATGTGTATGAAATACCCATATAAGACAAGTCTCTGAACATGTCGGGTTTAAATCACATTCTATTCCGGTCTTCGCTTAATCGTGCGTACGAACCGTATCTTCCTGTAAGACTAACCGGTCTAAGCTTAGGCTTAATTAAAGACCCGTTAGCATTCTAATTAATTATTTATACCATCATTCCAGACTAGAGCTTTCCGGTAAATTGTACCTACGCTTACTTAAGTGAATACGGCTGAGTTATAAATTTCTGCTATTTAAGACAGGAGCTAGCTCAGGTAAATACTCTTAACTTATTTTCCCTATACGGGCTTGGGATACGGTACTATAAAAGTACCGCTTGGTCGGGTGTATGTAGTCATTTAAATCGGATTGTGATTGATGTACTTACATAACCTGTTTAATATGTATTATTTTATTATTATTTGGTGTATGGCCTTGGGAGTTAATGACCATGTCCCGGATATCCTTGGCATCATTTTACGAAATGGCCACGACCTAAGCACGGGGTGTAGGCATACACCTGACAGTTGCATTATGTAAAAACTGGTAATCCACTCCGAGGTATCATCCTTGTGGGCATTATACCGGAACTGGTAATCCACTTAGAGGATGATAGCCCGTGGGCATTATACCTGTGGCGTGTCAGTTAATCTAGTCCGGCCCTACAAACCGGCCCTAACGGACGACAAATAAGTAAAACTGTATACAAGATTATATACAAATAATTTTCCCAAGTTATAAAAGATTAATTTTGCCTCTGTGCATTTTAATCAAAGTGTCAAAAGGTTTTGTGCCTGGTGCATCTAAATCAATTTTCTTAAACTCTTTTCAAATGAGTCGGTTGAGTGTATTTACCAGTGAAAACTGACGTATTTTCCAAAAAGGTTAAGTGACAGGTACTGAACGTAATTGGCTGGAAGCTCAGGGCGCTAATAAGGAATCTTGCAAGTTCTAGGCGCCTAAAGTCTGTTGAACAAATGATATGTTTTAAGATCCGCCTGTGGATCCTTTACTTCCGTTGTAATACTGAATATTACTTCATATTCGGAATGTAATAATAAATATCTTTTGCTTCCGCTGTGCATTCATATATATTGTGTTGTTTGACTATTATGTTGCCAACCACGTCACGATACTCCCCCACCGGTGACACGTGGAAATTTGGGGTGTGACAGGTTGGTATCAGAGCCAACACTGAGTGAATTAAACACTAGTCTTTTGTGTTTAATCTCAGTTACACAATTGCACATTCTTGAGTCTAGACAAGAACATAGGAAAAATCCAAATTTGTTTCATTTTACCTTATTTGGTTCCTTTGTTATTTTTCTGACTTGCCTATGCATAGAATATGGAAAGTATTCTTCAAGTCAATTGCTATAGAAGTCCCGTTTAGGGCAGCCATATACTTGTTAATTTTAAAAAGGAACGATTATATTTAAAGTATCATTCCTATATTATAAGATCTACCATTATAATAAAATGGCAAAATTTAAAAAGGACAAAACCTAGCCATGTGTCACATTAAGACAGGGCCAAGATGGTAGTTCCATAATTAGATTCAGATCCTTGTTAACAGTTCAATTTAGGATTGCTCTGCGTTAATTATTAAAAAGAATCTTAAAGGTAAACCTAGCCTAAATGTCACGGCATACAAGGCCAAGATGGTAGAACCTATTCAAGAGATTCAAATCTTATTAAACATATGAAAGCATAATGACATGCTCGACAAAATGTGATATGATAAAATCACATAAGTCATTTTGGGATATACTAAATTCCCTTAATTATATAATCATCCCTTATGGATGAAGTGCCCACGGGCTATAACTAACGTCCTCTGGGACTAAAGACAGTGGTAGCCTACAACTCCCTGTCAAGAAAAAGGTAATGAACTTTGATTCAAACCTTGAAGCCTCGATTCTATAAAATCAAGGCCTATAAATTAAACTTGTCTAAGTGACTAGGCCTTTTGTGCTATTATTAACTTATAATTTAGGAGTATAATAAATATCCTGAATAATTATATATTTATCAAAATTAACCAATATGTGTATTAAAAACATGGTTAATAAATCGTTCAAAAAGATAAAACTGTTTAAACTTCCGTAAAAACCTTGTCCTTGTTTAATTTTTATGTAGCAATTAAAACTACATGGCTGGGTCGGAGGAAGGGAACAGTCACCCTCTGGAAAATCGCGATGATGAAAGGATTAATATAACCAGAGGAGAACTTCGTACATTGATTGACTCAGCTGTATCTAAAGCTGTGAAGGAGAAATTCCAGGAGTATAGTGAGACATATAGTGAAGCCTCATCTGTACCCCACCCTAAATCCATCCCTAAAACTCCTCCAGAGCCTGATAACAAGCCGCCCTCCAAGAAAGATGAGTTAAAGAAAGATGACGATCGACATCCATCTAATGAACACAACTTTCCATCCAAGAGGATAGTGTTCGATAATGAACCACATACCAAATCCTGTAACTATAAGTACTTTGTTTCCTGCAAGCCCCGAGATTTTACTGGGGAAAAAGGGGCAGTTGACTGTATGATTTGGTTGGATGAAATGGACACAGTTGTCGATATCAGCGGTTGCGCTGAAAGGGATGTCGTGAAGTACGTATCCCAATCGTTCAAAGGAGAGGCATTGGCATGGTGGAAGTCTCTCATTCAAGCTGCTGGGAAGATTCCGCTCTACAGCATGTCATGGGAACAGTTTGTTATTCTCATTAAGGAAAATTACTGCCCTCAACACGAGGTTGAGGGGATTGAGTCAGATTTCTTATCTTTGGTGATGACAAACTTAGATTGTCAAGCTTACCTCACCAGTTTTAATACCCTGTCCAGACTAGTCCCTTACCTTGTAACACCAGAGCCCAAGCGAATTGCACGCTTCATTGGGGGTTTACCCCCAGAAATCAAAGCCAGTGTTAAGGCTTCAAGACCTACTACATTTAGGTCAGTAGCTGACCTCTCTCTGTCCCTTACTTTAGATGCGGTCAGGCTAAGGGCGCTAAAGAAATCTGAAGAAAGTAAGAAGAAGCGTGAGGGTGATAACTCACGAGGATCAGAGAAGAAACACAAGGGAAACACTGACTCTGAGAGGTCTGGGTCTGGAAAGAATGGTCAGCGGACAGAGGAAAAGCCAAGGTGCTCGACTTGCCA
This sequence comes from Helianthus tuberosus, assembly GCA_030545235.1. Lineage (NCBI taxonomy): Eukaryota > Viridiplantae > Streptophyta > Magnoliopsida > Asterales > Asteraceae > Helianthus > Helianthus tuberosus. The sequence continues at coordinate 25,339,634 of CM060441.1, forward strand.
AAAACGCCACTTTGGAAAATGCAGAATGGAGTCCAATTCTAAATCAGGACCACCTGCATGTGGGATATGCAAGTCTAGGGAGCACAAGGCTGTTGATTGCGGGAAGATCAAAGATGCTACATGCTACAACTGCAACGAGAAAGGGCACATAAAGACCAACTGCCCTAAGTACGCGAGGAAGCCCGAGTAGGCCAAGAGGACAAAAGCACGAGTTATCAGGAGGAACGCCCAAGAGATGATGCAGAATAATAATAGTATAAATGTGTACCTTTCCTTATCAAACAATTTATGAAGAAACTTATTTGATATATATATTATGAATGATAAAGGTTGAGAACTGTTGTCTCCACCTGATTAAGACTCCGGTCATTTAATGCCCGGTAGAAAGTGACGATGTTACGTCGAAAATGCTCCAACAAATCCTATATTGATATTAATATCTATTAGAAATCATCTTTCTAATATCCTTATAGCAAACTTTTGATTGCATACTTAAGGACTCAATATAGTGATAAAAGTCGATTGGTTGCCTTAAAAATCAAGTCCATATTGTGAGTGATAAGAAGCAATTAATTATCAAAACTCCTTATGAGACAACCCTCGTAATTACACAAAAAAATGGTGGAACTGACCGTCCCCGGAATCGAACCCGGGTCTAGGCCGGCCGCACCCTTTCGCGCGCCTAGCCAACTGAGCTAGGTGCCTAGTTTGTGAAAATCTCCATTCTAATTTAATATAAGCACTTGTACAATAAACTTTCTTATCATGTATCAATGATAATTCCTGCTAAGTGCCCTGTTTTTAATACAGGCAATAATAAATCTTCATGAACCATAAACTTAGCGAAATTTTATTATTATCCACAAGGTATAAATTACCAAGGAAACCTTAGTAACCGGTTCTACTCGTATCGGCAAGAAATCCTTCCGAAAATCTAAGAGCACTCTTTCCTTGCATAGAGTACGACAACGTATGTTATTTTAATTATTTTTCTTTTCTCTTTGTTTTCTATCGCCTGCGAATGCCAAACTATGTATGATAAAAGTGTCATATGAGGATTGGCGTATCCTAGTGTGTCCCATAGATTATTTCCATGTCTGATCAGCATGGAGGTTTAATACATGGAACCCCTAAGATATCCCAACGATCATATTGTACTAAAGTCGACTAGTAGTATTCAAAGAAGATATCCAGAATGGAATTATCCAAATAAATATTCCCTGGTAAAGAAATATGTGGACTCATAACATAAATGTGTCACGTATTAGACACAAGCAATGATGAGTGAACTGGAGCCCGAGATATGGAAATCTCTGTAACCTCCTTGTACCTTGATTATCTCCTCCTAAGATTTCCCTGTTTACCCTTGGGAGGCAGGTAGAGTTAAGTTTATATCCCATTTAGGGCTGCATTATTATGAAATCTCCAAGACAACTAGTACCATTATTGGCAGAATCGAAAACCCTGGTTAAGTAAGTTTTAAGATATAGATTCATAAAGCCAAACTCAATATCCTGAGAATTCGGTATAGTAGATTATGAAAGACGGTTCATTTTGCTTATGCATTGATTACCGCAACCCTAATTAGGCAACAATTAAGAATTTGCCATCAACTACCCAGGATCGTCGATTTGCTCGACTAACTGTAAAGATTAACTATTTCTTAAGATTAATTTTGAGCAATGGTTGGAATAACCATCTCATCCTTAAGATAGGCTTTCTATAATAGCTGTTATATAAGTATCAAGGCTGCTCACTTGAAGACCTTGTACAGATGGAATGTTAAACGTCCATTGATAGGACAATAAATTGGTAAATCCAATTATCAGGATCTGAAAGTTGTATTAGAAAAACAAATAAGATCATACAAACCCCTAATTATCTATAAGTTGCCATTATCTCGGCAGAAAAGCAAGGATTAATAAAGTTAGGAAACCTCCTAAATTCTTGTTAAGAAATAAGGTTCAACAATAGATATCACCCTGGAAGGGTGTGCTAAATTTGTTAAATTATCAGGCTAGTTAAGCTCCGAGTATATGGAATCATTCGAAGGAAATTGAATGTATCAAGATCAAATAGCTTACGAGCTAAGACCTAATTAAGAGGCTTGGTGGAACGCGCGATGTGACCCACACTAATGACTTAGCGACGTGTCACCAATAAGTCGAAAAGCGCTATCACATAATGATAGGCAGGACTATGATAATAAGAGCAACCTGTTTCGATTGAGGATCGACGGGATTAGAAGCTCCAAAAAGATACATGTGCCTATTATAAAGGTCAAGTGGGATGCCCTAAGAGGTCCCGAATTCACGTGGGAAGTTGAATCCACGATGAAAGAAAAGTACCCTTACTTAGTTCAGTAAATCTCGGGTCGAGATTTATTTTAAGGGGGTGAGGATGTAACACCTCGGAAATTCACGTCCTGTAATATGTTGACACGTGTCATAAAGTTTAAACGTGTGAAAGAAATATTATGGAAGGACTAAAGTTGACAAACATGGAAAGTATGTGAATATACGTATTCTAAGTGTCAACTGTGAATAAATATAATGTATATTAACCCTACACGATGCTCATACCTTCAAACGAATAAATCATGGATCATACGAAGCTAAAAGTGAGAGATTACAAACTACAGGGGTTAAATGTGTCAACATATTTAATATATACCTCTGAGTGACCTTTTGACAAGCCCGAAGCTTTGTAACGATAAATTATGCTCACTAGAATGCACGAGATAAATTTCATAAAGTTTCGTTATCGTATGAGCAAGTTGTGATCAAATTCGTTTACAAGGGTTAAAAGCGTCAACGTTGAAAATTAGGCCTTTTCGGGTAACAATAAAGTTACCCGGGGACTTAACGAAGTGGGTATATATCTTGAGGCCCTTATAGATCAATATTGAGGGTCCATATCGCAATAAACAAGTGTCTGTACAAAGTATTGAAGAGACAGGGACTGAAACTGCAATTTAACAAAAATGTGTTGGATGATCTTAGGGGCTCGCGTAGCGCGAGCTTATAGGCTCAGGCAGTCGCGCTACGCGACTGCCACATCTGGACAGAACTTTGATTTTGTTGATTCTTTGTCTGCACATTGAACTTGGATGCACTTTGATCGATCATAACTCATCCCTTGGCCCCTAAAACACCCCTAGAACACTAGGGCATGTGTCAATCAATTGTGGATGGGTGCTAGACTTGGTTGTCAACACCTTATGGTGTCTTAATCCACTATATAAAGGGCCTTCAAGTCATAACCTTTCCTCACACCATTTTCAAGCAATCTGATCATTGGAGGAGCTTACAAGCAGATCAAGGGCCTTCCTAAGCAACCATTAATCACTTGGTAAGTTGCCTAACCTTTCTAAATTAATTATAGCTTAGTAATTAGCTTAAAAGTCAACATATCGTAATAAACGGTTGACTTCGTGATTAAGTAACGATAACCCAGTCGTATCACGAATTAAAAGTACCATTAGATAGGTAATTATATGGGTATTAAACCCTTATAAGGGCAAGTACCAATTCCAGACCTAACTAGGTCGTTTGTCGGGTCAAACGTTGACCGAAAAAGTCAACAGAAATACAAAATATGATTTAATGCACGATTAATGATCCGAGAGGAGTGTAACCTGTTTTAACCTTAATATAACATGGTAATAAGTATAAAAAACTTGTCTACGCTTGCCCGACTCGACAAATTTCTGTTTAAACCCGGTTCGGAACCGAAAGGCGCAAAACCTTGACTTTTGCTTTGACTTCGGTTCTGACCCGTTTTAGTTTGATTCGAAGATGCCTTAGTGCTTCATTAGAGTTGGGTTGCATGATAGTATAAGTCTCTGTACTTGTTTCGTTGATTATCCGATGCATGCACACGTTTCCGTTAATCGCTTAAATTGGACCATAATGCCCTTATGACCATACAACGAGAATTTTGAAAATGTGGAAGTAAAATAATCTTAATTACTGATTATTAAACATGTACGTAAATTTTCACGTCAATCGGAAGTCTAGATTAGGAGATATGCGCATTAGCGTAAATAATAAGCTTTTTATTAATTAAACGGCGCGATTAGCGCATAGCCTATCTAAACCCGATTTCCGGTACCAAAACTTTTACCCACTGATGTTAAATAATATTTTGGGAATTTTGAAGATTTTTAATTATTTTTAAACTGATCTTAAGCTAGGCTTATCGCATTGATTCGGTTAATACCGAATATGCCCTTTTAGGCCATAAAACGAGTTTTACGAATCCGTTTGATACCAATCCAATTGCCACTGATTTAAAATAATAAATGTAGTGTTTTGAGCCTATTTTTCTGATCAGAAAACTCAGAAACATATTTTAACCCGTACGTCGCTTAAAACGGCTTTATACGCGTATTAAACGCGTAGTTTGGTATTAAAACCATTTTACCACGTAAGACTTAATACCGATAGACATAACCTGTTAAATTAAGTTGTTTTCCTGACTTATTCAGACCTGGATCACAGAAACTTAATAAATCCCTTTTATAATCGTTAAAATGACCAAAATACCCCTACGGGGCATAATTAAGGATTTAACTCGTTTTGGGCATTATGGAAGGCATCATTATGATATCACAACATAATTTAAGCATATTAACTTAGGAAACCTGTTCGCGACCTATTCGGTTACCCGTTACGCGTTATTCGCGTTCGGATCGGTTTATATAACTAGTTTATATAAGTTAGCCGAAACGGGTCAAACCTTATCGTTTTATCTCAAAATCCAGAATGTGTATGAAATACCCATATAAGACAAGTCTCTGAACATGTCGGGTTTAAATCACATTCTATTCCGGTCTTCGCTTAATCGTGCGTACGAACCGTATCTTCCTGTAAGACTAACCGGTCTAAGCTTAGGCTTAATTAAAGACCCGTTAGCATTCTAATTAATTATTTATACCATCATTCCAGACTAGAGCTTTCCGGTAAATTGTACCTACGCTTACTTAAGTGAATACGGCTGAGTTATAAATTTATGCTATTTAAGACAGGAGCTAGCTCAGGTAAATACTCTTAACTTATTTTCCCTATACGGGCTTGTGATACGGTACTATAAAAGTACCGCTTGGTTGGGTGTATGTAGTCATTTAAATCGGATTGTGATTGATGTACTTACATAACCTGTTTAATATGTATTATTTTATTATTATTTGGTGTATGGCCTTGGGAGTTAATGACCATGTCCCGGATATCCTTGGCATCATTTTACGAAATGGCCACGACCTAAGCACGGGGTGTAGGCATACACCTGACAGTTGCATTATGTAAAAACTGGTAATCCACTCCGAGGTATCATCCTTGTGGGCATTATACCGGAACTGGTAATCCACTTAGAGGATGATAGCCCGTGGGCATTATACCTGTGGCGTGTCAGTTAATCTAGTCCGGCCCTACAAACCGGCCCTAACGGACGACAAATAAGTAAAACTGTATACAAGATTATATACAAATAATTTTCCCAAGTTATAAAAGATTAATTTTGCCTCTGTGCATTTTAATCAAAGTGTCAAAAGGTTTTGTGCCTGGTGCATCTAAATCAATTTTCTTAAACTCTTTTCAAATGAGTCGGTTGAGTGTATTTACCAGTGAAAACTGACGTATTTTCCAAAAAGGTTAAGTGACAGGTACTGAACGTAATTGGCTGGAAGCTCAGGGCGCTAATAAGGAATCTTGCAAGTTCTAGGCGCCTAAAGTCTGTTGAACAAATGATATGTTTTAAGATCCGCCTGTGGATCCTTTACTTCCGTTGTAATACTGAATATTACTTCATATTCGGAATGTAATAATAAATATCTTTTGCTTCCGCTGTGCATTCATATATATTGTGTTGTTTGACTATTATGTTGCCAACCACGTCACGATACTCCCCCACCGGGCCCACCGGTGACACGTGGAAATTTGGGGTGTGACAAAAGAACCTCTTATACAATATGGGATGGTCCAAGTTTTAAGGACCTTATTAGAAAAACCTATTATCCGCATCACGAGATGGAAAAAGATGGAATAAGAATTTTCTGACTCTCACCATAAAAGTTCTAGACTGTCGACAGTATGTTACAATTTTAATTCATGGGCTGAGATAGTGCCCTATTCCATTTACCCAAAATCTAAGCTTAATGCAAATAATTATTGGTGGTTAGCAACGGCAATAAAAGGACACATTAAGGTTTCAAAGCCTGCTCATTATAAATCCATTACGGATCTACCTCAGTTACTCACGTTATATAGATTAAGAAATAACCAGTTAAAGCTGAGACTGCCCTAAAATTTGCCAAAGATTTTGCAGCTAAGTTTAAAAGGATTAAGAATGGAGGCGTTTAACCCACCTGATGAATGATTAGAGGCAATTCACGTTAATAATGACACCAGATAAATCCCTTATTGTGATTTTAGTTCTAGGAGATACGTTTGGTTTCAGGTGCTGCTGAGTCTCTCATAAGACCATAAGCTTAGCAAACTTTTAGAAATTTTTCCGTAAGAACCCCATAGATTAAGTGTAAGGTAAAACTTACAGGAGAAATCATAAGAACTATTTCTTCTGTTCCTGTCAGAAACCTTCGGTCGTAGAATTCTAGAAGCATCCTCTCTCTAGGTGTAGTACGTCAGCATATGTAATTGATATCTCTTGATCCCTATCGATTGCGAATACCAGATGGTATGACAAAAGCACCACATGAGGATTGATGTATCTTAGTAAGTTCCATAGATTGCTTCCATGCCTGATCAGTATGGAGGTTTAATGCATGGAACCGCAAGGTTATTCCAATGGTCATATGGTACTAAAGTCAGCTAATGGTATTCAAAGAAGATATCCAGAATGGAATTGTCCAAGTAAATGTCTCCGATTAAGGAATTCGTGGACTCGTAACATAAATGTGTCACTTCCCTGACACAGACTAGGATAAATGAACTGGAGCCTGAGAATTGGAAAATCTCTGTAACCTCCTTGTACCTTGGTTATCTTCTCCAAAGATTACCCTGTTTACCTTCTGAGAGGCAAGTAGAGTTAAGATTAACATCCCGCTTAGGGCTGCAGTATTGTAAAGACTCCATGTTGATTATAGAATAATCGAATCCCTGATTATGTGAGTTTTAAGATAGAGGTTCATAAAGCCTAATTCATTATTCTGGGAAGTGGTATTGTTAATTAAGAAAAACGGTTCATTTTACTTATGCAATGATTACCGTAACCCTATTTAGGCAACAATTAAAAATCGCCATCAGCTGCCCAGCATCGTCGATTTATTCGACTAACTGTAAGGATTAGCTATCCCTTAAGATTGGTTTTAAGCTATAGTTGGAATAACCATCTCACCATAAATATGCATTTTTATAATAGATGTTATATAAATATCAAGGTTGCTTCTTTGGAGACCTTGCATAGATGGGATGTTAAACATCTATTGTTAGACAGAAGATTAGTAAGTCCAATTATCAGGATCTGAAAGTTGCCTTGGAAACAACGAATAAGATCAAACAAATCCATAATCATCTGTAAGTTGCCAGTATTCGGCAGAAAATCAATGATTTATGAAAGTAGCAACCCTCCTAAGTTCTTGTTAAGAAATAAGGTTCAACAAAAGATATCACCCTGGAAGGGTGTGCCAATTTGTTAATTATCAGGATAGTTAAGCTCTGAATATATAGAATCATTCGACGGAATCTAATGTATTAAGATCAAATATCTTATAAGCTAAAACCTATTTAAGGAGCTTGGCGGAGCTCGCAATGCATTACACACTAATGATTTAAGGATGTGTTTCACCAATAAGTCGAGAAGCATTATCACATAATGATATGCAGATGGATGATATGATGAGAAACCTGTATCGATTGAGGATCGACAGGTTAAGAAGCTCCAAAAAGAATACATATACATAATATAGAGGTCAGTTTGGGAGCTTGGAGAGGCTCCAGATAGGCTATAGAAGTTAAGTCCATTATGCGACAAAAAGAACTTCCAGCATTTTAGCAAATCTCGAGGTCGAGATTTCTTTTAAGGGGGTGAGGATGTAACACCTCGTAAAATCACGTCCAACGATGTATCGACACGTGTAACAAACCCTAATGAAGTCAAACATTGAATTTAAGGGACTAATTTTTATGAAAAATCGAAAACTTTGATTATGAAAGGACTGGAAGTGTTAGCATACCTAAAATAAGTTCTAAATAACCTCTGACAATATTTATATTCACAAATGAGCCACTTGGCGATCGAGTGTAGCCGTTTGCGGAATTAATTGAAAGTTTGCGCAATGAAGGGTTAAAAGCGTCAACATGTTAATTCTTACCTCTGAGTGACCTTTTAACAAACCGGGGGAATCATGGTATTTGATTATACTCTATGGAATGTAAATTATTGGCCGTCTAAGGTTTTTATGCCTATAAGTAAGGTTACGCGCAACTTTGCAAGTTAGAGGGACTAAAAGTGTCAATATGTTTAATTATACCTCTGAATGACCTTTTAGCGAACCCGAAGCATCGTGATGTTTAATAATACTTCCAAGAATTCCTAATATGGATTAGATGATGCTTCAATGCTATTAAATGATGAGATGCGCAAGTTTGCGCAATAGAGGGACCTAAAGCGTCAACTTTTGAATCTACGCCTCTTGGTGACCATTTAAGCAAACGGGAGAGTAGTAATATTTAATTATATGCTTGGTAATGACCATTATGGGCCATGGAAGGCTTGGATATCATTAAACGACATTTCGCGCCACTTTGAGTGATTAAAGGACTAATTGCGTCAAACTGCAAAAGTATGTCGATTCGTATGGTAACGGACCTTCTGAAATATGACCATGAGTTAAAAATACCCTAATTATCCCTTACCTAGCTTAGAAATAGGCTTAGAGGTGTTTCGTGCGCAAAAATAAACTTTTAAGTCAATGCAGGGACTAAAAGTGTCAAAAAGTGCACAAGTTTGCATTTTCGCACATATCTCACATTCTGAATATATTCGGACACCCAAAAATTTATGTAACCACTAAAATATTTTATTTTAGTGATCGGCATGATAAAATTCCATTCGTCGCGTAATTTGGGTCGTTTTTCGCATCCGTTCGTGTTTCGTCGTAATTAGACGAACAACGTGACCGTACGGCCAAACGAACCGACATCCGACATATTTTTGAGCATGTTTCGTGTCCCCTATGTTTAGGAATCATAGTAGAGCCTTGAAATGAAGTTAACGGGCTTTAAATGTGTCAGAAATGGCAAATAACAAGTGCAGGGGCTGTTCTGTAATATTTCAAAGTTGCTGAAATCAGTTTTATTCAAATCTGCTGCGGGTTTCTGGTTTCCACTCACACATAATTCACTCTAGGGGCTTCCCACTGACTTAAAAAGTGGTATAACACCTGTAACAATCTCTCAAACCCTTGAAACACTTGTCACAATCTTGTTCCTTTCAAAATACTATAAATAAGAGTGAACACCCACTTGAACATTTGCACTTTTCTTTTCAAATCTACTTTCTCTCAATTCTGAAGAGGATCCTAGACATTTTTGGAACCTCTATTCAGTCCATTGGACCCTTGTAAGTATCCTTAACCTCTTTTAATCGTGTTTTATTAGTTTAATGGCCTAAAGTCAAAACCGTCGTAATTAAGGTTTGACTTAGTGATTAATCACTAATGGTCCAGTCAATTCTCGAATTGAAAGTACCTATGAGTTGGTAATTATGTGGGTAATAAACCCTTAAAAGGGCACCCTCTGATTCCCACTCTAACTAGGTCAATTGTCGGGTCAAAGTTAATTATAAAAAGTCAACAGAAAGCAAATTTTCGCATAAACGCATAATTAACAATGTAGGAGCTATGGAACCTGTTTTATCACTTATATAACTTGGTAATTAATGTAAGAACATGTCTAAACATGTTCAACCCGACAATTTTCAGTTTAAGCTCGGTTCGGAACCGAAAGTCGCATAATTAGACTTTTGCTTTGACTTTCAGTTCTGACCCAATGTAGCATGATTTAGAAATGCCTTATAGCTTTATTAGGACCAGGTTACATGTTAGTATAACCCTCTGTGATTATACAACTTGGTTCATTAGTTATCCGATTTATATGCATGTTTCCGTTATATGCCTAAATGTTGACCAATATACCCATTTGACCTTAAAACAAGAATTTTGAAAATGTGAGAGGACAATAATCTTTATTACTGATTTATAAACATGTCCCTAAATTTTGACATCAGTTTGAGGTCTAGATTAAGAGTTATGCTCAGTAGCGTAATTAGAAAGCTTTTTATTAATTAAACGGCGTAATTAGCATAAAGCCTATCTAAACCAAATTTTTGATACCAAACTTTTTACCTATTGATGTAAAATAATATTTTGGAATTTTTGAAGATTTTTATTTATTTTTAGGCTGAGCATAACATAAGGTTATAGCTTTGATTCGGTAATTGTCGGTTTTGCCCTTTTGGCCTATAAAATGAGTTTTACATAATATTTTGATACCAAACCTTTTGCTATTGATTTTATATAATAAATAAAATATTTTGAGTCTTCTGGAATGATAAAAATAACAGCTTTTCTTTAAAAACCCGGAAATCGCTTAAAACCGTCTTTTTACGCGTTTTAAACGCATAGTATGTATTAAAACTACTTTAAATATATGGGACTTGATACCTACTGATGTTTAAAGAAAATTTTTATATTTTAACAGCAAAGAAAAGTTTTTAACTCAGATTCCCTGTTTGGACCTTTAAAGCTTATGTGAAATTACCAAAATGCCCCTACGGTGCATAGTTTGGTTATAAAAGGTAAATTTCACATATATGCCATACCCTGCTGTTATGACTTATAAAAATAAGTATTTTTACTGAATATATCATACCTGAAACTCAGATTTATATTTAAACTCTTTTATAAGCTTTAAAATGACCAAAATACCCCTACGGGGCATAATTTGAGTTTAAATCCATTTGGGGCATATTGGAAGGTATCTTACTGATATCACAACATATTTAAGGCATATTAACTTGGGAAACCTGTTCATGAATCATTTGGTTACCCGTTACGCATTATTCGCGTTCGGTGCGGTTTATGTAACTAGTTTGCATAAATTAGCCGAAACGGGTCAAACCTTATCGTTTTTATCTCAAAATACAGAATGTGGTTAGTTTACCCATATTATACAAGTATACAAACTTTTCGGGTCTAAACCACATTCTAATCCGGTCTTCGCGTAATCTTGCGTCTGAACTGTATATCCTCCTTTAAAACTAACCGGTCTAAGCATAGGCTTAATTAAGACCCGTTAAGAATCTAATAAGGTATTAAAACCTTCGTTCCAGATTTAGGAGCCCAGTAAAAGCTACCTGTACTTGCTTGGTGGTATACAGCTGGGATAAATTGTATAAATTTACTCAGGTAAATACTTTTAACTTATTTTCCCTTATACGGGCTTGGGGTACGGTATATAAAATACCGCTTGGTCGGGCATTGAATCTTTAATCGTATGAAGGTTAAATTATTGAAATGACCTGTTTAAATTGTTTTGTTTGCTTAAAGCCTTTGGGGGGTTAATGACCATGTCCCGGATATCCTTGGCATCATTTTAAGAAATGGCCACAACCTAAGCACGGGGTGTAGGCGTACACCCGACAGTGCATATATAAATAATAAGGTATAACCGCTGGTTACGGGAATAACTCGCTGCGGGACTATATTGTGACAACTCGTATTTCAAACCTTTCTTTGTACTTTGATGTAACGTATGTGGAACGTTAGGTGATTATGTGAACTTTGTGATTAATTGAATGTTATGTTATGTGTTTATGTGTATAATGAACCGATCACACAACACTCACCCGATCGCACAAGCCCACTCGGGCTACACTTATTGTACTTGAACCGAATGGGCAGCCCAAGTGAGGGTTCGACCCACTCCCTTATGTCGCATAACACTTAGGAGAAAGGGTATACTCCTCATAACTTGCAAAACACAACACACACAAAACCCTAGTTCTCTACTCCTCTCTCTCTCTTGTTCGACGGCAAACCTCATAGCCGAAGCCTCATCTTGTGAAGCTTTATCATTCGGATCAATCCTCGTTCCATTCTTTAACCGGTTAGTGTTATCTTATTGTTTGATTTTGGTTTGGTTGATGTTGTTATATGATCGAATATATATATTTCGGATTGGATAGTATGAACAAACTGTCTTACCACTATAGGGTTTGATATATGCTTAATGTTGATTTAAATGGGTAGGAACCAAATAGAATTTATGTTCATGAAATCGGCACATGTGTAGTTTTCACGGATCAAAATAAGGGTTGATGATGTTATGCTTGAATGATGATATTCGGCTGTGATGTATCATGTTCGAATGATTGTTGAGTTGTCATGATTAGAATGCATGCTAGTGATCAAGAACATGAACTATATTAATATGTTTAGGTGTCATGCTTATGGTTTATGCTTGATAAATGATTAGGGTTCTTATGAATTAGATGATAATTGCTTGGTTTGATCGAGATATACATGATTGAAACTGTTAGTGTTGTTAATTGATAGATTTCATAAATGGAAACCATATAACTGATTTCCATAATTTTCGGATATTAAAAAAATAGCACAAGACCAGATCGTATAAGATCTGATCGCACAAGACGACTGATCGCACAAGTGCCGGACGCACAAGTTCCGGTCTCACAAGATACCAATAGTCGCACAAGACTATTGGATCGCACAAGTTGTGTTTTTGGATAACTGTTGGGCCTCAAAGCCCAAAGACCAGTCACACAAATGACACCAGTCGCACAAGATTATATGAATAGCATGAATCGCACAAGTTAATTGTTTAGTTGTATGTTTGGGCCGTGTACATCTTGGGATTGTTATTGGGCTGGGTTAGTTTCCAATCACACAACCCATTGTGGATCGCACAAGTCATGCTGATCGCACAACGGGTTGGGCCGCCTGTTTATTGGGCTTCATCTTTCGGGTCGCACAAGTTTGGACATGATGAGTGCTTGACTGCTACATGTTCGTAACCTGTTAGCTTATGTGTAAACATACGTGCCTTACTTGAACCTAGACCTGACTTGTATGGTAACCATGTTAGGACGTGGTTGACCACTTATAGCTCAAGTAACCTTTTTCGTGTATCTGCCGAGCTAATCTAAGGTGAGTTCACACTTTCTACAAAGCATGGGATTCCCAGGGGTTGGGAATGGGTTAAGGAATATGGATTCCTCGTCCTTCTTGGGTAGGACAGTACGGGTTCAGGAATATAATTCCTCGTCCTCTTGGACAGTTTTCACTAGACCAAAACTCTATCACAAAGTCCCTCCTTTTTATATCGACTTAATCGCTGGGCCAATGGCGAGCGGGTCATTAGTTAGATAGCGCAATTTAGGTCTAACAAGCCTCACACCGTGCCGCAGAGGACGGGCGTGAACTAATGGACTATGGCACGTCAATGATGATAGACATTGACAGCTAAGGGCACATAAACATGACTAAAGTCAGTGGTCGATATGGTAACGAGTCTAGTAGTATATACATGGGGTAGCCCCCACGGCCGAAGAGCCAGATAATTAAACATGGGGTAGCCCCCACGGCTGGATTGCCAGAGTAAACGGGATTAAACAAAACACGTTTTCAACTATGGGGTAACCCCCACGGCCAAGATGCCAGTTAAAGGAAACTACGTTTTTGGAATAACTTAAACCAACACCCAACTGTGAACTCGCTCAACATTGTTGTTGACTCGTTACTACATGCTTTGTAGGTCAATAGGTTTAGCAGGAGCTTGCATGGGGAAGAGTCGTTGTGGAGCATGGACATTGGGTGTTCATGATAAACTTAAACATTATTAACTTATGCTTTGGTTTTAGACATTATGCTTCCGCTTGCAACTTAAACTATGCTTTTGATTTGGACACCAATTATATTGTGTTGGATTTTATGTTATTTACATGCTTGTTCAATATGATTGGTGGCTCGATCCTGGTCAGTCACGCCTCCAAGCGGTGATACTCCGCATGTGGATTTTGGGGGTGTGACAGATTGGTATCAGAGCCATTGGTTATAGTGAACTTGGTTTTAATAAGGGAAAACGTTTTTGTTAAAACCAGACTATAACCTGAACAGAGCTCAACGATCCACAACGACGCTTCGCTCCACGTGCAAGACTTGACATTCTAGGTGATATGGTTTATGTTTTATTGCCTACTTGCTAGATTACATAGAACTTTGCTTATGGTATGCTTAGATAAACGTAGCAACTATAGTTTGAAAACACTTGTGTGCTTACTCTCTTCTGTCATCGCACTTTCACGAATCTTTCTCAATCATGTTTTCCTTTGATATGAAGATCATGAGTGGACGCGTTAACATGACTCAAGCCCAGTTGACGGCTCTGATTAACCAACAAGTTGCTGCGGCACTTGCGGCCGCACAAGTAGGAGGTATACCCTGCAGTCTAAACTCACTCTAGGATCTTTAGGTCCTACTCTCGTGTAACACCCCAAAACCCGAATGTTTATAATTATCGTATGTCCTATATGACTTGGCATGAAATAAATGATTAGGCTATTTTACCTAGTTAAAATGTATGGCCAAAACTATTAAATGACGAAAGTTGTGCCAATTATGTTAAATGGTAAACACGAGGGGCTAGATGGTATAAAATGAAAGTTGAGTTATTAAAAGAAAATAACAACACACACAAACACACATTCGTGTGTGTTCTAGATCGATCAGGAGCTCCCAAAGGAGCCAAACCCTAGCTCAACCTTAAATGATCAAATTGAAGGGTAAATCGAAGCTTAAATCCATGGATAAACATGGATTAATGATCACCATCACAAGAGGATCATAAGGTATGTCTTAAATTCTAGATTGGTGATCTTCCACGAAGTGGGTTATGTTCTAATCCGTGAATTGGTCTGAAATTGAGTATGAACATGTGTTAGAATCATCATCTATAACAGGAATTATGCATGGTTTGGTCGAATTTGATGTTTTGGGGTGAAACCCATTTGTTATGATAAGGATGAGGGCTTGAATGATCACCTATGTCCAATTCTTGTGTAATATAGATGAATTTTGATATGTATAATGTATTCTTGTTAGAGGAATAGAAAGAAATGTGATACTAGTATGTTTGATGTTTATGCATGAATGATTCATGTTGATTAGTAGAAGGATTTGGATGAATTATGTATGAGATTAGAAGGATATGCATGAACTAGTTGTACATTATGCTTAGGAGGTAGTACACACATCAAAAGTTTGATGAAATTATGAGGAATTTAAGATTAGATCACTTGTAAGTGATTAACAAAGTAGTTATGAAGTGGGTTTTGATGATACGATAGAAATGATGATATGTTTGTGTTAATGATGTTTGGAATCATACATGTGTGTGAATGTTTAAAGAAATCGGATAAGAAATGATAGATTAGCATGTTATAAGGTTGAATGATAAATTCCATGTAAGATCCGTGTAATGAAAAGGTTGTGATGAATAATGAATAAGCTAACTATCTTGAGAATGATATATGATAGTTGATACTTGATAAGCGATGTGGAAGCTTGGAAAAGAAGCGGGTCAAACGGGACTAATGCGCATGGGAAGCATATTCGGATGCTATGTAAGTTAAGCTTACACCCTCCTTGTAGAATACCTATTCATTTTATAGATTATGAATATGATAAGTTTATAAATGAGGTATGAAGTTCTGACAAGTTTTGATATGGGTCGAAACATGTGTTCATGACAAGAAACTAAGTTTGATGGTTAAAAAGGGATAAAAGGGTATTATGGTAATTTTGGTTGCAAGTTAACAAAGTAATAAGTTACATGGATGGGATGACGAATAATTAACATCCCACAAGGATAAAATGGACATTTAGACTTAACGGGTCAAACGGTGAAGATGTCACCCTTTGGCGTTATCGACTAATGAATTTCTTTGTTAAGTATTATGAATTTGTAGAATGTATAGAAAAAGGATTTGCGTTGCTATTTTCTAGCAATTTAGCGGATGAAGTATTAGAACGGGTCATAGCTTTGATCCGAGCCAGGTATGTGCAATTACCATTGTAGATAAGTCGCATGATCGGTAATTTATGAAATGAAGTCTTTAGTAATAAAGGATGGGTCAAAGTTGACAAAAACGCCCTTGATGGGTAAAACGAGCAAATGGTCCTAAAAGTTGATTACAAACAAGCTATTTGATTAAATGAATGTTTTGAAAAAGTAAGAAAGCGAGAAGTATGATTTTCGTAAGCTAAGTACCTTAAAATGCGCAAATACCCTTAACAGGTCAAAATAAGCTCTTGAGCGAAAATGGGTCAAGATGATGCAAAACATCCGAGAACTTAATCTTTTATGATAGACAATGTTGAAACTATAGGGTTCATGAGGAATTTAGGTCAAACAATCAAGTTATGTTGATGAATGCATGAACGGGTCGAATAAGTGAAAGCGGGTATATAAAGCCGAGAGCTTTAAGTCAATAATTTCCTTAAACCAGATGTTGGATTTCAAGTTTATATGATAGAATGTGAATTTACAAGCATGTAGGAAGAAACGGGAGGTTAAACGGGTAAACGGTTCAAAAGTTATGCGCGTTTTAGTGCGTACGGACGATGAAACGGAACTGCAGAAAAATGCAATTTCTAGAGGGGGTCGCCGACGGTCATGGGGGCGTCGCCGACGGGCACGGGAAAGTCAGTTTTTTTGCGAACGGGTTATTTGCCTGTCTACGGGATTTTTGGGCTACGGGCTTTTGCAAGGGCCGTCGCCGACGGCCTCCCCATGTTCAAAAACCTGAAAAATGTTTTCTAAGTTGATTTGGGTATAGTAGGCTTCGGTTTATCATTCGTGGACCACGACGGGCCTCCCAAACATGATTTTGATCATTTCTTTGACGTTTATGGGCTATAAATCAAAGTCTAAGTCCCATGTAATTAACGTATGAGTATGTAAGAAATATGCAAGATCTTGTACGTGTATGTAGATGTGTAATTATGTATATATGGAAGATATGTATGAGTGTATGCATGAATGTAGAGACGTACGAATATAGGTACGTATATAGAAGCGTATTTATGTATATATGAAGATACGTAGGATAGTATGTATATAGGTGAAGGCGTAGGAATGTATGTACATATGCAGATGAGTATTTATGTATGTATGGAAGTACGTGTGATCGTATGCATGTATGTAAAGATGTAGGAACGTAGGTACGTATGCAGATGTGTATTTATGTATGTATGAAGATACGTATGAGTGGAGGCATGTATGTAGAGAGGCATGGATGTATGCACGTGTATATGTAAGTATGATTTTGGATACGTTAAGTGTTAATGATATTAATTGTGTGCCTGGAAAACGAAGATTTATGCAGGTACATTATTGAAGGCTCACCAGGGAATGGATATGCGAATGATATGCTTAAAATTAGAGAGAAAGCTGAATGGAAAGTGTACATGTATTGAATCTTGTTTATGTATTGTGTACTAATGTGATGAATGTATGTGGTGAGTGCAGGTTGTACGAATCACGGGCGGTTATCACGAAGAATAGAGATCGAAGACCGAGTCACAAGATAGATTGTACAGGAATAATTGAGTATGTACTATTAGTAAAGAAGACTTATGCTTGATTTTTGTAAAAGATACATATTAAGACGAACTTTCAAGTAAGTCCAGACGTTTGTAATGAAAGAAATTTTATGGCACGAATTTCCGCTGCGACTTTTTGTCAAATACGAATTAGGGTCTTACAAGTTGGTATCAGAGCCCTGGTTTGAGAGAATTAAGTACGAGAGGATAGGTACTTGAACTCAAACCTATGTGCTCTTGTGATAAGAAACCCGTACAATCCATGACTCGATCAAGATCTAAAGGTAGAAATGGAATGAAAACGTGCATGTATGCATTCATATGAAGAAACTAACGGTTATATTATGTGTAAGGTAAGCATAACAGCTTGGAAATGATGATCCATGAATGCGGTCTAGACCGGCATCAAGGCAAGTGATAAGACAAATGAACCCCAGGTACGTAAATTCAACGTGTGGGCGTATGAGGCGGTATAATTAAGCAAGCGAAAGAAAATTATAAATGAAATATAATAGTGACATGGCAATGAAGTTTTGAAAATGTTACACGTGCCGAAACTTAATTCTTCGAACATAAGGTGGCGATTACACGAAGGCACGAAACTAGTATGTGGATTGTGTACCTGGCCAGTACACAAGAAACGTATGACGTCCGTGAGACCGTGTTAATTGTTACAGGTATGTCCGTTAGAATTAAGTAGTAGGTGGACGTGAGGGTGAAGAGAAATGTAAGACTCTCAGGAATGAAAGTATGAACTCTATGTTAGAATCCGCGAGACGGATTCGAAACATGAAAGAAGTTAAAATATGAATGCTATGTTAGAATCCGCGAGACGGATTCGAAACATGAAAGAATGAAAGTATGAATGATGTGTTAGAATCCGCGAGATGGATTCGAAGCATGAAAGGAATAAAGTATGAATTACCTGTTTGAATTCGTGAGGCGGATTCAACACATGTAAGGAAGAAAAGGTACGAATGATATGTTTGAAACCGCTAGAGGGATTCAAACATAGAAGGAATGAAGGGTATGAATGTTACGTTTAAATCCGCGGGATCGATTTAAAACATAAAAAGGATGTAATGAATGCCTTTATAAGTAAGCATGAATGAGAAGAGGTACGAGCGTGTACCTCAATACATATACGATAATTAAGAAACGTTAGTTTGGCCTTGAAAGGTCAACTTGCGAAGGTAGGAGAAATAAGTGACTAGAATGAAAGAATTGCATGTGAGAAATGAAACGTGTGACACGTTATAGCGTGTACGTAAGGAATTGTAGAATGAATGTTTGAATGAGAAGTGCTAATTGCTAAACTTGCTGATAAGAATTATAGAAGCCTTGATGTGATAAAACCAATCGAATTGGTGGAAGGATGCGTACGAGTGAAGGCACGTTACACGGGTAAATGAAATCTAGCCTGGTACGGCTAGCACTCGTGAAGAATGTGGACAGATCTGAATTACGGATCACTAAAGTATGGAAGGAAATCGAGGTTAGTAAAATGTGAAATGAATGAGATGATTCAAAGGTAACGTAAAGGTACGCATAGTACAAATAACTATAGAGAACGTATAACGATGTTAACTTTGGAATTAAGCATGAATGCACGACTATGAAATAGTAACTTCGTTGCGATAACGAAACAAAATTAAATATTATGTAATATATGTATAGAATGTGATCTTAAAGGATGAAATGAAGGTATTAGACCAGTTATAAACGAATCATATGAAAGTAAGCATTATTATAGGTTTAAATATATATGTACGATGAACTGTTACTAACCGGTCAAGGAAATGAGAAGGTTACGTGGAAGTATGGCACGGAAAGTATAGATTTGTTAAGAAGAAGTCAATTGTATAAATACTTATTAATTGAGATAGGATGATTGATTATAATTATGATGTGACCGTGAAGTCAAACATAGATATGTGTATGTGTAAACGGAAGTGAGAAAGGTTTCGGGGACGAAACCTTGTTTAAGGGGGTAGACATGTAACACCCCAAAACCCGAATGTTTATAATTATCGTATGTCCTATATGACTTGGCATGAAATAAATGATTAGGCTATTTTACCTAGTTAAAATGTATGGCCAAAACTATTAAATGACGAAAGTTGTGCCAATTATGTTAAATGGTAAACACGAGGGGCTAGATGGTATAAAATGAAAGTTGAGTTATTAAAAGAAAATAACAACACACACAAACACACATTCGTGTGTGTTCTAGATCGATCAGGAGCTCCCAAAGGAGCCAAACCCTAGCTCAACCTTAAATGATCAAATTGAAGGGTAAATCGAAGCTTAAATCCATGGATAAACATGGATTAATGATCACCATCACAAGAGGATCATAAGGTATGTCTTAAATTCTAGATTGGTGATCTTCCACGAAGTGGGTTATGTTCTAATCCGTGAATTGGTCTGAAATTGAGTATGAACATGTGTTAGAATCATCATCTATAACAGGAATTATGCATGGTTTGGGCGAATTTGATGTTTTGGGGTGAAACCCATTTGTTATGATAAGGATGAGGGCTTGAATGATCACCTATGTCCAATTCTTGTGTAATATAGATGAATTTTGATATGTATAATGTATTCTTGTTAGAGGAATAGAAAGAAATGTGATACTAGTATGTTTGATGTTTATGCATGAATGATTCATGTTGATTAGTAGAAGGATTTGGATGAATTATGTATGAGATTAGAAGGATATGCATGAACTAGTTGTACATTATGCTTAGGAGGTAGTACACACATCAAAAGTTTGATGAAATTATGAGGAATTTAAGATTAGATCACTTGTAAGTGATTAACAAAGTAGTTATGAAGTGGGTTTTGATGATACGATAGAAATGATGATATGTTTGTGTTAATGATGTTTGGAATCATACATGTGTGTGAATGTTTAAAGAAATCGGATAAGAAATGATAGATTAGCATGTTATAAGGTTGAATGATAAATTCCATGTAAGATCCGTGTAATGAAAAGGTTGTGATGAATAATGAATAAGCTAACTATCTTGAGAATGATATATGATAGTTGATACTTGATAAGCGATGTGGAAGCTTGGAAAAGAAGCGGGTCAAACGGGACTAATGCGCATGGGAAGCATATTCGGATGCTATGTAAGTTAAGCTTACACCCTCCTTGTAGAATACCTATTCATTTTATAGATTATGAATATGATAAGTTTATAAATGAGGTATGAAGTTCCGACAAGTTTTGATATGGGTCGAAACATGTGTTCATGACAAGAAACTAAGTTTGATGGTTAAAAAGGGATAAAAGGGTATTATGGTAATTTTGGTTGCAAGTTAACAAAGTAATAAGTTACATGGATGGGATGACGAATAATTAACATCCCACAAGGATAAAATGGACATTTAGACTTAACGGGTCAAACGGTGAAGATGTAACCCTTTGGCGTTATCGACTAATGAATTTCTTTGTTAAGTATTATGAATTTGTAGAATGTATAGAAAAAGGATTTGCGTTGCTATTTTCTAGCAATTCAGCGGATGAAGTATTAGAACGGGTCATAGCTTTGATCCGAGCCAGGTATGTGCAATTACCATTGTAGATAAGTCGCATGATCGGTAATTTATGAAATGAAGTCTTTAGTAATAAAGGATGGGTCAAAGTTGACAAAAACGCCCTTGATGGGTAAAACGAGCAAATGGTCCTAAAAGTTGATTACAAACAAGCTATTTGATTAAATGAATGTTTTGAAAAAGTAAGAAAGCGAGAAGTATGATTTTCGTAAGCTAAGGACCTTAAAATGCGCAAATACCCTTAACGGGTCAAAATAAGCTCTTGAGCGAAAATGGGTCAAGATGATGCAAAACATCCGAGAACTTAATCTTTTATGATAGACAATGTTGAAACTATAGGGTTCATGAGGAATTTAGGTCAAACAATCAAGTTATGTTGATGAATGCATGAACGGGTCGAATAAGTGAAAGCGGGTATATAAATCCGAGAGCTTTAAGTCAATAATTTCCTTAAACCGGATGTTGGATTTCAAGTTTATATGATAGAATGTGAATTTACAAGCATGTAGGAAGAAACGGGAGGTTAAACGGGTAAACGGTTCAAAAGTTATGTGCGTTTTAGTGCGTACGGACGACGAAACGGAACTGCAGAAAAATGCAATTTCTAGAGGGGGTCGCCGACGGTCATGGGGGCGTCGCCGACGGGCACGGGAAAGTCAGTTTTTTTGCTGACGGGTTATTTGCCTGTCTACGGGATTTTTGGGCTACGGGCTTTTGCAAGGGCCGTCGCCGACGGCCTCCCGATGTTCAAAAACCTGAAAAATGTTTTCTAAGTTGATTTGGGTATAGTAGGCTTCGGTTTATCATTCGTGGACCACGACGGGCCTCCCAAACATGATTTTGATCATTCCTTTGACGTTTATGGGCTATAAATCAAAGTCTAAGTCCCATGTAATTAACGTATGAGTATGTAAGAAATATGCAAGATCTTGTATGTGTATGTAGATGTGTAATTATGTATATATGGAAGATATGTATGAGTGTATGCATGAATGTAGAGACGTACGAATGTAGGTACGTATATAGAAGCGTATTTATGTATATATGAAGATACGTAGGATAGTATGTATATAGGTGAAGGCGTAGGAATGTATGTACATATGCAGATGAGTATTTATGTATGTATGGAAGTACGTGTGATCGTATGCATGTATGTAAAGATGTAGGAACGTAGGTACGTATGCAGATGTGTATTTATGTATGTATGAAGATACGTATGAGTGTAGGCATGTATGTAGAGAGGCATGGATGTATGCACGTGTATATGTAAGTATGATTTTGGATACGTTGAGTGTTAATGATATTAATTGTGTGCCTGGAAAACGAAGATTTATGCAGGTACATTATTGAAGGCTCACCAGGGAATGGATATGCGAATGATATGCTTAAAATTAGAGAGAAAGCTGAATGGAAAGTGTACATGTATTGAATCTTGTTTATGTATTGTGTACTAATGTGATGAATGTATGTGGTGAGTGCAGGTTGTACGAATCACGGGCGGTTATCACGAAGAATAGAGATCGAAGACCGAGTCACAAGATAGATTGTACGGGAATAATTGAGTATGTACTATTAGTAAACAAGACTTATGCTTGATTTTTGTAAAAGATACATATTAAGACGAACTTTCAAGTAAGTCCAGACGTTTGTAATGAAAGAAATTTTATGGCACGAATTTCCGCTGCGACTTTTTGTCAAATACGAATTAGGGTCTTACATCTCGTAAACCAACACTTGTGCTTAACCTTGTCCCTTCTTGCACCCACGACAGGTCAACATGCTCAACCACCTGTGTGCACCTTCAAAACTTTTATGGACTGCCGACCTACTACTTTCAGTGGCACTGAAGGAGCGGTAGGTCTCCTCCACTGGTTTGAGAAACTCGAATGTGTCTTCGAGATGTGTGAATGCCCTGAGGCTCTCAGGGTGAACTATGCTATTGGTACTCTCGAGGGTATAGCGCTCACGTGGTGGAACGCTCAGATCCAAATGCTGGGATTGGTTGCTGCTAATGCCACCCCATGGAACAATTTTAAGGAAATGATTAAGGAAGAGTACTGCAATCGTGATGACATTCACAAACTGGAGGTAGAGTTCTTCAACCTCAAGATGACGGGGTCAGAGATTGAAGCGTACACGAAAAGATCGAATGAGCTTGCTATTCTGTGTCCTACTATGGTGGATCCTCCCATCAAACGCATCGAGTTATACCTCAAGGGCTTAGTGCCAGAGATTCAAAGTCATGTGACTTCAGCTAACCTCGCCACCATCCAGCAAGTTGTTCAATTGGCTCATCGTCTCACTGATCAGGCGGTGGAGCAGAACAGGTTACCAAAGCGTATTAGTGATACAGCTACTTCTGATACTCCCAACGACAACAAGCGAAAATGGGATGGAGTTTCAAGCAAAGGTTCAACTTCTGTTCAGTCTCAGTCACAGCAGAGAAGGACTGACAACTACAAGAGCCCTAGTCAGCAATCATCTGGTAGTCAAAGTCAAGGAGGGTACAGGGGAAATCACCCCAAATGCAATCGCTGTAACCTACACCACAGCGGACCATGCACCAGGAGTAACTGTCATCGGTGCAACAAGCCAGGCCACGCTGCAAAGGATTGCAGAAGTTTATACCCCGCAAACCAGAATCGTCAGCAACAACAAGCCCCACAAAATCAACGCCAGCAGCAGCAGCAAGGCATCAACAAAGGGTGCTTTCAGTGTGGAGCTGAAGGCCACTTCAAGAGAGACTGTCCCCAACTGAACCGGAACCAGAACAACAACAACAATAATAACAACCAGGGAAATGGAAACAACGGGGGCAACAATGGCACTGGTGCAAGGGGTCGTATGTTCGTTATTGGCCAGGGTGAAGCAAGGAACGATCCCAACGTCGTGACGGGTAAGTTCCTACTGGACGACTTTTATGTTACTGTTTTATTTGACTCGGGTGCCGATACTAGCTACGTGTCCTTAAAAGTTAGTCAAATGCTTAAGCGTACCCCAACACTTTTGAACACCAAGCACACAGTAGAACTAGCTAATGGTAAGAGTTTAGAGGCCACACACATAGTCAAGGGGTGTAATCTTGTTCTTGCTAATCAGACCTTCTCCATCGACCTCATTCCTATCGTTCTGGGTAGTTTCGACGTTGTCATTGGGATGGACTGGTTATCCCAACACCAAGCAGAGATTCTTTGTAACGAGAAGATCGTCCGTATTCCTCGCTCAGGTGATGAACCTCTCATGATTCGTGGCGACAAGAGTGGTGCTGTTGTGAGCATCATCTCTTTCCTTAAGGCCCAAAAGTGTTTACGAAAGGGCCATACTGCTATTTTGGCTCTCGTTACTAACACCTCGAAGAAAGAGAAGAAGATAGAAGATTTTCCGATCGTACGTGACTTTCCTGAGGTATTCCCTGAGGAATTACCTGGCCTTCCGCCTCATCGCCAAGTCGAGTTTCAAATCGAGCTAGCTCCTGGAGCAGCGCCTATAGCGCGAGCACCTTATCGTTTAGCCCCATCCGAACTAGAAAAGTTGTCTACGCAACTACAAGAACTCTTGGATAAGGGTTTTATTCGTCCTAGCTCTTCGCCCTGGGGAGCTCGAGTCTTGTTTGTGAAGAAGAAGGACGGTACCTTCAGAATGTGCATCGACTAACGTGAACTCAACAAGGTGACCGTGAAGAATCGCTATCCTCTTCCACGTATTGACGACTTGTTCGACCAGCTACAAGGGTCGAGCTACTACTCGAAGATTGATCTGAGATCGGGATATCACCAGCTGAGAGTCCGAGAAGAGGACGTCTCTAAAACAACCTTTAGAACTCGTTATGGACACTACGAGTTTTTGGTCATGCCTTTCGGGCTGACAAACGCACCTGCGGTTTTCATGGACCTTATGAACAAAGTGTGCAAGCCTTACCTAGATAAGTTCGTCATAGTTTTCATCGACGACATCCTGATCTATTCTAAGATTCAGGAAGAACACGAGCAACATCTACGACTTATTTTGGAACTCCTTCGAACAGAACAGCTTTATGCAAAGTTCTCGAAATGCGACTTCTGGCTTTGCGAAGTCCATTTCCTAGGCCATGTGGTGAACAAGGATGGGATTCATGTTGATCCATCTAAGGTAGACTCGATTAAGAACTGGCCTGCACCTCACACACCAACAGAGATTCGCCAATTTTTGGGCTTGGCATGTTACTACAGAAGGTTTATCAAGGATTTCTCCAAGATTGCGCAACCTCTCACCTCACTAACTCAGAAAGGTGTCACCTATCGCTGGGGTGATGCACAGGAAACTGCGTTTCAACACTTAAAGGATAGACTTTGTAGCGCCCCTATCCTCTCATTGCCTGAAGGCACAGACGATTTTGTGGTTTATTGCGACGCATCCATTCAGGGACTTGGATGTGTGTTGATGCAACGTGACAAGGTCATTGCTTATGCGTCACGTCAACTTAAGATTCACGAAAGAAACTACACTACGCACGATTTAGAGCTGGGAGCTGTTGTTTTTGCACTTAAGATATGGAGACATTACATGTACGGTACCAAGTGCGCCATTTACACCGATCACAAGAGTCTCGAGCATATCTTCAAACAGAAGGAGTTGAACATGCGTCAACGTCGATGGGTCGAGCTACTGAATGGTTATGAATGCTCGATCAGATACCATCCGGGCAAAGCCAATGTTGTGGCCGATGCCCTCAGTCGAAAGGATACTACACCTAAACGCGTACGAGCTTTACAACTCACTATCCAATCTAGTCTTCCTACACAGATACGAGATGCTCAGGTAGAGGCATTGAAACCAGAGAACATCAGGGCTGAAGCCCTACGTGGCTCAAGGTAACGGTTAGAACAAAAGGAAGACGGCGCATACTACGTAACAGGACGTATCTGGGTCCCACTTTATGGCAACCTACAAGAGCTTGTGATGGATGAGGCACACAAGTCTCGTTACTCAGTACATCCTGGTTCGGATAAGATGTACCACGATCTCAAAACTACATACTGGTGGCCTAGCATGAAGGCCCACATAGTGTCACACCCCGATTTCCAACGTGTCGTCGGTGGGCCCGGTGGGGAGTATCGTGACGTGGTTGGCAACATAATAGTCAAACAACACAATATTTAATATGCACAGCGGAAGCAATATAAAAGATAAGTTTCAACCGAATTTAATATTGTAATATCATGTATCACAACAGTCGATTGTTTATCTACAGATGGATCGAAAATAAAATGGAAACAATAGTTCAACAGACTTTAGGCATCTTAAGCTTGCGAGACTTCTACTGATGCTAAGGAGAAATCCCAGCCAATTACGCTTAGTACCTGCATTTAATCTTTTTGGGAAAATACGTCAGTTTACACTGGTAAATACAATCAACTGACTCATTTTGGAAAATGATTGAAAATTGATTTAGATGCACGTGGCATAAACATTTTATTTAACTTGGGAGAATTATTTAATATTATAATCTTGTGAACGAATTACATGTTCCTTGTGCGTTCAGTAGCCCGGATCATGTCCGGGTTAAAGATCAATAGACACACCACATTATTCTTTTGTGCACTGACGGGTGTACGCCTACACCCCGCGCTTAAGTCGTGGCCATTTCATAAAATGATGCCAAGGATATCCGGGACAGGGTCATTAACCCCCCAAAGGCTTTAAGTAACAAGACTGTTTAAACGAGCCGATCAAATTATTCAATTAACCACCCAACGATGGAAGATTTGATGCCCGATCAAGCGGTATTCTATATACCGTAACCCAAGCCCGTATAGGGAAAATAAGTTAAAAGTATTTACCTGAGCAAAGTATAAATCACAACAAGCAAACACAAGTAGCTTTTACTGGTACTCCTAATCTGGAACGAAGGTTTATAATAACCTATTAGAATCCTAACGGGTATTTAGTTAAGCTTAAGCTTAGACCGGTTAGTTTCAAAGACACGGTTCGTACGCACGATTAAGCGAAGACCGGATAGAATGTGATTTAGACCCGACAAGTTCAGAGACTTGTTTAATATGGGTATTTCATACACATTCTGGATTTTGAGATAAAACCGATAAGGTTTGACCCGTTTCGGCTAATTTATGCAAACTAGTTACATAAACCGAACCGAACGCGTAATAAGCGTAACGGGTAATAATGAGAGCCATTTACAGGTTTCCTAAGTTAATATGCTTCAAATATGTTGTGACATCAGTAAGATATCATTTATTATGCCCGAAATAAATTTAAACACAAACTATGCCCCGTAGGGGTAGTTTGGTCATTTATAAGGTGATAAAAGAGTTTAAGTAGTATCCTGAGTTACAGGTCTGATATAATCAGCAAAAATACTCATTTTACTAAGTTATAACAGTAGGGTAAAGTATACATGTGAATTTATCAATTATAACCAAACTATGCACTGTAGGGGCATTTTGGTAATTTCACATAAGCCGAAAAGCTCAAAACTGAAGTCTGAGTTTAACAACTTTTGCTTACTATTGAAATATTATAATTTACCTCAAATATCAGTAGGTATCACCCTTAGTATGTTTAAAATGGTTCTAGTACATACTAGGCGTTAAAAACGCTTAATTAGGCGATTAAAAGCCGTTTCCGGGTTCTATATATAAATATGATATTTTTATTATTCCATAGGGTTTAAAACAATTTATTTATCATTTAGAATCAGTAGCAAAAGGTTTGGAGTCGTTTAGATATATAAAACTCATTTTATGGCCCGTAAGGGCAAAACCGACAATTACCGGATTAAGCTTACGACTATGAGTTATGCTTAGCCTAAATTAATTAAAAATCTTCAAAAATCCCAAAATAATATATTACATCAGTGGGTAAAGATTTTGGTATCAAGAAGTAGGCTTAACTAGGCTATACGCTAATTACGCCGTTTAATTAACATAAGGCTTTCATTTTACGCTAACGAGCATAACTCTTAATCTACACCTCAAACTGATGTCAAACTTTGCGTACAAGTTTATATACCAGTAATTAAAGTTCTACTCTTTTACATTTTCAAAAATCACGTTTTAAGGTAATAAGGGCATAATGGTCAACATATGAGCAATTAACGGAATCATGCGTATTAATTGGATAACTAATGATCCGAGGTGTATAATCACAGAGGGTTATACTAGCATGTAACCTGGTCCAAATAAAGCTCTAAGGCATTTCTAAAACATACCATAACGGGTCAGAACTGAAAGTCAAAGCGAAAGTCAAACTATGCGACTTTCGGTTCCGAACCGGGTCTAAACAGGAAATTGTCGGGTTGAACATGTTTAGACATGTTCTTACACTAATTACCAAGTTATATTAATGATCAAACAGGTTGTATGTGTTCTACATTGCTAATTATGCATAAATTAGAAACTAAGTATCCTGTTGAATTTGTATTCACAAGTTTGACCCGACTTTTGACCTAGTTAGAGTGGGAATCAGGGGGAACCCTTTTAAGGGTTTATTACCCACATAATTACCAACTTATAACTACTTTTAATTCGAGATTTGACTGAGCCATTATTAATTAATCTCGAAGTCAAACCGTAATTACGACGGTTTGACTTTTAGCTAAATAACTAAGCTAAACTCAATTTAAGAAGGTTAAGCAAACTTACAAGTGTCTAATGGTTGATTAGGGAGGCCTAGAAGATGCTCTTGTGCTCCATAATTGATCAGAAGATGTTTGAGGAATGAATGATCAAAGTGTTGCACTTGTGAGCTTTATATAGTGATCAAGACACCACAAAGTGTTGACATCTAAGTCTACCACTGACCATAACATTCCCACAGGTGTCCTAGATGTTTAGGGATTGTTTAGGGGCCAAGGGAGATGAGGAAAATCATTTAAGATCAGTTCCATGCGTTTAAACAGCAAACAGCAACATTTCTGTCGCTGGGCAACTGCTTGCGCACCGTAAGGGTCATGCTTGCGGTGCGCAAGCCTCCCTCAGCAGCCAAAAACTTGTTGTTCTTTGGTGTTTCGAAAGGGCAACCACCTGTTTCGAATTTGGGACATTATTTTGTCAGTTTGGGACCTCTATTATGGGTCTTTAACAGTTACTTACCCTACCATTATGTTATGTTTGCTTGGATCCTTTTTAAAAGTGCCGAACAAGAAGGGTTACCGTAGAAATTTCCATAGGAACCTATCATGCACTTCGAATTCATTTATTGTCAACGAATTTCTGGATTTAAGATATATTAGATGTTTGATATATATATACTTGGGTCTTGGGATTTATAAATGAGGTTGTTCAGAGGTAAAAATTAACATGACACCACTTTTAAATCCTGCCAAAACATCTTTATTAAATCCGGGTTTACAACGCTTTTTGTCTTACATGACACGTGTCGTTATTTCATTGAACACGAATTTTTCGAGGTGTTACATCCTCACCCCCTTAAAATAAATCTCGACCCGAGATTTACTGAAATAAATAAGGGTACTTTTCTTTCATCGTGGACTCAACCTCCCACGTATATTCGGGACCTCTACGGGCATCCCATTTGACCTTTACAATAGGTACATGCTTCCTTCGAAGCTTCTTTATCTGTCGATCTTCAATCGACAAAGGTTTTTCCACAAATTTTAAGCTCTCATCTATATGCACATCTGTATGCGGTATTACCAGTGATTCATCAGCGAAGCACTTCTTCAGATTGCAGATGTGGAACACATTGTGAATTCCACTGAGCTCTTCTGGTAAGTTTAACTTATAGGCAACTGACCCGACACGTTCGATAACCTCGAAAGGTCCTATGTATCTCGGGCTTAGCTTGCCTTTCTTACCAAATCGCATCACTCCCTTCCAGGGTAATACTTTTAGTAATACTTTGTCACCTACTTCGAAGTGAAAAGCTTTACGCTTTGGATCTGCGTAACTCTTCTGCCTATCTCGGGCAGCTTTGAGACGGTCACGAATCTGGACAATCTTGTCCGTCGTTTCGAACACTATCTCTGGTCCTGATAATTGGACATCTCCAACTTCCGCCCAACAAACTGGCGTTCTACACTTTCTACCATATAAGGCCTCAAAAGGCGCAGCCTTTATGCTGGTGTGGTAGCTATTGTTGTAGGAGAACTCAATTAGTGGTAGGTGCTTATCCCAACTACCACCCAAATCGATCACACATGCACGTAGCATGTCTTCCAACGTTTGAATAGTACGCTCACTCTGGCCGTCTGTCTGAGGATGGTAAGCCGTACTAAAATTCAAACGCGTGCCCAAAGATTGCTGGAAACTCTTCCAAAAATGTGACGTGTATCTAGTATCTCGGTCAGAGATAATAGACACAGGTATGCCATGTAAGGCTACAATCTTATCAACGTATAACTGGGCTAACATGTCGGAGCTATAAGTCTCCTTGATGGGTAAGAAATGTGCTGACTTAGTCAGTCTATCAACTATAACCCATATTGTATCATTTCCTTTCCTCGTCTTAGGTAACTTGGTAATAAAATCCATAGTTACCATTTCCCACTTCCACGTAGGAAGTTCAGGCTGTTGTAGCAAGCCCGACGGCTTTTGATGTTCTGCTTTGACTTGCGCACAAGTCAAGCACTTAGCTACATAGGCAGCTACAGACTTTTTCAACCCTATCCACCAATAGTTTGTCCTTAGATCCTGGTACATCTTTTCAGCTCCAGGATGAACGGAGTATTTGGAACTATGGGCTTCCTGGAGGATGACATCTCGAAGTCCTCCATAAATTGGAACCCATATTCGTCCATTTAATCTTAGAATTCCGTCCTTGCTAAGAGTTAACTACTCCTCAGTTACCCCTAGCTTTTCGTTAGGATAGTTAGCTTCCAACACAGCTTCCTTCTGTGCAGCTAACAACCTTTCAGTCAAACTGTTCTTTATCTCCATGCGCTTGGCATTGATTCGGATGGGTTTCACCCTCTCCTTTCGACTCAAGGCATCGGCGACTACATTCGCCTTGCCGGGATGGTATCTGATTTCACAATCATAATCGTTTAAAGTTTCCATCCAACGGCGTTGCCTCATGTTTAAATCCTTCTGATTAAACAGGTGCTGAAGGCTCTTGTGATCAGAATAGATCACACACTTGATACCATATAGATAATGCCTCCACAGTTTTAGTGCGAATACAACGGCACCCAACTCCAAGTCGTGGGTGGTGTAATTCTTTTCATGCGCCTTTAACTGTCGTGATGCATAGGCAATAACTTTGCCTTTCTGCATAAGCACACACCCCATGCCAGTGTGAGATGCATCACAATAAACTACAAATTCTTCGATTCCATCAGGTAACGTCAATACCGGAGCATTGCTCAACTTCTGCTTTAGGATATCAAAGGACTCTTGCTGCTTAGGGCCCCAAACGAACTTTACTTTCTTCTTAGTCAAGGAAGTTAAGGGTGCAGCAATCCTTGAAAAATTTTCAATGAAACGCCTGTAATATCCTGCCAATCCCAGGAAGCTACGAATCTCTGTAGGCGTCTTTGGCTCTTGCCAGTTCATAACTGCTTCAACCTTAGCGGGATCCACTTGGATACCACGCTCACTCACCACATGTCCAAGGAATTAGACCTCTCGAAGCCAAAATTCACACTTGGAAAATTTGGCGTAGAGTTTCTCATGATGCAAGAGTTTGAGAATACATCGAAGGTGTTTCTCATGGTCAGCTTGATTCTTCGAGTAGATAAGGATGTCGTCGATGAAAACGATGACGAACTTGTCTAAGTAAGGCTTGCAGACGCGATTCATGAGATCCATGAACGCGGCAGGTGCATTAGTGAGCCCAAAAGGCATCACTAGGAACTCGTAATGACCATAACGAGTTCTAAATGCAGTTTTGTGTATGTCTTCATCTCTAACCTTCAGTTGATGGTAGCCTGACCTCAAGTCAATCTTCGAGAAATAACTTGCCCCTTGCAATTGATCGAACAAATCGTCGATCATGGGCAAAGGATATCTATTCTTGATTGTGACCTTATTAAGCTCACAATAATCGATGCACAGACGCATCGATCCATCCTTCTTCTTGACAAACAAGACTGGTGCTCCCCAAGGAGACGAACTAGGTTTTATGAAACCCTTAGCTAGCAATTCATCCAGTTGAGTTCTCAATTCCCTCATTTCGGTTGGTGCTAACCTGTAAGGTGCTCTAGCAACAGGTGCTGCTCCAGGGATGATATCAATCCTGAATTCCACTTGTCTATCTGGTGGCAAATCAGGTAGTTCTTCTGAAAAAACTTCTGGGTATTCAGAAATGACGGGGATGTCTTCTATCTTTGGTTTAGGCTCATCAATAATCACTTGTGCCATGTAGATGACACAACCCTTCTTTAAACACTTTGAAGCCTTGAGCATGGTCATTTGCTCAGGTAGCCCATACTGGGTATCTCCCCGAATGGTAAGTGATTCACCAGACGGAGTCTTTATCACCACTTGTTTCTTGTTGCAGACAATTTGGGCCTGGTTATGAGATAACCAGTCCATACCCAAAACTATGTCAAAACCAGCCAATTTAAAGGGAAGTAGGGATAGAGGAAAAGAGTGATTCTTAATGGATATAACACATCCATCTAACACGGTTGAGATGGTTTCTAGTGTGCCATCTGCTAACTCCACCTCATAATTCACACTTAAGGTTTTGACAGGTAATTTTAACAATTCACAAAACTTATTATCTACGAAAGACTTATCAGCGCCTGAATCAAAAAGTACTCTAGCGTAGACATCATTTACAAGGAAAGTACCTGTAATAACATTGTCGTCTAGAACCGCTTCCTTTGCGTCCATTCTGAAGACCCTAGCATTGGTCTTCTTGGCCTCTTCAGGCTTCTTGGCGTATTTCGGGCAGTTGGTCTTAATGTGCCCCTTTTCATTGCAACGGTAGCACGTTGCGTCTTTCATCTTCTTGCAATCCAAGGTTTTGTGATCCGTGGACTTGCATATTCCACATGCAAAGGTTTTTGACTGAGTCTGCGAGTTCGACTCGAGTCTACACTTTCCAAAGTGCTGTTTCTTGCAAATCTTGCACTTGGGCTTCTCACCAGAATGATGCCCATCTTTCCTTGACTCAGATCCTTTCTTGTTATCACCGTTCCCACGGTGCTTCTTGTTTGACCTCCGTGAACTACCATCTTCACGTTTTCTCTTCTCAGCCTCCTTATTCCTCAGCGATCTCTGCCTGACCGCATCCAAAGTGAGGGACAAGGATATGTCAGCTACAGATCTAAAAGTAGCTGGCCGAGAAGCCTTCACGCTTGCCTTGATTTCCAGGGCTAAACCACCGATAAAACGAGCTATTCTTTTTGGTTCCGGGGTCACCAGATAAGGAACCAACTGGGACATTGTGTTGAAGCTCGTTAGGTAAGCTTGACAGTCAAGGTTTGTCATTACCAATGATAGAAAATCAGACTCTATCTTCTCCACCTCATGCTGAGGGCAGTAATTTTCCCTGATAAGGGCAACAAATTGATCCCAAGACATGTTGTACAATGGGATTTTCCCGGTGGCTTGAATCAGTGATCTCCACCAGGCTAAAGCTTCGCCTTTAAAAGACTGCGACACAAACTTGACTATATCCCTCTCAGCGCATCCGCTGATATCCACAACTGTGTCCATCTCATCCAGCCACGTCATACAGTCAATGGCTCCTTTCTCCCCAGTGAAATCCCGGGGTTTGCAGGAAACGAAATATTTATAAGAGCAACCCTTGTCACGGGGTCCTTGGTTTAGTACCATCTGCTGAGATGGAGCACTGTGGTGGTTCGAGGAGTGTCGATCATCGTCTTTCTTCAGTTCTTCCTTCTTGGAAGGAGGCTTTGAATGCGGCTTAGATAGGGTCCTACTTCGAGTCCCACTATACTCTTCGTACTGTCGTTCCAATGCCTTTGTAACTGCGTCGTCTACTAACGCTTTCAATTCAGCACCCGTTAAATTAATCCGGGCGTTATCAATGTTCTCCACTGGATGGCTATTAATTTCGTCTGAGTTAGCCATTTTAATTGAACTGTTACAGAAAACAAGGACAATAGTTTATTTGGGAGTTTATTATGGAATTGCCCCTTAGGGTAATTCATTAACCATGGTAAACAGAGACCATATTTGGTTAATTTATTAATCATATTTATTTAGGATTTTTATCATAATTTACCCTAATTATAAAACAATAACAGTTTTATTTGTGGCACAAAAGGCCTAGTCACATGGACATTTTTATTTATAAGCTATGATTTCAGAGAATCAAAACATGAAGGTATACTGGCACAATAGGCCTAGTCACAAGGACATTTATAAATTATAAGCTATGATTTCAGAGAATCAAAGCATGAAGGTTTGAACCTAGTTCAATACCTTTGTTTGACAGGGAGTCATCGCTACCACTGTCTTTTGGCTCATATGGAAATGAGTAGGGCCCGTAGGCACCATATTATCACGTATGGTCAAAATATGATCATCTTAATTGATGACCTAAACCCATGATTCAGAGATCATAATATTGGGTTAGGAATCTTTTGAAGAATCCAATAATAAGAATGACGTGTGTGATTTTAATGAATCACGTCTGCCAGGAGTGTTAACATATTTACAGATGTTAACAGGGATTTGAATCTCTTACACAGGTCTTACCATCATGGCCAGGTCTTTATAATGACACTCAGGCTAGGTTTCACTCTTAAGATTCTTATTCATATTTAAATAGGCAGATTATTATTAAAAAGGAATGATTTTGATTTATTTATTTCATGTAATATATTTATGAAGATAATAGCAAAAATGAAATTTATAAACATATTATTCCATTAATTTATTAAAGGTTACACGTCGCCCTAAACGGGACTTTTTAATAAACAAACTTACCCACGCAGGGGTTTAAACAAGGACTTACCCACGCAGGGGCTAAACATCATAATAGTCCACGCAGGGACTTACACAATAACATACCCTCGTAGGGGTTAACAGAAAGATAGACCCACGCAGGGGTCAAAACAAACAAACATACATACCCACACAGGGGTTAATACAGCAAGACATGCCCATGCAGGGGCTCAACTGATACAAGGAAAATATAACAACAGTGGAAGGATTCAGTGGTCCTTCTTGCTCTTCCCTTTGATCAAGCTTGTCAATCCTTGGAAGAAAGTCTGTCGTTCCCTGCGTTCTCGATGAAAGTCTCGCTCGACCTGATCCAGTCTCTGTAGAATTTCCTCCCTTTCTGGGGGAGAAAACCGTGGCGGCTGCGGTTGCGTCCGTATTATGGGTCTAGCAGGTATCTGGTACCCATGAGTTGGGTACCCAACTCCCCATGGGTCTCCATACGGCCCTTGGGTGTTATAGTTAGCCGCTACCATGTACGGGTCAGCTTCGGCGTAGTTGTAGTTGGTGTGCACTGGCTGTTCAAACGGGTTATACGCCATGGAACCCGTGTATGCCGGAATTGGGTTATCAAAACCCATCGGAGGTGGTTGCTGAGCAACTGGGTGTGAAGGTCCACCCATTTGTGGATCTTCTTGATGTGGCGGGTAATGGCTGCCACTTGATTGGCGTGGAGAACTAAAATGAAAGTCTCCCGCTCGTGCAGACATACGCGCTCCGGTTCTCCTACGCCTTGGCGATTGTGGAGGTTCCGGTTGAACTGGTGGCGGTGGAGGCGGTGGCGTGACTGCCACAAACCGTGAATCCACAGAGGGATCCTGTTGCTGCTGTTGCTGCAGCTGAGGCGGTGAATGGCGAGGAGGTGTATAGTACCATTCGTGCCTGGTAAACATAGCTTGAAAGCTATCTGGAGAAACATAGGGTGATCCGTGGAAAGAAGATCCGTCAGAGATCTCTATCGGGTGTTTGGTGTACCACTGGCAGGTTCGACGGGGTCCGTATCCTCGTCCATATCGTCCGCGTGATCGCCAGAGAAATGATCCTCTGGCCCCAATGGGTTAAAACCCACTGGTTCTTGTATAAAATTTGCCGGGTTAAACCGGCCCCTAAAAACTGGTGTAGGGTCACCAAAAGAATTATGTGATAAAGATCGCTGTAACGGTATGTAGGAGGGTTGAGGGTTGTTGGGATCGTACTCCGGCTGTGGCCCGTAAGGGTTATGAACAGGAGGTGTTGAACTGTGCGAAACCGACCGTCTAGCTAGCTCGAAGAGGTTCCTCCGGTTCTGCCGGGGATCGTCACTCTCTGTGGTAGAAGGAGCTCGTACATTCGAAGGTCCTGCCTCGTTGTCATTGGGGGCGGTGATTGGCCCCTTTCCTCGTCCTCTTCTTCGAAAGAATCTTGGCGGCATTTTTAAATCCTGTTAATATAGCATGAGATAACAACAACAATATATATAAATCAAAGGACAAAACAAGACCAAACAAGGTAGAATTTGTCCTATGTTATTTGTCTCGACTCGAAAGTTTAGATATGTGCAATTGTGTTATTGAGATTAAACACAAAAGGCTAGTGTTTAATTCACTCGATGTAGGCTCTGATACCAACCTGTCACACCCCGATTTCCAACGTGTCGCCGGTGGGCCCGGTGGGGAGTATTGTGACGTGGTTGGCAACATAATAGTCAAACAACACAATATTTAATATGCACAGCGGAAGCAATATAAAAGATAAGTTTCAACCGAATTTAATATTGTAATATCATGTATCACAACAGTCGATTGTTTATCCACAGATCGAAAATAAAATGGAAACAATAGTTCAACAGACTTTAGGCATCTTAAGCTTGCGAGACTTCTACTGATGCTAAGGAGAAATCCCAGTCAATTACGCTTAGTACCTGCATTTAATCTTTTTGGGAAAATACGTCAGTTTACACTGGTAAATACAATCAACTGACTCATTTTGGAAAATGATTGAAAATTGATTTGGATGCACGTGGCATAAACATTTTATTTAACTTGGGAGAATTATTTAATATTATAATCTTGTGAACGAATTACATGTTCCTTGTGCGTTCAGTAGCCCGGATCATGTCCGGGTTAAAGATCAATAGACACACCACATTATTCTTTTGTGCACTGACGGGTGTACGCCTACACCCCGCGCTTAAGTCGTGGCCATTTCGTAAAATGATGCCAAGGATATCCGGGACATGGTCATTAACCCCCCAAAGGCTTTAAGTAACAAGACTGCTTAAACGAGCCGATCAAATTATTCAATTAACCACCCAACGATGGAAGATTTGATGCCCGATCAAGCGGTATTCTATATACCGTAACCCAAGCCCGTATAGGGAAAATAAGTTAAAAGTATTTACCTGAGAAAAGTATAAATCACAACAAGCAAACGCAAGTAGCTTTTACTGGTAATCCTAATCTGGAACGAAGGTTTATAATAACCTATTAGAATCCTAACGGGTCTTTAGTTAAGCTTAAGCTTAGACCGGTTAGTTTCAAAGACACGGTTCGTACGCACGATTAAGCGAAGACCGGATAGAATGTGATTTAGACCCGACAAGTTCAGAGACTTGTTTAATATGGGTATTTCATACACATTCTGGATTTTGAGATAAAACCGATAAGGTTTGACCCGTTTCGGCTAATTTATGCAAACTAGTTACATAAACCGAACCGAACGCGTAATAAGCGTAACGGGTAATAATGAGAGCCATTTATAGGTTTACTAAGTTAATATGCTTCAAATATATTGTGACATCAGTAAGATATCATTTATTATGCCCGAAATGAATTTAAACACAAACTATGCCCCGTAGGGGTAGTTTGGTCATTTATAAGGTGATAAAAGAGTTTCAGTAGTATCCTGAGTTACAGGTCTGATATAATCATCCAAAATACTCATTTTACTAAGTTATAACAGTAGGGTAAAGTATACATGTGAAATTTATCAATTATAACTAAACTATGCACTGTATGGGCATTTTGGTAATTTCACATAAGCCGAAAAGCTCAAAACTGAAGTCTGAGTTTAACAACTTTTGCTTACTTTTGAAATATTATAATTTACCTCAAATATCAGTAGGTATCACCCTTAGTATGTTTAAAATGGTTCTAGTACATACTAGGCGTTAAAAACGCTTAATTAGGCGATTAAAAGCCGTTTCCGGGTTCTATATATAAATCTGATATTTATATTATTCCAGAGGGTTTAAAATAATTTATTTATCATTTAGAATCAGTAGCAAAAGGTTTGGAGTCATTTAGATATATAAAACTCATTTTATGGCCTGTAAGGGCAAAACCGACAATTACCGGATTAAGCTTACGACTATGAGTTATGCTCAGCCTAAATT
Organism: Helianthus tuberosus; assembly: GCA_030545235.1. Classification (NCBI taxonomy): domain Eukaryota; kingdom Viridiplantae; phylum Streptophyta; class Magnoliopsida; order Asterales; family Asteraceae; genus Helianthus; species Helianthus tuberosus. The sequence continues at coordinate 25,378,086 of CM060441.1, forward strand.
AATTAAAAATCTTCAAAAATCCCAAAATAATATATTACATCAGTGGGTAAAGATTTTGGTATCAATAAGTAGGCTTAACTAGGCTATATGCTAATTACGCCGTTTAATTAACATAAGGCTTTCATTTTACGCTAACGAGCATAACTCTTAATCTACACCTCAAACTGATGTCAAACTTTGCGTACAAGTTTATATACCAATAATTAAAGTTTCTACTCTTTTACATTTTCAAAAATCACGTTTTAAGGTAATAAGGGCATAATGGTCAACATATGAGCAATTAACGGAATCATGCGTATTAATTGGATAACTAATTATCCGAGGTGTATAATCACAGAGGGTTATACTAGCATGTAACCTGGTCCAAATAAAGCTCTAAGGCATTTCTAAAACATACCATAACGGGTCAGAACTGAAAGTCAAAGCGAAAGTCAAACTATGCGACTTTCGGTTCCGAACCGGGTCTAAACAGGAAATTGTCGGGTTGAACATGTTTAGACATGTTCTTACACTAATTACCAAGTTATATTAATGATCAAACAGGTTGTATGTGTTCTACATTGCTAATTATGCATAAATTAGAAACTAAGTATCCTGTTGAATTTGTATTCACAAGTTTGACCCGACTTTTGACCTAGTTAGAGTGGGAATCAGGGGGAACCCTTTTAAGGGTTTATTACCCACATAATTACCAACTTATAACTACTTTTAATTCAAGATTTGACTGAGCCATTATTAATTAATCTCGAAGTCAAACCGTAATTACGACGGTTTGACTTTTAGCTAAATAACTAAGCTAAACTCAATTTAAGAAGGTTAAGCAAACTTACAAGTGTCTAATGGTTGATTAGGGAGGCCTGGAAGATGCTCTTGTGCTCCACAATTGATCAGAAGATGTTTGAGGAATGAATGATCAAAGTGTTGCACTTGTGAGCTTTATATAGTGATCAAGACACCACAAAGTGTTGACATCTAAGTCTACCACTGACCATAACATTCCCACAGGTGTCCTAGATGTTTAGGGATTGTTTAGGGGCCAAGGGAGATGAGGAAAATCATTTAAGATCAGTTCCATGCGTTTAAACAGCAAACAGCAACATTTCTGTCGCTGGGCAACTGCTTGCGCACCGTAAGGGTCATGCTTGCGGTGCGCAAGCCTCCCTCAGCAGCCAAAAACTTGTTGTTCTTTGGTGTTTCGAAAGGGCAACCACTTGTTTCGAATTTGGGACATTATTTTGTCAGTTTGGGACCTCTATTATGGGTCTTTAACAGTTACTTACCCTACCATTATGTTATGTTTGCTTGGATCCTTTTTAAAAGTGCCGAACAAGAAGGGTTACCGTAGAAATTTCCATAGGAACCTATCATGCACTTCGAATTCATTTATTGTCAACGAATTTCTGGATTTAAGATATATTAGATGTTTGATATATATATACTTGGGTCTTGGGATTTATAAATGAGGTTGTTCAGAGGTAAAAATTAACATGACACCACTTTTAAATCCTGCCAAAACATCTTTATTAAATCCGGGTTTACAACGCTTTTTGTCTTACATGACACGTGTCGTTATTTCATTGAACACGAATTTTTCGAGGTGTTACACATAGCAACTTACGTCAGCAAGTGTTTGACTTGTGCGAGAGTCAAGACCGAATACCAAAAACCCTCAGGCCTACTTCAACAACCAGAGATACCACAATGGAAATGGGAGCAGATTTCCATGGATTTCGTTACTGGCCTGCCTAGATCTCAACGCGGAAATGATACTATTTGGGTGATCGTGGATCGACTCACAAAGTCTGCACACTTCTTGGCTATCAAGTAAACGGATAAGTTCTCCACTCTAGCAGACGTATATCTTAAGGAAGTTGTCTCGAGGCACGGGGTGCCCACCTCTATTATCTCTGATCGTGATGCACGTTTTACTTCTGAACTGTGGCAAGCAATGCACAAATCCTTTGGCTCACGTTTAAATATGAGCACCGCTTATCACCCGCAAACGGATGGGCAGTCTGAACGCACCATCCAGACCCTTGAAGACATGCTTAGGGCATGTGTGATTGACTTTGGCAACGGTTGGGAAAAACATCTGCCACTAGTGGAATTCTCGTATAATAACAGTTACCACACCAGCATTCGGGCCGCTCCATTTGAGGCATTGTACGGGCATAAATGCCGATCACCTCTTTGTTGGGCAGAGGTGGGGGATAGTCAGATCACTGGCCCAGAACTTGTGGTAGACACAACAGAAAGAATTGCTCAAATACGACAACGAATGGCGGCAGCTCGTGACCGTCAGAAAAGCTACGCCAATAAGGGCAGGAAACCACTCGAGTTCCAGGTTGGGGACCGAGTGCTACTCAAAGTCTCACCCTGGAAGGGTGTGGTTCGTTTTGGTAAACGAGGCAAGCTGAATCCACGATACATTGGACCGTTTGAAATCATCGAGAAAATAGGCAAAGTGGCCTACAAACTAAACCTACCAGCAGAACTCAGTAGAGTTCACAACGTTTTCCACGTGTCGAATCTGAAGAAGTGTCTGTCAGATGAGACCCTCATAGTTCCTTTGAAGGAGCTCACTATCGACGAGCAGTTGCGATTCGTCGAGGAACCAGTAGAGATTACTGACCGAGATGTGAAGATTCTCAAGCGTACTAGAATTCCTCTTGTTCGAGTTCGTTGGAACTCCCGTCGTGGCCCAGAGTTCACCTGGGAACGCGAAGATCAAATGAAACAAAAGTATCCCCAATTGTTCGCAGACTGTACAACCACTACTGAGGCTGAAGCTACTACGGAATTCGGGACGAAATTCCAGATCAACGGGGGGAGGATGTGACACCCCAGGAAAACCAGGAAAACCATGCAACTTAACTAGCTTCCTCAGTGAGTACGTACCAAATTTCGGGACGAAATTTCTTTCAACTTGGGGATAATGTGACAACTCGTATTTCAAACCTTTCTTTGTACTTTAATGTAATGTATGTGGAACGTTAGGTGATTATGTGAACTTTGTGATTAATTGAATGTTATGTTATGTTATGTGTTTATGTGTATAATGAACCGATCGCACAACACTCACCCGATCGCACAAGCCCACTCAGGCTACACTTATTATACTTGAACCAAATGGGCAGCCCAAGTGAGGGTTCGGCCCACTCCCTTATGTCGCATAACACTTAGGAGAAAGGGTATACTCCTCATAACTTGCAAAACACAACACACACAAAACCCTAGTTCTCTACTCCTCTCTCTCTCTCTTGTTCGACGACAAACCTCATAGCCGAAGCCTCATCTTGTGAAGCTTTATCATTCGGATCAATCCTCGTTCCATTCTTTAACCGGTTAGTGTTATGTTATTGTTTGATTTTGGTTTGGTTGATGTTGTTATATGATCGAATATATATATTTCGGATTGGATAGTATGAACAAACTGTCTTACCACTATAGGGTTTGATATATGCTTAATGTTGATTTAGATGGGTAGGAACCAAATAGAATTTATGTTCATGAAATCGGCACATGTGTAGTTTTCACGGATCAAAATAAGGGTTAATGATGTTATGCTTGAATGATGATATTCGGCTGTGATGTATCATGTTCGAATGATTGTTGAGTTGTCATGATTAGAATGCATGCTAGTGATCAAGAACATGAACTATATTAATATGTTTAGGTGTCATGCTTACTGTTTATGCTTGATAAATGATTAGGGTTCTTATGAATTAGATGATAATTGCTTGGTTTGATCGAGATATGCACGATTGAAACTGTTAGTGTTGTTAATTGATAGATTTCATAAATGGAAACCATATAACTGATTTCCATAATTTTCGGATATTAAAACAAATAGCACAAGACCAGATCGTATAAGATCTGAACGCACAAGACGACTGATCGCACAAGTGTCGGACGCACAAGTTCCGGTCGCACAAGATACCAATAGTCGCACAAGACTATTGGATCGCACAAGTTGTGTTTTTGGATAACTGTTGGGCCTCAAAGCCCAAAGACCAGTCGCACAAATGACACCAGTCGCACAAGATTATATGAATAGCATGAATCACACAAGTTGATTGTTTGGTTGTATGTTTGGGCCGTGTACATGTTGGGATTATTATTGGGCTGGGTTAGTTTCCAATCGCACAACCCATTGTGGATCGCACAAGTCATGCTGATCGCACAACGGGTTGGGCCGCCTGTTTATTGGGCTTCATCTTTCGGGTCGCACAAGTTTGGACATGATGAGTGCTTGACTGCTACTGTTAATGTGTTAACATGTATTATGTGTTTGCCATGATCAATACATGTTCGTAACCTGTTAGCTTATGTGTAAACATACGTGCCTTACTTGAACCTAGACCTGACTTGTATGGTAACCATGTTAGGAAGTGGTTGACCACTTATAGCTCAAGTAACCTTTTTCGTGTATCTGCCGAGCTAATCTAAGGTGAGTTCACACTTTCTACAAAGCATGGGATTCCCAGGGGTTGGGAATGGGTTAAGGAATATGGATTCCTCGTCCTTCTTGGGTAGGACAATACGGGTTCAGGAATATAATTCCTCGTCCTCTTGGATAGTTTTCACTAGACCAAAACTCTATCACGAAGTCCCTCCTTTTTATATCGACTTAATCTCCGGGCCAATGGCGAGCGGGTCATTAGTTAGATAGCGTTATTTAGGTCTGACAAGCCTCACACCGTGCCGCAGAGTACGGGCGTGAACTAATGGACTATGGCACGTCAATGATGATAGACATTGACAACTAAGGGCATATAAACATGACTAAAGTCAGTGGTCGATATGGTAACGAGTCTAGTAGTATATACATGGGGTAGCCCCCACGGCCGAAGAGCCAGATAATTAAACATGGGGTAGCCCCCACGGCTGGATTGCCAGAGTAAACGGGATTAAACAAAACACGTTTTCAACTATGGGGTAACCCCCACGGCCAGGATGCCAGTTAAAGGAAACTACGTTTTTGGAATAACTTAAACCAACACCCAACTGTGAACTCGCTCAACATTGTTGTTGACTCGTTACTACATGCTTTGCAGGTCAATAGGTTTAGCAGGAGCTTGCATGGGGAAGAGTCGTTGTGGAGCATGGACATTGAGTGTTCATGATAAACTTAAACATTATTAACTTATGCTTTGGTTTTAGACATTATGCTTCCGCTTGCAACTTAAACTATGCTTTTGATTTGGACACCAATTATATTGTGTTGGATTTTATGTTATTTACATGCTTGTTCAATATGATTGGTGGCTTGATCCTGGTCAATCACGCCTCCAAGCGGTGATACTCCGCATGTGGATTTTGGGGGTGTGACATATATCATGTGGTGTGTCTATTAATCTTTAACCCGGTGTAAATCCGGGCTACTGAACGTATAAGAAACATGTAATTCTTTTACAAGTTTATATATAAATAATTATCCCAAGTTATAAAAGTTTTGTGCCACGTGCATTCAAATCAATTTTCTTAAACATTTTCAAAATGAGTCAGTTAAATTGTATTTACCAGTGTAAACTGACGTATTTTCCCAAAAAGGCTAAGTGCAGGTACTAATCGGAATAGGCTGGCTACTCCTAGCATCAATAAAGAGTCTCGCAAGCTTAGATGTTAAGATCTGTTGAACAATTACCTTTTATTTGATCCGCCTGTGGATCTTTTACATTCCGTTTGTAATACTTTGATATTACTTTATATCGGTTTGTAATATTTTATCTTTTGCTTCCGCTGTGCATTTAAATTGTGTTGTTTGACTATGATGATATCAACTACGTCACGATACTCCCCACCGGGCCCACCGGTAATACGTGGAAATATCGGGGTGTGACACGAACCGTTCCTGCAAGTCTGACCATCTTTTCGGCAATGGCGACATATTTAACGTTGTTCCTGATGTTTTTTTCTCCATGGTGGTATTGAGCCATCCCTTAATCATGGCATCACACCACATCCATAGCATGTAGGTTGGATATGTCTCTTCTGGTTTCTTAAGGGTTCCGTCGACAACCCATATCTTGATCTTTGCAAAAAGAAGATTTTTCATCTCCTTTGCCTAGTCGATGAAGTTGTATCTGTCAAGACTTCATTAACATGCATTTGACGTGGATAGTCTGATGGGTGAAGATATTATGGTGAGCTGTGATCGGGATTGCTCCCATCGGATTTTATGATTTCTGTGTCTTTTTTCATGGTGGCGGCCGTTAGGTTTTAGGTCACCCGCTCTGATACTATGAAACTGTGAGTCTATATTTCTGAACGAATAATCTTTTTATGGTTTAAAAATTAAATAGCAAATTTACAAGGATACAAAATAGAAAATAAAATAACTAAGGATAAAGAAACAGAGAAGAACATATGTTTTCTACAAGAGCATTCACATTATCTCCATCTATATAATTCAATTAAAATATACATTTTTTTATTTGGTTTATTTTTCAAGAATCTCACATCCAACTCTCCATCTCTATCATACTCACAAGAAGTTATTTTATTACTTCTTTCTTTTTATTATACACTCACAATAAAAATATAGAGGGTTGATATGAGACTCTAAATATAGAGGTAGTATTTTGTTTATTAAAAACTAGGTTTGAACCTCGTAACGGGTTGCATAAATGTAATTTTATATAATAAATAATAAAAAGATATATCTTTTAAAAAACTCAGATATTGCACGTGTTGAATAAATATAATGTCATATGTTAATACAAATAGTAATCAAGATTTTTTTTTTTAAATGAACATTGATGTACTATTTACTTATTATAACATTTTACTTTGTTTTTTTTTTTTTCATAAATGTAATTTTATATATAATAAAAAAGATATATCATATATCTTTAAAGAAAATTCGTATATTGCACGTAATGAATAAATATAATGTAATATGTTAAAACAAATAGTAATCAAGATTTATCTTTTAAAAATGAACATTGATGTACGATTTACTTATTATAACATTTAACTTTGTTTTTTTATTTTGCATAAATGTAATTTTATATAATAAATAATAAAAAATATATATCTTTAAAAAAACTCATATATTGTACGTGTTGAATAAAATATAATGTTATATGTTAACACATACAGTCGTCAAGATTTATCTTTTAAAAATGAACTTTAATGGACCATTTACTTATTATAACATTTACTTTGTTTTTTTTACTTATTATGTTAAAAACACATGTATTACATGAGGTTGAATCATTTTTATGATACATTCAAATTATGAAATACAATTATTTTAGTTAGTTTTATGCACCTTCAAGCTTTACACTCATCTTAATTTTTGTATTCAACAAAAAGGTGGAGATCGATCCCCATGTTTTTATATGTTTCATCATTTTTATGAATTACATCGTAAAATCGAGAATTAAATTCTCTTTGAATGGAGTATATAATTGTTATCTTTAAAAATGGTGTTATTTCTACATGTTGATGCAATGTGCGATAAATGATGGGTTTAAAACAATTATAACAGTGCGCCTACCATTATAGCGATGCGTCTAAAAAGACTTACAATTTGATAGAAGCATGTGCCCGACCTAGAATAATTATTTAATTCTAATGAAAAAGAACAATAATATAATTATTAAGTATATATCAAACGACAATCTTTGATTCCTAATTTACCATAATTTCAATCACCGAACTCCAAAGTATATATATCTACTCATAATAAAAACAAACGTTTATGCTTATCTAATTTTTTTTTTTAAATTATTTATAGAAAAACAAATATTTATTCTTATCTATTGTTTTGTTTAAAATTATTATTATTATTTATTTTTATCTAACGGCATTTAAAATTATTATTATTTAATATGAAAGATAAATAGGAAAATAAGGTGAAAAAACATCAAGTGACACGTGTCCAAAAAAGATTTTCATTTATTAATATAGAAATATTTTTCTCTATTATAGAGATTCCAATGTAATAATGTCTTTATTATTTTTTTTTTAACTTTTTACTCTATATTATATAGAATATATTGATATAAGGGATTATATGTGAATGTTCTAACACTAATGATATACGTACTTATCATTACAAGATTCTTTTTATATTTAACCAGCCAATAACTTATGAGTTTTGTGCCTGATAGGGACCTTACTGCAATAATAGACAGCCATAGCAGTGGGTTCCCAATGTATAGTTTGATTTTAGAGTAAACTGCCATTTTGGTCCCTGTGGTTTGGACATTTTTGTCATTTTAGTCCAAATCTCAAACTTTTTAAATCTGTGTCCCTGTGGTTTCATCTTTATTGCCATTTTAGTCTAAAATTCAAAATCCCCCTTTTTTTTACTGTTCCAAAAAGTTTGAGATTTGGACTAAAATGGCAATAAAAGTGAAACCACAGGGACCAAAATGGCAGTTTACTCTTAATTTTGGACTAAAATGGCAATAAAAGTGAAACCACAGGGACCCAGATTTAAAAAGTTTGAGATTTGGACTAAAATGGCAAAAGTGCCCAAACCACAGGGACCAAAATGGCAGTTTACTCTTGATTTTAATATTACAGTAGTTTTTTTATATCGCACGTTGCGGTGAAAACGAGCAAATGATAATGTAAAACAAACGTGATTTGAAAATAAAGCATGTTGTTTAGAAAGTCAAACCATTAGAACAATTTAATTTATCATCGTGCCGTTTTATGATACCAAATAAATACTTTATTTTGAGTATAACCTCATTTTAACAAAACTTATAACGGAATGTCAGAGAAAGAAATCAAGCACAACTACGTACTTAAGTTTTTAGAAAAAAACTATAAACGTAACTTATTAAAGAAGTATCAAATTAATCGATAAATTAATATATGTTAAAAAAAGAAAAACAACAATTATTAAAAAAGAGGTAAAGGAAATAGATGTTTAAAAAAAAGAAAAATATATTATTAAAAGTAAATATTTAAAATAATAAAGTTATTATTATAAAGTTATTAAAAGTAAATATTTAAAATATATTACTATTTCTATTGTAATATATAAAATAATAAAATAATAAAAAACTATATATTATTATAAAAATAAAGTTACTATTTATCAAACATAAAATTAATTACTTTATGAGCTTATGTTAGTTCAAAAACTTATAATGATGATTCAACATTTTTCAAACATATATTACGCATAGTAATATTATATTAATTACGTAATAAATTTTTAAAATCTCGTTTACCCTGAAAGTATTGAGGATATTTTTAAATGATCAAGTGTATAATGTATTAGAAATAGTATACCTGTATATGTTATTTATTTGATAAACTAAATTAAATAAAATAGAAATCATGAAGATTTAAAAATGAAACGATACACATATATTGTAAACGGTTTATTACTTCACAATAGAAGGTGCATATAAAAACCCGGTTTGTTTGGACAATCCCATGCTCAATGTGGCCCATCATGCCGATAACACTCTCTTCAACCTTGGGCTTACGTGAGATCCTCTCGATAAGCGCTTTTGCTATTGCGTTGGCTGAGTGTAAACAAGAATCATTAAATATTTATCAACTAAAAGGGTTAACTTGACCTATAATCATGGATTTTACGAGAAAAGGGCAGTGGCATACCCATGATTTGTTTTCTGAAAGAGCAATCGGGGGAATTTTTAAGGAAGCGATCGGGATTTTTGTTAGATGAAAGGATAATTCATAATTGTCTCAAGCGTAGGTGTAAACACAAATGTTTTAGTCTTTGTTAATAAAAGATTAGTTGGTGGATAAAGCCAATACAACATCCAATCATGGATGAAAATTAAACGTGATTGATTAGTGACACAATTAAATTAAATATATCTTTAAATTTAGATTCGTTTAATGTGTGGAAAAAAAAACTATTAAAGGGAACGACATGCACGTTAAATATGAGACAAATTAGCCCAACATTAACAACAAACAAGTTCCGGTTTAATTATTAAATTTCCAACATAATTTGTCTACAACACACACATTTACGTGCCCTTTATAAACCAGCCCCATGTCCAACTTCCCAAAAGACCATAAGTTAAGTCATGTCTAGCTCAAATACGAGAGCCCGAAAGGATCAAGCTCGTCGTGATCACGAGCTCGATGACCTTATTAACAAGTTACAAGCATTGCTCCCAGCTTCAAGTTCCAAAGGCGACCAAAGGGTACGTTTGGTTGCAATTTTTCAACGTAAAATTTTTATTCATAGACATTCGTTGTGATCTAGTCAGCATTTCTAAGCCATGCACGCCGCAAGGCATGGGTGGTAATTTTTCTTTTCAAAAACCTTTTATATACTCGTATGTTGTTGACTGATAAACACTTAATAACGAAAACGTTTTAATAAAATTTAATGTATATCTTTGTCATCGCTCTTTTAAAAAAAAAGACATGAATTTATGTTTTCTTCGAAAAGAATTGAAATTTGAAGGAATTGAATTTGGAATTGGGATTCGTAAAGCTATTCATTTGTCAACCAAATGCATCACATTTGACAAATTAATTTCCATAGCAAATCAACTTCCCTTAAATTCGATTCTAGTTAATTTGTCGAATTCCAATTGTTCCAAAAAGTTCATCATCATCATCATACTCAGTATATCCCACCAATAGCAAAGCTAAGGTATGGTCTGAGGAGGGTGAGATGTAGACAACCTTACCTCTACCCCGTAGGAATAGAGAGACTGCTTCCAATGAGACCCTCGGCTCGATAGTAGTTTTGCATCAAGCCTTGGACATAAGCTGGGCAATTAATATCGGCGCTATCTCAGTGATATAGCGGTGCTATATCGGTTATCGGTCTTGGCACATAATATCGGTTCAGAATATCGGTAGAAATCTCGGTAGCGAGAATATCGGCGATATTTACCGAGATATCGCCGATATTTTGATATTCTTATCTCGGTCATATCGGTGAGAAAATCGGTAGGCCAGATTTTTATGTTTTTCTTTATGGGCTGCCAACAAAATACAAAGCCCAGTTCTTTCCCAGTTCTTTTATGCTTTTTTGGTCCATATATTATAACCTTTATCACATTTCGAACACTTAACACGACAACTGATGATGTCTGCTGAACCCTAATCGTCCCTCCCAAGCTCCTGTGCTTCAATCGGATTTTAGTGTTTTAAGTTATGATGAACAAATGAAGAATCGGGTGCCTTGGTTGATCTTGATGAACACTTCTTTATTTTGTTATTAATATTACATAGGTTCTAGACTTCTAGATATGAATATATATATATAGGGTAAGGATATATAGAAAACCACTTTTATTGAGAAAACCCGGGAAACTCAAAGCTCCCGACTTTTTTTTTTTTGAAACAATTACCACACGTAATATACATGTTTTTAAGAGTTTTGGGCAAAAAAAAATCGAAAAAGCGCCGAGCATATATTTAAAAAAAAAATAAACAAGCTTTGGTGTAACATATGTTACATTCGAAAAGGGTGTGATCGAAATGTGTGTCTCACAGGTTGCTTTTAAAAGGGGAAAAGGGTGAAATTTGGGGTCGAAGCGCCGCGCTATGGCCAAAGCGCGGCGCTTAGGGTTAACGACAAAACATCATGATTAGCTTTATGTCTGTCAAACAGTGTCGAATGTTTCAAACGTCAATCGAAGCACGTATTGTCGATCGAAGCGCCGCGCTTTGGCCATAGCGCGGCGCTTTGGGGTGTGAAAATAATTTTGGGCGTGTGCAGCTAGCATGACCCCTAACAAAATATAATGATTTGTGGTTTACTTGCATATGAAGGAAAAGGTGGCAGCTCTAAAGATTATCAAAGAGACATGCAAGTACATAAAGAGCCTGCAAAAAGAGGTGAAGACTGCAGGAGATAGGCTATCTCAACTATTGGATTATGTGGAAAACAATGGTCTTGATGTGGACATCCTCACAAATCTTCTACAAGAATAAACTGGTTTTTTTTTTTTTTTGTTTTTTTTTTATAAATATGTCGGTAATAAATTATAAAAATTTCTACTACTCGCATGTAATATGATATCCATATGGTGTTTCTTTTTATGTTATACAAATAACGGTGTGTACAATGAATGACGTGAATCCCAAACCGTCTTTTGGAGCCATCCCAGGAAGGGTGACCTCTCGAGAAGTGAGCAAAACAGACAATATTTGTTGGTATGAAGGGCCAGGTGTTACAAAATCATTAACCAGATTATAAACTTCAATTTCCTAATCTATTTATACATGCATATCAAATAGTAATGACTTAAAACAAGGAAAGAAACTATAAGTATAATGGTAAGATAACATACATAAGTACTATCCCAAATTTAATTTCAATAATAAAACAACCAAAAAACACATAGAAATTTGACAAAATTGCCAACATTTAGTTCAGAAGGGAACCTGTTTAAACTTGTTTAACATCTCAGCATCCCATCACAGCACAATTATAAACAAAACCACTCGAACGCTTTCTAGCAAGCAGGTTCCATTGAGGCGGGTTTTCATCAGGTACCCAAGAATTCAACTCTATCATCCCTCCATAAGAAACCCGCGGGCCACCAATGACAACGAGCTGATCGCCACAAGCCCGAAACGCAAGTCCCCATCCGTTCATAGACCCTGCTCTTTCGGGCAGCCCGCCCACCCTCACCCAAAGATTCCGACCCTTATCATATTTTCTGACTTCTTGTTCTTCATAATACGCTGCGTATAACTCATTCTTCACAACCGCCAATAAAGGAGGTGCTTTGGTGGTTGCTGGTGCGTCTTGACCCCCTGCCTCGGTTAACGCCGGAAACATATTTGGAATCTCGGTCCACGTACGCCTTTCCATATCGTAAACTTCCCCGCAAGTCAGTTCGTTATTATTTTCTACGCCTATTCCACCAATAACGTAAAATTTCGAATCCATAAACACCCCTGAACACATTTTTCGAGGTTTATTCATGTCAGGTAGCGTAACCCAAGTCCCGGTCTCTGAGTTATAAAGCTCGGCCGAGCTCAAGATGTTTCCCGATGGACCGCAACCACCGGCTACAATCGCTAACTCACCGAGACTTGCAGACCCAAACAAACATCTAGGTGTGTTGGTTTTTGACCCAGGTGACCATGAGTTAGTTAGGATACTATATTTATACACTACATGTGTGTCTATTTCTTTACCAAACACCAGCAGCTCAGTGCCTACGGCTAAAGATTCTTTATCGGAACACATGAAACATTCATTGCAGTCCATGGTAGGCAGGCGCATCCACCTATTGCGGATCGGGTCAAACGCCTCCCATTCAAAAAGGTTACACGAGAAATAAATCCAGTGTTCTATGATACCCTTTTTCCTTCTTAGCTTATAAAGCTCACCATTGCGAACCAGGGTCCGAAACGTGCGGTTCAGTGAGGCGATCAAGCCGTAATCCGACCTCGAGCTGTGCAAGAGGCAGTTAATCGAGAGGTCTCGACCTAATTGACTGATTAGTGAGCTAGAATCTGATCGATCGTCTTGTTCTTGGTTATCTGATGGGCCGGATTCAGAAGGTGAAATGACTGAATTATCCTTTTCTGTCTCGTTTTCAGACGGTTTCCGTGATTTTCTCAACCTGGTTGTCGTTTCTCCGTCATCTTCAAGACAACGTTTTCCTTTTGAAAATTCGGTTACGCAGAATGCGTTATAAGCCCATTTGCTTTCTTGTTCACAAGCGCTTGGTAATTCTCTCGAGACAAGAAAAGCCGGACCCTCCAACATGATTCTAAACGAACAGACTTCACGAAAGAAAAAAAAAAGATAGTTAGAAGACCAGTTTACTTGTGCAAACTGAACCGAATCTAAATAATGTGCAGAACAAACAACACCAAGAAGTACAAGATACCATCTTTGGAATTTTGTAAATAACTACTAGATGTTAAGCATCACACATAAAAACTATCATCAGGATTTTAAATAAGAATACAAAGAACAGACAGATGCATCCAACAAGTCGACAACTACGAATCGACAATCGTTTTTCAGAAATTTATAACATTATCATACCTCTTGATGTGCCCTAAAACATTATTAAACTTTAAATAGGTTAAAATAACAGTTTTGGATAAAGGGTTATACTTTAAACTATATAAAAATCCAATTTGAACAAGGCAAATGAATCTTATAGGTCAAAACTCAAATAACATCAAGAAAGACAATCTTTAACCAATACCCACAAGAAAACCCTCAAATCACAAGCCAAAACATGCAACATATGGGCTAAAATTGACATAAATCACATAAATTTGATACCATAAAATGAAAGAACAATTTGCAGAAAGCCCTAAACTAAAAATCCCAATTTGGGATGTTCTTGAATTCAATAAAAAAAAGTACCCATAATAAAATCCAAACAATCATGCATCACTTCAATTAACATAAACTACATCCAAAAGATTCAGCAGAAACTCCTAAATTAGATAATTCCCCAAATGGGTATCCATTAATTTCACTAAAAAACATAATCTTGAAAACATACTACTAAAAAGCTATAAACTTTGCAATCCAATAAAAAATTAAAACAAGTTGGAACTACTAAAACAACAAAAGACCCACTAAAAATCAAATCTTTTTATCAATTCTCAAAATCAAGAAACACATGTCATAACCTTTTTGTTACAAATTTTGGGTTTTATCTAATAAATTAACTGAGCTTAAGATCATGTAAACCCATCTACAAAATCCCACAAAAAAATAAAAAATAAAATAAGAAACAGATAGAAAGCTTACAGATTGCAGCAGAGAGATTTTTGATAATATATACACAAAAACGTAGATATATATCTATCCACATATGATATGAAATTCAGCTGTAAAATTAGTTATGGAGACACTTTAATTCATGTTTTCTCCATCCTGTCTATCCCTTTTTTTCTTGAAATGAGGCCCTCCCACAGTTCTTGATTTCCTTTTATGTAAAAGGAATAATTTTGAGAATATTTTAATTTGCTGTAATTGTTGTGATGGTTTGTGGTGTGGTGTGGTGTGGTGTGGTGTGGGGAGTGGGTGTTATTTATAATAAAAGTTAAAGCTTTCAATAAATTATAAATAGACAAATAGGAGCTCTGGCTTTAAGCACCATGTGTATCTGCCTGCTGTAGTATAATATTATTCTACTCATCAATTTGCAGAATACGGTATTATTATTTCTATTTTAAAATTGTAATTGGATTCTGGTTATGTAGCAATGACTAATTCTAAAAAATGTATATAAATGTGAAGTAGTGTATATATATATGGGGAGGGTTCATTGGGGAACATTAAAAAAGTGGGGAACGGGGGAACACTTTTAAAAATTATACTTAACATGTTAAAAAAAATATTTTTCTCATTTTTTTTTTCGGCGCTTTTTCTTATAAATACAGGTAGAAACATTTTTGATAAAAAAATCAAAAACTAAAAATATAAAAAAATGTTTAAAAACAGTTTTATCTTATAGAATTAACTTAACATGTTAAAAAAAATTTTTTTTTTAATTTTTCAGCGCTTTTCTTTATAAAAAGGATGAGAATCTAGTCGAGTAAAAAAAATATTTTTTCTAAAAAAAACAATTTTTAGCCTTTTTTAATTGTTTTTTTTTAATTTTTTAGTTTTTGATTTTTTTATTAAAAATGCTTCTACAAGTATATATAAGAAGAAGCGCCGAAAAAGATGTTTAAAAAAATAATTTTTAACATGTTAAGTTAAATTTTTAAGAGTGTTCCCCGGTTCCCCACTTTTTTAGTGTTACCCAATGAACCTTACACTATATATATATATATAGGGTGGGGTTCTAGAGTGAACACTAATGTATTTGCGAACTGAGTGAACAAATCCTGGCCATTGATCTACACACGTGTATGGCCAGGATCTCATCATCAAATCGTAAAATACACTAGTGTATTTCAACATCAAATCCTGGCCATTGATCTACACACGTGTATGGCTAGGATTAGTTCACTAAGTTCGCAAGCTACACTAGTGTTCACTCTTGAACCTGATCCTATATATATATATAGGGGAAGGTTCATTAGGGAACACTAAAAAAGTGGGAACAACGGAGAACCGACTCAAACGAACTCCGATTGGACTCATTTCAGCGGCGTTGGAACCGGCTCGTCGAACCCTAACTAAGATCTTTTAACCCTAAATCCTAACTCCTAAACTCTAAACCCTAAAGCTAAAAAATAAGGCTAAAACCTAAGCTAAACCGTAAAATCTAAACTATAAACCCTAAAAGCTAAACCCTAAAGCTAAACCCTAAAACTAAACCCTAAACCCTAAGGTGAGGTTCATTGGGGAACACTAAAAAAGTGGGGAACCGGGGAACACTCTTAAAAATTTAACTTAACATGTTAAAAATTAATTTTTTAAACATCTTTTTCTGCGCTTCTCCTTATATATACTTGTAGAAGCATTTTTAATAAAAAAAATCAAAAACTAAAAATATTAAAAAAAAACAATAAAAAAAGGCTAAAAAAAAATTTTTTAGAAAAATTATTTTTTTACTCGACTAGTTTCTTCTCCTTTTTATAAAGAAAAGCGCTGAAAAATTTTAAAAAAATAAATATTTTTAACATGTTAAGTTAATTCTATAAGATATAACTGTTTTTTAAACATTTTTTTATATTTTTAGTTTTTTTATCAAAAATGTTTCTACTTGTATTTATAAGAAAAAGCGTCGAAAAAAATTTATAAAAATATTTTTTTTAACATGTTAAGTATAATTTTTAAGAGTGTTCCTCCGTTCCCCACTTTTTTAGTGTTCCCCAATGAACCCTCCCCTATATATATATAGAGAGAGAGAAGATCATGCGAGAACCACCTCTTATTGCGAGAACCGCAAGAACCAATGTGAACACAACCAAAAATGCCTAAAAATAGCTAAAAATCACACAAATTTTTTTTTTAATATTTTTATATAAAAATCGCTACTTTTCGAAGCAAAAAAAAAAAATTTGGCCACTAAAAGTAGCGATTTGAGCATAAAAAATATAAAAAAAATAGATTTTTTTAGGTTTTTTGGGGGTTTAGTTTTTAGCATTTTAGCTTGGGGGTGGGGGGTTTAGGTTTTTGGGGGGGTGGGGGAGGGGGGTTTAGGGTTTTTTTTTTTGGGGAGGGGGGGGTTAGGTTTTTTTTTAGGTTTTTTTGGGGTTTTATGTTTTAGCATTTAGCTTGGGGGGTAGGTTTTTTTAGCTATTTTAGGTTGTGTTCAAATTGGTTCTCGCGGTTCTTACAATAAATGGAGTTCTTGCATGAGCCCCTCCCTATATATATATATATATATATATATATATATATATATATATATATATATATATATATATATATATAGGGGAAGGTTCATTGGGGAACACTAAAAAAGTGGAGAACAACGGGGAACCGACTCAAACGAACTCCGATTGGACTCATTCCAGCGGCGTTGGAACCGGCTCGTCGAACCCTAACTAAGATCTCTTAACCCTGAATCCTAACTCCTAAACTCTAAACCCTAAAGCTAAAAAATAAGGCTAAAACCTAAGCTAAACCGTAAAATCTAAACTATAAACCCTAAAAGCTTAACCCTAAACCCTAAAGCTAAACCCTAAAGCTTAACCCTAAACCCTAAAGCTAAAGCTAAACCCTAAAAGCCAAACCCTAATATATTTAGGGTTTAGGGGTTATGATTTAGGCTTTAGGGTTAAGAGATCCTAGTTAGGGTTCGACGAGCCGGTTCCAACGCCGCTGAAATGAGTCCAATCGGAGTTCGTTTGAGTCGGTTCCCTACTGTTCTCCACTTTTTTAGAGTTCCCCAATGAACCTCACACTATATATATATATATATATATATATATATTTGTTAACTTCTTCGTTCCGACGGTTTAACGGTTTTAATTCTTTTGCCTCACTAGTTTAAAAATGATCGAAATATTCTCTAATGTTGCCATTTTATCATCATTTTCCTCCCCGCTTCTAACTCCGTCCAAAAGATATGTTAAAAATATGAGTATTTTGATAATTTTATAAATAAAAGTAAAAACATTTAGTTTTCTTCATATTTATTTATAATACATATGTCTATATGTATTTGAAAAATCATTCACTCTTTCTTTCTTACCCCTCTCTACCTCTCTATACTAGACACCCCCACCACCAACACTAACAACTAGCCACCACCAACGCACACGGCTACCATAACCTGCCATCGACAACCACCACCACCTTAACCAGATGGAACGATCCCAAATCTAACTCAAAACCAGTTGTAGTAGTGGTGGTGGGCTTGGAACTACCTAATTAATCACCGGAGCTTCGACAACAGCCACCACCGTACCCCATCCATCATCGACAATAACATCTTCCCCAAAACCTAAATGTGTCGTCGCCACCCTTTTTCTTTGGAGTTGTAACCCGTGGCATCGTATTGATATGAGCAACACTCAACCAACACACTCAAATCAAACAAAGAATGTCGACTTAGAGAGAGTGTGTGTAAAGACAATTGGCTTAAAGAGAGAGCGAGAGAGAGGCATAATGAGAAATGGTACAAACCTGATGGTGTTTATGGGGGTGTTCTGGCGGCGATGGTGGTAGTGTGGCGGTGTGTAGTTTTGAACATAGTTGGATGACCGCTGAATTGTAAGGGAAATGAGTAGTGGTGTTGATCGGTAGGTGGTGGTTGGTGGTAGAGAAGGTAGAAAGAGAGAAATGTTTTATTAAGAACAAACACGAGTTGTGAGAACCATAAGAACTCCTAATTTCCGCGTGAGTTGGACCACCATTTTTTGCACTAACGTAGATGAAAATGTTATAAGCACATCTGTAAAAAAATTTGTTGAGTCGGTAGTTATGCCTGATGTAAAAATCACCAATAAAATTTTTTTACACCCGATGTAAATTTTTGCATGCGACATTTTTTTAAAATTTTTCAGCTGGAACAGGTGATTTTTTTTAAATTTAAAAAAAAAATTAAAAACTTTTGAAATGCCTAGTTCTCATGGTTCTCACAACTCAATGTGATTCTCATTTTACCCTTTCCATATATATACATTTTACCCTTTCCTTGTATGTATGTATGTATGTATGTTCAGGATCTAGAGAAAACGGTAGAAAGTGTGAGAACGGTGAGAACGCTTATGGTCGTCCGATCAAAACAATCCATGGACTAGATTGGGCGGTGGCGTTTTCGTAAATAACATCAATTATATTATGTGGGGCGCGCTTCATTAAGGGTAAAAGGGTCTTTTACCGCTCATATTCAAAACGCCATCAAATGATAAAACGCCATTAAAAAAAAATAAAACGCCATTAAAAACAAAACGCCAAAATTAGTGATAAAACGTGTTTGATATTACAGGAAGATGAAACAACACAGTAATTGAATTTCAGTTATTAACATTTATTAGAAGAAATTCCCTCCTAAATTACGCGCCAAAAACATCATTATATAAACGAGGTAAAACATAGCTTCCATAATCACTTAAATCTATCCATTTCTGCCAAAAACATCTTTAACCAAAAACGCCAACTTAACCAAAACGCCAAAAATGGCAACAATCGTTTCGTGGAGAAACACTCTGGGAATCAGGCGATACGTCCCCCGTTTTGACAAACAGAAGGAGGGTGTATGTTAAGACGGTTAGGGCAATTCTGAAGATGGAAGAAGAGATACAGAGGGGAATCTTATCCCTTGGCATCGCTCTAGACAACGAATGCCATGAAACACATATGCTTATGAAAGCATTAACCAGGAAATTTGGACCAATCAAAGCAGATGTGAAGTCGGACCCTGTCATGACATCATGGCGTTTTGATGATGAAACAGACATGGTGACCGTTACCTACGACAACGGAGAGCAGGAAGCATACTGGCTAGAAAACATAATGACAAAGCAGCGTCTTGGTTTCATGAAAGAATTGCATAACGCCACTTGTACCAACACAGAAATAGACTCAAAATTGGAGTTAATGCAAGACATGTTCAAGTGGAGGCTTCAGAATCTTCAAGAACAAGAAGCTGATGAAGGTGAAGGTGATGACATGGATGAAGATCCAGATGAAGACTCCGAGGAAGAAGAAGATGACGCAAGTGATGGATATTTTTCTGATAAAGTACATTCTGACGAACGCTTTTAATTTTTTTTCCTTTTTTTTCTTCTTCTGTGTAATCTTCTTTTTTTTTAAGATAATTAAATGATATATTTCTCTCTTTATTAGCAAAATGCCAAAAAAAATACTAAAAATGGTTATTCCTTACAAAACGCCAAAAATAACAAAAAATATTTTTACTGCTTAATATTTTATTTACTCCGTTATTGTATTTTGTTATCTTGGTCTGCATAACGCCATTTAAAAAAACGCCAAACTTAGAAGATGGGACGTCTATCACCTGTAAAACTGATAAAAGCTGATGAACACAGTAAATACAAAAACAGTAACTGAAAAGATAATTACTTTATTACTATCATTTATTACAATAAAAAAGTGCCGCCTAAACTACGCGCCAAAAAACTCCTATAAGAGAGGGATCTATACACAATGAAAATTGATCACACCCAGAAAACACAAACGCCATATCCTCTAGAAACCACTCACTTTAAAACGCCAAAAAATGTTGGTTAAAATAACCACAGATGGCAAAGCTTTCACTGAAAATGGATTCTTCTTCTGAGGGGGTTATCGTAATAATATTTTGCTAAATGAGTTGGACAAAATATTCAAGAAAAAGAGACTGATGACAGTGATATGCCATCATGTGAGCTTTGTTCTTGATGAATATCGGCATGGAATAAAGAGATCTACACAAGTGTAAAATGCTATTTTGAACTCCATTATTATAAATAGCATCAAGCAAGAGTTAATCTTCAATGACATGCCACCAAACAAGAATATCACACCAAAACACAGGATGCCACTAAGCAGCTTCGTCTGAAAAAGACGGGGTGTATGTAGGAAAGTTGGCATCTAGCTAAAGTATTAACATGTTTAACATACTTTGATGTTACTAATCTGATCATAAATCGAATTTTCGTATAATATCGTAAATTATGTTTTAAAGTGATCAAAATGCCCTTTCGGCGCATAGAACGGTTTTAAACATAATTTCTTATACTAAACTCATTACCTACTGATGTAATATCATAAATAGGATATTTTGGGATATCAAGTCAGTTTATATTATGAGTTTAAGTACACGTTCTCGTACTATGTCGATAAATGACGATAATGCCCTTATGGCACCTAAATTGGTTTTAATCATGCTTTTTATACAAAACCTTTTTACCTACTGATATGTTATATTAAATAACATATCATGATCATATAAACCTAATCATAACATCAGTTTTCATAACACATCGCATAAATCGTCATTTAACGACTTTAACGTCGTTTCGGTGCATAGTATGATTTTAAACTATATTTACCAACCAAGACTTGTTACCTACTGATTTTATAACTCATTTAAAATATTTTTTACAGTAGGTACATGTTATAAACTCATAATCCCAAATAAGCTATCAAACTATGTGTGAAATGACCAAAATGCCCTTACGGTGCATAGTTTGGTCTTAAACTATAAACCACACGTATGTTTGATATCCTACTGATATTATGTCACAAATTAAGTATTTTTCCAAAATTTTTATGATCATAACATCAAAATATATGCAAGTTCCTTTTTATACGTCACATAATGACCAAAACGCCCTTATGATGCATAGTTTGATTTTAAAACCTTAACGGGCATACAAGTTGATATCCTACTGATATTATAACTTGTTTAAAGTATAATGACATATGGAACTTGTTCATGACTCATCCGGTTACCCAATATCGCTTTTGTACGTTCGGTTAAGCTTATGTGACTAGTTTACGTAAGTCAACCGAAACGGGTTTAACCTTATCATATTAATCTCAATTTCCAGAATGTAATTAGTTTACCCATATTATACAAGTCATCTTACTTGTTGGGTTTAAACTACATTCTATTCCGGTCATCGCTTAATCTAGCGTATCATACCGTTTATATCACTTTAAGCTAGCCGGTCTAAGTCTACGACTTAAATAGGACCCGTTAGCATTCTAATTGGTTATTATTATTACCATCATTCCAGATTAGAGCCTTCCAGTAAATGATACCTACACTTATTTAATTGAATACGGCTGAGTTACTTAAATCTTGCACCTGAATCGAGTTTTTGTTCAGGTAAATACTTTTAACTTATTTTCCCTATACGGGCTTGGGATACGGTAAATTATTACCGCTTGGTCGGGTATGGGATCACTTAGCCGGATTGTGGCTACAAAATCTGCATAACCCGTTTTAATCTGTTTTGTTTGATAACTTAAACAATGGGGGTTAACGCGACCGTGTCCTGGATATCCTCGGCTCGTTTAAGATACTAACGGCCACGACCTAAGCACGGCGTGTAGGCATACACCCGACAGATGCAAATGGTAAAATGTTTTTACCCACAAGTTGGGGATAACTCATTTGAGGGTTTATAAATGGTGTGTCGGTTAATCATATCTTGGTTTCTATACCGGTCCCCATATGTATTGACAAACATGTAAAGCCGTATACAAGATTAAAATTCTTAATTATCCCAAGTTATAAAAGATTTTCTTGTGCCATGTGCACTTAAATCAATTTTGATAATCTGGAAGCTGCTTCGTAATGTTAGAAGAGGATCTTGCAAATCCTTTACATATGCATAAAGTCTATTGATCTCATTTTTGTACATTTTATGATCCGCCTGTGGATCTTTATTACAAGCCGTCTGTATTATTATTTTGAACATTTGGACATTTTGGTTTGTAATAATATTTTAAACTCCAAGACTTTCGTTGTGCTATGTTGTTTGACTATGATGTTATCAACTTACGTCACGATACTCCCCACTCGGGCCCACCGGGATTTGGTTGGAAATTCGGGGTGTGACACAAAAGTTTTTTCATTTTTTTTTGCTAAAAATCCTTAAAAAATCAACTTGTCCAAAAAAATATTTTTTTATTTATACCAGCCGTAAAAACGCTTAAAGCTGCTGTAAATGTTGATTCATGTTGATGTGAGCAGCCTTTTACAGCAGCTATACGAAGCCGAAAACACAACTTCCAAATATTTTTTACAGCCGTCTTTGTGACATTTACGTCTAGGTGTGTGCAAATAATGAGGGCAAAACTTGCACGAGAAGTCGGAGTTCTCTAAGTTCTCACAACACGTACGAGTTTTCTCTTGATCCGAATGCTATATATATATATATATATATGGTGTGAGGTTCAATGGGAAACATTAAAAAAGTGGGAAACCAGGGAGCAGTGTGTTAGCATGTTAAATATATCTTAAAATTCAATTTAAAATTCTAAAAATTATTTAAAAAAAAATTCAGAGCTTTTGCATATAAAATCATTTTTGTAAAATTTTTTTACCTTTTTTTACTACTTTTTAAGATTATTTTATAATATTTTTTAGTTTTTGAAATTTTTAATTAAAAGGCATCTACATGTACTTATATACAAAAGCATCCAAAAAATTAAAAAAAGTAAATTTTAACATGTTAAGTTGAATTTTTAACATGTTAAATGCATTGTTCGCCACTGAACTGTCTAGAAATTGCACAAGTATGAACATAAGGTACACGGTCTAGCCGTACATCCATGTCCAAAAGGTCAATTCAAAACTACAGTGTTTGAAACGAAGGTCCATGATTGATGTTATGGTCATATTGTGAATCATGCGTCCAAAGAGCACTCAACTTTGGGGATTAAAACAAAAGTAAAATCTATGGTTAATGCAAAGCCTCGAATGTGAAGCAGCCGTTCTACCCCTATAAAATTTCGAGTTTTTTCCCATAATAGTGTTAGTGGAAAAACTATTTACCAAAATAGTGTTGTTAAAAAAGTATTTACCAAAATAGTGTTTTTGAAGATTTTTTTGTTTCTCACTCCCAATCTAATTGGATGAATCCAATTCATTAAATAATTATTGATCTAACCATATTTTTTAATAATAAAAAAAAAACTTTTTTATTGAAGCTACTTTGAAACAAAAACATATTTTAAAAATTTAAAAATCTGTATTTGATAAAAAAAAAGGGATTCTTTTAGTCACACATTGCGTTAATACCTAATTTTTTTTTAAAATCAAGTTCTCAAGGTATGAGTTAGGCCATTTTTATTCCATTCATTAATAATATTAATAAACTTTCTGGTTTAACTAGTAAATAAAATGGCTTTTCTATATTTGATTAAAAATCTGTATTTGATTAAAACTTTCTAATATTTTGTAAGAATAACCCACATAAAAATAAAGAAAAGCCTTTTTTATTTACCGGTTAAACTTAAACAATTTTACAAGTTTATTTAATATATTATGTTTTAAATCAATATAACAATATATAAAATAATTATAACGTCCATTCTGTTGGAAATATCTTTAAGTAATTTTATTTAGTTTTAAAAATTATACTATACTATTTTATTTATTGAAAATAAAATATTTGTCAACGGAAATATATCAATGACAGATTTGAGTGAATTTTCACTTTTTTGATTGAATAACTTAAATATGAATACGAGGGGAAACTAAAGTTATAAGAATCATAGTGGAACTTTTTTTTTTTAATCAAATACAGATTTTTAGATTAGAAATATGTTTTTGTTTCAAAGTAGGTTTAATAAAAAATTTAATCAAATACAGATTTTTAGATTATAAAATATGTTTTTGTTTCAAAGTAGGTTTAATAAAAAAAAGTAGTTTTCTTCTTAGATTCTAAAACAACCTGATTAGATCAATAGTTATTTAATGAATAGGAATTATCCAATTAGATTATATGAGTGAGAAACAAAAAAAAAAAAATCTTTAAAAACACTATTTTGGTAAATACTTTTCTAACAACACCATTTTGGTAAATAGTTTTTCCAACAACACCATTATGAGAAAAAACTCATAAAATTTCTTAGAGGACCAAGTTGAAATGAGAAACACGAATGATCTTCAACAATGAGTAATCAAGAAACAAATTTCTTAGACATGTTGAACGAGCCGAATGATGATGGTGGTAATTAATGGTTGAAGAATAAGTGGGTGTTGGGGTTGGGCCACATAGATTTAGTACTTTACTTTTTTTATTATTTTGTTTTTATCTTTAAGGGTAAATAAGTAGTTTCACACATATTTAACTGAAAATCTAACGACGTTAGTTAGTAAGGACGACATATGCTATGAAAATTTAACCACCAGGATCAAATGTGTACTTATTAAACGTTGATGACCAATAGTGCAATATCTGCAAAGCACGCGGACCAACCAAGCTATTAAGCCTAACACAAAATATCCACTATACATCTCACCAATTGTAAACACATAACTACTAGACACAAAAAAGATTAATTAGAACAAACCACATAAATCCATCATATGTCATAATGAACACACACATTTATACTCCTTTTGATACCCTAAGAAAATACACATTTAAGTCTTGTGTTTAACCTTCCCTCGATTCACATGTGTAAAAACTACACATCCAAAACTCTTAGGTGTTTATAGTATGAGGTTTTCCAAACTATACTTCCATAGGTGTTTCTATAAGACTAATAAAAGAAAAGGAAAAAACCCGATAAAGACGGAATATCCACCATCAATTATAAACTCTTAATTTGTTAGCTAACTAAAAGGGAAGCAAAGCTTGTATAAGATTAAAAGTCAGTTAATGACTATAACCTTGACTTTTAAGTCTCAAATGTCGAACATATCTTAACTAGGGTTCCTATAATATTTGACAGCTCGTACTACCAGTATTTTCTACTTTGCCCACGATGGGTTATGCATTCGGGAACTCAAGAATTTGTTTTTTGGGTTGTCTCAGTGGAACTTTTCATGAGATCACCTATCCCGGTACTACTCTCACTTGGACACGCTTAATGATACGTTTTGTTTTAAATAATAGTTAATTTAATAACTTGGAACACGGTTATCTCGTTTTAAATTTATAAAAAATGATTATTACTTAGACTGAATACAACTAATAGACAAGTATACCTATCGTTTGTTGTAAAGTTTATGTAAGAACCAAGTGTCGAACC
Source organism: Helianthus tuberosus (assembly GCA_030545235.1). Classification (NCBI taxonomy): domain Eukaryota; kingdom Viridiplantae; phylum Streptophyta; class Magnoliopsida; order Asterales; family Asteraceae; genus Helianthus; species Helianthus tuberosus. The sequence continues at coordinate 25,404,103 of CM060441.1, forward strand.
CAAATGACATGAATTTTATTACTCAATTGCCAACTTGCTAATTTATTATCTTTTGCTTGTTTTGTTTAATAATCTAAATATAAAACCAAAAAATAAAGACAAGTAATAGAAATGAGTGGAGAATATCAATATCACAATAAGTATTGCTTTGTGTTTTCAAATCCACTTGGGATGAATTATAGTAAGTTATTGGCATATGGTGTGGTGAACCTAATTGAAAGAGACCCAGTTCCTAGCTAAGGTTACCCGATGGGTTTTTATTGAATTTACAAATTAAACTTTTGAAGTTAAAATGGAAGGGCCTCGGTTAAGATACCTCATTCCCGTAGCCTAAAGAAAAACTTGTTTATAAAGCTACCAACCTAGGTCTAGTTTAAAGACATCCTCCCCTCCTCCTACCACTACGACTACCACTACCACTACGACTACCACTACCACTACGACTACGACTACGAATACCACCACCACTACCACTACCACCACCACCACCACTACCACCACCACTATTACCACCACTACCACCACCACCACCACTACCACTACTACTACTACCACTACCACTACCACCACTACCACCACCACTACACCACCACCACCACCACTACTACTCTTCTTTTTCTTCTTCTTATAAAACATTACACCTCGCGACCTTTATAACCATGGTTCCTTTTTAGCACCAACAAAGACATAGATACTTGGTAGTCATGTTGCTAATGTGACTTGTTCTTTGTTAGGGTGACTGATCTTAATTTTGCGGGTGACGTTGTGATAATATATATATATATATAAAGACATATACATTTTAACATGAGTTCACCAACTCTTGGTGCGCGCCAAAGCCTAACATATATGCCGTGTTAGACAAGTCGCCCAACTAAGTTTTGGCCTAACATTGATGCCTAGCATATAGAACATACATGCTCTAATGAAATTGTTGAACAGTGAGGGTTAATCACAAGATGTGAAAATCGAAAATGGGTTAACCACTACCAAATATAGATCCTGCTATTAGTATATGGGTTGTTAAACACCATGAGTGTACTAATAGGCTTCACACCACTAAGTTTATCAAGACTACTCTTAAGATCAAAGACCAAAACTGAAGAACAAATTCCATTAACAGGGAAGACGGGTTGAAAGAATTGTCAAAAACATAACACACGACTTTGCTAAACATTAAACATTTAATTCATACCAAGCTTCATTTACAACGTAAACAATACAAGAAATTTAGCCAAGAATGGCCATACAAACTTGTCCACAAGCAATGATCACGGAAAGGATCATGATGGATGAATTATAAGAATCAATAACTTCTTGAAGGTTGTTGATTAAAAGTTCTTTTTCTCTCTCAAACTAAGCTATTACAAGTGATTATGTAGAGTGATCCCAAATTCCAAGTGATCTCTCTTAATCAGAGCGTATGTGTGTTCAAAATGGGAGAGGATAATGTGGAATGGGATAGTGAAAATGGGCTGCAAAGGCTGCTATTTATAGGTTGGATGCGTGTTGGTATGCACGACCGTGCATAGGTATGGACGATTGTGCTTGTACTTGGCCCTGACAGTTTGTTGTCCTTTTTGTACCTGCACGGGTGTGCCCATGGTGGTTTACGCATGTGCCTTGCCAGCTGTCCTGATAGAAATTCTGATTCTTGTACTTTTGGTGTGAACTCATACATTTTGTTATAGGCATGGTCATGCTTAAGGTAGTGCACGGTCGTGCGTAGATATGTGTCCAGGCACGAGAGCTTCAGATGGTGTCAGCTTTATCGGATCTCAAAGCTTCTAAGGTTTGTCTTTATCTTCCACGATTGTGCCTAGGTGGTGCACGATCGTGTCTTTACATATCATGGACTTTTGCTGACCAAAATGGGTTGACTTGTTGACTTCTTGTTGTTGGGCTGGTATGCACGGTCGTGCCTATTTGGTACTAGGGGCGTTCAGAATTCGATTCGGATCCAAAAAAATCAAAATTCAACTTGATTCGAATTCGATTATCATGGTTTGAATGCAATTTTTTTAAAAATTTGATTCGTATTCGAGTCCATTAATTGAATTTAAATCAAATACGAATTTATGATTTTCAATTCGATTTGAAATTCGAACTCAATTTATACATATATTTAATATTTGTATATAACTTCTAAATGTGGGTCAAAATATAAATTACATCCATAATTGATAAGTCAATTCATAACATTACCAAGCCCAATAGCCCATTCTACTTATTTCAAAATTCTAACCTAACTTACATCACTACTACTACTAACCAACCCAACTTCTAGATTTTTGTCTTTTGTTATATTGATAGTTTATTCATTTTGTAGATTAGTATTTTTAATATTAAAAGTAATTAGTTTGTAGTGGTTTTAAAAGTAAAATTACAATAATCTACTGTTTATGGTGGATTTGAATTAAATCAAATATAAATTCAAATCCGATTCGAATTCAAGCTTCAAATACAACTACAAATCGAATCGAATCAAATAAATAAAATTTAAAACGAATACAAATTCTTGTATAAAAAGTAAAATTTGAAAAATTCATTATTCGATTCGTTGAACACCCATATCTGGTACTTGTTCTCATAATTTTGGATTTTTGTCTCGTTTTTGCTCGTTTGTCACTTCTTTTCATCCAGATCCGTTGGAAACTTGCAATTATCAAATAAGAATGATCAAGATGGTGTTTTCAATGATAAAGTCATAAAATTACCATAAAATGGGGGTAAATATTCATGAAAAATATATATAATTGATGCACATCACTTAACTATGGATTGTTCATCTGCTCCCTAGTCAATGCATCCAAAATGCGTTGATGATTTTAAGATGCATGACATTCCTTATGAACTAAGAATCTATCATGGCTCCATAGTGAATGCACCCAAATGCATTGGTGATTTTAAGATGCATGACATTCCTTATGAACTAAAATCTATCATGGTCACGACCAAATGTGAGATTTTCCTAGGGTGTTAGAATGGGTTATGTTAATCTTCTATGTATTGTTATAATTGGTAGATGTAAGTCCCACGTCAGTTGAGGAGGAGAATGAATTCTTCCTTATAATGAGGGTAGAAACCTTCTCTATTAAGACGCGTTTTGCATAGGCGAGCAATTTGTCAGAAGAAACAAAACTGTGAGTTCGTGGATGGGCAATTCATTGATGGCAAAGCGGACAATATTTTGGCATGTCTTACTTAGGATGTTACAAATGATGTCAGAGCCAGGGGTTGAGCCGGTGCGCCAGGGAGGACGTTGGGCTCCCCTAAGGCGGATGTGGATGCATTTCCCGCATCGGTTAAGAAGAAAAACAAAACGTTCTTTATAAGAAGGATGGGAAACTTCTCTACCATGACACTTTTTGCATGGATGAGCACTTTGTCAGTGAAAAAAAAAACTGTATGAGTTTTTGAGTGGGCAACCAATCAAAAACAAAACACACACTATTCTAACATGTCTTACTTGGGATGTTAGTTCCAAACTACTCAATAGTACTCGTTAGAACGTTTGTTAAATGTGTTCTTATTAGTTATTTATTTTCTCTAAATTATTATTATTATTATTATTATTATTATTATTATATACATTAAACCACAACTTAGTGCTACAGTAGTTATTATTCCCTTTGTTTTGCTTTTAACTAAAAATTGTCATTTATACTTACATATTTAATCTTTCTTTTTATGTCATTTAGGTAATTTACTCATCTATGAGTGGCATTTGTAATCAACCCACAAGACATATTGTTCATGCTTTTTTATTTTATGTTTTGACCATAAAGGTTTTGGTTCTTACACTTTTGCCCCTCTCAAATTTTGTTAAGTTTTTCTTTTTAAAACAAATTACATTATTACCCCCTAAATTTTAGTAAATTTATCAAATGTCTAGGACTCTAATAAAGTTAGTTTTACCGTTTTTAAACCGCTTTACACTACACTTCCCTAACTTTCATAAAGTTATCGCCTTAAATCTTAAACGGATTTTCCATTACGATGTCATGATTTTTTGCATGTTTCATCTTTTTATATATAGTCGCACGTTTCAGTCGTCCGATTTTAAGTAAAATTTATATGCAAACGTAGATGGAAAGAATATGCCTAAAAGGGTATCGACACATTAGAAATGAGTGAATAAGTGATTATATTATATTAGGTTTGAAATTTTTTTAATTTAAATAAATATCATTACAGTGACCATTTTGCTTATTATCAGGTTTTTTTAGCTACATGTAAATTATCAATTTATAATGTGGGATATTGAATGGCATCACTTTGATATGTATGTATTTAGTTATGAGTTTTATAATAGTTAGTGTTATTGTACTAGGAGTCTCTAATTAAGAACATAAATTGTTATCAATAACCATGTGCTTAATTACTTTAATTATTTTTGCTTTTCAAAACAAGTTGGTTTCTCACAACAACGCGCGAACGAAAACAACCTAGTTAAATGGAAAGGACATACATACGTATGCAAAACATAAAAAAAGATTTAACTTATTTTTTTCATACATAAGTGTTGTTAACAACAATGTTTATTAGTCGTTTACGATAACTAAATTGTTGGCTTGGTGACATGCCTGCATTTGGTTTTCTTTTATAGTTATAACCATACCATGTTGGATTTGATGATGAAGTTTTTATTTTATACTTGTAAATTGTTGGTTAAACCGACTATATGTTTGTCATTGTAAGGTTAATGAAATGAAATGTTAGCTTTTGTAAAAGTTGACCGTTTGTTGCTCAGCTTAGGCATTTTCACAAAACAAATTATAGAGTTAGTAAATGTAGATAAAACAATAGCCGATGAAGATTTATCTGATGAATTGTAAAACATTTATTTATTTATTTATTTATTTTATTCTTTTTGCCTTAAAACCATTTGTAGATAAAACAATAGCCGATGAAGATTTATCTGATGAATTGTAAAACATTTATTTATTTATTTATTTTTTGCCTTAAAACCATTTAAATGAGTTGAATTTAGAATATAACTTATGATAAAGGTAGCATGGAATGATCAGTGTCGTACCAATATATAGATTTATTTTTATTTTTCCAAATATAAAACAAGGTCTATGGCTATAAAGTTAGACAATTTGTAAAGTAATGATTCTAGAACTAAAACATCACCAATACTATCCATTCTTGGTGACGTAAAAGTGGCTTTTATAAGTGTAGGGGTGTATTAAAAAATTATTTCAAAGTTTTATGCCCATTATATTATATAGGACAACCGTGATATTCGCACATCCCATCCTTATTTCCACAACCCCCTAAACGTCACGCTTTGGCCAAAGCGCGGCGAGCAAAAAGACAAAGCAGTCTTTCACAAGTGCTGTAGTCTTTAACGAGTGCTTTGAACTGTCAGACTTTGTCTGATAAGTGGAAGTCTAAACGCCACGCGTTGGCCAAAGCGCGGCGATTTGGTGGCAACACAACTGCTTATAACCACAGAGAAGTGAAGCTTTTCTTTCGCATTCGATAATTCTTCAAATTTCAAAGAGTTTTTTGTTGCATTCGACAAGGGACTTTTCACAGAGCCTTTTGTTGTTTTAGTGGGATTTTTCAAAATACTATGTCGTGGTTTATCAACTACCTTTTCGGTGAATACTCTGTCGAGTCCTTTGTTCCAGATTCTTACGAGGGGGGTGCTATTTCTGACTCGTACGAGAAACCTGTCCCGTCCAACATGAGGGAGGAGGATGTTGTCTCTGGCATTCATTATCGGGACAATACTGTGCAGCTGGACTTGAATGTCCCTGTGGAAGACTTGGACGGGTGCAGCTGAACTTGAATATCCCTATGGAAGACTCGTACGCACAACACGACTATTCGAATTACGACTATGGAGGTGAACCATATCCATATCCTCAGTCTGAATATTTGTACGGTCACCCAAACTATCCCGACCACGGTTACGGTGGTGAACGGAACTTTGCAACACAAGACTATCCTGACCAGGGAGATGGTGGTGAAAAGAACTTTGCAACACAAGACTATCCGGACCAGGGAGACGGTGGTGAGCAGGACGATCTGTTAGTCGATGTGGATGGTTGTTACCCAGTTATATTCAGTTTTGATACAAATGTTAGGTTTTCGTCACGTGATGAGTTGGTGCCTTAGGTACAGAAGACGGGAAAGGAAAATGGTTACGTCATTGTTATTAAAAGATCGAATAAAAGAGGAAGTAATTTCAAGGTTTGGTTTCAATGCAGTCTTGGTGGGGAGTATAAGAGTGTAGCTACAGTGAGGAAAACAGGTAGCAAGAAAATAGGTTGCCCGTTTGAGTTGTTAGGGTTTACAGAATCAAGGGGAAGTGTTTGGAAGATAGAGGTGATGGAGGCGAGGCACAATCACACTCCTATTGAAAACTTAGAGGGTCACACGTGTCACACCCCGATTTTCGGTTTCTGCGGAAGCGTGTCGCGAGGTGTGGCCAGAGCGGCAATCGTTACATTCAATCAAGTAAACAACATTTTTAAACCATAAAAAGATGTTCATCCATACATTAATTTAGAAACCATAATTTACAATACAACTTGTTCAAAGTAAAACAGACTACAACTTAAACAACATTGTTCGAAGTTTAACACGAGTTTACAAAACAAGACAAACGAAAACAGTATGACATCTCAAAAGCTGAAGTTCTTCATAACAACACGAACATGTTCTCCAAAGCCGTCCACTAATTTCCTGTAATACATGTTAGTTTTGAAAACGTCAACAAAAGTTGGTAAGTTCATATTATTAGTTTTCGTATCAAATGAATCTTCAAAACATTTGAAATAGTAAATTCGTTTTGTATAGTATAATGGAACTTGCAAGATCATTAGTGTTTTGCAAGGACACTAATCTGTATGCCAGAATAGGAGGCAACCAAAACTTGACGACTTATTTTGTGTGTGTCAGTGACACTAGTTTTAGACACAAAAGCACTCTTGTAGCGATCTGTCATCGTTGCTATTAAGAGTGGGGCTCGCCAAAACCCAATAGATCTATCCCATTGTTCCTCGGTACTTGTTTATTCATTAATGGTCCTTTCATTTAAAACACCTATCCGCATGTGATCTAAATAATTTCATTTTTATCGTCATACTAATTGTAACATGTATACATCCCCGAAAGTTTAAAACTATAAACGTTTAAAATAAAAGGGGAAACATAAACTCACAGATTTGCGTTCCGTGCAAATCTCTATTCAATTCCTGGTTCTTCGTTTGTTTCTTGACCTACAAGTGTTCTAATCTCATTAGACACTTAGGTTTATGTTTGTTTTTCGTACAAGTATCTCATCTTGAATTTTGTTTTTGGTTCTTGTATTCGTTTGCTTTCTTTGTTTATATATATATATATATATATATATATATATATATATATATAGGGGAGGTTCATTTGAGAAGAAAAAGAATAAAGGGTACAATTGTAAAACATTAAATAGTTTTTCTTTCATCTCATTTATTATTATTTTTGACTAATTAATTAGTCATAAAGAGTATCATCCTACACACTAAAATTTTTGCCTATACACATCAAAATTTATCCTACTCGTTTTTGAAATTTATCCTACACATACTGAAATTTATCCTACACAACTCGTAATTCATCCTACACACCTCATAATTTATCCTACACTTTAAATTAATTTTTTTCTTCTTTGAAAATATATATATATTTTTTAAATAAGTTACAAATTTAATTTAGTGAGCTATTAAAAAGGAAGACTAAGAATTAATGATCTATCTAATTTTATCAATATACCCTTTACACCCATATTAAATACAAAAATTAAATGAAGTAAAATGAAGCATTATTATTGGTTGAAGTTTGTTCTTTTTTATTCTTATAAAAAAATTATTCTCATTTGAACCCTCCACTATATATATATTCTATTTAGTTTATGTTTGAATGGGCCTAATCCATATGTTAGGTTTTAAGTCTAATTTGTATGTTTAGTATATATGGGCCTAGCCCAAATGTCTTTGTATAAGTAGGTCTAGTCCAATTATTTTAGTTAAGTGGGCCTAAATCAAATGATTTTGTTTAAAGTGGGTCAAGCCCAAATTGATTTGCAAGAGTGGGCCTAGCCCAAAATAGTTTTTACAAAAGTGGTCCTATCCCAATTTAGTTTATAAAGTGGGCCTAGTCCATATATGTTATGTAAGAATGGGTCTAGCCCAAACTAATTTCTAAAAAGTGGATCTAGCCCATGTTAGTTTATAAAAAGTGGGTTTTAGCCCAAATATTTTGTAAAAGTGGGCTTAGCCCAATCTTATTTAAGAAAAGTGGACTTAGCCCGAAATGGATACTTTTTAGTCTAAAATTTATGAGCTTGATCCATAAATAATAATACTTGTATTTTTATAAAAATATAGTTTTTATAAAAATTGTTACTTATGTCAATATTTAATCTTTCTAGTGCATAAGACTTTTAAAGTGTGTGTGACATCTCGTAATTTTGTTATGACTATTTCTTATGTGTCGATTTGGTTTATTCATGTCGTTCGTTCCGTTCGTGTCGTCCGTCTCGTTTACATCTTTTATTTCGTCCGTGCTATATATTTTATTTTGTCCGAATTTGTCAAAAGTGTCCATATTATCCAAAGTGTCCGAATTGTCCGATTGTTTGTTTTTGTCCAAGGATGGATATTCCCTTTTTATAGTTTTCGTTTTCCAAGTGTTAATATATATTTTTGTAATTTTTGTGGAAGTGTATAGTTTTATATTTATTCCTAAATGAACTAAATACACAATATACATACAAAAATATATAATTATGATACTTGATGAATCTTTAAAGTATACATTTTATCTAAAATATATACTTTGTCATTTTTAGTTCATAAATCTTTATAAAACATGAACTTATAATTTCTTGTCCAAAAATTCGTTTAATCAAGTGTAAAGATTCCAAGTTGTTTTCTAGTCATCATATCCTTTGTTTAACACTTTTTGATCATAACTAACTTTATAAAATTTTTGCCATAGTTTCCTTTTAAACTATGGACTTTTCCCAAGTTTAAACAAAACTTGTGTTCAAATCTTTCCAACTCAAAATATCATCAAGTATCAACAATCATCCTATTTTGTCAACAAAAGTGTTATGAACATGTTGTAGTCTCCATCTTTCCCAAAAATGAAACTTTATTCATGATTTTTGCCAAAAGTTGTAGAACATAATTTTATTTAAAAATTCATGTTTTAGGTGATATATGTAGTCATTTTGAGTATAAACATGTGTTCAAAACTCTTTTTATTAACAAGTTTCATGTTCATGATTCTTTCCAGAAATGGGAACTTTATTCATTAATTTTGACAAAAATTTAAGTTCTTGGATTTTAAATAATCACTCATGTTTTCTAACATGCATGTAACTATTTTAAGCATAAAAACTCACGTTCATAACTTTTGTTGATGAATCTTGTTGGATCTAACATGCATGTGCTTAGATCATATTTTTGTACTAGAATAAACAAGATTAATAATCAGTAACATAAACTTCTTCAAGTTCATCCAAAATCATCAAGAAATTATAAGATCAAAATCATAGTTTTAGTTTTTCTTATTGTTTTTCAAGTGGGTTTTGTTATGTTTGATTCAAGATGAACTTGTATTTTTAATAAAATCTTAAATAATAAAAATGTAGAAGCTAGTGATGAATCTTACAAGTGTCACACTCCAACCGATGGCGGAAACATCGGGGCGCGACACTAGGCGAACCAGATTGCTCAAGAGAATCCATAACAACTATTAAATGGCAATATTTTAAAAGTTAATTGTCCCATACCAATCAACAAACATTCCACAGACAATTATTACAGATAGCATGTCTCAAAAGCAAAACAAGTCCAAGAACCTAGATTTCTATTAGTGTAGTTTCTAGACTGCCTATCTTGATTTCCAGCAAACATAGCATCCTATCAACCTGTCACATACGTTAAAATAAAGTCAATACATAAAATGTAAAGGTGAGTACACAAGCTTGAGTAGCATATAGTAGAGAAAGCGTTTACGCATAACCGGCATGTATAACATAGCGGGCGAAGCAAGTGACTATCAAACAATGTCTACAACTTAACCACGAGACTGTGTTTTGAGTATGCGCGACACACGTTCAGAGAACATGTGAAGTAAAGTAAAGTGATCCCTAGCAACCCCTGTCTACGACAGGTGCTGAGTCCAAACTATAGTACTATCGTTGCTAGAGGCGGTATAGTGTAACACTGTATAGCATAGTACAAGCATTCAAAGTACACGTATAGCATGCCGGAGCGGTTAGCGTTGTAAAGTGTTTGCGTTGTGTGTTGTTGTGTTTTGATAGAGAACGTATGTGCATAAAAGAAAATGGGTTCGAGTATACCTACAGTGCGTGTGTAGCTAGTAAACACAGACTTGGATTGAAGGGAGCGCGTTGGAGTTAGCCTGAGCATAGAACAGTAGCGTAAGCGTTGAACATCGTGTAACAGAATGGTTGAGTGTTCGAATGAAGATCCGAACGAATGGGTATAGCCCATCTGAGCGGATGGCCATTCGAGTGAGAGTGAGCGTGTGGGTGCTTGTAAAATTTAAAATTCGAAGTTTAATCAAATCGTTTTAAATAAGGTTTAGTAAAAGGGATATATCACCTGGTCGAATGGTCATTCGATTGGATGGCCTTTCGAGTGGGCGAGCTGTTATCTGAAAAATTGTGAAATTTTCTAAGTTAAAAAGTTTGGAGTTTAATGGAGACGGCGTGATGACGTGTCAAACAACGAAAAACACACCAAGTCTAGCTCATTCGATTGGATGGGAACCACCCCATTCGATCAGACTCACTGTTCTTGATGGGATTTCATGTTCAACCTGTTAATCGGTCATCTCTCCGGTGGAAATCCGAATTCAAACCGGCTCTCAACTAGGAAATGAGTAGAGAGTCTGAATGAGCCTAGATTCCATCAGTTTTGAGGAGAAAAGTTGAAGAAAGGTTGAAATTAGTTGTAAAGCGTTGAGATCTTGTAAAACTTAGTTGAATCATGGTGGAAATCTCTTAGATCCGAACCAATCTTGATGAGTTGGTGCTCCACAACTGGTTGCCTAAGCAAAGTGTGTGAAGAACAACTTCAAGAGGTCCAAATCAAGGACTTCAAAGAAAAAGTAAGTGTTTGTGTGTGACTTTGATGGAGAAGATGATGTAGAAGTGATTAGTGGTGATGATTGTACAAGATTTCAGGAGAAATACTTACGAAATAGCCTTGAATAGTGATGTAAAGTGGCTGAGAGTGACTTGGGAGCGAGTGGTCAGATGGAGATGTCACAAGATGTGTGTAAAATGCAACATATAAAATACGTAAATTGAGGCATAAAACTAACCATTTTTAGTACTAATGTTGGAAAAAGTGTCCTTTTGTCTTCCTTTTGTATTTTCAGGACTAAATGAGCGTAAATGAACAAAAGGAACAAATATGCGGCAAAATCTAACATAAATACAAGAAAAGGAACAAACGTGGCATGTCCGACCCCTCGACAGCAACTTCCCAAGCAAAAACAAGGAAACAGGAGGTTGACCACGACCCCGTGCCCAGAGGACACGGGGGCGTGGCCAGTTGTCTGCAGAAAGGACAAAGCTATAGAAGCTTCTATTCCCGACACGGGGGCATGCCCAACTCAACACGGGCCATGGTCAACGCTAAGATTCGCAGAATCCAAGCAAATCATGATAGTACAGATACGCTTCTGCACACGGGGCTGTGCCCAGCGGACACGGTGGTGTGTGGAGCTAATGCAGACAAATTGCAATTAATGAAGAAAGAGAAAGAGGATGGACACGGGGCAGTGCCCAATGAACACGGGGCCGTGTCCGGGCTTCTGTGCAGGCTATAAATAGAGGTGATTGGTTCACTTCAAAGTCATCCCTTGGCAAACCACCTCTCTCCCACTTCACCCACACTCCACCACCATCACAACACCTACATCCAACACCATCATCCATCATCCACCTAGAGTGTGTGTAGTAGTCTCGGGATCCAAGATTGATAGCAAGAGTTCTTGACAATCAAAGGCCATGTTTGCCTAAGTCTCTTACATCACTTACTGAAGACAAGCATTTAGTGTAATACTTTTGATTTTTAATCTTTTCGCACTTTTTATTTGGTTTTGTATTAATGACTTTGATAACTAGTTTTTTATGTTGAAGGCGAAACTTCCTTATCATTTGTCCGTGGTGTCTTGGCGTTATTTTACTGTCTATATAAAATAAAAGATTTACACCATTCATATTGGTTACCTGGTCGGGGGTTAAGGGAAGTTCCAGCATAAGTCGTAGATGCTGCTCGTGTTCCTCCTGACTCTTAGAATAGATCAGGATGTCGTCGATGAACACAATAACGAACTTATCCAGGTAAGGTTTGCATACTCGGTTCATGAGATCCATGAAGACCGCTGGTGCATTCGTCAACCCGAAAGGCATAACCAGAAACTCGTAATGGCCGTAACGAGTTCTGAATGTTGTTTTAGAGACGTCCTCATCTCGGACTCTCAGCTAATGATAGCCCGATCTTAAGTCAATCTTAGAGTAGAAGCTCGACCCTTGTAGCTGGTCGAATAGGTCATCAATACGTGGGAGAGGATAACGATTCTTCACGGTCACCTTGTTGAGTTCGTGGTAGTCAATACACATTCTGAAGATACCGTCTTTCTTTTTCACAAACAAGACACCCCGATTTCCACGTGTCACCGGTGGGCCCGGTAGGGGAGTATCGTGACGTGGTTGATAACACAATAGTCAAACAACACAATATTTAAATGCACAGCGGAAGCAAAGTATAGATTCATTTCAACCAAACAATATTGTAATATTAAGTATCACAAGTAGTTGAATATAAATCCACAGGTAGATCAAAATAAAAGGAAACAATGTTCAATAGACTATGACATCCAAGCTTGCGAGACTTATTGTGGATGCTAGGAGAAAAGCCAGCCTATTTCGCGTAGTACCTGCACTTAACCTTTTTGAGAAAATACGTCAGTTTACACTGGTAAATACAATCAACCGACTCATTTTGAAAAGAGTTTAAGAAAATGAATTTAAGGCACAAGGCACAAATAATATTTTATAACTTGGGATAATTATTTGAATATAATACTTGTAAAGGATTTACATGTTACTTATGCGTTCAGTAGCCCGGATCGAGCCGGGTTAAAGATCAATAGACACACCACATTATGTATATGAGACACCGACGGGCGTACGCTGCTTAGGTCGTGGCCATTTCATAAAATGATGCCAGGGATATACGGGACATGGTCATTAACCCCCCAAAGGCTGTAAGCAAACAAAACAATTTAAACGAGACATCTCAATACTTTAACCATCATACAATTAAAGATTCAATGCCCGACCAAGCGGTATTTTATATACCGTACCCCAAGCCCGTATAAGGAAAATAAGTTAAAAGTATTTACCTGAGCAAGTATAAATCAAAATCAACGAGTGCAAGTATCTTTTACTGGTCCTCCTAATCTGGAACGAAGGTTTATAATAACCTATTAGAATCCTAACGGGTCTTTAGTTAAGCTTAAGCTTAGACCGGTTAGTTTTAAAGATACGGTTCGTACGCACGATTAAGCGAAGACCGGATAGAATGTGATTTAGACCCGACAAGTTTGAAGACTTGCTTAATATGGGTATATTATACACATTCTGGATTTTTGAGATAAACCGATGAGTTTTGACCCGTTTCGGCTAATTTATGTAAACTAGTTACATAAACCGAACCGAACGCGTATGAAGCGTAACGGGTGACCATAAGAGTCCTAAACAGGTTTCCTAAGTTAACATGCCTTAAATATGTTGTGATATCAGTAGGATACCTTCCATTATGCCCAAAACGAGTTTAATCTCATATTAAGCCCCGTAGGGGTATTTTGGTCATTTTAAAGATTATAAAAGGGATTAATTAAGCTTCTGTGATCCGGGTCTGATTTTATCAGTAAAACAACTTAACTTAACAGGTTATATCCGTTGGTGTTAAGTCTTAGCTGGCAAAATGGTTTTAAACCCTTACTATGCGTTTAATACGCGTATAACGCCGTTATAAGCGACGTACGGGTTAAAATAGGATCTGAGTTTTCTGATCAGTTAAACAGGTTCAAAACACTTCATTTATTATTTAAAATCAGTAGCAATTGGATTGGCGTTAAAAGGATTTGTAAAACTCATTTTATGGCTTAAAAGGGCATATTCGGTATTTACCGAATTAAGGCGATAATCCTAGCTTATGATCAGTTTAAAAATAATTAAAAATCTTCAAAAATCCCAAAATATTATATTACATCAGTGGGTAAAAGGTTTGGTGTCAAAAATTGGGTTTAGATAGGCTTTACGCTAATGACGCCGTTTAATTACTAAGAAGCATTCTAATTACGTCATTAAGCATAACTCCTAATCTAGACCTCCAACTGATGTGAAAATTTTGGGACATGTTTTATAATCAGTAACAAAGATTATTGTACTTTCACATTTCCAAAATTCTCGTTGTATGGTCATAAGGGCATTATGGTCAATATTTAAGCACTTAACGGAAACGTCGGACAATTAAGGATTTAAGTGGTATAAACGTAGAGGGTTATACACACATGTAACTAGTTCCTAATGGAACTTTAAGGCATGTCTAAACCTATCAAAACCGGGGCAGAACCGAAGTCAAAGCAGAAAGTCAAACTATGGGCCCTTCGGTTCCGAATCGATCTTAAACAGAAAGTTGTCGAATCAAATAAGCTTAGACAAGTTCTTATACTTATTAACAGGTTATATGAATGATAAAACAGGTTACACGCCTTCTATATCGCTAATTACGCGTTTAATGGTTCTGTTAACTTTTTCGTAAGAAGTTTGACCCGCCATTTGACCCAGTTAGATCGGGAATCAGAGGGTGCCCTTTTAAGGATTAATTGCCCACATAATTACCAACTTATAACAACTTTCATTTCGACAAAACACTAGACCGTTTGTGTTTTATCGTTAAGTCAAACCGTAATACGACGGTTTGACTTTTAAGTTAAATACTAAGCATAACTTAATTAGAGAAGGTTAAACATACTTACACGTGTCTAATGGATGATTAGGAAGGCTTGAGAATGGTCCTTTTGCTCCAGAAGTCTTCAAGAAATGCAGATGAGAAGTGTGGTTGAAATGTTGCAACATAACAACCTTATATAGTGACTTTGATCATCATAGATTGTTGCCAAAGGAGTCTATACATGTCCCTTGATCAATTACATGTGCCCCTAAGGACTAAAAACAAGCCTAGGCAGCCCATGGTATGCAAAACTAGTGATCAAAGTCGGTTAAGTGGGCTGCAGGACATCTGTTCATTTTTTATGATTAGACAAGGCAGTCGCGTAGCGCGACTGCCGGGGTGTTTATGCTCGCGCTACGCGAGCGTGTTGATGACCAGCCAAACAGGTTTCCTTCATTTGCATTTCAGTCCCCGATCCTTCTAAACGTCGCTTTCACTTTAATTCTTGCATTATAACCCTTTAAAATTGACATATAGGGGCTTTAAGACTTATACCCACTTTGTGAAGTCCTTGGCCACTTTGTGTTTACCCGAAAAATCCTAAATTTCCATGTTGACGCTTCTAACCCCTCGCACACGAATTTTATCATAACTTTCTCATACGATAACGAAACTTTATGAAATTTTTATGGTGCATTCTAGTGAGCATAATTAATCATTACAAAGCTTCGGGTTTGCTAAAAGGTCACTCAGAGGTATATCTTAAACATGTTGACACATTTAACCCCTGTAGTTTGTAATCTCTCACTTTCTTCCACAATTAGCTACGTATGATCCATGATTTATTCGTTTAAGGTTATAAACATCATGTAGGGTTATTGTAGAGTATATTCATTCATTGTTGACACTTTGAACCCTTATATTTACATAGTTTCATTGTTTGTCAACTTTAGTCCCTCGAAAGTATTCCTTCACACGTTTAAAGGTTATGACACGTGTCAAGACATTATAGGACGTAAATTTTCGAGGTGTTACATCCTCACCCCCTTAAAAGAAATCTCGACCTCGAGATTTATTGAAACAAATGAGGGTATTTCTCTTTCATAGGGGACTCTACCTCCCACGTGTACTCGGGACCTCTACGGGCATCCCATTTGACCTTTACAATCGGTACATGCTTCCTTCGAAGCTTCTTAACCTGTCGATCCTCGATCGACAATGGTTTTTCCACAAATTTCAAGCTCTCATCTATATGCACATCCATATGTGGTATGACCAGTGATTCATCAGCGAAACACTTTTTCAGATTGCAGATGTGAAATACATTGTGAACTCCACTGAGCTCTTCTGGTAAGTTTAGCTTATAGGCAACTGACCCGATACGTTCGATAACCTCGAAAGGTCCTATGTATCTCGGGATTAGCTTGCCTTTCTTACCAAACCGCATCACTCCCTTCCAGGGTGATACTTTAAGTAAGACTTTATCACCTACTTCAAAGTGAAAAGATTTACGCTTGGGATCAGCGTAGCTCTTTTGCCTATCTCGGGCAGCTTTGAGACGGTCACGAATCTGGACAATCTTGTCCGTCGTTTCAAAGACTATCTCCGGTCCTGATAACTGGACATCTCCAACTTCCGCCCAACAAACGGGCGTTCTACACTTTCTACCGTATAAGGCCTCGAAAGGCGCAGCCTTAATGCTGGTGTGGTAGTTATTGTTGTAGGAGAACTTAATTAGTGGTAGGTGGTTATCCTAACTACCACCCATATCAATCACACATGCACGAAGCATGTCTTCCAACGTTTGAATAGTACGCTCACTCTGACCGTCTGTCTGAGGATGGTAAGCCGTACTAAAATTCAAACGCGTGCCCAAAGATTGTTGGAAGCTTTTCCAAAAATGTGACGTGTATCTAGTATCTCTGTCAGAGATAATAGACACAGGTATGCCATGTAAAGCTACAATCTTATCCACGTACAACTGGGCTAACATGTCGGAGCTGTAAGTCTCCTTAATGGGTAGGAAATGTGCTGACTTAGTCAGTCTATCAACTATCACCCATATTGTGTCATTTCCTTTCCTTGTCTTGGGTAACTTGGTGATAAAATCCATCGTCACCATCTCCCACTTCCATGTGGGAAGTTCAGGCTGTTGTAGCAAACCTGACGGCTTTTGATGTTCTGCTTTGACTTGCGCACACGTCAAACATTTAGCTACATAGGTAGCTACAGACTTCTTCAAGCCTATCCACCAATAATTTGCCCTTAGATCCTGGTACATCTTATCAGCTCCAGGATGACCTGGAGGATAACATCTCGGAGTCCTTCATAAATTGGAACCCATATTCGTCCATTCAATCTAAGAATTCCATCCTTGCTAAGAGATAACTGCTCCTCAGTTACTCCTAGCTTTTCGTTAGGATAGTTAGCTTCCAACACAGCTTCCTTCTGTGCAGCTAACAACCACAGGGAATCCCATGCCTTAGTAAGGGTGTGAACTCACCTTTGGTTGCTCGGTTTGACTCTCAAAAATAGCTAACAATCAAGGCCGGTCAATCACGTCCTAATATGATTACCAGTTAGTCATTTAGTGGTTTAAATAGATCATAAAGTTTCTACACGCATCTATCACATAACATGCATCACTTTAACTGTTCATGCCCATATAAACTTCCCATCTATTCCCGTTCATAAGCAATCATACGGCATTGCACATAACACTTTTATTGACATATAACATGTTAGATTATTCTCGGATAACCTACCCGACATTTAGACAGTAAAACTAAAGATGAAGATATGATGATCTAAGAATTCCTAGTGCTACCAAAGTGCTTCTAGTGTATCTTCAAGTCTTGTAAATGCTTTGAATCAACCATGCACCTCCATGTTTGCAAGATTTTCTTGAGTTTGAAGTTTCAAAAAGATGAAGATGACAGTGTTTGGTTTGGCCGATTTTTGGAGAGAGAGAGAGAGAGAGTGTGTGTAAGGAGATGAAGAGTTTGAGTGTTGTTGGAAAATGAAGGAGATGGAGTGTTTAGGGATTCTCTAGAAATTAGTTCTTACACTAATCATGATCATCAAGCTTCCAACACACAAGTTAGAGGTGAGTGGGCATGTGGGGGACCCACATATGCCGTGAATCATCAGGTGGGGGGGGGGGAGGTATTTGCATTTTTTTATAAAATCTTGTTACATATATAACTTTCTTGAACTTTGATAATTTAAAATTTTTTCTATGGAGTTTCAAGGTCCAACATTTTAAAGTAATGTGACACTAGGTAAAATTAATCCACCAAAATTATTAGTTCGTTGATCGGGTGAAAAATTTGGTTCAGGTCTTATACCGGGTTAAATACTAACACTGCATTTTATTTATATAAATCCATGACAAAATTTGTTTTTGCACATGTTTTGTCATCCAAATTATTATTCCAACTTTTCGGACTAAAAATTTTATTATTTCTGACACAGTTCCGGTACCGGCTTTGTTGTCAGGCAGTTTACTGAACTACCTGTGCAGCTTAACATAATAAGATTTAAGTGCGGACTTTGTGTCATTTTTAATACCCGTTATATTATTTATGACAAATAATATTTATTTTTGGGTTTTTGGACAGTTACTATTTCGTTCTGCGGAATGTTGTACACTTCCGCAGGATCACTGTACTTTTTTGCGAACTTGGATAATTTGGTTTTTAAATGGAATTTTCTACATAATAAAATTGGACGAAGTTTATATGGAATGTTTATGCAGACATATCTTTATGTCTCGTTTTAATCGTGTCAGACTGTACCGCGACTAGTACTGACAAGTATTGTCAGTTCGCTTTTCTACCGTCAGTCTAGGATATAGTTTCTAATCGTAACGGATTTGTTATCATAATAAGCTATGATTTTTATAATTCCTAGACTTTTAAGACTTAATCAAATAAAATCAAGTCAAATATGCGAAAATAAATAATGTAATAGTTGTTCGGGTTGTATGGAATTACCGGAATTTTGCCGAATGTCACAACACGTATGCGAGAAGGCTTTCTTCGGAGGATACAAGACTTATTGAGCAGCTGGCAGGGCAATAAATTCCAAACCGTGGCATCTGGTGAACGTTGACGAAAAAGAACCCAACAAAAAAGATTATTCTGAAAGATGTACACAATGCTGTTCAGAAGATCAATGCCGGAAAGAGGGTCGGCGATTCTCCAATGCAGCAACTCGAAAACCTTCTTGTCGAAAGAGATTTCACTTACTACATACGCAAAAATGAGAGCACCAACACAACGGAAGATATCTTCTTTATCCACAAACGTTCATTCACTATGTGGTGTGCCTTCCCACATGTGCTAATGATTGACGCCACCTACAAAACAAACTTGTACAATCTTCCATTTGTGCAGGTCGTAGGTATGACGTCGACAAACCAGTCATTTGCGGTTGCTCATGCGTTGATTTCTGCAGAGAAGGTAGACAACTACATCTGGGTGTTGGAGATGATTAAGTCTATGTTGGTGGACTGTATGGAGCCGCGTGTCATCATAACTGACAGGGACTTGGCGCTAATGAACACGTATGAACAAGTTTTCCCAAATGCGGACAAGTATCTTTGTCGGTTCCATATTCAGCAAAATATCAATAAGAACAGCAAAGAGAAATTTACTGAGAAGGAGTGGAAAGAATTTCTTCGTTCGTTTTTGACATTATGTGAGTCTTCCACAGAGGAAATATACAGGTATAATTTGGCAAACATTGAAGCACAACTGAAAAAAGTTGGTCGTGGACGTGAGTATTTATTACATAATTATTTAAATACTTTTTACATACATACACACATAGCTGACAACTTATGGTTATATTTATAGAGGTTTTTGAGTATATGAAGAAATCCTGGTTGATCCGTACCATGAAAAGTTTGTAGCTGCATGGACTTACAAAAAACTTAACTTTCACCAAACTACAACCAACAGAGTTGAGGGCATGCATGCATTACTAAAAAGTCACCTTCCTATTCATCGCAACACGCTGGTTAAACTTGTGGGTTTGTTGATCATATGGTTGAGAAACAATATACGAAGATTAGTAGATGTTTTGAAACTAGCCTTAGAAAAGTAATGAACCACCACAAGGATCACCCCATGCTTGCAAATATACTTCGAAAGGTTTCAATATATGCTATTGAGCTTATCGCTTTCGAGCTACGACGTAAGGAAGACGGGTTGAGAGCCTATGGTGCAACTTGCGGTTGCCATCTTTTTACTAGTTGTGGTTTGCCATGTGCTTGTCGTCTGGAAACATTAGAAAAAATGGTATGTTTACCTATTGACTCATGCCTTTTTATTATTTCACTACATAATTGTCTACCATATGTTTTTTTTTCCTAGATGAGAAAATCCTAAATCAATTCCATAGACGTGTTCTGGAAGAAGCTTGACTTCAAGCCGGCAAGGAGTACGATTGTCACACCCCAACCGATGGCGGAATCATCGGGGCGCGGCACTGAGCGAAACAGATTGTCCAGAAGTTTCCACAACAATTATCAAAACTATTCAATTTAACTAATACGTCCCATACCGTATCTCAAACAGTCAAATAATTATTACAGACAAACATCAAGACAAATATTCTGTTCCGACAACTCAGATTTAAATAAGTAGCAATTGTTTATCTCCTTCTAGAGACCCCTAGTTCGTTATCCACAGACAACTATTTGTTGGGCTCTAAAGCTTTATTCTAGTTTCAATTTCCTACCACATGTGCATCCTAAGCACCTGTCACATACGTTAAAATAAAAGTCAATACATATAATGTAAAGGTGAGCATACAAGTTTGATAATAGCATATAGAGTTCGAATTCGTTTACGCATAACCAGCACGTACACATAGTGAAATGAAGCACGTTAGTTATCGACATAGATCTATCGATACCAATGACTGCGGGTTGACTGCCTAAGGCAGTTCGCAATACATGATTACCACCGTAATCCATGCAAGTAAAAGATCCTTAACAACCCCCGTGAGAACGGGTGCTGAGTCCAAACTATAGTACTATCGTTGCTAAGGCAGGTAGACAGCATTCCATGTGTAAACATAACAATAAGCATTCACAAGTCACGTATAACATGCATTAACGGTTAGCGTTCAAATAGTTTGAGTAGTGTGATAGTTGTAGTTTGAATATTCGTAACGTATGTAACACCCAAAAGTGCTTAAAGCAAAAAGGGATCGAGTATACTCACAGCGATTTATGGATTGAATGGAGCGCTTAGCGAATACGGTTAGCCTGAATAGATTTGGTAGCATAACGATAAGTGAAACGTAAAACAGGAAACAAGTATTGAGGAGTCGGACAGCTGGTCGATCGGACGGCAGTTCGATCGGACGGCTGACCGTTCGGCTGACAGTCCGTACGGTCTGCTGTTCGGTCGGTCGGTAGGCCGATCGGATGGCTGTACGAGTGGATTGTTCCTTCCTTTGAGAAGGATGTGTTTGTGTATGATGGCTTGACCTTTGAAGTTTTCGTTGTAGCATTTTGAAAATATTGAAGTACCTTTGCCTTTCAGGTCGGTCGATCGGACGGCGGTTCGATCGGCCGGCAGCCCGATCGGTTAGGCATTCAACAGAATTTCAAGGTTTAGCCTTTGGATCGGACAGGTGTTCGATCGGACAGGTGTTCGATCGGTTGGCAAGTCAACAAGTCAAAGACTTTAATGAATGTAAAGTGTGATACAATGGATCGGATGGTTGATCGATCGAATAGCACAACTGCTGTTCGATCGGACAACAGGGTGTCACCTGATCGGACGACTGTTCGATCGGGTGGCACTTCTGGTGCATTGAGCATGTTGAAAATTGACTAAGTATTGAAGCTTAGTATCTCATGATTCGAAGAGTAATCCGATCGAACAGTAGTTCGATCGAACAACAGTTCGTTCAATACCATTCTTCAAAACAAGTCGATTATGTGGGGCCAAGTTCTAGCCGATCGGCTGGCTGGTCGATCGGTTGACTATCCGATCGGCTGGCTGTCCGTTCGGACAGCAGTCCGATCGGTCAGCATCCTGACCTGATCAGTCCTTTTCGTCTAACACTTGGTTGTTCTGTTCGTGTGTCGTTTTACCGAGGTATTTTTTACAGCGAGTAAAACCATAGATGCCTCGTTCTTACTTGGTTTCTCGGGTTGGACAGGAATCACCCAGATCCGGCCGGTGGTCTGTTCGGAACGAAGTTTAGCATTTTACCCAGAGTCGGTTATCCTCGTGGATAGAACCCAGATCTTGAGCCGTATAACCACTGAAGTGATTTGTAAACCGGCTCAGGTTCCGTTTCTACTGGTTCGAGTGAAAAGAGTTGAAGAAGGTTGGGAAAATCCATCCTTCAATCCTTTTCACCATGTATATGTTCAGATCTATAAAAGATCCTTGTTTGTTTATGTGGAAATCGGTTAGATCCAAGTCATTCTTGGTGGATTGAGGCCAAACATGAAGTTCTTCAAGAACCCATGATGACATCATCCTAGAACACTTGATTCTTGATGATTTCACGGTTAAAAGTTTAGATTTGAAAGATAGAAAGGTGTAGGAGTGTGTATAGATCAAGAAAGTACAAGATTTAGGACGAAAACTTACCGGAATCGAGAGAAATCTGAAAAAGGCGGGTTGAGCGTGCTGGTCGAACAAGGGTTTCCAAAAGTGGAAAGAATGACAATGACAGGGGTATTTATAGGATGACAAAAGAGGAAAGGGCTAGGCGATCGGCTGGCAGCTCGATCGGACAGCCTGTCCGATCGGACAACAGTCCGTTCGGCTGGGAAGCCTGATCGATCGGTTGCACCTTTTGAATGTTTCGCGCGACGATTTCAGATATTTCGATTTCGATTGCGAGCGGTTCGATATGATAGGGTTTCCTAGTCAAATTACTTTCAGTCCCAACTACTTCGTATCTCGCGTAATCTATTCTCCACCATCTATCATAGTTCGATTGTGATTTGAGTTCGAGTTCGATAGCATTCGAGTTATATTTCGAGTTCGATTGAGTTCGCTTGATTACCACAACATAACATAAATAAACATGCACAGGTAACATGTAAGGCACACACACACACGTAGTAACAATAAGTAAAACCACGTAGTTCGAGTTACGATTCGATGTCGATTCGATTAGCATAGCTTGATTGTTAGTTGATTAACTTTATCGCATTGTTACTTCCTATAGTTCACAGTCGTAGGTCGATTGAAATACGATTAATACTCATCGATTATTGTAATGAACGACACTTACTCCACATAATACAAATAAAATAAAAACATTTCTACAAGTCAGGTTGCGCGAATCGGTCGTCGACTTTGACCTTGACTTTGACTCTCACTTACGAAAACACGGGGTGTTACAGCCTCCTCTTGTTTAGGGAATTTCGTCCCGAAATTAAGCTGGAAGCTGCTACGACCGCCATGAATCACGTGAGGACTTTCTCTATCTAGACTTTCTCCTGGAACAACTGCGGGTACTTTGCCTTCATGTCGCTTTCGAGTTCCCAAGTGAACTCTGCGCCTCGTTTGCCTTCCCATCGGACCTTCACAATAGGAATGCGTGAGCGCCTGAGCTGCTTGGTTTGGCGATCCATGATTTCGATAGGCTTTTCCACGAAGTGTAATGTTTCGTTCACTTGTAGATCGTCTAGAGAGACATGTAAATCGTGGTCGGCGATGCACTTTCGGAGGTTTGACACGTGGAAAGTCGGGTGGACGTTGCTAAGTTCCTCTGGTAATTTGAGTCTGTAGGCAACTTTTCCGATCCTTTCCAGAATCTTAAAAGGTCCAACATATCGAGGCGCGAGTTTCCCTTTCTTGCCGAATCGGACTACACCCTTCCAAGGTGATACCTTTAGGAGTACGTAGTCACTAATGCAAAATTCACGGGGCTTGCGCTTTTTATCGGCGTAAACCTTCTGTCGATCCCGAGCTTTCACCAGGTTGTCTCGAATTTGGAAAATTTTGTCTGTCGTTTCTTGTAATAGCTCAGGACCGGTTAGTTGCGAATGACCGATCTCGTGCCACACAATAGGCGACCGACATCTTCTTCCGTATAATGCCTCGAAAGGTGCCATCTCGATGCTAGAATGATAGCTATTGTTATACGAGAATTCGACTAACGGCAGGTGTTTATCCCAATTACCACCGAAGTCTAGAACACACGCACGGAGCATGTCTTCAAGAGTACGGATCGTTCTTTCAGTATGACCGTCGGTTTATGGGTGGAAAGCGGTACTTAGATTAAGCGTTGTACCGAGTGCCGTTTGAAACGTTTCCCACAATCGTGAAGTAAACCGAGCATCACGATCAGAGATGATGTCACAAGGCGTCCCATGATTACAAATGATCTCGTTGGTGTAGATTCGGGCTAATCGTTCTACCTTGTAGTCTTCTCGTATGGGCAGAAAGTGAGCTGATTTAGTCAAACGGTCGACTATTACCCAAATGCTGTCGTGGCATGATGACGTGGGTGGTAGCTTGGTTACGAAATCCATAGCTATGCTCTCCCACTTCCACATGGGAATTGGTGGTTGTTCGAGCAAGCCAGAGGGTCTTTGATGTTCATCCTTGACTCTAGCACAAGTTAGGCATTTTCCGACGTAGAGAGCGATATCCCTTTTCATACCCGGCCACCAGTACTTGTAACGAAGATCCTGGTACATTTTGTCAGCACCGGGGTGAACTGAGTAGCGGGATTTATGGGCTTCGTCCATGATAATCTGTCGCAAATTGGTTCACTTGGGAATCCAAATCCGGTCTAGGAAGTGGAATATCCCATTCGACTTGCTCACAAGTTGGGCTCCATCATGGTAGATTCTTTCTTTCATCAAGGTGCGTTCGTTGAAGCATGCATGTTGAGCGTCGTGGATGAGAGTTTCGAGGTTGTGCTGGGCTTGAACATTACGAGTGCTAAGCAGGTAGCTTCGTCTGCTAAGTGCGTCGGCGACAACATTTGCTTTGCCTAGGTGATAACGAATCTCACAGTCGTAATCGTTGAGAAGTTCTACCCATCGGCGTTGACGCATATTAAGTTCCTTCTGATTAAAGATATGCTGTAGGCTCCTATGATCGGTGAAGATCGTACACTTGGTACCATACAGGTAGTGTCGCCAAATCTTTAATGCAAAAACAACCGCACCTAGCTCGAGATCATGGGTTGTATAGTTCTTCTCGTGGATTTTGAGCTGACGAGATGCGTAAGCTATGACCTTGTCCCGTTGCATAAGGACACCACCGAGACCAAGGTTGGAAGCATCACAGTAGACAATGAAATCATTGTTTCCGTCGGGCAATGTGAGAACAGGAGCATTGCAAAGCATGTGTTTAAGGGTTCGAAAGGCAGACTCTTGTTTAGTTCCCCAAACAAAAGGCTTGTCTTTATGAGTAAGAGAGGTAAGCGGTACAGCGATCTTTGAGAATCCTTCAATAAATCGTCGATAGTAGCCCGCTAGTCCGAGAAAAGAGCGGACTTCGGACGGATTCTTAGGCGTAACCCAACTCTTGACTGCTTCAATCTTCGCAGGGTCGACGTGAATACCCTGACTATTAACAATGTGACCCAGAAATTGAACCTCCCCTAACCAGAATTCGCACTTGGAGAACTTGGCATAGAGTTGGTTCCCCTGGAGTAACTCGAGAACCAAACGTAGATGTTGCGTGTGTTCGGCTTTCGATTTGGAATAGATCAAGACGTCGTCGATGAATACGATGACGAAACGGTCGAGATATGGTTTACACACGCGATTCATCAGATCCATGAAAACCGCTGGTGCGTTGGTTAGACCAAAAGGCATGACAACGAATTCGTAATGGCCGTATCGAGTTCGAAATGCGGTTTTGGGTATATCCTCTTCTTGAATACGCAGCTGATGGTAACCTGAACGTAGATCGATCTTCGAAAAACACGTAGCGCCTTGTAGTTGATCAAACAAATCGTCGATACGAGGCAGAGGGTAGCGGTTCTTGATAGTTAACTTATTCAATTCCCGGTAGTCGATGCACATCCGGAACGACCCATCCTTCTTTTTGACGAAAAGGACTGGCGCTCCCCAAGGAGAGGTGCTCGGGCGAATGAAGCCTTTTTCAAGTAATTCTTGGAGTTGGGTTGAGAGTTCGCGCATTTCTGACGGTGTGAGTCGGTAAAGAGCTTTGGCAATAGGATTTGCTCCAGGAATGAGGTCAATACGAAATTCGATATCACGACTTGGAGGTAATCCGGGAAGATCCTCTGGAAAAACAGTAGGAAATTCTCGAACCACTGGAACGTCTTTCACTTCCTTCTTCTCTTTCTTTTCCTTCTCTGCTACTACAATGTTAGCCAAGAAAGCCCTGTATTCCTTATGGAGATACTTGCTGGCTTGGATACATGACATAAGCTTGAGCCCCTTTGAAGTGGTATCGCCATAAACGCACAGTGAGTCACCATTTGCGAGTGAAAATCGAATCATCTTGTCGAAGCATACAACTTCAGCATGGTTTTCTCGAAGAAAGTCCATGCTTATAATGACGTCCATGCTTCCAAGTTGCATCGGAATAAGGTCGATTGGGAAGATGTGATTGTTGAGCTCAAGAGTACAATCACGGATAACAGAATTAACAGCGACGGTTCTTCCGGTAGCGACTTCTACATCGAACTTCGAGGATAGTTTGGAACGTTTACGACTAAGGAGTCTCTCAAATTCGAACGACACAAAGCAATTATCGGCTCCAGTATCAAACAAACATGAAGCATAAATACCATTCACAAGGAACGTACCATTGGCCACGTTGTTGTCGGCCTGGGCTTGACGCACGATGAGGTTGAAAGTTCTGGCGCGTGCGGCCTGTTGGGGGTGCTGCTATTGTTGTTGCTGATGTGGCTGCTGTTGCTGAGGCTCTTGTTTCACAACCCTGTTCGGGCACACGTTGGCGAAATGGTTTGGGTCGCCACACGCGAAGCAGGCTCTGGCTTTGACTGCGGGTGCCGGAGGAGCCTGTTGACCCTGTGGGGCAGTGAGTAGAGCTTGGTTGGCAGGAGCTTGACGAATATGGCAGTTGGAAGTAAAGTGGCCGTATATATTGTAATGAGCACAGAAGCGGCATTTAATAGTAGTCGGGTGGTGGTAGGTGCAAGTAGGGCAGAGCGGGTGTGGCCCAGTGTATGCACACTTTGCAGGCGGTGCATTGGCCACAGGCGCCGCTACTTGACGCTGTTGGGCAGGTACGGTTTGAATCGGTGCAGCAGTGATCGCACAATTCTTGTTGATGGAGCTGTTCTTTCTCTTGTTTTTCCTCTTGTTGCTTGATGAGGTGGGTTCAGCAGTTGGTGTGGTAGAGGTAGCTTGATGTAGATGCTTGGAAGTCTTATCCCATACCCCAGCCTTAACCCGTTTGTCGTTGATCTCAGCGGCCAACAAATAAGTTTCCTCGATCGTTGTAGTCTTAGCCGCTTGCACGAAATCAGCAACGCAGTCGGGCAAAGCTCGGATGTACTTCTTGATTGTCATGTCGGGAGTCTTGACTTGATCGGGACAGATAATGCTGAGCTGTTTGAAACGAGCAGTGAGACCATCATTGTCTCCATCCTTTTGCTGTATGTGCCAAAATTCATCTTCTAGCTTTTGATGCTCGTGAGGAGGGCAGAATTCCTCTAGCATTACTTCCTTGAGCTCGTCCCACGACAGTCCGTAGGCTGCATCATTCCCTCGCTTGTTCCTCTCGGTCGTCCACCAGTCTAGAGCTCAGGACTGGAAAACGCCGGTAGCATTCAGAGTTCGAAGGTCATCAGGGCAACCACTTTGTCGCAGAGTAACCTCAATGGAATCAAACCAGTGAAATAGTGCAGTAGGACCTCCTTCGCCAGTGAATTCTTTTGGCCCACAAGACTTGAATTGCTTGAAACTGAAGGGCCTTGCGGCAGTCTTAGGAGCTTCGGTTATCGATTCCTCGGATGATTTGCTGGCATTCTCATAAACATCACTCACGGCATTTGCCACACTTTTAGCGATAATAGAAGCAAGGCGTTTGTCCCTCTTTTCTTGACGAGAGAGTGCATGACGGGATCCAGACGACATGATCTGCAACAGATATCGTCACAGGACTCATCACATTGTATTCGAATCTCACCTCACACGTCTGTTACTTACTAAAGCTCAGGAACACGTGTACTTACGTAAATACTTATCACGAAATCACATAATCATATAGCACATAGAACACATAATCATTTAGTACCTAAGCACGTAAGCACAGAAGCAAAGAAACACATACGCATTTAACCAATAGAGGCAATCAGAAAACAGAAACCTATCATTCCAAGTCTACGATCATTCGAAAAGAGTGTAATGTAAGCTAGAGAGAGAAACTAGAGAGAAAGGCAAAAGGTGATTCACGTTTCTTGTACGTTTTCAGATCTATCAAAGAATCACAGTTATAATTACGTCTCGTGTGTTCGGTCTCGTTCGTGTACGGATTCCGCACATCACACGTTCGGTTCGCAATCGTTTCGGAGTCAAAACCGGGACATAACAAGAATCACGGTAAATTGTACATCTAGTGTGTTTGGTCACGCACGTTCACGGATTTCGCACGTTGAACGTGTCGTTACGCAATCGTTTCGAGTCAAAATAAGCACAAAATCACAAGGTGCAGTGCGAGTCGTGTGTGTCGATTGAAGTGAAACAAAAATCGAGTAAATCCCAAAGTTTGAACACATAAACAGGAAAGCACATAAATAAGCACATAAAATCGGTGAAACCTCAGAGTCAGCAGTTGCGCACTCAAAGTTAAAACACATGAAATTTGAGAAATAGATTGTCTACGGCTAGTAGACTTCGACTAGCCAAAGCGGTTTGACTATTCACAAGGATCCGTTGTGCACATTTAACCTTCAGGACTGTGCCTTCGCCTCGATTCTTGGGCACCTGACACGCATCCCGTTGGTCATATCGTGACTTCAGGTCATTGGAGTCCGTCGAGACTTTGGTGAGAGTTTTGTATAGAATCGGAACAAGTCGTCAAGGTTAGGGTTTCACCCCTAGCTCAACAACTTCGTTCCTGTTTTGATAAAATTGAGGAGATTATTCATCAAAATATGGATTTCACTCCTGATTTGGCATAATTCTCCTTGTTTGTAGTTTAAATGCGAGTTGATTAAGCAACCTTAGTCGAGAGTTTACGGTTTTCACACCTATTCTCGACTTCATTGCCCACTCATAGTTGAAAATTTCGAGTGTAGTGATAGTGTAGCGTGCACGAGTGATACGAGGAAATAGTAGCAAACTCATACAAAATCTCTAACGATCATGCATAAGTCGGTCTGTTGGTTCCTAACTATAGTCTAGGTTTCTAAGACTTCGACCCGGACTAGGTCGAGTCTTGCCTAATTCCCTATAGTTATGGCTCTGGTACCAATCTGTCACACCCCAACCGATAGCGGAATCATCGGGGCGCGGCACTGAGCGAAACAGATTGTCCAGAAGTTTCCACAACAATTATCAAAACTATTCAATTTAACTAATACGTCCCATACCGTATCTCAAACAGTAAAATAATTATTACAGACAAACATCAAGACAAATATTCTGTTCCGACAACTCAGATTTAAATAAGTAGCAATTGTTTATCTGCTTCTAGAGACCCCTAGTTCGTTATCCACAGACAACTATTTGTTGGGCTCTAAAGCTTTATTCTAGCTTCAATTTCCTACCACATGTGCATCCTAAGCACCTGTCACATACGTTAAAATAAAAGTCAATACATATAATGTAAAGGTGAGCATACAAGTTTGATGATAGCATATAGAGTTCGAATTCGTTTACGCATAACCAGCAAGTACACATAGTGAAATGAAGCACGTTAGTTATCGACATAGATCCATCGATACCAATGACTGCGGGTTGACTGCCTAAGGCAGTTCGCAATACATGAATACCACCGTAATCCATGCAAGTAAAAGATCCTTAACAACCCTCGTGAGAACGGGTGCTGAGTCCAAACTATAGTACTATCGTTGCTAAGGCAGGTAGACAGCATTCCATGTGTAAACATAACAACAAGCATTCATAAGCCACGTATAACATGCATTAACGGTTAGCGTTCAAATAGTTTGAGTAGTGTGATAGTTGTAGTTTGAATATTCGTACCGTATGTAACACCCAAAAGTGCTTAAAGCAAAAAGGGATCGAGTATACTCACAGCGATTTATGGATTGAAGGGAGAGCTTAGCGAATACGGTTAGCCTGAATAGATTTGGTAGCATAACGATAAGTGAAACGTAAAACAGGAAACAAGTATTGAGGAGTCGGACAGCTGGTCGATCGAACGGCAGTTCGATCGAACGGCTGACCGTTCGGCTGACAGTCCGTACGGTCTGCTGTTCGGTCGGTAGGCCGATCGGATGGCTGTACGAGTGGATTGTTCCTTCCTTTGAGAAGGATGTGTTTGTGTATGATGGCTTGATCTTTGAAGTTTTCGTTGTAGCATTTTGAAAATATTGAAGTACCTTTGCCTTTCAGGTCGGTCGATCGGACGGCGGTTTGATCGGCCGGCAGCCCGATCGGTTAGGCATTCAACAGAATTTCAAGGTTTAGCCTTTGGATCGGACAGGTGTTCGATCGGACATGTGTTCGATCGGTTGGCAAGTCAACAAGTCAAAGACTTTAATGAATGTAAAGTGTGATACAATGGATCGGATGGTTGATCGATCGAATAGCACAACTGCTGTTCGATCGGACAACAGGGTGTCACCTGATCGGACGGCTGTTCGATCGGGTGGCACTTCTGGTGCATTGAGCATGTTGAAAATTGACTAAGTATTGAAGCTTAGTATCTCATGATTCGAAGAGTAATCCGATCGAACAGTAGTTCGATTGAACAACAGTTCGTTCAATACCATTCTTCAAAACAAGTCGATTATGTGGGGCCAAGTGCTAGCCGATCGGCTGGCTGGATGTCCGTTCGGACAGCAGTCCGATCAGTCAGCATCCTGACCTGATCAGTCCTTTTCGTCTAACACTTGGTCGTTCTGTTCGTGTGTCGTTTTACCGAGGTATTTTTTACAGCGAGTAAAACCATAGATGCCTCGTTCTTACTTGGTTTCTCGGGTTGGACAGGAATCACCCAGATCCGGCCGGTGGTCTGTTCGGAACGAAGTTTAGCGTTTTACCCGGAGTCGGTTATCCTCATGGATAGAACCCAGATCTTGAGCCGTATAACCACTGAAGTGATTTGTAAACCGGCTCAGGTTCTGTTTCTACTGGTTCGAGTGAAAAGAGTTGAAGAAGGTTGGGAAAATCCATCCTTCAATCCTTTTCACCATGTATATGTTCAGATCTATAAAAGATCCTTGTTTGTTTATGTGGAAATCGGTTAGATCCAAGTCATTCTTGGTGGATTGAGGCCAAACATGAAGTTCTTCAAGAACCCATGATGACATCATCCTAGAACACTTGATTCTTGATGATTTCACGGTTAAAAGTTTAGATTTGAAAGATAGAAAGGTGTAGGAGTGTGTATAGATCAAGAAAGTACAAGATTTAGGACGAAAACTTACCGGAATCGAGAGAAATCTGAAAAAAGCGGGTTGAGCGTGCTGGTCAAACAAGGGTTTCCAAAAGTGGAAAGAATGACAATGACAGGGGTATTTATAGGATGACAAAAGAGGAAAGGGCTAGCCGATCGGCTGGCAGCTCGATCAGACAGCCTGTCCGATCGGACAGCAGTCCGTTCGGCTGGCTGTTCGATCGGCTGGGAAGCCTGATCGATCGGTTGCACCTTTCGAGTGTTTCGCGCGACGATTTCAGATATTTCGATTTCGATTGCGAGCGGTTCGATATGATAGGGTTTCCTAGTCAAATTACTTTCAGTCCCAACTACTTCGTTTCTCGCGTAATCTATTCTCCACCATCTATCATAGTTCGATTGTGATTTGAGTTCGAGTTCGATAGCATTCGAGTTAGATTTCGAGTTCGATTGAGTTCGCTTGATTACCACAACATAACATAAATAAACATGCACAGGTAACACGTAAGGCACACACACACGTAGTAACAATAAGTAAAACTACGTAGTTCGAGTTACGATTCGATGTCGATTCGATTAGCATAGCTTGATTGTTAGTTGATTAACTTTATCGCATTGTTACTTCCTATAGTTCACAGTCGTAGGTCGATTGAAATACGATTAATACTCATCGATTATTGTAATGAACGACACTTACTCCACATAATACAAATAAAATAAAAACATTTCTACAAGTCAGGTTGCGCGAATCGGTCGTTGACTTTGACCTTGACTTTGACTCTCACTTACGAAAACACGGGGTGTTACAACGATTGAAGATATCGATGTAGACGCGGAATTTGAAAAACTGAAACAACAAATCAATCCAACAACACCTCCTCAAGTGAAAAAGAGCTACTTTGAAAAATTTAAAACTATCCTCAAGCCAGGAAAAAAATTCAAACCTCCTGTTGTTCAAATGAACACCCGTGGTCATCCAACAAAGAAGATGCAAGAACAACGGATAACAGAACCTGGAAGAAAAAGCTCTTATATACCGTATACAGAAAGTTGGTTCGACGGCTCGGATGATCTGCCTCGTTACAGCTCGTACGTATCATCCGAAGACTTTGAAAGACAAAAAAACAACAACCGCCTAACGTTCACCCCAATTTCCCAATGATAACGTTAGGCCATAAAACGGATATAGCTATCGGGAACTATGGAGGTCAAATTCCAGAAGTGTTTCACCCATATATATCGAAAATAATGGATGTGAAACCAGATGGTCACTGTGGGTTTCGATCGCTGGCTGTGGGGTTAGGACAGAAACGATCAAAGTATTTGTCTATCCGGCGACAACTATTAACGGAGTTGCGTATGAACGAGGTTATTTGGAGGCGAGTCTTTGATCCTGAAAATGTAGAACATTATGATGAGTTGTTTAATAGGATACAATTTCAAGGAGTGGGTAGAGCAGAGCCCAAAATTTGGATGCTGATGCCTGAGACCGAATTTCTTGTTGCCCAAAGATATGGTGTGATTGTTCACACTATCGACATTCGTGGCGACGACACAGTTTTCCATATATTGGGCGGTCTGGATGAAGCTGAGGAACCTCATCAAGTGGTTGTGGTTGTGTTCGTCGAAGGTGGACATTTCATCCACGTAAAGCTTGAAGAATCCTATCCAATGCCTCCCCCAACCCTCTTTGGATTTCGAATAGATCAGAGAGTGCAGCCGGCTGGCATGACTTATACAATGAGCGAATCAACGCATATCGAAGAATAATGTACACACCCACGAACCGTAATGCTTTCCCAGATATTCAATATGTAGGTTAAGTATGTTTGTGATTGTTATTATTCAAAAAAATGCGCTTCTATAACCTTAATACGCCATAACAAACAATCAACGTACTAATATGACACGAACCGTACGACCAAGTGAAATCAAATAAGAATAACACAAGATCATGGAATACAGCAACACACGTGACCGAGCTTATATGGAACATTCCGTATAGACCATTGGTGTGTGAAAGGTGTAATACATTTTTATTGATATTTTAAGCCCATTTTACACATTAATCAAGTTTTAAATTTATAAAACACGATATTCTACTAACACTAAACGCACACTTGGGCAAGTGCACCCATCGTGAGCGTAGTATAGCGTTGGTAAGATACCAAGGTCGTCCAAGGACACAAGAGCTTTTAGTACCAGTTTATCCTCAACGTCTAATCAATCTAAATTTTTGAGAAAAGGTTTAAAACATGAAAATAAAAACTAAAAATGCAGAAAAAAAATAAAAACAAATAGACAAGATGAATCACTTGGATCCGACTCACCTTTAATGTATCCTTTGATGATTTTCGCACTTTCGGACTTTTTAAGAGATTATCTTAGTTATAGTAGTAGGCCCCTCTTTTGGAGGTGATATTACCCACAACCCAGTGGTTTGAGTCAGCAAGGATACTATCCCAAATGGCCGGAATATTGAAAGATAATTAATTAAGTTATTAATGTGAAAAGCGGTAGGCCCCTCTTTTGAAGGTGACGTTACCCTCGGCTAAGTGGTTTGAGTCAGCAGGGATACAATCCCAAGTAGCCGGTTTAATGTATTAATAGTAGTTTACATATGAGGGGATCAAGCCATTCGCACCCCCGCCATCCAATACCAGTGGGTGTTGAAGGAGGTCCTAGTAAGCTTGACCCGGGTCCTTGCAGGATCTATACACTGAACAAGGCAAGAACCTTACTAAACCATTCCCTTAACCCCCGACCAGGTAGCCAACATATCTCTATATAGACCGTAGAGATATGAATGGTGTAAATCTTTTACTTTATATAGACAGTAAAGTAGTGCCAAGACACCGCGTATAAATGATAAAGAAAATTCACCTTCAACATAAGAAACGAGTTATTAAAGTCATTAATACAAAACCAAATAAAAAGTGCCGAAAGATTAAAAATCAAAAGTAATACATAAAAGACTTGTCTTCACCAAGTGATGTAAGAGGCTTAACCAAACATGGCCTTTGATTGGCAAGAACTCTTACGATCAATCTTGGATCCCGAGACTACTACACACACTCTAAGGTGGATGATGGATGATGGTGGTGGATGTGGGTGGTGGAGTGGTGGCAAAGTGAGAGAGTAGTGGTTTGCCAAGGGATGCCTTTGAAGTGAGCCAAGCACCCTTATTTATAGCCTGCGCAGAGTCTTGGCCACGGCCCCGTGTCCAGCGGGCACGCCCCCGTGGCCAGCCTTTTCTCTTCCTTCATTAAATGCATGTGTCAGCAGAGGGTTCCACACAGCCCGTGTTCAGCGGGCACGGCCCCGTGGGCAGAAGCTTATCTGTACTATCAAGATTCTACAAATCATAGCGTTGACCATGCCCCGTGCTGAGCTGGGCACGCCCCCGTGGTGGGCTTAGAAGCTTCCACATCTTTGTCTTTTCTGCAGACACCTGACCACGCCCCCGTGTCCAGCGGGCATGGCCCCGTGGCCAGTCTTCTGTTTCTTTGTTTTTTGCTTTGGAGATGCTGCCGAGGGGTCGGGCATGTCACGTTTATTCCTTTTCTTTGTATTTATGTTGGTTTTGACTGTATATTTGTTCCTTTTGCTCGTTTAAGCTCATTTGGTCCTGTAAATTCAAAAGGAAGACAAAAACACATTTTTTCCAACATTAGTACTAAAAAAATGTTAGTTTTATACCTCATTTGATGTAATTTATATGTTACATTTTGCACACATCACCCATAAACTTCCTTAATTGACGTGCAATGGCAAAATACGTCACCTTATGACATGTATAAGTGTGTTTTTCTATTAAAATGAAATTAAAAAAAAATTAAACAAAAAACCAAGACGCCCCGCTATGACCAAAACGAGGCGGTTTGAGTTTAAATAACTTACATTTTTAACCCAAACCAGGCTCTTGGGTTAAAATGTAAATTTTAAAACCTAAAGCGCTGCGCTTTGGGCAAAGCGGGACGTTTTGACCCCACGTTTAACCCCAAAGCGGGGCAGCTTCAGTTCAAACTCAAACCAAAACACCAAACACACACAAAAGGTGTGATTTCCACACACTAAACGATTTCGAGCTCGTTTGAAGACCATTTTCAACGATTTAACTTCTCAAGGGTGCGATTTCTAGGCCCGGTTTAGTTACATTCCTTTATTTTTTAAGTTGTTTGCGTTTTGAATCGAATTTGGAGGGGGGGGGGGGATCCGACGGCTTAGTGGGCTTGTTTGAAGAACAGGGCCGAAGCGCCTGGTTTAGGCCATAGCGGGGCGCTTCGGTCCTTTTATTATTTTTTTTGTTATTAATTAGTTTTTAAAAATGTTTTAAAAATGTTTTTAAAATTGTTTATTAATTTGTTATTAATTTTTTTAAATAGTTTATTAAATTGTATTTAAGTTGTTTTTAAATTGTTTTTAAATTTGTTTATAAAAGTTGTTATTAAATTTGTATTTTTTTAAAACAAAGATATGGATTTCGACCTGGATATGGATTTGGATGACGAGGAGGTACAGCAGGAGGAGCCCCAAGTTAATTTACTCGATGGTCACTTGTATCTGACTTTCCTGTTGGGGACAGATAGGCATACGAGGTGCGCGAGGCTGCGCGCCTTGGAGATAGGGGCACATGTGGGGATTGATGGGGAGCTTTTAGAGAGCATGGGGGAGGCCGAGAGGGGGAGGGGGATAGTTGGATTGGAAACTCCGTTTGCGCGTTTATTCCAGATTACGATGGAGGACTCGTATCGTGAGATTACGATCGAGTTTTTATCGTCATTCATATACGCGCCGCATCCGGATGATTATGTAGAGGACCCGGACCATCCGGTGCACAATATTACCTTCCGTTTGGCCAACCAGGAGTTTGGGATGAGTCTGCGGGACTTTGCCTTCCATTCAGGTTTGTACACACACGCCAAGCTTGATACAGATACTTACACATAGGGGGTTAGAGCCTTAGACAGGCAAACCCTTATTAGTTTTTGGATGGCTATTGCGAGGGTTCCCTTTGGGAGATCCTCGCAAAAAGTTTCCGCAATCATAGACCCCCTGTACATACCTTCACCTCATCATTGGGTCATCGATCGTGCCCCGGTTTCACAGCCGGGACAAGGTCAACACGAGTGACCTTTTCTTTTTATACTGCCTGTTGCGGCCCCACCCGTGTGCGCTCGCTACGTCCCTGGCGGAGTACTTTGCTTCCTCTTATCATAGGCAGGAGCGCGGCAGGCTCTTCGGCGGGCCCTACATTACCACGATCGCGTTCTCTTTAGGGATCGTGCCTGAGAGTGACTCACTAATGTCCCCGGCCGTTCCGTCGACTACATTAGGCCAAGCGTCAGTATCGAGCATGGGTTTGACGCACAGGTTTGATACTGGGCTGCGGTTTCAGACGCGCGATTATCCGATTTTTGTGCCACAGCCATTGCCGGAGGTGATCCCAGTTGTTATTGAGGTTAGGGACGGAGTAGTAGCGCCTCCACATGTTCAGTTTGCTGCTTGGCAGGCTCAGCTTGACGCTCTAGGTTTGGCTCAACCTCTAGATCAGGATCAGGCTCAGCCTCAGCCGCATTCGCCTCCAGCTGATCATGTCGTTGACGACGAGTTCCCGCCACCACCGCCGCCGCCACCTCCGCACCCGCCGCAGTACCCACAGCACGTCTATGCTGACCTGCCTCCTGCTGCGCAGGAGGTGGTTTGGGACATCGATCGGCGCCTCTGAGGTTCTGATCGACAACAGACGTGGATTATTCAGACGCTCATGGCTATCACCACTCATTTGGGATTGCCGGAGATTCCACTGCCACCGTCTCCACCGCCAGAGGATCCGTAGCTTTAGTTTGTATTGATTTTATTTTGTATTAGACATTTTGTTTGTTTTCTATGTACAAACTGACTTTATATATATCTATACAGTTGATCTTTTATATATGTTGTGTGGATTGTTTGCGCTTATTTCATACGTCTCCTTAGCGACATATCGTACAGTGTTTTAATTAAACATGTTGGTGTAATTTATTAAAAATAACTTGGTTAACATCTATAAAAACAATGACATAACGAAACGGAACATTTAACGTGAGTGTACCAGAGAGAAAAGAAATGTCGCACTTTAGGGCATTATTTGTTTTTTAAAGGACTTTTTAAATTACATTTAAAAAAAATTATAATACATGTTTTTAAAATTATAATATATGTTTTCTAAAACAAACAAAAATCAACATAATTTTCAACAAATAAATTCAACCAAATACAACCCAAACAACCCATCAAAACCCCCGACTTTTTCCACCAAATCCACCCATTTTGGAACAAAAAAAACTGAGAGATCGAAACGCCACGCTTTGTCCAATGCATGGCGTTTAACCCAAAGTCAACAGACATGGTCTGACAGGTTCAAACCTTGTCTGCAGACTTTAGGCCTAAACGCCGCGCTTTGTGCAAAGCGTGGCGTTTCGAGGTGTGTAAAAAGACAAGGTGCGTGTGTGAATAGCCAGGGCCTATTATATATTCTCTACAATAACAAAAAGGATGGCGGAAATAGTATTTTCATCTGATTGGTTGAGTGGGGCGACCACACGCCACCCACAATTTTTTTTTAAATTACGATTTTGCCCCGTTTAAATTTATTGTTTTACTATTGGTTTTAGTTTTTTCTCCCAATCAAATTACAATTTTGCCCTCGGTTCAAATTTACAGCTTCGCCATCGCTTTTGTGTTTATTATTTATGTCAAATTACGATTTTGCCCCCAATGTAGTATAACCAAGCCATCGTTTAGTTTCTTTTTTTAGAAAAATATGGTACTGTTTTGTTTTGTTTTATTTTTTACACAACTATGGTAGTGTTTTGTTTTAATTTGTTGACTCGATGTAATTTTCATTAGTGTCAGACCGCCTGGCATACGCTCACTTGTCTGAAAAATTACAAATTTGGCCCCAGTTTAAAATTATAGTATTTCCATCATTATAGTTTTCATAGCAAAAGTATGGTAGTGTTTTGTTTTAATTGGCTGATTCGACATAATTTTTTTGTGATCGTTTTATGAGTAGTATGTATAAGTAACCAAAACACAGACGTAAATTTTAATACTATGAGAGAGAATTATTCAGCTTAGTGCCTCGCAACGCGGGCAACCATCATATTGTTGAACCCCCCCCCCCCCTTCTTTTGCCTTTTTGTATTTGTATAGTATTATTATAATTGAGCATTATCAAAAATACATGTGGTTGAGTGGTTTTGATGTATGTGTATAACCAAACAAATTCAATAGATAAGCCAATTGGTCCAACCAATTTACGATTTTATCATCAGTTTAAAATTACGTTCTTACCCCCCGTTAAAAATAAAATTACGATTTTGCCCCTAGCTCAAAATTACGAATTTGCTCTCAACTTAAAATTATAAAATTATGAGTTTGCCCTCATTTAAAAAATACGATTTTGCCCCGGTTAAAATTTGTAGTCTAGCCATCGTTTTAGTTTTTCTTTTCCCTAGCTCAAAATTACGATTTTGCCCTCAGTTCAAAAATATGATTTTGCTCCCTTTTCAAAAATTACGACTTCGCTCTGAGTTTAAAATTACGCTTTTGCCCTCAGTTCAAAATAAAATTATGCTTTTGA
This sequence comes from Helianthus tuberosus, assembly GCA_030545235.1. Classification (NCBI taxonomy): domain Eukaryota; kingdom Viridiplantae; phylum Streptophyta; class Magnoliopsida; order Asterales; family Asteraceae; genus Helianthus; species Helianthus tuberosus. The sequence continues at coordinate 25,443,258 of CM060441.1, forward strand.
CCCGAGCTAAAAATTAAGATTTTGCCCTTAGTTCAAAACTATGATTTTGCCCCAATTCAAAATAAAATTATGGTTTTGCCCCCCAGCTTACAATTACGAATTTGCCCTCAGTTTACAATTATTAGTTTGCCATCATTTAAAAAATTATGATTTTGCCCCCAGTTAAAATTTGTAGTCTTGCTAAGTTTTTTTATTTTTTTGCAAAACTATAATAGCTTTTATTTTACTTGGTTGAATCAATTTAACTTTTGTGTCAAGCAGGTGTCTAGCACTCGCTCATTGATTGGTTCTGATAAATTACTATTTTGTCCCCAGCTCTAAATTATAGGCTTGACATCGTTTTAGTTTTTTTAGCAATACTATGGTAGTGTTTTGGTTTAATTGGTTACCTCGATGTTTTTTTTAAAATCGTGTTATAAGTAGTATGTACAAGTAACTAAAATACATACGTACATGTTATGAAACTAAGAAATATTCGGCTTAGCGCCCCGCAACGCGGACGGGGCATCCGACTAGTTATATATATTGATGACGAGCGATGATGAATAGTAACGTTATTTTTATAATAATATATAGCATTTTATTATTTTTTATTTTAATATTATCATAATAGTTTATTATTATATTTACTTTCAATAACATATTTTTATTTATTTTTTTAAACATATATTTCCTTTACCATTTTTTTAATAATTCTTTTTTTAGAACATATATTAATTTATCGATTAATTTGATACTTCTTTAATAGTTTGCGTTTATAATTTTTTTCTAAAGACTTAAGTAAGTAGTTGTGCTTGATTTTTTCCCTGACATTCTGTTATAAATTTTGTAAAAAAACGAAGTTGTACTCAAAATAAAGTATTTATTTGGTATCATAAAAATGGTACGATGATAAACTAAATCGTTGTAATGGTTTAGCTTTTTAAACAACATACTTTATTTTCAAATCACGTTTATTTTACATTATCATTTGCTTAGTTTCGTCGCAAAGCGCGACGTCAAAAAAACTAGTTCATGAGTAAAGTACAACCAGAAGGGAATTTTTTGCTTTCTTCAAACCATTTTTTATAAAACATAGAGTAAATTACAATTTGTTTCCTTGTGGTTTGAGTCAATTTTCACTTTGCCTTCTTATTTCAAAATTTTTTTGTACTGCATCATGAAACTTGTATTTCCTTACAATTTTGTCACCACGTGATTTATTTTCCGTCACTTCTGTTATCCTATTGAAGATACTATACATTTATATACTATTAATTTATAACATTGTAGAGCTTAACTTAGTTGTACATTTGGCTTTATGTATGTTTTATGCTTCTAATTGTTGTACTTTGTAAGTTATTTAGAGTTTGCCATGTGTGGTGATTATATTATAAATTTACATTATATTCTATAATATACTATTAATTTATAACATTGTAGAACTTAACTGAGTTGTACATTTGGCTTTATGTATGTTTTATGCATCTAATTGTTGTACTTTGTAAGTTATTTAGAGTTTGCCATGTGTGGTGATTATATTATAAATTTACATAGTATAAATTTACAACAAGTTGAGGCATTGAGGTATTGTATCCCAACTTTTGGGGGTTAAAAAAAAATTGATGTTTCACTTTAAACCCAAAACTACTTGATTTTGTAGTTTTAACCCAAAAGTTTTTAGTTTTTCCAATTTAACCTCACAACCTTTTTACTTTCAACTTTGATCCCCTATGTTTTTCATATTTTGCAAAATTTTTCGTTTTACGTTTAGATCTAAATTTTGTGACTTAACACGGCACAATGTGTGTGTGTGTGGTTCAATGATTTTACGTTTTGTTATACGCTTCGTTCTAAATTTTGCGAGTTAACATGGGGCAACGCACGTGTGGTTCAGTGTGTTTACCTCGTCTATTTTTTCCCGTTTAATAAGTTCGTCACAACACGCGAGTCCTAAATCGAGTTAGTCATTTTCTATGTTTTATATGTCGGTCTAATTTTCTACGTTAAGACGCCACAACTTCAATGTTGGTGGTCGTTGGCTATAGTGTGGCATTGGTGCTATTTGTCACGGTTTTACGCCCCCGCCGCAACGCGGGGAGCTTAATACGATATGTTATTTATATCGATACAAGTCATATAACGTAGTAATTATGATACTATTAATTGTATTGAGCTTATTTGGTGAATTACTTATTTTTATAAGATAGTAATACAGAGTTAACCGACAAAAAACATCTTTAACACATTGTAAATGTGAATCTGATCAACAGCATGTCAATTTCGTTGGTCGCGGCGCAACGCGCACAGGTCATTCTTCTAGTTATATATATTTCATACAACACTACCGTCATTTGTATTTCCTTGCAATTTCTCTCGCTATTGAAGATACTATACATTATATATAATTCACACACACACAAACATTAGTCATTTCACACTCATCATGGACGGAAAGTTAATAGAAGTGATGAAAAATAAACCATAGGGTGTCAAATTGCAAGGAAATACAAGTTTCATGGCGCAGTACAAAAAGTTTTTGAAATAAGGAAGCAAAGCGAAAAATGACTTAAACCACATGAAGGCAAATTGTAATTTACTCTAAAACATATAAACCGGATCCAACAAACTGACAACCATGTATTTTCATAAAATTACACTTTCACCCCTCATATGATCTTAATATCACTTCAGTCCTTTAACTTCTCCGCGTCAATCAGTTCACCGCCAAATCTGGGCATGACACCTCACTGCAACACTCTCTCCATGCTGGTAGAAGGGGTGGGCAGGGGCGGATCCAGCCCACATTTGTAGGTTCCCAGGAACCCAGTGTGTTTGGAAAAAACGGAAAAAAATTAGTGAGAACTTTGTAGAATTTAGAAACAATTAGTGAGAACTAAAGAGAATTGACCAAAAGTAACCCATTTGAATAAAATCCTACATCCGCCACTGGGTGTGGAACCCGCTCTCCCCGCGGGTAGTACGAGATCAACGATCGCATTCAAACACAACCACACTCCATTCTTTGGTAATCATTACCCGAAATGGTTTGCCGATTTGAAGGCCCGAGATACCGATGATGGTATACCTCATCAGGTACCTATACCAGGGTACCCGGGTACACCCTGCCCACCCTAATGTCGTATCACGCCTTTCATTTCCACATCATACCTTATTATGTAGCATTGTTATATAATAATAATCTACTATATATACGTGTATGAATTATATATAATGTATAGTATCCTTGGCTAAATTTATAGGAATACACACCAATCAACTTTTCATAGGTTTGTGGCAAATAACAAGATGGCCCAATCAGAATTTGGCAAGTGTGGAGTGACCAAATATATTGGCTTTCCCTTTATATTAATCTATAACTTGGTGGGGCTCAAAAGGGTTGATAATGTGTTTAACATAGTAGATCATCCAACATGATATATGTAAACAATTATAAAGGAAAAGAAATGATAATCCAAGGGGGTGCAAAGTATTATATATAATTCGGTGTTAGTTATAAGTTAATGGACATGGCGGTGAATAGGACAAAATCTACCAATAGTGGTGCAATCACGCTTTGCGAGTCATGACCAAACATGTCAAACTAGGGACCGAATGTGTCGTCGATTTGGTTACCAGCTATCAAATCAAGTACAAATAAATTACCTAGTTTTTAGACTAAGCGGTATGGGGCCGGCTTAGGCCCGGCGCCGGTCCCCCACACCGCCCCCCTCATCCCGTCCCGGCGTATCCGGCTGCCCACAGACGAAGTCGACGGGCCTTGATATCTCTCTCTCTCTTCTTTCTCTCTCCTCTCTCTCTCTTTCTCTCTCTAAATAATCAAATAAATTATATTTTTAATTATTTTTATAAATTATGTGGGCCCCATCCTCCACCCCCTCAAAATGCAAGGAGGCCCATCCTCCATGGGATGGTGATGTGGCGCCTACGTGGCGGCCCATCCTCATGGGGATGGGGCTCTCTATACCCTCTAGTCTTATTGAACCGCTCAGACTCAGCGGTCAATGTAGAAACTTAGTTCACCTTTTATAAAATATAATTACAAAATATATAATAACGAGACTCTTATTATTCATAGGAAATATCATAGTACAATACCGGTTGCAGTAACTAAATAAAAGGAATATAAAATATAATTATATATACCAATCTTGATTCAAGCTGCATCTCTGGTGGGTCATTCACGCGCACTTGATAGCATCTTAGACTCGAGTATTCATCATCTTGAGTCTTGAAAAATTACTCCTTGATTGCAACAAAGAACACACTAAAACGTTGACAATTTTGGTTGAGGCACGTGTTCAACACGCTTATCTTAAAACAGATTTCACGCCTCTACCAAAGACGACGTGTCTGTCTCCCAGGGTACAACAGCCGAAGCAGTTTGTACTGCCGGAGATGGAACCTCCACAGTTGAGTTTTTCATACGATAGGTAGGTGTTACCCTTTGAACCTTCGCTCATGAAATGCACTTAGCCCACTAGCTCTGAGTAGATCTCAATGTCTTTGAACTCGCCTTCCGTTTGTGTAGACGACAATACACTTCACACAACACTCTCCTTAGTCGGGTCATCTCCTCATAGTAGTGTCCAATAATGGTCGTTGAATACTTTCCTGGTTCTGCGAGAGCTCTAGGAATTGTGCCCTCAATTCCATTCAAAGCAACCACACTTCTCTCTAACATAGGTGATTCTCCTTAGATCATTAAAAGCATTGTGGTTATCCTGATTTATCCAAATCATTTACCACATATTATGCTTAGCCTCACTCTTTGTCACTGAATATCATAGGAATAGACTAGGACGTATTTAAACACCCTTTTTATATTTTGGGGGTATGTATAACCATATATACTAGCTTATGCATGTCATTTATGCCCCTACAGTGACCACCCTTAGGCATATGAGTTAGTTGTCCTATTGAACTTAGATCTTGGGATCTCCAGTCAACTAAGTTCGGTTTCCTTCACACACCCTTTTTCCATGGGCTTCAGTCTCATTCCACAACTTGATCTCTAATAAAACCTCAGGTTGTTGGATCCATAACATTAACAAATAACTTTGCGTATTTGAGACCAGTTGTCATGATGTGTTCTTAACTCGTAAGTTAATTTTGCCTATTGTCAACTTCTAAGACTATAACCTCAGTGACCATCTGAATCTGGTTATAATATATGTCTTTGTAAGATACGCGTATCATTTAAGGCAAACACATCTCCATTATGCACTACGACCTTTGTGTCCTCCAGTTAGTCGTCTGTTTGCAATGTTAGATTGGATTACAAAATCCTTATTACCAAACTTTTATGATACAAATGCAAGACACCCCTACATTTAAGCGTTATAGGATATCATCTAGATGGGGTAATGAAAACCGTTTCTACATACCATTATAGGGTTGTTTCTAAATGGATCCTCCCCCATATTTCTTGCCATTTGATCAACATTTCCGTAACTTCACTTATGACGACATACACATATGATTGAACAAGATCAACCTCATTGTATCAGTGAATTCAACTCATCTTGCATTAACTTACATAAGCTTCTGAGCTGACCAAAGCAACACATGCCATTGTCATAAGTTTATAACCAACTTAGAATAATTCTAATTTAACATCTAGAATAAGCCTAGACAATGAGTTCTCCTCTTTAGATTTTCGAACAAACTCTTCAAAAGTTACATGTCTTTTCCTTATAATAAATGAAATTCTCCCTCAACTTTGTTTGTATATAAATTCTTTTTGTGTTCATACACTTTTGAATGTTTAGAGTTAATTAGTCTCCATCAAGACCCATAATTAATCAAGTAGTAGTCTAGCATGCTTTAGACTACAATACTTTAGCATGTGAACTAAAGATGAATCATTCCGATTCTTCACAACCTTAAGGATATCATAATATCACTTTGCAACATTCATCCCTTGTTAAGACAAAATAATGAGACTTATTCATAATCCTAAAACATCAATATTTAGGAAGGTCTCACAAATTATTGTATATAGCACATAGCTAATTTTTATCATTCAATTAAGGAACATAACTTGTTTACCTTTGATCTCCAACGCTTTACCATTGACTCATAAGGACTTAAACATAAGTCTTAATCCAAGTCACTTGGCGAACACATTCATCACCGACAAGATGAATGCTCCTCGTCTACAATCACTATTATGTGTGAGATAGAGTCAACTAGATCGACACTCAACAACATGGCATTCATAATTTTGCCAATAGTGATTTGTACACATCTATTGTTATTCATTAGGAGATATGTATATCTAGGATGCTCTCCTAAACGAATATAAAATCTCCATATAGTTCTAACAACAATCAAGTGGTAGATGTATCTACGTATAGCTCACTCGGAACAAATCTCGCAAGATTTATCAAAGGTATACAATAACATATAGTACCTTTTCTTTCATACGTTAGAATTCACACTTGTGAATTTTCCAATCACTTCTAACGAAGTATGTCGACATGGATCTCGTTTGTGTATTTCATCTCAATACACTGAGTGCGTTTTTTCATTATTCTCTCATAATGTGGTTATACATTTGATGTTTCGTCTTTTACTTTTAGTCAATGCAACAACTCTCAATTTGTTGATGTCCAATTATGTTCATGTACTATCCGTTTAAAACCATATTCTTTTAAACAATGTATACTTAACGTTATAATTACTTTTAAAAAAATAATTTATACGTCACAAACATTAGTGATTTATTTCCTTGTAAAAACTTGCATGTGTTACCCGAATATATTGAACACAAAACAATAAAATACATTGGAAACTGAATCATAAGTGCCAAACACTTTTGAAATATAAACGGAAGCACAGACGATATGTAAACATCAAATATCAAAGTGTTTTTATCTTCAACACTTTATAATCTGACCAAAATTTTCTCAACGATATCGTCCCATGACATGTCTAGAGGTACTCCCTCAGTAAGACTCCATGCAATTGTAAGCACAAGTTCCCCATTTCATCTTAAAACTTTAAACTTGGACAATTCTGCTCAAAACAACACCAAGCTGTTACAAAGGCTACATTTAAGTAGTAAAGTTGAACAACTAAATTTGTTCATAACAACACCAAGTTGTTTTCCACCAAATAGTATCCACGATATTGTTACTTTGTTCAACAAATGCTACTTCTAGCAAGAGTAGCAAACCATTTGAATTATGAAAACTATGCAAAACTTTGTTTTAAAATCATTTTAAAATATTTCCTTAGTTTTACAATGTACAATATTAATAATATCAATTAAAGTTTATCAAAACCCAAAATATCAAACGGTTTTATATTGTTTAGTCTTACTACGCATGTACTAAACGTTTTCTAACACGCATGTTGAAAAAAAAAACATAACGAGCACTTTATAGAATCGAACGATTACATAAAACGTTTTCTATCTCATCAAGTTAGGCACATAGCCTACTTTTAATACAAGAGACATGTGGTGGAGAAGAGTCTCACTTAATTAGAGATTTTATTAGAGACATAAACTCTAATACAAACTAATAAATTGACATAAAACTCTACTCAAGAGTTTATCTTCCATATGAAGAGTCTAGTAAATAATTTTTAATTTCATTAAATTCATATAAATAACAACACCATCACTTTATGGTGATTTAATTCTTGAATCCAATCAAACAATTAACTTCAACTTCAATGTATGACCTTTTATTTATAAACCATACAAAGCATAATATAAGTGTTTATATTCATTAAATCAACGCTACAACAAATTACTTATATAAAATGTTTACATAAAACATTTCAAAGCATTTGTATTTTAACCATTTTTAACAATCATGTTAAAATGAAAGAATTTTTTATGCTCACATTAGAAATATTAACATTTCCATAAAATGTTAATTCGACTTGCTATAAACACATATATGGTTCAAATAAATAAGTCATTTCAATACACAATAAACAATTAAAAAAATTGCTTCCTGTTGGGATTGAACCCTATCAGAGGAACAGATAATTAAAGCCAAAACTGGATCAGAGCAGTGGATCCAGAATAAGCAGATGTTTACATACAAATCTCTCTCCTTGAAAGTGGTTTCATATCTGCTGACCTCCTATCTGCTGATCTTACTAAATGCTGACCTACAACTGCTGTCTTGCATCTACTGCCAAATGTCAAAGACTGATGGAAGACCAAAGCCCTGCTGATTCAATCTACTGCCTTGAAGTCTAGTACTGCTGATCCGGACAAGCACTGCTGGGTTCACAGCAGTGGAAGGATACAGCAGCTGTTTAAGTCTTTTTATGTAATGAAATGTAATAGCAGTAGTTAGTACATCAGTGTTTGTATTGATCAGAGGTTAGAGTTTGTTAGGAGGTTAGATGTCACTTTCATGGTGATGTCAGCTAAAGATGCTCAGTGGTTTGCTAGTGCCTATAAATAGTTCAGTACTTTGTACTGTTCTATTAGCTCTTGCAATACCGTTTTCTTTGCACGAACAAACGCTGAGCTCTGGCTGAGGGGGAGTTTGTATTCAAGCATTACTTGTAATCGTTGTTGAAAGATAATTCAATCATTCGGTTCCTTGTTAAAAATGTCTTGATTAAAGCATTTTTCTCGTTTGATTGTATGCAAAGTTTGTTTCCATATTAATTCTGCTGCACAACTCTTTCATTTCCATCTTAAGTTCAAACGAAAATACAATCAGAAACAAACTCAGATCCAACAATTGGTATCAGAGCTTGGACAGTCAAATTTGATTTAACAATCATTTTGACATAAAAAGTTCGGCTCATAATAGTTGATACTGATCGTTTGTTCGTCCGTTGAAAAACAGAGCAAGGATTAATCACCATTAAAGTTGATTTCTCAGTGTCTATAAAACAACAAGAATGACGTCACAATCTCAAGATGATAAAAACAACATCGGCTCACTTTTTAAACCACCTATGCTAAAAAGAAATGAGTACAACATCTGGCAGAGAAGGATGGGTCACATCCTTGCTCAACAAAGCACAGGTTGTTGGAGGTCTGTCATTTATGGTCCCCATGTTCCTTCAGTGCCAAGCGCTGAAGATGCTAAAAAGTTCATTCCAAAACCAGTTGAGAATTATACCGAAACCGACTTTCAAAAGATCGAACTAGATGCTAAAGAGTTTAGCATCATAGCATCAGCGCTGCCCAATGAGATATATGCTGGACTGTTACACTGTAACAGTGCCAAAGAGTTATGGGACGCACTTAAGGAACAGTTTGGGGGAACCGAAGAAGTCATAGAAAACAATAGGGAAATCCTGAACCAACAGTATGAAACATTTTGTTATGTTAAAGAGTCAATACAGGAGGGGGTTGAAACTGAGGAGGAACAGCTGAGCATTGAAACAGTGGATGAGGTGACTGAAGCAGTGGTTACTGCTGTGGCTGGTGAACTACTATTGGGAGAAAGTTCAGGTACCCTGATTGAACCAATGACAGATCCATGGTCCGAAGAGGACAAAGAAGAAGAAAAGGCTGGTGAAAAGAAAGTGAAAGCTGATGATGAGGAAGATCATCAATGTGATTGTGCAATGATGGCAGCTGCCAAGGTATCTCCTCAAGTTCTTGAAAAACTGTGTTCTGACAATTGCATAATTGCTTTTGCTAACATCAAAGAGGTGAATGAAAACCTTCGGGATAAAATCTTGACTGATGAGGTTAAATTTGAAAAGTCTCTAAAAGAGCTTAAAAACAAATTGACTGAAAAAGAAAAAGAGATCAGCTGTCTGAAAGAAGAGCAAAGCATAACCAAAACCCAACTTCAAACTATGGTAGAAAAATATCAAGTTTGCAAAAAGGAGCTGGAATCCACCCAGATTACTTGTGAAAGATGGGTGGAATCCTGCAGAGGATATGAGGTGATGCTTGCTAAACAGATTGAGAGTAATGTGAAATTTGGGGTTGGGTATAGAAAATATGATGATGAATGCATTACTTGTGAAAAATCTGTTCAAAACACTGCTGAAAACACTGATGTAACCACTGAGTTCATCCCCACAAACAAGAATGGCCAAGAAGTGAAAATCACTGACAAACTTGGTAACAAAATCACACTTGGCAGAACAAGGAGTTCCTCTACTTTTGAAGAACTTGAAAAATACCAGTTTAAACCCACTTGGTCTGACGAGTGTGATATTCTTGAAAATTTCAAGCCAATGGACTTTACATCAACTGATGGTGTTAAAGCTCCAAAAGCTAAAGTCATACCTCTCAAAGACATCCCAGCAGTGGTTAAAACCTCTGCTGCAAAGGAGTCTGAAAAGAGAAAGAAGAAAGAAAAAATTGATAACTTGTTTTGTGAATTCTGTGAGAAAAGGAATCATCTAACAAAAGATTGTTTCCACTTGAAAGCTTATGATTTAAACAGAACAAGTGTCATTGTTTCAGCAGAAAGTTGCATTGTTTGTGGTAAAACAAACCACAAAACTCAAGCATGTGTGTATCTCAAAAACTTTGATGTGAAAAAGAATGAGTACATGGCTAAAACATCCTTGAGTCCATCATCATCATCATCATCTGTCAAGTTCACCAAGAAACAACCACTGTTTGTGCCAGTTCAAACAGCTGTCACAAAACAGCTGAACCAAACATCTGTCAAGAGAGATGTTCAGGTTACTGATGCACCCCCTGCTAATCAATTCAGAAAAGGCAAGGAAAAACAGTCTTACCAAAGGATTCCACACGTTTATGAGGCCTACAAAAGGCCCTCTAAACCCAAAGTGAACAGGCATCCTTTTGGTTACCAGCAGGTGATTGGTCAGGACCCACAACAGTGGTTAGAGAAACATTGTCCTAGAACAGTCCAAACCCCTGACCTAACCACTGTTCATCATTCTGCATCCATCCCAGACACTGTTGAGACCCCATCCAAAGCCTTGTTGGCTTTGGAGACCTTGATGAACTAATCCTTTTACTTCATGTGCAGGGAGCTTCTGCATGCTTTGATAGTCTTTGGTATGTAGATAGTGGAGGCTCCAGGCACATGACAGGATGTAAAGCCCTCCTCAAAGACTTTGGATGTCTGTTCTCAGAGTGTCCCAGAGCTGATGCATGTCTGTTCTCAGCTGCCTCTAACAAAGAGACAGAACTTTGGCACAGAAGGCTGGGGCACACAAATCTTAAAACAATCACAGAAATTTCAAAAAATGGTTTGGTGAGAGGCCTACCACAAAAATTGTTTTCATGTCCTGAACATTGCATTTCCTGTTTAAAAGGAAAACAACATAAAAGTTCTTACAAGTCCATTGAAGAGTCCAAAACAACCCAGTGTTTGCAAATGCTACACATGGATTTGTTTGGCCCAGTTCAAGTCATGAGCCTCAAGAAGAAAAGATATTGTTTGGTTATTGTTGATGACTTTTCTAGGTTTACATGGACTTTCTTTTTACACTCAAAAGATGAGACTGCAGGCATTTTGCAAGACTTTGTAACACAGGTTGAAAAAGCAATTTGACCTTCCAGTGAAAAACTTTAGGAGTGACAATGGCACAGAATTTAAAAATAAGGAGTTGGATGCCTTCTGTGTGAAGAAAGGGATTGTAAGGCAGTACAGCATCCCTAGAACACCAGAGCAGAATGGGGTAGTGGAAAGGAAGAACAGAACTCTGATTGAGGCTGCCAGAACCATGCTTGCAGATTCAGGTTTGCCACTAACTTTATGGGCAGAGGCAGTAAACACTGCCTGCTATGTCCAGAACAGAGTTTTAATAAACCCTAGGCACATAAAGACTGCTTATGAAATTCTGTATAAAATCAAACCACTGATCTCATATTTCAAGGTGTTTGGCTGCCCATGCTTTATTTTGAACTTAAAAGATTCCATTTCAAAATTTGCAGCCAACATTGATTGTGGTTATCATTTGGGATACTCAACCACTGCCAAGGCCTACAAAGTGTTCAATACACGGACCAAGGTAGTGGAGGAGACTTTGAATGTAAAGTTCAATGAACTTTCATCAATGAAAATCCCAGCAAACCCTGCAGATTTGTTTGATCTTGAAAAAATTACTTTTGAAAATACTGCTGTCAAGACTAACAGTGCAGGTCCATCAGAGGATACAACACCAGACTATGGGTATGAAATCATCATTCCTCAAAGGTCTGCCACAAAGGGAAAAGCACCAGCTGTTCAAAACAGTTGTCAAAGCTCAACCACTGCTACCTCAACAGTTGTTGACCAAAGTAGCCCATCAACCACTGCTTCCACATCCTCCAACACTGCTGATAAAAGTCCTCAAACAGTGGATAAAAGTCAGCAGTTGTCCACTTCATTACCTCCTATTCCACCACCTTTTGAAGCCACTGCTGGATCATCAAAGTCCCCAGCAGTGGTTAGCTCAGATGATACACATTTGCAGCCTTCACCAACTAATGCCATCATACCATACCAAGGAGATTTAATCTTCTTGAGATCTCATCCACCTGATCAAATCATTGGCAACATAAATGAAGGGGTGCTCACAAGAAGCCAAACCCAAAACATTTGTCTTTTTGCTGGTTTTCTATCACTCCATCAGCCAGTCAAGTACCAAGAGGCACTGAAAGACAACAGCTGGGTAGAAGCCATGCAAGAGGAGCTCCAACAGTTTAAAAGACAACAAGTATGGGAGCTTGTACCACTGCCAGAAGAGGTTAGTCCCATTGGCACAAAGTGGGTCTTCAAGAACAAAACTGATGAAAGGGGTATTGTTGTCAAGAATAAAGCCAGGCTTGTGGATCAAGGCTATAGACAGGAAGAGGGGATTGATTATGATGAAACATTTGCTCCTGTTGCAAGATTGGAAGCCATTAGACTGTTCCTGGCCTTTGCTGTCAACCACAATATGAAGGTGTTTCAAATGGATATCAAAAGTGCTTTCCTCTATGGTACAATTCAAGAAGAGGTGTATATTTGTCAACCTCCAGGTTTTGAGGATCCATTTTATCCAGATCATGTCTACAGGCTAAACAAAGCCTTGTATGGCCTGAAACAAGCACCAAGGGCCTGGTATGAAACTCTTTCCAACTTCCTACTCTCAAATGGTTTCAAAAGAGGTACCATTGATAAAACATTGTTTTTAAAATAGAGAGGGAAGGATTTAATGATTGTCCAGATTTATGTGGATGACATTATTTTTGGAAGCACATGTAACTCAATGTGTGAAGAGTTTAGAGAACTCATGACAGCTGAGTTTGAAATGAGTGCAATGGGTGAGCTGCAATGCTTTCTTGGTCTCCAAGTACAGCAATTGCAAAATGGAACTTTCATTCATCAAAGCAAATATGCTAAAGAACTTTTAACCAAATTTGATATGAATGATTGTAAACCATGCAGCACACCCATGGCAACAAATAAGCTGGTCATGTCTGATGAAAAGGATGAGCTGATTGACCAAACACTTTATAGAAGCATGATTGGGTCTTTATTGTACCTAACTGCATCTAGACCAGATATCATGTTTGCAACATGTGTCTGTGCAAGAAGTCAATCAGCTCCCAGAAAATCAAATCTCATGGCTGTAAAAAGGATCTTCAGATACATTAAAGGTGCTCCCACACTTGGTATCTGGTATCCAGCTAATGGGAACATCAAGCTTTCAGGTTTTTCAGACAGTGACTTTGCTGGATGTCACACCACAAGGAAGTCCACACCAGGAGGGTGCCAGTTTCTAGGTGATTGCTTAGTTTCATGGCAAAGCAAAAAGCAAGCAGCTATTTCAACATCCACTGCTGAAGCTGAATACATTGCTGCTGCAAGCTGTACAGCCCAACTCCTGTGGCTTCAAAATCAGTTGCTGGATTTTGGTATCACTGCCTTAAAGACACCACTCATGTTGGACAGTCAGGCAGCAGAAAATATCATCAAAAATCCAGTTTCCCATTCAACCACTAAACACATCGACATCAGACATCACTTTGTGAGGGATTGCTATGAAAAAGGTTTGATTTCTCTGCATCATGTCCCAACTAAAGACCAGTTGGCTGATGTGCTCACAAAAGCACTTGATACAACCACTTTTGAAAGCTTGGTCTCTAGGATTGGGATGCTGAACATGGAATAACAAGCAACATCTTGTTTTTCTATAAATAAAATCAACAAAATGATTTCAGAAAATCAAAACTCCATCCTTAAAAATAGCTAAAAATGAAATTTTTCATTAAAATCCTTAAAAGTCTGCCATAACCACTGATTGTTCAAAAGTCTGCTCTACTTCAAAAGTCTGTCCACTGCTGAAAGTCATCCCCTGTTCTCTCATTCCTTTGATAAACTCTGCTGATCAAAAGCAGTGTCTTATCCACTGATAGGCTATCCACTGATAGTAAAAATCATCCACTGCTTTCATACCACTGCCTTCTTCAGTCACTTTCACAAAAGTACTGTCCTTCACTTTCACCAGGGGTTGTCACGTGGGCAGTACATAGTGGTCAGACCTTTTGTAATGCCTGCCACCTCAGCATTCACTTTCTTCCCCTATAAAATCCCCCATTCACCACCAAAATAGGGTTTTACTGTCGAATTGAATTCTCAAAAATTCTCTTCTCAAAGCGGGTTTTCATCTCATTTCTTCACAAATTTCTTCGATCATCATCTTCAAAATGACAAAATCGAAGTCATCTTCAAAACCCTCATCCAAATCTTCATCGAAAACAGCCTCTCAAAAGGCAATCTCCACTGAAATTCCACATAAACCATCTCACAATCTCCTGGGTCTTCTCACAAAACCAGGAACCACAAATGTTTTCGATTCCATCATTGACATCATGGCAAAATCAAAGTATAAAACTTTGTTTACTACCGATGCACCAATCTACTTGGCAACCCAAAGAGAGTTCTGGAAGAATGCAACCCTTGAAAAACAAGGAGACACTGCAACCACCATAAACTCATCTATAAAGGGTAAAGCTGTCCAAATCACGCCACAATCCATTTCAGAGGTCTTTCAACTCGATGATCAAGAAGGTAAAATTTCTTTCACTAAAAACGAGTTGCAAACTGACTTCATTGAAAGAGGGTATGAAGCCACAATGATGAAGAAAATTACCTTAGAAAAAGGTTATTTTCCTTCCGCAACCAGGTTTTTATTTCATACCCTCCTACTATGTGTTTCAAACAAAACCACTTCTTTCAATGAAATCCCTTTAAAGATTCAAAATCTGGGATATGCAATTCTTCAAGGAGAAATTTTTAACTATTCTCGGGAAATTTTTAAAGATTTGGTTAATAATGTTGAAACAAAATCATTCTTACTGTTTCCAAGGTTTTTAAGTTACTATTTTGAAAAGAAATTCAGTAAGGATGATTTAGCTGTAATAAACCAAGGTGATTCCATTCAAATAAACAGTTTAACAACTGAAACCTTTTCAAAAATGTTAGCACCTTGCAAAACACAAGCAGAGGTGCCTGAGCAGATTTTAGCAGTTACAACTGCTCCTCAGGTATCTGCTGCTGAGCCCACTGCTCAAGGTGATCAAAGCAGCAGACCAACTGTTTTGAAACCCACACCTACAATCCACAAAAATCCACACAAAAAGAAAAATCAAAAACCCCCCAAACCAATAAAAAAAGGCAACTCTGGAGGATGAGATACCAGAGCAAATGCCTGTGACAACACAAAAGTCACAAGAAACCACTGCTGCTTCTTCCTCACAGCAGTTGGTACAAATATCTCAACCCATAACCGAAACTCCTCCTGCTTCTTCACAAAAAGAACAGGTTGTACAAATAGGGTCTCCACATCATGATGCTCTGGAAACACTTGTTTATATCATCCACAGCTCAATACCCGGGGCAAATCCATTTTCTACACCACCCATCACATCCACAATTTCCTCACCAACTAAACTGCTGTTGGATGCAATTGATTTGAACCAGGCATTAACCAGTCCTTCTCAATCACCTATCAATGAGAATATACCTCAACAACTGACTGGGCCTGATGTATCAATCTTTGTTAACCCACCAACACAACCTGAGGAGGTTACACCCCTTGAGTTACAAATAACTCTTGGTGGTAGTCCAAGTGAAGCAGCCACTACAACTGTTGAACCCACTGGTTTACAGTTGGACAGTGGTTACATTAATAAGACTTCCTTGGAGGCAATTCCTTACATAGCACCTCTGCCAACCACCAGTGGATTTATTTATCCTACTGGAAACTTCAAAAGGTTGTCAAGTGTTGAAGGAAGAAGACCCCAGTACCAAGAAAAAGGGGCATCAGTGGTTAATGTTTGGAGTATACTCCCTACATCTACCACTGATAAAACCACTGCTAGTGGGAAATCAGATGATCCCATTAACTTGGGTGATGGTTTAAAGTACCAGAAATTGACGGATCGTATTGAAAAACTTGATAACTCTGTTGCAGAACTTAAAGATATGCTACAACAGGTGTTACAAGTTCAAAAGGTACAATCAACTGCTATTCCATCTCAAGCACCTGCTCCACAAAGGGCACCTGCTACAAATGAGCTCTGGAATTTGTTTCAACCTTTTCTCCATCAACAAGCACAATTAGCAAATCAGCAACATGAAAAACATGTCCAACAGCTGAGAAATGCAATGGAGTCAGGGTTCAAGAACACTCAGGCTGATCTAAAGGTTCTCAAAACTCAGATCCTGCACACCACTGGCACTGCTCCTCCAACAGTACTTTTCATTGATCAACTCCCAGACGATAATGCCAAAAATGGGGAGAAAATTCAGGAGTGGAAGAAGAAAGGAATAGATGATGGTCTCTACATTGAACCTGAAAAGGATGCTATGACCAGAAAAATTCCTGTGCCAGATGGTAGTAAAAAGGTTGATGCGACTCAAGAAGCACTTGATGAAGGAGTAGCAAGTGTAAAAAGAGATAGAATGGCAAAGGATATCTCAAGATGGAATGAGGAGAAAAAAGCTTTCATGGAACTGTATGAGCAAGGTTGTTCTGGATCAAAGGATTCCAAAAATCCAAAGATAAAAAGGAAACCTAAGTCCATCCCATCCAGATTTCAAAAGCCTCCAAAACCACCATCCAAAAGCCATCTGCATCAAACCTCCATCCAAACAGCTGTTGTAACTCCTGTTGTATCAACTACTGCTGGTACTTCAGTGGTTTCAACATCTGCTCCCACTTCAACACACACCACTTCAAAATACACCAAATCCATTGCTTCACCATCATCTCCACCTGCTGACAAAAAGCAGAAGACAACAGATGTTATAACATCTGATGTAATGACAACAGTGGTTGAAACACCAGTTGTTTCAACAGCTGTTAGTCAATCACTAACCACTGCCATACAATCTACCACCACTGATCCACCCAAAACATCATCTGCTTCTTCTAAAACAAAAAGGAGAAGGATTTATATATCAGATGATGATTCACCTTCACCACCACCAACATCTTCAAAATCCCTATCACTTGTCACAATTCCCAAACCCATACCTCTCTCTTCAGCTCAAACTTTAAAACCATTACCTCCTGCTGGTGTCTCATTTCCTCTAGAACTCATTGCAGTCAGGGAAGAAATCAAATCCTTCTACTATGAGGACGACCCAGCTAAAAGGAGCTTGCCATCAGTTGCAGAATATCCCAGGGCTAACAATATTGAAGAATACTTGAAACTCAAGGCCAAGCAAGCAGAGGATATTGCACTAAAAAACAGAAGAGGGAAATCTGATAGAGAATTTCAACAAAACTATCAGTTTCTACTCTCACAGGTCAATGCTATGGAGCGATTTGCTAAAAATGTATGTCAGCAAATTTCAGTAAGGGCAGACGAGTCCTTGAGAAAAGACTACATTGAGAGTATCATGACCTACAAGAAATACAAGGGGGAGAAACACATGTACAAGAACTGGACCATTCCTGAGTTTGAAAAAGAAGCAGCCAGGATTCAAGACATGATAAAAAATAAGGTCAAGCAGACTCCTCCTGAAAAATTCAAGCAATTTGAAGCTGAGAAGATGTTAGAGTTGAGGAGAATGAAAGAGGGGCTGATTGCAGCTGATTATGGGTCAAAGAACTCTGTGACAAAGTGGGGAGAAGATAGAGTCAGGGCAACCTATAAAAGATTAGAGGAACTTCGAAAGAAAGATCCAAGAGTTCCACAAAAGCCTGACTACTCCAAAGCAGAGGTCTCAAAAAGACCACCAAAGCTGCAAGCTAAAAGAACCACTGCTCCAGCTGGTGCTGCCATCTACAAAAGAAGGAGCAAAAACCAGTTGAGTATGGAAACAATTCAAGATCTATTAGCCGGAGATGCTATTGTAAAAGCAGGCACGAAAGTAATGATAAAAGAAGATCTTGAATTGGAACAATCTGCAAGTGCTGCTCAGCCAGCTATGAATAGGCTAGCCTCACCAAATACTCCTGCAAATAAACATCTCCCAAGAAACCCACCAGGCTCAAAAATACAAAAGTGGGAAACTGACAAACAGACCTGCGTATTGACTTTGCTCAGGTCTGGTGGAGAAGTGGAGAAAATATCAAGGGAACAAGCTCTTGGCCTGAGACTTGAAGATTTGCAGGATCTCCTTGATCTTCCACTTAGCAGGGATGATGAAGATACAGATGCCCTAGACTTTGAATTACAATTTAAAGGCCAGATAAGGGAACTGTTGATGAGGCAATAAAGATATCCACAATAATGAAGAGTTTTGGCATTATCTGTTCCAGGGGGAGATTGTTGGGATTGAACCCTATCAGAGGAACAGATAATTAAAGCCAAAACTGGATCAGAGCAGTGGATCCAGAATAAGCAGATGTTTACATACAAATCTCTCTCCTTGAAAGTGGTTTCATATCTGCTGACCTCCTATCTGTTGATCTTACTAAATGCTGACCTACAACTGCTGTCTTGCATCTACTGCCAAATGTCAAAGACTGATGGAAGACCAAAGCCCTGCTGATTCAATCTACTGCCTTGAAGTCTAGTACTGCTGATCCGGACAAGCACTGCTGGGTTCACAGCAGTGGAAGGATACAGCAGCTGTTTAAGTCTTTTTATGTAATGAAATGTAATAGCAGTAGTTAGTACATCAGTGTTTGTATTGATCAGAGGTTAGAGTTTGTTAGGAGGTTAGATGTCACTTTCATGGTGATGTCAGCTAAAGATGCTCAGTGGTTTGCTAGTGCCTATAAATAGTTCAGTACTTTGTACTGTTCTATTAGCTCTTGCAATACCGTTTTCTTTGCACGAACAAACGTTGAGCTCTGGCTGAGGGGGAGTTTGTATTCAAGCATTACTTGTAATCGTTGTTGAAAGATAATTCAATCATTCGGTTCCTTGTTAAAAATGTCTTGATTAAAGCATTTCTCTCGTTTGATTGTATGCAAAGTTTGTTTCCATATTAATTCCGCTGCACAACTCTTTCATTTCCATCTTAAGTTCAAACGAAAATACAATCAGAAACAAACTCAGATCCAACACTTCCGTTAATTCGACTTGCTATAAACACATATATGGTTCAAATAAACAAGTCATCTCAATACACAATAAACAATTAAAAAAATTGATTCCAAACTAACGCTTTCCATGAACGTTTCTAACACACATGCTAGAAGACAAATGATTACAAAAATCATTATAGGTCTTATAAACTTTTTTTTAACACTCATTCTTTAAATCATATTATATATATAATATGATCATTTCTAACAAGCATGTTAGAACATGAAAACGTTTACAAAAACATATTGTTTATAAAAATAAAGTTGGTCTAACGCACAAGTTGGAGAATTTAACGTTTACAAAAAACGTATGGTTTACACTAATAAACCCGATCTAACACAAATGTTAGAAAAATTAACGATTCCAAAATCGTTTCAAAAACCAAACGGTTGAACCAAAACTATTCATTTTGTACCACAGTATAGGATTTAAGATGGTATCTCAATCTCAATAAATCCAAATACAACAAGTTGTACTACATACATATTTCCAAAAAAAAACATTTATAAGATCATAATGTCTAATATATATATATATATATATATTTTATTATAAATCCTTTCGTGAGCCCAAAAAATATATATATATATTTTTTATAAGATCATAATGTCTAAAAAATTATAAATCCTTTCATGAGACCAAAAAATTATAAATCCTTTCGTGAGCCCAAAAAATATATAAGATCATAATGTCTAAATATATATATATATATATATATATATATATATATATATATATTATAAGTTATAAGGTTTTAAGATTGTAGCAACAATCTTACAAAATCTGTTTTAAGTTTGTAGGAACTCGGTTTACCTTTTATAAAATATAATTACAAAATATATAATAACGAGACTCTCATTATTCATAGGAAATATCATAGTACAATACTGGTTGCAGTAACTAAATAAAAGGAATATAAAATATAATTAAAATATAAAACTAAACAGTGCCTAAACGTGAGGATAGAGGAGTGGCGAGTAGCTTTAGAGGGCAAGGGCCTAAGGATTAGTCGATCTAAGACTGAGTATCTACATTGTGATTTCAGCGGTGTAGCCTTGGATGATGAAACCCAAATCACCATTGAGGATCAATTGGTTCCGCAGGTAACTAGATTTAAGTATCTGGGGGCGTTTGTGCAAAGAAATGGTGGCATAGATAGTGATGTAACCCACCGCATACAGGCTAGTTGGTGTAGATGGAGGGCAGCCAGTGGGGTATTGTGCGATAGGAGGTTCCCAACTAAACTAAAGGGGAAATTTTACAGGGTAGCAGTTAGGCCAGCTATGCTATATGGAACAGACTGTTGGGCTATCAAGAAGACACAAGCGCGTAAGATGGAGGTAGCAGAGATGAGGATGTTGAGGTGGATGTGTGGACACACGAGGTTAGATCGGATAAGAAATGAGGTTTTTAGGGAAAGACTAGGAGTGGCTAGTATATCAGAGAAGATTAAGGAGGGGAGATTGAGATGGTTTGGGCATGTGACGCGGAGGGAAGCGACGGCACCAGTTAGAGTAGTGGAAACTCTTAATGTGGAGGGGAGGAGAGGAAGAGGCAGACCGAAACTGACATGGGATGAGCAGATTAGGCATGATTTACTAGAGTTGCACCTTTCGGAGGACATGGTCCATGATAGGACTTCGTGGAGGCGTAGGATTAGGGTTAAGGACTTCTAGAGGATATTGCAGTAAGGTCTTAGGTGCTTTTCAGGGATGTAGGTTTTTCTTATTTTTTTTAAGGGACTTTTCCGGTGATTGCCTTAATATGCTATTATACTTGATGTACATTGTGTCTATGCCTAATTGATGTTGCATGCTATTATACATAATTTAAATTACATTATAATGTGCCACTCATATCACTTTCTTGGTATGGATGACTTCCTTTTTCTGTATCATTCCTATATTCTTTGACTTGATGTGTCGGTTTGCTGTTCGTTTTCGAGCCGGGGGTCTCTCTGGAAGCAGCCTCTCTATCCATATGGATAGAGGCAAGGTCTGTCTACATCCCACCCTCCCCAGACCCTATAAATAGCTCTGCGATTTGTGGGACTTACTGGGTATGGTTGTTGTTGTTGTTGTAATTATATATACCAATCTTGATTCAAGCCGCATCTCTGGTGGGTCATTCACGCGCACTTGATAGCATCTTAGACTCGAGTATTCATCATCTTGAGTCTTGAAAAATTACTCCTTGACTGCGATAAAGAACACACTAAAACGTTGACGATTTTGGTTGAGGCACGTGTTCAACACGCTTCTCTTAAAACAGATTTCACGCCTCTATCAAAGACGACGCGTCTGTCTCCCAGGGTAAAACAACCAAAGTAGTTTGTACTGCCGGAGATGGCCATGCGACTGAGGTTACACCGGATAAAATTATAGTGTTAGAACTTGTGAAAAATTATGGAAAATTATGATACGAAGGCGATGAAATCGTATAAAGAAAACATATCTCTCTAAGTACCCAACACATGAGTCTTCAAGTATTTCATCTTTTCTAAGAAATCATCATGTATTTATGAATTTTCCTTATATCATATCTCTTGTATTTCTCTAGTGTACTTTTCATATGAGGCACATAGTATCCTAAATATCCAAGAGTCTTTTCAAAGAGTTAAGAGTCTCAATAATTATATACTAAAACTCTAATAAAACCCATCAAATGTCATCAAGAATTTCACCATATGAAGAGTTAAGAGTCTCAATAATTAACTCTAATAAAACCCATCAAATGTAATCATTAAAACTCTACATAAGAGTTTCGCTATATGAAGAGTTTAATTAGTAATTATAATTTCACTTAATTATAAATTAACTAAATATCCATTCACTAATTTTCCAGCACGTCAATACTTGTGGAACCTAACTAATATTGTCTTCTCCCTTTACTGGTTGACCGGTTTATAAGACCGGGTCTTCTAATTAAAATACATAGTTTTGATTTTCAAAACATTGTATATAACATATAACATACATACATACATGATCTCTTGTGAGTATTTAATTGTATAGTCTTTATAGGTTGATTAGTAAAGTAGGAATTTTCATAAAACTTGGTGGCATAGAGCACCATTTGCCTTTCCTCTATGATATCATATTCCCTCTGTTCATTATTGGTACACCATTGTGACTTTATGGTACACGGCACAGATTATGCAATATGTCATTGTCTTTTCTTTAAAAGATGAAATAAAAATGTATTTTTTATAGAAGCAAAAATATTCTTTTGTACAATAACCATATGCTATCGGTCCTCATTTCATGCATTTGCCTTTTTAAAATACCAAACCAAAAATAGCTTACTTGAGTTAGAGTTACGTGTTAAGTTATAGTCCATTACAACAATGGGATAAATTCCTAGAATGGATTAATGGAACAATTGAGGCATTACTTTAATCACCACTATCAAAACATAATCCCACTACTAAGACCATGCGTAGTGGTTAACTCAATAATGCCCCTACCATGGGGCGTTTTCTGCAGTCCAGTCAGCATGGGGGCATTATTGGGCGTTATTGCAAAAGTGTCATAGTGGGAATAATGCCCAATAACGCCCCTTCCAATCATTACACAATTATTTTTTTAATTAAAAACTTAAAATACTTTATTAAATTAAAAAAAAAAATACAATACTAGAAATAAAAAAACCTATTCAAAGTAAAAAAAAAAACTAATTAAAACTTTAGGGACTGAAATGCAAAACTAAGTAAACAAATTACATTTCCAAAATCTAATTAAAACTGTAGGGACTGAAATGCAAAATCCTTTTTAAAGACTAATCAAAATGCAGGGACTAAAATGAAAAAGCTTCTTCTTCTTCTTCCTTTCACCCACAAGAACAACCTGCAACTTTTTTTTAAACCACCTTCAATTAAAACTAACTAAAACTAATTTCCTTTGTTTTTTTAATTAAAACTAAGTATACACACATGGCAATGTTCAATTGGGCAAAGAAATATAGTTCCGGCGTTTTTCAAATCAAGCAAATCGAATTTTTTTTCCCCAAAAATGCCCGATAACGCCGGTATGTAATGGGATAGGGGCGTGATTCGGCGTTTTTTTTTTAATTTAAAAAAAAACGCCCCACTACACATGGTCTAATAGGTTTTTATTGGAATATTAAACGGATTTGAATATTTCTAAAACATCTTACCCAATGACCAAAATAGCAAAATATTTTTTTCTTCTCATGTAGTATTTTTGCTTGTTTTGTATCAATTTTTTTCTTTATCATATTATGTTATATTGTGGTACATTCACAAATGATTATATAAATATCTACACCATGTCTCCCCACTTTGTGGCCTAGTGGTAGGAGGTTTGGATTTTCCAATAGAAACTAAAGTTCAATTCCCACTTGTGCTATATTATGGTGGATACAGGCAATAAATGATTCGGACTAGGCCTTGTGTGAGATTGCAATTCAATTCTTGAGTCCAACCGGGTTTTCGTCCCACCGTGCGTCACGCCAGAGAGTTTTGCTCTTGTGGTGGCACAACGACTGTCAAGTGGTAGTCGGCGGTATGGTTTCCTGGGGGAACGCCAAAAAAATCAAACTTTGAAGCCGGTGTAGACCCGGTTAAGACAACATAGTCTGGTCAGAGTAGTTAATACGTAGCTCTCCGATTTAAAGAGTGTGATAACCTTATACATGAAGTTCATAGTTCAATATATATATATATATATATATGGGAACGCTAAAATGAGAACCACCTCGAGTTGTAAGAACCGCGAGAACTACACCGTAGGGGGCGCGGTGGACCAATTTTTTTTTTCATAAACGTAGATGCATGTATAAAAACAACATTTGTAAAAAAAAATTCAGAAAAAAATGTCGTGTGTGTAGTTTTGAGCGCCACAAGTTTGTGTTTACGGGACCCGTAAATATGGCCGGAAAATTTACGGTACCCGTAAATGCACACTTGAGGTGCTCAAAAACTTTTTTTTTCGAATTTTTTTTTTACAAATGTTGTTTTTATACATGTATCTACGTTTATGAAAAAAAAATTTGGTCCACCTCGTCCCGTACGGTGTAGTTCTCGCGGTTCTTACAACTCGAGGTGGTTCTCATTTTAGCGTGATCCTATATATATATATATAGGACAAAGATCCGTTAGGAACCACCCTTTATTGCGAGAACCGCGAGAACCAGTGTGAACACAAACAGTAATTCCTAAAAAAATCTAAAAAGCACCCAAATTTTTTATATTTTTTTACTATTTTTTTGGAAAAATCGCTATATTTTGTTAATAAAAAAAATAAAAAAAATTTCAAAAAAAATCGAGTAACAGTTATCCATGCACATGTGCATATGTATCATTTCTTTGTCAAATTCCGTAATTCATTACAAATAATAGTCAATTGCACTTTCATTTACACTACCACGTGTAATACACTATTTTTTACGTTAACAATGTTAGAAATGCACATGTGCATCTATATGTATCAACATGAAATAAGGTGTTTTGGTACACTACTTTCTCTTTCATCTATCATTCCATCCATAATACACAAGCATGCACATGTGCATTTTTGTCATTTCTTTGACAAATTTCGTAATTCATTACACATATTAGACAATTGCACTTTCATTTACACTACCATATGTAATACACTACTTTTTACATTACCAATATTAGAAATGCACATGTGCATTTATATGTATCAACATGAAATAAGGTGTTTTGGTACAGTACTTTGAATACACTTTCCCTTTCATCTATCATACCATCCATAATACACTACCATTACCTCCTACCATCCATAATACAATACCAATAACAATATTTTCACTTTATTACATGTATGTAAACACCATTTATACCATCCAATCAACATATTACATCAAAAATTGACAACTATAACCAAACCATCAACCACTAGATATAACTAACCAAAAAACATGTATATGGGCCTACTTCTCCATTCAAAATCACAAACTTTTTGTACCAAAACACGTTATATTATGGTTATACCTAATGATGCACATGTGCATTTTGAATATTGGTAATGTAAAAAGTAGTGTATTACTAATGGTATTGTAAATTAAAGTGCACTTGTCTATTCCTGATAACGTATTACTGAATTTCTCGAAGTAATGATACATATGCACATGTGCATAAATAACTGTTACTCGAAAAAAAAGTTTTTTTTTATGGTAACGAAATATAGCGATTTTTTTAAGAAAAATATTAAAAAAAATTGAGTGCTTTTTTGATTTTTTTTAGATTTTGTTTTGTGTTCACATTGGTTCTCGCGGTTCTCGCAATAAGGGTGGTTCTCGCATGAACCTTACCCTATATATATATATATATATATATATATATATACAAGGGGATGGATATTTTATAAATTTTGAACACATTAAAGGAAAAAAATAATGGGATAGCTGATATGTTCTCTCGAAATATAAACAAATGGTTTGTTTTAGATGGACAGGAAAAAAGATAAGGAGAAACTAAAGCTTATACATCCAAAGCAAAAGCAGGAGAATTCTTCCTCAGATGAAGAAAAAATTCAACAGTCATATTTACAGTCAACAGAAAGGATATACAGTTCTCCTCACACCTCATTACCACAGATAATGACGGGACAGTTTTATACACAACAGCAATCAAAGGCAGCTGGCAAGCGACCTTTGTACACAAATTTTTCACCGAAGCCGGTGATTGAATTTGGAACATATGCTTTACAAATATGCAATGATGTTGATAAAAAGTTTCGTCCTATTATGGGAATGAAACTCACAGATAAACAGCAATGTTTATTAGACAACTTATGGCATATTCAAACCATGCCACAAGCTTCATCATTCAAAGTACATGTTTTAAATGCTTTAAGCATTTATTTTCAGGAACAAAGTTCAAAAACACCTGAAAGACAGTTTAAACAAAAACTAAATTACACACATTATGTCATATTCAGGGGTACAAAGATTGGGATTTTTAACAAATGGGAAACAGTTGTACAACACATAACTTGTGCAGGATGGTCATTTTGGAAAGGTTATACAAGTTTTGCTGAAGCCCTTAAAGCATCAAGAGATAATTTTGGTGTAAAAAGTTTTTATATAGAATCTGAAGAGGTTAAAAGTTTTTCTGACATGGCGAAAACAAATCCTGAGCATTACATAAAAGCTCAACAAGAAATTATTTCTACACTAAAAACACAGCTTGAAGAAAAAACAAGAAATGCACAAGATATACAGTTAAAACTTGAAAACAGCCTGTTAAAACAAAAAATGAGTTTGCTCGAATAAAAAAAATGCACAGTTATTACAAAAGCTTGAGAAAAAAGAAAACAAAGATAAAACAGATATACACAGGACTTTTGAGTGTTTCAGGACAAGGATTCTTGATACACCTTGGCAGCAATGCTTAAGGCCAGTTACAGAAAGATTCCCATAATTTGAGAATCTTGTTTCACAGAAAGTTTGTGCAGAGTTTCCTCTAATTCTGTACAATTTGCAACAACAGCTGGTAGACTTGGCATTCAGATTTGACAGTGAACAACAAGGATACAAAGTGGTGGAATGAACATATGAAACAGGGGACGGAATTGGTCTTCTATTGCTTCAAGTACACCATCCTACAAAATTAACAGATGAACAAATAATTCAATTTTATCATCATGGTATGATTGATTATTTGGAAATCAAGTTAGACAGAAAAACAGAAGATCTCCTCAACCAGCTTGGAGAAAAAATGATTATAGCAGCAGGAAATATTGCAATAAGGTCGACAACCTCGATCATTGGTTGTAAAATAATTTCCTCATTTCCTTATACAGATTCATATACATACAGACCAGCCAGGAAAAGAATTTTCATTGAACACAAAAACGCATGTTATCATATACAAACATCAATGACAAAAGCTAATATAGAGTTTGCAACTCTACCTTGGTTAAGTCATTCAAATGAAAAGATTCCACAGTTTTACACAGTTTATTAAGAAACATCAGGAAACTCCAGAACTCCCTGATTATTTTCCATGGAGAAACTACCAATTGGTAGGTGAAGGACACTACACACAAGTTTACACAAAAACAAATTGGAGAATGCTTCTACCCTTTGCAGGGGAAGGAGACACTTTACAGCTACAGCACATCATAAACCTAGAAGACGAAGATTGTGAACACGAAGACTGTTCGAGTCCACAGTCAATAGACAGCACACATAGAGATTTCTAGAAGATGACGCAGGAGATGACGCTAGAAGACACAAGACAAAACACATGACGAAAGCCATGACGTTTCATGGTTCAATTATTCACAGAAAGTTGTTGAAAGATGGCAAAAATTTCAAAGTTAACTTTTGAAATTTATCGTTTATTTTCTTTACTTTAGACTTTATTGAAAATTTTGTCGCCTATTTTCTTTATTTTCTAGACTAGGTTGATGTATTATCTTTGCCTATATATATGGCATTTGTAAATCGTTTGAGATACGAACAACCATTACTAGCAATAATATTATTACTTCAATGGCACACTAAACTCTCTCAACATCTCTTTAGCTCAATTCCCTTAACATCCCAAATTTTCTCCAGTTCTTCATATTATATTCCAACACACACATAAAAAAAAAAAAAAAACGTTTTCTTCTGTAACCTCTACTTCGCTGTGCATACTCTCATTCATCATCATCCGCTGTGCATATTATTATCCTCTGTAAGTTTTGAATTTCCTTTTATTTTAATTTTATTTTCAGTAACACCACCACCCTCTCTGATATATATATATATATATATATATATATATATATATAGAATTGCGCTAAAATAAGAACCACCTCGAGTTGTAAGAACCGTGAGAACTTTTTGATCCGGGCCGAGGTGGACCAATTTTTTTTTTCATAAACGTAGATGCGTGTATTATAAACACATTTGTAAAAAAAATTCAAAAAAATGCCGTGTGTGTAGTTTTAAGCACCACAAGTTTGTGTTTACGGTACCCGTAAATTTTCCGGTTAGATTTACGGTACCCGTAAACACAAACTTGTGGTGCTCAAAACTACACACACGACATTTTTTTTGAATTTTTTTCTACAAATGTGTTTATAATACACGCAACTAAGTTTATGAAAAAAAAATTGGTCCACCTCGCCTCGCACGGTGTAGTTCTCACGGTTCTTACAACTCGAGGTGGTTCTCATTTTAGCGGTCCCATATATATATATATATAGGTAAAGAGTATGGTACAAATCTCTTTATCGTACATTATGTACGCGCTACCCACAGCCATACACGTGTCCTGATTCAATTTAATTAAATAAGGGTATATCAGACATTTCATTCGATCATCTTAGGGGAATTCCGGCAATTAGGAAGCAGATATGAATTTCGTTTCGTAACCGTCCAATGAATTATTGTTTGTATCAATTCGATTTGTAGGGTTTTTGATTTGATTCTTTGATTGAACCTGGATTCGTCATTTAGGATTCGTCAATAGTTTAATTATGTTTGAGTTTTGGGTTTTAATTGATCTGAAGTCTTTTTTTCATTTTATTAGATTGTAACGAGGTTGAAGATAAGTTGTTTATGGTTTTCTTTGTTTGGTTACCATATCGCATGTGTTGTTTGGTTATATCGCATGTATAAGAATGGATATTTTGTATAACTTCGCAAGTTTTAAATTAGCCATTTCGCAAACAATGAAATTTAATATTTTTTGTAATTTCGCATGTTTTAAGTCTGTGATTTCGCAAATCTTAAAGTATTTATCAAATATAGCTTTTAATTTCGCAAGTTTTAATAATAATTATTTTTATTTTCGCACAATGTGTTTCATATTTCAGCTCAATAATTGAAATCAAATAATTCAGTTCAATAATTGAGTTCAATAATTCATATCAATAATTTTTATCATATATTTTATATTTTTAACACTCTTTTCAAACATCCTATTAAGAATGGCAGATCTACCAACATCATCTTCTTCTGAACCAAGTATCAAGCAGGATTTGAGGAAAAGGATTGAGCAACAAATTCAAGAGGATCGATCATGTCAAGAGATGTTGGAGGCCAACATTTCTCGTGTAACAGAAAACATGAAGAGAAGACAAGAAATTCTGGACTTGCTATCTCAGATGCAAGTGAGTAGTCTTAAAGAAATTGCTGTTATGTTTATGGTGGATTTGGGTGAGAGGGATGAGAAACAGTTGAAAGAGTTGGCTGATGCAATAACTGTCTTAAGATGCTCGATGAAGATGAAAATGGAGTTTCTTTCATCTTTTGAATGAACTTTTGTTTTTTTTTTGGTGCATGTTTAAATAAATTCGCATTTTGTGTTGTATAATGGAATTGTATTCGCATTTTAATTGCCACATATTTACTTCAAATTTCAATTATTCATTGTCAAATGCGAAATTAAAATACAACTGCGAAATTAAAAATACTGATATTTGCGAAATTAAAAAACACTAACAAGTTTGAATATTCAACATAAATCCATTATCAAAGAAGTTTACTTTGTTTCCTTCCCAAAATACACACTCATCCTTTCTGGGATTATCTTATCCAAATCTTTCATATATCTTTGTTTGTCTGGCCTTTTATCGAAAGCATTTGCCTTTTTAATTATTTTTTGACGGTGGATATTGTGTTCGGATAGAATGATTTTGCTGAGATATCTGTGCCTTAGGAGATGTAGTTGTGCTTGCTGTCTGTTGTTTACTTCATCTTCTTTCACAAATCCGGTCATCCATGGTATTGTGTCTCCTTTGTATGTTTCCATGTGACGCATCGTAAACACTCCACAGTCGACGCCGTTATTCTTTGTCCTCCAATCCATAACTTTTCTTTCGATAACCGAGGTTGCAAGTTCTTCGATAGCCGGTGTTGGTTTTAAAGCCTTTCGTAGGTATAAAACCAATACCCTTCTCTGTAACATAGCAACATTGTGTTAGTAGCTTTTACATAATATATAACATTTATATGTATAAGTTTTTGTACCAGTGTGTCTGGAAGGCCCTTGTATCTTTCTGTAAACTCTTGTTCAGCTGCTGAATTGTCAATCAGCTCAATTTTGCCGGTTTTCAAGTTGAAGCACAAGACATAGAAGTGGTCACCTTGAAGTACCGGAATAAACACCAAGTCAACCGAATCAAGTTTTTTAACCTCATATTTTTGTATGATGTCTTCAAAATTTGAGGCAAATATGGTTAGTCGTCGGTTGTCTGTGTATTTCTTCTCGTCGTAAAAGATATCCGGCTGTATGTTATGTAAATAGAATCAATGTTATGCAAACAATGTATTTTAATTTTAACATGCGAATAGTGTATATAACACATGCGAAATTATAACAGTATGACAAATGCAAACAAAGGATTTTTTTTCACATGCGAATAGTACATATAACAAATGCGAAATTAAATCAGTATGAGAAATGTTTCACAGGGAAATTTCTTCTATAATACATGCGATTTTAGTTATAATTAGTGTGCGAAATCATTTAATATGCATTTACTTTTAGAATTTTCAAATGACAAAATGTATATGAAAACATACCATCATTGTGCTAAACAAGAAGAGTCTGTATGGTGATGATTTCTTATCCCTTTTCTTCTCTTCAAGGTTTAGAATATCTACAAATGCATCTATTCCGTTCGATGCTATGTATTGTTCCCTATAGAAGCTTTCAAATACAGCTTTAAATGTTGCAACTTCAGTTTTTGATCGGTAAAATTCTTCTCTGCCAGTCATAAAATATATAATTAGTTTTTTGTTGTGTGTATATATTTTTAGATGTTTGTTATTTGATATAAGTATTTTACTTACTGTAAGTCTTCAAATGTTGCAAATGTATACCGAATCACATTCAATTCTTGAGTCAATAGCGCTTCGTGCAAGTTTACCACCCTGTTGCAATAAGGGGAACAAAATTTTTCTCCAAGCTCTTTACATCTTTTCTCAGCTCGAATTTTGGCTTGTTCTATTGTCTTATAAAGCAGTTCGTTTAACCCTTTTGGTATTGTTTGTTTTGGAACTGGCTTTGGGTTTGTGTTTTTTCTCCCCTTAGTTGTTTTTTTTGTTTTCTTCCATGGTGGGACCCAGGCTCAAAAGCAACTCAACTTCATTCAATTCCTCAGCCGTTACCTGAGGGCATTCAACTTCCGGTTCCTTCTCAACGACCGGTTCCTTCTCAACTTCAATTCCCGTATCGGTATGTGGAGGGTCTTTTTGTGTTGTTTCTTTTAAAAAAACTGTTTCCATTTCTGTCACTTTTTCTTGAACTTTTTGTTGAATGTCTTGGGTAGATTCTGAAAGGTTAACTGTTTCTTCGGTAACAGTTTTGTTTTCACCAATTTCTGCAGGCCATAGTAATTTAAGAAATAC
This sequence comes from Helianthus tuberosus, assembly GCA_030545235.1. Lineage (NCBI taxonomy): Eukaryota > Viridiplantae > Streptophyta > Magnoliopsida > Asterales > Asteraceae > Helianthus > Helianthus tuberosus. The sequence continues at coordinate 25,475,035 of CM060441.1, forward strand.
AATAAATTGTGCTTTTTAATTTTTTTCATAATATAAAGTGTTTTTTTACCTTTGGCAGGTTGTTGGTAAGTGTATACACCCGGTTCCACAGTTTGAATGTTTGCAAGAAGGGTGTCTATTACTCCTCCATCATCTGGTTGCAGTACACCTGTAGATACAAATTATTTAATGTTAATACATTATAATCAAAATCGCAGGGTATACATTACATCGCGTGCGAAATCAAATTTGAAGTGTTGTTGTCCTAAATCGCATGTGTTTTTATTGGTTTCGCATATGCATGAAAATAGTATTTTTTTTAAATAATTTCGCATGTGTTAATATTTGAGTTCGCATGTTTTACCTGTTGATGCCATTTCTACCAAAACACTGGATATTACTTTTTGAACTTCATCATCTTTTCTACCTTCTTCGGGTGTAGTAACTTCTTGATGAACTTCTTCTTGATGTACTTCTAAAGCTGGATTTTCAGGATCTTGATGAACAGGAGAGGTTGCAGTTTCATGCTCTTGATCCGAAGCAGGCGGCACACAAATGGGATTATTCCGAAGCGTCTCACCCCACTGCTTACAGGCCGCCATAATCTCCGGATCCCAAAAACATTTAGTTCTTGCTTCTGAAACTAAGTTGTTCATCTCGTGAACATCTTGAACCATTTTAATGTACTTTTTGACATTTGCTTTCATTTTCTTTAACAGGTTCTGTAAATATTTGTGGAGTTTAAAATTGAACGAAAGTCAAAACATGAAAGATGTTAAACATAAATAAACAAACATTGGGATCAAATAACATTATTTTATTGATAACTGAACGGTTTACAATGATTACAAGCACAGGTGTCACAACAAGTGTGATTTAGTTTACGAAGATTTTTCAATGCCGAGAACCTCGATCAGAGAGTAAAAAAGGTGTAAGGTTCACAATGATGTAAAACTAAAATGGGATATACCGGGCTAAGATTCTTTGAGTTAATATACTATTATTTGAAATGTTAAATATGAATGGATTAATTGAAATTAATTTTTTTTGCGCTTACCTTTTTGTGGGTTCTTGAAGCCTCTCGTTCTTGTTCCTGGGCTCTGTCATAGAATATGGATGGTGAAAGTTGAACAGGAGTGGCGCAATAATCAATCATTTTCTGTGTCTGTGTTCCAACTCCCATCTCAAGGTTCAACTGAGACATTTCATGGATTTCAAAACTGAAATCCATGAAATTATCAATGTTCTCGTTATCTTTTGGCTCTCCCCCGGTTTCTTTGTTTTGTACTCCATGCGCAGTTCTTCTTTTGTAGCTTATTGTGGTGTCAACCGGTGGTCGTAGTGTATAATCTTCCGTTGAAGGACCCTCTTCTTCTTCATTTTCTTCATCATTTTCTTCTTCTTCTTTTTCTTCTTCTTCTTCTTCTTCTTCACTCTCACTTGATATCCATTGAGGTCCGTTATCCGAAATATTAGCTTCGACTATATCAATCTCCGATGATGTGATATAACGAATAACCGGTATTTCCACAGCTTTCTCAAACAGGTTAAGCCTCTTGTTGTACTCATGCGTGTACAGAAGCTGTATAAATCGCAAGATCATTTAATTATATAACAAAACAAAATAGTATTCTAAATGTGTTATTAAATGTAGTAATGTATACCGTAAGAAAGGCAACAGGTCCCACAAACTGTATTTTGTAGTTCTTCCAGCCTGCTCGTGTACGACGCAAGGTGTCGAGTAGAAATGAGCACCAATCTAGATTCTTTATTTCTTCAACATCTTCTACACCAAGCAAACATCTATCATTTGCAAGTGTTGCCTTTGTAATCTCCGCAAAAAACGTCATCCAGTATACTAGGAAGTTTAATTTAAACAGGCTCCCTCCGTCTCTTTGATTTTCCATTGTATCTGCAATTAATCCATGGGTAATTCTCTTGTTTTCCTCCCACTGGTGGATGAATGTATCCCTCACAGCATTTCCCGGTTCTTTACTTTTTTCAAGTTTCACTTGCTTTTTAACTTTCCTCTTATCGGCTATTATCTCAACCTTCTTTGGCCCTCTTGGTATTCCAAATACCTCAAAAACTGTGTCCGATGTTATTTTTATTTTGTGTTTTCCCAAGTTTAGCTCATCGGAATTCTCGTCAAAGTTTCTTGCTAGCCAATATGCCAATCGTGTCGAAATATGGTTGATGTTGATATTTAGTATAGCACCAAATCCCATATTCCTTACTTCTTCAAGTTGTTTTTCTGAAAATCTACTCACAGTATCCATGTATGAGTTAGGTTGGCATCTCAGCAGTATTGCTTCATTGCTGTATTTGAAGAATTCGCGACTTTCTGTTTTAGGTTGTTCCACCTTTTTCGAATGTTTTTTTGTCTGTATCTTTGATTTCTTCTCATCTTTTTTCTTTTTTGGGAGTGGCTTAACAAAGTCATCCTCTTCAGAACTTTCTACAACTATCCTTCTCTTTCTATTCTTGTCAACTTTTATCAGTCTTGATATTGGCCCTTCAAAGTCATCATCAGATTCTATTTCTACAAAATCGCATGCTATAGTCAAGAAACTTTACAAAATCGCATTTATCAGTTAATCATGTACACTAAGTCAATAGGTGATAAAATCGCATGAATTAGTTATCAATTCGCAAATTTTAATAATTCATTGCAAATATTAATAATTCATTGTCAAATTTGCGAAATTAAAAACACAAATGCGAAATTAAAAACACTAAATGCGAAATTAAAAACACTAATATGTTACCAAAAATAGACAATCTTTATAATTCGCATGCTTTTAATTATCAATTCGCATGTGTTAGTTAAGCATTAGCAAAACCTTCAACAAACAGTATTTTATCTTATGAAATCGCATTTGTCATACAAAACCCTCACAAAACCTTATATGATATCGCACATATATCATGTATAATTATGAAAACTGTATAATCATGCCAAACCTAATAAATAAACATACCAGTCATAAACCCTAGCAAAATTGCAGTTGTGACCAATATGTATAATATAAAACTATATGTTTCAGTTAAAAGATTAATAAACAAACAAAATCGCATTTGACATTAAAGTTCATGTATATTTATACTATAAAATCGCAAATTCAATCGATACCTGGATTCATCTTCTTCGATTGTGGTCTGTCGTTGTTTGCTTTGCTTCGTTTCTCAAAACTCATGAATCTAACTTGAATCGCAACGGAGAGTAGCAGGAACTTTGTTGAAGGAGAATGCAATGTTGATTTTGGGGTTTACGGTATGTTTTGGGGAGTTATTGTGTGCTGATTGTTAGGGGTTTTGATCTCGCATTTGACGATTTTAACCTTGGCGGTTTCTTTTTTATTAATTTTAAATTGATAAAACACGCTGATTAAATGAGATGATCTGACGGCCTAGAATGTAGCGTACATAATGTACGATTACAGTATTTGTATGATAACCGGCCTCTCTCTCTATATATATATATATATATCTACACCATATTAAAACATATAAGTTCAATTTCAAAATAACCTATCAAAGTATTTGTAATAAAATAGGGAGTAAACTTCCGTTTTGCTCCATATGGTTTGGTCACTTTAATGATTTTGCCCCAATTCCTTTAAAAATAGCCAGTTTACTCCCTGATCTATGAAGCCTTTCATGATTTCACTCTCCGCCACTAACTCCATCCAAATTATTTATTAACTGAAAGGGTATTTTGGTAATTTCAAATATAAAACTGAGGGTATTTTAGTAAAACTATAAATAAAAGATTATATTATATATAATAATAAAAAATAACAAATCCATCATCTCTCCCTATGCACTCTCTCTTCTGCATCCCCCAAGACCCTCATCTATATATACAACCTGTATATCTACACCCTAAACCTTTTCCCTCATAACAAATTAACAACACCCCCAAATGAACAAAAAGGTTTTGACATCAAGAAAGAATCTCAACTTTGCGATTATCTTTAACAACACCCCCCAAATTATCTATTAAACCGCTGTCACCACCGGGTTTGATAAGAAAGGGCTGACATCAAGGCAAGAAAAAGGTGTTGAGGCTGGGAACGTGGTGAGGAACTACCGGAGGTCAGTCGCGGGTAAAGTGTGGTCAGAGGTGGCGACTGGTTCGAGCTCTCTTTCTCTCTCTCTCTCTCTCTCTCTCTCTCTCTCGCATCCCTCTCTCATTTATCTTTGTGGTGGTGGCCAGATCTATGGAGTTTGCGGTGGTGGAAAACCCATAAATTAGAAAGGGGGTAGTTAGTGGAAAACCCAGATCTGTGGACGATGGTGGAAGGTGGTAGTTGTGGTGGTGGTGGTCGTGGGTGGTGATTGTGGTGGTGGTGGTTAGTTCGGATGACGGCGGTGGTGGTGAGGTCCGACGGCGATGGTGATAAACCTTTAGCAAAAAAAAATGGAGGATGGTTGTTGAGGACTGGTGGTGATGGCAGTGGCGGGCTGATGGTAATGGTGATGGCGGTTTGGTGGTAATGGCAGGTAGTGGTGGTAGTCGATTAGCAGCAAAGGGAGGGGAGAGGTTGCAGGTGATGAATGGTGATGTACTAGTGGTTCGATTTTCTTTTTTGAATGAAGAATGATGGTTTGATGATACATAACAGACAAAAATAGATTTATCAATAAACAAATTGATTTTAGGAATTAATAACAAACAAATAAATACTTACATTTATAAAATTACTGAAATGCCCTTTTACTTAACGAATACTTTGGATGGAGTTAGAGGCGGGGAGTGAAATCATGAAAGGCTTCATAGATGAAGGAGTAAACTGGCTATAAAGGTTTAGGGCAAAACCGTTAAAGTGACCAAACCACAGGGAGCAAAACGGAAGTTTACTCTAAAATAGGAATAACACCCGCGCGCGTTGCGGGGCGGGTACTTCATAAACATCAAATTGATTAGTCCAAACGTTATGCGATGCGCTAACCATATAAAAACATGTGTCCGACGTATCCAGACGAAAAAAAACGTTGAACTCCACACGTACGTTGTAGCCTGTTAACTCGCAAAATTTAAAAGGAAGCGTAAAAGAAATCCTTGTGAAAGATGAAAAGTATGGTGACCAAAGTTAAAAATAAAAAAATGGTGTGGTTAAATCGCCAAAAATATTACGTCAAAAAAAAACAGATGGGTTAAAATAGAAAAGATGAAAACCTTTTGGGTTTGAATTGAAAAATCAATTTATTTTTTTGTAAAACTCCATATGCATGGATTACATATCCCCCACCCCAGCTCCGTTGGGAGTTGGCCCGGTTGGTTTCTTTGGAGACTCCGGTTCGACTCCCGGGTGTAGCGAAAGGTGTGGGGACCAGGCAATGATGGTAAGCGCTTGTTAGCCAATGTTGCGCAAGTTCGAGCCTGAGCCTAGGGATGACAAAAATACCCGAGCCCGACGGGTATACCCGAAACCCGACACAAATGGGACGGGTATTGGGCCGGGTATTGGATTAGTTTAAAAAAAAATCGCGGGTATGGGTCGGGTATGGGATTAGGTGATACCCGACCTGATTACCTGAAACCACATACCCGTTTACCCGAACTATATACCCGATTTTTTTTAATTTATATTTTTATTTTCCATTAACCCTTGTCTATTGGTGATTTATTATAGTATGTTCATAAAGTAAAAAAAATAATTTTTCTTTTAGTATAGCATTCGATAATAGTATTTATATTTTATATATTGTGAAGTATATACATGTAAGTGTATAAATGTTATAAAGTTATTATTAATTTATAATATAACTTATATGTATGTAATGTACATTTTTAATTTATAATAGTTGTTGTATCATAAATTATATAATAATTATAATAGTAAAAAAATGTATTTAGAAATCCCAATGTATATCTTTTAACAAACTAATGGGTATACCCGATACCCGTGGTTATACCCGATTCCCGACGGGTAATTACCTGACAAATACCCGACGGGTATTGGGTCGGGTATGGGACATGATTTTATAACCGGGTATGGGTATGGGATTACCAATACCCGACCCGAACCCGACCCATTGCCATCCCTACCTGAGCCGCCCCGGTTTTATCCGGCCATTACTCCAGCGAGGTAACTCGTGTGGAGGTGGTACGGTTCCGGGGGATAGCCGTAGCCAAGTCTGACTACACCTAGCGCGGGCCCGGTTAAGACAACCTAGTCTGGGTCAGATCTTGGTTAGGGTCCTCGACTTGGGGATGTGAATACCTACAATAGAAGTTCACCTGTCAAAAAAATATAGCCTTACAATGTTACTAAATTATAGTATGGGCGTGTTAACTCGCAAAATTTAAAAGGAAACGTAAAAATAAATCCTTGCGAAAGATGAAAGGTATGGTGACCAAAGTTGAAAATAAAAAAATATTGTGGTTAAATTGCCAAAAATAAAAAGCTTTAGGTAAAAAAAAACCAAATGGGTTAAAATAGAAAAGATGAAAACCTTTTGAGTTTGAAGTGAAAAATCAATTTAATTTTTTGAAAACTCCCTATGCATGTATTACAACACTATATAGCCTTACAATGTTACTAAATTAATAATTTTATAATTTATAATTTATAATATAATATAAATTTATAATTATCTTCATAGCAGGCCAACCATACAAAGCTTTTACTAATGTTATATGACTTTACTAGTAATAATGTTATATGACGATTGATTTAACTTTTAAAGATATTTCTCTAACAAATTTATTAAATTTGTTGAAAAACTGTATACTTCAGTCAACCAACAAATTTATTAAATTTGAGCTTGGACCTAAATTGAAGCTCATTTAGTAAGCGAGTTTGAGTTCGAGCTTAATATATGCGGCTTGACTAGACTCGGAATCTTGAGTGAACCTGCTATTTTTAAAAGACAAGCAAATTAAATTAGAACAAAGACCATGCTAAACCTAGAATTTTCCCCATAGCTGAGTTCTACTCCTCAACCATGAAAAGAAAAAAGTTAAAGAATATACTTATCGACGCATGTAAGTACATCGTAAACTACATATATTTATCTACACATGTGTACATTCTTTTTTGGGTAAAGGGTTACCCCGGTGATTTTATAACATAACCAAAACATTACAAGTAGGAAGGCTGACTATGCCCCCTAATTCTCTTCGTGACATACCACAAAAGAGTAGACAAGAAACGGCAACCAAATCAGTAAAACTAGTACAAAAAGAAACAATATGCTAATGCCTTCATTGTTCTTCAAAGTACTGTGTACATTCGCATGCTACATATATGTATATCGTCAATCTGCATATATATTTTTTGTTTTTTTATATTTTTACAATAATAACCTTTTAATAAATAATTGACAAAAAATTTGATATATATTACTTGGTTGATAATGATTCTCTCAAGTTCTCAAATAACAAGTGGTTCTCTTACGATCCTCACCCATGATTATGATAACATAACTATATACATATATTAGATTTTTTTGTCAATAAATAAAATATATATTGAATTATAATTAGAAGCTAATTACATATGTAAATAAATTAAATAATTAATAAGTGACATACAAGTCAAGCTCAAGCTTGAAATTGCACTTACAAGCTAAGCTAGAGATTTAGAGGAAAGCTCAAGAAAAGACAAGTTTGAGTTTGGGACTCTTTAACTTAAAAGAGCCAAGCTCGAGCTTAGGCGGCATGCCAGGATCAATGCGACGAGTTCAATGTTTGAATATCTCGTAAGTTGTGTCTAAACCCATCGGGTTTTTGGCTATCCTTGTATATCCGTCATGAGTGCCTCAGCGAGTAATGTTAAAAATGTATCAAAGAAGTATTAGTTATTAACTCAATCAAGATCCAGTTACACATTTTATTTCAAATATACAGATTGTAATAACAAGCACTATGTTACAGCAAACTATTTACAACATGCAACGCCTATGTAACACATTTACACACTGTATACACCTGGAAATTTATACATATTCACTCTGACCTCTAGCAAAACTTATACATGCTGTCTGCAAATGGGACACGACCCATGTCGAGTTAGCCACGTATCCACACAAGTCTGGTGAAACGAGTGTCGACAGCGTGGCAAGCACCGCGCAATTTCACCTACTTCAATATCCTGACATACAGAAACACCTTTGCCTTTTCTTTGACCACTTATCACAAGCACCTCAAGTGCATTATCTTTCATTCTGTACGGTATGCATTTGCACAACATTCACCAATGAATTATCACAATTCTATTAATTCTTTAATAATCCCATATAATCAATTTCACTTATTTCCCTTTCCCCAATTCTAAAATTAAATTTTGAATTCCACCCATAATTGGTAATCATAGTCAAAACCAGAATCTTAAAAGAAGAAAATATTGAAGAAGAGAGACTAACCCAATAACTATACGTTCATGGTCATTGAAACGCTGCAACTGCCGGCTGGTACAAGACAATAAATAATAATTGAGCGCGAACCTGTTGACTGGACTTATTTCTATATTATATCCATACCCAGATAGCCTCATGAACTACAAAAAGTTCATAAATGGAATTAGTTCTTCCAAAATATTATCAACCTTCTAACTTGTAAACCAAGAAGAAGCAAGCTAGGTACTTCACTGAAAGCCCCTGAATACAAGCATCAGTCAGATTCATTATCCAGGCGACAGTTCAAGACGGGTACGGGTCAAGTTGGGGCGACCTAAATTGTTTTGTCTATTTTTTTTACATCTGTAACATATACAGCGTGACAGATTACAGAAACTATATTAGTTCGATAATAATCAAAGTGTTTTAGGGAAAAATGATTTGGAGGTTTTAAGCGTTAAACGTACACTTTGGGCAACTTTCAACCCATTTGACCCGTCTATTTTATTGCCAACATTTGGTAGTTTTTTCCACTTGAGCTACAAATAAAACACAACCCGAGTCTACTCATTCATAGGTAAATGTACCGAACTTGCCACCTCTAACAATAATCATAAAGAGTGACTTTAACCTGAAATATAAAAAGGTTCTTCTTTAGTAGAACTTCACAACTTTTTAGTGGATTTTTTTTTAAATTAACTGTGCATATAAAACTGTTTAATGAACACATAAAACATGCAAGAAAGTGCAAGTGACATATATAAATAAAAGACTTACTGCACAAATCCCTGCTATGAACCGCACCAATCCATTTGCCTTCAACTGCACCAAGTTTTTAGTGGATTTTTTAATATGATTTTTTGACATAATTAAGAATATATATCAAGCATAGATTACGATGAGACTCACTCTCAGTAACAAAATATCCATCAGCTGTCAGCTGTCCTTTGAAATTTTATCGTTGTTCCATGAAGATTGCTAGCATTAATCACAAGAATACGTAGAACAAAAACACACACACATATATATAATGAATTATTACGGCTCGTATTGGAATATCATCTGAGAAAAGGGAACCAAAACTTCTTACGCAATCATAATCAGTGTCTGGATTCATCTGTAACAAACATACGCAAAAAGATGATGGATATAAGTATATAACAGATTAACTTTCATATTACCAATTGAAAATCTCTGACACTACTTCACCTTCATTTTCAACTGTTATTCATATCACTTAATAAGTTGAAAAAAATATTATATTTCACCTCAAAATCTTGGTCAAGGAAGAATATGTACCTGTTCAACCAACTACGGATTTAACCGACTCCTTAAACATACATTTTTCATCACTCAAAACACCAGGCTAGGTCCCAACAACACAGTTGGTGCAACCACCGCACTTGATGGTTAAACCATTCTATGTAGACCAACGCATAAAAGCATAAACTCCTTTAAGTTGTCTTCTTCTAGGAGATCTTGATTGAGCCTATCGTAGGTAAAAGCAGACAAACGCATAAAAGCTGGAACATTTCTTGGTTTTACATGTTCTAATATCTTGTCGTACTCTTCACTATCATAGCATGGAAGTGCATTTTCACCGGCAACTGGTATACCAGCATCCCATGCAGCATTCAGCACCTAAAATTTGTTAAAAAAAATAACCCCAAAATTTCACCAGTTTAAAATTAACACCTATCTACACTACCTGGCAAACTAACCCTTCAGGATCAACCTTTGCTTCCGAAAAGTCTTTTTGTTCGTCTACTGCAGACAGATCAACACATGTAAGGTTTAAAGTAGCTTCATGCTTCTTTAACATTGAAGCAATTGGAGCATATCCATCACGGTTGACCGGGTTGTAATACCCAGCTGCCAGTTCAGCTGCATGGCTGTTAGTTTCGTACCACCAATAAATGCCTGATAACTGATCATCCATGAAAACTTTCAAATATGTTCATATTTGTACACAACATTTCATTTCAAAGTTAACTAAATTTTCCAAATATGTTGAAATCAAATCGTAAACTCATTCATGCCCCAAAACCAAATTTAACTAAAAAACATTTTCTAAAAGTTGAACCAATACAACTAATAGATGGTAAGCGAAATGGATGTATGGCAGGATATCTCAACTCAAAGCATGCGAACCACAATTGAAAACCAAAACAACTTCCAAATGCAAAGGCATTGAAAAAAGCTAAGCGAAGGCAAAGCGTAGCTAACCTTTAGCCAAACAACCTGATTGTCACAAACGTTGCTTGATTTCACAAATGTAGATTGCATAGCAAACATGTGTTTGCCCATAAAGCCCTAGAGATATCAACATGGCGAGGAGAGATGGATGCCAAATTGGAAGGCCATTAATCTGATTCAACAATTAAACCCCAAAAATTAATCAACAACAGAAAAGTAAATCAAAACTTTTGAATAGACAAAAAAACTAACCTCAGATGTCCGACCGAAAGCATTTCACGTTCAAACACCATCAGATGAACCCATAGTCCTCTAAACCCTATAAAAAAGACATGCATGTAGACCTCTTTCAGTGCTTATCATCAAAATACTTCTTGCCAACATGAATCCGTTACGGAACAACATCGACAAATATGTCAGGTAGATTATATGCGAAGAAACAAAACAACATCAGAAAGAGAAATCAAAAGAATAAAATTTAATCTTCTGTACAGCAGTTTCATTGATAAGTGGTCAGTGGTCCCTGAAAAATATTATTGTAAAAATGATAGTTTAGCTGAGAGTAAAGTCAATATATTCTAAGTACCAATTGTCTTTTTTAGTAAGACTATGCATGTGCAAACTGGTTACTTGGCCACACCTTCACTAAAACCATTTCCAGCTTAACGGGGCTCTTAAGAGCATTTGAGAAGGCATTCATGAATATGTCATATCATTAAAAGATCATACCACCATTAAATTTAGCAAACCATGTAAGAAAAACAAAAAATGAAGATATTACCTTACCAAGTTCTTAATGACATTTCATCAAACAGGTTATGTGTAAACGCCAAAACTTTGATTCTTTGAACAATGGCTGCAAATTCAACAAAACACCTAACTCTAAAACCTATCGGCCAACTAAGACCCATAACATATATCCAAATAAACCATATGGGCCCTATACAACAAAATATACACACATACAGACAACTTAAAACCAAAGCATCCATACCAATTCTATTGGAGCAAATAACCCTCAACTGGGCCGCAACCCAAACACTATGCCTGCTCCAAACTTGTTTCTTAACATCCTTCACCACCCATCCATTAACGGCCCAGAAAACATCATCAACCTATATTCCACATATTCATCAAATACCCAGTCCAACCTCTATATTTGTTCTCAACGTAATCAGCCCATTTCTTCCACCATTGTTGCATCTAAAAGGTTGGAAATTTTTTATTAAATATTCGAAAAATTTGGAAATATTGGGAAGATTTGGAAAGTATTCAAGGGTTGAAATTTTATTCCGAAAATTTGAAAAAATTGGAAATATACGGAAATTTTGGAAAGTTTTTAAATGAGGAAACTAATTAATATAATTGATATCTACATATTCAGTTTTTTTACATTATCTTTTTAATTATAAACTTTTGTAATACAATTAAAAATACATAAAAAAAATATAATACAGAAAAATAAAGTAAAGTATATTATTAAAATTGAACATTTGCCTCCACAAAAATCAATTCAACTATTGTTTCAATTCCAAATTAAGCTTATGCATTTAGCATTTTACTGAACTGGGTCATTATATACTAAACATAATTTAAAAACTTTAGTGGACGGTTATAATAGAAAAAACCAATCAAGCCTAAAATATGAACGATGTAACCGATGTAAAAAACCTTAAAATCAATTTATTCAATAGTAAAATATGAACGATGTAACCGATGTAAAAAAAACCCTAATAATTCAACCTTCAAATAAAACCTCAAATCTCACGTTTCTACAATCCTAATAATTCAGCCTTCAAATAAAACCTCAAATCTCTACATACAATCGATGGAAACTAAACGGACAAGAACTCGTAAATTTAAAAAATCCATCCTTAATCTGCAACCAAAAATCAAACATCAAACAATCACAACTCAAAATTAAACAATCACAATTCATATAAGAGGATAACAGCATACCTGAGTGAGGAGAGCATCATCAGTTAACCAACTCTACACAAAAACCAACAACAAACAAAATAGATCTAGAGTAAATCTTATGCAACAGTTTAATACTATATGATTCTAAATAACTAATGATTCAACACCGGAAAGATAAAGAACATTCAGTTACCATCTTGTGATTACCGTCGAGTATAAAGGCTTCAAAGCCGATGATTGATGATTCGTAGATGATCTTCAGAGAGAGAGGAGTATTGCGTCTTGAAGATCGATTGAAGGTTGTCGGATAGGATTGAGAGAGATGAAGATGCAGAGGAATTTTGATCTAGGGTTTTTGGCGATTAGGGTTTTCTGTTAGAAGAGGAACGATGATGAATGAGAGAATGAGAGATAACGTATAATTGAATGAGAGAGAGAGTATAATGAATCGTATGAGAGAAGCTTGCCCAAATCCCAATCCTTCAATTCTACCTATGCCACATGTACTGCCACATATGCAGCTTATTTGGCTTAAACCAATGGGTGACATGTGTCCCCCAAAGGTTTTGTTTATTATATATATAGATTATAATTAGAAGCTAATTACATATGTAAATAAATTAAATAATTAATAAGTGACATAGAAGTCAAGCTCAAGCTTGAAATTGCACTTACAAGCTAAGCTAGAGATTTAGAGGAAAGCTCAAGAAAAGACAAGTTTGAGTTTGGGACTCTTTAACTTAAAAGAGCCAAGCTCGAGCTTAGGCGGCATGCCAGGATCAATGCGACGAGTTCAATGTTTGAATATCTCGTAAGTTGTGTCTAAACCCATCGGGTTTTTGGCTATCCTTGTATATCCGTCATGAGTGCCTCAACGAGTAACATTAAAAATGTATCAAAGAAGTATTAGTTATTAACTCAATCAAGATCCAGTTACACATTTTATTTCAAATATACAGATTGTAATAACAAGCACTATGTTACAGCAAACTATTTACAACATGCAACACCTATGCAACACATTTACACACTGTATACACCTGGAAATTTATACATATTCACTCTCACCTCTAGCAAAACTTATACATGCTGTCTGCAAATGGGACACGACCCATGTCGAGTTAGCCACGTATCCACACAAGTCTGGTGAAATGAGTGTCGACAGCGTGGCAAGCACCGCGCAATTTCACCTACTTCAATATCCTGACATACAGAAACACCTTCTGTTAGTGAACAAACACAAGAATGAAAACTAACTCATGTAAAGTTTTCGGAGCAACATGAACCTGTAAACAAATTGTGCAAAATATGTTTTGAAACAGTTTAGTTTCATGGGATAATTGATGACATGGCAAGCGTCTTAGCGAATCCTTTGACAACCCTCTGCACGCTACTTCTTCGTTCAAATCAAGTACCTCGACAGGATGCAAGTCAGAAACACTCACCTTCAATCACGTCAGACATTATAAGCTAGAAAAGTGTAATAACATATAATCATTATTATAATAATTTGTTACGGGTACTGCTAAAGAGACACCACACATCATTAGTGTACACCAGCCAACTTATCACGTCATACAGAATGTATAGGTCATACGGGCCACAGGACGACAAATGTAATATGGGTTTGTCAGTGGTTATTACAGTCATTTCTTTGTCAGTCAAAACATATACAGGCCGTATGATCTAGTCCTCATACGATACATACAACTTATATGTACCTGCCAATGATATGCAGTTAAAAGTTCAGGAGGAAACCGTTCTTCCGCAAATCTTCCACGAAGAAGCTGTTCCATGAAATCCGCCTGCAAGAAACATAAATACTACTATATTACTATGTATGATTCATAAAACATAAGTTTCTTTTTTTATTCATATACAAAAAATAAATTGTCAACAACCATAGATGAGTTTGTTGTGGCAGAGGAGGGGTGTTGACACCAATAAGCACGTGAAGCCTGCAAAACCTCAACAGATAAAAGAGCCCCAGCAATGGCACCTAACCCAGCACCACGAACAACACCACTGTCAGAAGCTCTACCTGCTATAGCACCAGTAACAGCACCCGTAAACGCCCCAGCTGCAAGTCAAAAAATATGGGTTGTTAAGTTTGTATAATAAGTGTATATCAATTAATTGGGAAACAGACCGAGAGCGAAGAGACCGGTGAGGGCACTGGAAAGAGCACCGGAGATGAATTTGGGGATGAAAGAAGAAACCCTGATCGCTTCTTCTTCGTCAGAAGCTTGTTCCATTTAGTTTAGTTTGGTGTTTTATGTATCAAATAATGAAGGGTTTGCTTTGCTTTGCTTGTGAGATGAGAAGAAAGAGGCGTGGAAGAGTAAATTGATGGCGGAAACGTGGTGGGGAGAAGAAGAAGATTGCCGCCGGCCGGTAAACGATACATTCATTTACCCATTTCAATGTGTGGCTTTTATTAGTTTTTCATTATCTATAAGTTTTTATTTTGTCCGTTTTGTAAAAATCGTTAGGCGCTAGTCGGTTGGTAGGGTATTAACTACCGATTAATCGATATTAAGGCCATGTGTAGTCATAACGCCCCTTTGTGGGCGTTATGCGACACGTGGCGCGCCACGTAAGCGTGTGGGCGTTATGGGGCCTTATGCATTTTAAGCCCGTAGTCATAAAGCCCCCGTCTAATCATTACTCAATTATTAATTTCTAATTTTTTATAATTATTTTCTAACTTTATAAAATTAAAATTCATTTCATTAAATTAAAAAACATTACACTAAAATAAATAAAAAAACATTACACATAAAAAAAAAATACAGTAACATAAAAAAAAAAACGGTTCCAAAAAAAAAAAAATTGGACTAAAAAAATAAAAAAAAACAACACTTCAAAGATTAATCTTCTTCGTCTTCGTTCTCTCCTTCTTCCTCTTCGTTTTCTCCAGCATCCAAACCTACGTCTTCAAAGTTCCCGTCTTCGAATTCCTCAACCTCTTCTTCCTCGGAATCTTCTTCGTCGTCATTGTTGTATCGAATTGGGCGAATCGCCCAAGCATGCTCAACCAAATCTGCCTTCAACGTGTTATGTATTTCCTTACATCGCAATAGTTGAGCATTTGTGAGTCTCTTTTCCATTGTTGTTTGGGTTCCTTCGACTAAATCTTCCGGAATATAGTTTTGGCATATCGCTTTTCCATCATCCTCAATGATCATATTATGCAAAATGATGCAAGCATACATGGTCATTCGTATTTTATCCTTATGCCACATGCGACAAGGATTTCTGATAAAATGCCATCGTTGCTGTAGAACCCCAAAACACCTCTCGATATCCTTTCTTGAAGACTCTTGTAATTTTTTAAAATACTTTCTTTTCTCATCGAACGTTTCAGAAAACGTTTTAACAATAATCGAATACTCCGAGTATATACCATCGCCCAAATAGTAGCCATTCTCGTAGTCGTTCCCGTTCGCATGAAAACCGGCCTTTGGTATAGTTCCAGAAATGTAGCTCTCTATTAATGGTGAAGCCTCTAACGTATTAATATCGTTAAAACACCCGGCTACACCAAAGAAGGCCGACCAAACCCAAAGGTCGTATGACGCAACAGCTTGTAATACCAAAGTTGGCCCTTTTTGATCACCCCGTGTATGTTGACCTCTCCATGCGGTTGGACAATTATACCAACGCCATTGACGACAATCCAAGCTACCAATCATGCCGGGTATTCCATGCTTTTCTAGATGCACCTCATATATTTGTTGAAGGTCGTTCCAAGTGGGATTTCTCAAATAACGTTTTCCATATAACTGCCATATACCTAAAATATAATTTAATATATAAAAGTTTTACTAGTAAGCTACTAAAAAATCAATATATAAAAGTAAGTAAATAAATTAAAGTGATTTAAAAAATACCATAGCAAAATTGTTCCACGCAATCTCGTGTTGTTTTCTCGCCCATCTTCAAGTACTCGTCGTTGATGTCGTACGTATTTCCGTAGGCTAATATGCGTAAAGCGGAAGTGACCTTTTGAATTGAAGTGAAGCCTAAATATCCCCGCGCGTCCACTCTTTGCTTAAAGAAATCATACTTATCTTCCAAATCATTAGTAATTTTTAAAAATAACCTTTGGCTCATCCGAAACCTCCGTCTAAAAACATTGGGTCCGTGAACCGGCGTGGGATCAAAATAGTCTTTCATCAAACGCTCGTTCGCGGCTTCATGATCTCGCAAGATATAGGTGCGCTTCAAAATGGGGCGTGGAGGAGGAGTAGGTCGAACGTGCTCCATTGCTTGTATCACGAGAGTACACGCACTCGTAACCGCCTCTTCTTCCTCCGCGTCTTCTTCGGGTGAAAAAAACCGTCGGTAAATATCGGTGAACGAATCTCCCGATGGGGAACCCATTTTTTTTTTAGAGTATGGTGGGAGTAGTTTCTACATTTTTTTAAAAAAATATAGAGAAGAAAGGAGTAGATGTGATGAATGGTATAAAAAATGAGAGATGTGGAGGTATTTAATAGATTGGAAAATGAAAAAATAATTTTTTTTTTTTAATTTTTTGACCGTTCAACGGTCATTTTGAAAACAAAACAATTCATCGCGCCATTCAATTTTTCCGGGCAATAGCGCCCCTCGTCGCGGTGTTCATGGCGCCATCCGGGCGCTATGTTTGGCTTTGGGCGGTACATGGAGCCCCACTACAGGGGGTCTAATAGGGATTAATTAGAATTAATCGGATCAAGATTTGAGATAATAGGGATTAATCAGATCAAGATTTTTATATATATTTTTAGCTATATGTACACATATTTTTATATATAACTTTTTAAAGTAGAGATTTTTAACCCCTCATTGACCCTCTTTTTAAGTAATTGACGGAAATTTATAAGGTTTGGTCAAAATTTGGCCGGGATTTGGCCAAAATTTGACCAGAATAGGATGACTATTGACCGCCTTGAGATTAACCAGTGAATCTTCGATTAGTGATTAATCGGCGACTAATCGAGATTTTTACAACCATACGCCTAACCTTCAATTCATTACATGTTAGTTGTCAAACCTTCAATCAAAATTCAGATTCAAAGTCTATGTAGAAAATTCGTCTTTTTGGTTTTCAGTTGTTTTTTTAAATAGATGTCTGAATTTTTCGGTTTGAGCGAGGTTGGATCATGTAAATAATGAAAACTTTGTCTATAACTTTGTTTTTTTAAATACATCATCTATAACTTGATTTTTTATAGGTAAGTTCATAAATCTCGGGGGTCGGTCAGAAAACCATGATATACATTATATAAACTCTAAACCCTAAACGCTAAAACCTAAATAATGAGAACTTTGTCTATAACTTTGTTTTTCAAATGCAACACCATTATATATATATATATATATGTTAGGAGGCCGGTTATCATACAAATAACCTAATCGTACATTATGTACGCTTCATCCACAACCGTCGGATCATCTGATTTAAACAGCGTGTTTTACTATTAAATTTATCAAATTAAAATTAATACAAAGAAACCGCCAAGGTTAAAATCGTCTAATGCGAGATCAAACCCCTTGATAATCAGCAAACAAAAACCTCAAAAATCATAACGTAAGATTCTAAAATCAAAACCGAAATCGAAATTATAACAATTAATCAAAAATCGATCGATTCCTATTCACCAAAATCCTTATGTGAAAAATGAAATTCGGATGAATTTAGAAATTATTAACTAACACAAATCGATGGACACGTTTGTGAACTTCTGATGAATATATAAATCGAAATTATAACAACTAATCAAGAAGATGATGCAGGTTTTGAAATCATGTGCGAATTCATGGACAATGCACATGCGATTTATATTAAAAAAAATTCTTTCAAATTTCATATAGTGTGCGAATTCATAACAATGTACATACGATTTCGATAAAAAGTTAAGTATTTCTTATACTTTCATATAGTGTGCGAATTAATGATAAAGCATTGCGATTTCAGTAAAAATGTTAAGTATTCTTTGAGATTTTACATAGTGTGCGAATTTGTATCCATTCAAATGCGATTTCGAATAAAAACAGTGCAAAACAATTAAAAAGTGCATTCTCTTAAAAATGATTAAAAAAATTAAATAATAAATAAATAACTAAAAAAAACAAAATACGAATCTAAAAAACTAAAAATAGTAGTATTATATATATAAAAATGCTTGATTTATGACCGATGTGACTGTAAATTGACATGTAATGATCAATTTTACAATAATTACTATTGAACTTACCACCCTACCTACATAATAAATTTACTATATTAATATAAAAAACCTAGATATAACTACCTTCCATATTAAGTCATACAAAGAAGATTATCAAAAACACACACAAAACATACAAACAAACATGGCATCTGATGATTCGGAACAAATAAAAAACATTGCAATCAAAGAATTATTGTCAACTCGCACGTTGACAGAACTAAGCACTGATGTCAACTCTTCTCATCTGGTTCTTGATGTGCAGGGTAAAATTCTTGAACAAATCAAGAAAAATCAAGATATATGGGAACGCCTACTTCAAGAACCACCATCAAGCTTCAAGGACAGAGTTTTGGATCACATTAAAGAGCAATCTCGAGCTGATGACTTGGCCTTCTCTTTCCTGACAGATGCTCTGAACACTGTGAAGGAGAAGATGGAGTTCAGCTCTTCTGAACGTGACAAAATATTTACTCCAAGTAACTAAAAAACTCTTTTTAATCGTTTTTTGGTAATGGCTGTGTTAGACAATAACTATTGTTATATTTTGGGTACATATTTTTTAACATATTATGTTATCTCTTAATATTAAATCGCATGATTGATATAGCCATCATTGTCACATAACAAAAAACAAGATAACTAACAAATCGCATGTAATAAAAGTGAAATCGCATGTAAAAAATTATATTAACTGTTGATTATAAATTCGCATGTTTAAAAAATATAATCGCATGAAAACTGATATAAACAGATGAATATAAAAAATCGCAAGTGTTTCGTATAAAATCGCATGTCCATTTAGAAAAAACTACTCATCCTCATCATCTTCCGAAACCTCCTCCCACTGATCTTCTTCTTCAGATCCATCATCACTACTGTAATCTTCAAACTCATCTTCCTCTTCATCATCTTCAACCTCATTGTCTTTGTCTCTATCAACACTTTCGATCTGGATGCCCTTCTTCTTCTTTTTTTGCTGTTTACCTTGTAGTTTGGCTTTCAGCTCCTCGCAAGTCCGAATGTCATGACCTTTTACATTACATACGCTACATGTCCTTGACCTTTTCCCCTTGCGGCTGATCATTTGTTCTTTCTTAGATTTAATCCTTTTTTGCGAGCCTCGACCTTTGTTTCTTATACCAGCCGGCACACGGACAGTAGGAGGAGCATTAGTTACGGGTTGTTGATAACCAATCAACTTGGAAAATCGATCAAATTTTGGATCAAGTTGCTTGGTTATACGACTCTGATCCACTCTCTCTTTGAGCTGCATCATTTGATCCCTCACTAAAACAAGTTGATCGAGGTCGGAAATCAAATTGCTAACCAAATACTCCCCTGTGTGGATGATTTCACGAGCAATCCGTTTAGCCTTGTGTTGCACATCCTTGCCACCCACATTTAGATTGTACTTCACATTTAACTCATTCGGAACAACATCCTTCGTCCATCTCTTCGTAACATACTTGTTTGGTATTTCTTTAACACCAAACATCTTGAAAAGGAAATAAATGTGTTTGCAAAGCAGCCCATACTGCTCAAAACGCAAACAACTACATTGTGCAGTTACATCATTTTCAAGGTTCTTGAACCACACCTAGGAAAAACCAACAAAAAAATATATATTCAAAATTAAATTCGCATGTGAAACATGACAATTTCGCATGTCTTAAAAAACATGTAATTGAATCAGTTTTAAAATCGCATGTGTAACATATTAAATTCGCATGTTTTACAAACATGTAAAGGGATAACTTTAAAATCGCATGTGTAACATAATAAATTTGCATGTATTATAATACCTCCAATAAACCATTTCCATGTGCTTTAAAGTCCTTCAACATTATCCTGATCTGTGGACCCTCTACTTTGGTGTCCATCGGCAGACATTCAGAAATTGTACCTAAAATCTCTATTTGTTGATCAAAGAATATAGACCTGGTGAATCTCTTAGCAGCATCTTCTTCCAAAGAAGTTCCGCTCAAATCAGCAGGCTCCGTATATCTTGAAATATGATCATTCTTTCTATGATTAAAACGTTGGACATCCATTGCACCGTCGAAATGATTCATAAACTCTACGAGAGTGAGTTGTGAATTAGACACCTGGCAGAAAAAATGGTTCTCACTCTCTGATCTTGATGTTGTTCTCATAAGTCCCGACATTGGCTCGTGTCGGTAAAAAACAGGAATCCACATGGATCTCATCACAAACAGATCATCGATCCATTTGTTTTCTGTGAGACCAAAATCAATCATCACCAACTTCCACTGTCTCTCGAATTCTTCAGGCTCAATCGAATCAGTCCATACAATGTCGCACATCCTCCTTTTAAACTCATCGTTATTGCACAACTCGTGTCCAACCTATGACAAATAAATGCTCTTAATATCAACCTATAAAAAAATATATAATATACAAAAAAATAACACTAACAGAAGACAATATAGCATACTATACCTTATCTGCCACTTTTTTCATTATGTGCCACATGCACAATCTGTGTCTGCTGACATAGAAAACCTCCTCAATAGCCTGTTTCATAGCTGGGTCTTGATCAGTCACTACAACCTTTGGCTGCTGACCAAATGACTTTAAAAATGAATTCAATAGCCATTTATATGATTCAATGCTCTCCGATGCCAACAGCCCAGCTCCAAATGTTACATTTCGACAGTGGTTGTCAATGCCAGTGAACGGGACAAACACCATCTTGTACCTGCACAACACATGCGAAAAAACGTTGAAAAACATGCGAATTACAAAAACCCACATGCGAAAACAAAAGTAAAACATGCGATATAGTTAACACAAATTTTACACATGCGATATACACAGCTCATGAAGACATATAACATGCGAAAAATAGTAAAAAAAAAACATGTTTGTCTTCAAACACTAACCTGTTTGTCTTGAAAGTTGCATCAAAGGATATCACATCCCCAAATTCCATATAGTTAAGCTTGCATAAACCATCAGCCCAGAACAAACCAGTTAAACGTTTGCCATCATCAACAGAATATTCAAACGAATAATCAGCTAAATACTGTTTTTTGTCAGCCATCCTATTAATCACCATGTCAGCATCATATTCTCCTATATAGCTGTTAATTCGCTTCCTAAATTTTTTGCAATCATCAACCGTGGCACCAACGTTCTCGAAACCACCATAACGTTTCCTCATTATATGGAAAGCTTTGACAGGACCAAGGTTTAAAGTGCCTAGTTCCCATACCATCTCCTCCTGGACATCTGACAATTGTCTGTAAGCTGCCAACATGTGAATATCATCTTGGCATACAAACTTATGATTATGGCCATCAACAAATCTCTTTACTGTATATAATCTACCATCCACAGTGCAAATCATAAGTTGAGCTTTGCATCCAGTTTTAATAGTCCCCCTGTTCCTTGTTTTGAATTGTTTTTTTGACTTCGAACGATCGTCAATACACATTGGCTTATGTCCCTCTTTAGAACAAACAAAATACTTAGTTTTGATTATACCACCACTGTGTACTTCACCACCTTTCCGAATAGAAAAACCAGCTAACTTAGCATATGATTGGTAAAACGCATATGCTTGTTCAATAGAGATAAATTGCATTCCAACCACAGGTGTAGCTGATGCTTGAACCTCCGGAGTGTATACCCTTTCATCTAAATGAATCAAATCAGAAAAATCAAAAAAACATGCGAAATCTATAAAAGAAAACATGCGAAATTGATGATTTTGATTAATGTGATTTATCTATGCGATTTAATATACCATAGCATGCGAAATAGTTAAGGAAAAAAACATTAAATGCGAATTGAAAAGACTAATAACATGCGAATTTGTACATGTTGTTTTCATGTCAAAAAAATACTCAACATTCAAACTTCAAAAACAGTTACATAAATGTAAAATCAGAGAAACGATTAAACAAAAAACAGGTATACGAACATTTTAGAGATCTTAATTAACATAATTACCATTAAAACAATCGTTTAGAGCACTTGAACTTGCAATTGGATTTGAATTTGCAGATGGCGGATTTAAAACATCCTCAATAGAAACTCTCTGATATGCAGATAATTGATCATGATCACCGATAGGTCGACTTTCTTCAACATCAACAACATTTGCACGTCCAGCGCTGCTCTGTGGATCCATCGAAAAAAAAACCGTGAATAAAACCCTAACACAGAAGAACGATAACTGCAAATTGAGAATTATGAAAAAATTTGAAATTGATTCGAATGATAAATACCGGGATATTAGTGTAACGAACTTCTCGCTCGCTGATTGAATGAAGAGACGAATTTACCCTCAGATAATTGAATTGATTGTCTCATTTAACCTTATATATGAAAAAACCAATCAGGACACGTGTATGGCTATTATGCTCACGTATATAATGTACGATAAGGTAATTTGTACCGTACTCTTTACTTATATATTAGATATATAATAAAAAAATATTATTAGATCGGTTGACCCCACACCCTATATGGTAGGTCCGTCCATGCTCACCCCTTTCCTCATCACCGGATGTTGGTATATTTTCATCCGCCTTCATCTTCGAGTATAAATGCACAAACCATCACGTTGACAAATGCCCCTTTGCATTGTACCTTTATTCAATGAACATTTGGTGTTGATAGATTTAGAGTGTAAATGACGATAACCACCCAGGTACTCAATTCCATCAGAGATGTCAGTACAAGGTTGTCATGCCAATAAGAGGTGTTAACTAAGGATGAGTTCGGTAACGTACCGGTACCGAAACTATCGACCTCAAAAATCGTAAAAAATAGGTACCGGTACTGAAACTGCTCAGTAGACCTGGCAAAACAAACCCATTAACTAAATTTTGGGTCAATATGGGTATTTAATATAACAGATTGGGTTGTCTTGGGCCAGAAGTAAATTGTGAGTAGGTCTAGATGGGCAATCTTCATCCTTCCTTATTTCACAGCCCAATAAGGACTTCACTCGCACAGCCGCTGGTTCTTCTTCTTAATCAACGATTCCTTCAATCGCAGAGCCTTAATCTCGCTACTTCAACCTGAGATGCAAATTATTTCTGGTTTCTCGCTACTTCAACTTGAGACGGAGCCCTAATCCCGCTGGTTCTTTTTCTGCTATTGTTCTTAATCAATCTTGATTTTGTTATTTAACTTTTATTCTGTGATCAATTGATATTAATGTGGGTGTTGTTGTAAACAAGTTTTTATATGTTTTTGTTTGCTTAAAGTTTTGGTCAAGTTTATTGTTTACTGTTTACTCTAATTTTTATCAACTAGATTTACATAGGGCAATATAGTCTTGGGATCTTGGTTATTCACACAATACACTAAAAGAAGAAGTCATGGAGGCTGTTGAAAAGAGACCCTTTTATCTTTATAGTAAGCCTCAGATAACAAGAAATGTTGAGGCCTATAAGAATGCTTTGGAGGGGTTGAGTTCGATTATTGGGTTATGCTAATAAGGCTAATAATAATTTTGTGATTTAAAGCATTTGAGAGGGATGGGTTGTGGGGCTGTTTTGGTTAGTGGGAATGAACTTAGATTGGTCCTGCGTGCTGGTTTTGATCCTACAAGGTATTAAAGTTGTATTTTTTTTAATCAAGATTTGGTTATAAATGTTAGAATTAGGTGGTTTTTGGTATTTGGGTTTTTATGGTAACTATGTCGTATGGTCTTCTTTTTAAGCCTGAGCTTAGCTCAAGAGTAGTTTTTTAAGCTTGAGTTCGGCTCGTTTGGTGCTGAGTTCAGCACATAGATTCTTGGTCGATTCTTCTTTGCAAGTCTGATACACTCGATTCTTCGTTTGATTAAAAGTGATTGTTGTGCTTTTGTAGGCGTCAAACGCTTGTTCATTTGATAGTGATGTAACCGTGACTGTGGTTTGTCATTTGCATGATCTGGCATTTGTCCGAGAGATATCCCATATATCTTCTGTCGTTTTATTTGTTTTTTTCTTTCATTGGTCCTTGCATTCAATAATACAGTCAAAAATCTTGATGAATTTTGTATAGCAAACCACTGATTGCTGAGGTGAATAGCATAATCTGGTGATATTTGAACCTTTATTATATCTTTTTCCAAAAGAAATAAACTGCTTACCACTATCCTGAACGTCTTTGATATGAAACATTTGGTTGATTAGTATTAGTTAGTATGTAATTTATGGATGATCAACATTAGTTCACATTTATCGAAAAAGATCGGAGGCATTGTTTCCTTGTTGTTCTTGTTATTTCAACATTTTTGCACCTAATTTTTATTTTTTTTCGTTTTTTATAATTATTTTTTCCTTTTTTATAATTATTTTTTTCATTTTTTATAATTTTTTATAATTTTTTTCATTTTTTATTATTATTGATTTATTCTCAACCCATCCTGACCCAAACCCATCCTGACCTTCTTCTTTCTTTTACCCATCTTAACCCAAACCCATTCTAACCCAAACCCATCCTGACCCAACAACCAATCCAATCCAACCCATCCATTTTGCCACCTCTACCGCTCAGTATACGTTACGGTATTCGAAGGTAAATCAATCCAAAATACCGGTACTTACCGAATCGGTACCGGACAATGTCAAACTTTAGAAAACCCAAAATAACTCATCATCGTCCGACCTCTGTCTTCTCTGATCGGAGTGGGTTACCGTTAGCATCTATTTGTTGCCGTCAAACTTTCACTGCCGGTCTCATTGGTTAGTTCCTTATCTCAATGTCAATGTCTTTCACACCGCTTGCAGTTACAATTCAGTGGAAATATATCGGATACATTTGCAGAGTAATAATAATACAAACATTAAAAAACCCTAACAACAGTTGGGGCTAAAATTGATTCTTCATTGCTTGTAATCTATTCAGAATCTACTAAAATCTTACCGTGATTAGGGATTTTATTAAGGCTTATAATCTTGATAATTGTGTAGTGAATGCCAAAAGATTTCAATTTGCAGGTTTTTGATGCTTAATTTGCAAAATTCCAAGAGTATAGATCAAGTATGCATGCATAGGAACTAATCTCTTTTGGGTTTACTGGTTTCACACCAGTTGTTCGACGAAATGCCTTAAATAATAATGAACATTTGGTAATGTGTATATGCATGATTTGTCTTGAAGGACATGAAGCCTTTGCTGCAACACAAGTGTCCAAACCTTGATATCCTTAACCCGAGGCGTTTTCTTGTACACCGCTACTCTACATTCCCGACAACATCAGCATCAAGTGATCTGAAAAAGTTGTGTGAGATCATTTGTCATGGGGTTGGCAGTCTAGATGACTTAGAAGCAAGTCTTAACGAACTCAACGTTTCTTATTGCTCATCACTCGTTACCCAAGTGCTTGATTCTAGCAAGAAAGAAGCACCCACGAGACGGCTGCTTAGATTCTTTACATGGTCAGAAAAACATTTAGATGGTGGATTAGAAGACAAGGATTATAATTACGCGGTCCGAGTGTTTGCTGAGAAGAAGGATTTCATAGCGTTAGACATGTTGATCTCGAATCTCGGTAAAGAAAACAGGTCAATGGAGAGCGCAACGTTTAGTACGGTCGCTAACTCATTGGTTAAGCTAGGAAGAGTAGATGAAGCGTTGGGGATATTCAAGAACTTGGATAAGTTTAGATGCCCACAAGATAGTACTACGGTTACCGCGATCATTGCTGCTTTGTGTTCAAAAGGGCATGTAAAAAGAGCCGAGGGAGTCATTTATCACCATAAAGATAAAATCTCGAGTGCACAACTAAAACTTATCGTTTACAGAAACCTACTTCACGGGTGGTCAATGCAAGAAAATGTCAAAGAATCACGACGGATTATCAAAGACATGAAAGGTGCAGGTATCGCTCCGGATCTTTTCTGCTACAACAAGTTTCTCAAGTGTCTTTGCAAGAAAAACTTAAAGTCTAATCCTTCTGGGCTTGTTCCAGAAGCATTGAATGTAATGATCGAAATGCGAACGTATTCAATCGCACCAACCACTATAAGTTACAATATATTATTATCTTGTTTGGGTAGAACTAGAAGAGTTAAAGAATCTCTTCAGATTCTCAACACAATGAGAAAAACAGGGTGTTCTCCTGATTGGATTAGCTATTATCTCGTGGCACGAGTTTCGTATCTGACAGGAAGGTTCGGTAAAGGTAAGCAAATGGTGGATGAGATGGTTAAAGACGGTTTAATCCCTGAACGTAAGTTCTACTACGATTTGATTGGTATTCTTTGTGGGGTTGAGAGGGTAAATTACGCTCTTGAGTTGTTTGATTTGATGAAAAAGAGTGCGTTAGGCGGGTATGAGACGGTTTATAATTTGCTGATACCAAAACTTTGTACAAATGGTGAATTTGAAAAGGGAAAAGAGCTTTGGGACGAGGCGATAACAATGGGTCTCACACTTGAGTGTTCAAGTGATGTGTTAAACCCTTTGATCACTAATGTATTTAAGCCAATGAGGAAAACGGAAAATAAAGTTAGTGTTTTGGAGACACCCAAACAAAAAGTTGGAGGAAAATTGAAGCCAACTATAAATGTGAAGAAGGGTAGGAAGTTAATTATTGCCAAAAAGAAAGGTAAGAAGTTGATGGTGCATAAGAAGATAAACAAAAAAGGAGCGTCAGCTTGATTGGTATGTTTATACATTTATGCAAGTAATAATGTTTATACATTTATCTGTTGTTAGGTCAAACTTTAGACTCAATATGTCAACGCAATGTCCTGTTTCTTGATTACAAGTATGTATATTATATATGATTATTATATACACACACGCACATATACATACGAGCCATTAAGTCGAGCCACGAGCTGAGCACCCCTGGCTCGAGCTCGGCTTGAAAACAAAACGAGCTTTTTTTCTAGCGAGCCGTGAGCCACATGCTTTTTGAGCACCCCTAACATTATATTAGAGACGAGTATCAAATTAAAGAACTTTCTCATAATCTAACTGGTAACAACTAACAACGGGATGCTATTGGATTCTTCTACGGTAACATATAAAGACAATTTATTAAAGAGAATTGAAGCAAATCAACTATAGTTACGGCTGTTAGAAAAGGTGGAAGAAAGCATTAACGAGAAAAATAATTCTAGGAAGACTTATTTACTGAACTTTAGAATGACTGTAATTTATCTATTTTATATAGTATGTTTTATGGGGATAGCGGGTATGGTGTTGTTAGGCATCTAACCTTAGATGCGAAACCATCAAAACTACGTCAATTTGATAAATCTTAAAAATAATTTTAATAATTTTTTTCTCCTGTTTCTTCTCTGACAATTTCACAACCTCATGCTCTCCCAATTTGATTGCAGAACATCCTTGTAGAGACTAGCCAAGATCATGTAACATTGAAATTTTTACCTTCTTTAACTGCAAAATTATGCTCAACATGTAACAGAATTTGTTATATGAGAATTAATAGCAGAGAGCATGAAAGAACTGGAAAAACTACATGAGATTGATCATGCAAAAAGTTCAAATATATATGGGCGAGTTGCTGACCTTATATCAAAAGAGTGTACTGCTGATCGTTAGTTTTCCAGGCCTGCTTGATGCTAGTAATGTTGCATGAGGTAAGACCGTAAAACCTAGTCCTAGACATTTTTTTCCTATCTTCACATGGATTTTATCTTAAAAATGTGCTCAAATATGTTAATTTGATGCTGTTTTTGCATATCAAGTTTGATGTAGCTACATTTTTGTCACGAATTTTTAATATTTTGTAGTAATTCAAAGTTAATAGTTAGTATGTTTGATCTTAAAAGTCAAATTTATATTCGTTTGGAACCAAGGGTTAATGCTTTCTATTTTTTACGTTAACCATATAGGCAAAAGATCAAATACAAATAATCTTAACATACTAAACATACAAATTGAAGGAAAACTCAAAAAGACAAGGTGGCATTTTTGTAATTACCACCAACTATTAAAGTTACTATACAAATGTGAACTCAACCAAAAATACCTAAAAAACACATTTTTTTAATAATTTTTATAAAAAAATCGCACATTTTGTTAGCAAAATTTTTTTTTTTTTTTAAAGTAGCGATTTTTTAATAAAAAATGTTAAAAAAAAATAAAATAATTTGTGTGTGTGTTTTTTTTAAAGGTTTTTTGGGGGTTTAGTTTTTAGCATTTTAGCTTGGGTTGGGGGGGGGGGGGGGGGGGGGGGGATTAGGTTTTTTTGGGGGGGGGGAGGGGGGGTTAGTTTTTTTTAGGTTTTTTAGGTATATTTGTAGAGTAACTTTGATAGTTATTGATAATTACAAAAATGCCACCTTGTCTTTTTGAGTTTTCCTTCAATTTGTATGTTTAGTATGTTAAGATTATTTGTACAAGAACTTTCCCCTAAACATATAAGTTTTTATCTTTCACATGGATTTTGTTATTGTCAAAGACGTTAAGTTTCTTCTTATGAAGCTTAATGTACTTGTTATCCAGAATTTCATGAATTTGTAGCAATTCTAAATTAAAATGTCAGTGTGTTTTACCTTAAAAGTCAAGACTGTATTCATTTGGAACAAAGGAGTAAGTCTTTCTAGTTCTGAGGTCAAAACTGTGTTCATTTTGAAGGCTTTTTGTATGAGAATTAATGTAGTCAAATTGTCCTCAAGAATTTAATTTTTTTGTAGTAATTTGAGCTTAAAAGTTAGTCAATTTGACCTCAAAAGTCAAAATCATATATATATGTGGAACAAAAGGATTAATGATTTCTAGCTGTAAACACTAGCAGTGACAACCATAGTTGTCGATAGCGAATAGCGACAAGGCACCTATAGGCTACGTAGCGAATAGCGACGGCTATTTTATAAATAGCGATTACACTAGAAAAAGAATTTTGAAAATTTTTATATGTATATTACATCAAAATACCCTTGTATATATGCTATTTTACATGTATATTTAACAAAAACTAATAGTTAGTAGCAAAAGTTTAGGACTTATATGTTGGAAGTTTTGGGTGTGTGAATGAAAGTCTCAAAAGGTGGTAAATACTGTCCCACATTGGTGTGTGAACAAAGTGAGTGGTTGTTTATAAGGTAAAGTATTTACTACTCCATTGTAGCTTTATGACCTATTTTACCACAAGTCCTACCCGCGCGCAGGGGGGGGGGGGGGGGGTTGCAAAAAATGAGTTTCTGAACTGGAATTTACTTGAACTCGTGCGTGCCCACACGAATGCAGCTCCGAAAACCCGGGTCGCATGGCTACATAGCCGCTATTAACAACCATGATTTTTGTACAAATGACCATTCATGTTTTGTTTTTATAGAATAGAGAAGATGAAGGGTAAATTTGTCATTTCTCATCCACTTAACGGAGAAACTAACTGTCATTTAATACTCCATTGTAGCTTTATGACCTATTTTACCACAAGTCCTACCCGCGCGCAGGGGGGGGGGGGGGGTTGCAAAAAATGAGTTTCTGAACTGGAATTTACTTGAACTCGTGCGTGCCCACACGAACAGCTCCGAAAACCCGGGTCGCATGGCTACATAGCCGCTATTAACAACCATGATTTTTGTACAAATGACCATTCATGTTTTGTTTTTATAGAATAGAGAAGATGAAGGGTAAATTTGTCATTTCACATCCACTTAACGGAGAAACTAACTGTCATCCATTCCAGGAACTATCCGAGTAACAAACAAACTGTCAAACCACAGGGAGCACCGGTGTAATTTCCAAAAGTTGAAAACTATAGGTGTTATTTTGCAAAACCACAGGGACTATCTGCGCATTTTACTCTTTTGATAGCTAGGCAATCCTAAATGATCTTGAGCATGATTACTAGAAACATATAGAAAATCTATCAACTATAAAAAAAGTTGGTGAGAAACATAGATTTATAGTAAAATATGACGTACAGTTCATAACAAGTATAATATCATAAAACACATTATGAAAACAAACACACGATGTAATGATCACGATCAAACCGTACAGCAGGTTAACTTGTGGCTCAACCCCCAAGGTTGAGCAATGATAATGATACGGATTTTAATCATCCCAAAACTGAAGATGGATGGGTTTGTCAAACCTATAAGCGTACTACTATTGGGTTGAAAAAGTTAATGATTACGTTAGAATAATGTTCATCATGTCGATTTGTTTAAGATAAAGTGTATATTATGAAAATCACTTGTTTACGTTCGAATGATAAAATGACATGTTATTGTTTTGTACAACTGTTACATGTTCCATCCCAAAACAACATTAAAATAGAAAAGAGACTATGAAATACTCATGGTTTGGATTCATCAAAGATAGCCTTTTGTTTGTTTTGGTATTTGTATGATATCATGTTATAGATTTATCATTCTACGATATTAAAGTCAAAATCTATTTATGTGGAATGAAAGGTTTCTGGATGTCATGTTGTAGAACTGACTATCAGCGACAATATATAGTGATGTCTGTAACAACTTGCTTGACGACGATGGTTTTATAGCTCTAATGTGGTACTGGACTAGCAGGCCTGCTCGATGTTAGTATGTTGCATGCCACTGTTGCAGTTCTATGAGTTTTGTGTTGAATGTGATCTTGATTGTATCGCTCCTATTATCGAATTTGCTGCAGGGTATGGAAGGAAGGAACTCTTGCCATTCTTCTTGTGTCTGCTACTGCTGTGCAGTGCACCAAAGGCTGTTTGGGATCCCTCGATTGACGTAAGCTCGTAGACGAGAATTCGTGAACCGTGACATTTGTTTTGTTGTAAAGAGAGTTTGTGTACCTATTTAAGTTTATTGTTTGTACAAGTGACCTTCAGTGGAACTTGGTGTATTTTCGGTGGGTTCTAGCGTCTTGCTAGTCTGATATTTATTTTTAGTGATTTTTTTTTCCATTTTAAAAAAAGTGACCATTCATGTATCTTTCAGTATTTTGTTTGTAAAGAAGAAAGTTTGTGTGTCAAAATTTCTTATGCTTTTCTGAACCGTATGATTTTTCAATTTAATGGAGCTTTCCTTTCAAAATTCGCTTACTTTTATTTATACTCATAATGCGCATTATTAAACCGCCCTCTATAAGGAAACGCTAACTACAGTTTATTGAGAACTCAAGATAAACATAAAAGCAAGGAATGCTCATCTTTCAAAGTATGACACAATGTGACATATTAACAAAACATGAACCCTTAGCTGAGAGAGATGGCCTAAATCCCGAAATTTGCTGCAAGGCCAGATTCCGTAACATAGTATATTACACTAGGTTATAACCCCGTGTATTACACGGGTTAAATAAATAAATTTTATATACTAAATAATAAAACAATATATCTTTAAAAACCTCCTTTATTGCACAGGTTATAAATATAATTTTATATATTAAATAATAAAAAGTTATATCTTTGAGAACCTCGTGTATTGTACGGGTTGAGTAAATATAATTTTATATGTTAAATAATGAAAAAAGTTACATTTTTAAGAACCTTATGTGTTATACGGGTTGATCACATGTAATTTTATATACCAAACAATAAAAAGTTATATCTTTATAAACCTTATGTATTATATGGATTGAATAAATCTAATTTTATATATTACATAATAAAAAAAGTTATATTTTTTAAAACCTCGTGTATTACACGAGTTGCATAAATGTAATTTTGTGTAATAATATCTTTAAAAAAAACTAACGGATATACTCGATATACAATGGATGCGGTGATTGCGGTGATGGTTCTTATAAATGTCACGTAAACATAGTGATTACCGTATTTGAGTTGAGAATTGAACACGGAAATAAAAGTGTAGAACCAATAAACATTGATTAATATTTTTGTTTACCCCTAATGTTTGAAATAAGTTCTATCCTTAACTACTTTAGTTTAATAAAATAAATAAATCATTTACATTATATTAATTTATATCGAAGGGATTAGTCCAAGCGTTATGTGATGTGTTAACTATATGAAAACGCACGTTTTGACGTATCCGTTTGAACTCAATATATCCTATAGTTGCATTGCGATTGGATCAAAACGTAACGTAAATCAAATTTATATCGTACAATCATAACGTATTATACGCGACCCGACTAACTCGAATTTATATCGTCAAGGCAAAAACTCTTGAGGGGGTCAAAGTGGCATTTAAAAAGTTCATAAAAAGGTAAGTGGTTAAAAATTGCATTTTCTGAACTTAAATGCTAAGAAAGGGTAAAGATAAAATTTGATAAAGTTTTGGGTAAGAAGGAAACTATAACAAAGTTATAAATATTATAAAATATTATATTATCTTCTATAAAAATTGTTTAAATTTATATTAAATTAAATTTTATAATTATTTTTTAATTGATATTAATTATCTATAAAAATAGATGGCTTCAATATTGTATGGGTTGAATAAATGTAATTTTATATACCAAATAAAAAGTTATATCTTTAAAACCATGTGTATTACATGGGTTGAATAAATGTAATATTTTTTACTAAATAATAAAATAATACATCTTTAAAAAACATCATTTATTACACGGGTTGAATAAATGTTATTTTATATACCAAATAATAAAAGAATTACATCTTTAAAAATATGTGTATTACACGGTTTGAATAAATGTAATTTTCTGTACTAAATAAAAAAAAATATTTATCCTTAAAAAACCCTGTGTATTGTACGAATTGAATAAATCTAATTTTATATATCAAATAATAAAAAAGATATATATTAAAAAACCTCATGTATTACATGGGTCGAGTAAATGTAATTTTGTATAGTGAAAGTAAAAATATTTAATATATTAATACAAAGTTTGGTTTTCGTGATAAAAATAGATTATTCTGTTGCTGCAAAATTTGTTAACGAAGTCTCAATAAATGTAACCCTTTATTTAAAACTCCATAAATATATAAATGATAAATAATATTAGTTAATTTAATTTCAAGTTTCGTAAAATCTATTTGATACCAAACTAAACAAAACGTTCAAAGATATAGTTAAGATCAAATTAGATAACTAAGTTTGAATTTGAAGTAAATAAATTAATATAAAAGTAATAATTAATTGAGTTAATTACTGTTTTCGTCCCTGTGGTTTGTCAAAAATCACTATTTCAGTCCATTAGTTTAAAAATTACGATTTCAGTCTCTGTGGTTTCACTTTCGTAACCATTTCTGTCCCTGTGATTTCACTTTCGTAACAATTTCAATCCAACATTCTGTTAAGTACTGGGACTGAAATGGTTATGATGTGGACTGAAATAGTTACGAAAGTGAAACCATAGGGACTGAAATCGCAATTTTTAAACTAATTGACTGAAATAGTGATTTTTAACAAACCATAGGGACGAAAACAATAATTAACTCTAATTAATTCAAATAAATAATATTATAAATAAGAAGGAGATTAAACTAAATAATAATTATCCATAAGTTATTAAACTAAATAATATTTAATAGGAGGGTTATCTATAATTAATTAGAAGTGATTAAACTAAAAGAGTTAATTACTGTTTTCGTCCCTATGGTTTGTCAAAAATCACTATTTCAGTCCATTAGTTTAAAAATTGTGATTTCAGTCCCTGTGGTTTCAATTTCGTAACCATTTCAGTCCCCGTGGTTTC
Source organism: Helianthus tuberosus (assembly GCA_030545235.1). Lineage (NCBI taxonomy): Eukaryota > Viridiplantae > Streptophyta > Magnoliopsida > Asterales > Asteraceae > Helianthus > Helianthus tuberosus. The sequence goes on from CM060441.1 coordinate 25,509,267, forward strand.
ACTTTCGTAACCATTTCAATCCATTATTCTGTTAAGTACAGGGACTGAAATGGTTAGGAGGTGGACTGAAATGGTTACGAAATTAAAACCACAGGGACTGAAATCGCAATTTTTAAACTAATGGACTGAAATAGTGATTTTTGACAAACCACAGGGACGAAAACAACAATTAACTCAAACTAAAATAATAATTATCTATAAGAGAAGGCCTAATATAATGACAAGTGTCCCCAAAGTGGTTTCTTTTATTATATAACTAGGTTTTTACCCGGGATTGCTTCCCGGGCTCGAGAAAGTTATTTAGATTAATTAATTACTATTTGTTATTAATACGACCGCATTACATCAACCATCTCATTCAATTCAACAAAAATGTCTTGAAATCACCGCATTATATCATGAACTCATATTAGAGGACAAACAAAAGCACAACAGGACCATAAGAATAACATCATTTCCACTTTTACATCAATGCACTTACATGATAGGGTGATTTGAGATTTTGAAAAAATCTTTGTTTTTGTACCTCTTTTACAAAATAAGATGTTGACCAAATTTGAAACAGATGTTAACCAAAAGTCAATAAGATATTGACAAATATTCAAACAGATGTTGAGCTTAAACAAATGTTTGGTTTAAGACCAAACATCTGTTTATGGCGAAACATCTGTTTAAGGTCAAACATCTGTTTAAGTCCAAATATCTGATATAGAAGAAGAACATCTGTTTAAGGCAAAACATCTGTTTAAGGTTCAAACATGTGTTTAAGGTCAAACAACTGTTTAAGTCCAGACATTTGATATAAAAGGCCAAACATCTGTTAAAGGGCAAACATTTGTTTAAGCCTTAACAGGTGTTTAACTTGTTAAGATCTACTGTTTTCTAACACAGTTTTCCTCTTCAAAACATTGTTGAACCTAACATAGGTTTCCATTAACTATTGACCAAAAGGCAAACAGATGTTCAAACCACTATTTGTTATTGAAGTTCTTTAAAAAATTAGATAGAATTCAAGAAAATAGAACAATGACTTAAAGAACTATAATTTAACACATAATCTAATTGGTCAAATATAAAACATAAAGTGCTAATAACAGTGTTTTATCATCTTAGCCATACATAGCAACAAAAACATCAAGTTAATAATTTAAGAAAAAAACCTACAACATCACCATCAAAAAATTCATAATTAGTATCTGATATCATAACAGACTTAAAATGTGTTTGTTAAACTGATGTAACTTGATTTAATACTATCTTCTGTTGCGAAGACACGTATGTGAAATGCAACATATCACCAAACCTTAAGTTATTGTCAGTCATAAACTTTCGCCAACCTTCCAACGCATAACGTGGCTTCAATTCATTTAACTCCAACTTAACATCATAAACCTGCACAACTCCAACCATGTTTTGAACTTTCAAAGGATGAAGATCAAGAAAAAGACCTGCTCGTCTCGCAACTTCAGCAGGAAGACGCTACATGTATTATGTGGAAAAAAATAATAGTCAGACAAATAAACGTAAATCATTAGTTTATTATAAAAAATGGTATACCAGCCTATAGTCTCCTTTGCGATCAAAATGAAAGAACTCAGGGTCAAGAGGATGTCCAGAATGTTTTTTTGCAGTCTTTGCAATCTTATTTCTACGGTTAAGCTTTTTTTGAACGTTGGCAGCTCTCTTCCCCTTGATGAAAAAGTAAACATATACATGTGAATTAAAGGAATGATCAATATATGCACACACAAAAAAAAAAAAAAACCAGTTTATATAACATATACTAATTAACTGGCAAGTATAGATACCTTAACTTTATGAACAGACGAAGAACATCCAGTATGATCACTTGTGTCGACAGGTAAGGCTGCATTTCCCTTAGTCCTATTCTTGACGACCTCCTTTCTCTCAGAAGTAACTTTAGCTTTCTTCTTAACCTGTTGTCATAGAGTAAATTTAATAACAATAGTAATATAACAATCTTTAAGATGGTAAACTTACATCTTGGGTTTGGTTCAATCGTGAAGACATGCGTCTCTTGGATGTGCATTCGGCATTGGTTGGTAAGTTCTTGTAAATAATACATTATTGAATAAATATAACATCAGTAAACAGCATTACTAATAGTTGTAAAAACATTAAATTCTTATATGTGTTAAATTAAAAATAAATAATTTTAATAATTTAGCAAGTACCTGAGTAACGATTGTACCTTCACCTACAGAAACAACTTCTTCATCCTCATAGATGTCCTGGTCAACATTAATAAAATAATTAATATAAAGCTAAAAAATTAAAACTTTTATTGCTAATGCTAAATACTTACGTACCTTGAATGCATTTTTAACATAATCAGCCTTCAATATCTCAACTACACTATCATAATCAGATTCAGGTTTCTTCAAAAAGCAAATCTCAATCTCATCTCTATAAACTACTACTTCAAAAACAAAATCATCAATCCTGCTAAACACAAGCAAATCATCCTCAAGTATCCCAACATCGTTGCACATTTCCGGCCATCCTCTAGAAAATACAAAGTGGGTATCAACTTTAGACACCTCAACATTCCAGTACGAACCTTTGTAACAGATTTGAAATTTCCCACTCGGTGGACTGTTTACGTAAAATTGTTCAATGAAGCAGTCTTCAATTACCTGCTTAAAATTAAAAATAATGAATACTAAACGTGAAGTATGTATCTTATGAGAATAAGTGTTAACACGTTAAAGATGCAAAAGAATTGAAGTTAAGATCAATACTCATACCGTAAAACCAAATCTTGCATAACGATTAAAGGTGAAATAAGATTCCCCACACATGCCATTAACATAACATGAAAGTTCAAGTCCAAAATCACCTAACGGTTTGAAAACCAACAAAGTATCCCTCGGCAAATTGAGATCTTTAACAACAATGTCCCAACCGTCAGTTATTATCGGCGTTGAATTTTCTGTTCTGACCCTAAGAACCCATTTTTTACCAGACTCATGATATACTTGCAACCTACTTTTTTGCCAACAATCTCCCCACTTTTGATTAGCAAAGAATATAGGTACATCCTGTATATAATTTTTAAATAGTGTAAGAAAATATAAACCATAAAAGAACTGTTAAATATATATCTCAATACAAATAAATTATGTATGTAAAAACATGTCATACCAGTTTCAAAGATTCTGGGTTACGAAGAAACTTAACAAATGTAGTATACATCATAAAACCTGAATCAGTAAAGATGTTAAAAGACTGTAATTAAAAAGCTGGCTTCGAAAATGAACATTAACTTTTTGTATTAACAGAGTATATAGTGAAATTAATCATAGAAACAGAGTATGAGTTAAAATTATTCTGCAAATAATAATTATTTTAACATGTTCTCAACAAATGATTCAAACACATAAGTAAACCCTTCTTGAATCTTGAATGTATAGCAATAAACATTTAAAATCGTATTAGTAGCAAGATAGGATTTAAATTAACATAGATTAAACAATATAAAGTTCATTACAATAGGAATGTACATACCAGTTGCTGAAGAAAAAATAATCAAACCTCAGGTGATTGAAGTGTAGAAGACGGAGGAAAAGAAAATTGAAACCCTAGAAAATGACTGGGGAGAAGAGATTTTTGAAAGAAGAGATGATAGATGTTTGATGTGTAATGATGATGAAGAAATAGTGACGGTTGTGTTTTTCTCTTCCCATATTTTCAACTGATGAAAAATATTTACACATACACCCCTTTTTAAATTTGTTATTTACATTTACATTGACATACAAGAGTAAAGTACATGATTAGTTGAATTGATTTGGTATTCAAATTAACAAAGACAAATAATTTTTCATATAGCAAAACCATTAACATAACATAAAATTTGAATACTTTGAATCATGTATTAATAGTAATTAGGTTTTAACATAAGTAAGTTTCATGACCTCAAGAAGCAATTCCGAGGGAAAATTTAGTTTTATCTATTATATGTACCTTTTAACATAAGTAGTTTGACTTTGGTCAAACAGGCTTTGGTCAAACAGTGTTTTATCAAGTAGCTTTTAACAAAAGTAGTTTGACTTTGGTCAAACAGACTTTAGTTAAACAACGTTTTAACATTGCTCAAATAGTGTTTTATCTATTATAATTAGCTTTTAACATAAGTAGTTTGACTTTGATCAAACAGCGTTTTAACATTCCTCACAATGATTACAAGCTAGTAAAAACTTCTTTGTAAACAACATTAGAAGTCTTATTTGTTGGTTTTCCATCAGCATCGAATATTAGTATTTTAACGCATTCTCTGGTCTTGACCCTTGATAATGCAACATACAACTGACCATGAGTGAAGACAGGATCTTTCAAATAAAGACCAACCTTTGATAACGATTGTCCTTGACTCTTGTTAATTGTCATAGCAAAACAAACTGATAACGGAAATTGTCTTCGTTGAAATTGAAAAGGTATTTTTTTGTCAGACGGGATCATATTAATCCTTGGAATATAAACTCTTGTGCCAATGTTCCCACCAGATATAACCTCAGCTTCTATAACTCGTTTACCAAGAAAAGTAATTTGAAGCCTTGTACCGTTACATAACCCTTTATGTTGATCAATGTTTCGAAGAAGCATCACAGGAACACCAACTTTAAGAACTAATCTGTGATTAGGCAAGCCAAAAATCTTAAGAGCATTCAAATTTTCTGTTGAGTATAAGCTTTCTTGAAAAGAATCAAGAATTTGTTCGGTTTGACATATACTATCAGAACTCAGATACTCTTTCGCATCACCAGGAAATAACGAAAGCAATCGATCATTAATTTCATGAACTACCTCATTTTTGGGTGCTAGAATTGCTCGCTCAGAAAAAAATCCAGCAATCCTAAATTGTTGAATAATTGAAGGATATACAAAGTCAATTAAACTTTGTATTGGGTCACAAATATCGGTGATCAGTAAATCATCTGGTATCTCTATAATGGCGTCACCATCATTATCATCTCCAACGTTTCCTTCACCAATATCAATAAGCCATTTTGCAAATTCTCTGATAGACTTCGTATTCGAACTTTCAGCTCCAATAGTTAGACGCATGTTTTTAGTCAGCCGTAAGAGTCTGCATTTTGCCCATATGTATGAAGAGCTTAAAGACACACTAACAATTTCTTGTCTAGTACCATTAGGAATAATAGGTCGTATTTGTCTAAAGTCACCACCAAATACAATAACTTTACCACCAAAAGGAATATCCGAACGAATACTCCTACCTTCCGAAAATACGTCGGTCATGGTCCTATCTAAAGCTTCAAAGGCATGTTTGTGTACCATCGGTGCTTCGTCCCATATGATTAATTGGGTTTCCTTTAATAATCTCGCAATATCACTATTTGGCTTAATATTGCACATTGAATCTTCTGTTAGATTAATGGGAATATGGAACCGAGAATGAGCTGTCCTTCCACGGGAAAGTAATAACGAAGCAATACCACTTGAGGCCACATTTAAAACTATTCCATTTCTGCATCGAACAGCTGAAGCCAAAGTCTTCCATAAAAAGGTTTTTCCAGTTCCACCATAACCATAGACAAAAAAAAGGCCTCCTTTACGCCCTACAACTGCTTCCATTATTTTGTCAAAAACCGCTCGTTGTTCATCTGTAAGAGATTGATGCAACCTGTTAAACTCAGCTTGTTCTTCATCTAGGTCATGTGACAGCTCTTCATTGATCAGACGATTAGAAGCATCACGTAAGGAATCGTCATCAGGGTACGGCATAGTGGCAAACCTTCGTAATGATGAACCATTGGAAATTAAATAGTTTTCAATTTTCAACAAAGTAAGGTTCTTAATCTGATGTTCAGGAAGCACTAAACCTAGCAAATAAAAAAATTAACATTATTAAATAAAAAATCAAAATGTAGTATGTAAAATAAAAGAAAATAGATCAGAACCTGAAATATTTGTTTCTTTTTGACGTCTATAAACAATATCATCAGCTAAGTATTTCCAAGTATTCTCCCAAACAAATTCTGGTCGAGATAGAGTATTTGTCAAAAGCAGGGTAGCAAATAACGCTCGAAGATACCCAGCATGTCCTTCAAAACTTGCTTCTTTAATGGCCTCAACGTATTCATTGTCATCGTCTAAAAGTCCCATCGCATAGCAAGCATCTCTAAAAGTCGGGAATAATTGATCGTTAACTGTACGTATCTCCTCAAATGATCTAGGTCCTTTAACTTTATTCAGTAGTATCCTCAAAAAATAAGGTTCGCCCAAAGCAGGAGATACAGAATGAATCCGGCCAACACACTGGTACAACTTACGTACCTGCCAACATCTATCTTTAAGTATCCAAACAAATTTGGAAGGAAACTCAACATAAGTCAGCTTTCTAGCATCTTTATTTGACTCGTTCAACTTCATCCATTGCATAAATATTGAAGAAGCAACAGAAGGCTTGCTTAAAACATTATCAATATCGTCATCAGCACCATACACAACATTCTGTTGGCCAGGCAAATGAAAGGGAAGCCTCATAACAGCAGGATACCTATAATGAACCTCATTAGAGAATATTCTCCAGGATGCCTCACAAGCTGAAATATATCTACAATCATAATACTCCTTGATCTCATCTTTTGGCTTTTCTTTGATGGTTGAACTTGTATCACCAGAAACTACCGCAGTAGCCATATCAGGACCTTTGTTGATGTACTTGAACAAATATTTCACTGAACCGGCTTGATTACACCATTCAAGATTAATGTGTGCTTGATATCTTTTCAAAAGCCTTTTGTTATAAGGAACAACATTTCTGTTGTCTAATCTAACACCAGATTTTATAACTGTATGACCTGAATCTCTTCTTCTGTATACAAGAAAACCATTTGAATCAATACTTGTATGTGGTGTGAATTTCTTCGGAAAGTTTTTTGAACATCTTTTATCAACCATGCAAGGACAATTCAAATTAGCATTCCCACACGGACCATGAATCATATAATCAGTCACCAGAGAATAAAGTTCAGGATCTTCTTTTTTATCGGGAATCTCAGCAGAAATAAATGGATCTATGTGATCTATGGTTGGAAGTTTGTGATCGACCTTCATGAATAAGCATATATGTGCATGAGGAAGACCACGCTTTTGAAATTCTACTGTATAAACAACTAAATAAAAAGGAAAAATAAACAAAATTTATTAGTTAATAACCTTGATTAAAAAATATACATCAGAGGATAAGATGTGAAAAAAAAATAACACACCAACGTTAATCTCACCAAAATACTTGGAATCCTTAAAATCTTTGATTAACGAATCAAGCTTCCTCTTAAACAATCGACACAATATGTCAGGCCTGTCTTCGGCTTTGATGGTTGAATCTTTTAGAAATCTTTTTACTTCAGGCCACTTAGGATTACATGTTATAGTTATGAAGAAATCAGGGTACCCATACCACTTACATAAGGCCATTGCATCGAGGTAATTTTGTTGCATGAATCTTGCACCACCAGTAAATGAAGAAGGAAGTATAACAGGCTTTCCAGTATCTGTTAAAACTTCCCTACCTTTCGATTTATACTTTTGAAGATTCTCAAATGTTTCAGAGCGAAGGTTCGCTTGTTGCCTACGAATGTACTTTAATCTTTCGCTCTCAATCATTGTGTACGCATCAACCAAAAACTGTTGTAACAACCTTCGCCTATTTAAAATTAAGGAAAAGCCATAAGTTCTATCTTGGATCCTATATGAAAAAAATTCTCTCATTGTGCACTTTGGTTTTATTTTCTTTTGTGTGGACATAAAATCTCTATGAGGAATATCAACTCTATAACCATCATCACCATATGGAAAAAGTAACGGATATTGCAGAGCAAGATACGATGGGTGTAATTCGCTAATACGCTGCAGCATTCCCGACTGCGTCTGGACAACAATATCACGATGGTCTATAGCTTTATCTATGTCTCCGACAACCAAAGCAGCAACTTCAGATGTGGTGGGTAAGTTATATGTCCTGCCGTCTTTTTCTCTTCTATAAATTAGTCGCAGACTAAGGTTGGCATCTGGAGATTGGTGAAAATGGTTTCTGACCATCCTATATGTCTTAACCAACATATTTTGTGAATCTAATAAAGCCCTCAAATACTTTATCATTTCAACATCAAGTTCTTTATCAGCAGGCGATGAAGGTTTGGTTCTTTTGCTGTTAAAAGAAAAAAAAAAAACAACAAAACGTTAACATAACATAACTATTTTAATAAGCAGTGGATAGAGAATCAGTTATTAGTAATTAAGTGTTAAAGAAAAACAGATTAGTACTAAGTCAAACAGCTGATGTAAAACTTGTAAGCACTGATAGTAATTAAAACACTGATGATACTTAACAACTGATAGTGAACTACATAAGATTAACAACTGCTATTGTAATAAGCAGTGGATAGAGAATCAGTGATTAATAATTAACTTTTAAGGAAGAACGGTTGTAAACAACTGTTGATACAGCTCAAAACTTTTAGAATATGTTGAGAAAAGTAACATTTCAGTGGTTTGGTCTTAAACAGTGGTTTGGTAGGCATGAGTGGTTTGGTCTTGAACATTGGATGGGGTTAGTTTGACTTTGTGTACAAATGTAATTATATCCAACAGTGTTTTGCCTTATTAAATTGTTATAATCAATGTCATTGTATGAAACTTAACTGGGCAGAGCTTATTGTAGGAAACTTCAGTTTACCTACAACAGCTGATGAATTTAGAATTAATAACGCAAACTACTGTTAAGTCAAACAGCTGATGAAAAAAACTTTTAAGCACTGCTGGTGATTAAAACACTGATGGTTAACAACTGCTGTTGTAGCAATCTCTGGATAGAGAATCAGTGATTAAGGATTAAGTGATGGTACTTAACAACTAATATTGAACTACAAATAGTTAAATTTCTAGATGTTCTTTAATAGAATAAAAATGGAACTTAGAAATCACTCGTACCTGAATAATGCCTGTCTGTTTGTTATTTCATTTTCATTTTCAGTATCATGTATGTATAGCTGACAAAACTTAGCTTCATTTCCAGCTGGAGGTTTGAGACTCCCCATGCAATGATAGTTTTGGCCACTGATACGATATATAAATGGAGCATTGCCCTTGTTGATATTAGAATCAAGCTTTCCACCCATAGATGTAAAAGAGAACATAGAGTTGTATCGCCTTATGTTCTTTAGGAAGAAGTTGCTTTTTGGATTTGAGGAAGAAAACAAATTTTGATAAGACGGATGTGCATCCTTTAAAGGCGGTAGCTGAACTTTACCATACCCACAACACATACCATAACATAGCTTATTTACAGTTAAACGACCTTTTCCACCTTCCGATGCCCATAACTTTGCACTACAAAGCTGACATGTAAGCACTTGGTCACCATGGTCCAAATAATCTGTTAACAAATGATTGAGAGTTATATTACAGGTAGAAGACAACAAATGTCCTAAAAGAATAAAATAGATTAAAACCTTTAGATATCCCTTTATAAGGATCTTCATCGGTGCACAAGAACACATTTTCTTGATCGGAATCCAAAGAGAGCATACGTACAGGAGTATTATCACGCTTCTTGCGCTCAAGGTTACGTTTACCAGAAGACAGCCGTGTAAGCGTAGAGTTACTACCCAATATCGGCTGATTGTTGCTGCTAATAATGCTAAAAGTAATGGAATATCGACGTTTGCTATCTGCTGGTGTACCTATGTTAATGCCATTATATGAACATCCAATATTAAAACATTGATGTTAAGACCGGTATGTGGTTTAGTAATGTGTTTATCAAAACAAATAATAAAGAAACAAAATACAAACCTGGTGTAGTTGAAATTAAAGAACCAGTAGCATTTCTAACTGCTCGACACGCAATGGAGTACATATGTTGATCCGTAGAATCAGAACATTCAACCATATTTGCATTCTCAGAAAAGATGCTACAAACATTCGTTGATGATGACGATGCATTTAACAATTTCTTATTATCAAGTATTAATTTTCGAAGCTTACGCCTTTCATTAGGTGGAGTAACTAAATAACAGAGAAAGTATAATATGTACGAAACACAACAATCAGTCACCTTAGAAACATAAAACGGAAAAAATTATACTTATAATCAAATTCAAGAGGTATTACTATTTGTGATATCTGAAAGTGGAGATCTGTTAGAGATATCTGAAACAGGAGTTCTCGTAAGAGGACCTACAAAAAAAGCAAGTAGAATTATGATTTCAATCTGAAACCTGATTTTGATTTGGGTTCTTCTGAGTTAAGAAGTTATAATTACACTTACTACGTAAATTTCGTTGAGATGAATTAGCAGCTGATGATGACCACGCATTCTTTAATTTCTTATTATCAAGTATTAATTTTCGAAGCTTACGCCTTTCATTCGGTGAAATAACTAAAAAACATAGAAAGTATAATATGTTCAAAACACAAGAATCAGCCCACTTAGAAACATAAAACGGAAAAAAGAATACTTATAATCAAATTCAAGAGCCATTACCATTTGTGATATCTGAAAGAGGAGATCTGTTAGAGATATCTGAAACAGGAGTTCTCATAAGAGGACCTACAAAAAAACCAAGTAGAATTATGATTTGAATCTAAAAGCTGATTTTGATTTCGGAAATGATGAGTTAAGAAGTTATAATTTCACTTACTATGTAAATTTCGTTGAGATGAATTAACTGTTGTAGAAAATGAACGTGAATTCTTTGACATTGTTAATTCTGAAAGAAGGAGAAGCTTTCAAAAGAAGAAAGAGTATTAAGATCAGGAACATTAAAACAATAGAAGAAAACAGTGGTTTTTAAATTTTTAATTACAATATATAATACCTAAGGATTAAACATAACCTCAATAAATTATAATATTGCATTTTATCATTTTGTAATTAAAAATCATTTCATGAAAAGTAAAATAAAATTGTTTCATATTATTGAATTAATTATTCCAAATAATGTATTACATTGATAAAAAACTTAACAACAAATTTTGTAATCTTTGTGGAATGTAAATCGGATGTTTATCGGTTAGGTTTATGGTTTATTTGTATATAATTTTTAAAATAAAATATTACTATCTTTATTTAATAACTATTTAAGTTAAACGGTATTTTCTTCAGTTATCCAAATAAACCAAAGAAAAAAAATAAAATAAAACATGGATCAATAAAGCAAACAAAAAACCAAATAAAATGGGTTTGAATTTACGCTTCATACTTGGTTACGATTTTTCTGAACAACATTCTTTGAATGACTTAGAGAAAATTTGAAGTATATAAAAAACCTATTGAATGAGATTACTTAAATAAGTAATCGGAGAAACAGGCACAAATTAAATATTTTTTTTAAACTGTAACATATGACGGATACTTACTAAATCTTAGTGGGCAGGGATAACGGTAAAAACCAATAAAGAACAACCACATCCACAGATAATCCTATATAAATTATGAGATAAAATAATAACATTAAAATTGCTTAAAGATTAGAAATGTTTGTAGATAAAAAAGTTGTTAATTGGGTATATACAATATATATTATAAATTGTTACTACTATTCATACACATAAGTTTTAAACATAAATATTGACTATTGAACATCTCAATATTTATTTAACAATATACATTATAATAAGCAGATAAGTTTTTAGGAATTCAAAACCACATAATCAGTCCAAAACATAACCCACCAAACACCCAAAAGCAACAAAACGAAAACCATAAGTTCAACATGGCAACAACATATGAAATCAACACATAAATGTATTTGAAAATACAGAAGACACTATTTCTCAATCTTTGGAATCAAAAGCGTCGAAACACCAGCATCTTCATCCTGAGAGAGTTCATCACTGATGCGGCGCTTTGTCGAGGAGCAACCTAATGCATCATCCACATCGAACACTTCACGAATATTACGTTTTGTTTCATCAGAAGACGGATTCTTAGTGCCTACAAGTGCTTGGGATGCAGGTGTAACATTCTCACCGCAGTATGACAACTCATCCTGATATAAAAAGACAATAAGTACTAACGTTTAAAAAAATTTACTACAAATAAGGAAATTCTCATATAACCTTCATAAGGTCAACAGGAGTAGACAAACTGCAGGATTCTGGAACATCCAACGATTCAGACTGCTCATGCTTTAAATACATAATACATAATAACATAAAATACACATAATGGTATAAATATATTTTAAAAGGATATGTATATCAAATTAAAAGAATGACATAATGAAGATTTAGACCTGGTTAAGATTGAATTTGGTGCAGAGCGCGGCAAGGATCTCATCATCGTTAGTGGCCATTGAAATACCATAGTTTTCAACCTGATGCTCAATGTTATAGTCTTTAACACTTATGATGAAAGCATACCTCTTTCCAATCAATGTGTCAAAGATCTCAGGATATGGGTTCGGTATCTCTCCAGAATTAACAACCTATAATTTTATAAAAATTAATATAATTACAATGAGCAGAATGATTCCATAATTTCAACGTACAATTTTATAAAAATTAATTTTAAATTATATATAGTACATGGCCAAATAACTGAATGCATGTATTTGTTACCTGATCTTGAATTGAAACTAAGTCTTTGGCAGTTTTCTTAAGAATCTTGTAAGCTTCAAAATCAAACAGTGTCAAAGACACAGTACCGGAAGAGTCTTGCACCCTAATAGGTATCTTGAACCTATCAAAGTTAAAAACAAATGAAAACATTAGTATTACTAAAAACAAAAGTGTCGTTCATATTAGTATTTAATATAAGGAAATAAAACTGTAATCTCAAACCGCGGAATAGAATAGATGTCGACTCCTTCACATTTATCATTTGTACACACCAACGATTTTTCATGATCAACACCAGATAAACCATCCGGATTTTCTTTCGTTACAAATCTTTCCTCCACAACTGACTTACAGTGGTTACAACCATTGTAATACCAAAGTTTATCAGTGCATATAGCTGTGATTGTGCCAACAACCAAAACCTTCTTTGTCTATCAACATCAAACAAAAATAATAACACTTAGAAAAGACTTTTAATAAACTCAGCATGTAGAGTACTTATAAGAAAATACACACCGTTGATATGGTTCCCAGGAAACCAATAAGCATGAAATCAGGGTTATTAAGAAACTCATCTTCAACACTTGAGATGACGTTTGAACCAACATGATCATTTGATGAAGATGAAGCAGAAATTTTCTCTACATATCTAAACAGATTCATGTGATCAAATTAAAACGTAAAAAGTAAATGTAGGTACAAAATAATACTGTTCAATGTTTATATGCATACTAACTATACCTCTTTCTAAAAGATGATATCTCTTCAATGTCAGTGTCAATAAAAAGTCTGCTTAGCTCAAAGCCGTTTGCAACGCCACGCTTGCCTGAATTTAAAATTAAAACCAAATGTAGATCAATATAAATAGTGTCAAATTTAAAACATATAAGTAAATCTAAAGATAAATCTATAACAATAAAAAAATTAAACTAATTAAGTTAAAATTGTACCTTTGTAAAGGTTGACCATACCAAAATGACAAAGGATAACAACATATTTCTCTCATTTCTTATCATTCATGTAAGCAAACATGTCAATAGCAAAACCATCCCACAAAGTAACCGGACACTTTTGGCCTCTAAAATATTAACATAAAACATAATAACATCAAGCAACCTTATAATGGTTTAAACGTCAAAATGCAACAACTTAATAAAAAGAATGCACTCAAGGTCTTCAAGTCTAAGATTAAGTCTCTTGCCCTTGCTCCCATCCTTCTTTGACGTATCCTCTAGATTGAAACATACATCCACATAACCAATCCAATCTATAAACAAAAATATATTGTGAAAAGAAAACAGCATTAAGAAGTGATAAGAATAAAAAAAACAATAAGACAAAACAATAGATATATATCATGTAGTGATTTACATACCAATAACTGTATTAACTTCAAATTTATTTTTAACAACATCCTTGAGGTTAACGAAATTAAAACGGTATTTCGGTCCAGACCAGTCAAAGCATTTCTCAACAGAAGTATAGAAATAAAGTAATATTTTGTCGTTTCTCTTGGTATACTTAGCAGAGGACTTATTAGTAGCAAGAGAAGGTTTGGTGATAAGAAGACATTCATCCAACTGAAGAAAGTGTTTGAATTTTCCTAGCATCTTATGCAAACAGCTGGCTTGTATCATAGTTCCCTAAGAATATGAAACATCCGATTAAATAAAAAAAGGTGTTATATTCATTTGGATATTCATATGTCCAAAAAAAAATTATAACACAACTATATACGGTACCATCTCATCCATGAAGATCATATCAAGACGATATATTTCATTTTTGTTATCATTCATCATCTTCTTCGAAATGCTAACAATCTTCACTCTAATCGAATAGTTGTTTGAGAATGTATTAAGATCGTTAAGCATGCTAACCTTTGCAACATCCATTTGAAGACTGTACATAAAAAAAAAGAATAAGCAAAATATAAGTATTGCTAAACGTAATATGATAATACAATAAGCATGGATGTTCTTAAAAAAAATATCAAGGTTGAAATTCAAGCTTACCGATTATCCAATAAAAATTTTAACTGAATGCAGTGGCAAATGTAATTTCAAATGCAGGGAGTGTATATCTTTATATGCTGCTTTATTAAAGTAATAAAATATTAGAAATGATATGCAAAGTAGGCAAAAAAAGAGAAAGAACGTCAATTTTAAATTACCATTTTGTATATTAAGAATTTCAATATTTCAAAATTACTGACTTGATTTCAAAGCAATTTTCATAATGACTTTTCTATATTTTATTTTAAATTTAATTAAGAAACAATAACCGTCAATTTGAAATTCACATTTTGCTTAACTCAAATGTCCAAAGCTCAAGAAATTAGCATTAATTACTAATTTGATTTGCAACAAATAGTCATTAACAATCAAATGTTTGAACCACTTTCAATAATACAATACCCAAACAATCAAGATGAGGAACTTAATAATCATCCAAGTGTATTTTGTGTTACCTTATTTATTAGTATAAAGATGAAACTGTTCAATTAATAGTACAGATCAAACCACTGAAGTGATGTGATAAATACGCTTACATATAAACCACTGTGGTGATAAACACTGTTACATATAAACAATGATGCCATAAAACCGGTTACATATAAAACACTGAGGTGATCACATCTAACAACCTAACAGACTATAAACACTGATGCGAAAAACACTGTTAAATATAAACACTTAAACACTCTTAACATCCAAGTGTATAGGAATTTTATTTTATTAAAATAAAGATGAAACAACTGTTCAATTAATAGTAGAGATCAAACCACTGAAGTGATGTGAAATACAAAACTGTTCCTAAACACTGTTACATATAACCACTGATGCCATAAAAATGGTTACATATAAAACACTGAGGTGATGACATCTAACAACCTAACAGTCTATAAAACACTGATGCGGAAAACACTGTTACATATAAACACTGTTAACATAAACAAATAAAAAGAAACATAGAATAACTAAAGTTGATGCTGAACCACTGTTATGGTTTGACACTGTTATTGGACGTCATAAATTTCAGATTTAATTTCAAAGGTAAAAGTAGTGTAATATGCTGCTTTAATAAAATAATTAAATATTAGAACTGATATGCACTGTAGGAAAAAATAAAAAAAAATAAAAAAAGAGAGAGAGAACGAAAAATTTAACTTACCATTTTGCATATTTTGAGTTTCAAAATTACTGATATTGTCAGTAACTACTGACTTGATATGAAAGCAAATGCCATAATGACTTTTTTAAATTTTATTTTAACTTTAATCAACATATAATAACCGTCAATTTGAAATTCAAAATTTGGTTAATCAAATGTCCAAAGCTCAAGAAATCAGCATTAATTACTGATTTGATTTGAAACAAATAGTCATCAAGAATTTTTTTTTATTTTTTAATTTAACTTTAAATTTTATCATGAAAATAATGTTGGTGGAACTCTTATGTAATTGGAATGTAAAGATTAGGTAAAATGGTAATTTGATTGTAATTCTAGTTTTCATTTGATAATTTCAATGTATCACTAATTAAGAACATCAAAAATAAAAACGTGAGCACTGACTATTTTTTAGGGAAACCGCTGATGGTCAATATCAGTGAATGTCAACAATGTAAAAGTGAGCAGTGGCTATTTTTTCCGATCAGTAGATACCAACCAGTTTTCGAAACACTGATGTTCGGTCAATCAGTGGTCAACATGGAGATTGAAGAAACACAGGTTGTGTATCCGCAGTGGAATACTTGAACAATCAAATGTTTGAACCAATTTCAATAACACTATACCCAAACAATCAAGATGAGAAGCTTAATATTCATCAAAGTTTATATGAATTTTATTAGTATAAAGATGAAACAACTGTTCAATTAATAATACAGATCAAACCACTAAATTGAAGTGATAAATAGTGTTATATATAAACACAGTCTTTTAAATTACCATTTTGCATATTTTGAATTTCAAAATTACTGATATTGTCAGTAACTACTGACTTGATTTGAAAGCAAATGCAATAATGACTTTTTTAAATTTTATTTTAACTTTAATCAACATATAATAACCGTCAATTTGTAATTCAAAATTTGCTTAATCAAATGTCCAAAGCTCAAGAAATCAGCATTAATTACTGATTTGATTTGAAACAAATAGTCATCAAGAATTTATTTTTATTTTTTAATTTAACTTTAAATTTTATGATGAAAATAATGTTGGTGGAACTCTTATGTAATTGGTTGTCAACAATGTAAAAGTGAGCAGCGGCTATTTTTTCCGATCAGTGGATACCAACCAGTTTTTGAAACACTGATGTTCGGTCAATCAGTGAGATTGAAGAAACACAGGTTGTGTATCCGCAGTGGAATACTTGAACAATCAAATGTTTGAACCAATTTCAAGAATACTATACCCAAACAATCAAGATGAGAAGCTTAATATTCATCAAAGTGTATATGAATTTTATTAGTATAAAGATGAAACAACTGTTGAATTAATAATACAAACCAAACCACTGAACTGATGTGATAAATAGTGTTACATATAAACAAAAGTACTAAACCCTGTTACATATAAACACTGATACCATAAAAATGGTTTCATATAAAACACTGAGGTGATGACATCTAACAACCTAACAGTCTTTAAAACATTGATGCGGAAAACACTGTTATATATAAACAAAGTCTTTTAAATTACCATTTTACATATTTTGAATTTCAAAATTACTGATATTGTCAGTAACTACTGACTTGATTTGATAGCAAATGCCATAATGACTTTTTTAAAATTTCTTTTAACTTTAATCAACATATAATAACCGTCAAATTGAAATACAAAATTTGCTTAATCAAATGTCAAAAGATCAAGAAACCAGCATTAAAATAGTGATTTGTTTGAAACAAATTGTCATCAAGAATTTTTTTTAATCTAACTTTAAATTTTTTGATGAGAATAAAGTTGGTGGATTTTTTCCGATCAGTGGATACCAACCAGTTTTCAAAACACTGATGTTTGGTCAATCAGTGGTCAACATGGAGATTGAAGAAACAATGGTTGTATTTCAGCAGTGGAATATTTTGAACAATAAAATGTTTGAACCAATTTCAAGAATACTATACTCAAACAATCAAGATGAGGTGCTTAATATTCATCCAAGTGTATAGGAATTTTATTAGTACAAAGATGAAACAACTGTTCAATTATTAGTACAGATCAAAACACTGAAGTGATAGTATAAATTCTGTTACATATAAACACTATTAACATAAACAAAGATAGAATAAACACTTTTAACATAAACAAACATAGAAGATGTTTTGTTGATGAGGAACCACTGTTGTTGGAGAGTGTTTCACATTTAGTTGATTGGTGCTTGTCTGGACTTTGGTCTTGATCAGTGGTTCTTCATAATTGAACAGTGGATGATGTTCATCAAACTTTATGTACAACCATCCTTATATCCAACACTTGTTAGGCAGATCAGTGATGTGCCATATTAACTTGTTATAACCACTGTCATTGTAGGAAACTTAGCTGGGCAGTGCCTATTGGTGGAAACTTCAGTTTACCTACAAAAACTGATGAATTTAGAATAAATAACGCAAACTATTGTTAAGTCAAATAGCTGATGGAAAACTTTTTAACCACTGCTAGTTATTAAAACACCGATAGTGATTAACAAAACTACGTTTAATTGCTCAAATTGAGATGACGGGAGATCTGCAAAGGATTACAAATGAATCAATGCACCAATAAACAGTAAATCAAAACGTTAGAAAAACCCAAAAAAATAAATCACACCAATTTAAGTTACCTTGGTGATGTCCTAAACTTTTGCACTGGTATCACCTATCAACACACCTGGTATAACCTTTCCCATTTCCAGCTCCTCAACAACCGTCCGGCAGAGGTTGCTTCTAATCAACAAACTCTATAATCCAACAAAAAAGGTCTGGAAAGACAAAGTACAAAACATATCAAAATAAATCTGCTCATAATCACATGATACAACAAACCAAACATACCAGAGTCACCGATTAAGAGGAGGTTGTACAAAAGCGTTCATCGAGTACGATAAGGAGATCTGTTTCTTCTTCTGAGGATAGAAAAGGGTTCATCATGTTCGGTATGACAAAATAGATAAAACGAAATAAAATTTCTAGATAAAAAAGTAGATCTTACATGATTATTCTCTTCTTCAACCACTGGACGGTACATGATTTAGGGTTTCAAACGAAGATGTATCCAATAGAAGTAACCTCTGTCGTACGTTGTTGAGGAGATGAATATGAGAAGAAGAAGAAGGATAAACATGAGAGAGGATAAACATCGATCGGAAATAGAGCAGAGCAGAGCAGAGAGAGAAAGAAAGCAAGAAGCCCTGAATGAGTAAATGAAGGAGGATATAAATAGAAGAGAGCAGTGGCACTGTTGGGCGGGAAAAAGGGCATTTAGGGGCTCTCTGGTGTTGACACGTGGCCCAAATAACTTTCATTTATTATATATAATAGATATAGATTACTATAAGAAAGACTTAGCCATGGTTGGATAAATATGGTTACTTAGCCATGGTTGGAAACGTGGTTTCACATTGAATCTGGCAGGAATGATAATTCTTGCATCTATGGGATTAGGCCAAAACTGCAGCTAGTCATACTCAAGCAGGCTCAACTCAGCTAAGTATTGACTCAAAGCTTCGAGTGTGAGATTAGATGTCCATCATTATTTGAAAAGGGTGAGTTAAACATAAAGTTAGCAAATCGAATATATAGAAATTAGAAATTGAGATTAAACAAGAAGTCAAATGACAACACAAGTTAGTCAATAAATACACTTAATATTTGAATATAGATTCTTAACAATCATACCTAACAAATGTCATCACTGTTGGATCTTCGATTTGATACCCAGAGTACAACGTTTTTCGTTTTCGTTTTCCCACCGACTTTGTCTTTTAAGATTGTATGAATATGTATCCCAAGTGTATAATATTATATAACTACTACTACTATAAACGCTATTTTATTTCTCTATCTTATTAACAACGAAATATCTGTAAAACAACTAGCAAGATGCTAGAACAGTTAACTCATGTCTTAACACCTAGATGCTAATAACGTCCAAGTGCTTTTGATGCCAAAGATGACATATCATGTCAATTATCAAACAAGTTTTTGGACCTTTCATAAACAAAGTTTGAAACATCAGAATTCAATTCAAAAACCCATTATAATTCATTTTTAATTATAGAGGAAATGAACAGAAAAGTGAAATTCTTTTAAATGGATTATCATGATAAATCTCAACATCAATTCTCATGAAAAGTTGAGTGATCTAAAACTCTAAGGGGGCGTTTGGTTCGTAGGAATTCAATGGAATTTAAGGGAATTGGAATTTGATTTTGAATTCCATCTCTTAAAATGTTTGGTTCACAGAATTTGATGGAATTGGAATCTCAATTCCAATCTTCATGTGTTTGGTTGACAATGAAATTGGAATTGGAATTGGAATTGGAATTAGGCATGTATTCCTTCAAATTCCTTTAACTAAAGGAATTCAAAATCCTTCCTGGAATTAAAGTAAATTCATTGGAATCTTCGACCGTTTCGACCCGCACCGTTTCGACCCGTACCGTTTCGACGCGAACAGTTTCGACGCGAACCATTTCGATCCGTACCGTTTCGACGCGAACCGTTTCGACCCGTACCGTTTCGAACCCGTGCCGTTTCGAACCGTTTCGACGCGAACCATTTTGTTATCTTCTTTGGAAGTTATGTTAGCAAGTATAGTTGTTGCCTTCCATACTTTTACATTTGCATATTTCAAGAGGAAAAAAAAATATCTAAACTTTTTCATGTCGTTTATGTTTATAAACTTTAGCTGTTACAGTTTCTTTTTCGAGTCTAGGAGTTTTGTTTAGCTGTTACAGTTTCTTTTTTGTTTTGTTTTGCCCTAAGTAAAAGGTGGTTCGACGCGAACCGTTTTGACGCGAACCCTTTCGACCCGTACCGTTTCGACGCGTACGGTTTCAATGCGAACCGTTTCGACTCGTACCGTTTCGACATGTACCGTTTCAACCCAAACCGTTTCGAATCGAACCGTTTCGAATCGAACCGTTTCGAATCGAACCGTTTCGAATCTAACCGTTTCGAATCGAACCGTTTCGACGCGAACCATTTCGATCCGAACCGTTTCGACCCGTACTGTTTCGAATCGAATCATTTCGACCCGAACGGGTGGTTGTGGGTGCCGGGTTCCAATTCATTTGACAACCAAACACAACAAAAATGGAATTGAGATTCCAATTCCAACAATTTCCAATTCCAATTGGAATGTTTAAATTCCAAATCCAATTCCTTCAAATTCTAATTCCTATACAAATTTCAATTCCAAATCATTCCGCGAACCAAACGCCCCCTAAAGGTCTTTGAAGTGATTCCCATGTAACAGTTACGACAACCGGTGAAACACGTGGAGCTTGTAAGAGAGTTTCCAAAATCTTCGACTTTTGCTTCTTTTCAACCATGCTTATAAAAAAAATCAAAAACAAAAAATATAAAAAAAACTGTTTAAAAAATATATATCTTATAAAATTAATTTAACATGTTAAAAATCAATATTTTTAATAAAATATTCAGCACTTTTTTCTTATAAAAATGAGTAGAAACTATTGGAATAAAAATCAAGTTTTTGTAAAAAAACAAAATTAGCTTTTTTTTTTCACTGTTTTTTTTATATTTTTAGTTTTTGATATTTTTTTATTAAAAATGCTTCTACAAGTATTTATAAGGAGAAGCGTCGATTTTTTTTTTAAATTGATTATTAACATGTTAAGTTAAATTTTAAAAATGTTCCCTGGTTCCCCACTTTTTTAGTGTTCCCAATGAACCTCACACTATATATATATATGGTAAGGTTATTGTAAAAAAGTTAAAGGTGTGAGAAAGGTGTAAAATATTGTGGAGATGACATGTGTGCTCAATCTAAATTAATTCAAAAGGGTAAACAAGTAATTTTATCATTAATTCAATTAGTTCAAACTTTCCATAACCGCCACCTTAATTATAGGAACATGATTTTTTAAAAGATCTCTAAAAAAACACTACGAATTACACTGCAACCACCATTCAGCACATATATAACACCATTCAATAAATATAACACCATTTTAAAGATCTCTATAAAAACACTATAAAAAACACTCCAAACCACCATTCAGCACATATGTAACACCATTCAATAATTATATAACACCATTCAATAAGTGTATAACACCATTCAATAAGTATATAACACCATTCAGCACATATATAACACAATTCAATAAAGCATATAACACCATTCAATAAGTATATAACACCATTCAATAAAGTATATAACACCATTCAATAATATATAACACCATATTACCCTATTATAACTCTGTATAACACTACACCCCGTCGTTCCACTGCCGGCACCACCACTGCCGCCCGCCGTCATGGGGAGGTGGCCGGCGCCGCCTCTCTACAGTCTCTCTTCTCTTTCTCTTAGTCGAACCCAACCACCCGACAGTATCGGTGATGGTGATGATGATGATGAAGGAATCATGAATCTGCTGAATCGATGATGTTGATGATTCGAGATGTAAACTGATGATGATGATGATGATGATTTGAGATGTAAACTGATGATGATGCTGATTCGAGATGTATCGATGATGATGATGATGATGATGAAGGTATCGATGATGATGATGATGATGAAGGAATGATGAAGTTGTTGAATCGAATTCACAGATCTGGATGGAAAAAGGAAACATGATTCGAAATCCTAGGAACATGATTTACAGTTTCCTTTTTCAAAATGGATATAAAGACTTTATTACCCCTACATATTTCAAATCAGTAAAAAAAAAATAAAAAAAAAAATAAAACACATTTCACAATTTGGTATCAAATATCCAATGGTGTAGATTCTTTCTTACCCTTCTCACAAAAACCCTCTTTTTTTTACAGGAACCTCTACCTATATATATATATGAATTTGTTGACTTTATAAATCTATAAATTCTATAAACCTTTCCCTTCAAAATGGTGGATTGTTAAGGAGACCACGTGGCAACCCAAAGTCCTTATTTATTAGATAGGATAGATAGATATACATATAGATATAGATGTGGGGATAATGCACTATTAATAAGAAGTTGCTAATTGTATATAACTAGTATTAAGCCATCCTCCATTGCGGTGGGGGCGTAAAACTGTGACAAATTAGATCACCAACACTGAAGTTGTGGCACCAATGCAACACCACTGTCAACGACCACCAACACTGAAGTTGCGGCGTGTTAATGCGAAGAAATTACACTGAAACGTAAAACATAGATAATAAGAACTACGTCGATTTAGGACATCAGTGTTGCGACGAACCTGGCAAACAGGAAAAATGGACGACGTAAACATGTTGAACCACACACGCACGTTTCGTCATGTTAATTCGCAAAATTTAGAACAAAGTGTAAAACAAAACGTAAAAATGTTGCGCCGTGTTAACTCCCAAAATTTAGAACAAAACATAAAACGAAAATTTTGCGAAATAAAAAAAAAAATAAGGGATCAAAGTTGAAAGTAAAAAAATTATAAAGTTAAATTTAGGTCCTACGACTTGAATGTCTCGTTAGAATTTGAGTTTGACTTGTTACAAGAAAAGCAAATATTCCTATCAAACCTAACCTATAAATTGTTACTTTTAAGTCATTGATTTCTTTCGTAACCTTTTGACTTGTTGTAACTATTACAAAGTTATGTTTTAGGGTGCTCTAGGCCAAGTATCAACAATATAGCCATTGTAATAACTAACAAGCGAGTCCTCGTGGTAGTATTTACCTCTTAAAGAGACATTTGTTTACAAGTGGTCATCATCATGTATAGCGTCATTTAGTGAAAATAACGTCTCGTAAAGCAAGACAAGTAAGTGAATTTGCTATTCTCCATATGAACCCTTGAACACCATTAAGATGTATAGTGATATATCTCTACCTCTTTACTTATTTGCTTTAGTTACTAATAATCTCTAGTTATAATAAGTTTTTTGGAAATTTAAATTAACATATTCATCCCATTTTTACACTTTTATGTTTCATAAGGAAAAAAATTATTAGGATAATATTTTAAAACTTTAATTTCAAGTTGCATTAGAATACATTCATTTGTTAAAAACTTAAAAAAGGGTTTACATCATGAAGAAAAGAGTAGTTAAATATAGTAATTAAGTAGCTAACTACGATTTTAACTTTTTACTCTTAAAACTTTCAAACTAAGGCAACATCGAGTTGATCGAATCATTGTCAATATCGAGTTCAACTTGATCTTTTAAAAACTAAAGTTCAAAATTCAAATTGAGGTAGATTGTGGCTACATTTCAAGCTCAATCTCGATGAATTAACACATACTTTTGTCAACGTGACTCGAGTATCATGATTCTTTTTATGCGTATGTGTATGACATATTAATAATTTGTCGAACGTAACATATAACAGCTAGCTATGGTATGACATATTAACAATTTGTAAGTTCATGACATATTAACTCTTATCTTCATATATCTTCGAAATAGTTGTCTGGGATTCCATCTGGGTCAGATTGGCCACATGCTTAAACTGAAGTAAAAAAAGAGTTCAAAAAATTAATAACCAGGTGAAAAAAAAACCCTTAATCCCAAACAAGATCTGATTAATATACAAACGTACCTTCCATCTTTTGAACTTGATTCGAACAAGATCTGCGTTCCCAACCCTTCGAGCACACTGCAAATCATGCAGAATACCAACACAGTCCCTAATGTCATGGAGTAACTTTCTAACTCTTGTGCGGCACTTAGAATACTTCTAAGTTCAACCTTTTGATTGGGTTTGGTTATGTATAGCAGCGGAAGTCTTTGTGAGGATCACAAGTATGATTTTGTAGTGCAATACTACAACAAAGATGGTCATGTACTACTTGAACAAAGTTACAAGTACAAAGTGTTAAGAAGTTGGGTTATGAATGAGTTATGAGGGGTTATGTGGGGTGATCTCAAAATGAGACCTTCATCACCTATTTATACTAGTTCATACTAGTTCTAGAGAATTCTTAACTAGAGAATTCCATACAAATATCTAGGATATTTATGAGCTGAATTTTAGAGAGTTCCTTCAAAATATCCATGACTTCTAAGTTTTTTCATAGTCATTATAGAGTGTTCTTGTCTGATCTAGAGTCTTCCGATGGTGCCAATATGTTCCAACAACTTGTAGGTTGTTCCGGAAACTTTCGGGCAGCCCTAGACGCATCTTTAGTGTTCCGGAACCTTCCAGAACTTGTGAAGAAAGTTGTGTATTTAGGCGGATCGTGACATTCTCCCCCACCTAAATTCGCAACGTCCTCGTTGCGATTTCGAGTTATGCCTCGTTGTGATGAATGACTGGTTGATATTGTCTAGAACCAACCTCCAGTTGTATTGATGTTATTGACATACCTTGACGGCCAGTGTCCGTCTCTGTCTTCATTTTGTGAACTTGGTTCCCGTCTATGATGCAAAATTTGTTTGCAAACGGAATGAGAAAGGCCTGTTCCTTTTCGAAGAAATCATGGCCAAACACGAAGTCGTGTTCTTTCATTGGCACCACGGAAAGGTCAATCTTACCTTTCCATTTGCCGATTGTGGTTTTGACGTTGTAGGCCATCCCTAGTGTTGGTTGGATGGGTCCATTTGTGGTCTTCATCGTTGCCTTTTGTTTTGTTACTCGAACACCGAGTCTTATTGCTTCATCTATTGAGACGAAGTTATGGCTTGCTCCTGTGTCAACTAGTGCCTTAACGGGTCTCCCGTTTACCACCATGTTGACGAGTTGAAGTCCTTCTTCCGACTTCTTTTCTGGTTTTGTGGTTATGGATCTTTTCTTTCCCTTGTTCGGGAGCTTTTTGATGTGATGTTTTTCCAGTGTGTTTTGGGGGTTTCTTGTGTGTTTAAAGTATTAAGATGTCTCACTTGCATGGACCCCAGACATGCTTCTGGTTGTGCCTTGTTGGTGTCGATCAATTTTGCTTCTAACTCAACAAAGTTTTTGTGAAAGTTTTGGATCTTGGCGTCTACCTCACTTCGCAACCTTGCGATTTCTTCCTGGATTATGGCTTGCATCTCGAGGCGTATGACGTCGATAGCGGTTTGAAGTCTTCTTTGAGTCCTCTTAACCCATCTCGCAATGTTCCCAAAGTGTCTAGCTTTTCCAAGGAACGATTGACAAGAATTCCAAGTTGTGTGACCGAAGCTTCAACATTAGTCTTCATTTTGTCTAAGGATCCGGCCAAATCCATAGACATGCCTTCAACTTCTTGCTGATTCTGATTATGATTGTGTGTCTCTTCTTTTCTAGAGACGATTTTCTTGCTCGTTGCTCCCTTCTTTCTTTTCTTATTCGCCATCCCGATGAACCGACGCGGATCTGATACCACTTGTCACGGAGTAACTTTCTAACTCTCGTGCGGCACTTAGAATACTTCTAAGTTCAGCCTTTTGGATGGGTTTGGTTATGTATAGCAGCGGAAGTCTTTGTTTGTGAGGATCACAAGTATGATTTTGTAGTGCAATACTACAACAAAGATGGTTATGTATTACTTGAACAAAGTTACAAGTACAAAGTGTTAAGAAGTTGGGTTATGAAAGAGTTATGAGGGGTTATGTGGGGTGATCTCAAAATGAGACCTTTATCACCTATTTATACTAGTTCATACTAGTTTTAGAGAATTCTTAACTAGAGAATTCCATACAAATATCTAGGATATTTATGAGCTAAATTCTAGAGAGTTCCTTCAAAATATCCCTTGAGAGAATAGTTGGTAAAATACATATGATGGTTTCTAATACGGGATCAATAAGCTTATCCAAAGACATTCGTTCAGCTTTGTACATACTTCTAGTTTTCATCTTCAGTTGTTCTAAATAGTGCTGCAAAAACTAGTTACTCTGAAAGTCAATAATAAGTAATTAGGTTTTCCATGTGAAGTTCAAACCATTTTCTTATACTCAACATGTGTTTAATTTGAAATTGTTCATGATCCCTATATCTGATTATGGTTAACTTATAATATCAAGTGATATTACATACCCTTTGTTTAAAAATTATTATTTTGAGACAAGCAAAGTGACAACAACAGCTTCAAACAAAAAACACTTAACAATTAATACTGGGAATTGGAAGTGATGTTACCAGAACAGTTCAATATAGTTCATGAACAATGGTGGTTCCCTTGATAGACAGTCGTAACTGATGGCCATGAGCATCAATCTAACATTTTAATCCACATGATTTTTATGTTTTGGTTAAACGATAATTAATTATCTATTGAGTGCTTCGCTCATGTTGATTTAGACTTATTCATCTGTTAAGAATTTTAGTATAACGTACATATATAAATGTATTAATTGAATATGGTATGCTTCAATTATATGATGCAAATATTTTTTTACTAGTGGGAGACCCGCGCGTTGCGGCGGAGTCGATAATACCGGGCATGAATATATCACCAAGTCGAGATGTTCAATACATGATTCCGGATGGCGTAGAAATTTCATTGGAATGCAGGCATCTTCTTTACCGGATATTTGTTGCCAGACCCTGAAAAGGTATAATCTCATACATCACATATATAGGACTGTAGATGTGGCAAAATGGGTGGGTTGGGTAATGGGTCAAAATCTGTTTGGGTCAAAAAGGTCATGGAGTAATTACCTATCTTTAATGATCTTATTCGTTTATTTTTGTTTGTAGAGAATTACCATTAAAGAAATCCAGATGCACCCATGGTTCTTAAAAAACTTGCCTACAGATGTAATGGGTGATGCAAGCTCTCACAACACACATTCAAACGATATGAATCAAACTGTCGATGAAATATTGTCAATAATACAAGAGGCAAGAACTAGTCTTGCGCCACTACATGATGGATCAGAGCAGCTTCTTGGTGATAGTACAGACTTTGATGATTTGGATGGTTCGGATATTGAAGACATGGACATAAGTGATGACTATGGTTGCTCATTGTGAAAGATCAACGAACCAACGGTGCTTTTTAGTGGTCAACAGCTTTTTTAATCATCAATAGAGGATAACTTATGAGTTGTTATATGATCTGTTATCGGATTTATATAATATATGCTGTAATATGATCCCGTGAGCCGCTTGATTCCCGTGTTATGTAAAAAATTATTCTTCAGAAACTTCATGCAATATTATATAATCATATATACATCAGATTCTTCTTACAAAACAAATTTAGACCCTTTTAGCTTTCTTCTGATCTATAATTATTTTATAGTTTCTTGAAAGATATGGTGTCATACTCGTACAATGTCTCAGTTGGTTAAGTTCCTCTTTCACTTCCTTCATGTTAGGCCTTTTCTTTCCCTCTAGGTCGACACACTCTTTTGCAAGCTTTGCGATGCATTTAACATGCTCATCGATCCCATCTTTCTTCACTCAATCATCAAGAATCTGTATCAAACAACCGTTTTCCAGTGATGAAACGAAAATCATTGCCAAACCCAAGTCACTTTCAGTTCCGTCATGCGAAAAGACTTTTCTACCTGTAAGCAGCTCCACGAGCACCATGTCAAAACTATACACATCAATATTCTCTGTCAAAATACCCGATCGAAAGTATTCAGGATCTATGTACCCAAGAGTCCCATGCACCAATGTTTGTACGTGAGTCTGATCCAAAGGAATGAATTGCGAGATCCCAAAATCAGAAACTTTAGCAGTGTAGCCATCGGTTAAAAGTATATTTGACGATTTAATGTCTCTATGAATGATTTGTGTGGTTGAGTGTATATGAGCAATGGCTTCTGCAGAACCGAAGTTACAGTACCTGTGACGATGCCTGCAGATAGATGGAACACAGTTATTACAACAGGAAGTTGTGAATAGCTCATGAAAAGCGGTTTTTGTATGGTATCTTGTTAAGCCGCTAGCTAGTTTCACTCTTTTCTGGGTGTCTAGACTAATACTGCTCAGGATATAACTACAGTTAGGCTATTGTAATAATAACATTAAGTCAAGATTAGAACATAACATGTAGAAGTTATATGAAAGTTATTAGAATATATATATGTATGTGTGTGTATAATGTAGAATTATAGTATTTGTATCTTATGATAATGTATATTACATATGCATGTCATACCGGTTCGACCGAATTGTGAACCGGATGATTTGCATTATTAGGATTATATAAACCATGATATCTTGTCACTTGACGATTACCAAACTTTTAATAAAAAACAACAATCTTTATTCTTTCTGAGTCGCGATTTACTTCCAAGAAAAATGCGTTGTTTATACTCACCGATATATAAGGCATTTCCAAGTGACTAATCAGCAGCTTTTAAATAAGAACAACCACTTCCATTATCTCTACCATCACCGCTCTTACCTAAGGGGCATGTACAATTGTAGCTCCCATTCGTATTAACACAACCGTATGTGCAATGATTATATAAACCATGGTATCTTGTCACTTAACGGTTACCAAACTTTTAATAAAAAACAACAATCTTTATTCTTTCTGAGTCGCGATTTACTTCCAAGAAAAATGCGTTGTGTATACTCACCGATATATAAGGCATTTCCAAGTGACTAATTAGCAGCTTTTAAATAAGAACAACCACTTCCATTATCTCTACCATCACCGCTCTTACCTAAGGGGCATGTACAATTGTAGCTCCCATTCGTATTAACACAACCGTATGTGCAATCATGTAGAGCTCCTTCACATTCATTGATATCTAAAATAAATTGTCCTCAATAGTGTGTGCTTTTACTGAAATCTTGTAATGTGTATTTGACAAAGCACATACCTTTACAGCCAAACAAAAATCCGTTATATGCTATCAAAGAATTACACTAAAAGAGTTCTAACCTGATAAGGCGACCATTTCTGTTGTGTTAGGTCCCTTATTAGCAAAGTTGCTGATAAGTTCACCTAAATTCATATTCCGTCTTGGAAGATCAGTTGCGGCTTCTGCCGCGTTTGAATCTGGAGAATCTCTTCTTCCAAGTCTTACGGTCCATGACGGCCCCCCAACCTACATAGTGAAATAATTATAACTTTATGAACCTATGTTTTACATGTAATTAATTTAGTTTTATTATTACCGCGACAGAAGCATCACGAGCTGCAACCGCGAGTATATCAGTACACGATACAACTCCAGGACATACGCTCTCGACTGCAGCTTTAGCATCATCTATAACATCATATCCCAACACACCATCATTGGCTGGTGACTCCTTCTCACTGCCAGCGCCTCCTAGCAAAAGAGATGCATCACAACCCTGTAAAATTATTTACCAGGTTCATAATTTAAAACTGCATGTTCTTATGTCTAATCACCAAAAAAAGCATAATGGAATGGAATAAAGATCATAACCTGAACGAAACAATCATGAAAATGAAGGCGAATAACCAAGGCGGCATTGCGACCGTTACGTGAGGAACGGCGTGTCTGAAAGGAATTGAAACGATCTAACTGAAGCTCTTCATTTACGTGCTATTATATTAGGATTATCTGAAATTGGGGGAAAACACATAAACGAAAACGAAACCCTAACATCCTTTCTACTCAAACAATAGTATCACCGGCATCCAAATTGAAACAAAATATCTAAATCACACAAAGTTCATACCGTCCTTATCATCATCTCATCGTCACGCACTCCAAGATCAATCACTGCACCATCAGGGTCTTTCCAGACTTCCCTTTCGTACAAAAGTCGATATTCAAACCTGATTATAGGCAACTGAACTCGCAAATGACCACCCAATTCAATCATGGATTCCATCTTAAATAATTGTGGGTCTGAAACGGCTGGGCAGATTCAATTGACGTCTTTAATTCAATTCAGTTGATTTTAATCATCAAACCTAATTGATTATTTGGTAATTGCTTCCACCGTTTCAATCATCGCGTCTTCAATTTACATCGTCATCAATTGACTCTTCAATTTACACCGACTGTTGGGCTGGAGATTTTGTTATGCAAGATTCGTTTAGGCGACATACATCATTGAGGGCAAATATGGGAGAAGGGGATGGAAGATTAGGGTAACAAGCATGACTCTTGAGTTGCCGTCTTAAAAATTGTAATGGAAATTACATTTTTGTCCCAATGAAATGCTTTATAAAGGTCTATAGATATATAATCTTAAGTATGAAATTTTATGCAGGGGTAAGATCAAATAAAAAGTTGATTTTGCCTAAGTAGGATGAGAAGTAATCTTAACCATTCATTTTTCAAATCAATGGTTAAGATGAAAGTGTAAGAGAAAGGATGAGTGCAAGGGTATTTTGGGAAAATCCTATTTATGGACTTTCTCTCTCCACATGCAAGTCACATGCATATTCCACCCCCATTTTTTAAACGTTCATAACTTTTTTATACGACATTATTTTTTCATAAAAATTTCACCATAAAATCGAGCGTCTTTTTATCTTTAATTTGAGTACCATATTGCTATAGAAAATATGAAAACTAAAAAAACTCACTAAAATGTGTTGTATTTCTATGTTATATAACATTTTTTTTGCTGGATTTTTGTACTATATTTTTGTGCTAAATTTTTGTACTGTATTTTTGTGCTAAATTTTTTGTGCTGGATTTTTTTATCTTAAATTTTTTTCTCTCAATTTTTTGTGTTTGATTTTTTTGTACTACATTTTTTTGTTGAATTTTTTCGTGCTATATTTTTTTGTACTAGATTTTTTTGTGCTATATTTTTTTTCTACATTTTTTGTGCTATATTTTTTTGTACTACATTTTTTGTGCTAGATTTTTTTGTACTAGATTTATTTTGTTGTATTTTTAAAAAACAAAATGGGTGCCACATGTCATTTTCACTCCTATTTATATGGACCAAAATGCCCTTCATTCCTACTTATTAGGAGTGTCACATGTCATCATCACAATCCTTCTTAGGTTACTTAGGCAAAATTCACTTTTTTAGTGGATCCTTCCCCATTTTATGCATTGTTATTATATTTTTCATCATGAACACACTCCTTTATAAATTAATAGCTTTTGGTGAATATATAAGATATAATAAAAACTGACGTCTAATGGTTTTTATTGTAAGATTAATACTATTGAATATTTATTATTATATAACATGTTTTATATGATGGAATGTTATAAAACTATGTTTCCATAGTTTGAGCTTATGGTATACCTAGTATTTTCACTATTTTGTATGCTATTATTTGTATATATAAATAGTGTTGAATTGAACAACTAAAATAAAGTTGTGTTCTATTATCACTCTAATAAAAGAGTATCAAGAAGTGTTATGCTCAATGAATCTCATAATTAAGTTACAAAAGGTCGTAAGATGTCAAATCAATAACTAGTGAGTTTCCCCCCGCGCTTCGCGGTGGGAATTCGGTGTTATCTGTTCGAATCGTTACGGTACCGGCATTCGCTATATATAAACAGTGACTAGAGGCCCACATTAATAAAGTTTAATCCAATATTCAAATATATATAGCCCGTTTAAGTAATTAGAATTGAAGTCCAATACCAATACTCTATTGTCTAATACTCCAATGTCCATTGAGTAATTGAGTTAGAATTGAAGTCCAGTATCAATAGTCTATTGTCTAGTACTTCAATGTACATTGCGTAATTGAGTCAAAATGTCAAATACTGAAATGTGAAACGTTGCTTGATACTCAAGTCTCATTGTCTCAACCCGCCATTCGATTCAGAAGTACACAATCCTAATCAAAACCCCTCATCGACCATCATTATTCAAATTTTCATTGTCAACAAAGGTCATTCAAATCTCTCCGAAGTCTTTGCAGCTGAGCCTAATTTACTCTAGCATTTCCTTGGTACTTGAGTTCCATAGCATCCCAAATCTGCTTGGTCGTCGCTTTTTGAGTTATGTCTTGAGGATCGATTTTGGAAAAGATGGTTGCAGGCCTCAATATCCTTAAGCCTTTTCTCATCATAATTCTCCTGTTGAGTTGTTGTTGCCTGTTCGCTCGGCCTAATCACAACATACCCCTAATGTACTACCCTCCAATACTCCTTGGATCGAAGCAGGTTCTCCATAACCATGCTCCAGTGATCGTAATCACCATCAAATTTGGGCTCGCTCGGGCTTTGAACTAAATTGGTTCATCTCCCATGGCAACAACAGTTAGATAACTCACTCAAGAACACTCGGTATTAGGTGAATTTTGCTCTGATACCACTTGAAGGATTAAATGATACCAAAACTCAATTTACCGAAATTCGAATGATTCTTTATTTAATCAAAGGGTGGATTTATATAGCCGATCATACAAAGGAATCAAACAAGAAAGGTGGAAATAGAAATAGTAAAATCATAGCAACTCTCCGGCCACAACTCAACTGGGTAACAGGACCTAATGACTCGATAAACAGATGGGTATTGAGCCTTATTACATGGACCCAAATACTTAGTCCAAACGTAAACAATAAGCCCAATACAAATAATTGTAATGTAATAATATAGACACACTGTTGAAATAGTGAGGTGGACATACATTTTTATGCAATGTCAGTGGCGAAACTTGAGATTTCCGACCGGGGGTCGAAAACGTATATACCAAAAATTTCTATTAAACTGGGGGGTCAAAAACGTACATACCAAAAAATTTCTATACGAAACTACATACTTTCCACCACTGAGCGAAAAGTTCGGAGGGTTGGCCGCCCCCTCCCGCCCCCCATAAAGCTACGCCCTTGTGCAATGTTGTATCATATGACTCAAATTCTAATTTTTTATGCGGTGATTTATTAAGGTTTTTACTATTTCCATGTCCATATATCTTATTTTCACATCATTTTTCACTCTATATCTCTCTATATAAATCTATGTATATATAAAGAGATAGAGGGGTGTGAATATTAACTGATGTTTTTGGTGTGCAACTGAAGTACCATCGTGTCTATACACCAATTCGAGAGAAAACCTAATAAATATACGAAAATCCCCTTGTGGGAATCGAACCCAGGACCTATTGGTTCTAAAGTCTTATCTCACCTCTAAGATGCCACTAAGTTATAAAACCATGAACTTTGTTTAAAATATTTATTTATAATTTACACTATACACACACATAAAGCTACAAAATTTGAGAGGTTTTTGTAATTTAGAACCTTTTGTATGCATATAATTGGAATTATCATATCGTCATTTATCCTCAAAATCTGCCAGCTGTTCAAAACCTCATACTCAAAACACCAGTTAGGTTAACACGAAGCTACACAGCAATGAACCTTTCGGCTTTCACTCGCTTATCAAATATCATTCCACCCCATAAACACCTTTTATCCCAAATCATCATCACAATTCTTTTTTTAATTCCAACAAATAACCTTTTATTAACATAAAATCAAAAAAATCCCCCAAATCTTCACCCACATCTCAAGTCTCTTCAATCTTCATTTCATAGTCTTACAGACTTACTGCCCACTAGTTTACATTACACGCACTCACACACATACAATACAATACAATAGTCAGTCGGTGCTCTTCTTTCATATTGTATTGTAATCTTCCAATTCTTGAATCTTGATTATGCAAGATTCAATCTTTCCCATGACCCAATCACTCCTTTCTTGATTCATAAACCCCCACATCCACATCTCCATCTCCAAAACCCCCCCTTTTTTTCAAGAAAATTGGGATTTTCAGACCCATCAAGATCATATTAATCAAATCTTTCAATTCTTGAATCTTTATTACTAAAGATTCAATCTTTTTAATGACCCAGTTGCCAGTTTCTTGATTTATCAACTCCACTATCACATTCACATCTTGATCTACTAAACCCTTTTTCTTTTCAAGAAAATTGGGATTTTTAGATCCATCAAGATTGTATGAATCAAATCTTTCAATTCTTGAATCTTTATTACTAAAGATTCAATCGTTTTCATGACCCAGTTGCCAGTTTCTTGATTCATAAACTCCAATATCAAATCTTGATCTAAAAACCCTTATTTTTCAACAAAATTGGGATTTTCAGACCCATCAAGATTATGGGTCAAGAAGGAACTCAAAAAAGAGGCTCTTCAACTCTACCCACTTCCACCGCCGCCAACGGCGGCCGCCGTAACCTCCTCCGCGGCGGCGGCAACCGACAGATCCACAAAACCCTAAACAACATCAAGATCACAATCTTATGTGGTTTGGTTACAATTCTTGTCCTACGTGGCACCATTGGCTTTGGCTCACTATCTTCTGATAATGAGCTAGAGAACCAAGCCATTATTGAAGAGACTAATCGGATCCTGGAAGAGATCCGATCCGATAAGGATCCGGATGACCCGGAAGATTTGCAGAGTCAGCCCACAATTACTCTTAATGACACTTTTACCCTTGGTGCAAAGATCTCTAATTGGGATGAGGAGAGGAGTCTTTGGTTAAGTAGAAATCAAGATTTCCCGAATATCGTTAACGGTAAAGCTCGAATCTTGTTGGTTACAGGGTCTCCACCAGGCCCTTGTGATAATGCTATAGGTGATCATTATTTGTTGAAGTCAATTAAGAACAAGATTGATTACTGTAGGATACATGGTATTGAAATTGTGTATAATATGGCTCATTTGGATAAGGAGCTATCCGGGTATTGGGCGAAACTGCCGTTGATTCGCAGGTTGATGTTATCGCACCCGGAAGTCGAGTGGATTTGGTGGATGGATAGTGATGCATTGTTTACCGATATGGTTTTTGAGCTTCCGTTGTCGAAGTATAAGGATCATAACATGGTTATTCATGGGTACCCGGATTTGTTGTTTGATCAGAAATCGTGGATTGCGTTGAACACGGGTAGCTTTTTGTTTAGAAACTGTCAGTGGTCGTTGGATTTGCTTGACGATTGGGCGCCGATGGGTCCAAAAGGTCCGGTTCGTGAAGAAGCGGGTAAAATTTTGACAGCCAACTTGAAAGGGAGGCCTGCTTTTGAAGCGGATGATCAGTCCGCTCTAATATACTTGTTGATTACGAAAACCGAGTGGATGAACAAGGTTTTTATCGAGAATTCGTATTTTCTTCACGGGTATTGGGCTGGTTTGGTGGATAGGTATGAAGAAATGATGGAGAAATACCACCCGGGTTTGGGTGATGAAAGATGGCCGTTTGTGACGCATTTTGTGGGGTGTAAGCCGTGTGGAAGCTACGGGGATTATCCGGTTCAGCGGTGTTTAAGTAGCATGGAAAGAGCGTTTAATTTTGCGGATAATCAAGTGTTGAAGTTGTATGGTTTCAGGCACAGGGGACTGTTGAGCCCTAAGATCAAAAGGACCAGAAATGAGACTGTGACACCGTTGGAGTATGTAGATCAGTTTGATATTCGGCATTCGGCTCAAGCTACCAGCAACTGAACTGAACCATTATTGGCCTCAAGAGGTGACAATCTTTAGTGTTTTTTTTATTTGTTTGAGTTTTATAAGTTATAGTTGATTTTGTTGCCACTGTATTTGATTTGGTAAAGTAAGGTAGAATTCTTTTGTTAAAAGTAACTATGAAACCCTCAATAGTTGGTTATCTATTGGTATATTGCATTAAGAAATTTTTATTTGACAACTTGTATTCATTCATATACTGGATGATTGGATGTTGGTTCTGAAAAGTAGATAAGGAGTTGAAATCATTCTACTTTCTATAACAGTCATGAAACAAGCTAACATTTTTAGATCTTATTGGGTATAAGTGAGTTGCATGACATGCTGGTTCTGTGAGACATTTAAACAAACACCTTGTAGGCAATGTATATTGATAACTTGGTTCAAATCATGATCCAAGTACAAGACATTTAAACTAAGAGTTTACCACCGAATTCCAATAAGGTTGAATTTAAACGACAACGGGATTGTCGTTTCATGTTCTTTATGTCCTTTGTGTTCAAGAGAGGTGGAAGATGTTAGATGTGATTAATCTTTTTGCGAGGTGTGACATTGTAAAGAAGATTTTTAAATTTGATATGACATGGACGGGTGAACTGATTACAAAACCTTATCATGTTCTTGTAATTGTTTTTAATATTCAAGTTAAAAAAACGGAAATCACGCAAAACTTGTGATTATACAATGGTGATCATGTCTAAAACTTTTTTTTATACTTGTAGTCATGGAATACGAATAAATTTGTGTATCTATTTTTCTATCACTACCTTCAAAAGAACTATATTTTGGCTCAGCGGCGGATCTACGGATATCACAGGGGTTGCCCGGGATATCCCAAGGGTTGCTCGGGATACTTCTCAACTGTGAATGGCGAAGTGCAAATCTTTTTTCTTCGTTTTATATATATGATACCATTAAACAAATATTAGGGCATCCCTAGTCAGGGCTGACGTCAAGCCATGTAAGTTGCGGTGGTAATCAGAGTGAAGAAGAGAGAATTGTTTTTTTTTTTCCGGCCGTCGATGAAGTCTCTTAGCTCGTGAAGAAGAAGATGACTTAAAAGAAATATATAAATAAATAATATTTTAAATGCACTTTCAAAAAGAAACCAGCTGAATCTGGCACCCCGTGTTATGAAAGTCTTTTATTATACAACTAGTTTATAAACTCGTGTATTACACGAATTAAATATAAGAAAAACTTAGATTGAATAATATTTTAATTTATAAGTGTTACAAAACTACTAGTTTATAAACTCGTGTATTACACGAATTAAATATAAGAAAAACTTAGATTGAATAATATTTTAATTTATAAGTGTTACAAACCCGTGTATTACACACGTAAAAAAAAATTGTAAATCATACTTCTATATAATCATGATCACATAGTTAAAAATGTAATAATAGTATAATTTAATTATTGCGTGTTTCCGATTAGTATTAATATAAAGATGGTTTAGTAAAAAAGATCGAATTATTG
Organism: Helianthus tuberosus; assembly: GCA_030545235.1. Lineage (NCBI taxonomy): Eukaryota > Viridiplantae > Streptophyta > Magnoliopsida > Asterales > Asteraceae > Helianthus > Helianthus tuberosus. The sequence goes on from CM060441.1 coordinate 25,546,821, forward strand.
TATTATTTTATTATTTTATTTTACGATAATATTTAGTAAAATACATTGTATTTATTTATAAAATTAATTAAATAGTGCATCCTAATATGGTTATTAACATATTTAAATTAAATTTATTATATTAGTAAGGATAAGAATTAGAAAATATTTTTAAATAAAATGTAAGTGTAAATTGTAAAGCTGAAGGAGAGAGTGGCAAATGACAATAATTGGAATCTTATATTAAAAGTTAAATATGATTTGATGTTTATTAAAAGTTAAATTAGAGTGACATGCGACATTAAGGAGACTTTTTTATTAGTAGATTTGTTACTTTATCATCTTTGTCAATAATTAATATTTTAAATCATTTGGTTTAGAAATATACTAGGTTAGAACCCCGTGTATTACACGGGTTGAATAAATGTAATTTTATAGTTATTTTTTAAAAATCTCGTTTATTACACGAGTTGAACAAATGTAATTTTATATATTAAATAATAAAAAAATATATCTCTAAGAACCCCATGTATTGTATTGAATAAATGTAATTTTATATACCAAATAATAAACATCCGTGTATTGTATGGGTTGAATAAATCTAATTATATATACTAAATAATAAAAAAATTATATCTTTAAAAACATTGTGTATTACACGGGTTAAATAAATGTAATTTTGTAACCTTCTATATCGCAAGTGGGGCGAATATATACTAAATAATAAAAAAGTTATATCTTTAACAACACCAAGTATTACACGGGTTAAATAAATGTAATTTTATATAGTAAATAATATGTTATTGGATTCGTTTAAAAAATCATAAATTTGGTTCGGTTTAATTCGAATCAAATCACAAACTTGGTTAAGTTAAATTCGAATTGATTAGAACCCCAATTTGAAAAATCAAAAACAGAATTATATTATTAGCTTCTCTTCCTAATTAGTGTTTTTATTTTTAAAGTTTGATCTAATGTCTAATAAGTTATTTTGTATATTTTGTTTGTACTTTAAATTTTTTATATGAGCGTATTATTGTTTTTTTAAGTTTAAGATTATTGTTTTGTGTTATTATTTAAAAAATATCTTTAATTTATAACCTTAATTTTAAGATAATATATTATTAGAAAAAATAGAATGATTCTATCCGACATTCAAAGTAAGATAAGATTTAATATTAATTGATTATTTAATTAATTGATATAAGATAAGTATTAAAAAAGGCAGGAAATTACAAATATAGACTCCTTCAATTCAATGAATGACACGTGTCACTTATTGCTTTATTATAGTAGATAGATGTGGTTAATCTTAATGAGGTGTTATATTATCAAATAAAGTAAATATTATAATGCATAAATAATTAAATCAGGGATATTAATAATAATAATAATAATAATAAATAATAGTTTTGTTATAGATAATAATAAACCTACCATCAAAAGGCTTTTGATTTTAAAGGATATTCATATTAAATACATACATATTAAAAAAATATAATGACTCTCTATCCTTATGTAATAGAGGTGAAGATAATCTTGATCTTTAATATGTAAAATCGATATATTCAAAAGATAAGGTAATTCTTATATTTTTATCTATATATCATATAGTATAATTTAGTAACTCAAGTATCATGGTATATCAATTTCTTTTGAGTGAGATGATGCATAAAAAAATTAGTTATTAAGGTGGAGAATAGTCTTTATATTAATTTAGTTATTATTATTATTATTTAATATGGTTGATGTAGTACAATAAATTGACACATGACATTCTGATAAAATTCTCTGTTATGAGATAATGCCATGTTACATTAATGAGACTTTTTTATTAGTATTAGATTATTTTATTATTGTCTATCATTATTTATTCACTCTTATTGATCAATGTATTTTTGTCTATTGGTATATATTGTTTATGTTTATGGTTATGTGAGAAACCATTATACGCTAAGGTTTTATTTATATATTTAAATATGGGATGGGATATTGACCTCTAATAATCCTAAGTAGACGTCAATGATCATTGGCAGTCTCACATTTCTTTATTCTTCTAGCAGTCCCAGCTTTCAACTATTTTTCCTCCAGTGATCCTCAATTAAAAAGACTTAACGGAGTTAAGTTTTTTTTCGAATTACAAACTGATTTTTTGGGGCTTTTGATTAGAACGAGAATACGAGTCTATTGATGTAAAACTTACCTCGAAAGGGTGCTCCAAACGACGAAAACGGTGTTTCAATTCAGGTGTTTAAACTTCCAATTAACAAAAATCTAGTCGTTTGGAGCACCGTTTCGAGGTAAGTTTTACATCAATAGACTCGTATCCTCGTTTTGATCAAAAGCCCTAAAACATCATTTTGTAATTCGGAAAAAAAAAACTTAACTCCGTTAGGTTTTTTAACTGGGGACCGGGGGAAAGGAAATAGTTGAAATGTGAGACTGCCAGGGGGAATTAAAAAAAAAGATGAGACTGCCAATGACAATGACGTATACTTGAGATTATTATAGACCAATATCCCTTTAAATATCATATGCTATTTTACTATAGAGGTATTATTTAATTTATTTAATTTTATTTAGAACTTTTTCTTTATATATTCATCTATATTTTAAAAAACTAGCCTAAGACCCTGCGAGCTTCGCGGGTGGCTAAACACCAACTAAACACATAAAATAATTTAAACGTAGAAGCGTTAAAGTGTGATTTGTTAAGCCTAATATTTTGAGACAGTTGAGCACGTCCCAATAGTACATCTACATAATGTCAGTTACAAATTAAGTTTTTGTCAACTAAACCTTCATGATGTTTTCATGATGTCTTCTTTAACTCCACTATCGCATTCATCCTCTGACATTATCAATTCCAATCAGGACGACTTAGAATTTAAAGCTCTATTGCTAGATTATTAAAAATATACATGAAATTAATTTGAAAAAAAAATAGATTCTTACTTCGGTGTAAGTACAACTCAAACGGGTTCTTAAAGATATCAACTGGTTGGCTACCCTCCAACACTTGATTTGATATAAATCTCTTTTACTGTTATAGAATGGTTAGTCAAAAAGCAGCATTAAACTAAATCCTTTAAAATTGTGAAGTAAAAAATTATAATTTATATACATTGAAATATTAACAAAAATGTTAGAGAGTACATGAAAATGTTAGAAAATTGAAACTAAGTTACAATTATAAACTATTGAGTAAAAAAATATGAGATCATGCAAAAGTAGTAAGAGATATTAAATAGCTAAAAGGATTACACTTATATATCTATTCATTATTAGCTAAAAAACCAAATTTTAAACCGTAAACATCTTCATCTATACCATTTTCACTAAATTCTCAAACAAAGCTAATATCTTTCCTTTCTTCATGTGGTTGACTTTCCCTTTAATATTATTCTCTTCCGTCTTTAGCTATCGCCAAGCACACTGTATACAAAAAGCTTGTATTACAGATTTATAAACTAAAAATAAGAATAGAAATTACCAATATCATTGCGTATATTAACCTTTGAAAATTTGCTTACAAACCCTACAATGTTATACTTATCATAAGGCGTCCCACATGCATGAGATTGTCCTTCTATTGTACCCTTCTAACCCATGTTTATTATGTGATGCCAACACAAAACACATCTGCAAGGATAGTATCACTATTACTAAAAAATACCATTTTAAATTGTTGAAACTAAAGCTAAAGTAGAGCATCATTTGTGATCGTTATATCTCCAACCTAAAACAGTAAAAAAATCGTCATCTTCATCGTTATAAGGTCGACACATAGTGCTCTTGGAAGGCCAAGTTGCGTAAAAAGCTTTCCAACTTAGATAAAATTCTATTTTTACGTACCCCACTCTTTCTAGGAAAAAAACCCAAGTTCCAAAAACTTCGATTCACTTAATGATGGTAAACCAGTTTCAAGGTGCCACTTCAAAAACACTAATAACACTAGTAAGTTATTACAAATTTTTACAAATATTCAAGTTCATGAAGAAGTAGTTTATACTTGTTTTTTGCAAAGTTGGTAAGTAAAGGTTGTTTATTGTTGATTGTGGATTGACTGTGATGAATTTTAATAAAGGAAATGATATGCTTGAAAGCATGGAAACCTCCATTTTTAGGGGAAACTATGGCAAAATTTTCTAAAAATTTAAACACTTAGAAAAATATTTATAAACATGCACTTACAAGTGTATTCTAAACCATAAATTGTTACAAAAACTTTGCCATAATTTTTGTTACAAAAATATAAATATTGGAGGTTGGTTTTTATAAATAAAAGTGACTAAATATGTATTTAGAAAATATATATTTAGATGACACCATGTGTGTGATTATTTGTATATTTTGTGTATTAGTTATATTATTTTAGGACATGAAATAATATAACACATCAAAATACCAAAAATTACCATCCAAAATATTACCAAATTCCAAGAATATGAATATACAAGTTATACCCAAAATATTGGTGAAACCGAACTATGGAATAAGACTTACAAAATATTCCGGAAATTGATTCACAAAGTATATTTTGGTAAATAATATTTTGGACACGAAAGGAAACAAAAATATGATTTTTACGATTATTACAAGAATATATCATATTTTTTACAAGGGAAAAAATATATTATTTTTGCCAAGTATAAATATATATGTTTCTTGAAATTCTTAGAAGATATAATATTTTTGAAATAAATATATATTTTCTTAAACAATCAGGAAATACAATATTTTTGGGGTGAAAGATATATTTTCTCAAATAAATATAAAATATATCATTTTTTTGGAGAAAGATAAGCTTATATATATTTTCTAAGTTAGACTTGAAAATATATTATTTTTGGAACTTATATGAAAATACAAATATTTTTGCCAAAGGAAAATTATAAATAATATTTCTTAAAGTATATATTTTGGGAATATATTGGTGAACTTTTATTAAAGATAATATTCCGGAAAAATTAATACGAAATTAAGTATAGGAATACTTAATGAATACAATAAAATACGTATTCTCATACGTATAAATACATATCGGAATACTACCCCACATTTATGGCAAAAATATACAAATACACCCATCCTTGGGAATGATATACAAGTATAAATGCTTGGAAAGTATTAAGTAAAATATATTGATTTAATAATTATTCCAAAAATTAATAAATGTAATTTAAGTTAAAATATTTATTATTTTAACAAATAATTATATAACTTGGAATAATATCGAAGATACGAAGAAACGTAACTCCAATACATTCATACTAAGTCAAGCCACGACCCGCTCGTCTAATAGATCATAGTACGTTGTAGGTAGTCGTGTTTGTCCAAAGAAGCTTGGGTTACGGTGATTGAAGACGCAAGACTGTGAGTTCATGGCCCCCTTTTCTTTTAACTGTTTTCAGTTTTATAACTGCGGGGGTGAAGTACATGTTACAAACTGTTTACAAACGTTTTATACATGGTATGGTTAGCTAAGGAAGGGTACTGCTAGATCATGCGAGTGGTGGGTATGACGCTTAAGGCCATTAATCCTCATTGTAGGACCGAGGGACATGAGTGATAGATCTATTTGGGTGTAGCGAGCCCACACCCATGCGGACCAGGGTGGCCCATGAGGTGACTATGTCTTATTCCCGGAGATAAATTTGCTAGGTTTGAGTTTTCCTGCATCACTTCACACATATCAATGGCCTTGCAAACCATTGGTGATCTGTTTTCCTTGTTGCTTTCGTACCAGGATTTACAAACATACATTCATACTTTCAATAATTACAAAGGTTTATTCGTGCACACCATCACACACATGAACTCGCTCAACTTTTGTTGATGTTTTTCAAACTACATGTATTTCAGGGATTTAAGTGGATCTGGCGGGCGTTTGGATGTTTTCAAGTTATGTTGGGAATAAAAGATGTCATCCGTTGTCTTAGGATATGGATGGTGTGTCTCATCCTGGACAAGACACACCTTTCCAAGTCTGGTTTTATCTAATGCCTTATATCGAGTCTTTATGAATTCTTAAACAACTTGCATGGTTTGTACTCGAATTTGAAGTCTATGCTTCAAGACAATGCTATTATGTTTTTAAACTATTTTAATGGATGAACATCTTTGATTTTATCATATAGTTGTTTAGTATAATTGAATGCAATGATATTAAGTAAGTCACACATAATCACGCTTCCGCAAAAGTCAGGGTGTGACAGGACCATACCACATCTTCACCACAATAAACCCTCTTTAAGAGAACCCTGCGCGGCTGCGCACCTATTCTAAAAGGAAAACTTCAAAGAGAAAAATCTTCAGCATCCGCGCGCCAAGATGAAACTAACACATCCTTGCGCAAGTTCATATGACGGAATAATTAACAAACATCTCTGCGCAAATATCACCCAGACTTAAACAGAAAGTGACATTTCTATTACAACAGAATTAACATGAGGCAGAGGCATAGAGGATTACAACTTTAGACCTTCTAGAAAGTCTCATCGTGCACAACCATTCGGTTGTAACTGAATAGCCACGTGGCATCCTCCTGCACCTCCATCAAGACCATGATGATGGCACTAAATTGGAGAAGGATCCACACTTGCCCACTTTCCATGTGGAATCTCCCCAGCCGTCGATCACACTTGCGATCCGTGTGCATATACACCTCGTTAGTGATTAACGGTGAAAGAAATAACCGCTTACGAAAAATGCTTTCCGTTACTTCCTCCATCAACAAACTTTCCCGCCCAAATTCGGTTATAAATAAGACGAATCAGGTATCATTTCTCAAGTTACATTCACTTCACTTTAACTACTTCTTCTTCTTCATTGAAACCTGTACTTATTCTCACTCCCCGTGGCGAGTCTAACGGTTGTTTGTTTTGCAGTTATTGTTAGAAGAAGGAGCTTAGCCAAACCCTGAATCAAACGAGAGGAATCCCCCTTTTTATGCAGAACTAAACCCCTGGTCCGACTGATTCCGGTCATTCGAACCAGTGTTTCTTCAACTATTCAACAATTAACGCCAAATAAAGCGTAAATAATCGACACTCGTATCGTATCGTCTCCTTACCTCTCCTTAAATATTAATCCAATAATCATTAATTGGTTTAACAAGGTCGGATCACCAACAATTTAATCTTCTAATAATTCAACTTTCTCTTTACTCCTTTTAGCGTTACTTGATTTGAGTATATGACATAATAACTATAAAAATAATTATTCAAAACAATAAATACTAAATTAAACAAATAAAAAAAGTTAAAGGATCAGACTTCAAATAACGGTCCGGGTATTACGCACTTTATGTACGCAGATGACATCTTGATATTGGGCAATTGGTCGATGCGAAATGTGATGTGTATTGCGAGGCTTATGAGGGCTTTTTATCTCGTTTCTGGTCTTAAAATAAATTTCCATAAATCCTCATTATATGGGGTAGGCGTGGAAAACCACTTGGTCTCAAGTTTTGCAGCGGCTCTTCATTGCAAACCCGAATCTCTTTCGTTTATTTACTTGGGTTTAAGTGTTGGAGCCAACATGAAATTGTTTAAAAACTGGAAACCGGTGATTAACATCGTTGAAGCCCGCCTGGCTCTTTGGAAGGCTTGGGTTCTCTCTATTGGTGGGAGACTCACCCTTCTAAAGTCAGTTTTTGAATGTCTTCCTGTCTACTATTTTTCTATTTTCATGGCGCCGGTTAGGGTGATTCATAAGCTAGATGCCCCGAGGAGACAATTTCTTTGGGGAGGGGGGGGGGGCAAGGATGACTTTCTTTTCTTGAACTTTTCTATCTTCACATATTTGTTGCATCACTTGTTCAATTGGCAAGTTCTTTTTCTTCACTCTTCTTTTCTTTCTTTGCTTATCTAAACATTCTTGGCCATTCGACTTTGACCCAAAACTCGCAGCTGGGTCAACCTTTCTTTTTTTATCAGACCCTGTTGGCTTTAATTCTTTCAGACTATTCCCTTGAACTTTTCATTCGGTTCTGATTTTTCTTCAACAGATGCTCGATTGTTGACTTTCACATATGGTTCTAATTGTGCAGACTTGTTAATTGCACCCTTTATTTCATACGGTACCAGATCTTTTCTCTCATCATCATCATGATCAGTAGCAGTTTTCTTGCTTCGCTGCTGCAAACTGATCTTAGCAGTTTCTTCATCTTCAAGGTTGTTTGAGTTAGAAAAACATACCTGAAGATTCATCTTCTCTTCTTCTTCTTCTTCCAAAACACGTCTTTCCTTTTCTTTATTCAATATTTCCTTTTCTTTTCTTTCCAAAACAGCTTGGAACGCTTCTTCTTTCTCTACAGCTTCCTGAGCTTCTTTCTTACGAGCTTGCTCTTCTTGAACAATCACATTCAATCTTTCTTTCTCAGCGATCTTATCCAATCTTTCTTTCTCAGCGGCTTTTTGAGCTGCTTTTTCCTGTTCTTTTTGTACATGATCGATTCCAAGAAATCGAATCTTCAAGGCACACCATACTTCCTTAGCATTCATAAGTATGCCAACTTGTACCAAGATGTCGTCCGGCAAGGTTTGACATATGTACCCCAATGCGGTGTACATCTTCCTTTCATCTACAGCTACATCAAGTGCAGGTTCAATAACGTCCCAAAAGCCATAATCTTTTAGAAATCCTTCCATCTTGGTCGACCATACTTTGTAGTTCGATTTCGTCAATACTGGAAGTCCTCCATTCACCATTGTGTCTTTTCTATCTTTTGTTTCTTTTATACTTTGCTATTTTCGGTTAGAATTGATTCCCGATCCCGAAACCAATCTCTAATGAATAACCAAACACTATAAACTTTTCTTTCTTTCTTACTTTCTTTCTTTTATACTTTCTTTCTTTCAATTCATCAAGAAAAAAAATACTTCTTTGGTTACCTACTCGACCCGGAAACCCAGTGTTTGTGTTTTTTCTTTCGGACTTGCTACCAAACAGAACAGGTTCGGTTGCTGTGATCAAAACTTGATGTCACTTTTGAATCTTACGGTCCTTTCTTTTCAATGAAAGTTATCTCCACCACTTGCTTTTTTTGTATGAGCTTGCTGTCTCTCTTCGAAGTCCTCAAGGAGCGATGAAATAATAAGATGTCTTTATAACCGAAGGCAAAGATAGGATGAATCTTTAACCAAGACGAAACTCCTGCCCACACTTCAATTGCGAACCTGCAAGCAGAAAATAGATGATCAAGAGTTTCCGTAACCTCATCACAAAACGGACATAACTGCGGGTCAATGTGGATATTCCGAGCAGCAAGAGCGTCTTTGGATGTTAATCGGTTCAGGAAGAGACGCCACCCAAAGATGTTCACTTTCAGCGGAATCCATTTATTCCACACAAAACCCAACCGGTCAGAGGTGTCAGATTGGCCACCGATAAGTCTGCGAGCCGACTTGTCCGAGAATCGTTTGGACGAGTCTGCCTCCCATAACCAAACATTGGCGTTTAAACCGAGCTTACATCCGTACAAAAAATTTAGACAAGACATCAGTTCAGTCACTTCCTGACCCGAGTCAGGCTCCCGAGACCAAATCCACTGCATGAAAGGACCAAGATTATTCATAAGCAGCCTATCCTGAACCAAAGCATCTTTATCCCGTTCCAAGAGAAATAAAGCTGGGAACCGAGTCTTGAGCGGATCATCACCCACCCATGTGACATACCAAAACCTGATGTTAGAGCCGTCCCCAAGCTTGCCTCTAAACAGCCTATCCAGGATTATACCCCGGTCTTGTAACTCATTGACCATCCCAGCGATTTGTTTCCATAACCGAGTTGTCGTGTTCTTCAAAGGCACCCAAGAATGAAGCCTGGGGTTGCAATGAAGAGCTCTAATAATGTTGCTCCACAGTCTCGGGCCTTCAGCTTTTAGTCTCCACAGCCACTTAATTAGGAGATTTGCATTGAAATCCTTTAGCGGGGCTAAACCAAGGCCACCCGCTGATTTTGGAGAAGTGACCTTGGACCAAGCGACCCAGTTCATGTTGTTTTTTGTAGATCCCAAAACGAATCCGGATCACAGTGGTTGGTTGTTTTAACCCATAACACCTATTGATTAGGTGTTTGAGATATGAAAAGTTAAGAAAGATCAAAGATGAAGGTGAAGCTTATGGATTAATGAATACAACAAGTGTTGTATTGAATCCAAACAATAAGATATAACAATAAACCACCTTGGATATCAGATTTGAGCACAAGATCAACACAAGAATGTAACAACACCAATATTCATTCAAGAGCCAAAAGCTTGCCAAGGTTACAATGAGAGGGCTATTTATAGTGTTCCTGATTAGCCAGCAAATTTATAAATTTGCTGGAATCTTATCTACACTAAGTCGGGAAACTATCTTCTAGGGAATTACAAAATAAGCCCTTGTACATTCAAAATAGCTACAAACTATGACTAAACTAATCCAGCACAAGTATCAACGATCTCAAAAGTTCTAACAATATCCCCCCTAGATCCTTGCATACTTGTCATTTCATTCTTCAGTTGTGGCCGCTGGATTCTCTGTCGCTTGCTTCTCAGGCTCTGTTGGTTTTTCTTTGCTTGTTGTCGTTTCTGTTGGTGCTTCGGTCTCGATTGTCACATTTTGAGTTTCTTGAGTTGTTGCAGCTTCACTAATTGGTTGGTCCTCCTTAGTGGCCTCATATGTGGATGAGGCCGGAGGTGGTGACGTTGTGGTGGGTTCAGTTGTGGAAGCAGAAGTTCCTTCTGTCTTTCGTTCGTGTTTCTTCTTCTTTCTTGCTTCCCTTTTCTTTTCTCCTTTTTCTTTTCTCTTCTCAATTCTATCTACCAGATCCAGCATATCTCTTTTCAACTTCCAGGCTCGCTCCACCGCTCTCTGAAATAACGCTGCCTCCTCCATGTTTGCATTACCAGCTCCCACATTTATACGGCTAGCGTTCAATATTGTTAGATCTGAGAGCCCAAACATAAAAACATCCATCGGATCCAGAATACGAATATCCTCATTTGCATTGGATCTTATAACAGCTTCACCAGTCCTGCTGTCGTAAAACCATTTCTTAAAGTCATTGAGGGCGACAGGCACTTCTTCCGGAAGCTTGATCCTCGTGACAACTTTGGCAGGGTTGATCACCCACGTCACTTTTCCCTTTCCGGTTACTGGATCAATAGATGTTTTTGACACTCTGCGTCTTGGACGCTGTGGAGCATGATTGGGGAAACCCTTGATGCTTTCTTTGGCAATAATTCGCTCGAAATCCCTCCCGATTCCTCTTTCTTCTGGGTTCAATATGTTTAGGCGACCAAGTTCCCGAAGATCCCACCTAGGAAGTGTGAAAAGATCAAAGCCGGTCTGGAAGTACTGGATTACTCCACCACGTCTCTTTACCACAAACATTCCTCGAAGATTGTCGTACATCCAGCTGAGGATTTTATCAGTGGCTTCACTCTTTTCTACCGTTATGACTTGATAAAGGTCTGGGAGTCGTTCTCTCTCTTTCTTGAACCATTCAGGATGTTCAGGAGAGAAGGTTTTTCCATTTTCTTGTTCGTAGAGAACTTCATCTTCAAGACCCCATTCGAGGAATTTGGCTGGCATAACATCTCGATCCACTTCCTCTTCATCACTTTCGTTTCCCTCAGTTACTTTTTCCACCGATTCCAAACGCTTTTTCTTGGCTTCAGCCTCCTTTTCCTTTCGAGCATTTTCTTCTTCCACGAAACCCTCAAAGTCGAAGATTTCTTCAAATGAAAACATGGGTTTTACTTTCATCTGCTCACACATGCTTCTCATCATTCTATACATTTTCTCCAACCCAGCTTGCTGGAACCTGATGAACTTGGACTGCTTGGCCATGTAGGCATTCATCTCCTTATTCTTCTTACCCTGATCTTTAATCTTCTCTCTTAAAATGTTTGTGTCGTTGACTTGATTTTTGAGAAGACAGATCTCCTTTGCCACAGATGGACTGGCGTTCTCAACAAGTTTATCGTAAAGCTCTTGAAAGGGACGGATCCTTTGTGGCGGGACTGGAGGCTTTGAAAACCTCGTTGGCTTTACAGGAGATACTTTGGAAGGGCCCTTGCTCGCTGAAGCTTCATCCGGATCTATTATCAAAGTATCAACGAAGTCATTTAACGATTGAACTTCCTCAGTCACAATCTCTGGTCTTTATGTGGATGATATCTCCTTTCGCTTCAACTTCTTTTCTCTTTTCTCCTTTTCTTGCAAGGCGTGAATCGCTTTCAAATCTTCAATGTGCTGGCGGTGTTCTTCTGACTCGGCCGCCCTTATGCCTGCATCCATAAATCGTTCAGTGTTTTCCGATGCCCTTTTCTTTTTGGGTGGTTCGTCTTCAGCCACTTGTTTTTCTTTCCTTTTTCCTTTAGCGCGTTCTTCTTTTGCAGCTGCTTCGGCTTGAGCGTGAGCATCTCGTTGTTGTTTTTCTCGAACAGCTTCCTTGTACTTTCTATAAGCTTCCTTTACTATTGGTAGTCTCTCTGCTCGGTACATCCAATCATGCAACATCACCCATTCCTTAGTCTTTATCTCAGTGTACTGACGGCTTGTGGAGATGTGGAACTTGTAAAGATCTCCATCAGTTGGAAGATCTTTGTGTTGGTTATTTATCAGCATCTGAACGAATCTTGGATACATCGCCCACGTTGCCCCACTTACATTTTCAAGCATGTATTTGAATATTAAGCCCGAGAGATTAAATTTCTGCTTAAGACACAGATTTCGCATGGCTGCCGACCATTCCAAGTTCAGTCCATCAAAGCCACCCTTTCGGTGTGCCAGACTCATAGAAATAACATGAACAATGAATCTCCAGTCTCTGGTGAGTCCTCCTCTCTTGATCTCTTTCTTTTGACAGAAATCTCCAGGATAACCCATCCCTCGAAAACCATCCAGGATATCATCTTGATCCAGGCTTAACGGATCTTGATAATTGTCTTGAAGCTTCAGAACCTGGCGTATCCGGTCTTCAGTCACCTCTACTCTTTTGTTGCAAACCGTTGACACTATCCCTCTTTTGTTGTTGATGGTTTCTGGTTTTGCGTTTTCCCAGAATTGTTGTATGTGAATCTTGTAAACTTTAACAGCTGTCTCCACAGCATAACCGATTCTGCTGGAACGCACCCATCTGGTTACATCTTCAAAATCTTGAGGCACTTCATCTAGATTGATGCTTTGATTATGTTTAGACGTTTTATCCCACTCGAGATTCTTCACCATACTGCATATATCACGTAAAACGAGCCAAGTTAGAATGGAAGTTTACACAAAAAGCAATGCACAAAAACCGTATTTACAAAGTTTAAACAAGAATATATTAAATATTTGATAAAAAGAATTTAAAAGAATTTTTAGAAAAAAAATTAAAAAAATAAGCATAAAAATCGCTGCCAGGTCAAGCTTTGTCTTCGCTGATGCTGGATATCGAGATCAGAGACTAGATCAATCAACGAAGATAGATCATCGCTGACTTCGCTGGTTGATCAGACTCTGATTATCTTTGCTAAGTTCGCTAGTGGTCCGGTTACAGTTTGTCGGTAACTAAATCGGAACATGTGCAAGTTGTCGAGGTTAATTTCGCTAGCGAACATAGCGATGACAACGTTTCTTTTCCAGAAACGATTTACCAGCGAACACAATAGACCAAATTGCTACACGAGCGAATTAGACTATTTTGCTGGGTGCTCGAACTCGCGTTCGAGACTTTTGAACTTCCGTGACCAGGGTTAAATTCGCTATCATCATGTTAAAATCGCTGTCTTCAAAAGTTTCTTCTTAAACCCATTAAAAACCCTAACTGTTTAACCCTTTAAAAACCCTAACTGATTTCTAGTTATGTCCAAGCAACGATGAGTTCATTGTGAAACTTTGTTTGATCGGTTCTTAAAAACAGACATCCAAATCAAACCACAAAGATTTCGGACAAAGATTACGGATTCAGATTTTTAGGGCTTATGAACACAAATATCAATCAAAGAAATTCAAACATTGTACAGTTTACCGAAAATGTGAACCGATGACTACGATTGTTGTAAATGATGATTAATCGAAGAATTACCTGATGACCCTTGAACGAAAATAAAGCTTGTGTCGATTTTGAGAGGGTGTCCGAAGATGAGCGAGAGAGAAGATGAAGAGGTTTTTGAAAAGTTGAAATATGACGGTTACACGTTATTTATACACTGATTTCCGTACCGGGCGAAATAACTATTTCGCTGGTATCTTAATTTCGCCCCCTTTAATAAGTTTTTCAAAATAATTTTAATTTCGCTCGTAAATTTCAAACTTTCTCAAAAAGCGTGCCCAGTTTTCTTTAAAACGCTAAAGATTACTAAATATTTATAATCAGAGAAAATTTTGGGCCATTTAGATTCCGAACTTCGAATTTTCAGCTCTGGGAGGTTTCATTTGATGCGGATCTTCTTGAAACTTTTGACGCTCGTTGACTTACCTGCAGAAGATCATATTGCCAACACCTGCCAATTTCTTATTTATTATTATTATTAATAATTACTAACCAGGGCACAAGAAAAACTGCCAGTATGTTTGTCCGCTTAAATCCATGCATCCTTCTTTCAACATGCCTTCGGAGAGCGCTTTTATCATGTTTTCGGTAATATTGACAAGACTTCTATGGCCCCCACACAAGCTATTGAGAATAGAAACATCACGCCCGTGAGTCCCACGTCAGGACATACCCCCGTGATCAAGGTATGCACAAAGGTTCTTCATAACAGGTGAGTATATTGAATCCATTCATTTCAACGATAGAACGGAGATCAGGTCTGTACTTTCGTACAACAGAGATTCCAAGAACTATCGAGGGCGAGACAGATAGTTTGGTGAACAGGTCAGTACTTTCGTACAGCAGAGAGACCGAAACTAATCCATCAAAAGGTTTCTGGCCACAAAAGGCACTTATTATGAAAGGGTTTGGCCTTTTTTTTTTTTTTTTTTTAAGGCGCTTATTATGAAGGGATATCATAGAAGTTCTAGGTCAGCATGTATCTGGATCCAGCAGAAGACCAACTATGATACCCCCCGAATGGAAACCAATATAAAGACCCGAGATCTCAGACTTTGGCAATCTATCAACACAAGATTTAAGACCATTAAGCCATATGCCGCAACGTGTTACCCACAAGATGCGTAATGCTTGAGAAAAGCCAGAATCCTTGTGTAGATGTTATGTTTTGCTCCCTAACAGCAGTTTACTCGTCGGTGTTGCTGAATCTACCGACACGTCGTTGCTTGGTACCCCGATTTCTTTTTGTTTTGTTTTCTGTTTTGCAAGAAATGGCAAAGTGTTAGCAATTTTCTATCATTTCCTCTAACAGGAGTCAGAAACAAGCATCGCATTTTGATTTTCTGGAATATCCCCCCTAAAATCTTTATTTTCGAAAGTCCATTTGCCCGAAAATGAAATTTTAAGAATCAGAAAATCTTTTTGGTGGGCAACGCTGTACGATACTTGTTTTACTTTCAACAAACGTTTTTTTTTTTTTTTTTTTTTTTTTAACTATAGACAAAGGATAGAGTATTTATGAAAGCTTTTGGACACAAGATTCATTTCCATTCAAGGAAATTAACCATTTCCAACCAGGTTACCAGCTGGTTGAATCGCGTTTTATCGAAAGCTTTGGTGAAAATGTCGGCCCGTTGCTGGGTTGTATCCACTGGTACCACTTGAATGTATCCTTTCTCGTACGCATCTCGAATTGCGTGAATACGAATTTCGATATGCTTCGTTCTGGAGTGGTGGATAGGATTCTTCACAATTCCCAGACATGCCTCATTGTCGATGAATATAGGAGTCTTCATAATGTTGATTCCATAATCCAACAACTGATTTTGTATCCAGAGAACTTGTGAACAGCAACTGTAGGCTGCGGTGTATTCTGCTTGAGCGGTGGAGGTGGACACAGTTGTCTGTTTCTTGCTTTGCCATGAGATCAAACGATTTCCCAAGAATTGACATCCTCCTGAGACAGACCTGCGATCTACTTTACAACCTGCATGATCACTGTCAGAATAAGCAATAAGATCAAAATTACTATCTTTAGGATACCAAAGACCTAGTTTCGGAGTTCCTTTGAGATAGCGGAAGATGCGCTTCACAGCGATTTCATGAGATTCCTTGGGATTAGTCTGAAAGCGAGCACAGAGACAGACAGCCCACATGATGTCAGGCCTGCTAGCCGTTAAGTACATCAGAGATCTGATCATCGAGCGATAGAATGACTTGTTTACAGGTTTTCCTTGAGGATCTAGAGTAAGCTCTGTCTGAGATGCAAATGGAGTACTTGCAACTTTGCAGTCATTCAAGTTGTATTTTGCGAGAATATCCCGAATGTACTTGGCCTGATGAATAAGAATCCCGTCTTCCTTTTGCTTCACTTCTAGCCCCAAGAAGAACGTCAGCTCTCCCATCATGCTCATTTCAAATTGTGCCTTCATGACAGACTCGAATTCTCTACACAGTTCTTCGTTGGTCGACCCGAAGATGATATCGTCCACATAAATCTGAACTAGCATTACGTCTTCCCCGACTCTTTTGGTGAAGAGAGTCATGTCGATCGTTCCTCTGGTGTATCCACACTTCAAAAGATAAGTTGACAAAGTTTCATACCAAGCACGTGGAGCTTGATGAAGACCATAGAGGGCTTTGTCCAACTTGTAGTAGCGTCCTGGAAAATGAGGATCTTCGAAACCCGGAGGCTGGCACACGTAGACTTCTTCCTTTACCTTCCCATACAGAAAAGCGCTCTTTACGTCCATCTGAAAAACTTTGAAATTTCTGTATGACGCGTAAGCTAGGAATATTCTAATGGCTTCCAATCTTGCAACTGGAGCGAAAACCTCTTCGTAATCGATTCCTTCCTCCTGACGAAAACCCTGCACCACTAATCTGGCCTTGTTCTTGATTACTACTCCACGATCATCCATCTTGTTTCGAAAGACCCATTTGGTACCAATCGGAAACTTTCCTTCAGGTAGATCGACTAACTCCCAGACCTTGAGTTTGCGAAATTGAGATAATTCTTCCTGCATGGCCTGAACCCAGCTGGAGTCTAGAATTGCATCTTCAATGTCCCGTGGCACCGATTGTGATAGAAAGGCTGCATAAAGACCTTTGTTGATGCTTGACGACTGACCTCGTGTACGCACTCCTTCTTCGACTGCACCTATGACATTTTCTAGAGGATGATTTCGATTTGTCTTGTACCCTGCATTTGTCTGAGACTCAATCTGCTGCGGAAGGTTGGTAAAGTGTTCGTCCACGTAAATGATTGGAGGGTCATCTTCTTGTGTTGGTTCATCCACGTTCGCCTGTGAAGAAGAAGCACCGTTTTCAGGGGTGTTCTCAGGCGAAGTGTCACCAGTCGCTTCATCCACAGAGAGAAGTGGATTAGCAGAGAATGGAGTGAAACGGGTAGTGAACGGAGTAACACCAATATCTGAGGTATCAAACAGAGGTTCAACTTGAGCGACTTCTGCAGGTTCTGCTTCAGGAACATCTTCTGGAATTTCAAAGGTGTTGAAGATCACGCCCACATCATAAAACCAGTTGGGAGTACTTCCAGTGTTAGTGTAATTTCCTTCTTGAAAATCAACGTAGTACGACTCAATCACCATCTTTGTTCTTTTGTTGTAGACTCTGTAAGCTTTCTGAGTGGATGAATATCCCATGAAGTAGCAGACATCACCCACTGCTTCGAACTTGATGAGATTCTCTTGAGTGTTTAGAAGAGTGCAGGAGCATCCAAATGGTCTGAAGAAATCAATGAGCGGCTTTCTTTTGAAAAGAAGTTCATACGCCGTTTTTCCGTGTGGTTTTACAATGAGAACCCTGTTCAGAACGTAGCATGCTGTGTTAACTGCTTCTGCCCAAAAGATGATTGGAAGCTTTGAATCCACCAGCATGGTCCTTGCGGCTTCAATCAATGTTCTGTTCTTTCGTTCAGCAACCCCATTTTGTTGAGGAGTTCTGGCTGCACTGTATTGAAGATGAATTCCCTTTTCTGCACAGAAGGATATGAAAGTTTGATTTTTGAATTCGGAACTATTATCACTTCTGATTGACTTCACTTTTAATTTGGTCACGTTCTCAATCAAGGGAATGAATGCCTTGAGAATTTCCGCTGTCTCACTTTTTGCCTCAAGAAAATAAACCCATGAAAAACGAGAGAAATCATCTGTAATCACCAAACAATAAGAACTTTTAGCAAGACTTTTAACACTAATTGGACCAAAAAGATCCATATGCAACAACTGAAGAGGTGCCGTAATCGTGTTCACTGCTTTGGACTTGTGCGGTTTCTTATGTTGTTTTCCCTGGGCGCATGCAATGCATTTTTCAGAAAATGGAAATTCTTTAATTGGAAGACCTCTAACTAAGTTTAACTTAGAGAGTTTGTTCATATTTTTGAAATTAACATGCCCCAGTCGCCTATGCCAAAGCAGTGACTCCGATTCTGAAGCCTTAGAGATCAAGCAGGTTAAGTTGTCATTTGTCTTGGCGTTTTTCATGTTGAGCACGTATGTGTTGTTTTGTCTTGGAGCCGTGAGCATGATCATTTCAGCAGGAACAACATATCCGGGCTTCAGGAACAGGCATTCCATGTCATTGAAAAGCACCGATATTCCTTTATCACAGACTTGTGAGACACTCATGAGATTGTAGCACAGCTCCGGCACATAGTTGACATTCTCCAGAGTGAGGGCTTCAGACACCACATCTCCTACTCCAACAATCTTTCCTCCCTTCTCGTCTCCAGCGAAAGATACGAAATCACCATCAATGAAGCGAAAATTCTTCAGGAGTTCTTTCAGTCCTGTCATGTGTCTTGAACATCCGCTGTCTACGTGCCAGATGTATTCCATGAGCATGCGGAGCCATTTCTGGAGTTTATTCTGGTATACACAAAATCACAAATATACAAATTAGTTAGTTTTGGGAACCCAAATTTGCTTCATTTCGAATCTATCGTGATTTTGACCCACTTTGGCCTCTTTTTGTTTCCAAAAATAGGCAGTTGACTCAACCAGATTTTTAACAGACTTCTTAAGATAATTTAACTGATATGTGACGTTTGTAAGAAAATCATGCTCTGGTTTAGAAAACTTCTTGGTTTTACAATGTTTCGCTGTATGTCCTAAATGACCACAGCGAAAACATCTTTTATGTCTGGGTCTTTTGGTGTTAGAAGATGATGTATGTGATGAGTGTCTTGAGCTTTCTGCTTTCTTCATTTTCTTGTCAACTCTGCTTTCATCTTCTGAACATTCTTCATTATTGTCATAATCAGACGAGCTTTCAGACGTTTGGTATTCACTTGAGTCCTGTTCTTCACTTGCTTCGTAAATTGAATCATTGCAGCTTTGATCTTCGCTTGAACCTTCTGGATTTTGGTCTTCAATAGTTTCAACACTTGAGCTTTCTGAGCTTTCATCATTTGTTGTGTGATCTTCACTTGAAGCAGTGCTTGAGTCTTCGGTGCATTGATCTTCAGTGACTTTCTTTTCAGAATCTGTCATACCTGTTCGAGATGGAATAAATTCTGGAATTTCCTCGGTGAGGAATTTTCCAAAGCTATTCTTTTTCAATTCTGGCACAAATACAGGAGATTCACAGACAACTTTATCATCACAAAATGCAGAATTTAAATCATGACATTCAAACATAGCATGTTCACGATCACGGGTCTCAAATGTAGGCACATGGCCCTTACAGTCATCCGAAGATTTAAATTTAGGCACTCGGCCATTACAGTCATCCATCCTACTTAAATTATTACATTCATCCTTAACATTGTTTTTCTTAGAACAATTCCAGACGAACCAGTTAACGGTGGAATAACTGTCGCCTGAATATCCGATTCCTATTTTTGAACCGCCGCAGTCTCCATCCTCATCGCACACATCTTCTTTACACACAATTGGATCTGCATTACTTTTAGAAAAGTTAGCGGTTGTTTCGTTTTTACAAGAATCGTTTTGTTCTATAGAGGCCTTTTCATCAATGAGATCATTTTCGGGATGAGGAGTAGGTATAGGCACATAGTTTTTGCTATGTGGTGGAAGGAAGAGTTTTCTTTCGTTTCCTTGCCTATCCTTATACCCGATCCCGTCTTTTACATACGTTGGTCGTTGGCAGTTTTTTATGTCAGTAAAGGCCTTTTGACTGACATTCCATTTATCAATGATAATTTGCAATTTGTTAGTTTCATTTAAGGCCTTTTCTAATCTATCTGTGAGATCGTTAATGATGAAATCTTTTCTAATCACAAATTCTTTTAGAGTTTGCATCTCAGCTAAAGTTGAATTCAACTTTCTCTGGTATGCGGCCTCGTTCAGTTTAAGTTCGTTATTCATTTTTAAGGCCTTGTCTTTTTGTCTCTCAAATTCTAGATTAAGAGACTTGTAATGTGCCACGACATCAACGCATGCTGGTGTGCATAATTTTTCTTTGAAACTGAGTGGAATGCTGTTTACCAAGTCCTTGTCAGCTTTCTCTTTTGATGAATCTGCTTTCATGGCGGCTGCTGGGAATTTTTCTTTACCTTTCTTTTGATCAGATGCCTCTTTCGAAACATGCTCCTCAGCTTCTCCACACTTCTTTTCATTTTCAGGCTCCACTGAAGTGAGAATGCTTTTCAACCCTTTGTCAGCAGTATTGTCTCCTTTTGGAATTCCGGGTGTCTGCTTTTCAAACTGCCTCGATGAGGATTCACTTGAGATCTTAGCCATCAGAGCTTTGTTGACTTGTTCCTTTGCTTCAGTAATTTCTTCACTCCAATCATAGTCTTCAACGACTAACGCTTTTGGCGTGCTGGGAGACGCGTTGTTCTTGTTTTCTTCAACAGTGATTTGCTTTACAGCAGGAGTAGTTTCACTGTTTCCTTCTTTCAACAGAGGACACTCCCGCTTGAAATGGCCAAGATTCTTGCAGTTGTAGCACCTAAGTTTGGATTTGTCAAAACCAGCTTTTCCCAGACCCAAACGCTTTCCTGTCTTGTCTTGAAATTTCTTTAGCCTCAAGGTGATCATGGCCATTTGCCATTTCAGATCCATCTCCTCCATATCATCTGGATCAACCTGATACATGTCTTCAGCAGTGAACATCTCCTTTTTCAGTTCTCCAGACATCAGGGCTTCATAGCTGCTCAGAAATGTGTTGAAAAGTGCCACGTTTTCAGTGGACACTTTCAAGGCTTGAGTGTCAACAGTGATAGTCTTCTCAACAAGTTGTGGAGCTTTCGATGCGCTAGCAGAAGCGTTGGCGTAGATTAGGTCAGAAGCTTGTGGAGTGATGCCACCTGAAGCAAGAAATGCTACATTTTTCAATCCAGCAGTGGTTTGAGTAGACTTTGGTGGGTAACTGGCAGTGTTCATCTCTCTTTTGTTGACATCCATTTCAAAGGCTCTTAAGGTGTTGATCAGGTCGGACAGAGTGACAGGATTTGGATTGTTGAGGAAATCCTTCTTGATCATCATGCATTGTAGGCTCCATTCCTTGGGAAGTGAATCTAGCAGCTTCTTTATTACAGCACGGTTTGTGACAGGATTTCCCGCTTTCTTCATTTTGGTCATCATATTCAGAAAGCGACTGATGTGATCGGAAAGACTTTCTCCACGAACCCCGCAAAACATGTCATATTGTTTCTGCACCATATCTCTCTTGCTTTCAATCAACTCTTCATTTCCCTCATAGTACTCAATCAATGCATTCCAGAGTGCATTTGCAGTTCGGTGTTCTTCAAACATGTTGCAGTCATCAGTTGATAGTGCCATGGTTAAAGCAGCATGAGCACGACGATCACGTTGGATTAGAGCCTTGTCTTCATCAGTGAAGCTGGTTGCATCATTGTTGGCCACCACCGCATCTCCTCGGACCACCGTTGGAATGTGGGGTCCAGCGGTGACAGAGAGCCACAGATTGTAGTCCGTGTACTCGAAGAACGATTGAATGCGAGTCTTCCAAGTGCTAAAGTCTTCAGCACCTTTCAACTTTGGTGGACGAGTGGTGGTTCCAGTCTCAAGTTCCGCTTGAGCAATTGGACTTAGTTGATTCAACGACATCTTTGCTTGTTTTAGACAAAATGGAGCTGATCAGAAGTTAATTTCGCTGACAAGACACAGACAACCAGTGAAAAGATTAACTTCGCTGATGACCGAAGGATCCTGATCAACTTCGCTGACAGATGCTCAACCTTCGCTGGTGCTATAAGGAGTCCTGCACGAGCGAATCCGATAATTTCGCTGACAAAACACAACACAGACAATAGTTAGGTTAATATCACCGATTACCGTGATAAGAACGCTGTGGTTCGCTATCACGGTTCTCGAAGTCGCCTTCGATAACTTCGCTCAAGGGTCACTGGACACTATTTCGCAAATGATCACTAATTTCGCTCGAATGACGATCGTCGAAGTTAATGATCCTGCGATGAGTTTCTAAATGATTTGATTATGTTCGCTATCTTCAACGCTGAGTTCGCTATATTCAACAAATAAATTCGCTATCTTCAAAAATTGTTCGCTGTGTTCAAAATAATTTCGCTAGACAGAGGGTTTAACACGAACTAAAACCCTCTAATCTCTCGAAAACAGCTCAAAAACCACCTTTTGATACATCAAAATGTCCAAAATGACTCCCTAATCATATATTAACAACAACCTATCGATTAAACACACCAAATCAATCCATATTAAGTTCAAAAAAATTGAAAACCTTGAAACTTTTGAAAACCTTCAAAACTATGAAAAATCTCAACAAGAACACAACAACCAAGAGCACTATCGCTCTGATACCAAATTGTAGATCCCAAAACGAATCCGGATCACAGTGGTTGGTTGTTTTAACCCATAACACCTATTGATTAGGTGTTTGAGATATGAAAAGTTAAGAAATATCAAAGATGAAGGTGAAGCTTATGGATTAATGAATACAACAAGTGTTGTATTGAATCCAAACAATAAGATATAACAATAAACCACCTTGGATATCAGATTTGAGCACAAGATCAACACAAGAATGTAACAACACCAATATTCATTCAAGAGCCAAAAGCTTGCCAAGGTTACAATGAGAGGGCTATTTATAGTGTTCCTGATTAGCCAGCAAATTTATAAATTTGCTGGAATCTTATCTACACTAAGTCAGGAAACTATCTTCTAGGGAATTACAAAATAAGCCCTTGTACATTCAAAATAGCTACAAACTATGACTAAACTAATCCAGCACAAGTATCAACGATCTCAAAAGTTCTAACATTTTTGTCATCCTTGCCCCCCCCCCTCCCCAAAGAAATTGTCTCCTCGGGGCATCTAGCTTATGAATCACCCTAACCGGCGCCATGAAAATAGAAAAATAGTAGACAGGAAGACATTCAAAAACTGACTTTAGAAGGGTGAGTCTCCCACCAATAGAGAGAACCCAAGCCTTCCAAAGAGCCAGGCGGGCTTCAACGATGTTAATCACCGGTTTCCAGTTTTTAAACAATTTCATGTTGGCTCCAACACTTAAACCCAAGTAAATAAACGAAAGAGATTCGGGTTTGCAATGAAGAGCCGCTGCAAAACTTGAGACCAAGTGGTTTTCCACGCCTACCCCATATAATGAGGATTTATGGAAATTTATTTTAAGACCAGAAACGAGATAAAAAGCCCTCATAAGCCTCGCAATACACATCACATTTCGCATCGACCAATTGCCCAATATCAAGATGTCATCTGCGTACATAAAGTGCGTAATACCCGGACCGTTATTTGAAGTCTGATCCTTTAACTTTTTTTATTTGTTTAATTTAGTATTTATTGTTTTGAATAATTATTTTTATAGTTATTATGTCATATACTCAAATCAAGTAACGCTAAAAGGAGTAAAGAGAAAGTTGAATTATTAGAAGATTAAATTGTTGGTGATCCGACCTTGTTAAACCAATTAATGATTATTGGATTAATATTTAAGGAGAGGTAAGGAGACGATACGATACGAGTGTCGATTATTTACGCTTTATTTGGCGTTAATTGTTGAATAGTTGAAGAAACACTGGTTCGAATGACCGGAATCAGTCGGACCAGGGGTTTAGTTCTGCATAAAAAGGGGGATTCCTCTCGTTTGATTCAGGGTTTGGCTAAGCTCCTTCTTCTAACAATAACTGCAAAACAAACAACCGTTAGACTCGCCACGGGGAGTGAGAATAAGTACAGGTTTCAATGAAGAAGAAGTAGTTAAAGTGAAGTGAATGTAACTTGAGAAATGATACCTGATTCGTCTTATTTATAACCGAATTTGGGCGGGAAAGTTTGTTGATGGAGGAAGTAACGGAAAGCATTTTTCGTAAGCGGTTATTTCTTTCACCGTTAATCACTAACGAGGTGTATATGCACACGGATCGCAAGTGTGATCGACGGCTGGGGAGATTCCACATGGAAAGTGGGCAAGTGTGGATCCTTCTCCAATTTAGTGCCATCATCATGGTCTTGATGGAGGTGCAGGAGGATGCCACGTGGCTATTCAGTTACAACCGAATGGTTGTGCACGATGAGACTTTCTAGAAGGTCTAAAGTTGTAATCCTCTATGCCTCTGCCTCATGTTAATTCTGTTGTAATAGAAATGTCACTTTCTGTTTAAGTCTGGGTGATATTTGCGCAGAGATGTTTGTTAATTATTCCGTCATATGAACTTGCGCAAGGATGTGTTAGTTTCATCTTGGCGCGCGGATGCTGAAGATTTTTCTCTTTGAAGTTTTCCTTTTAGAATCGGTGCGCAGCCGCGCAGGGTTCTCTTAAAGAGGGTTTATTGTGGTGAAGATGTGGTATGGTCCTGTCACACCCTGACTTTTGCGGAAGCGTGATTATGTGTGACTTACTTAATATCATTGCATTCAATTATACTAAACAACTATATGATAAAATCAAAGATGTTCATCCATTAAAATAGTTTAAAAACATAATAGCATTGTCTTGAAGCATAGACTTCAAATTCGAGTACAAACCATGCAAGTTGTTTAAGAATTCATAAAGACTCGATATAAGGCATTAGATAAAACCAGACTTGGAAAGGTGTGTCTTGTCCAGGATGAGACACACCATCCATATCCTAAGACAACGGATGACATCTTTTATTCCCAACATAACTTGAAAACATCCAAAC
Organism: Helianthus tuberosus; assembly: GCA_030545235.1. Classification (NCBI taxonomy): domain Eukaryota; kingdom Viridiplantae; phylum Streptophyta; class Magnoliopsida; order Asterales; family Asteraceae; genus Helianthus; species Helianthus tuberosus. The sequence goes on from CM060441.1 coordinate 25,571,968, forward strand.
GCCCGCCAGATCCACTTAAATCCCTGAAATACATGTAGTTTGAAAAACATCAACAAAAGTTGAGCGAGTTCATGTGTGTGATGGTGTGCACGAATAAACCTTTGTAATTATTGAAAGTATGAATGTATGTTTGTAAATCCTGGTACGAAAGCAACAAGGAAAACAGATCACCAATGGTTTGCAAGGCCATTGATATGTGTGAAGTGATGCAGGAAAACTCAAACCTAGCAAATTTGTCTCCGGGAATAAGACATAGTCACCTCATGGGCCACCCTGGTCCGCATGGGTGTGGGCTCGCTACACCCAAATAGATCTATCACTCATGTCCCCCGGTCCTACAATGAGGATTAATGGCCTTAAGCGTCATACCCACCACTCGCATGATCTAGCAGTACCCTTCCTTAGCTAACCATACCATGTATAAAACGTTTGTAAACAGTTTGTAACATGTACTTCACCCCCGCAGTTATAAAACTGAAAACAGTTAAAAGAAAAGGGGGCCATGAACTCACAGTCTTGCGTCTTCAATCACCGTAACCCAAGCTTCTTTGGACAAACACGACTACCTACAACGTACTATGATCTATTAGACGAGCGGGTCGTGCCTTGACTTAGTATGAATGTATTGGAGTTACGTTTCTTCGTATCTTCGATATTATTCCAAGTTATATAATTATTTGTTAAAATAATAAATATTTTAACTTAAATTACATTTATTAATTTTTGGAATAATTATTAAATCAATATATTTTACTTAATACTTTCCAAGCATTTATACTTGTATATCATTCCCAAGGATGGGTGTATTTGTATATTTTTGCCATAAATGTGGGGTAGTATTCCGATGTGTATTTATACGTATGAGAATACGTATTTTATTGTATTCATTAAGTATTCCTATACTTAATTTCGTATTAATTTTTCCGGAATATTATCTTTAATAAAAGTTCACCAATATATTCCCAAAATATATACTTTAAGAAATATTATTTATAATTTTCCTTTGGCAAAAATATTTGTATTTTCATATAAGTTCCAAAAATAATATATTTTCAAGTCTAACTTAGAAAATATATATAAGCTTATCTTTCTCCAAAAAAATGATATATTTCATATTTATTTGAGAAAATATATCTTTCACCCAAAAAATATTGTATTTCCTGATTGTTTAAGAAAATATATATTTATTTCAAAAATATTATATCTTCTAATAATTTCAAGAAACATATATATTTATACTTGGCAAAAATAATATATTTTTTCCCTTGTAAAAAATATGATATGTTCTTGTAATAATCGTAAAAATCATATTTTTGTTTCCTTTCGTGTCCAAAATATTATTTACCAAAATATACTTTGTGAATCAATTTCCGGAATATTTTGTAAGTCTTATTCCATACTTCGGTTTCACCAATATTTTGTGTATAACTTGTATATTCATATTCTTGGAATTTGGTAATATTTTGGATGGTAATTTTTTGGTATTTTGATGTGTTATATTATTTCATGTCCTAAAATAATATAACTAATACACAAAATATACAAATAATCACACACATGGTGTCATCTAAATATATATTTTCTAAATACATATTTAGTCAATTTTATTTATAAAAACCAACCTCCAATATTTATAATTTTGTAACAAAAATTATGGCAAAGTTTTTGTAACAATTTATGGTTTAGAATACACTTGTAAGTGCATGTTTATAAATATTTTTCTAAGTGTTTAAATTTTTAGAAAATTTTGCCATAGTTTCCCCTAAAAATGAAGGTTTCCATGCTTTCAAGCATATCATTTCCTTTATTAAAATTCATCACAGTCAATCCACAATCAACAATAAACAACCTTTACTTACCAACTTTGCCAAAAACAAGTATAAACTACTTCTTCATGAACTTGAATATTTGTAAAAATTTGTAGTAACTTACTAGTGTCATACGTGCCAGCTCATCTAGGTCTTTCTCAATCATACTAATTTTAAGTTTCTCTATTGTTGCATCTCGAAAAGCTCTCTTGATCAGGTTGCTGTTGAACAGTATATATAAGTCAATACTCTTAAAACTAAGGATTGTATTTAAGGCCAGACTGAATTTATTAAGATGGTGTTAGCAGTACTTAATTGGGTCCGTGGAATTGGAATGGCAAGATCCTTGGTCAACTGGTGGTGTTTATAGAAAAATGACCACGTCATACTCATTTTACACTCTAAATGAGAATGGGTAATTTTTTAAAATTCAAATGGTAAAATATAATTAAAAAACTTTAGTTAACAAAATACCTCCATTTTTATAGCTGAAGAGTAGATAAGAGAAGCAATTCAGATAGGTCAAGAGTCGTTTTGTTATCTCGGGTTAATGCATTGAGTTACTTTGATGGCTGAAAAAAAAAGAATATAAATTGAAGAGGGCTGAAGTTTAAAGTGAAAACAAAAGAGGATAACCTGAAGATGCCAGCAGCCTCCAATCTACAGCCAATATAGATCTATCAACAGAAATTAATGGCATTATACAGATATAAACGACCTAATTTTTCTTCTTAAGCATCACTTGCACTTAAACCTATCAAGTTGCATATGTCAAGAACAAAAACAACTTAAAATATAATCCATAAAAACAACTTAAAACATGATCCATAACTATAAGTACATCTTCACCAAGACTTGCACTGTATACATAAAAATTAACCTACTAAAAAACTGTGATTCATAACAATACGAAGCAAAGTAGATATGTTCTTAGGTCATTACTATACCAAAACCTTAAGTTTGGGTGAATGCACCCTTTTAGAATACTTATTCAAGTTTTGAAGTTTGGAAAATAAAATCACAAGAAAACAAACATGAACTAAACCAAACCACAATCTCCATGAAATAATAAATCCAACATTTTCTAGAAAGATATGTACAAAGAGAAAAATAAGTCATCCTATTAAATTCTTTAAATAACATACCTTTTGGTGAGTGTTCCTTCTTAAGCATTTCCCAAATCTTTTCTATAACCCGAAAAAAACAAAACAAAACCAAAGTATAAGTAATCCAAATAAATATGTAAAAATTTAAAAAACAAAAACTTGGCAAAACCTTCTATATAGAGGAACATTCAGATGCCACAAAACTATATCTTCTCTTTCCAACTTCATGCAGATTCCTGAATCAATAGAAACCAACTTAATATCATTATAAAATGTATACATAAGACTCCCAATTCAAAATTCCATATAAAACAGATTATATATTTATTTTTGGTTAGTATAGATAGCATGGCAATATAAAAAAGATATGAAAGCTTATAAAGGTTATAAAGATTAAAAAAATATAAGTAATAAATAAATAAGAGATTTTTGAAGCTTTATTCATTAATTTTATAAACCAATTTTTGCTTTTACGAAATGGTTCGCGTGACCAGAGAGCCAAACAAACACGCAATCACTTTTAAGGACAAAACTGTAATGTCTTTCCTGCATTAAAACATTATAATATAGACTAAAAATATATAAATTGTGTGGTCAAACTTTATAGCAAAACATACCTATTGTGTGACTTAGACCATTTAACACGAACACCCATCTACCACTTAACCTCTTGTTCAGCTGTTTTGATAACCAAAATTAGTAAATCTTCAACTCCATCCAGCCTAACAGTATCAATTGGAATACACCACAATAACATAAAAACATACATATTAATATTGTATATTAAATTGTTGAACTCTCACTTTGTGGCTTGTTGGCTCGCCATTTCAAGAGCCATTAACGACTTTCGTGTCTAATATTATGTTTTCTTTGCAACAACAGTTGAAAAAAGTTACATGTCAAAAGAGACCATTTCTCAAATACAGAGACCATGAGAGTCATACAAATTCAACTTAAGACACAAACTTGTGCGGAAGAGCAAAGTTCTAATCGCTACGTTGTCTTCTTTTATAGATAAATATAATTATGAACACCGATAAAAACACAACACCACGTGATATCCCGACTGCAATTTTACCAGCATGTGATAGGCCACTGAAAAGGGACAGTTGGGTAAAGAAGGTACACCACATAACCCTTTGTTACCAAAAACAGTTGTATAATGATTATTTTATATAATAAAATTATAATAATTATAGATTGCAAATAGACTTCAAAAAGAGAAATTATGACTATAATAGATGGATCCATATAGTGGATCAGTCATGTATTGGACACTTGAATCAAAACTTTTGACCCTTGGATCCATGTAGTGGGTCAGTCATATATTAACACAATATATATATTGGGTACTCTACCTCACTATGAGCTTCAGTATCTTGATCTTGCTGCATTGAGTCACCTCCCAAACTCACATTAACATACTCACAAGGATCAAGCACACTTTTAACCTGGATGTCATTTCATATGATGTTGTCTCTCTAATTTGCATCTCAGCAAATACGTAAGGCTAACTATATCATCAATATGTAATCATATGTAATGCCTTAAAAAGCCAAGAAACAGTTAACCAAAAAAGGATGTGTCATATGTTACAGTTATATATGTCTACTTATCGTAATGTTTTGGAAAAGCTATTTTCATCAAAACACATTTTTTTTATTCAAAGAACAGATAATAATACTTACCAAAACAATATTGTAAAATCAAAATCAAGAACACTAAAGTATCTATTACCTTGATTCTGGCAACTCATTTGATGATTTTTTCACTAATGCTTTGTTGCAATCATGCATCAACTTTCAAAATGTACCAAATTTTAGGTTTCTGCAATAAAAGGGCAAACATGAACTGATCAATATAATATTTTGAGTTCCACTACAGCCCAAAATAACAACAAAATTCGATAATGCAGCTTGCAACATGAATAAACAAAATAAATCTAGAAAGATAAATCTTTTAAACATCAGCCTTGCAACATAAATTAACTGAATAACTCTTAAAAACACTGTGTACCTGAACATTTCCCCTGCTAAAATCCAAACTTCTGGAACTGGTTATGCAAAAATAGTGTCAGACTTCTAACCTACTACCAAAGTCAAGTCCATATGTTATATATACAACAAAATAAAATTAATCCAACAATTAAATCTTCTAATTAGCATAGTATTAGGCTAGAAACTTATAACCTCTTCAACAGCTTTCTCCCTCAATCGTTCAGATAGATTAAGCGCCCCGAGCCCTAGATAAAAACACACAAATAAAAATCTTCATATTGAGGAAAGGCCAATCAATTTTAGGGTTAGAGAGCACCTGTTGGATCCAAATGAAATACATAACTTGGAATGGTTACAGATGAATCGATAAGAATGGTTAGTCAAAATCCTACAAAGACCAAAAATAAAATTAAACTGGTGAAATTATATTTATCCAACAAAACGGTGTTAAAAGCAGAACCTTCAAAATCTTACAGATGAGTCGATGAATACATGAAAGGTTAGTCGAAATCCTACAAAGACCAAAAACCGAATTAGTTTATAACAAATTAGTGAATTATAATAGATTAAGAAACGGATTAACATGTATCAAACAAAGATGTAATACATAATGGTTGCTTCCACTCGCGATTGAAGATGAATAAATCTAGGGTTCAGGAGATTACAAATAACATATTAAAGATCGATAGATGATATCTAGGGTTTAAGGAAGAAATAGATAATGTTTAACAATGATAAAGAAAAATCAAAGAGGGAAAAGAAAAATAACATACCTATGTTTTTCGAAGATCAATCGATGAAGAAGGAAGAACCGGATGCAGGAGATGGGTATTAGGGTTTTGGAGTGGAGTGAAGCGTATTAAAGAAGCTAAGGAGGATAGTTTTGGCGGAAAAAGCAAAAAAAAAAAGTGGTCTAAACAAATGCCACGTTGCAAAGATTGTTTTGCTTTATTAGAAGTAGTAGATTTGACTATAATTTACATAGTTTAAGTTGTGACCTTTTTTAGTCGGTGCATTCCTAATCTTAGGAAGAACTTCATCTGCACCATAACGATTCATTGAATCCCACAATCATTATGTTCACATTTTTGTTCTCAGCAACGACTTCCAACATTATTCTGTAAACAATAAAGTTAATGAATCAAGTAACATGGTCAAAGATACACAAGTCATCTGCTTATAACTTGTATGTATTATTTCAAATTAGTGTTTTTAAAGGGTTGTTATTGAAATATTTGAAAGATTATAGGCCTTTTTCACGGCAAAACGAAATGATCGTTACCCTAAACAGAAATTAGACCAAAACTGGTTGACCAAAACTAAAAACAGTATTTTCTTAAATTGGTTGACTTGTGTGACCAAAAAAGTCAAAATGCATAATTCTTTGGCCTAAAAAAAGGACATGACAATACTCACTGTGAAGTTCATTAAGCCACCTGCCAACGCTAACAAACGTCTGTCGTCTGCTGACATCATAAACCACAAGAGCCCCAACAGCCCCTCGATAATACGCCGATGTAACTGATCTAAAACGTTCTTGACCAACCGTATCCCATATTTGCGCCTTAATTTCCTTCCCATTAACTTCCATTTTCTGGGTCTGAAATTCTACTCCTATGGTTGACTTTGAATTTGAGTAAAACTCGTTTCTAGCAAATCTAGCAAGCAAGTTTGACTTTCCAACACCCGAGTCACCAAGCAAGACAATCTTGAAAAGGTAATCGTCATTTGAACCTTCTGAGTAAAACGCCATCTAATAATTTACGCAAAGCAATATGCTACAAAAACGTAATCGAGAATGCGTAGCTTCTTACAAATGGTAGTACCATGAGCAGCATCAAACTTGATCTAATCAGCACAACATAATAATAAATTAATAATTAATCTGTATGGATTGCAAATAGATTGTAATGTATGATTTTTGGGGTTGATATTATTATCAATTATCTTACAAAGGACATTGATTATTCAGAAAAAATAACTGTTAATATTATTTTTTATTTGGAAAAAGTCAAAGCACAAATTATATGGGTCAGACTAACATGACCCGTTTGACCGGCACTAAAAAGTTATCCACTTTGACCCAAACTGATATTGTTTCTTGCATTTTCACATAAATTGTAAAGATTATTCTTTGTACCATTTCAGGTTTGAGATTAAAGGCCTACAATGAATAACCGTATGGCAAAAACTCAACAACCGCAAGAATAACTAGGTAAGGTTTGTTTTGTTTTGTGACACTTTATAGGTGACCTATAAAGTGTCACAAAACAAACCTTACCTATTTATTCTTGCGGTTGTTGAGTTTTTGCCATACGGTTATTCATTGTAGGCCTTTAATCTCAAACCTGAAATGGTACAAAGAATAATCTTTACAATTTATGTGAACATGCAAGATGTTTGTTCATAAAACTATCCAAACAACATCTTTCGCTTTTAATTTTTGTTCCCCTGCAAGTATTCTACCTTCCAAAGGACACTTTAATCGGTGTAAAAAGTGTATAATAAAAACTTGTATCATGGCCGATAATACTTAAAGGTATCGGAACTCAGATTAGCTAAAAAATTAGATGATATATTCTGACTGACGCACGTCATCCTTTGAATCTTCTAGGACGAAAAACAGGCTGAGAAATCATTGAGAATTTGTCCACGATATTATTATCCTAAAGAAAAAAGACCCCTTTTGATCAAGGGCGGACCCACGTACTAAGCGTAGATGTCACATAAAATACGCGTTCTCATGTGCTATTTGCGCATCAGACAGTCAAGTGATACCGGTTCATCAAACACTATCGAAGAGTGACACCAGTAAAAAATCCTCTGAAAATTGCTTTTTTTCGCTTCCAAGAAAATAGCAAACAGTTCCCATAACAGTAAAAAATAGCCCTTAATTTGCAAATCATAAAGGATAAACTGATTCATCAAACATTTAATAAAAAAAAACCCTCTAATATTTAATGTTTTTTTTGTGCTCCAATAGCATACTAAACAGTTCAATAGCATTCAAATAATAGCCTTCAATTGGCAAATCATAAAATATCAAGATCACTTTTGAGCAGGGGTGGAACAACATACTAAACAACTAATTATGAATTACATAGTATTCGGTACTCGTTTTTTATGTGTCATTTACATATCCGACTGTCAAGTAAAATCAATACGCCAAACATTTAGTAAAAAAATCTCAAAAAATTGCTGGATGAAATCATCAGCATCTATAGAAATTTTGGATTGAAAAAACAATTGAACAATTCAGATAAACATACCAGGATCAAGATAAGACCGATGTAAATAAAATCGTCTGATGAAATCGCCAACGTTGAAAACGCCAATGTCTATTACGGCTGAGAAATAGGGTTGGTGATTGTAAGGAATCGAGTGACAGAAACCTACATACGAACGAACAAAATCAAATATAAAAACAATCAAAATCAAACATACGAACGATGATCTAACCTTGATTTGAAGATTATTTTGAAGATATGCACCGTCGGCGGAGAAGAAAGTATTCGTCAAAAACCCTAATTCGATGTTCAAAAGCGACGGGATGAGATTTAGGTATTCTGAAAAATCGCCATAGAATAGATGACTATTAGGGTTTGAAGCGGAGCGGATGAAAGAATAGCGTGTGAGGGAAAAGATAGTAGAAGAATTGCCGCTCAAAATCAATCGAGCAGGAATATCACATTGCCACGTGGCAATGATTGGCTTAAGTTAGTGACATGTGGCTTAAGATTATTTTGCTTTATTAGAAGTAGTAGATATATAACTAGAGATGTATCCTTAAAAATAAAAGAAATAATGAATGGTGATTTTATCAAAGCTAGTCCTTATGTTTGGAAGCTACACTCTAATGATTAATTGACTATAAGTTGTAAACATCGTCATAATTTAGGAGACCCATTCTTCTTACTCGCCCCTTGCCAGAGAATTATTAGGGATTCTTGAGAACGACGCTGATTCTAGCACGAACGGGACAAAATCAGATTTTATGTTAGTGTTTAGTTACTAATTTTAGCTGTCATTGTATATTTGATTGTATGAATATACAGTAAAAAGTACATAAATGTATGATAAAAAAAAGAGGTAAGTGCCATTTACGTCCTTGTTGTTTGTCTACTTTTGCCATTTTGACCAAATTTCAAAATTGTATCATTTTTCCTGGCATTCTCGAAATGTGTCATTTCAGTCCAAAAAATCTAGAATAAAATGTCATTTTCGTCCCTGAGCTAACAAAGTTTTTTGAACTGGGCTTAGTTTTTTGGACTTAAATGACACGTTTTGAGAATATTAGGAAGGAAAATGGTACAATTTAAAATTTGGTTTGAAATGGCAAAAGTGGACAAACCACAGGGACGTAAAGACACTTAACTCGTAATAAAATTGAGACATCCCTAAATATTTCGTCTATCTCCATCATCTCTTTAGCTCCTTTTTATTTATTTATTTACTTTTGAGTATCAACTTCTCATGTGTGTATTTTTACGTATTGCTTTATATTTATAATCGGCTTTATTTTCAAAAGGTATGTCGTTTATGATGGCGCACAAAATATATATCTTATATATGTATAGGTGAAAATATTAAAGTTGTATGACATTTTCACCGGATATTATATATATGCTTGGTTTTTCTCTTCAGAAAATTCTTGGGACGGTGGGTATCGTGTTTTTTCGAATGTTGAAATGATTATGTGTAGTATAATAATCTAAATGACAACTTACAAGTTATTACCAAAAAGTCAGCCTTTTATTATGCAGAATCTACATAAGTCAATTTTCCCAAAATCCAGATTATCCTCCAAATCATTGAAAACACACCAGATGCATACGGTGGAGAAATATGGACAAAACAAGTTACTATGTAAAGTAGAGTATGAGTTACATTCTTGAGAAAGCTATTATATGGTGCAAACGAATCGAACGAACACGAATATGGTGTTCATGAACGGTTCATGATCACTTACCGGACGATATATTTTGTTCTTTTCGTTCATGAAGGAAATGAACGTATTCATGAACACAAATAAAATCGAAGGAGGCTAGAGGTGGACGTCAGAGGGAGCATCGCTGGAACTTGAAAACTAAATCGTTGAACATAGGTCGATAGTATCCGTCGATGTGAATACTGAAAAGGAAAGGAAACGATGCATAAACAATGTGGGAATGAAGTTTCCTATTAAACTTGTTAGGGTAAATAAGAATTAATGAATATAAAAAGTTAAAAATAAAATAAACAAATGTACAAAAATCTTTAATGAACAATGTAAACAAACGAACATGAACAAACGTAAATGAACGAACGTTCACTAACCGAACATTCACGAACACAAGTGCACGAACGAGACCTCTATTCGTGTTTGTTCGTTTAACTAATCGAACAAATTTTTTTATCTTGTTCATGTTCGTTTGTTTATTAAACAAACGAATGCAAACGAACTTTTTCGTTGAATGCTTCACGAATGTTTGGTTCGTTTGCAGCCCTAAATTCTAACAAGAAATCTAAACCATTGATCAAGACACTAATAACTAAGATAACGAGACAATTTTGTAATAAAATGAAAGGTAGACAATTTTGTAATAAAATGAAAGGTAGCTATGATTGTAGTAGTAATAGTAATAGTAATAGTAATAATAATAATAATAATAATAATAATAATAATAATAATAATAATAATAATAAGAGTAAACTGCAATTTTACTCCCTGGGTTTAGGTCAATTAGCACTCTGACCCCCTCCATGGAAATAATTGCAATTTTACCCCCCAACGTTGTTATGTTGCACATTTACCCCCTGACATCAAATAAGGTTAACAGTCAACATAACTATGTAAAGGTCAAAGGGTAAAAAGGTAATTTCCAACAAACCATTGTGTAGCTTATACAATAAAACACCCTATAAATAATGGATCAAAGCACTATTACCCCCCCCCCACCTTCCCACCGGTCCTCCATTCCTGCCAACCCCTTTCTCCGGCGACACCTTCAGACCTTCAGAGTGACACCTTCACCGGCGACACCTCTTTCTCCTACGATCTTCAGCTACAATGCCGCTACTTTGTTGGCTGATCTGATACGTGATCCGCCACACGACAGGTACAATCGCCCAATGTTAGTTAATCAGGGTCGGATTTGTGTCTGATTGAGTCTCATGTTAAACAGGGTATTAACAATTAGTCTGATTGAGTCTGATTTCCACGTTAATTTTGTGATGTTTGGTGTTTTTTTTTACAGTTGACCTGACGATGAGCCTATCAAGCTCATCAGTGGTGGGCCACCTGGTGGTCTCCATGTTTGGTAGGCCTGTCCTCAACTTCCATTATCCACCGGAGAGTTGAGCGGATGTTTACTCTAGTAGTTATTTAGGTTTTGTGTAATATGTAGGTTAACTTAACTTAAATTAGATCTTGCAACTTGGTTATGATAAACAAGCATTTTGTGTAATATGTAGGTTTTGTTAATTATGGTTATGATAATATGTAGGTTTCGTTAATCATGGTTATTGTTTGGACAGATTGTATACTACAACCTGTTTCAACAGGTTCTAGTTTCATAACCTGTATACTACAACCTGTTTCATAACCTGTATACTACAAAATTGATCTTGCAAACAACTGCAGCCAGGTATGTTCTGAATACATTTGAGCATGTTTTGAATGCTTATGCATGACCAGGTATGTGTTTAAACTGATTTTGAGTGTGCATACATGTTCTAAATGTTGCAGCCAAACATTGTAATGTTTCTGAATACATGGACAGATTACTGAATACATGGACAGATTGTAATGTTCTGAATACATATAGGTTTTGTGATTTTGTGAAGGGTTTCTAGTGAAGTTAACCATTGTAATGCTTATAGGTTTCTACTGATTTTAATGTTCTGAATACATGTTCTGAATGCTTATAAGTTAACCATTCTACTGATTTTGAGTGTGCATACATGATTTCTGAATACATGTTCTAAATGCTTGGACACATTGTAATGCTTGGACACATTGTAATGTTATGAATACATAGTCAAGGGTTACATAGAACAGGTTGGAAGTGTTTATACTGATTTTGAGTAAACAAATGTTTGAACAGGTTTGAGAAACATAGAACAGGTTTGAATACAAGTGTTTATTAAGTTTAAATCAGATTGTTAAGGCAATTTCAAATACATTACACCGATTTCTTGTTAATTACCATGTGTAGTTGACTTTGGCTGGTCAAACTTTTTTGACGGGAAGGGTTTTGGTTACTGCAGGGGGTAATACTGTTTCTTACAACAAAGTATAGGGGGTAATAAGAAAGGACAATTTAGTAATTTACCAGTGGGGGGTAATTATGCGACATAAGAAGAACGTTGGGGGTAATATTAAAGGGTAAGATAGTCATTTCACATGGCAGTTAACAGATCTGTTAACATAATTGACGCGAGGGGGTAAATGTGCGACATAACAACAATGTTGGGGGTAAAATTGCAATTATTTCCATGGAGGGGTCAGAGTGCCAATCGGCCTAAACCCCAGGGGGTAAAATTTAGTTTACTCTAACAACAACAACAACAATAATAGCTACAACTGTGAAATATTATATAGGGTTAGGATATAATAGGAAGTTTATTTGGCTAAGAACGCTAGGAAGTAATCTTGACCATCCATTTATTTAATCAAGGGTCTAAGATTAAATGAGGGAAATTGAAAGGAAGAAAAGAGGCGCGTGAGTTTGTTTAGGGGCATTCTAGTCAATTCAATACAATAGTTTCTCTCTCCTCTAATTCCCCTCCATTTTTTAAACGTTAATAACTCTTTCATACGACATTATTTTTTTATAAAAATTGCACCAAAAAAACGAGTGTTTTTTTATCTTTAAAACGAGTATACTATTGCTATATTTTCGATTTTTTTTAAAACCCAGTTGGGTAAAACGCAATGGAAAAAAAAACCCCTAAAAATGACATTTTTCTAAAACGCAATGCACAAAAAACACAAAGAAATGTCTTATTTGTAAAACGCAATAGACAGAAAACACAAAGAAATGTCTTATTTCTAAAACGCAATAGACTAAAAACACAAAAGAAAGTATACTTTCTAAAACGCAATGAACTGAAAACACATAAAAATGTGTTTTACCTAAAATGCAATGCACCAAAAACACAAACAAATGTCTTATTCCTAAAACGCAATGGCCAGAAAACACTTAAAATGTCTGTTTTCTAAAACGCAATGGAGTGAAAATACATAAAAAAGTGTTTTTACCTAAAACGCAATGCACAAAAAACACAAAGAAATGTCTTATTTATAAAACGCAATGGCCAGAAAACACTAAAAAATGTCTCATTTCTAAAGCGCAATGGCTTAAAAACAAAAGAAAGTGTTCTCTCTAAAACGCAATTAACTGAAAACAACTAAAAATGTGTTTTACCTAAAACGAAACGACTAAAAACACTTCAGAAATGTGTTTTTCTAAAACACAATGACTAAAAACACTTCAAAAATGTGTTTTTTTTAAAACGCAATGGCCAGAAAAACACATAAAAATGTCTTAGTTCTAAAACGCAATGGCCTAAAAACACCAAAGAAAGTGTTTTCTCTAACGCATTGAACCAGGACAATAGTTTTGTCTGTGAATTGTCTGAACCTTGACCCCGCCAGGGGCTGCCGCCCCTTGGACCCTGCTACCAGGGGCGCTGTCATCGGACCCCCGCCAAGATCGTAAAACGCAATGACTAAATCAAAAACTCAGATCGTAAAAATGAAATTAAAGAATTTCTTACATGGATCGAAGCCGATTTCTTCAACGATTGACGAAATTCGAATGATAGAAACACTTATCAGCGATCGAATCGAACGGATCGGGTGATTATCTTCAAAATCACGGGAAAAACGAGATTTTGAATGAAATTAAACTGGGTTTTCTTAAAAAAAAAAGCTGAAGAACACGTTGATCTGGTGTTTGAATCATTGATTGATGACGAAAATCGCACTATAATGTAGTGATTATTAAGATAGTAAGTGAAGAAAAGGTTGAAATTGTGGGTTTTGAAAATGGTGAGTTTTGAAGTTATTGGGGAGAAAAAGGAAGAAGAAATGATTGGATTGACTAAAATACTCTTTCTCTTTATTTTAAATTTTGTCACATGTCATTGCTTCCTATCCTTACTAGCCAAAATAAACTTTCTATTTGATCCCCACCCATATTATCTAACCTACGTATATTTTTATAAACTTAGAATAGCAACAACTGTGAAATATTATCCAACCTACATATATTCTTATAAACTTAGCCAATTGGATTTGAATAGAAAAAATAGAAGAGGGAATTGTGATAGCTGGATACGCGGTTTGGACTTCCTCCAATTAGTTGGTAGTTAATTTATTATTCTATACTTCAAACAAAACTTCCTCCAAACAAGCCACTTTCTATGCACCATAATTTCTTTTCGTCTTTCTTTCCTATCGTATTACCCTACGAAAAATAATTACACAAATATGAACAAGAACAATATATAAATCTTTGTTATTCTATATCAATAGTCAAACTAATCTCCGCTGCTAAAAAAAATTAAATAAATATTTTTTTTATCTCTTCCTATTCTTTTCGCTCAGCAGACAACAATGACGCGGAGCAAAAGTAAATAAAAATACAAAGATAAAATTATGAGTAAACTGCAATTTTACACCCTGAGGTTAGGGGTCATTGGCACTCCTACCCCCCTAAGGAAATAATTGCAAAATTACACCCCACTGTTAACCCTTATGTCGCACTTTTACCCCCCGCCGTTAAAGTGGGTTAACAGTCAACTGTATAACATGAAGGTCAAAGGGTAAAATTGTCATTTCGCTCTTATCTAAAGCTTCTTTGATAAACTAAACCCTATAAGTAACATACCCAAGCATAATTACCCCCCCCCCCCCACCTTCCCACCATCGATCTCTTACCCTTCTTCTCCGGCGACTGAACACACCGACGACTTCAAGCTTCAACCTTCTTCTCCGGCGACTTCAACCTTCTTCTCCACCATCGTCTGATCACAACCACAGCCGCTTCAACCTTCTTCTCCACCATCGTCCGATCACAACCACAGCCGCTATCAGTCGAAATGTCGGTCTTCTTTTGGCTACTCCGCTATATCATCCGCCACACCAAAGGTATAATCTGCCAATGTTAGTTAATCAGGGTCAGATTTAGTCATTATCATGTTATACACAGGGGTTAGGGTCTGATTTGGTTCATGTTGGTTTTTTTACAGTTGACCTGACGATGAGCTTATCAAGCTCATCTTTGGTGGTCCACCTGGTGGTCTCTGTGTTTGGGAGGCCTGTCCTCAACTTCCATCTACCACCGGAGAGTTGAGCGGATGTTTAGTCTAGTAGTTATTAGGCTTTTGTGTAATATGTAGGTTAACTTAACTTAATCGAAGCTTTTGTGTAATATGTAGGTTAACCTAAGGTAACTTATTTAGCTTTTGTCTAAAAGCTTTTGGGTATTTTGTTTGATCAAAATTAGGTTGTTGACATTATGTTTGATTATGTTTGATCAAAAAAACTTTTGGGTAATGCATACAATCTCCTATATCCTCTGTGTTAAAATATTTAGATTTGAGCTGTATGTTTGATTGTATGCATTTGCAGCTTGTTTACTAACCTGAATGTTCTAAAATGACAGTTTCCTTGGTTGATCACACTGAATGTTCTGAAAGTTGGGCATGAAATCTGAACCTTATGTTTGATTGTATGCATTTGCAGCTTGTTTACTAAGCCGAATGTTCTAAAATGACAGTTTACTTGGTTGATCACACTGAATGTGCTGACAGTTTGGGCATTTGCAGGTTGTAAATAACACACAGTTTGGGCATAAGTTGCTTAAGTGCATATGTTCATATGTTCACAGTTGTTGTATGTTCATATGTTCACAGTTACTGAATATGTTCATATGTTCACAGTCGCTTAAGTGCATATGTTCATATGTTCACAGTTACTGAATGTGCTGACAGTTTGGGCATTTGCTGACAACCCCCTTCACAAAACCACCACCCTGGTTGCTGTATGTGCATATGTTCACATTTGATCAAAAAAGCTTTTGGGTAAGCTTTTGAACAGGTATGATTGTTATTACTAGAAAGAAGCAAAACAGCCAAACATTTCCTTCAAATCATCCATCACCATGTCTGTCACACAGTAATGAGGCCTGCAATGAGGCCTTTGCACTGCAATGAGTCCTTCAGCAACATCAGACCCTACAAACATCAGACCACCAAATCATCCATCACCATGTCTGTCACAACCCCCTTCACAAAACTACCACCCTCTCCCGCCACTTTAGCCGCACCATTACCAGCCACAAAGGTCATCACAGTGTTCATGTGTTGGCGGTAATGAGGACACAATGCACTAGGATTAACAATCTGATGATCTCCATCTTGATCAAAAAAGCTTTTGGTGTTTTGTTTCAGATTACGTGTTCAAAATGAAACTATTAGGTTTTAGATAAAAAAACAGGTTCAAATTTTTTATTTAGAATCATAGAACATGTATTTGATTTTGGCGGGAAGGGTTTTGTAAATCTCAGGGGGTAATTGTGCGACTTAACAGGAATGTTGGGGGGGTAAAATGTAAGGGTAGTATAGTAATTTCAACTTAGAGTTAACAGACTGTTAACCCACTTTAACGGCGGGGGGTAAAAGTGCGACATAAGGGTTAACAGTGGGGTGTAATTTTGCAATTATTTCCTTAGGGGGGGGGGGGGGGGTAGGAGTGCCAATGACCCCTAACCTCAGGGTGTAAAATTGCAGTTTACTCTAAAATTATTTAGAAAATTACCACTCGGAATTATATAATGAAGTGAAATTCATAAATTCATGCAAATAAATAAGGGTAAATTACTTTTTGAGTCCATGTGTTTTAGTGGTTTTAACCACTTGAGTCCAAAATAAAAAAAAGTTTAACGCTCTGAGTCCCTAGTCATTTATTTTATAACGTTTTGAGTCCAATTTTGTTCATTTTATAACGATTTGAGTCCAAAAAAATTGGACTCAAAATGTTAAAATTTGGACTCAAAATGACTCAAATGGTTAAAGAAAATGCTTATAGGGACCCAGGTCGTTAAACTTTTTGATTTTGGACTTAAGTATTTAAAACCACTATAACACAGAGACTCAAAAAGTAATTTAATGAATAAATAATTTATGCGTTTTAGGCTAAAAAGAAAAGGACTAAATGTTGTTCATTTGGGAGAAAATCTTTAGGTGACGAGATTGGAGAAGGAATTCGGGTCTACTAACATTCACATCATATCCGTCAGTTTCATCTCTATAATTACACTAAAACATTTATGTCTTCTTTTTATTACACTAAAACATTTATCTCTTCTTTTCAAAATAATAATACTTTTATAATAACTTTATCATTACATTTTCTCTCACCTCTACTCACAACCACTTTTTAAAAATATTAAAAAATATATATAAGGGTGAACAATGTTTTCCATATTTACACATGAACACTAACATTTTTTTGTCTCATCTACTCACAACCCATCATAACCACTATCTTTAATATGAAGAACAATCTCACACAATTTGGTGGACTGAATGTGAATGCTCTAACATTTGTGCCAAATCGTCTATGGCGCATGCCACATGATCTGACTCGTCAAAACCTTTTTCGTACACTCATTATGGGCCTCATTTATGGCTCTCGTAACTCCTCCCCTAACAAGTTTTGCTCATTTGAAGTTCCTTGTCACACCTGTCACACCCCGACTTTCCACGTATCACCGGTGGGCCCGGTGGGGAGTATCGTGACCTAGTTGATATCATCATAGTCAAACAACACAATATATAAATGCACAGCGGAAGCAAAAGATAAATTATATTACAATCCGAATATAAAGTAATATCAAGTATTACAACGGAAAGTAAAGGATCCACAGGCGGATCTTAAAACATAAATATTGTTCAACAGACTTTAGACGCCTAGAACTTGCAAGATTCCTTATTAACGTCCTGAGCAGCTTCCAGCCTATTACGTACTTGTACCCGTCACTTAGACTTTTGAAAATACGTCAGTTTTCACTGGTAAATACACTCAACTGACTCATTTGAAAAGAGTTTAAGAAAATTGATTTAGATGCACCAGGCACAAAATATTTTGACACTTTGATTAAAATGCACAGAGGCAAAATTAATCTTTTATAACTTGATTAAAATGCACAGAGGCAAAATTGATCTTTTATACTTGGGACAAACTATATTTCATGTTATCAGTTTTACATAACTTGCTCAACATACGGGGCCCGGTTCTATGCCGGTTCATGATTAACCGACACACCACTATTCCCTTATTGGGAATCCCTTATTGGGTATAATTAATTAATAAACATATGGCATCTGTCAGGTGTATGCCTACACCCCGTGCTTAGGTCGTGGCCATTGCATTTAATGAGTCAAGGATATCCAGGACACGGTCGCATTAATCCCCAATGTTTCAGTCAAGCAATACGAATCAAAACAGGTTATTTGGATTTCCCGACTTATTGGTCTTTGAATCCTATACCTGACCATGCAGTATTTATATTACCGTATCCCAAGCCCGTAATAGGGGAAATAAGTTAAGAGTATTTACCTGAGCTAGCTCCTGTCTTAACTAGCAAGAATTATAATAACTCAGCCGTATTCACTTAAGTAAGCGTAGGTACAATTTACCGGAAGGCTCTAGTCTGGAATGATGGTATAAATAACCAATTAGAATGCTAACGGGTCTTTAATTAATCCTAAGCTTAGACCGGTTAGTTTTGAAGAAAGATACGGTTCAAACGCACGATAGGGCGAAGACCGTTTTAGAATGTGATTTAGACCCGACAAGACTGAAGACTTGCCTTATATGGGTAATCTAGGCACATTCTGAATTTTGGGGTAAAACCGATAAGGTTTGACCCGTTTCGGCTAATTTATGTAATCTAGTCACATAAGCCGAACCGTACGCGCAATAAGCGTAACGGGTATTCATGAGAGCCATATACAGGTTTCCTAAGTTAATATGCCTCAAATATGTTGTGACACCAGTAAGATGTCTTTTATTATTCCCGAAACGAATTTAAACACAAACTATGCCTCGTAGGGGTACTTTGGTCATTTTCAAGGTTATAAAAGAGTCTAAGTATTAACCTGAGTTACAGGTCTGATATAATCAGCAAAAATACTTAGTTTACTAAGTTATAACAGTAGGGTAAAGTATATATGTGAAATTTATCAATTATAACCAAACTATGCACCGTAGGGGCATTTTGGTAATTTCACATAAGCCGAAAAGCTCAAAACTGAAGTCTGAGTTTAACAACTTTTGCTTACTGTTAAAATGTTATAATTTGCCCAAAATATCAGTAGGTATCAACCCTTGTATGTTTAAAATAGTTCTAGTACATACTATGCGTTAAAAACGCTTAAAAAGGCGATTAGAAGCCATTTTCGGGTTCTATACATAAAGCTGATATTTTTATTATTCCAGAAGGCTTAAAATAATTTATTTATCATATAGGATCAGTAGCAAAAAGGTTTGGAGTCAATTAGATATGTAAAACTCATTTTGTAGCCCGTAAGGGCAAAACCGACAATTACCGGATTAAGCCTACGACTATAAGTTATGCTCAGCCTAAAATTAATTAAAAATCTTCAAAAATCCCAAAATAATATATTACATCAGTGGGTAATAAGTTTGATATCAAAAAGTAGGCTTAACTAGGCTATACGCTAATTACGCCGTTTAATTAACATAAAGCTTTCAATTTACGCTAATGAGCATAACTCTCATTCTACACCTCAAACTGATGTCAAACTTTGGGTACAAGTTTATATATCAGTGACTAAGGTTTCTACTCTTTTACATTTTCAAAAATCACGTTTTAAGGTGAAAAGGGCATAACGGTCAACATATGAGCAGTTAACGGAATCATGCGTATTAATTGGTTAACTAATGAACCATGGTGTATAATCACAGAGGGTTATACTAGCATGTAACCTGGTCCTAATAAAAGCTTTAAGGCATTTCTAAAACATGCCCAAACGGGCCAGAACTGAAGTCAAAGCAAAAGTCAAAGTTTTGCGACTTTCGGTTCCGAACCGGGTCTATACGTAAAATTGTCGGGTTGAACATGTTTAGACATGTTCTTATACTAATTACCAAGTTATATTAATGATCAAACAGGTTGTATGGGTTCTACATTGCTAATTATGCATAAATTAGAAAATACACATTCTGTTGACTTTTTACTAACAAGTTTGACCCGACATTTGACCTAGTTAGAGTGGGAATCAGGGGGGACCCTTTTAAGGGTTTATTACCCACATAATTACCAACTTATAACTACTTTCAATTCGACTAATCACTGGGCCAACAATGATTAATCGTTAAGTCAACCGTTAATTATGACGGTTTGACTTTTAAGCTTAAACTAAGTAAAAACTTAACTAGGAAATGTTTAGGGGTCGCCCATGAAGTGAAAATATCTGATCTAAGTCGGTTCCAAGGCTGAACAGCCAACAAAAACGATTTTCTGCATCTGGGGGCCTGACGCGGCCCGCGTAAGGTTTGCCAATACCTTACGCGCCCCGCCTGGAGTCCATCTTCAGGTTTTAAAACTTTTTCAGTTTGCACCCTTGGCTCTTGGCTCTTCGAAAGGTCAACCACACTTTGTTTCTTGCATTTTGAGCCCCTTAACTTGACTTATAAGGGCTTCAAGATATATACCCACTTTGTTAAGACCTCGGTTAACTTTATTGTTACCCGAAAAGTCATAACTTTCAATGTTGACGCTTTAACCCCTCGCACACGAATTTGATCATAACTTTCTCATACGATAACGAAACTTTATGAAATTTTTATCATGCATTCTAGTGAGCATAATTAACCGTTACAAAGCTTCGGGTTTTTCAAAAGGTCACTCAGAGGTATAACTTAAACATGTTGACACATTTAACCCCTGTAGTTTGAAATCTCTCACTTTCTTTCATATTTAGCTTCGTATGATCCATGATTTATTCGTTTGAAGGTATGAGCATCATGTAGGGTTAATGTACAATATATTTATTCACTGTTGACATTTAGAACTCGTATATTCACATACTTTCCATGATTGTCAACTTTAGTCCTTTCAGAACATTCTTTCACACGTTCAAACTTATGACACGTGTCAATACATTATAGTACGTGAATTTTCGAGGTGTTACATCCTCACCCCCTTAAAAGAAATCTCAACCTCGAGATTTGCTTAAAGTAAAGGAAGTATTTTCTGCCTTATATTGGGCTTAATCTTCCCAGTACCTTTGAGCCTCTAAGGCACTACAATTGACCTTTATAATAGGCACATGTATCTTTTTGGAGCTTCTAATCCTGTCGATCCTTAATCGACACAGGTTGCTCATACTATCATAGTTCTGCATATCATTATGTGATAGTGCTTTTCGACTTATTGGTGACACGTCGCTAAATCATTAGTGTGGGTCACATTGCGCGTTCCACCAAGCCCCTTAATTAGGTCTTAGCTCGTAAGCTATTTGATCTTGATACATTCGATTTCCTTCGAATGATTATATATACTCGGAGCTTAACTAGCCTGATAAGTTAACAAATTTAGCACACCCTTCCTGGGTGATATCTATTGTTGAACCTTATTCCTTAACAAGAATTTAGGAGGTTTGCTAACTTCATTAATCCTTGCTTTTCTGCCGAAATAATGGTAACTTACAGATAATTAGGGGTTTGTATGATCTTATTCATTGTTTCTAATACAACTTTCAGATCCTGATAATTGGACTTACCAATTCTATATTTAACAATAGATGTTTAGCATTTCGTCCATACAAGGTCTCCAAAGGAGTAGCCTTGATACTTACATAATAATTGCTATAGAAAAACTTATTTTATGGTGAGATGGTTATTCCAACCACTGATTAACTAATCTCAAAGAATAGCTAATCCTTACAGCTAGTCGAACCAATCGATGATCCTGGGCAGGTAATAGCGATTCTTAATTGTTGCCTAAATAGGGTTGTGGTAATCAATGCATAAGCAAGATGATCCGTCTTTCTTATTTATATAAATCGGAGTTCTTAGAACTTCGAATTTTAGCTTTATGAAATCTTCTCTAAAAGTTTATCGATTTAGCTCTTAGTTCTTCCTATTCCGTTGATACTAACAGATATAAGGCTTTTACAATAATTGTAGCCCTAAGCGGGATGTTCGTCCTAACATCCACTTGCCTCTCAGAAGGTAAATATGGTAATTCTTATATAAAGAAGATAATTATGACACACAGAGATGTTATGGATGTCTGTATTCCCAGGCTTTGGTTCATCTATCGATGTCGGTGTTAGATAAATGACACATTCTCTTTACAAATGCAAGGATGCCCTAAGTAAAGATACTTATAAGGACATTTTATATTGAATATCTTCTTTGAATACTACTAGTCGACTTTTAGTACAATATGACTATGGGGATATCTCAGGGATTCCATGCATTAAACCTCCATACTGATCAGGCATGGAAGCAATCTATGGGACACACTAGGATACGCCAATCCTCATATGGTACTCTTATCAAACATAGTTTGGCATTCGCAGTCGATATAAAATAATGAGAAAATAATAAAATAAAGTAATATATATATTGTCGTACTCTTTCTGGGGAAAAGTATTCCAGATTCTTATGAAAGGATTTATCTCCGAGGATGGGAGAGAGGGTCATTAAAGATTCCGTTGGTAAATTATACTTTATTTTTAATATCTGAAGTTCTTACGAATGTAATCAAGAGTTTACTAGGCTTATGGTTTACTAAAAGTTTATTATCCCTTGCATTAACGTAAGATACTTAGCAGAAACTATCAATGCTAAATGGTACGGGACGTACCTGATGCTATTATTGATATGTACTGTCTCTGTCATTCAAACAGTAGTTCAGGCGTTTCCTTTCTTATCCTTCCCAGAATTAGCTGATCCTTCCTTGGCGGCCTCTGGGCAATTAGTACTGATGTGGCCCTTTTCGCCACAGCTGAAACAGTTTGCATTCTTTATGTCCCTACATTCGTGGGACTGGTGACCAGTTCTTTTGCAGATGCCACATTGCTTTATCTTTTGGTTTGATCGACACTGTCCCCAGTGTCTTCTGTTGCAGGTTTTGCATGTAGGCTTCTTGTTGGAATCCTGTTTGTTATTGTTGAGCTCGGATTTGCTCTTTTTAGGATTCTGGGAGTTATCCTCCTCCCTTTTACGCTTCCCATCTTCAGAAGCCTTGTTTCTAACCACATCGAGTGTGAGAGATAGCGACAGATCTGCCGCTGACCTGAATGTAGTAGGTCTCGATGCTTTCACACTTGCCTTTATTTCTGGGGCTAGACCCCCAATAAAGCGAGCTATTCGCTTTGGTTCCGGTGTGATCAAATAAGGCACCAATCGAGACTTGGTATTGAAACTTGTAAGGTATGCTTGACAATCTAAGTTCTCCATGACTAAGGTCAAGAATTCAGTCTCAATCTTCTCAACTTCATGTTGAGGACAGTAATTTTCTTTGATATGGGTAACAAACTGATCCCAAGTCATGTTGTACAAAGGGATCTTCCCGGTGGCTTGAATCAACGATCTCCACCAGGCTAAGGCCTCACCCTTAAATGATTGCGACACAAACTTGACCACATCCCTCTCAGCGCATCCGCTGATATCCACAACTGTATCCATCTCATCTAACCACGCCATACAATCTACAGCTCCTTCCTCCCCAGTGAAATCCCGGGGTTTACATGAAACAAAGTACTTGTAGGAGCAACCCTTATCACGGGGTTCTTGATTCAGTATGATCTGTTGGGATGGATCACTGTGATGATTAGAAGAGTGACGCTCGTCATCTTCCTTCTTGGGTTCATCCTTCTCGGAAGGAGGCTTCGAATGCGGTGTAGATAGGGTCCTACTCCGAGTCCCACTATACTCTTCGTACTGCCGCTCTAAGGCCTTTGTAACTGCGTCGTCTACTAACGCTTTTAGTTCAGCACCCGTTAAATTAATTCGGGCGTTATCATTGTTCTCCACTGGGTGGCTATTAATTTCATCTGAGCCAGCCATTTAATTGAACTGTTACATAAAACAAGGACAATAGTTTACTTGGGAGTTTATTATGGAATTGTCTTTTATGGCAATTCATTAACCATGGTAACGGAGACCATATTTGGTTAATTTATTAATCACATTTATTTAGGATTTATATTATAACTTATCCTAATTATAAAAACAATAACAGTTTTACTAGTGGCACGAAAGGCCTAGTCACATGGACAAGTTTAATTTATAAGCCATGATTTCAGAGAATCGAGGCAAATTTAGTAATAGCACAAAAGTCAAGTCACAAGGGCAACTTTAAATTATAAACCATGATTTTGTAGAATCAAGGTATTTAGGCTTGAACGTTTTCACGCCTTTTCTTGACAGGGAGTTGTAGGCTACCACTGTCTTTGTCCTAACTGACGATACAATATGGCCCGTAGGCAAATCAATTGACATTACAAAACGATGTTTTAAGAAAATAATAATCATCACACTGATGATAGTAGTCATGATAGTATGTTAATCTAGTACTTTGACGAATGAACACGAATTCACCATCAAAGGTTCGAATGTTGGATAGTATATGTAAGTATCATATAGGTTATGTATTATACATTAATAAGTCCAATAGTTCAATATTTCAAACATGAGGTAGGAGGATGAATCCTCCATTTAGGAACATCTTTAAGTGTCATAGAAATCATGTAGGAGGTAGAAATAAAAGTCTTCCATTTAGGCACCTCTAAGTGTTCACCACTACACTTAATGTTATGAACATACAACGAGGGTCATGAACTACAAGTAATACAAGAATACTAAACACTAATCTATAAGAAATCATCAAGCAATGTGTGGATTTTAAGTAGGATAACCCAAGTTAATCCTAAATCACACAAACATCAAGTCTTGAACTTGAACATCACTTATGGGTTAAACCCTTGAACAAAACAGAAAGTTTGTGAGGATTAATACTCTGATTTTGAATGTCTCAACCTTGTTTTTAAGCCTAACTAACCATAGAAATGGTTATAAGCATAAGGACATAGGTTTGAGATGAGTTAGACTCAAGTTTGAACAAGTTTAATAAAGATTTAATCAAAACAGAAACGAATAGTGAACTTTGGAGCCTTTTGGAGACGTTCCAGGGATTGATTTCTTGTGAAAAACCCATGGAGTCGAAGCTAAGGTCAATCCAAGCACATAGAAAAAAGAATGAGGTAAATCGGACAAGAATTGAGTGAGTTATGTTCACTTTAGTGAAGGAGTATGCTTCTGTCCGAACTTGTGAATTCAGCTGCGATTTTGGATTATTTGAGAGTGATAAGAAGTGTTTGTAAAGTGAAAAGAGCTTGGGAATGGCTTGGTATATATAGGAAAGGATTAGGGTAGGTGGTAGTTGAGTATTTATTGTTAAAACGAGTTTAAACCTCAAACAAAACACTAATCCCGCTCAAATTCGCGAGCTGGAAACACAAACTGATCTGGGGAGTGGCTCGCTGGGCGCGAAGCCATAGGGCCTGGCCCTTCGCGGACTGCGACAAGGGTGGGTGGGTGAACTCAAGTTTCAATTAATTACAATTTGGCCCCTAGAGTTTATAAATGGGGTTTTTAAGTTATTTAGGGGTTGTTTTCGACATATAAGCATAGTTCAAGGACAAAATAAGTATGGGGAACATAAACGAAGTATAATTAAGTGTATGAGTGTCATGTTTAAGTATCGTATACGACCAAAACACGTTTTATGCATAAGTTTCACATATTTGCAAGTTTAGCACATAGTTTCCAAGAATTACGAATAAGCATCAATTGTTTCACGAAGTTAAATGTATGAGCATGTATAAAGTATATTTAACACGAAATTAAAGAAATACGAGTTTCATTTATGATCCAAGTCTCAGATTTTACAATGATTACAAAGAAGGAACGGTTACAAGAACACAAGGTTTCCAAAAATAGAAATATAAACAAGACTTTCTAATTATGGAAAGTATGAAGAAGCAGGGCGTTACATTCCTTCCTTTATGGTTTTTCTTTGTCCAACACTCCAACTGGTACAAATAAGACTATGGGGCTGTTTGTTTACCTCTTAATGAGGCTCTTAATGGTCCAGACATCTTACTGGTTCAGCACTTAATGGTTCACACTGTTTGTTTCACGAGCATATGTCTGAATGGTTCAGACATTTGCCTCTGAATGGTTCAGACATTTGCCTCTGAATGGTTAAGTATTATACAGAGTTTGAATGGTTAAGACCTCTAATCTGAATTGGTCAGACATTTGCCTTTGATGGGTTAAACATTATCCAGGTTCTTAATTGTTCAGACCTCTTACTGGTTCAACACTTAATGGTTCAGACCTCTTACTGGTTCAACACTTAATCATTCAGATGTTGCCAAACAGCCCCTATGCCAACTTTTAGATCAGCTTTTATCGCATATTATTGTATTACGATTAAAAAAAATTACGTTGGTTCTATTTAACCTCATTAACTAGATATATAGGGTTGTAAACGAACGGAACGTTCAGTGAACAGATCGTATATCGTTTGACGAGAAGTTTGTTTATGTTCATTCGTTTAGTTAATGAACGAACACGAACAAGATATTATGTTCGATTAACTAAATCAACGAACACGAACAAAGGTCTCATTTCTGCGACTGCGTTCGTGAACGCAGTAATATGTCTGTTTACGTTTATTCATGTTCGTCCGTTTTTGTATGTTAATTTATTAAAAGTTTTTAATGTTTTTTTAATATTTCACTTTCCCACTTAGTTTTACTTCCCCCGCCCCCTCCCCCTCCCCCTAAATATTAGTTAATAATTATATTTAAAAAAAATAGTATAATATAAACCCTTAGATAAACATATCAAGAAATTAGACAGTAAAAACATATTTTTGGATATGTCAAGTAAATTTAGATAACTATGTCTTAAGTTAGCTAAACTTAATTTATCGTATAGTGTTTGTAGTAGACTTCTTGTGTCTTGAATTCGTGATTTTTCATTTAATGGTGTTTTTTTTTTTTAATTTTAAGTTTAATGTTCATTTGTTTTCATTTGCAATCATTTGTATTCGTGACCGGTGTTCGCGAACAACTAATATTCCTTAACAAACGAACACTAACATAAGCTTATGTTTGACATGTGTCCGCAAACAGTTCACGAACATCTGCATTTCCTTAACAAATGAACACGAACATAATATTATTCATGATCGTTCGATTCGTTTAGGACCCTTTATATATATACCATTTAATGCATCATTCTCACTACGTAAAATTAACTTATCCCTCGGGGCCACATTCACATGCCGTCTTAATATCTTATATCACGGTTACAAAAAATCCAATATTAAAAAAACAGTTAAAATATTAACACTTGAATTAAGATAATATTAATAGAATTTCATGAAACAAAAGTCTTCTTTGAGACTTATAATAACTATAAAAAACACACACTACAATATTGCACGTCGTTCACCTTTCTCCTAAACATGCTTCCAACACCACCATTTCTTTAATTCCGATCATTCAACCCTACTCTTCCTCCTCTCAACCCCCCCCCCCCCCCCATCACCACTGCCGCCGCCGCCCACCACCGCGACAATGCGAGGCGGAAACAAGTCACCAACACCCTCCCTCACCTTACTACTCATCATCTTCTACACATTTTCCACCAATGCCCGGTTCATCCCTCCGGACAACTACCTCATCGACTGCGGATCGCCCCAAAACACCATCCTAGACGACGGACGGACCTTCAAATCCGACCCGCAATCCGTTTCCTTCTTGTCCACGGACGAAAACATATTCGCCACCTCAAATACCCTCCCGGAGAACACATCTCTTCCATTATACAAAACCGCGAGGATCTTCAACAGCGAATCGGTTTATAAGTTCCTCGTGTATCAACCCGGCCGCCATTTTTTACGCCTTTACTTCTACCCTCTCCATCACCCGGATTATAACCTTACAACCGCGGTTTTTAGCGTAAAAACGGAGGGTCTAACTCTTCTTCATGACTTCTCAGCCTCACAATACTCTCATTTTAAAGAGTATATTGTTAACGTAACTAGTGACAACTTTTTGTTAACATTTTCGCCTTTGAAGAAATCATTTGCTTTTGTAAATGGTATCGAGTTTGTTTCGGCTCCTAACGAGCTAGTTTCTGAATCCGCCACTGCCCTGTCTCCTCCAGGAGTTTTTAGTGGAGTGTGGGGTTATGACCTTCAAGTTGTGCATAGAGTTAACGTTGGCGGGCCGAATATAACCCCGAAAAACGACACGTTGTCGAGAACTTGGGTGAGTGATGGTCATGGATATATGATGTTTCCAAAAGGGGACAAAGTTGTTGTTGTTGATCCTAGTGGTGTTAAGTATCCGGTAGGCGGAGCTACCCCTTTGATTGCTCCGAATTCGGTTTATTCATCGGCGGCTTCGATGGCGGATTCGGGTGTCTCGGTTCCGAATTTTAATCTCACATGGGAAATGAATGTTGATCCGGGGTTTAACTACTTGATTAGGTTGCATTTTTGTGATGTTGTGAGTGCTAGTTTGAACTCTCTTTACTTTAATGTGTATGTTAATGGGTTGACCGGGGTGTCCGGGCTTGATTTATCGAGCCTCACTTCGGGCCTAGCCATGGCTTACTACAAAGATTTTGTTGTAAATGCGTCGAGCGTCTCAAATGGCGTGATACGGGTCCAAGTTGGACCGTCGGATCTTGAATCTACAACCCCCAACGCCATATTGAATGGGTTGGAGATCATGAAGATGAGTAACTCCGCGGGGAGTTTAGATGGGCTATTCTCATCTGGTAGCAATAGTCCTGGTGGGTCCAAGAGAGTCACCAGGACTGTTGCTGAGGCAACTGGTGTTGCCATTGGAGTTGTTATGCTTATAGTGCTTATCTTTAGCCTTGTTCGGAGGAAGAACAAGGCTAGGGGATGGGACGATGGTGGAAATAGTTTTACGTCGTGGTTTCTTCCCATTAACGCGAGTTATGGTAGTAGTTTGTTGTCGAGTAAAAGCAAGAGCAAAAAGGGGTATTCAAGTGTTTTGTTTTCAAAAGTTGGTCTAGGCCGATCGTTTAGTTTCAACGAGCTTCGGGATGCAACAAAGAATTTCGATGAAAGTGCGGTAATAGGTGTTGGTGGGTTTGGGAAAGTGTATATAGGCGAGATAGAAGAAGGAACGAAACTCGCTATAAAACGAGGAAACCCAAGGTCTTCTCAAGGCATCAATGAATTCCAAACCGAAATCGAGCTACTATCCAAGCTTAGACACCGGCATCTTGTGTCCTTGATCGGTTATTGTGATGAAAACAATGAAATGATCCTCGTTTACGAGTACATGGAAAACGGCCCGCTTCGTGACCACCTTTACGGATCCAAACCCGCCCTCCCTTCATTGACATGGAAACAACGCCTCGAGATCAGCATCGGTGCAGCCCGTGGGCTGCACTACCTACATACCGGTGGATCATCACAGGGCATAATCCACCGGGATGTAAAAACCACAAACATCCTCCTAGACGACAATTTTGTCGCCAAAGTATCCGATTTCGGGTTATCAAAAACCGGGCCCACATTGGACCAAACACACGTCAGCACCGCGGTAAAGGGTAGTTTCGGGTATCTTGATCCGGAATACTTTCGTAGGCAACAACTAACCGATAAATCCGATGTTTATTCATTCGGCGTTGTTCTTTTCGAGATCTTATGTGCTCGACCAGCTCTCAATCCTACATTACCGCGAGAACAAGTGAATTTAGCCGAATGGGCAATGCACAAACAAAGAAAGGGTGTCATTGAGTCCATAGTGGATCCTAAAATAGTGAAAACTATAAGCTCAGAATCACTGATCAAATATGTTGAAGCAGCAGAAAAGTGTTTAGCTGAGTATGGTGTTGATAGACCTTCAATGGGAGATGTGTTATGGAACTTGGAGTTTGCTTTGCAACTTCAAGATGCATCTATGCAGCTTGATCCTCCTGAAGAAGAAGAAGAAGAAGATAATGATGCCTGCAAAGGGAAGAAGATGAAGATGGTTGCTTCTGAATCAATGAAGAAAGATGAGAAGAAGAAGAATAGTGACAGTGATGTTAGTATTCTTATAAATGATGATTCAGGTGTGGTAATGGGGTCTCCTTTGTTCTCCAAGATGGAAGATATTGAAGGAAGATGAATGAAGATTCAATCTTTTGTTATTTAATATTGTTTGATTATATCTACTTTTTTTTTCTTTCTTGTATTGTTGATGAATTGTAATTTCTAATGCAAGATTCTGATTTTTAAATTTCATCAAGAAGACTTCCTTTACAGAAAACCCCTTAACTAAGAAGTTATCTCAAAACATATTAGGATTTAGGTACCATGAGCTACTCGAGATCGGCCTGATAAATTTGAAATGAGTCAAGCTTAAACAAGTTTGAGTCTAGATTGAAGCTAACGAGATCAAGTCCGAGCTTCACATACCAAACTAACTAACCTAGCCTCATAAGCTTATTTTTATCTATATGTGAAGTTTTTTATATGACAAATATACAATTACATAATATTTATTCTTATATATAAAATTATGATAAAATAACAAAATAATAAATTTCTCTTTCTTAGATAAAAACTATTATAATAAATACATATAAAATATAATCATATGTATAAATAAATAATACAAACAAAGCAGCTGAATTAATAAACTAGTACTTAGGACCCGTGCATTGTGACGAGACATTTAAACCTAACAAAAAATAAAGGTAAAAACAATGAATCACGCACGCGCGTTATGGCGTATTAACTCACCAAACTTTGACCGAACCATAAAATGATATCATGGAAAAGAATAACTAAGTTTATAAACTATTGTACTTCGTTAAATAAATTTATAAAGTATAAAGTTTATTAAAATCTAAACTAAATCATAAGGTTTATTTTGTATTTCAACTAATACAATAAGGGTAGAAAAGTAAAATATATCACATGCGATAAAAACTTATATTGTGAACATGTGAAGATATACCAAAGAAAAAAAGAAGTTGGATAGTGGATGCTACATTGCATCCACCTATTGGTGTATGCAATCAAGTGGCATCTTCTCAGTTATCACCAAAGTTGAATAATAACTTTGTGAGAAAAACGAAAAGTGAAAATTAATGGATAGATAATAATAAACGAGCTGAGCACGAATTTGAAGTTTAGTAAAGAGCTGAGCTCGAACTTTAGACATAAAGGTTGAAACAAGCTAAGCTCGAGTAAACGAGTTGAACTCAAGTGAGGCGAGCTTGGGCTCCGCTTGTGTTACCCATGTGGAAGGCAATGTTGAGATAACGCCAGCTATAACTCAAAAACTTCCTCCACCTAGCTTAATGTATGTGTAAAAGACTAAAAGTAGAAAGTTAAACTGGGTTGGAGTACAGTTGTCTACCGATGAGAATTGGCTCATCATTACTGAAATCCCCCCCACCGCGTAACTGATGGGTCGCTCCTCTAGTAGTTTCGTGTGGGTGACTACTTTTCCCCATGTAACATTGTGGTCGTCTCACAAAACATTGTAATTACCGAAGAATTCCATCTTTCACCCCCTTCACTTCACATATAATACCAACTAGTGGAATTCACCGCGCTACGCGGCGGGTATTCAATTGTTGTCAATTTCGATCGTCAGGGCACCGACACTCGTAATAACACTCGAAAGAGAAAGTTAAAAAAATAAAATTGTAATGTGTTCAAAAAGATATTCGCACGTGTCTTACATCGGTCAGAAACGATAAAAACAAATACCGGTAGCGGTTCTGATAATACCGACACCGATATTATTTAGTCGAAATCGGTCCGGTTCATCAAGGTACTTGTTCAACACTCATATAAGTTATAATACAAAAGAAAATACTTTATTTAGAATAAAACTTTGATTTTAATAAAATCTATACTGGTATATCGAATAAAAAAAGTTGAACTCAACAGATTTCACACAAATGTTTGCAAAAAATATAACTGTTTGTCTACAATTTGAGTATAAAATATTATTTTGTTTCAAATTTTCATCTTAGGTAGAAGTAATCACTTTTCACCACCACTAACCTTAATAAAATAATGTGTTAGTATGTCAAACATAAACATGTGAGCCCAAAATGAGAAGGCAAGAAATTATGTGGCCAAAGTAGAAAAAACATCAACTTCTCTGACGTAAACATTCACTTTTCACCACCACCACCCTTAATAAAATAATGTATTATTATGTCAAACATATAAGGCAACATGTGAGCCAAAAAATGAGAAGGCAAGAAATTATGTGGCCTAAGTAGAAAAAGCATTAACTTCCCTAGCGCAAACATATGTTAGCAATTGATATATATAATAATTAAATTAATTATTTCGAAGCCCACTTGAAACGACTTTTGTTGTTTCGAATTCGACCCACAGCATGAGTAGCCCAAAAATTAACCAATAATGGGCTCAATCATCCCAATTAATTATTTTGAAGCCCACTTGCAACGAATCATAATTCATCTTATAATTTCTTTGAGTAGCAGCCCACGTTTCTTTAGACCGAGTCCATGTACGTTTGGTTACAGGTGCACAAAAACCCGAACCCGGGTATTAGAAAATCAGGGTTTTTTAAACCCGAACCCGACCCTACCCGTAGGGTAGGGACCTGGTATGCATATTCTATTCAATATCTGAACCCGAACCCCGGTTTTTTGTACCCGGGTTTTCAGCATACCCGATTTTCCATAAAACCCGTACCCGAGTTTTTTGTAATTCCCGGATCCGTTGTGTACAACAACTTTTTTTGAACATTTAGAGCTTGTGTGAGGGTTTTTGGGCAAATTTCAAGGCATGCAATATGTAAAAAATAAAGGTTTCCATTATATTTCTATGTTTATGCCAAAAAAAATGAATCAAAAAACCCGATCTATACCCGAACCCGAACCATACCTGATCAATAACCGAACCATACCCGACCAATACCCAACTAATACCCGAACCCTACCTGGACCCAGAAATAGGGTATTCTAATACCCGGGTATTGAAAACCCAAACCCGGGTCCCTGTGTATCCCTCAATTTAAAAGTTCTTTTTTCGCTACCAGAGAAGATGATAGATTTGCCATAACGAATGAAATATGTGGCCTTCTCGTCTAACGGGGGGGGGGGGGGGGGGGGGGACTAGTAAGAATCGTTCTTTTCGTTTAGTATATCGGATATTAAAGGAAACGTTGGTTTATTATTGTGTTTTTTTTTTCATTTATATTAGTTAAAAAAATTGAGATACCCCTGAATTTTGTTCTAGTTCTGCCGGGTATAGATTTTTTGGCCAAAACCCGGGCCCAAACCCGACCCGGGTATGGCCAATACCCGAAAAGTCAAAACCCGATCATACCCGTACCCAGGTATATACCCAAACTCGAGTATTAGAAAAAACCCGGTTTGTGCACCTCTAGGTTTGGTTGATCTATATTATTTTTTTCATTTCGATCCTCTAACAAGTGGCACTTAAGTTATTCAAAGGAACTACTCCATCATAGAATTTGATTGGCTCATTTAATGTTTTCAACATATATGTCAAAGGTAAATTTTTAACCAAAGAGGGAGAATATTTGAACATTTGGTGTGTAGATAGTCAGCCCAAAAAGGGTTTTTTTGTCATATATGCATACCGTGTAGTGTCGAGATGTGCCCAAAGCACGGCGTTTTGGTCCGGTTAACTAGACAAAGAATGATGAGTGTCTGACGGGTCTTTTGACCAAACTAAAACGCCGAGCTTTGGTCCTGTCAACTAGACACCCGGTCAGTCTTTTGTCTGGTTGACAGGACCAAAACGCGGCCAAAGCTCGGCGTTTTGGTCCGGTCAACAGACCCGTCAGTCTTTTGTCTGGTTGACCGGACCAAAACGCCGCGCTTTAGCCACAACTCGACACTGCAGGGTGTGTATATAGGACAAAAAAACCCTTTTGGTGTGCATATAGGCATTTGGGTGTGCCAATAGGTACACCCTAACCAAAATATATCTTTTATCATCAACCTTAAATGTAAAAAAAATGATGATAATAACGTATAAAAGTTAGTCGTTAGGATTTCTTTATCTCGTGTTCATCGTAACCGCATCATTGACGTTTGCTTTCTTCATGACCAATCACTAACACGATGATTTTTAGTGTCTTGTATCAATGTATCATCATGAATCCTTTCAAATCTCTCAGTGACCCCCTGCAATCACTCCGGGAACAAATCGATGATATCAAAGTCAAGGCTCAATTGGTTTATTTGATGATTTAGAAATTGATACAAGGCAAAAATTTATAAAATACAGAATGACACTAAATATGGGAATTAGGTATTAGAGGCCATTATCTAAGGAGAAAATATTGATGGAAAATATGGAATAGGAAGATACGCCAATACTCCCCCTCAATAAGTCGACAACGCCCAACTTGCCAATAAGGAATTTGAGTTGAAGAGCCCCTAGACCTTTCGTGAACAAGTCGGCGATTTGCAGACGTGATTCGATGTGGAAGGGATGTATCTCTTTAGTTTCTACCCTTTCGCGGACAAAGTAGCAATCCATCTCCACGTGCTTTGCTTGTTCATGAAAAACAGGATTGTTGGCAATATAACGAGCAGCTTGATTATCACAAAAAAGGGGTGTGGGTCCATCCAAAGGAACATCGAGCTCCTTAAGGAGCCAGCGCATCCATAAAATCTCACTGGTGGTAGAAGCCATTGATCGGTATTCGGCTTCGGCAGAGGAACGAGAAACAACGGATTGCTTCTTAATTTTCCAGGAGACGGGAGCACCTCCTAATAAAAGTAAGTACTCGGTTCGAGAACGTCTAGGGAAGGGGCAGCCAAGCCAATCCGCATCACAATACCCGACTAGCTTGTAAATATTTTCCCGTGATAAAAGAATTCCTCGACCTGGAGTAGCTTTGAGATAGTGAAGAACACGATGAACCGCATGTCGCAACCCCGACCCCTTGCCCGGGAGGCGGGCGGCCGCGAGCTTCGCACATTCGGTGGTATCAGTGTTTATTTAATTTAGCAGCGAAATTTACATCAGGACCGTAGTTAGGAAATATTTTATCAGAGTAAAACACCTCATTTTATAAATAATAAACACATGGGTAAAACCCAAGTTTCAATTCATAATCAGTTTGTAGGGATAAACCCTAATTTATTGAAATAAAACTTCTTCTTTATTTATGTAACTTTTATAGCCACTTTTCTAAGCCTCCAGTGCTCTCCAGCTGCCTTCTATTTGGCTTTCACGTTTTGTTACCTGAAACGCGTTTTAAAAACATTTGTCAGTGGGAATACTGGTGTGTGAATCCCAGTTTAATCAAAGCAAGTTTTACCATTGTACAGTATTGAGGGCGAACTCGCAGTTACATTTGTTTACATCTACTTTAATTACCACTCACGGCACTGTCAATCCTGACTGGTGGTAATGTTACTACTCACAGTGTAGTAACAAATTTTGTATACAAAACCCCAACATACCGACGATGATTGTAGAATTACAAATACTCAATCACTGTTAATTATCATGTAAAATAATTGAGCTTTTGTAAAAACAGTTTACAAAAAGAAAGGATTACTCACATTGCTAATTTAGGTTTTTCCTTGTGATTTCCTGGTTATAATCTAATAAATTAACCAATGCACACGCGTTAGTATAATAACCCAATATTTACATTAGTTATACCCTCCCTGAGACAGAACTCCAACGACTAAGTCAGGCAGAGCCTCGACATGCGTTACGGAGCACTAGATCAATTGGGTAGCGTATCTAATACGTAACCAAGGTTTTAATACTTACAACGAGGCAGAGCTTCGCTAATTAGGGAGGTATTATGCCCGATACTACTTCTAATATTCAGAAATTTAGAGAGAGATCGAAGATTTGAACGAATTCTCAACTGAATCCGATCCCCTCTATTTATAGTGCCTGCTCGGCACTCTGTCGCGCCCCGCGACAGATGAAGCCAGGGCTTACGCGGCCTGCGAGAGACTACCTGTCTCATATAGGGTTGCCGAGTCAACTCGCTAGCTTCCACGCGCTTCGGACACGTGGCACGATCTGGTGCGGCCTGGTGTCCCAGTTGTTGCGCCCCGCAACGGATCAAACATAGTCTGCCGCGCCCCGTGACAGACTTATAATATTGTTTTTATTTGATTTTTATTAATTTTAATGTATTTCGGGCCCGATTTTCGTATACGGGGTGTATTTTAGGACGTATTGAGGTGTTATAAATATTTTGGGAGAGTTGTTATATCCTCCCCCACCTTGTTTTAGAACTCGTCCTCGAGGTCTACTGGAACAAGTGTGGATATTTCCTCTGCATCTCGGATTCAAGCTCCCACGTGTACTCTGGTCCTCTCGTGGAATCCCATCTTACTTTGACTATAAGTAATCTCTTGTGTTTGAGATTCTTGATCTTTCTGTCTTCAATCTGTAGTGGTTTCTCTACAAACTTAAGCTTCTCATTTACCTCTATATCCTTAAGAGGTACCACTAATGATTCATCTACTAAGCACCTTTTGAGATTACATACATGAAATACATCATGTATTCCTGCCATTTCCTCTGGCAGTTGTAGCTGATAGGCTACA
Organism: Helianthus tuberosus; assembly: GCA_030545235.1. NCBI lineage: Eukaryota > Viridiplantae > Streptophyta > Magnoliopsida > Asterales > Asteraceae > Helianthus > Helianthus tuberosus. The sequence goes on from CM060441.1 coordinate 25,608,566, forward strand.
GGTCCTATTCTTCTAATAATCTCAAAAGGTCCAACATACATGGGGCTTAGCTTTCCCCTTTTTATGAATCTAACTATTCCTTTCCATGGCGAAACTTTTAATAAAACTTTGTCTCCTACTTGAAATTCCAACGGTTTCCGCCTGTTATCAGCATAACTCTTTTGTCGATCGCGTGCTGCTTTTAGTCTCTCCTTGACTTGAATAATCTTTTCCATTGTTTCTTGTACTATCTCTGGTCCAGACAGTTGCTTTTCTCCAATTTCCGCCCAACAGACGGGTGTCCGACACTTTCGTCCATAAAGTGCTTCAAATGGTGCAACATTGATACTGGTATGATAGCTGTTATTATAGGAAAATTTTATTAATGGTAAATGATCGTCCCAATTTCCTCCGAAATCAATTACACAAACTCTAAGCATATCTTCCATTGTCTGAATTGTCCTTTCACTTTGTCCATCCGTTTGAGGATGATAAGTTGTGCTTTGATTTAACTTGGTTTCCATTGCTTTTTGGAAACTTGTCCAAAAATGAGAAGTAAAATGACTATCTCTATCAGATACAATAGATATAGGAATTTCATGTAATGAAACTATTTCATTGACATATAACTTAGCTAATTGTTCCATACTGAAAGTTTCCTTCATCGGTAAGAAATGAGCAGACTTGGTTAATCTGTCTACAATCACCCAGATTGTATCATTACCTTTTCTTGTCTTGGGTAATTTGGTAACAAAATCCATTGTTAACAATTCCCATTTCCATACAGGCATTTCTAATTGTTGCAATAAACCTGAGAGTTTCTGATGTTCAGCTTTAACTTGTGAACAAGTTAAACACTTGGCTACATAAGCTGCTATATCCTTTTCCATTCCTATCCACCAAAAATTCTTTCTTAAGTCTTGATACATCTTATCACTTTCAGGATGTATCGTATACTTAGACTTGCGGGCTTCTTCTAAAATTCGGTGGCCTAGGTTTCCTTGTTTAGATATCCAAATTCTTTTCTTATGGAATCTCCATATTCCATCTGTTCCTTGTTCTAGTTCCTTAATCATTCCTTTTAATTTCTCAGTATCATCCTCGATTACTGATTCTTGTATTGTTCTAATTTGCTCATTTAAATCTATATGCAGATTTAATTTGAGCAACGTACTTTTCTTGGCTTTTCATGATACTTTCGACTAAAAGCATCAGCTACTACATTAGCTTTTCCTGCATGATACTGGATACTACAATCATAATCGCTAAGAATTTCCATCCAGCGTCTCTGTCTCATATTTAACTCTTTTTGCCTGAAAACATATCTTAAACTCTTGTGATTTGTGAAAATGGTAAACTTACTACCGTAAAGGTAATGTCTCCAAATTTTAAAGGCAAAAATTATAGCTCCTAACTCTAGATCATGGGCTGTATAATTCTCTTCATGATTCTTAAGTTGTCTAGAGGCATAGGCTATAACCTTTTGACGTTGCATCAACACACATCCATAACCTAACTTTGAAGCGTCATAATAGACTACAAAGTCTTCAGTTCCTTCTGGTAACGCTAGTATGGGTGTGTTAGTTAATCTTTGCTTAAAGATTCTAAAGGCTTCTTCCTGTTTTGGTCCTCATTTAAACTTAATTGATTTACATGTCATTTTTGTTAAAGGAATGGCTATTCTAGAGAAATCTCGGATAAACCGCCTATAATAACCTGCCAATCCAAGAAAACTTCTCACCTCCGTTGGTGATTCAGGGACTTTCCATTTAGTAATCACCTCGATCTTTGTGGGATCCACATGAATTCCTTCATGATTGACTAAATGTCCAAGAAATTGTACTTCTTGTAACCAAAATTCACATTTTGAGAATTTAGCATAAAACTTTTCCTTTCTCAATAATGTAAGAAGTGCATGCAGATGCGCTGCATGTTCATCTTTACTCTTAGAGTAAAGGAAAATATCATCTATAAAGACAATTATGAATTTATCCAGATATGGCTTACATATTATGTTCATCATGTCCATAAATGCAGCTGGGGCATTGGTTAGACCAAATGGTATGACAGTAAATTCATAATGACCATACCTTATCCTGAAGGCAGTTTTAGGAATGTGCAGAAGTAGAACCTACATTTTTCCCAAGACTTGCAGTAAGGTGCAGAAGTAGAACCTACATTTTTCCCACGGTTGGAATTACCGTAGCGAAATTCCTAGGTAAGTTTCTGGACTAGGTTCTTCCTCTGGTTCTCTTCTTGTGTACGTACTAATTCATCGGTCAAGGTATTTGCTAGTTCTACAGCTTCTTCTATGGTTTGTGTTCTAGCTGCCTTGACTACATGTCTAATCTCACTGATTAATCCCCAGAGGTAACGAGAGATTAATACTGGTTCTGGTGAGGGTAGAGTTGGCACTATTCTAGCATATTCGAAGAATATGGTAATGTAACTCTTACAGTCTACTCCAGTCATTCTAAGGTTTAAGAACTTATTAGAAATTTGTTATTTTTCATTGGGAGGACAGAATTTCCTTTCGACCATGTTCTTAAACCCAATCCATTCTATATTATAGACTCTGTCACTTCCCCTAGACTGGAGAATAGTATTCCACCATTCTAAGGCTACATTCTTAAAAAAATTGGAAGCAAACATGATTTTGTCTTCCTCTGCACACTTGCTTATTTTTAAGACAACCTTTGTCTTTTCTATCCAGCGTAGAGCTGCAATGGCTCCTTCATTGCCAGAGAATTCTCTTGGTTTGCAAGACCAGAATTCTTTGTAAAAACAACCATATGACATGGTTCTTCTTCTTTTTAGAATAGGCAATTGAAGTAACAGTCCATTGTTTATGTTGTGATTGGGTTCAGTAGGTGATCATTTACTTCCACTAATACTTTTATTATTTTCCGCTTCTTTAACAGTTTGGATGATATATGGCATAGCATCTCTAATTCTTTGGGTTACTATGTGTCGAATGACACTGTTATTTATTTGATTATCATTATTCTGGTTTTCCTGATTTTCTTCGTTGTCCATCTGGATTTACAAACAATTATCAGGTATTAATATTGCAGAATAAAATTTAATGCCAATAATTGCACAAACAAACACATTGGTCAAAACCGTCGATCATTGCGACATTTACTCTATTATATATATATACATATGCATCTATTACAACTATAACCGGAATTTAAAACATACTACTAGTTATGCATCTATATTAGTTGTTTGATTTTTTTTCAAACTACTCGCGTTTATATATCTATATATATAAACGGGATCTGGAGAAAACGCTCAAAAGTGTGAGAACGGTGAGAACGCTTCCTGGCCTAACACGTGTCACGCCGCTTAGAGCGGAGGGGCTTTTTTGTCCTTTCATATTTATTTTTATTAACGCGTGTCCCTTCATCTTTCCATTTTTTTGGCGTTTATTAAATACGCGGCGTTTTTATTGTTTTTAGATCAGAACAATAGTAAATATTTTGGCGTTTTAAGTATTGTTTTGATGTTTTTATTGATTTTTAGATTAGGATGCAGGCTTTTAATTTAAAAAACATCAGTAATTTATTGATTTTATTATATCAAGTGTTTTGTCATTTAGGATACATGCCTATAATGTGACAGGCAATTATGGTGTTTTGATAAGATAAATAATTTTCAATTTTCCATGTAGTGGCATTAATATAACTATAATGTTTTTGGCAATAAATGATACCGTTTCTTTATTTTACTGTTTCTTTTCAATTTTCATCTGTCAATTAGTGTTGATTTTTCCAGTAATACTTTGTTTGCGTTTTTGGCGTTTTATATAGCAACCTCTTACTTTGGTAGCATTCGTTCTCACAGTTTTCAAACTATCAGGCGTTTTGGTGTTTGTAGATTTTGGCGTTTTATACTCAATTTTTTTTAAATAGTAGAGAATTAGATGATAAACAACAAAGAATTACATAACAAACAATAGAAAATGAAAAGAAAAATAAAAAATTACAATCTAATTTCTCATTCAAATCTTCACTGTCTCAGCCTCTTCTACTTTAACTTTTTTGGCGTTTTGAACCTGTTTTTGAATGCCTTGTGTAGATCCTTATTTTCCTACATAATGGCGGTCTTTAGAAGATGCTTATTTTTTGTGGCATCCTTTATGGTGGGTGGATATATACTTGTTTGATGACATGTTGAAGACCAACGCCTGCTCTAATGTATTGATCCCTTCATGCCATCAATATATCCATCAAGAACAAAGTGACATGATGTCATATCAGTGTCATCAGTCTCTTTGTCTTGAATATTTGTTCATCTCATTCAACAAAAGATTATAGAGATACCCAACTCAGAGAAGAATCCATTCAGTGAAACTTCATTCAGATCAATACTCAATATAGCAGAATCGAGTTTCTGCATCTGTGGCTTTTTTAAGTTTTTTTGGCGTTTTTAAAGTGAATGGTTTTTAGGGAATATGGCGTTGTGTTTCTGGTTTTGTGATAAGTTGTTTGTGCAGAGAAGTCTCTCTTTATAGGATGTTTTCGGCGCGTAGTTTAGGCGGGATTTTATTTATAATAAATGATATTAATAAAGTAGCCGTCTTTTCAGTTTTACTGTGTATTTTTACTGTTTTTTTGTTCAGCTTTTTCAGGTTTGGCGTTTTTGAATGGGTTTAAGTAGTTTTTGGCTTTTTTTTCATTTTTAGCTTTTTTGTAATTAATACTTCTGCAAGTTACTTTCATTATAATTTGGTAGTTTTTGGCATTTTTACTCCATTTATAGCGTTTTCATATGCATTATAACTGTTTGGCGTTTAATTAAGATAATGTATTTTTTATTCTAAGTTGAAAAATACATAGCAAACAACAGAAAAAGAAAATAAAAAAAATAAAAACAATTCATCTTCCAAATCTTCACTGTCATCAGTCTCTTTCTTCTTTCAATCATGTTCGCTGGTGGTTTGGCTTAGCCATGCTTGTGTTTTTGTGGTCGTTTGGAAAGACAAAATGACATGAGTTTTTTTTTTTTTAATATGTATCTTCAAACAACTCAGTACTGTCATTCGTCTTTTCATGCCATAAAAATATTCATCAAGAACAAAACACGAAAAATGACATAAGTCTGACCCCAGCATCTTTTTGTTTATGATTTGTCCATCTCATGCAGTAAAATGTTATTTGAGTCACAACACCTCATGGAAGAATGCATTATCCGACACCTTGGCGTAGAACAATATTTTGAATATACAAGAAACGATATTTGGCATTTTTGGCGTTTTACTGAGGAAATAGTGTATCTGAAAGAACCGTCGATCTTTTGGAATCTTTTGATGTTTGAGTGTTTTTGGCGTTTTCTAAGATGAATGGTATATAGTAGAAAATATGGCGTTTTTGAGTAGTTGTGTTTGATGTTTTTGGAATTTTAGCGTTTGTAAGTTGAATGGTATATAGTAGAAAATATGGCGTTTCAGGTTCTGGGGATGTGTTTTTATGTCTTGGATGTTTTTTGTTTATATAACGATGTGATTTGGTCCGTATTGGCGTTTTATTCATCATTATGGCATTTTGGTATAGAGGTGTAAAGACGCTTTTACCCTTAATGAGGCGCGTCCACATAATAAAATTGATGTTATTTACGAAAACGCCACCGCGCCAATATAGTCCATAGATTGTTTGAATCGGACGATCCATAAGCGTTCTCACCGTTCTCACACTTTCTACCGTTTTCTACAAATCCCGAACCTATATATATATTATCACTATTATTTCTTAGGGGTTCATCCGATATTGCATGTTTCGCTCGTCATACTTCCAAATGAGCTTTTCCCCTATTTGCCTGATCCAGTGGCGTCTTTGAGAATTCATGTACCCTGTTCGAGGTCAAAAAAATGTGCCCTTATATCTTAACGATAAACAAGGCATTTACAAAAATAACAAAATCGTATTATTCGATAAACAATGTGTAACATCCGTCAAAAACGGATCTCCGATACCCATCCGTTTTGAAAACTGGATCCTAAACGAACTTTTTTTATTTATATTAGATGTCGCGTATTTAGAAACTACTATAACTAGTTTTTTCGGGTTTAAAATATTAATTTTATGAATGAAACGTGTTAGTCCCGTTAATAATTACAAAAGAAATAACTAACCTAGTTATAAATTTTAGATTAAACTAATTTCCTAACTGAATGGACTGATTTGGTAATTCTTTTGAACTTTTAAGTGCAGGGACCACTTGTGCAATTATTGAAAACTGTTAAATTAAACTCAATAAAAAAGAAGTGAACCAAGGGACTCGAACCCGGGTCTCACCGGGCCAAAAGAACTAACCAAAACATGCACGCCACTGCACCAAAGATCATTTTATGTGTATAGTATGATTTGATTTCTATTTATTAACAAATATATATCAGTTTAAAAAAAACACGTTGTCACGGCCCCTGACCCGGTTTTACCCGGTCCGGAAGTCGCGGGACAGAAACCTGTGGTATTGATGTTAAATTAGGCAGCGGAAAATTTAACAGGATTGTTTAAACTGAAAATACTCATTTATTTCATTTCAAATTTCGGGATAAAGCCCGTAATTTACAATAAAGGAATTTTTCGGGGAAATTCCCTGTTTACAAAAACATGACATGTTTATTTATTTACTGAGCCACTTTATCCAAGCTGGTAGTGCTACGCGGCACTTTTCCTGGTTCACAGTAAATCACCTTAAACACGTTTAAAAAGATTTTATCAGCGGGGAAATACTAGCGAGTCATTCAATTTGCACAAAACGACACATTGTTATAAATTACATTATTAAGAGCGATTAAAATTGCCCCTATCTTATAATTAGCTGGTTCAGTTATCACTCGACCGGATCTATGACTGTGGTCATACCACTATTGGGTCCTTTCACCCAAAAGTGAGTGTATCACTTTTTAGGTCCTTTCACCTAAAAGTGATAAAACAGTAGTCATTGTGCACAATACCCCACTTACTGCCAGTAATTTAAGATAACAAAGACTTAATCCCTGTAAAATGTAAATGGAAAACATTTAGGTATTATAAAGCACTTTTGATAAAAAGAGAATGACTCACATTGCAAGTTTAGTTGGACAGAGTTTTGCCTACTGATCAAGCTTGGTAACCTAGTTAAATAACAATGCACACGAAACTAGGTTAGTAACTTAATACAACATTTACGATAGGCTCACGAAATCAAAACCCTCACGACGAATGACAAAGTATAGCCCGAATTCGGGCAGTACTTAAACATCCATCGGATCAGTTTCAATCGATCGGACATTGTATCGTAGCAGTGATCGAGTTATTACACTGTAATCGTAGCAGCGTTTCGACCCTTAAATACACGAATTTAAACAACTTAGAACATCTTTGAAGTAAATTTCTCGAGCACAGACGAAATGCCCATGCACGTCCCTTTTATAGCTACGGCTAGGGCTGCCGTGTCACGGGGTAGGTATGCCACGTGTCTAACACGTGGCCTAAAGCTTATCCGGAGAACTATCAAGCTGTCGCCCCCCGCGTAAGCTTTCCTTAAGTCTTACGCGGCCCGCGACAGATCAACAAATTTTGAATTTCTTGATTTTTTACAAGGATTAGGGTTTTAGGGGTCCGGGTTTTCACTTACGGAATGTTGTGGGACATTTTTGCAGGTCCTTACACACGTGCCCCTCGAAATCACGAGCCCTGTGCGGAAGTCCTCCCTGCACACCCTCATAGCTGCCCCTTGCCTGATCCTCTCTCCTTCATCAACTAACTCCTCACCAAAAGTGTGGAGTTCCTGCACGTTTTCGGTACTCATGGGTGGTGGTGGTGCAGGTATTGGTTCAGGGTATGGTGGTAAAGGGTCTCTATACGGGTATGGATTTTCTAGGATTTCCCTAACATACTGGTCAGCATCCCAATATGGATCTAGAGGGTCAAGGTTTGGGTATGGTGCTACACGGTTTGGTATGGGTTCCTCTTGTGGGTAGAGTTCTCGGTAATCCCTATGGTCGTCATTCCACGAATCGTATACTAAGGGATTGGGTGATGGATCTCTGGGTATCTCATCTGGGTTAAAAGCTGGTATGGGGACTGGTGCTTCTTGGTTGGGTTCTATTTCCATGGGTTGAGTGGGAAACAGTGGTAGTGGTTGTGGTGCAATGACTTGCTCTAAGTTCGGGTCTGCGATAGTGGTAGCTAATATGTGAAAGTTGGCCAATCTCCTATTGATTACATCTTGGGTTTGGGCGTTCATCTCCCTATTTGCTGTAGCTAAAGCCCTCTGTTGCTTTAATTTCCTCATTCTTTTCCTACGCTCATGGGCTCCCCGACTGAACCATCCTCTCTTTTTGGTAGGGAATGGTTCTGCGGATTGCGCTTTAAAGATGAATATCCCCTCTTCAGTGTCAGCTGAGTACCCCGAAGGAGTAGGCTAGGAGGAAGTTCCTTCATCTCTAGGAGAACTAGACAATTGAACCGCTCAATCTCCCCACCACTGCGAATCTATGATACATTTCCTTTCCGGTAAATTTTCAAGTGTCCATGTACCATTTTCTTCAAGAGCGTGGATTTCCTTTCTCATAGCTTCTTTCCATCTCTCGTCCTGTACAGTTTGGTCAAAGTTTCTCGGCTCATCATGTGAGTTGATGGCCGCCAAAAAGGCTTTATGAGCATTTGAAAATTTTTCATAGAAAATAAAATCGGAAAAGGGATGTACCATTGAGGAGTCTTGATTGGATGCTGGAGACGCAGGGACTTCAGATGAGGGAAGCTTGACTTCGAAGCCTTCAAGACGAGTGGATGGAATTCTGGTTCGTTTGTCCTATCCTTCAATTGGACCGTGATCAAGGTGCACATCTTGAGGCCCAATGGTTTCAAAATCGTGTTCTTGTTGAGGTAAAGGCCCACTCGGAGTGGGTTCTTGTTGAGGTAGAGGCCCACTCGGAGTAGGTTCCTGTTGGGGTAAAGGAGGCCCATTAAGCAGTTCTCATTCATCTTCAGTTAATGGGCTGTCTTCTTGAGCAGGCCCAATTGGGTTTTGGTTTTCATTGCAATCAACAGGTTAGATCTCAATTTCAAAAAAAAATTCAAAAATTATTTATTAGGGCATAACATGCCACTTTAAAATTCCATTTATATACAAGTTCACATACCTCACGGGGGATCACTCAACACTCGGCCGAAGATGTATTTTTGTGAAACACTCAAGAGCGGCATGGAACTTACTCCTACCATAAGTTTGCCAAGCAATCAATCCTCCTCCTTTTTAACTATATATACCTTTGTAAATATCAAGAGGAATTTTTGGGGGAAGGGTTAGGCTTGGGTTTAAGGTAGGTGGTTGGGTTAGTGGTTAGTAGAAAAAGGCGAAAGGCGTAAAAAGCGTCGGTTTTCGTAAAACATTTTGTTTTTGTGACCTTTTTTATTTTAATGAAGCATTTATTCAAACAAGCATTCTTTTGATGAGCTTTGTTTGTTTATTTCTAACTTCATTTTTTCTCTTTACTTTTTTTCCTCTCTTTTTTTTTTTTTTTTTGATAAAAGAAGTCACAAGAAAACCGAGCTTTGTTACTAAAATAAAGGGTTTAAAATGAAAAAGGGTTTTGGTGGGTAAAAGGGTGTTTGTTTTGGGTTAAGAAATGAAAAGGTTTAGGCTCAAAGGGGCTAACTAGGGGGATTTTGGGTAGGTGGTAAAAAATATGGTGTAGAAATAAAAAGGGTTAGTCATAATGCCTCTGTCATTTACTTACTCGGGTTTAAGTTAGTAAGGACCGGGAATGTATCGTCGTGGCAAGTTCTAGAGTTGCAAGAACCAAGCGACTATTCACACAAGAAACGAAAATGAGCATTTAGTTTAAAGATATGTATTTGTATGCTCAATAAAGGCTCAAAACTCACTTTTGTGGGAATGGGTTTTTATGTGATCAAGTATATATAATCAAATTTTAACTAAACTTGTCATGCCGTTTCATAATTTTCTTATGTTGGTTCTTTTTATCACGACGCTATCGGTTGTAAATTTGTAAAAATATAACCTTTTTAGAATTTGAAATTCCCAAGTTAAACCTAGACAAGTAAAAAAAAATGAAAATTTTTGAAAAAAAAAGAAAAAAAAATTTGGGGTGATTAGCGGTTCCAATAGAGTTTTGTGTAAGGCTTGTAATTAGGACTTGCAAGATTCAAGGTTTTAGCATCCCCCCACACTTAAATTACACATTGCCCTCAATGTGTCCCAAAAATAAGTTTTTCGGTTGATTAAAATGTGTAAAAGTGGGTTAAAAACAAGATTTTATGTTACTGGGTAGCTGAACACGGGGTGGTGTTGGCTGAGCACGACCCCGTGGTCAGACTGCCAGTATCAAATTTAAACAGAAGGCTGGGCACGAGGGCGTGTTCAGTGAGCACGGCCCCGTGTCCAGTTACTTGAACTGGGCATTTTCTGCAGAACCTCGGGCACGGGGCGTGTTGGGGTGAGCACGACCCCGTGCTGAACTTGCTGTAATGAAGAAAAATTGTCGGGAGGCTCTGTTTTTGTGCATAGGGAAGCTTCCCTTAGTAACCTTCACCATTTCGAGTGTGCTTTATTCTTGAAAATTAAAACTAAACTAGAAAATATAAAAGTTAAACTAATCTAAAACCAGGGATAGTTCCGCGGAATGCCTCCGTGGTGCGCCACGTTTATAAGGGTCCTTGGCTAGACCCACCTTATCGGGTGGTTCTGGTTCATCTTCAATTAGGGGGTCGTCATTGCTGATTGGATATTTCATTGATCGTTCAAGATCGACACATCTTTTGAAGTCCCCTAATTGAATAGATAGATTGTTGCGCTTCCGGTTTTTCAAAGCTTCGTGGGTTTATACAAAGGGTTGTCCCAACACTAGAGGAGCGTCATCGAGGATGACAAAGTCGGTTAGGATTACCATTTGATTTGTTTGGACCAAGACATCCTCAACTACACCGATTGATTTTATTATTTTCCGATTAGATAGAAAAATGGGTATTTGAAATGGAGAAAAATCACTAATACTTAATTTTTCGAAAATGTAGCTGGACATTATGTTAACACAAAGATCTTTATCAATTTTTACATTACTAATAAATGAATTTTGAAAAAAACATGGAACCGGTGTAATGTTAATTTCAATTGGATCTTCTTTTATTAGCGCGGTTTGATCATTAGTTAACTTAACGCTTACCGTTTCGTCAATTTTAGTGTTAGTGTTTAACTCTTTTAAAAACTTAGCATAAGTGGGTACTAAAAAATGATTTTCAAAAGAAGGTGACAAGAGATTAATTTCTTCCAAATTAGACTCTTCTTGAATTTTAACGTTGTCGGACTCACCTTTTTCGTTGTTTAACTCATGTGTCGGTTTTTCACTTATTTGTTCTTCCATTTTTACACTTTCAGTTATCTCTTCTTTATTTAATTATTCTCTTGCGCGGGACTCCTCTTCCCTTGCGCGAGATTCTTTTATATAGCGATCGATAACTCTAAGGTGTTCTAATATCCTATCGGTCACTTCGGTTATAGAAAAAGGTTCGGGATTTTCAAAGCTTGAATCCGGTTGTTCGATCCTTTGTTCCTCATAATACCCATAAGAAGTAGATGGTTCACACCATTGTTCTTCATTGTAAGCATATGATGGATAAGGGTCGTAATTTTGTTCTTCATAGTACTCATACGAGGTGGGTTGTTCACGCCATGGTTCCTCATAATAAGCATATGAAGGTGGTGGCTCATATCTCGGTTCCTCAAAGTATGAGTAAGAAGGCTTATACGTTGGTTCATCAAAATATGAGTATGAGGGAGGAGGTTCATACCTTTGGTCTTCATAGGATGTGTATGAAATCGATGGCTCGTACTTGGGCTCCTCATAGTAGGTGTATGAAGTGGACGGTTGATATAAGTTACAATATTGAACCGAGTGCGGGTCACCACAATTAGTGAAATAGTTACTCCTATAATCATCCTCCTCATAGGTGTAGTTGTAACCTCCTGAGTATTGATCCATAAGAATCACTCAGCAGACCACAACCAAGTCTCGAGATCAGAAAACAAAAATAAAAATGGAAACAGAGGCTGGACACGACCCCGTGTTTAGTAGACACGGCCCCGTGTACAGAATCTGTATCTGGGCGTTTTAATTAAAGTTACTGATTTCGTTGGGCACGGGGGCGTGTTCAGTGAGCACGGCCCCGTGTTCAAGTTACTGTATCTGGGTGTTTTATGAAAAATATGCAGCACGGCCCCGTGTTCAGCGAGCACGGCCCGTGTTCAGGTTACTGTAAATGCAAAACTAAACTAAAATGCAGAAAAATGTGCGCGCGTTTTGAAAAGGTTTTGAAAAAAAACTGATTAGGCCGTCGATTTTAAGCTTTCTTAAAATCCTTGTGTCCCCGGCAACGGCGCCAAAAACTTGATGCGTGTGAAGTGTGTATATAAGTTTAAGTATATTTTAAGCCCTTTTACACTTTTTAGCCAAGTTTTAAATTTATAAAACACGATATTTACTAACACTAAACACACATATGGGCAAGTACACCCATCGTGAGCGTAGTATAGTGTTGGCAAGATATCGAGGTCGTCCAAGGACACAAGAGCTTTTAGTACCGGTTTATCCTCAACGTCTAATCAAATCAAAAGTTTAGAAAAAGGTTTTAAACTAAGAAAATAAAAACTAACTAAAATGCTGAAAAATAAAATTCAAGTAAAAACAGATAGACAAGATGAATCACTTGGCTCCGACTCGTGTTTAGTGTAACCTTTGATTATTTCCGCACTTTTGCACTATTTAAGAGATTATCTTAGTTATTGTAGTAGGCCCCTCTTTTGGAGGTGACGTTACCCTCAACCCAGTAGTTTGAGTCAGCAATGATACAATCCTAAAGGGTCAAATTATTGAAAGATAATTAATTAAGTTATTAATGCATAATGTGGTAGGCCCCTCTTTTGAAGGCGACGTTACCCTCGGCTAAGTAGTCTGAGTCAGCAGGGATACAGTCCTAAGTAGCCGGGTTAAAGTTTTAATAGTAGCTTAACTTATGAGGGGATCAAAGAGTTTGGACCCCCGCCATCCAATACCGTTAAGTATTGAAGGAGGTCCTACTAAATTTGACCCAGGTCCATTGCAGGACCTCTAAACGCTGAACAATGGCAAGACTCTTACCAAACCGTTCCCTTAACCCCCGACCAGGTAGCCAACATACCTCCATATAGACCGTGGAGATACGAATGGTGAAAATCTTTTATTTTATATAGACAGTAAAACAATGCAAAGACACCACGGACAAACGATAAGGAAGAATCACCTTCAACATAAGAAACTAGTTATTAAAGTCATTAATACATAACCAATTAAAAAGTGCGAAAAGATTAAAAATAAAAAGTATTACACTAGACACTTTGTCTTCACCAAGTGATGTAAGAGACTTAGGCAAACATGGCCTTGATTGTCAAGAACTCTTACGATCAATCTTGGATCCCGAGACGACTCACACACTCTATGATTGACAATGGATGATGGTGGTGGATGATGGTGTTGTGATGGTGGTGGGTGGTGGGTGAAGTGTGAGAGAGGTGGTGTGCCAAGGGATGGTTTGAGCTTGAGCCAAGCACTCCTATTTATAGGCTGAACAGAAGCTCGGGCATGGCCCCGTGTATATCCTCTTCTTTGTCTTCATTAATTGCTTTTGTTTGCATTAGTTGACCACGGCCCCGTGTCCGCTGGGCACGACCCCGTGTGCAGAAGCATATCTGTACTATCAAGATTTTCCTGGATTCTGCGAATCTTATAGTTGACCATGGCCTCGTGTTCGCTAAGCACGGCCCCGTGTTCTACAACTTTGTCTTTTATGCTGACACTTGGGCACGCCCCCGTGTTCACTGAGCACGGGGCGTGTTCAGCCTCCTGTTCTCTTGTTTTGCTTGGGAAGATGCTTTCGGGGAGGTTGGGCATGCCACATTTGTTCATTTTCTTGTATTTATGTTGGATTTAGCTGCCTTTTTGCTTCTTTTGTTAATTTGAGCTCATTTAATCCTGAAAATACAAAAGGAAGACAAAAAGACACTTTTTCCAACATTAGTACTAAAAAGGGTTAGTTTTATGCCACAATTGATGTAATTTATATGTTGCATTTTGCACACATCAGTAAATTCGCCTCCATTGTCACATCTAACCCTTTTGACATTCTTTCCAAATTGAGTTTGAACCATTTTGTGAAAATATTTAAGATACCAATTGGCCTCATGTTTGTGTTTTAAAAGAAACACCCAAACGGCACGACTAAAATCATCCACAATAGTCAAAAAATAACTTGCTCCTGTGAATGATGGTGTACGGTATTTTCCCCAAATGTCGCAATGCAATAAATCAAAACAGCCAACTGCTTTAGTAGTAATAATGGAAAAAGGAAATTTCGTGTGCTTAGCCTTAGAACAAGCATCACACAACTTATCAAAAACAATGTTTTTAAGAAAACTAATCTCATGGAGTTTCTCAGCGGAAGCATGTCCCAGTCTTTGTGCCAAACGTTCTTAGTAACGATCATAGCCTTTTTTTCATTCTTGATCATCCCCATCCGATATAGTCCCTTCTTGCATCTACCCACACCAATCAAGCTCCCCGTGTGAAATTTATGCGCAACACAAAAATCAGGAAAGAATGAAACTGTGCATTGTAAGTCTTCAGTTAATTGTTTCACGGACAATAAGTTGCATTTGATATCAGGAACATAAAGAACATCTTTAATTTTAATGCCCCCTTTTAAGGTGCCAACTCCTCTTCCTTTTACCGGAACTTTGTTTCCATCGGCAACAACAACAGGTGCTTCAAACCTGTTTTCATTTTTATTAATAAGAAAATCTGGATCATGAGTAATGTGATCGATGGCCCCCGAGTCCATTACCCACTCATCTTCATCTTCCTGTTTACCTGTGAGGTTGGCGGCGTGAGTGTCCTCATTTTTAGACCAGTTTTGTCTCCCGCAAAGGTATTCAAGAAGGTTTGATATTGCTCCCTTGTGAGGCCTGGAATGGGACTTGAGGTAGTTTCAACATAAGCGGCCTTGATGCTTTCACGTTTTGTTTTGTTGCCAGGCCACCAATCATGATAACCGATTCTTTTGAAGAAACCTTCTTTGTTATGACCATCTCTCCCACAGAAACCGCAATGTTCAATAACATCGCCACCCTGAGCATCTTTTTCCCACGAGTTTACATGTTTCATTGTTTCCCAGTTATTGTTTTCTTCACGTCATCGAGGAACAAAGGGCTTGAAGGCTGCAGTTTCGGCTCCCGGTTTCTTGTCAAGAGATATGGACCGTTGTCTTTCATCTTCTGCCACTAAGTGATAAGCGGTTCCTAGGCTTGGAATGGGTTTAGTAGCGAGGATCTGAGTTTTGATTACCGCAAAATCGTTGTCCAACCCCATGAGAAACTCATAGAGTCTCTCTTTTTCTCTCGCTTCGCTAAGCTTCTTTCCAATATCACAACTACAACCCTCATAGGTGTATCTCGGCATAGGCATAACTGAGTTGATCTCGTCCCAGATCCCGCGTAGTTTTGTAAAATATGTCGAAACCGAAGTACCTGATTGAGTTGTTGTTATGAGAGTGTGTTTTAGTTCATAGGCTTTTGGTGCGCTTTCCTTTCCGAATCTTTCTTCGAGATCCTTCCAGATTTCGAAAGCTGTGTTGGCGTATTTAACGCTACTTCGTATCTCTTTTTCCATGGCTGTTGTGAGCCAGCCTTTCAGCATGGCATCGCAACGCATCCACAACATGAAGTCGGATGAAGATTTTTCAGGTGGAGTCATCAATGAACCCCACCTTGTTTTTGGCGAACAGGAAGTTCAACATCTCCTGTGCCCAGTCGGTGTAGTTATGATCATTGAGAGTTTCATTCACATGCATCTGCTTTGGATAACCCGAAACATGAATGTAATAAGGGGAGTTTATATCGGGTGCGACTCTATTCTTATCGTTGTTGCTTCCTCCTTCTTAATGGTCATGGTTTATATTAGGGTTTTGATAGGAGCAGGGTTTTGAACCTGCTCCGATACCATGAACAAATAGATGATATCAAAGTCAAGGCTCAATTTGTTTATTTGATGATTTTGAAAATGGTACAAGGCAAGAATTTATAAAATACAGATTGACACTAAATATGGGAATTAGGTATTAGAGGCCTTCATCTAAGGAGAAAATATCGATGGAAAAGGAATATACGCCAATACTCCGCAACTAAAAAACATAAAAAAAACGATCTAAAGTAGAATTTATTCCACTAAAATAAGTGTTAGCACTAAATGCATGATATCAGATAAAAATTGAATGTTTAAAGTGCTATAAACATTCCTAAAATGCAACTAATAACTACCTTAAACAAAATATGATTATTTTGTTTAGACCTTCTACTGATTCTATTGTAGAACTGTTGTGAAACAGCGACCTACTAGCAACAATATATAAATATATAAAGTATATAAACATATGAACTAAGATTATAAAGATTCTGGAGACAAAGGAAAATGGAGAATGTAAGAAGCTCATTCTTATTGATGTGTGTCATACAAAATACATGAGCCACTATATATAGGCTATAATATTAATACAAACATAAATGTGACATGGGAGTTAGAAATGTGGATAGTCACTAATAATGGATGCATTCATAACAAGAACTTCTTTTTGCTTTGTCCTTCAATTTTTGTTTAGCTCTTGACACACCCGATCTATTTATCAACCTTAGTAGTCAGTTTTCAAGATATTCAACTTTAGCTAGACCCATCATGATACGATGGATGCACAATCCGACTGTAGAATCGACCATGTTGTTTCGTCCAGTATTTATTGATTGGTTTGTTATAATTATTGATTATTTAAACATCGATGTTAATGACCTTAGAAATATTTAAATGTGAAACTACAAAAGTTTTGGGAGTCATTGTTGATTTACATTAATTGAAAAATTAAAAGAAAACATAAACTTTATGCTCATGATAAATACAATAACAGAAAAGTTTGATAAGCATTTTGGAGATAATAAAAGAAGAAATATATTCTAGTTTATTAGATGCATCTAGGGCTGTAAACGAACCGAACAAATACACTTGGTGATACTGCCTCGTTAAAAACCTTGCTAGGAAAACCCAGTGGGACAAAACCCCTTAGCTAAGGGAAAAAGAGTGCAGCGCGTATTGTTTCCCCCCTTATACTTCTGGATCAGGTATGTTGCCTCATTAAAAACCTTAGTAAAAAAACCCAATGGGACAAAACTTAGTCAAGGGAAAAATAGTGCAACTTGAATAAGTCTCCCCCTCATTTTAACATGTATCCTTTAAGTGACGTGTGTCCATCTTCCTTGAAAGTCAAACAAAGCTTTTGTATCCAATGATTTTTCGCTTGATCCCTTAATGTGAAATCCTTTATGTTGAGCAATGTTGTATTTTGTTACATTCCTGCATCTACAAGGCTAACCAAACTTGTTTTGATGGGTTAGTAATATATAATTAAATATCGTTTATACTTGAAACATTTCTTTGAACTCATTCCAATGTCTCTTCGCTTGACAAAGGTTATATCATGACAATAAGCTCAAGTGAAAGATATTATAACCATACATAGCTAGCAAAACATATTAATGCACTTATGCATTTAACGATGGTACTTCTAGAATGAGACTCTCTACTTTGGTAGGAGATGATAATAGGCATTTCTTATAACTAATGACTTAACAACCCTTAACATACTTAAGGTTATGTCCATACTAAAATATCCAAACATCATCTTCTAGATGTACTTGAGGAATTAGTAAAATATAATTACATATATACTCGAACTGCAGTTCGAGTAATAATTAGACCTTGTCATGGTCATTAAAAAATTCTCCCTCTAAAAGCTCGACAATTTCTCTCAATGATGCCTAGACATCATTACTGTAAATTGTGATTATAGTGAACTTTTAAAAGTAGAATGTTCATAGAACATGGCTAGTTTAATCAAACTTATATTCCTCTTTATGCGAATATCTCGAGTTGTACAACACTCGTTTTGACTATTTAGTCCATTCTTATTTGTCAACTTCATATAATACGTTCTTGAGGTTTTGACATCATTAATGCTTCTAGCATTATCGATCCATGAGGGAATTTTTTTCATCTTATCCAAATATGCATGTGCTTTCACTCTTTAGAAGTTTTGCTACATAAATTTGCCCATTTAACAAATAGATATCTATATCATATGCAAAAATCTCATGAACACTTGCTTTTATCTTCAAAATCCATATTGTACCATGCGTGTACACTATTTATTGAGATATCTCAATCACCTGGTACAAGTTTTCTATGTATGTTTCTTGGTACACAAGTATTACATCGTTAAGATGTGTCAATTAACTTTTTAAGCACTCAATTTCTTAGAAACTCATCAGGAGTTCCAATTATATCCAACATGTAAAATAATCATAACCTATTCAAATCCAAATACGTATAAATGATCACATTGTTCTTGAGAAATTACTTTATATGACCTACATAATTTAATCATTCGGGACTTTCATGTAAACTATCAGTATCAAGTGATACATAACATTCATAAGACGAATATCAATTCTTTCTTTATATTACCAGACTAATAAAATATTGGAAAGTCAGTGCATCCACCACTGGAGGATACGTTTCCTCATATCAATCATAGGTCTGTGTGAAAATTCTTGTGCCACCAATTTTGACTTATA
The DNA here is from genome assembly GCA_030545235.1 of Helianthus tuberosus. Classification (NCBI taxonomy): domain Eukaryota; kingdom Viridiplantae; phylum Streptophyta; class Magnoliopsida; order Asterales; family Asteraceae; genus Helianthus; species Helianthus tuberosus. The sequence goes on from CM060441.1 coordinate 25,627,265, forward strand.
TCACTTAATTTGATTTTCACATGATTTGCGTAAAAGACACTTTTGTATCCAACATATTTTACAAATTTAGTTGTATGGACTATTGGTCCAAAAACTTTCCATTTCATTAGAGAACTAAACTCTGCCTTATTTGCGTCTTTCTATTTTTTGGCCAACCATTTCTTAATATTCATTCATAGGCAGATCTTAAATCTTGATCCTCATCATTTAATTATTTTAAGCGCTACATTATATACAAAAGTATAACGACGTCAATTTTTATTTCGATTCCATACATATCTTAAACATGATACAACTTATCGAGATCTCTTTATTTTCAGGTACCTGAGGTTCTTCTTGAACCATCATGTCTATTGTCTCTTCAGGAGATCTTATTACTATAACCTCGACTTGACCATCTTAATTACTTGCTCCAATTTTCGAGGAATTTTATTATTGGAATCAACTAGTCTACCACGCTTTAGGCATGCAATAGAATCATTACAAAATATGTGGTTGTCCTCTTGGGATACAAATATGACTGGAGCATAAGCAGTTGATTATGTGACTTACTTAGTCACTCTATTTAGGTCAGTGAACTTGTCTGGTAATTTGTTCTTTAATATTGGTAAATGAATTATCCTTTGAACTTCTAGTTCATAGTTTATAGTTTGAGGATCAAGATGACATGATAATTCATTTCACTTTTCACTTTCCAACTGCTTGTTATCTCCCCCTAATGTTGGTAAAGTGAAAACCAATGAGCCATAAACAAATTTCTCACTAGTGGCTTTAAGTATTCAATCATAGACGATTATTAATACCCAACATATTCTCAAACTTTTTAGAAGTCCCATCTTTGTGCGGTGTGGTGGATGCGTTTCAATATATGTTGCATAACCAAAATCTTTGATGAGACATCTTTGGTTCCTGGCCAAAAACCAACTGTACGGGGAGAACTATAACTTATTGGCTTGATGTGAATTGATGGTACTATATATAAAATTACATGTACCTAAATGAACTTTTGCTCCTCTCAGGATCATTGGCTTTGTAACCAATAGTAGACGTTTAGTGATCATCTCAACAATAACACTTATTCCAATGATCGTTAATAACTTGGGAATCAAATTTACTGTTATCAAATAAATATACTAATCTGGATTAATATGCTTGCTATCACGTTAGTTAAGCCACAATCATACAAGCTTCAGGTTGTGGATTTGATAACCATTTAGACGATGCATCGATTTTAAAACACTAAATGGTATCATGTTTATATATTTATTTCCATTATCATTTCCAGAATATTTAGGGATTCACACCCTACTTTTGTTGATCAATAGTTAACTTCACTTGAGAGCAAACATGACATGTATAATTATCAAGACGAATCTTATGTTTCTTCAATACTTTTCACATCATCATTAATGACTCGATGTGGTCTAACCGGTCATGCCAACTAACTAAATAATTAGGATCCATATACTTTTGGATTATGATCGCATATGTATTACTTGCATGTATGTAATACAAAATATAAGATATGAGAGAATGTATTATAACATAAAGTTTAAACCATCATGTTATATGGTCATTCCTTAGTTTGCCACTTTTGGTGGTCGATCTCAATATTAAAATGGTTGTCAACATGAGGATAATTACAATTTCCTCAGTTACCATGATCATGACCTTTATAACTATCATTGTACAGTCATTGCACTATTAACATGGTTAATCTTATCACATGATCATCATAACAATTTCCTCAATTACCATCATCATGAACTTTACACCAATTATTATATCATCACATTCTATTCAATGAATAGATTATACCCATACAACATTCATGGTGGCATCATTACAATTTTCTTAGTTATGTATATGATCATAACCTTTGAATTGATCATTATATCATCACATTCATATCAGGGAATGGATTACAACCACAGAACTTTCATGCTTGTTGTTTCAAACTTTATATATATTCTTTAACAATCTTGGTACTTCAATAACTTATATGATATTTGACGATGGAAATTGTTTTGCTCAATGGATTATGATATAGCTTTTTCTAATCACATGATATAAATCGAGATGCAGTTATATAACCGAGACATTTATACTTATTGGTTTAAAATCTTACAAGCTTCGATAAACTCGTAATAAGCTTTGAGAAGTTGGACACTCCAGGTGTCTTTTTATATAAACCTTAACCACAATTAAATTGTTTTTATAGCTTGTGATTATATACCACAACAATGGTCACTTTGATGTCCCCTTCCAAATTTATAACATATGGAACATAATATATACATTAGATTATACAATGCATGACTATATAACATGTCACCAAATAAATAGGTTATGGTACAACCTTAAGAAATAAGGTTTTTTCATCACTTGTAAGAAATATATAATTTTTATTGTTAGCTTATCACGATACAATAAATCAAAAGCATATCTCTTAATCTCTTATACATATATATATTTTTTTTAGTGTAACTTGAAACATATAAATACATAATCATCAAGTCCTTACAATGTTTTAATAGCATATAATAACATATGATCGAGTATGTCCACTCTTTTTTTTATATATAAATTTTGTTAGTACATATAACATAAAAGGTTTCACGAGGTTCTCAATGTTAGATTAATTTACTCGTACATTATTTTTTCCATACAAGCATTTCAAATATTAAAATATAAGCAAGAATACGATAACATTCACAAATATTCATAGAAACTAATATGAAATATTCAACATTATAGCATGTAATTATATAAAATTTAGTATAACAACTTTAATAAACTACAACGATGACCGAATGTAATATTAAAATCACTACTGCTACCCATAACTTTTTTTCTTCAACCACAAATAACAACAATAATGTCAAATTAAATATAAGACAAATGAGATAACCTTATATCATTACAATGCTTGTTGAACTTTTAAGTTTAATAAACTTTTTTTTTCTCAATTTAACATATTACGGAATGAGTAAAAAAAATAAGTAAATATACATCAAAATGAATTAATGATGAGGAAATCGGAATTAATTTTATAATTAATAATATACAATTCACGCTCATAAGTTATATATTAGAACTTTAATTGAATTTAGGCTATATTAATTAAAACTATATAATATATATAACTTTAAAATATATATAAATAATATAATCAACAGGTAAATGCAAAAGCACGGATATCATACTACAACTTTTCTTGAAAATCATTAAGTATAAGAAAGGCAATATATGATTGCACCAACATTATAGTAGAAATCATGAACAAATTGTAATTGTTGTTCAACTCCACACAAATTATTTTTCTCAACTATACTCGTTTATAATTTGGTTATACCATAGATCTTATTTATGCATAAACGTATAACCAATTATTTAATCCTATAACATCACTAAATCCATTAAAATTATAAATTACACAAACGATTTCTCTTAATAGTTTCTCTTAATAAAAGTATAGAATTTTAATGAACACAAATTAATGATTGTTTCTTTTTTTTTAAGGGCACACATTAACTAATAATAAATATACATAACTGATAATATATAAACATGCATAAGTAATGCTATACAAAACTAAGATATTGCATTTAAAATTATAATATTTAATTCATATGAGTTTCTTAAATATAACATTATTTAGAATTATAATATTATCTATAATAATTCATTAAAGCATAAATTAGCAGGCTTTAGAAAAACATAAAAGAATATTTGACATGTCCGATCAATCACTATCTTTTTTTTTTTAATTCAAAAACAACTTTTTTATGTGAAAAATAATAGTTATTAGACTTATATTATTAAATACTAGTTTGGAATTTAGATTTCTGGTGACTTAACTAAACCATATCCTCCCACAAAACAATCAAATGCCACAAACAACAAAATTTATACTATTCAATTAAGAATCCATACTAATACACTACCAGAGGAATACCTTGAACTCAATTAAATACTTACCTACAAAATTAGACGCATTCTGACAAACAATTGTATCTTAAGCCTCCATTTTGTAGAATAATCAGTGCAGATCCGTTGATTAAACAATGCCCAATCATATGTAATAGCTTTGATTGTAGTGACTCCATTGAAAGTGATTAGGGGACTAAGGTTTAGGTGGGAGCACTTTCGTGCTGATAACGTGTTGTGAAACAACGACCTGCTAGCAACAATATATAAATATATAAAGTATATAAACATATGAACTAAGATTATAAAGATTATGGAGACAAAGGGAAATTGAGAATGTAAGAAGCTTATTCTTATTGATGCGTGTCATACAAAATACATGAGCCACTATATATAGGTATAACATTAATACAAACATAAATGTGACATGGGAGTTAGAAATGTGGATAGTCACTAATAATGGATGCATTCATAACAAGAACTTCTTTTTGCTTTGTCCTTCAATTTTCGTTTAGCTCTTAACACACCCGATCTATTTATCAACCTTAGTGTTTTGGTCAAAAATTACCGAAGCAATTAAGTGATCAAATTAGTTAAGTGAGGTAGTGTGCTAGAAATGAGTTTCGAAAAAATGTTAATCAAATTAATTGCAAAAACAGTTTCAGGATACGTCTCAGGATATAGAGCTGTATCTGTGATCAAACAATGAGCAAAAAAGTAAAGGTTGACACGTGATGTACGAGGAAAGCCCTTGATCAATCTAGATCGCCGGCATAAAACCTCGAGAGCTGACAATCGCAGCTGCCTTGTTCTTCTATTACTTCAAATGTCAGGATACAGTGCAGGATGTGATGCGGATCAACTAGGTGTTACAATGTAATCCGAGTACAAGTGTTTGTGTATAGTGTTTGCTAGAAGCTAGAGAGCAAAAGTGTGCGAAAGAGTGTGTGTGTAGAGTTGCGTGCCTTAATCTGATCCGCCCCATCTATTTATAGTAAAGAAATGCAACAAACTACCCTATTAAACCGGGATCCGGCAGATATTCCCCACTTGAACGTTGTAGACCTGGTCTTTCGGGTCCAACGTCTCTCAAATAACTGGTTTGCTCGAGTCTCAAGGAGAAGAAGTCCATCTGACCGTTAGTGACCCACAGCTTCTAACCTGCACGTGGTCAATTTAGTTAACGCCAGGATATCGCCCAGGATGTTACCAATATCCCGATCCAGTATCCTAATCACAAGCAAACAGTCAAAAGCAAGATATTTGTCAGGATATATACGCTCAGAAAATGGCCCATAACAATTGTCCCCAAATATATCTATTGGTATACCAATCCAACGGATATATTTTAAAAATTCTATCTCGTAAATCAAGGCAATTAAATCGAGACGACGGTCAAGATTACACCATAACTTCCAACGCGCTTTTAACTCGATGGAGATCCACAACGCTCCTATATCTTCTCTCTTCTTGTTTGAAAAGTAGATATCTCCAACGGAGTCTCCAGGTAATTCCCTACTTCTTATTCATTTCCTGTCAATCTCTTTTCCTTTACTTGCAATGGCTGCCAGAACTTATTCTCAAACCGGTGAATCATCCGAGACCTTCATTCAGCAGAATCTTCTCAAAAATCCCGAGAAGGAGGTCTGTGCTTTTGATAATGCAGACATTGCGGCTTTGAGAGCTTCCGGTGCTTTCCCCGATGGCACGGTCTTTAGAGCATTTGATCGGTCAATTCGATTGGATGTTTCTTCTGCTGATTGGGTCTGCTTCCCGGCATACCCTTTCTCGCTAGGTCTTTGGTACCATTTTCCCGAATTTATGATGCAATTCTTTCGGACTACCGGTATTTCCTTTGTCCAAACCATGCCCATGGTCTGGAGGGTATTAATCGTACTCAACCAAACCAAAAACCTTCACTGTCCCGACCTTTTTATAGAATATATGCCAATCGCCTACCGCCTCCGATCCCATGGTTCTAGCCGGTTTTTGTTCTTTTCAACTTCCAACAAACCCCTTATTCTTAAAGCCACCAAAAACGAAGACGGATGGCAGCGCAAGTTCTTCTTCGTCAAACGAGACTCCATTGATGAGGGTGCTAGCCTTCCGGTGGAGTGGTTAACCACCGGTAGGATCATGAATGTCCCCACGTACCTCTAGACTTTTATCTTTTGCTAATATCCTCTTATTTGATCCTTTTGCAGTGAATTTTAAGGAAGTAGCTCCCCCTACTGCGGAATCAGAAAAAAGAATCAAAACAGTTTAACAATTACCTGCAAGTGACAGGAGTTTTACTACACATATCCCGAGTTCCAGTCAATACTCATCATCCGAAATGTCTGGTAAGGATTGCTTTTGAAATAATTAATTAGCGCAATATAATATAATGAAGGTAATAAAGATGTAAGACTCTTCCCTTTACGCAGCACCAGCCAAGATCCCTGAAGTCTTTGACCTCGACGAGCTGGACAGTTATTCCGATCAGGTCCAGATCAAGAAGGAACCTAGTCCCAAGGCCACGGCCTCATCCAAGCCCAGCAGTTCCAAGGCCATCATCATTCCCAAACCTTGGCCAGCTACCAAGCCCCGGAGTTCAAGCTCTCGTAAAAGGAAAGAGCCCGATTCCCCTGTTATCTCTGATACATTCCCATATGAGAATCACGGGTTCATCGAAGCAAGCGGATTTATGACTTCTTTTCTCAACCAGGTTAGTATCCTTGAGCCATATCCAGGAATTGAGTGTAACCCTAGCATCAAACACCAACCCCTTTTGCAACTTCTCCTACCAAGAAGTCCCCAGTCCGAGACACTTAGCCCAATTTTGATCTTTCGAACTTCACATAATTGCTTTAGAAGGAATGTCCCCTGTGCATGATGTCCTCGAACACTTAGAAAATTATTGAACATTAATTCCAACTGTATAGACGATTCTTGTGTTACAGGGGTAAAACCCAAAAATACACTGGAGATAAATCCTTAGTATCCTGGGGAAAATCCCAAATTTTCATGCGCTACAGGCGGGAGTGTATAAACTCCAAGACTTAGAAAGGTGAAAACCTTTAAACCTTAGAGAGTATGAAAATACCCTTTCGTGAGAGAGGGTGATCAATCCTCATATACCTTTAGGATTCAGGATATAGCCAATAGTAACGAAATTGTCAGCCACTTTTACATGAACTGGTCCCGCCACCTTGAACTATTCCCGAATAACTTATGTTCCAGGCGGGGTGTTTAAACCCAATTCGGAAGAAAGGTGAATACCTTTAAACCTGTGAAGGGATCAGGATCCCTTAGACGTGAGAGAGGGGGCCAATCCTCTAATCTTTCGAAGTATCCTGAGTGTGTATCCTGGTGCTATATCCCGAAGCATATTCTGCAAAACACTTATAAGCTAAGGTGGGTGTTAGCCTGGCTAACACCCCTCCGATTCTTAAGTCAGTGACGGGTTCAAAACAGTAAATAATATAAAAATTTAATAAAAGAGTCAGAATCCATACCACCCTGAGTCAGAATTTAAATTCCATACTCACTTGAAATAGAGTTTTAGATGTATAGCATTCCAGGATCTCGGTAGCATATCTCCCTCCATATTCTTGAGTCGGTATGCTCCTTTTCCTGATTCTGATTCAACCTCATAGGGTCCTTCCCATTTTGGAGCTAATTTTCCATCAGCAGGATTAGTAGTGTTCTGAAAAGCTTTTCTTAATACCCAATCTCTAACCTGAAATCTTCTAGTCCTTATATTCTTGTTATATGCTTTAGATATCCTCTGTTGATATGCTGCCATCCTTAGCCTTGCAGCGTCTCTTGTCTCATCAATAGTATCCAGTTCCTGGCATAGGACTTCAGGATTCTGCTCAGGATCCCTGAGGTTGGATCTCACTGTAGGTATCACCATTTCTGTGGGGATCACCGCTTCTGCTCCAAACACCAAAGAAAACGGGGTTTGGCCAGTTGCATTCTTCACCGTTGTCCTATCAGCCCACAAAACAAAGGGTAATTCTTCTGCCCATCTTCCTTTCTTAGCCCCTAGTCTCTTTTTTAAGTTATTGACAATTATCTTGTTCAAGGATTCTGCTTGTCCATTTGCTTGAGGATGCACCGGAGTAGACGTGATCATTTTAATTCCCCAACTCTTGCAAAAGTCAGTAGTCCTTTTACTTGTAAATTGAGATCCATTGTCACAAATTATCTCAGCTGGTACTCCAAACCTAGTCAGGATATTCCTTTTTATGAAGGATACCACTTCTTGATCTCTAACCTGAACAAATGCTTCTGCTTCAACCCACTTGGAGAAATAATCCGTCATTGCCAACATGAAAACCTTTCCTCCTGGAGCCTTTGGAAGCTTTCCCACTATATCCATACCCCATTTCATGAACGACCAAGGGGAAACAATAGGATACAGCGGTTCAGCAGGCTGATGTAATATGTTACTATGTCTTTGACATGCGTCACATCTTCGAGCATATTCTGTGGCATCTTTTCTCATCGTCGGCCAATAATATCCTGTCCTTAATACTTTTGAGAATAACGACCTGCCCCCAGTATGGTTACCACAATCCCCTTCGTGTATATCCTGAAGCACTTCTTTGGTTTCGGGATCCTCCAAGCACCTCAGATATGGTCCCGCAAGAGATTTCTTATACAAAACGTCATTTATAATAGTGAATCGTGATACCTTCATTCTAAAGGCCTTAGGATTCTCATTCTTTGGGATGTGTCCTTCCTTGAGATATCTCATGATTGGAGCCGTCCAAGACTTAGGATCCTCCTCGGGATACTCATCATCAGGATCCTGAATACTTATTACTTCCTTATCCTGAGGATTCGTCACAGGATATAGGATATGTAATATTGGTATTCGGGTTCCTTCCGGTATCCTGACCGATGATCCTAGATTTGCCAAGGCATCAGCTTCAGCATTTTCCTCTCTCGGTACCTTTAACTTCATGGTCCTTTACAAGAACAGCACTTACGGCATTCCCTGATACAGCGAGGTATAGGGATAGTGGTTCACCATTTTCAGGCTTCATCAATAGAGGTGCAGTTGAGAGATACTGCTTCAAATCCTGCAAGGCTGTTTCATGTTTCGCTCCCCATTCGAACTTCTTATTCTTCTTGAGGATATTGTAAAATTCCTTGCACTTCTCCGAGGATCTTGAAATAAATCTGTTCAACGCTGCTACTCGGCCTGTTAACCGTTGAACATCCTTCATATTTGAAGGTGATTTTATATCCAGGATAGCTTTAATCTGCTCCGGGCTTGCCTCTATCCCCCTTTTTGTCACCATATATCCTAGAAACTTTCCTGCCCCCACTCCGAAATGACACTTAGCAGGATTCAGTTTCATGTTATATTGATCCAGGATATCAAATGCTCCCTTAATATCCTGGAGATGATCCTTAGCCTTTTTAGATTTTACCACCATATCGTCAATATATACCTCCATGGTGTCCCCCAGCTTGTCTTTAAACATCATGTTTACCAACCTCTCGTATGTTGCACCTGCATTTTTCAAACCAAAGGGCATAGCAGTATAACAATAAATACCTGTGGGTGTCATGAAAGCAGTATCCTCCTTATCGGAGGGTTCCATTTGGATTTGCTGAAATCCTGAAGAGGCATCCATGAAGGTTAACATTTCATGGCCAGCGGTAGCATCTACCATTGAATCAATATGAGGTAGAGGAAACGGGTCTTTTGGACAGGCTTTATTTAAGTCTGTGTAGTCTACACAAACTCTCCATTTCCCATTTTTCTTTTGTACCACGACTACATTCGCAAGCCATCTAGGAAACTTCACTTCTCTAATCATCTTGCTTCTTAGTAGTCTTTCAACTTCCTATTGGATGATCGCATTTCGCTCCGGAGCAAATTTCCTTCTCTTTTGTTGGACCTGCTTGAATGACCTGTCAATACCAAGCTTATGTGTTATAATATCCTTGGAAATACCTATCATATCCTCGTGCTTCCATGCGAATGTTGACATCCTACATTTCAAAAAATTAGTCAATTGGTTTTCAATATCCTGAGGGATATTGGTTCCTACGAGCACCGAGATATCCGGATTATCCTGATCCAGGATAACTTTCTTTACATCCTGCTCCGAAGCCTCCATGATATCCTGGGCCCGCATCTTCAATTGCTATGCTGCATTAGGCTTGGTTGAGGATTTCATTGAGGATGAGTAACATTCCTTCGCCTCCTGCTGATCACTGTCAACCTTGACAACCCCCCAAGGGGTAGGGATCTTGATGCACTGATGATAAGTTGATGGCACAGCCTTCATATCATGGATCCATGGCCTGCCTAGTATGATGTTATAGCAGGATAGGGAGTCCATCACACAGAAACGTTGTACTGAGTTGACCCCTTCAACATATACTGGTAACTTTATCTCCCCTACAGTATTCCTAGCTTCCCCACTGAAGCCAACGAGCACGGTGGATTTCGAAGTAATGTCCATCGGAGATACATTCATCCTCTTTAATGTTTCCAGCTGAATTATGTTGACAGAGCTTCCATTATCCACTAATATCCTGCGTACAAAATGGTTAGCAACATATAATGTTATTACGAGAGCATCATGGTGAGGATCCTGCACAGTATCCCTGTCATCACTGTCGAAAGTGGTCACTTTATCAGTTGTAAGGGTAGTCATCCTGGCTGGTTTGTCTCCCCTTTCAGTCTTAGCCTCCTTTGCATGTCTCTTGGCCGCAGAATACGAAGTCCCACAAATGTCGGATCCTCCTGAAATAAAGTTAATTATTTTGGCATCTGCTGGAGGTGAAGCTGCTCGTTCAGGAACCTTCTCAGGATCCTGCCCTTTATTTTTCTTTCTTCCCAGCAAATCCTTCAGATATCCCTTGCTCAATAGGTAGCTTATTTCTTTCCTTAAAGCAATGCAATCCTCAGTCACATGTCCGAAATCTTCATGGAAGGCACACCATTTGGATTTATCCTTCCAATCAGCTCTTTGTTGATTCTTTCGAGGCCACATGGCTTTGTCTCCTAAACCCTGCATAGCATACATTAACTCAGGTATGTTAACAGAAAAGCAGTATTCAGATAATTCAGGATATTCTTCAGGATCCTCGTCTTCAACAACGTTCACTTTCTTGTTGTCATTTCTGCCATATGGCTTAGAGCGATATGGTTTATACGAGGATTCTGATTTCCTGTTGGTTGATTCATAGGTTGAGGTAGAATTCATTCTCTCTTGCATCTTTTTGTCATCTTCTAAGCGAATATATCTCAAGGCCCTGTTACGAGCTTCGTCGAGATTCTTGCAGGGATTCATTACAAGATCCTGATAAAACTGAGAATCCTTTTGTAACCCCATCTTAAAAGCCTGCACAGCTGTTGCAACATCAAGATGTGGGATATCCAAGGATTCCCGACTAAACTTGTTCACACAATCCCTCAAGGATTCCTGAGGCCCTTGAGTTATCCTGTAAAGATCACTGGTTAGTTTCTCAAAACTTCGGCTGCAAGAAAACTGACTATTAAATAAATTAACCAAATGAGCAAATGAAGTAATTGAGTGAGGAGGAACATTTAACAGCCATTTTAAGGCTGATCATGTCAGGGTAGATCCGAAACCCTTGCACAAGCATGCTTCCTTGAGCTCCGGAGGGATAGGGTTAATCTCCATTCTTTCCCTATACTGGGCAATATGCTCTTCAGGATCCGTAGTCCCATCATACAGCTTCATGTTGGGGGTTTGAAATCTCTTTGGGATTTCAGCATCACAGATGGGATATGCAAAGCGGGATCTCCTGTGGCTGTCTTGGGATACTTCCGGAATTGGCTGGACCGCTCCAGGTACACTGGATATCATGTCCTTCAATTTCTGAAGCTCCCTAGTAAATGTTGACGTCATACCTGCATCCTGCAAAGACCTATTATTGTTAGTAGCAAGAGTATTATTATTTGACATGTTACCGGTCTGAGGATTCTGGCCATATCCTGAAGCATATCCTGAGCTCCTCACAGTTGACACCCTGACCGAGGAGGGTATCTCAGGAGTATGATTCTGAGAATGGCTTGGCACGATATTCCCCCGGTTATCTTCAGTGTAAACTGCAGAACTGAAGTTCAAAGCTCTAGGCTGCAAAGGAGTGACAGTTTCTTCAGCAGGTCTACTTGGGCCGGATTTCAAGAGTTGTATCTCTCTCATCAGCATCCGATTAGTTTCCTGCTGCTGCCTCATCTGTTCCTGTACACTACCAAACAAATTCAGAATTTCATCATTAGAAGCCAAAACAGGACCAGATCCCTGGGTACTGGGAGCGGGGATAACATCCCGAGCCACATGACTTTCAGTTCCGTGTGAAGAAGTTTGCATTCATGGAGGAGGAGGTGGAAGCACCGAACCAATTGTTGCAGAGGTTGTAGCAGACATGGTGGAAGAACTCATGTTTGATCTCGAGGCCATTGAAAACAATGTAGCAAAAAGTTTTGATAATAGAAAACCAAGTAATGATTTTACTAAAGTTTTTAGCAAAAATAGCACCACTTGCCCCACGGTGGGCGCCAAATTGTTTTGGTCAAAAATTACCGAAGCAATTAAGTGATCAAATTAGTTAAGTGAGGTAGTGTGCTAGAAATGAGTGTCGAAAAAATGTTAATCAAATTAATTGTAAAAACAGTTTCAGGATACGGCTCAGGATATAGAGCTGTATCTGTGATCAAACAATGAGCAAAAAAGTAAAGGTTGACACGTGATGTACGAGGAAAGCCCTTGATCAATCTAGATCGCTGGCACAAAACCTCGGGAGCTGACAATCGCAGCTGCCTTGTTCTTCTATTACTTCAAATGTCAGGATACAGTGCAGGATGTGATGCGGATCAACTAGGTGTTACAATGTAATCCGAGTACAAGTGTTTGTGTATAGTGTTTGCTAGAAGCTAGAGAGCAAAAGTGTGCGAAAGAGTGTGTGTGTAGAGTTGCGTGCCTTAATCTGATCCGCCCCATCTATTTATAGTAAAGAAATGCAACAAACTACCCTATTAAACCGGGATCCGGCGGATATTCCCCACTTGAACGTTGTAGACCTGGTCTTTCGGTCCAACGTCTCTCAAATAACTGGTTTGCCCGAGTCTCAAGGAGAAGAAGTCCATCTGACCGTTAGTGACCCACAGCTTCTAACCTGCACGTGGTCAATTTAGTTAACGCCAGGATATCGCCCAGGATGTTACCAATATCCCGATCCAGTATCCTAATCACAAGCAAACAGTCAAAAGCAAGATATTAGTCAGGATATATACGCTCAGAAAATGGCCCATAACACTTAGTAGTCAGTTTTCAAGATATTCAACTTTAGCTAGACCCATCATGATACGATGGATGCACAATCCGACTGTAGAATCGACCATGTTGTTTCGTCCAATATTTATTGATTGGTTTGTTATAATTATTGATTATTTGAACATCGATGTTAATGACCTTAGAAATATTTAAACGTGAAACTACAAAAGTTTTGGAAGTCATTGTTGATTTACATTAATTGAAAAATTAAAAGAAAACGTAAACTTTATGCTCATGATAAATACAATAACAGGAAAGTTTGATAAGCATTTTGGAGATAAAAAGAGAAGAAATATATTCTAGTTTATTAAATGCATGTAGGGCTGTAAACGAACCGAACGAACATGAACAAGCCCTTGTTTGTGTTCGTTTGTTAAGGAAATAAACAAGTTTACGAACGGTTTATGAACACTTACCGAACAAGATTTTATGTGTGTGTTTGTTCATTAAGGAAATGAGCTTGTTCACGAGCACAAATAAATTTGGCGAACACGACGAAGGCTAAAGGTGAGTGATGAAGAGAGCAGCGCTGGAACGGAGGTCGACTATATTCATCGATGTGATAATGAGAAAGAAAATGGAACAACGCAGAATCAAGATAGAAATAATGTTTCCTAGTTTAATTGTTAAGTAATAAAATAAATAAAAATAAAAGAATATAAAAAATTTAGATTAAATGTATGAAAGTAAAAAAATCTTTAATTAAAACACCAATAAACCAAAATGAATGAACATAAATGAATGAATATTCAAGAACACGCTCACGAACACCTTATCGAACGTTCACGAACACAATTGAACAAATGAGTCATTTGTTCATGTTCGTTCATTTAACTACTCGAACCAAATTTCTTGTTCATGTTCGCTCGTTTATTAAACGAACGAACGAACGTAAACGAACTTTCCGCCAAACGGTTCACAAACTGTTTACTGAACATTCGGTTCGTTTACAGCCCTAGATGCACCCATGAAAATTAAGATTATCAAGTATGGGTTTGAGAATACATGTAACTTTGGAAAAAGGAGCCTAAGACTACACGGTGTGGAGGGGTTTGAAGGGAGGATATGGAACGACACGTGGCAACCACGTCAGCATGGTGGCATGAAGAAAAAAAACAGGGTGGGAAAGTGGCGTGGAGAAAAAAGCACAGGGTGAGAAAGTGACGTGGAAGAGAATAAAATTAAAAAAATAAATAAACATCAACCAATCAAAACAAATCTAAACTACACCCACTAATCAAGAGCCTCCACTCTACCTCACCAACACATTTGCCCCCACGCCGGTGGAAATCCTCAAGCCCCACCCACAACGCCGCCCTCAATGGCATACACGGGGTGATGTTCCCGGCATGGAATGTTTCCGTCGTGAGGAGCTTTCACGCCCACACCGTATGTTCTACCTAACAAGATATGAAAGAAAAGGGTTAAAGATGTAAGGTTGATTTTGATTTCCTTTTTTTTTTCACGATGAATATGATGTTTGTAGCAATTTATTCCCCGATGAATATGATGTTTTGTAACAAATAATGTAAAATGATATTTTCTAGAATAAAGATAATGTTAAACACGTTTCACATGGTTGAAGATGTAAAGTTGAGTTGGATTTTTTGTTTGATGAATCATGAATATGATGTTTTGTAACATAAATTACAATGATATTTTCCGGAAATCGGAATAAAGATGATTTTAAAACTTAAACCTACTCTCACGGTTGGAACTTTTTTCTTGATGGTCAATGGAATTGGTACTTTTGATTAGTGTTGTCTATATTGTTTAAAGTTTGTCGCTCGTTTGAAGCTCGGTCGGAAAATGCTTAGAAAATGCTAGTTTGATTTTTAGCTCGGTTGTAAACGAGTCAACCACAAGTAAAGGTCCGTCGGCTCAGATCGGCTCGAATTATTTTTTTAGTTTGTCAAAAATACATAAAATTATATATATAGACAAAGTGTAAAATAAGAATATTGGATTTTAATAATCTCAACTATTCGTCGTTGGCCGCCAACAGTCCCATTTCAAAAATAATCACTCACAGTCCCAACTATTAACATATTGGCCCCCAATGGACCCTGACTAACAGAACCCTAACGCCGTTAGTCTTTAGTCGTCGGAAAAACGTTTTTGGCCAGAAAAAAGGTTCCTAAAGGTTTGATATAAGGTTAAACGTTTTTTGGCCAGAAAACGTTTTGGACACGAGCAAAAGTCCGTTCGGCTCGTGAACGACCCTATTTTTATCATTATAACGTTAAAGTTTTGTTAATTTTTATCCTTTATCGTTTTATTATATCTATTGAAACGTTAAAGTTTTGTTATTTTTGATCCTTTATCGTTTTGTTATATCTTTTTGAAACACTTAAAGAAAAAATTTGATAAAGGTTTTGATGATGGATGAGTCAAATTCTCAATAATGGAGAGTAACGTTTTTAATGGATTGTTAAGTGTCTTAAACCAATATTGAAATTGTTTAGTATTTTTTCTATAGAATATTGGTCTTTTATCAAATACTAAAATTGTTTAGTATTTTTTTATTGGTTGTTAGTCTTTTAAACGAATATATTGAAATTATTGAGCATTTTTTTATGGATTGATATTCTTTTGAACGAATATTGAAATATTATTTAGTCTTTTACCGATTGTTGGTTAATTAAATTTTAAACAAAATTTATAATCATAAATAGGGTGGAGATACAATAGGAAGTTTATTTGGCTAGGAAGGCTAGGAAGTGATATTGACCATCCATTAAGTTAATCAAGGGCTAAGATTAAATCAGGGAAATTGAAAAGAAGAAAAGAGGCGCGTGAGTTTGTTCAAGGGCATTCTAGTCAATCCAAGCCAATAGTTTATCTCTCCTCCAATTCCCCCCATTTTTTAAACGTTAATAACTCTTTCATACGACATTATTTTTTTATAAAAATTGCACCAAAAAAACGAGCGTTTTTTTATCTTTAAAACGAGTATACTATTGCTATATTTAAAAAAAAAAAAATTTAAACCCAGTTGTGTAAAACGCAATAGAAAAACTACCAGTTACGTAAAACGCAATGAAAAAAAAAACCTAAAAAATGACATTTTTCTAAAACGCAATGCACCAAAAACACAAAGAAATGACTTATGTGTAAAACGCAATGGCCAGAAAACACAAAGAAATGTCTTATTTCTAAAACACAATGGACTGAAAACACATAAAAAAGTGTTTTACCTAAAACGCAATGCACAAAAACACAAAGAAATGTCTTATTTGTAAAACGCAATGGCCAGAAAACACAAAGAATTTTTTTTTTTTTGTAAAACGCAATGGCCAGAAAACACATAAAAATGTCTCATTTCTAAAACGCAATGACCTAAAAAAACAAAAGAAAGTGTTCTCTGTAAAAACGCAATGGACTGAAAACACCTAAAAATGTGTTTTACCTAAAACGCAATGACTAAAAACACTTCAAAAATGTGTTTTACCTAAAACGCAATGACTAAAGATACTTAAAAATGTGTTTTTTCTAAAACGCAATAGCCAGAAAACACATAAAACTCTCTTATTTCTAAAACGCAATGGACACATAAAACTGTTTGTAAACTGTTTGTGAATTGTCTGTGAACTGTCTGAAATCAACCCCAGCCAGGGGCTCTGCCCCTTGGACCCCGCCAGGGGCTGCCGCCCCTGGGACCCCGCTACCAGGGGCTGCCGCCCCCGGACCCCCGCCAAGATCGTAAAACGCAATGACTAAATAAAAACCCAGATCGTGAAAATGAAATTAAAGAATTTCTTACATGGATCGATGCCGGTTTCTTCATCAATTGACGAAATTTGAATGATAGAAACACTTATCAACGCTTGAATCGAACGAATCGAGTGATTATCTCCAAAATCACCGGAAAAAACGAGATTTTTTAATGAATTTAAACTGGGTTTTCTTCAAAAAAAGCTGAAGAACACGTTGATCGGGTGTTTGAATCATTGATTGGTGATGAAAATCGCACTATAATGTAGTGATTATTGAGATAGAAAGTGAAGAAATGGTTGAAGATGGTGGGTTTTGAAGTTACTGGGTTTTGAAAAGGAAGAAGAAATGGTTGGATTGACTAAAATACCCCTTTTCTTTATTTTAAGTGTTGCCACATGTCCTAATCCTATTGCTTCCTAGACTTCCTAGCCAAAATAAACTTCCTATTTGATCTTTACCCATCATAAATAATCAAGCCAAAATTATAGTTTTAAATATTGAAATCACAAATTGTAGACAACCTAAAACTTAAATTAGTTAATAGCTCAAAATTGAATCTGGCCTGTAATCCGGTTCACCAAAAATTTGCAACCCACACACTAAATCCTGTCGGACTAAACTGGCATCCGCCCCACCACCCAACTCGAGCCGAAACCAGACCATCAACCCGTTTCGGTTAGTTCCCGGTTTGAGTTATGGCGTTTTTTTGATTGTTGACTTGGTCGCTCCGATTATATCGTATTTTTATAAATAAAAAATAATAAGAAGAAGAAACTCAAGTAATAGAATTGTCGGTTAGACTAATCAAACTTTTTGGATGGAGTCCCATCTAAGTACATAAATGCTACTTTCCCTTCATCTTTATGTATTTTCCACACGAAGGAACCTTGATGAATTCCTGTTATGAGTCCATTCTACGCCAACCAAACCTATGACACATCACCAAGCAACCCACACTTCAACTTTATCAAACATTATTCTTTATTATTAGACTTGATTTGATTACAATAGTTAAGGTAGGGTCTGGGGAGAATAAGATGTAGACAGTGTTATCTCTACTTCATAGAAATAGAGACGATGCTTCCAGTGAAACCCTCGACTCGGTAGTAGTTTTGCATCAAGTCTTGGACATAAGACACATAACACTCAACAATCGGGACAAAGGGCGATTAGTGCATGTACCATTTTGTCTTTCGGCTATCAACGTCACCACTTGATGCATGATTAACTGCCTATAACTTTTAACGTTATTTTCACGAAATTAGTAAAATAACGTAAAAATTAGTGCACTTTCACTTTTGTCCCCCGAGAGCACACATATATATACATTATATATCCACACCCCAAGCTCGGCGTCTTTATTATTAAAAATAACAAAAAAAAATTGCATTTAAAAGTAATTTCTTATTTTTACGAAATCTAGTTTTAAAGCAAGGATATTTTGATTTGGGGTATTTGTTTTTCTTAACAACAATAACAATGGTATTTTGTTCAATTTTAGAAGGTTAATGGCAAAACTTTAACAACGTTAGTCTAAGCGAGACGAAAGTGAGAATGGTATTTCAGTCAATTTTAGAAGGTTAACAACAAACTTTAACAGCGTTAGTCTAAGAGGGACAAAAGTAAGAATTTAACCAACCAAAGAGACGAAAATCATAAGTAACTCTTATTATTTAATTCATATAATCTAAACAAATTACAAGTGTGTAGTTGTTGTTGAGGTATTACATCCAATTACAAGTGCATTGTTGTTAAGGTATTACATCCATGATTTGTAATTAAATAAAGTCAATTAATATATTAATGGATTATTGATTTAACATTTAAACTTGCATTGGATTAGTTAGCTTTTAGTTGGTGGCCCATGCACTCATCAACTACACCAAACCCCTTCCATATCAACACCAATCTTGTTCACCCATCTTCACCGGAATCACCATCGCCGGAGACTCTACAATTCCGATGGAATCCACCATCAAAATCATTAGAAATTCAATCCATATATTCCTCAAACAATACAATTTCTTCACTTTAACAGCCATTTTAGCCATCCCATTCTCTACTTCAATCCTCATCTCCACTTCTCTTATTCCTGACTTCCTCTCATTCCATTCCCATCTCCAGTCGCTTTTCGACGCGGCCGGATTCCCTCCGGAATCGGAATTCTATTCCATTCTCACCCTCAAACTCTCCCAAACCATCTCTTGTTCTATTCTAGTCCTACCCTTTTCCCTCTCTTTCCTCCTCATAGCAAAAGGAATTGTAATCCATTCCCTTTCCAATCGTAAACCGCCACCTTCGCTCACCGGAATCTTGAATTCCATCCTCCAAACACAAATTTGCAACACTTTGATAATCATCTCAGCAAATGCCACATGCTTTTGGGCTCTTTTCATTGCTTTCAACACCTTGCAAAACCTCCATATCCCCTCACTATTCCTCACCATAACCGGTGGAATCGCGTATTCCATCGTTGTAGCAAATGCATTGATCATATGCAATTTAGCACTAATCCTGTCTGGAATGGAACTAAGTGGTGGCTTCATTTCCATTCTCAAAGCTTGTGTGTTGATCAAAGGAAGAACCGCAATCGCGCTGTCGTTATCGCTTCCTGTAAACATGGCGTTGGCCGGAATCGAATTCCTATTCCAGTTCCGGATCATCAAGGCTTATTCCAATTCCGGGATGAATAAACTCACATCAACCATGGTATTAGAGGGATTATTTATAGCTTATTTGTACTCCATTCTCATCATAATTGATGCCATAATTGGGTGTGTGTTCTTTAAAAGCTGCAAAATTGCTTATGAACATAATATTGTTGATCAAGAAGCAGGCAGAATTATAGAAGAAGAAGAAGATGTTGCATTGGTAAAGTGTTAGGCAAAAGATATTTTTTTTAATTATATTTTTTTTTCTTTTTAATATAACTTTTCTTTTGTGTGATTGGGGATTTTTTATTTTATTTTCTTGGATTGAAATCATAGGGTGAGAATGAGTTGATAAACTCACCTCTGGATTAAATTCATGTAGTGTGATAGTTACAAAACTGAATATAGAAGAATGTATAACTTTATTTGTATCTAATACAAAGTGTGTTATAACATGATATATCAAATTAAGTATATATTATAATGATTGTTTACTTCTTTTTTTAATGTTTTGTCTGTTTATTTGGTAACAAGTAGATTATGTACACACCCTTTAGAAATATGATATTATGATGTAGAAAAGCACAATTTTTTTAAGCTTATAACATTCCAATTTTACTATTTTTGTAGAATATTCATAGATGGTATTGGACCTAAACATATCTTATAATCACCTAGTTAAAATGACAGTCAAGATATTTGTTTTTAGAGTAAATTACTTTTTTATTTCTTTTGTTTTAGTGGTTTTAACCATTTGAGTACAAAATCAAAATGTTTAACGTACTGAGTCCCTAGACGCTTTTTTTTATAACCATTTGAGTCATTTTGAGTCCAAATTTTAACCTTTTGAGTCTAATTTTTTTTAACAAATTGGACTCAAACCGTTATAAAATGAACAAAATTGGACTCAAAACGTTATAAAATAAATGGCTAGGGACTCAGGTCGTTAAACTTTTTGATTTTGGACTCAAGTGATTAAAACCACTAAAACACATGGACTCGAAAAGTAATTTACTCTTGTTTTTAAATTAGGCAAGCCAAACACACAACATTTTTAAAATGTTGAATGATCAAGCACATCCCAACAACGATTACAAAACTCAAAGGTACATTAAATGGGCGTACAATAACAATATATTAACAATTTATGCGAAACATGTTTAAAACTCCCCTATGGTATCGTACGACAACCAAACATGTTGATTTTTGATTTATAATGAATCATCTCCCTTTTACGATGAACATAAAGCACACCCGCTAGATACTTCGGTGACGCCTAAATTTCCATTTTTCTTATACTTTAGAATCTCTAATGTTAAGCAAAATGTTTAAGTGTGTACGTACTATTACATTTTGCATATTACTCACCTCTAAGTCATTTTTTTTTTTCTTTTACAATTTTCACAAGTTCAAACATTCCACTTGTTTACTTCCTCTGACTTCGTATTCACATGCAACATGTATAAAAAGGTATATACTACCATTTATGTAGAACTTGAGCACACAATCCCTACCGGAAAAAAATGGCATTCTATATTTTTGAATTTATCATCCCAAATTAATTTATTACCTAGATATATTATATCCCAAAGCAAAACCACTTAGACTAGTGGGTACGGGGAAACTCATCCCCATGAGAATTGTCCGCCACGTAGGCGCCACATCACTATCCCATGGAGGATGGGTCTCCTTCACTTTTGAGGGGGGTGGAGGATGGGGCTACCCCACCTAAATATTATATAATTTTCTTAGTTTTTTTTATTAACTTAATAAAAACTTTATAAAAATTAAACAATACAACCTAAAACAACATAAATAAATTCATTTCATAACATAAAAAAATTACATTTCCTAAAAAAAAAAATACATTTCCGAAAAATTAAAAAAAATTACTTTTCCTAAAAATTAAAAAAAACCTACGACGTCCATTTTTTCTTCACATCTTCTTTCATCCTCCGATACACCTCTCGTTCATCCTCCGGAACCGAGTCGAGATCCAACCGCATAATCCTAAAATCCTCCGCTCGAGCATAGTCGGCCGACACGGTTTTCTTGTGACTACACTTTTCGGCCGCGAACTCTTTGAACGAACAAAATTCGTTTATCAACTCGTCCAGTTTCGAATACGCCTTTGAGCCGCCCCCTCCACCCGAGCCGCCCCCTCCACTCGAGCCGGCCCCTTTGCGCTTTCCGGCCGCCTCTTTTTTTGCTTTGTCTCTTCCGGTTGGACGTTCGGACTCGTGAACGGGCAACACTTCCTCGTCATGTATCGGGTCGTCGTTTATGTCGATTTGACAACGAGCGGTGGAGCCTCCCGCACTATAACTTCTTGACTCGGAAGTTTTAGTCCGTTTGGCGGTTGCGACCTCATTTGGAACCGGCTTCCATTTTGGTTCTTTCTTTAAAATGTTCCATGCTCGGAGGTGCGGGAAAGGCGCCGGATTTTTTGAATCCCATTTAGCCATCGCAAGGTTAAGAATGTACTCGTCGTTGCTCCCACTAGGAGGACAAGCGTAAATTGCGTTATAATACCCACAAAATTCATTGACGGTCTTGTTCATTTTCCGCCACTTGCCCGATACGGAATCGATATCACGAATCGGGCCTTGCCCCATAAGCTCGTTAAATCTATCCGTTGTCGCCTTCCAAAAACTAGTACCCGTTTGATTGTTCCCTAAATTTAAAAAAAATGCATTAGTAAAAGTAAAAAATAAATCTTTTTAAATTTAAATAAAAAAAAATTAACTTTGGTTCATACCGACAATCGGGCAAGTTGAGGACCTAACATACGCGATTGCTAGCGCCTTCTCTTCTACTTTTGTCCACTGTTGCCTCTTTTTTGCTCTCAAACCGCTTTTTTTTACGGTGTCGGGTTCGGTTTCAACCGCCTTCCCCTTCCCTCTGTTTTTTTTTGCGCTTGAGTTCTTTAGGTGGCGATTCGGGGACGACTTCTTCATCATCATCATCAAGTTGAACCGGGGGTTGCGGTTGGGATTGTTCAAGTTGAACCGAGTTGCGTTGCATGAATTGTTGGAGTGCTTGGAATTGTTGGAGTGCTTGGAATTGGAACATTTGTGAGAAGGCGTTGGGTGATTATTGGTAACCCGAAAACGTAAATTGTGGAGACCCCCACGAAGAATCCATAGTCGGAGTGTAAGCGGGACTCGAAAAAAAGTTAGGTTGGTTCGGGTTGTGATTGTTCGGGTTGAGATTGTTCGGGTTAGGGTTGTTTAGGTTGAATGGATTCATGATTGTATAAAAAAAGGAAGTGTTTTTTATAAAAATGGATGAGGATGGGAGAAGAATGGGAGAAATATTGGTGAAATGGTATAAAAAATGGATGAAAAAAGGGTTTATATTTAAAGTGGAAAAGTTTTTTTTTAATAAATATAGCCGTTACCAACGGCTAAAAGTTTGAAAATGAGGCCCGTGATTAACGTCTTCGTGCAGCTGGTTATCACAAGCCGGGCCAAGGGGGCGGTGTGGGGGACCGGCGTCGGGCTTCGCCAGGCCTAAGCCGACCCCATACCCCTTGGTCTTAGGAGTTTAGTAATTCCCAACTCATTTCCCATTGAAGTTTTTAACTTATCAATCTATTTCATCACGTGGCTATATATTTTACTAAAAATAAATAAAAATTAAAAAAAAGGGGAAATAGCCAAAATAGCCAAGACTTGGTCAAAGTTTTAAAAATAGCCAATTCAAACGGCTCTGTAAGACGTTTCCTCAAACCTGAAACGTCTCAACCAACAACCAATCCATGAAAGCCACGTGTCCACAGAAAAGAAACGTGCACATGATGATGACAGTCTTGGGAAATACCATTTAACTTTTCCCCCTCTCTTTCTCTTGTCAGATCCCAAACGTCTCGTCAGTTCCCAAACGTCTCAGGTGAAAAAATTCCATTTAATTTTTACCAACACTTCCATGGAAAAATTCCAACAAATAATTCCCAACATTCAATAAACAAACCCAAATCCCCAAATCAAATCAAAATCTCACAGTTCAATTCAAAAACAAAATCTTTAATCGCCCATTAGGGTTTCTCATCAGCAAATTGAAAGTTCAAAGTTCCAAACTTTCCCCCAATTCAAGAAACCAAAATCTTTGAAACACATACACCCCACATTACCAAACCCAGTTCCTCAAACACCCTGTCACGGTGGACCGGCAATAGTGGGGACGGTGTCGCCGCCGTGGGAGGCAACGACGGTGAGCCCCGGCGGTGAACGAACGAGAGAGGGAGAGAGAGGCAAGAGAGATAGAACGACGAGGGAGAGAAGGAGGGCCGACGCCCCTCGCCGGCGACGACTCCGGCAGCCGTAACCCGAGTTTCAATCTGGTAAACACACATCCACTCATCTCTATTTCAGATCGGCAGATCTATTAGTTTTTTGTTAAAATTTCTTTTTTTCTTTTGTTTTCCGGTGATAATCGATGATGATGATGATGATGAATCGACGTGATGAAGATGATGAATCGGTGATGATGATGTTGAAGGTGTTGACGGCAAAAAACTGGGTTGTAGAGAGAGAAAGAGAGTGGGGGTGGGGTTGTAGAGAGAGAAAGGGAAGGGGTGGGTGGAAACGTCTTAAGAGGGGATGACTGACAAGAGAAAGAGAGAGAGAGAGGTAAAAGTTAAATGGTATTTCTCAAGACTGTCATCATCATGTGCACGTTTCTTTTGTGTGGACACGTGGCTTTCATGGATTGGTTGCTGGTTGAGACGTTTCAGGTTTGAGGAAACATCTTATAGAGCCGTTTGAATTGGCTATTTTTGAAACTTTGACCAAGTCTTGGCTATTTCCCCTTAAAAAAAAACTAACCTAGGCTTTTCTACCATGTAATAATTAACATGTTATCACAACAATCAAAATGACTTTTATAACCTTCCTCGACGAATTTCAGTTTCATACTTCATTAATTTATAATAATATACAATATAAGTTACTTGTTCTTCATGTAAGTTGTAACATATTTTTAAAATACAGTTTAAATGTTCTTTTTATTTTCTCTTCTCTAATTGTTTTTATTGTTTAATTGTGAGTTTGGTGTTTTGGGCTCCCTTCATGTCTCGGACTTGTTTGTTGTTGGGCTTGTGCTTTTGGGCTTGTAGCCGTTTGAAGGCCTGCTGCGCTTTAGGGTTCCTGCCCTCTATAAAGGGCAGAAGGTTCCAGAGCTGACACACTTGACCTCCTTGTTCTCTCCTTTACTTCTCTTTGGCTTCTTGTCTGGTTCCCTGATCCTCACACGTACATTCGTGAGTTTATGTTTTTGTATCGTAAAGATTATCCGGTTGGAGATCATTTGATTCATTAGTAAATCTGTGATGACTGAAAATATAAAGCTCTGGCATTCTAGACTAGGTCATCCTGCTGAACAAGTGTTAAATTGTAATACCCTTAAATTTCTACTTGAATTTAGTAATAATTCATAAGATTTTATACAAAAGATGTCTAAATTAAAACCATAGTTTCAAGAACCAAGTTCTAAGGTAACAAACATTAGTTATCTACCGACTAATTAAAACATCCATAAGTTGTTTAACAAACGGTTTACATCATAACATTGTTTAGAAGAGTTAATTTATGCGGAAGCTTCAAAAGTTTGTGTTCGGTTCTTCAAAAGCTTGCTTGACCGTCATCCGTAATCCTTGAATACCTAGAAACTGAAATGTTTACATTAAACATTAGTATTAGAGTTCATGGAATTATGGTTTAATCGAAACTACATTAGAAACGAATTCGATTTGCTATGATATACAAAACTTAGCCAACATTTCCAGACTCTACCGTAACTTACGGTATCTACCGTAAGTTACAGTAGTCATTTTATCATTCTGGTCCACCGTAACACAGGGGTAAACCACCGTAAGCATTTGAGCTCTACCGTAAATTACGGTGGATACCGTAATTTATGGTAGCCACTGCAAATCCATGTTTTGTTTGGTTTGGTTATTTTGCCCAAACCCAATTCTATGATTTCTCATTCAAACCACCAACACACTGATTTCTAATATCTAATATGTCTTTTATGAACAATAACAAAGACCAAGTAATCATACTACAATGCATTAACCACGCATCATTTGATAATTTGACCCGTTTGGCTCATCTATGGAATCTTCCATTTGTGATGACTACCAATGCGATTCAACCAATTTTTTTACCTATTGTTCAATATAGCGAGCATTATCGCTTTAATTCAACTTGACTTCTATTTTACAATTCGACTACACATATACTAGTTGTCAAATTACCCAATGTAACAAGTTAAGTTACATACCTTCAAAGTAGGCCCTTCAAACGTGATTCGCCACCCGCTTGACGCTCCTGCGTCCTTTCCTATAGAGTTCATTTATGACATGTTTAGAACTCTCTTTAAATCATACTTCGCATAATACGCTGAAACATCATAATTATGCTTTTCAACTTTGAATTTCAGTTTTAAGCCTTCTTTGAGGCATTTTCACAAACACCTTAAAGGCAGATTTTTACATGATTAAATATCAAGTCTCTAGCTTATCACTTAGCCCTAATTTTACATCAATCAACCATTTTACAAGATTATTAGCTTCTATGATTCTGAAATCACTTCACAATTGCCAAATTACACTAGAACAACACAAATTTCCTAGTGTTTATTAAAATCTACATAACCCACTAATCACCTACAATGGTGTTCATGGATTTTACTAAAATTTCACATGATTTCAACTTGTATTGGTCTAGGGTTTGTCCCTAGACACTGTATTGTTCCTAATTCATCATAAAACTAACATGCAACCATAAATTTCAGATAATCCCAATTTCATGAGAATTTTGAGTTGAGAGTTTTCATCAAATTTTACATACCTTGTAATCCTCTTGCGATGAGGATCAATAATCTATGCTTTAATTTCGATTTCAGCTTGGAATGAGCCTTCAATTTGAGAGTTTAGTGATGTTTAGGGTTTTGAGAGTGGGGAAATCGCCCCTGGCTTCTTCTATACGACCAGACATCCCAAAATGGGGTGTTTGGTTTTGTTTTTATTAAAAATAATAATGTAGTTTCAATCTTTACAACTTAGGCCCCTCCACTTTTGTTCAATATATAATTTGGTTATGTTAACCCTATTTCAAGTTATTTCTAGACTTGTAGTTAACTAGGTTTTAATTTCCTAGTTAAATAATATTCTTGTTTATTTAAAGTTTATAATTAAAATTATAAAGTTTCATATTTCCGGGGTGTTACAAGTCCACCCCCCTTAAAAGGGTTTCGTCCCCGAAACCATAGTACGTACCAAATAATGTAGGGTGGAGACGTCGCATCTCCTCTTCGGACTCCCACGTAGTGTCCGAACATTTCCTATGCTCCCATTTGACCTTGATTTGCTTAATTACTTTGTTCCTCAAACTCTTCTCTTTAGGATCTAAAATCGCAATTGGTTTTACTGCATAGTTTAGGCTGTTATCCACCTCGATATCATCGTAGTGGATACAAGCAGTTTCGTCCGCTAAACATTTTCGGAGATGTGACACGTGGAATGTGCTATGAACCCCACTCAACTCCTCGGGTAATTCGAGGCGATATGCTACTTTACCAACCCGCTCGGTGATTCTGAATGGCCCAATAAATCTTGGGCTCAACTTTCCTCTTTTTCTGAACCGTATTACTCCTTTCCACGGCGATACTTTCAGCATAACTTTATTGCCCACTTGAAATTCGATCGGTCTGTTTCGTTTATCCGCATACGACTTTTGTCGATCCTGAGCCGCTTTTAGGTGAGCTCGGACCATGTCGATTTTCTCATTCGTAGTTCAGATTATATCAGTAGGTGCTAGTCCTCGTGGACCCACTTCTCCCCAACATACCGGAGTTCGACACTTTCTACCATATAACATTTCATACGGGGCCATCTTAATGCTCGCGTGATACCTATTGTTATATGAAAATTCGACCAAGGGTAGAGAGACATCCCAACTACCCCCGAAGTCGATAATACAAGCCCGCAGCATATCTCCCAACGTTTGTATTGTCCTTTCACTCTGCCCATCCGTTTGTGGATGGTAAGCAGTGCTAATGAACAGTTTGGTTCCCATTTGTTCTTGAAATTCACGCCAAAATTTCGAAGTAAACCGAGTATCTCTGTCTGACACAATGGATATCGGTACCCCATGTCGTGCTATGATTTCATTGGTGTACACCTCCGACATCTTCTCGGATGTATAAGTCTCACGAATCGGAATGAAGTGAGCGCTTTTCGTCAATCTATCCACGACTACCCATATAGCATCAAACCCACGGTTGGTTTTGGGCAATTTGGTCAACAAATCCATGGTGATTTGTTCCCATTTCCAAACTGGGATGTCCAATGGTTGCAATTTACCATATGGCTTCTGGTGCTCCGCTTTGACTTGCAAACAGGTCAAACACTTCTCCACATATTTCACAATATCCCTTTTCATCCCGAGCCACCAATAGTTTTGTTTTAAATCATTATACATCTTGGTCGCTCCCGGATGGATGGAATAACGAGACTTGTGAGCTTCATCTAGTAGAAGCTTTTTAACTCCACATGTGTTAGGAGCCCAAATTCTACTGAAACGTGTTTTCAAACCGTGTTTGCCTACTTCGAGATCTTTAACTTGACCAACGATCCTTTCCTTCTTCCAGTTTTCCGTCTTTACTGCTTCATCTTGTGCTCCTCGGATTCGTTCAAGTAAGCCCGAAGTCACAAAGAGCTGCAACGATCGTACTCGTATCAGGGCATAGTCTGCCTTTCGGCTCAACGCATCGGCCACCACATTGGCTTTCCCGGGGTGGTAATGTATTTCACAATCAAAATCTTTGACCGTTTCTAGCCATCGCCTTTGTCGCATATTTAACTCCTTCTGATCGAAGAAGTATTTCAAGCTTTTGTGATCGGTGAATATGGTGCACTTTACCCCATATAAGTAGTGCCTCCATATTTTTAATGCAAATATCACCGCAGCCAACTCGAGATCGTGTGTGGGATATTTCTTCTCGTGTATCTTCAATTGCCTAGAGGCATTAGCTATAACTTTGCCCCGTTGCATCAAAACGCATCCGAGCCCCGATAGTGAAGCATCCGAATAAACCACCATGTCTTCGACTCCGTCCGGCAATGTCAGTACCAGAGCTTGAGTTAACTTCTCTTTTAGTGTTTGAAACGCTCTTTCTTGATCTACACCCCAAATGAACTTTTCTTCCTTCCGGGTTAGTTTTGTTAGCGGTGACGCAATCTTGGAGAAATCTTGAATGAATCTCCTATAGTATCCCGCAAGCCCCAAAAAGCTTCTAACTTCCGAAGGGTTCTTCGGAGGATTCCATTTTGACACGGCCTCGATCTTTGACGGATCCACCAATACTCCGTCGGCACTTATGATGTGGCCAAGAAATTGTACCTCTCGTAACCAAAAGGCACACTTAGAGAATTTCGCATACAACCTTTCTCGTCTAAGCGTCTCTAACACCTCTTGTAAGTGGTGTGCATGTTCAGCTTCGCTGTTCGAATACACCAAAATATCATCGATAAACACGATGACTGACTTATCCAACATTGGCTTGCAAACCCGGTTCATGAGGTCCATGAAAGCCGCGGGTGCATTTGTTAGCCCGAATGACATGACGAGGAATTCGTAATGTCCGTATCTCGTGCGGAAAGCCGTCTTCGGCACATCTTCCTCCTTGACCTTTAGTTGGTGATACCCCGATCTAAGGTCAATTTTTGAAAACCAGTTCGCACCTTGTAATTGGTCAAATAAATCATCTATACTCGGAAGCGGGTATCAGTTCTTTACCGTGAGTTTGTTTAACTCCCGGTAATCGATACACATGCGCATGCTTCCGTCCTTCTTTTTCACGAACAGTACCGGTGCGCCCCAAGGAGACACACTCGGCCTTATGAATCCTTTGTCAAGCAAGTCTTGAATTTGGGACATCAACTCTTGTAATTCCGACGGTGCGAGTCGGTACGGTGCTTTTGCTACGGGTTTTGCGCCCGGAATCAATTCGATCCCGAACTCTACTTCCCGTTTAGGCGGTATCCCCGGTAAATCCTCCAGAAACACATCTTCATAGTCTCGTACTACCGGTACGTCTTCAATCTTCCGTGATCCTTTCTCGGGCTCATTCGTGTATATCATGAATGCCTTGCATCCTCGCTTCATAAGCTTGTGAGCTTTCATCATTGAGCATACTATAGGGTTGCCTCCTTTTTCGCCATGGATAGTGACGTGTTTCCCGCTTGGAGATATTAGCTTTATCTCCTTACGAAAACACACAACCTTCGCATGGTGCTGAGATAGCCAATCCATCCCAACGACTACTTGAAATTCCCCCATTGACATCGGGATTAGGTCTATCAAGTATTCCTCATCGTCTATGTTTAATTTGCAGCCTCGACAAACATCACAAACTATAAAACTTTTGTTGTCCTCTATCTCAACTTCTAAGGGCACAGATAATTTTGTCAATACAAATGAAGGATGTCGAATAAATCCATGCGAAATGAAGGATTTATTCACACCCGTATCAAACAATACACGTGCTGGAATTGAGTTAATTGTGAATATATCTGAGACTACATCGGGTCTGTTTTTGCTTCAGCCGCGGTAAGTTGGAAGGACCTAGCCTTCGCTTTGGGAGCTTCTGCTGGAGACTCTTTTGTGTCTCTCTTTCCAACCAACTCGGGGCATTCAGACTTTTTGTGGTCGGGTTGATAACACTTGTAACAAACGGAAACTTTTCCGGGACATAGCGATGCAGTGTGCCCCGTCTTCCCACATATCGGACACGGCTTGTCTTTGAAGCGGCACTCACCTTTGTGCCCCTTTCCACATACTTTGCAACTTGGCGACCCGCCTTTAGCCTCCACTTTCTTCCCCGATTCAGCAGTTCTAGCTTTCTTTGTAGGGCTTGGATTCACATCCTGTGCCCTTCGCTCACCCCTTTCAACTTGTTTCTTTAACTCGATTTCCCGCTCCCGAGCGGTGTTGATGATTTCTGTGAGAGTTTCATATTTTGAGGGAGTCATAAACTCTCGGTATTCAGCACTCAGCATGTTGTAATAGTAGTATATCTTCTGCTCTTCAGTGGTGACTAACTCGTCACAAAATCTCAGCTTATCCATGAAGATGCCCGTGATCTTATCAATTGATTCTCCCTTTTGTCTTAACTGGATAAATTCCTCTTTGATCCTGTTGATAACTGCTTTGGGACTATGGTGTTTAAGGAACGGCACCTTAAACTCATCCCAAGTCATGACCCTTGCCGCTTCGGCTCCCATTTCCTTCTTTTTGTTGTCCCACCAATCCTTGGCTTGATTTCTCAATTGACCCATTCCGTAAGCAACAAAGTCACCTACGTTACAGTGGGTTCGTTCAAACACTCCTTCAACGTCACTTATCCATCTTTGGCAGATTATCGGGTCAACTTCCCCGTTATAGATTGGCGGTTTGCACGCCATAAATTCTTTATATGAGCACCCTTTACGTTCTCCCGTTTTATCTTTCATAAGGTTGACACTATCCTCCAACCTTTTAACTCGCTCTTCAATAAGCGACAACATCGTGCTTTGAATTTTGTCTATAAACCCAGATAGACTACCTTCAATTGCCTTCCCTACTTCTTCGGCAATTATCTCTTTCATTTGTTCGATGCTTATTTGCACCGGATTATCATCGTTTCCATCAAACATCTTGAAACTGAAATGTTTACATTTAAATGTTAAACATTTCATTTATAGCATTGCTTAATTTGTTTCGGTTTAGCCAAGTTCCTAACTTGCTTTAACCGTTCACAATTAATGCACTTTCCGGGTTTGAGTGTGTTAACACGCTCTTCCCATGCATCTCAATTCATTTCTCATTTCTTACATAAGACATAATTTATTAACATAATAAGTTAATTCTTACCTGACGATTGATCAAGCTTGAACCGAACACTTGTTGACAACCTTAAGCTCTGATACCAACTTGTAACACCCTTAAATTTCTACTTGAATTTAGTAATAATTCATAAGATTTTATACAAAAGATGTCTAAATTAAAACCATAGTTTCAAGAACCAAGTTCTAAGGTAACAAACATTAGTTATCTACTGATGTGCGATAAAGTGTCGTATATATTAGGTGTATATTTTAAGCCCTTTTTAACACTTATTTTAGCCAAGTTTTAAATTTATAAAACACGATATTTCACTAACACTAGGTGGACAAGTCCAACCCTTTCCCGGGCTCTTGTTAAAGAAGGTATATGCCGAATCGCTCAGGTCTATGTATGCACCGAACGAAGTCGATGGAGAGTCCTTCACGGCACAATCGACACAGGGACGACTATCGTCCAAGTCTTTGCTAGGTACGAAGGTATTTTTGGGAGCAACGAGGTTGTCGGAATGCGGTTCCAACATTTCTTCATGGGTATCGTCTTGGGGTGGATCAATAAAATCCTTCCCAAGCTCTTCTATCCATTTCAGAATTAGCTCTTCTAGTTGAAATAACTCGCTAAGGAGCATTTCCCCTAGAATATCTGGCTGGGCGCATTCGAGGGAGAAATAGTGCTTATTTTTACTTTCGCCCCTCTTAAGGTTGTGAGAAGATGGTGGGTCCATGTAGTGGGGCCTATAATTTAGGAAGTAGCATTTTACTTCTTCATGTTCGCCACCACATAATTGACACCACGTACCATAAGAGTGCCGAAAGTAAAAATAATTACTATCACTCATGTTTATGTCAGAAATTACCAACCGTCGGGATCTAACGGTTCTGTTTTCAGTAACTGAAACTTGGGCACGGGGGCGTGTTGAGTGGGCACGGCCCCGTGTTCAGCTTACTGTCTGATGTAAAACAGGATTGCCAGTTCCAATGATTGAGCACGGGGGCGTGTTCAGCGGGCACGGCCCGTGCTGAGCTCTGCAGAAGCTGAAAAACTAAGAAAATCCTAAAAAAATAAAAAGAAAAATAAAGGATGATTAGGCCGTTGATTCCTAACTTTCTTAAAATCCTTGTATCCCCGGCAACGGCGCCAAAAACTTGATGTGCGATAAAGTGTCGTATATATTAGGTGTATATTTTAAGCCCTTTTTAACACTTATTTTAGCCAAGTTTTAAATTTATAAAACACGATATTTCACTAACACTAAACACACATATGGGCAAGTGCACCCATCGTTGAGTGTAGTATAGCGTTGGTAAGATACCGAGGTCGTCCAAGGACACAAGAGCTTTTAGTACCGGTTTATCCTCAACGTCTAACCAAAATAAAAGTTTAGAAAAATGTTTTAAACTAAGAAAAATAAAACTAACTAAAATGCTGAAAATAAAAATAAAAGAAAAACAGATAGACAAGATGAATCACTTGGTTCCGACTCGTATCTAGTATAACCTTTGATTATTTCCGCACTTTTGCACATAATTAAGAGATTATCTTAGTTATTGTAGTAGGCCCCTCTTTTGAAGGCGACGTTACCCTCACCCCAGTAGTTTGAGTCAGCAGGGATACAATCCTAAAAGGGTGGATTATTGGAAGATAATGAATTAAGTTATTAATGCAGTATTGTGGTAGGCCCCGCTTTTGGCGGTGACGTTACCCTCGGCTAAGTAGTCTGAGTCAGCAGGGATACAGTCCTAAATAGCCGGGTTATAGTATTAATAGTAGTTAACTTATGAGGGGATCAAAGAGTTTGGACCCCCGCCATCCAATACCGTGAAGTATTGAAGGAGGTCCTACTAAATTTGACCCAGGTCCATTGCAGGACCTCTAAACGCTGAACAATGGCAAGACCTTTACCAAACCGTTCCCTTAACCCCCTACCAGGTAGCCAACATATCTCCATATAGACCGTGGAGATATGAATGGTGAAAATCCTTTATTTTATATAGACAGTAAAATAATGCCAAGACACCACGGACAAACGATAAGGAAATATCACCTTCAACATAAGTAACTAGTTATTAAAGTCATTAATACAAAACCAAATAAAAAGTGCAAAAGATTAGAAATAAAAAGTATTATACTAGACACTTTGTCTTCACCAAGTGATGTAAGAGACTTAGGCAAACATGGCCTTGATTGTCAAGAACTCTTACGATCAATCTTGGATCCCGAGACGACTCACACACTCTACGATGGACAATGGATGATGGTGGTGGATGATGGTGTTGTGATGGTGGTGGGTGGTGGATGAAGTGTGAGAGAGGTGGTGTGCCAAGGGATGAGATGAAATGAATCCAAGCACTCCTATTTATAGGCTGAACAGAGAGCTGGACACGGCCCCGTGTCCGTCTGACACTCTCTTTCCTCATTAATTGTAATTCGCAATTACAATAAATGCGCCTGCTGTACTTTCGACACGCCCCCGTGTCCGCTGAGCACGGCCCCGTGATGGGCAATAGAAGCTTCTATAGGTTTGTCTTTTCTGCTGCTTCTTGGGCACGGCCCCGTGCTGGCTGAGCACGGGGCGTGTTCAGTCTTCTGTTTTCTCTATTTTGCTTTGGAAGGTGCCGTTGAGGGTTCGGGCAGTCCACTAATGTTCCTTTTCTTGTATTTATGTTGGATTTAGCTGTCTTTTTGCTTCTTTTGCGTTTTTGAGCTCATTTAATCCTGAAAATACAAAAGGAAGACAAAAACACTCTTTTTCCAATATTAGCACTAAAAAGGGTTAGTTTTATGCCTCATTTGATGTAATTTATATGTTGCATTTTACACACATCATCTACCGACTAATTAAAACATCCATAAGTTGTTTAACAAACGGTTTACATCATAACATTGTTTAAAAGAGTTAATTTATGCGGAAGCTTCAAAATTTTGTGTTCGGTTCTTTAAAAGCTTGCTTGACCATCATCCGTAATCCTTGAATACCTAGAAACTGAAATGTTTACATTAAACATTAGTATTAGAGTTCATGGAATTATGGTTTAATCGAAACTACATTAGAAACGGATTCGATTTGCTATGATATACAAAACTTAGCCAACATTTCCAGACTCTACCGTAACTTACGGTATATACCGTAAGTTACGGTAGTCATTTTATCATTCTGGTCCACTGTAACACAGGGGTAAACCACCGTAAGCATTTGAGCTCTACCGTAAATTACGGTGGATACCATAATTTACGGTAGCCACTGCAAATCCATGTTTTGTTTGGTTTGGTTATTTTGCCCAAACCCAATTCTATGATTTCTCATTCAAACCACCAACACACTGATTTCTAATATCTAATATGTCTTTTATGAACAATAACAAAGACCAAGTAATCATACTACAATGCATTAACCACGCATCATTTGATAATTTGACCCGTTTGGCTCATCTATGGAATCTTCCATTTGTGATGACTACCAATGCGATTCAACCAATTTTTTTACCTATTATTCAATATAGCGAGCATTATCACTTTAATTCAACTTGACTTCTATTTTACAATTCGACTACACATATACTAGTTGTCAAATTACCCAATGTAACAAGTTAAGTTACATACCTTCAAAGTAGGCCCTTCAAACGTGATTCGCCACCCGCTTGACGCTCCTGCGTCCTTTCCTATAGAGTTCATTTATGACATGTTTAGAACTCTCTTTAAATCATACTTCGCATAATACCCTGAAACATCATAATTATGCTTTTCAACTTTGAATTTCAGTTTTAAGCCTTCTTTGAGGCATTTTCACAAACACCTTAAAGGCAGATTTTTACATGATTAAATATCAAGTCTCTAGCTTATCACTTAGCCCTAATTTTACATCAATCAACCATTTTACAAGATTATTAGCTTCTATGATTCTGAAATCACTTCACAATTTCCAAATTACACTAGAACAACACAAATTTCCTAGTGTTTATTAAAATCTACATAACCCACTAATCACCTACAATGGTGTTCATGGATTTTACTAAAATTTCACATGATTTCAACTTGTATTGGTCTAGGGTTTGTCCCTAGACACTGTATTGTTCCTAATTCATCATAAACTAACATGCAACCATAAATTTCAGATAATCCCAATTTCATGAGAATTTTGAGTTGATAGTTTTCATCAAATTTTACATACCTTGTAATCCTCTTGCGATGAGGATCAATAATCTATGCTTTAATTTCGATTTCAGCTTGGAATGAGCCTTCAATTTGAGAGTTTAGTGATGTTTAGGGTTTTGAGAGTGGGGAAATCGCCCCTGGCTTCTTCTGTACGACCAGACATCCCAAAATGGGGTGTTTGGTTTTGTTTTTATTAAAAATAATAATGTAGTTTCAATCTTTACAACTTAGGCCCCTCCACTTTTGTTCAATATATAATTTGGTTATGTTAACCCTATTTCAAGTTATTTCTAGACTTGTAGTTAACTAGGTTTTAATTTCCTAGTTAAATAATATTCTTGTTTATTTAAACTTTATAATTAAAATTATAAAGTTTCATATTTCCGGGGTGTTACATAAATGTTTTACAAATCAAGTCTGAGACTAATGAGATTAAACCTTGTGATATATGTCATAAAGCTAAACAACATAGGGTTCCCTTTCCTCTTAGTGACTATAAGTCAACCAAAATTGGTGATCTTGTTCACCTAGATGTATGGGGTCCATACAAAGTCACTAGCATAGAAGGGTACAAGTATTTCCTTACCATTGTTGATAACTTTACCCGATCTGTCTGGGTTTATTTGATGAAATCAAAATCTGAGGTCTTTAAAAATATACAAAGTTTTTATAATCTGGCTAAAACTCAATTCGAAGTAAGTATCAAAGTGTTTAGGAGCGATAATGGGTCAGAATTTATTAATTCACAAATGTCTGCCTTTGTTAAACAGAAGGGGATTATTCATCAAACTTCATGTACATATACTCCACAACAGAATGGCGTTGTGGAGAGGAACATAGACACCTGTTAAACATTGCAAGAGCTTTATTATTTCAGTCTAAAGTCCCTCTTAAATATTGGTCTGAATGTGTGCTCACTGCTTCTTACCTAATTAACAGGCTCCCTTCTTTTGTGCTTCATAGTTGTTCTCCTTATGAAATGCTATTTGGTTTTAAACCTTCTCTTGATCACTTGAAAGTTTTTGGTTGCCTGTGTTTTTTTACTGTTTTAGTAACTCTGATAAATTTGAAGAAAGAGCTGAAAAATGTGTTTTTATGGGATACTCTAATTTTAAAAAGGGATATAAAGTCTAGAGTCTAGATCAAAAGAAATTCATTTTTTCAAGGGATGTCAGTTTTCATGAAACTGTATTTCCTTTTAAAATTGACTCTTGCCTTGATCTAAACAATCCAAACAACTTAAATCTATTAAAATTTTTTGATAACTTTGACATTTCAAATGATATAAATCCCGATGATGAAGAGAAGGGTTCTATTGATTCAACTACTGTGACTCAGCAACACAGTGATGAAGTTGAATCAACCATTGATAGTGATGCTCAGCAGTCATCAGGAACTGATGACATGTCTGGGAGTAATGAGTCTATGGGTGTTGAAACTGGTCCTGTGAGGGCTGAGTCTAGTAATGTTAATGATGTGTCAAACCTTCCTGAGGGTACTCAAACTACTAGAAGATCTTCTAGATCTACTTCTGTTCCAAATAAAATTGATGACTTTGTTGTTGGCAATGCTAGATATAGTTATGATAAGGTCGTTAATTACTCTAACTTGGCTAGTGAAAATGTTTGTCTTGCTGCTAATATTAATAAAATCACTGAACCCTGCACTTATAAAGATGCACTTAAGGATAAAAGATGGATTGATGCTATGAATGATGAATTGTCTGCTCTATATACAAACAATACTTGGGATATTGTTGATCTTCCTAGTGAAAAAAAAAACCTATTGGATGTAAATGAGTGTTTAAAGTAAAATACAAATCTACAGGTGAAATTGATAGGTTTAAGGCTAGACTTGTTGCTAAAGGCTTTAATCAACGCGAGGGCATTGATTTTGAGGAGACTTTCTCCCCTTTTGTTAAAATGGTAACTGTGAGATGTGTCATTAGTCTATTTGTTCAAAACAATTGACCGCTATGTAAACTTGACGTAAATAATGTCTTCCTTTATGGTAATCTTAGGGAAGAAGTTTATATGACTCTACCTGATGGGTTAAATGTTGAAAAACAAAATAAAGTGTGTAAATTAAACAAGTCTTTATATGGCCTAAAACAAACTCCACGTATGTGGAATGAAAGACTTGTTCAAGTGTTGGTTAAATTTGGTTTTGTTCAATCAAAATGTGATCATTCCATGTTTATTAAGTCTGAGAAATCTGTCTTTATTGTTCTCTTGGTGTATGTTGATGATATTGTGCTAACTGGGAACATGAGATAAATATGATTAAGAATCTTTTGAAAACTGAGTTTTTAATCAAAGATCTTGGCTTACTAAAGTTTTTTCCTTGGGATAGAAGTAATTAAAATTAACGATGGTGTTTGCCTTTCCCAAAGAAAGTATTGTATGGACCTGTTAAACGAATATGGGATGAGTGGTAGCAAGCCCACTAGTTGTCCCATAGAACAAAATCATGTTTTGACAAAATTAACAATGAAAGATTCAAAAACAGTTGATGTCACTCAATACCAAAAACTGAGAGGTAGATTAATTTACCTATCACATACCAGACCGGACATTGCGTATTCAGTTCATTACTTGTCACAGTTCATGCATAAGCCGACTGAGGCACATACACAGATTGCCTTCAAAGTGTTAAGATACTTAAAGGGTGCTCCTGGCATTGACATTTTGTTCAAAAAGGGTAGTACCTTTCATCTAACTGCCTTTGCAGATTCGAACTGGGCAAAAATGTCACCGCGGTTTTTTTTTTACTTTTTCATGTCTTTCGTATGTTTTGTACGATAAGGTTGTTTGTACAGAAACTTTTCCCTTTAAATATATTCTTAATTTAGTTTTCAATTTTCTTTGATTTTTTTTTTTTAAATTTGAAGATACTTTCTAGCATAATTTGAACCTACCTAAACTCAAATCAAATATCAAAATCCGTTTGGTAGAATGTTGACTAATCAAGCGGGTAAAAAAATGTTTTGGTGCTTCAGCAAACGAGCACTAGTAATTTAATTAGGTCACCCTCCAAAAACCATGTTTGACTGGTTATTGTTACGTTAGTCTATAATAATTCTTATAAAGTTTAGTTCTGACTTTTACTAATTTATATTACTGAAACAAAATTTGAAATACAAGAAATATGATAAACATGTTCTTTCTCTTTGTTTTGAACGGCATAAGCATGTTCTTTTTGGATGAACCGAATCATCATATGATACTATTGATACACATGTATGGATATGTATAGATAGATATTTGGGAACATTAATTTTAGAAGCAATAATATATTGAGAATGGTATAATGCACTTGTAACTTGTAAGTACAACGTAAGAGATGATCAAAGATAGTGGGAAAAGGAAACATAGGCGTTTACATAACCAGGGGCGAACCTAGCTTTATGTTACGATACAAATTGGTAATCAAGCTTAATGAGCCAGAAAGATTAAAGAACACAGAGGAAGAAGGAGATTTCTCAATCAATTCGCTACCTTCATTTACGTTCCTTCTGTGATTAAGTACACATACAAGTTTACGAACTAACAAGAGACCCCCTTATCTATGAACTATTACAATCCAGCCCCTCTATTATTCAATACCTAACACTTTATAATAGGGGTAGCCTCCGCTACTCCTTGACGCTCCGGTGATAGAGTAAATTTTGGAAAAATTTGACGTTTTTTTTTTATTTCGTTACCTTTTTTTTGAAACGTTGCATTATGCGATTCTCAATTTTCTTTAACTTATTATTAGTTCTCAAACAAACGCTCTAGATGGTCTACATCCTTATTATCATTGTTAAACATATAAATATTAAGTACATATATAAAACAAAACACTCTGCACCCTAAAAAGCATTTAAAACAATCTTATACCATAACACACAAATAATACTTGATTTTTTTCCATTCTACAATTAACAAAATGTGTCTAAATCTGCACTTTTGTTACATCAATGGTAGCCTATCTTCCCAACTTGCTATCATCTACCTGGTTCTATGTACAAGCACATTTCATGGCCTGTTTCTGTTCTAAAACTCTTAGATGACCAATTTACTCTAATAATACAAACCGAATAATCAAATATCAGTGTTAGCATATATACATGGTTAATCACTATACAGGTCAACCAACCCCCCATCTGATGTGGTCAACTCAAAATAGAATTTAAGGTCACATCAGTTTTATATCTCCCCGTTCCCCGATAACACGTGCATCTTGCTCTGTGTATGTATGTATGCGCTCCGCAGATTTGTTTGCAATCTAGGGTTTTTTTGTTGATGCAGCCACGGGCTTTACAATTCAGTTCACTTCACGTGTGGCTGTGGCCAGCATTCGGCTTACATTGACCCACCCGACCCTTTGACCGGATAATATGAAGAAAAAATTTCCATTCAACTTATTTTTCGACTCTCTTTGTTAAGTTGATACCTTTGCTTTTTCCATTTCAGCCTCTTTTTGAGCCTTCTTTTTTTCTAGTTCACCCTGTTTATAGTTCTCTTCGTGAGCTTTTCGAAATAGCCTCACAAAATTTAAAAGGGTCTGAGTAACTGCAAACCATAAGAAATATCCACGTGTCATCATCCTTCAGTTATTCATCCAACACAGATTCGTAAATCGTTTATATGTTACCTTGTTCAAAAGGGCAACGAGCAGGGTCTTCACCGAAATACAGGGCTAATGCATCAGCATTTCTACCCTGTAATTAAACAAAAAATTAAAGAACCCGAAAGTAAACTTTGTGAAGGATAAATAAAAGGAAGATGACATATTGATATCACTATAAAAGGATTCTTGATTCTTACCACTACAGAATACAAATTTGTTACAGACGCCACTTCTGACTCAGCAAAGCCGATGAACTCGTTTAATGTCTAGCAGTTCAAGAATAAGAATCACTTGACCGAATGTAAAATTATAAATATAAATTTTTACAATATTTATAGTCTTAAAATTATGTGTTAATTACGTTTTTCATCCTTGTGGTTTCTTGAAAATAGCCATTACAGTCTATTAGTTTAAAAATTGCCAAAACAGTACTAGTACTTTCACTTTTGTAGCAATTACAGTCCACCTCCGTTAACCCCATCCAATTTACCGTTAAGTTTTTGGTGAAAGACTAAAATACCCTTATGTTAAAAAAAACTAGAAAAAATTAAACCAATTATTACGTTTTTCGTCCCTGTAATGGTTATTTTCAACAAACCATAGGGACGAAAAACGTAATTAACTCCTTATAAAAAAATGTTTGTTATGGTTTTTTAAATAGGGATATTTTAATCCTTTCACCAAAAACTTAACGGTAAATTAGATGGGGTTAATGGAGGTGGACTGTAATTGTTACAAAAGTGAAAGTACTAGTACTGTTTTGGCAATATTTAAACTAATGGACTGTAATGGCTATTTTCAGCAAAGCACATGGACGAAAAACGTAATTAACTCAGAATTATATCAAAAATGGATTTTTTTTCGTTGAAAAGTTGTGAGAGATATTCACTAACCTTATGGAAAACTTCAGATACAGGTCCATCATTTGCAGATGCAACTAGTTCTTGTTTAACCTTTTCCAGTCCCTTAATGATTGCTTGCATTTCTTCTGCTAAAGACTTCAATTGTATCTGCAATTTAAGCCTTTTTTGTTAATCTTTTTCTTTACCAACAATAAACGATGATTAAAACTTGATAAAAAAAAAAGTGTGAATGCGAACCTTAGTTGCAGACTCGAGACTAACAAGATCCACATGAAAATCTAAAAGGGCCGGTGACCTAGAGGCAAGAACCTGCAAAGTGGTGTTACATTTATTAGAAACAAAAGATGCATGAATATTGAATAGCAATACTTATGCATAAGCGACTTGTACCCTGCAGAGATAATGCATTAAAGTCATCTTGCTGTTGGAAGCGCGTGTATCGGTGAGTTTCAAAAGACTGTCCAACTTGAAACCAACTGCAGAACCTGAAATATTCGCAAAATGATACATTTATTAATGATCTAGATAGGTAAGATATATATGTAGTATTCATTATTGATGTCTTACCTCTAGCAGTTCCTTGATTTAATGTATTCCCCAAATACAGGATTCTTTTCATGATTTCCTTCAATTTAGCGGAGTTGCGGACCTAATACCAGAAAGAGAATTATATGAGATACGTAATTCGTAAACATATATGTGTAAGGATTACAAAGAATGTGAACTATTATATTAAAGTACCTCATCACATGCATTGTTCACAGTGTTCAAACTCTTCTTAAACTCTGAGAGCTGAAAGAAAAGTCAAAATGAGATTATAATAATTATATTAATATCAAACAAACAGAAAATAGTAGCATTACTGTGTGACCAGAACAATCAAACTATACCATAAGAGTTACCTGAGTGTTGAATTGAATTTTGAACAGAAAAACACGTAACTTCGATTCCACACGTGGCACCTTCATGAGCTCCAGGAAGAACTAAGAGATAATTCGTTTAAATGAGAACAAAAAATAAGTAGGTTACATGCAAATTATCATAAAAGATATAATAATCGATATTTGGCTACCGACCTGTTCACACTTGCCCAACGTCTCCTTGTCACCTGCATAATTCTGAACAGTTGCAATGCATAACCATTAATACATAAATAGAAAATCAAAATAAAAAGTATTATACATCAAAAAAATTATAATACCTTGAGGAGCTCCATCTCTTCTTTAGTAGGACAGAACTTGATAAGATTCTCTATTTGATCGGCATCTAAGATTGATTCATCCATAGCTAAAGCTGCAGCCTGTAGATGTATCGCCAGATAAATATGATTTTATTCTACTCATTGGCATGCAATTAAGAGTGCAAAAACACTGCCATACATCCGGTATATATAATTAATCTAGGAGCTATGATGAAAAATTAAGAACAGCATAACATTACGAGAAAAAAAATCTACAAACATAGATACTTTGTATTAAGAAGTGGATTGAAAAGAAATCTCAAGCTGTAGCCTGTAGATGCTTCAAATAAATAGTTTCGTAAATAAAATTATATTACGAAGAAAACCAAAAAGAAATAAAAAATAATGATAACTTTGTGGCGTGTACAGAATCGGATGATTAGAGTGAGAAAACCAAGAAGCCAAATATATTGAGACGTTATATTAATATATTATGTCCACGCTTACCATCATGTCGGGAAGCGGCATCTTAACCTTCGTGAGCATGATTTCCGTGTTATTGGCCCTCCTTAAATCAACCTAATAAAAAAATTGCAATAGAAAATGGAAAGGTTAATATGTAACAGCCACAAGTAACTAATGTTGTCAATTCTCAAAGAGCTTATATTAATAATAATAATAATAATAATAATAATAACTATCTATTATTATTATTATATTCACATTAGGATATTATTCTACTTCATAAAAGTAAGTCATCCATCAAAAAAAATCATAAATAAGAAATTTAATTAATTTAAAACTGCACTACCAAGTGAATTTTCTCAGGTTTTGAACCAGTAGATTTGCGACGCCCTCCTTTAGAAGTATCTTTCTTTGGGACTATAGCGGAGAATAACGTCTCAAGTTCTGACACATCGAAATCTGGTGCACTACAATCCAATAAATTAAATACTTGGCATCAGGAAAAACATATGACAACTCTCTAAAAACTGTTAACTCTGTATTAAACATCTGCAAAACTAAGGTCCAAATGCATGTAACCCGTACGGTGTTCGCCCTTTAAAGCTCACCACAAGCTTTAGATGACAGTAATTTATTTCTTGAAAGCAATATAGAGAAACATTGTTTATTGAGATGATACCTTAGAGGTTCTCCAGGTCTTTGCAATTCTTCCCACAAGCTTCCTTGCAAGGCACGGGTAACCTTGCTCCAATGCAGTGGCTTTAGATTAGATCTCCGTGCTGCTGTAGCCGTTCCAGCTGGACGCATGAGTCCTCGACCTCTAGGGGGAATAGGACCGTTGCTTGGAGGTCCAGGTGCACGAGGTCCGAGCGGAGGTGGTGGAGGCCCAACACCTGGAGGTCTTGGCGGCCCAGGCGGAGGTGGTGGCCCAGGTGCACGAGCACCAGGTGGAGGCGGAGGTGGTGGTCCAGGTGCACGAGCACCAGGTGGAGGCGGAGGTGGTGGTCCAGGCGCACGAGCACCAG
Source organism: Helianthus tuberosus (assembly GCA_030545235.1). Taxonomy (NCBI): domain Eukaryota; kingdom Viridiplantae; phylum Streptophyta; class Magnoliopsida; order Asterales; family Asteraceae; genus Helianthus; species Helianthus tuberosus. Next base: position 25,671,064 of record CM060441.1, read on the forward strand.
GCGGAGGTGGTGGAGGTGGTCCAGGTGCACGAGCAACAGGTGGAGGCGGTGGAGGCGCACATCCTCCAGGTGGTGGTGGTGGAGGAGGTGGTCCCCGCATCAGTGGAGGTGATGGTGGTGGACCACCACCTAGTAGTGATGGAGGTGGAGGTGCTCCACAGATTGGAGGTGGCGGAGGTGGAGGTGCTCCGCGGATCGGAGGTGGCGGAGGTGGGGGTGGCCCTCTGCTCATTGGAGGTGGTGGTGGGGGTGGTGGGGGTCCTCGTGTCGGAGGTGGCGGAGGTGGAGGTGGTCCGCCGCTCATTGGAGGTGGAGGTGGGGGTGGCGGATATGGCGGAAGGGTTGGAGCTGCACATATCGGAGGTGGCGGAGGTGGTGGCGGTGGTGGAGGAGGGGCCTTGCTTGTAGCTTGTACCGGAGTAACCCTTGCAGTTGAAGGATGATGTGACGGTAATGGAGGAAGTGGTGACGTAACCTTAGTTGACTTTTCTTCCAAATTACCAACACAAGAGTCAACCTGTTTCCTACTTTTACTCTCTGTTTTATTCACACCAACTTCGAGCGACTTTTTGTCTTCCTCTAACAGAGCAGCTAGCAGAGGCGGTGCACTATTATATCTAGTAGGCGGATACGCCACATGTACCGAGTTAGTACATGGCCCTTTATTAGGTGGGATCCACCTAGACACCACATTCGGCTTCGCAAGTCTTACATTTGCATTCGCCCCTATTTCCGGCTTACCCTTTTGCTTTCCGACACCATCCAAACCAACTTTTAAATTAACAGAATTTTTTCTAGTCAATTTCGTCCCTGCACCCTCTTCTTTCTCTTGTTTACCTTTTACCCCCTCCATCTTTATTTCCTTCACAATCCCATCTGTCTTATCATCTTCATCAGCAACCACCACCGTAAGCTTCAAACCACCATTTTGGTAGATCCTATTTTCAGGTTCTTTCTTCAAGACTAAATCACCATCTTTAGGTGAAAGACCATCTTGCCCATCAACCGCATTACTAAAAATCTCTTCTACCTCAAAAAACTCTTCATGTGTAGGACTTTCGGTCCCGTTCTTGTCGTCAAATTCTCCTTCTGTGGTGATCATACATGGTAGAGCATCAGCATCCGAAAAACATACCTGATACAAATATAACGATTCATTCAACTTCTAGCGTTTGCAAAATAAGGGTATAAAAAAGAACAAAAAGGCCTACCTCTGCTTTAAAGTTCTTTGGCATCTGATCTCTTGAATCCCACATAACGTCAACTTCGTCACGACTCAAAATAAGTACACTGCTTCGCACAAACGTTGTGTGAAACATTACTCTGAATATCATTTCCTCTCTAACATGATCCAAATGCACGCATTCAAGAACCACATCTCCTTGAACACGGTGACGGATATCAATTTTCACCAGTTCACACTCTTCCTGCAGTCACAAAGTCATAAGCTTAAATTAGGGAGTGTTTGGATTTGCATTTTGAAACTAATTATCTGATTATTTTGACTTGCAGTCACAAACATCAGTTTTCAATGTTTAAAACTTTGGATAAGCATATTCTGCACCTGATTATTCAAGGGTCAAACAATCGATTTCAAAAAATGAGTTGAGTTTAACCAGCTACAACTGATTATCAAAGGGTAAATTAAGATCAACTAATTAGTAATTACCCTGACTTCTAATTTCTAACCTGATTTTAAAGTCTCATAACATGTATCTCCTTTTTTCACAAGAATGTCAGTTTTGGCCAATATATGAACTAATTACGTAAATGATCAGGATTTGTGATGTTCTCAAACAACTGGTTATCTTATTATTACAACTACAAATAGCAAAAGCGCATTCAAACACTGTCTTCTACAGCCCTTTTTTTTACAGCTGAGTAACTGATTCTCATTATTTAAAACAAGACAAAAACACACCCAAACACTATCCTCTACAGCCCATTTTATCACAACCCATAACTTACCGGTTGGTAGTAGCGGGCTTGTTTTTTGGTTTTAGAGGATGTAAACAAAAGCTTAGAGCTCCTATTGGCTGTTGTTGAAGATGAATCCTGACCGTAGATTCGAATGACAGGTCTACAACCCTTTTCACCAAACAAAGGAAGGGATTTAAGTTTGATATGATCCAAAGCCAATGGTGTGTCTGAGGGCGACCAATCAGAACCTAGATTTCTCCGGGATATGTACTGAAGATACCTCAGTTGAGACGGTTGTGGATTCAAAGGTGTTAAAAGACGAAGAAGCTCTCTAGGAGCTTGTTTATACACCATTTCAAGCGTCTTTTGTTCACCATTATATTGTTTCCTAAACAGAAGAAGAGCCGCAAGCATAAATGCAAGCACGGGCCACCCACCCCTTTCACAGTGCATTAGAAGCACGTTTTGTTGACCCGCTAACGAGAGCCAGCTTTCACTAGATTTCAAAAAGTGATGGATCATTTCCAATGGTAACATCGGGCACCCTTCATACTGCCGAGGGTATTCCATTACCGTCATATCGTATTGCGATAAAATGTCTGATATTTGAGTCCTTCTGTCACCTTCTCTAAAGTTAAAAACCATGAAAGATGAATCAGGATAGTAGTCTTGTAGCTCGGCCACAATGCCACCCATGTAAACCTTGTACTCATCTTCTCCAAGTACTTCAGTCGAGAAGCAGCAATCGAAAACTGCAAACGATTTTCGACAAGATCATTAGCTTTAACACAGAGATCAACAAACTAACAATAAATGCAATGAAACAAACCCTCACATGTCAAACATTTCCTATTTCGAAACAATTTATCTAGCATCAGGAGGTAACAGGTTCCTAAACCTAGTACACCAACGTTCGTTTTTTCTCACAATATTGTTCCCAATATCATTGTGGAACTAGAATTTCAATAGTTACCAGAAATACTTCAAGTTCAGGTGACTCTGATATTGAAGAACCGAAAATCCGATGTCACATTTTTTACAAAGATCAACAAACTAACAGCAAAAGCAATGAAATAAACTCTAAAACGTCACACATTTCCTATTTCGAAACAATTATCTAGCATCAGGAGAATACACAAACGCTTCGGTTTTCGGTTTTTCTCACAATATAATTCCATACATCGTTGCGAAACTCGAATTTCACCAACTACCAGAAACACTTGATGTTCAAAAGTAACACTGTAGCCAAATGCATCACCTCTTTTATAACACATTTCCCCCAAATTTCAAGTCTAAATATAGTCAACGCTTTGGCATACCTAAAAGAACTTACCAACAACCGTTGACTTCTTAGTCAAATTTCACCAATATTCAAAGAAGAAATCACCCATAAAAACCGGAGAGATAATAACATAAGTACCGTACAAGTGGCAATTTGAAACTATTTTGTGTTAGTTCCAAACCAAATCTCTTCAAATATAACCTAAACATTAGTAGATACGTACCGTAAACCCTCTCGGATATCTCAAGTAGCCGATCCGGCGGTTTCCGGTAAAAAAACCGCTTAAACAGCGCCATTAAATGGCGCTGCTACACTCCAAACCGTAAATGCTGACTGTGTAAACCCTAGATCGATTACTCCTCTTTCAAATCAACACCTACAACTGTTTAATTTGAATCCAAAGAGTTTGAATTGGAAGTTGAATTGACGAATGTGATGAATTAGATCTTGAATGGCGATGACGGTAAGGTTGAGAGTGTGTGAATAGCAAGAGAAAATGAGTGGAGTTAGGGTTTGTAGGAAGTTATAATAGGTGAAGTAATGGAGATGAAAACATGATGAAAAGGCATGTGGTTGTTCTGCACATTTGATGATTTGATTCACATGTGAGTTGAAAAAGGAAGGAAGGAAGGAAGAATGGTAGAGAGAGTTGAAGCTTTTTTCGAACAAGTGAGATGCGATTAGGTAGGAAGGATATACACGTGGAATCTGAAGAGTGCAAATGGATATCATGAACAAGGAGATATGATTTGAAGAAGACAAAGATGACAGTTAGGAGTGTCGTTTGTCTTTTGATTTCATGTTTCTTCATGTTTATGTTTTTGGAACGTTAGTTAATTAGTATTACATTACATTACATTTTACATCAATTTTTAAAGTGAAGAATAGTAAACAAATGGTTGTCTTGATCATTTCATCTATAGCTTCGATTCACGTTTGAGCCATTTCGACAGACATCTGGGTGAAGAGACGAATCTAAGCTTTACTCTCGGGTTTGAACCTGACGGGTGGCGATGGTTTACGGATTCTATCTGATACCCATGCATTAAGGAGGTACGGTTTCACGACGGTCGAGGAATCGACTTTAGATATAGCCTCGAGCAGAGTGGGTTTACACGTAAGTTTTTTTGTCGTTCAAAAAAAATGTCTACATGGGCGGAACTACAAAGGAGTTTAGAGGGTTAGTTGATAAACTAAGCATGGAAATTTATTGAAGAGTTAATTGTCATTTTAGTCTATGTGGTTTGAGCCATTTTGTCAGTTTAGTTCAAATGTTTCATTTTTTACATGTGGTTCCAAAAAGGTTTCATCGTTGCCATTTTAGTCCATTGGATTAACTTCGTCAATTTTTTCTGTTAACGAGAAGGGCAATTCGGTCATTTTATATGTAATTCTGTTAACTAGAAGAGAATTCAGTCATATAAAATGACCGAATTGCCCTTATCGTTAACAGAAAAAGTGAATGAAGTTAACTAAGTGGACTAAAATAGCAATGGTGAAATCTTTTTGAACCCACAGATAAATAATGAAACTTTTAGACTAAACTGGCAAAATGACTCAAACAACAGAGACTAAAATGACATTTAACTCTTTATTGAACTTTTATACATAAAATCTAGATTTAGTCTAAATTAAGAAGTCAAATGGCTCGGGAATTATATTTTGCAATATTTTTAAAGTTTTTATTTTAAAATGAAATTGTATTTTGCAATATTTCTAAAGTTTTTATTTTAAAGTTAGTTTATTGCTTTAATTACATAGCTTTTATTTAGTTTTATTTTATTATATAAATAAATTACATGAAAAAATTTGGTTGATTATTCAAGGTTTGTTTTGCCAGAATTACCAAATTTGGGAATGGTTTAATAAAAGATTGGTAGGTTTAGTTGAAGAGCTTTGCTTTGAAGATGGCCTGGTCTATTGGCACACGCCCATAGTCTATTTAAACACTCCAAAGCGCCCCGCTATGGCCAAAGCGGAGCGCTTTGGTGTAAAGTCAACAGACAAGGTCTGAAGCGGTCAGACCTTGTCTGTTGCTTTACATCAAAGCGCCCCGCTTTGGCCATAGCGGGGCGCTTTGGTTTTTTTTTTTTTTTCCAAAGCGCCCCGCTTTGGCCTAAGCTCGGCGCTTTGGTTTTTTTTTTTTTTTACATTTTGGGGGTATTTTTGACTGGTGACTGGTCTACGTTTAAGTTCAAATTTTACATTTTGGTAAAAGTGGGTATTAATTAATTAAGGCCTGGTCTATTCGCACACGCGCTTGGTCTATTTGCACACTCAAAGCGTCCCGCTATGGCCAAAGCGGGGCGCTTAGGTGTAAAGTCAACCGACAAGGACTGACGCGGTGTATAACACAATGATAAACAAAACATAAAATAACAATAATTACCTTGTCTTTTTTCTCAATACACTTCGACAAATGTGTATAACACTGCTTCAACACATCATTACACAACACATCACTGTTGTATTGCAGAAGAACTTGACTAATTAATTCACCTTTCACAAGTGGTCCATAATGTGAAACTTAATTGCAGGATGGTCCATCATCACAAATATTTATACATTTTTTAAGAGGGAAACACAAAAAGGTGATATTTTGTCATGATGGACCATCCTGCAATTAAGTTTCACATTATGGACCACTTGTTTTAGCTTTTTTTACGTTTTAATTTATTTGTGTTTTCGTATCACAATTTTCTTTTATCTTATTATAGGTTATTAAGAGTTAAAAATATATTATAATAGTTTAAGAGTTAATAATATATTGGGTAATAACAATAACAATAATATAATAAATTAATTACTTAATGATCCTACGTTAGCACACGTATTTTAAATATGTTTGAAACCAAAAAAAAATCATGAAGATGATTAAAGTAATATCTGTTATAAACATAATTTTGTATTAACATGTGAGAATGTGCATTTAATAGCTAGTTACTTTTTGAGAATTTAGACATGTCGTACACACAACAAATCCAAAAGTAAATATCTAGTTAGAGCTTAATGAAGAAATAAAATAAACGACCAATCTCACAATCGAAAAGCTACAATATTACATTTTTTTAATCGATGATTACTTATAATTTATACATAAATATTTTTAAGTAGTAATAATAATAAGACATATGTTTAAATATTTAATGTTTGACAATTACTTAGATATTTTGTGTTTTTTTTTCTATTTTGATTTTGACATATATTTTAATCTTCGATTTAGACATATTATAAACCCATAATTATTTTTTTTCTTAAATAATATATAAGTACTACTCATAATTAAGTGAAAATTGAACTTTTCTAGAATCACATAAATTGAAACTTTTGAATAAGGATAAATTTTAATGATAAACTTTATCATGGCATGCTGGCCTTTTCTATACCAACAATGCTAACTTTATCATGCATCTTATAATAAAACTTGTACTCTATGAAAAAGGGGCGAACATAAGTCCAAATGAGACACCATACTCAACTTTTGTCTTAACAAAATAAAAAGAAAAAAAGTCAAAAGTCTTTCTAAATAACATGTTATGTATTTCAGTATTTGTGTATTTTTCATAACAGCCTCCTTAAAATTCAATTTTTAAGGGATATTGAATTTATATAAACCCCAACTTTCATTAATTAGCCGATAGCACTCCTAACTTTCGATTTGTAGCACACAATGCCCAACTTTCAACTTATTGACCGATAGTACTCTCAAACTAACTGAACCTTATCCTAGTTAGTTTTTGCTTATGTGGGATTTTTTTGATGACGTGACATCTAACTTGGTTTTTTTTTATGTGACAGCTGATATAGCACTAGTTTGGTGACGTGACAACTGATGTCAGCAAACTATGTTAGTTTGGGAGTGCTATCGGCCAATAAGTTGAAAGTTGAGAGTGGTGTGGTATAAATCAAAAGTTGAAGTGCTATCGGGCAATTGGTGAAAATTGGGGTTATTAAAATCCAATATCGTTTTTTTTAAATATAACTTTTTATAGTACAACCCTAGGTTATGAAACATCCGCCAACACAGTAAAAATAATCTGATTTAGGCCATATCTTACGTTGTTATCTCTTTGAAAATATCATTAAAGTGTCACATGGTATGATTGTTGTATGCATTTCCTATAATATTAGGAAAATAAATAGCATATCACAAATGTGTTGGGTGCAAAGAGATAAACAATTGGGTGAATTGGACCCCATTACACGATTAGTATTGGTGGATCTTGGATTACACATGCCCAACCAACTTTTGCTTCCATCCCGGCTGTTTTGATATTATATAGTCTACCACCTTCTATCCCTACTTTATTTTTAAATAGAAAAAAAGTATATTATACCATATAGATTTTTTATATTATGTGAGAATTCTTTAACTTTTATAAGAATGCTAAGTGTCCTTCACATACATTAAGTGTTCATGCTATTATCTAAGCCAACACGGATCGGTCAGGTTAATGAGTTCGGGTTGAAATAGGTCGTTTTAGAAGATATTGGGAAATCATATTTAAAATGATGGTTAAAGCATCTCTTATGATGTGTTTCTTTCTTAATCTTGTTGGTAATTAGGTGAAAGTGGGTATTTTCAATTAATGGAAAATGGGTTTTCAGTAGCCGTATCCAAAGCGGTGATAACATGAGTTAGAAAAGGGAAAAGATCAAATAGGAAGTTTATTTTGGCTATAAAGTGTAGGAAGCAATAGGATTAGGACATGTGGCAACATTTAAAATAAAGAAAAGAGTAAAATGCCATTTTGGTCCCTGTGGTTTGGCCACTTTTGCCATTTTAGTCCAAATCTCAAACTTTTTACATCTGGGTCCCTGTGGTTTGCATTTTGTTGCCATTTTAGTCCAAAATCCAAAAACCCTATTTTTTTTACTGTTGCAACCTCCTATTTTGTCATGTAGTGCAGGGACATTTTGGTCATTTTTTAAATTGAAAACTGATTATTTTTTAGCTCTCTCTCTATCTCTCTCTTATTAAATACCAGATTATCAGCTCTCACTCTCTCTCTCTTATTAAAACCCAGAGCGCTCTCTCTCTCTTCTCTCTCTCTCTATAGCACCACCACCACCTCCTCCCTCTCTCTCTCTCTCTAGAAAGAAACTCAGCAGCACACTAATTTGGGGAAGGAACTCCGATGACGGATCTGAGATTTGGGGGAAGAAAGATGTGTGGATCTGAGATTGTTCTTAGAGAGTGTGAGATAGTTTAGAGAGAGTGATGATCAGAGCTAATAGTTGCAGCGACTGGAACTTAAACATCGACGAAGAAAGCGGTGTTTCTCTCTCTAGGTTTTGACATTTTTTAGAGGTTTCTCTCTCTAGATTGGGGGTTTTGAGTACGGGGAACAACCGTCGCCGCCTGAGGCGGCGCTGCCTTTGTCTTCGCCGGAACTGAATGAGAGAGAGAGATAACAGGGGTGCGGGATGAATCTCTGTGATCTCGGTGATCAGAGTCATCGCTTCTATGGCGGTGGTGGTGATGGTGGTGGTTATTGTTGTTGTTGTTCTGGCAGTGGTTATTGCTGTTGTTGTTCTGGCAGTGGCATTATTATTTATTAAGTTTGTTTCAAGGCTATGATGATCCTGAGCAAAATTAAAGGGACATTGAAGATCCGACCCGCATCTTGGCGGGGCAAATCCAGATGGCATGGTGAAGAAGAATTTGACATTCTCTCACCAAGCAACTGTGTATTCTGCAGCCATGGCGTAACTTGTTTCTTCTTTGTCCCCATCCCCCAATTACAGATCTGAGCCTGTCTCCTTGCATTTAATTTATTTTCTCTTGAAAATATGATTTTTTTTTAAATCCAGGTTGTGATGGTGGAGGAGGTGGTGGTGTTTGGGTTGTGCAGAGGTTGAAGATGATGAAGTTGAAGATGATGATGATCAAGGGTTTTTATATTTGGGGGTTTTTAATAAAAGAATTGCTTTAATGAAAATTAAATGACCAAAATGCCCCTGCACTACAGGACAAAATAGGAGGTTGCAACAGTAAAAAAAATAGGGTTTTTGGATTTTGGACTAAAATGGCAAAAAAAATGCAAACCACAGGGACCCGGATGTAAAAAGTTTGAGATTTGGACAAAAGTGGTCAAACCACAGGGACCAAAATGGCAGTTTACTCTAAAGAAAAAGGGTATTTTAGTCAATCCAACCCTTTCTTCTTCCTTTTCAAAACCCAGTAACTTCAAAACCCACCATTTTCAAAACCCACCATCTTCAACCATTTCTTCACTTTCTATCTCAATAATCACTACATTATTGTGCGATTTTCATCACAAATCAATGATTCAAACACCTGATCAACGTGTTCTTCAGCTTTTTTGAAGAAAACCCAGTTTAATTTCATAAAAAATCTCGTTTTTTCCGGTGATTTTGGAGATAATCACTCGATTCGTTCGATTCGAGCGCTGATAAGTGTTCAATCATTCAAACGTCGTCAATTGTTGAAGAAATCATTTAGATCCATGTAAGAAATTCTTTAATTTCATTTTTACGATCTGGGTTTTTGATTTAGTCATTGCGTTTTACGATCTTTGCGGGGGTCCGGGGGCAGCGCCCCTGGTAGCGGGGTCCCAGGGGCGGCAGCCCCTAGCGGGGTCCAAGGGGCGGCAGCCCCTGGCTGGGGTTGAGCTGGTCATTGCGTTTTAGTTAGATTCTGGTTCTGTGAACAACAGTTTCTGGTTCTGTGAACTACAGTTTCTGGTCATTGCATTTTAGACAGTTTCTGGTTCTATGAACAACAGTTTCTGGTCATTGCGTTTTAGAAATAAAACATTTTTGAAGTGTTTTTACTCATTGCGTTTTAGGTAAACACGTTTTTATGTGTATTCAGTTCATTGCGGTTTAGAGAGAACAGTTTCTTTTGTGTTTTTAGGCCATTGCGTTTTAGAAATAAGACATTTTTATGTGTTTTCTAGGCATTGCGTTTTAGAAATAAGACATTTTTATGTGTTTTCTGGCCATTGCGTTTTAGAAATAAGACATTTTTAAGTGTTTTCTGGCCATTGCGTTTTAGAAATAAGACATTTTTAAGTGTTTTGGGTGCATTGCGTTTTAGGTAAAACACATTCAATCCATTGCGTTTTATAAAGTACACTTTCTTTTGTGTTTTTAGGCTATTGCGTTTTAGAAATAAGACATTTATTTGTGTTTTCTGGTCATTGCGTTTTAGAAATAAGACATTTCTTTGTGTTTTTGGCGCGTTGCATTTTAGAAAAAGTCATTTTTTTACGTTTTTTTTTGCATTGCGTTTTACGCAACTGGGTTTTCTCCATTGCGTTTTACGCAACTGGGTTTTCAAAAAAAAATCGAAAATATAGCAATAGTATACTCGTTTTAAAAATAAAAAAACGCTGGTTTTTTTGGTGCAATTTTTATAAAAAAATAATGTCGTATGAAAAAGTTATTACCGTTTAAAAAATGGGAGAGAATTGGAGGAGAGAGAAACTATTGTGCTGGATTGACTAGAATGCCCCTAACAAACACACGCGCCTCTTTTTTTTTGCTTCAATTTCATTCATTTAATATTAGCCCTTGATTAATTAAATGGATAGTCAAGATCACTTCATAGCCTTCCTAGCCAAATAAACTTCCTATTTGACAACGGGCCAGTGGGAAAGCCCACGTTACCCGCTTTAGACTATCCTCACGAGGGCCCAATTGTACGAAAGCCCACAAAATAGAGTTACCTTGTCCATTAAGGCTTCTCTCCTTTTGTAACGGGCGGGAAAACAGCTAGCAAAAATAACAGGCTTCATTTAATGTTCGATAAGAATGGGATCTCGTCTGAAACAATGTACTTCTCCGGCTGGAGCATTAATTAAGGTGAACATCTCACCGTTGGGGTTCAGACACGTGTCTGCACCCCCCGAGAGCCCCCAAAAACCGTTAGATCACATGTGGGAGATATCTAGTGAGATAAGGACCGGCTGTTATATAAGAGCAAGCAAGAAAGAACAAAGGCAGGTATCATCTCCGGAACTATCTCATTTACTACACTCTCATTTACTCTCCTCTCATTAATTCCGACCAATATTCTCTTACATTTAATACCCACACACGTATTTACTAGATTCACACCAAAGAGGAAACCTTCCGGTGATTCTACTCATCGGGAGAAGCTCCTCTCATTTTCCGGCAAGTTTACTTACTCTCACGCCGGAGCTTGGTCACGGATCCCCCTCCCGGGGTCCCCCGTGACGAGGCTAACGGTTTGTTCTTTTGTAGTAACGGAGATAAAGGCTCTTGACGTCAACGAAGATCCATCTAACGTCATCCGGGAGTTGGGTATTTGACATTGGCGCCATCCGTGGGACCTTGGCCTGCCTGGTGTTCCCACATCAAAATCCAACGTTTAAAGAGCAGCTTATCTCACCAACGACGACATGGCAACCCCACCTAACTCACGTATCACCCAAACGGCACAAAATGATCTGGATAGGGTCACTGTAGAGGACATTACCCATGAAGAAGGTAACGAGAACCAGGTGGAAAACCCGGAAAGAACAGAGCATATCACCCCAGATTTTGTGGCCATGCATAGGGAGAAGTTAACCAAGTGCCTTGAAGATTTAAAGAGGCAGGAAAAACTCGACAGCCTCAGGGCTAGACTTTATTTTGACACACCTTCCAACCAAGAAGGAACAGACCTTCAAAATAAGAACAGCAACGATGACCCGCTGGAGACATTTATGACTGCCTCAGGCAAATGTCCTCAGAAGAAAGGGAGGACCTTATCACAGGACAGAAGTCAAAGGAGAAAGGGAAGGAAAAGGACAACCTTGCTGATAATGGCCTAGATCAGCCCTATCTACCACGAGACTTAGCCGAGGTCTCAAAGTTCACACGAAGAATTGCAGAAGCACCTATGCCCCCCAAGACAAAGTTACCCCCAGGCTTTGACCGTTATGACGGAACAAGAGACCCCGAGGATCATCTGCATGCCTTCCGGGGAGCGGGACAACTGGGGAGATGGCCCATGCCTGTATGGTGTCACATGTTTGTACAAACTCTGACGGAGGGAGCCCAGCTTTGGTTTGACAGCCTCCCTCCAGGGGGAATAGATAGCTATGAAGAGTTAAGCGAGAAGTTCCATAGGAACTTTGGTCAACAGAGAAAAGTGGTCAAAAATCCAAATGAGATCCTCCATATAAGGAAGAGGGACAATGAGCGAATAGACCAGTATATGGAGAGATTCGTCAAGGAAAGCATGAACATCAAAGACGTCCCGGAGGTCATGAAGATCAGTAGCTTCATAAACGGGCTGAAGCATGCACAGCTGTGTGAAAAACTGGGGGAGGAGTTTCCCCACTCATTTGACAACCTCATGGACAGGGTCAGGGCCTTTGTCAGAGGGAAAGACACGGTCAGCAAAGCTAAGGAGACGGATGTCACACCTCGGAGGGTCACCCCAACCACAAAGCTCCCTGACAAAGGTACACCTTACTCCCGAAAACCTGCTTTTGATAGAATGATGCATGACAGAGTGAGACCCTCATACTCCCCGTACAGACCCCGAGGGAGGGGTCCCTCTTTGTACTTCGATAATTTCACCCCTCTCACCAAGACACCGAGTGAGATACTGGCCACGGAAAGGGTAAAGAACTCCTTCCCAAGGCCACCACCCATAAAACCCGGGCCGAAGGCACAACCAAATGAGTACTGCGATTTTCACAAAGGCTTTGGCCACAAAACCGATGACTGCATGTATCTAAAAAGGGAAATAGAAACCGCGGTGAAGACGGGAAGGCTAGCCCATCTGGTTAAAGAAATCAAAGAGGGAGGGGGGACCGCAAGGGAAGAGATGTAAGGGAGCCTGGGAGGGCAGATGTTGATATGATTAGAAGGAGGAATGAATTCGATACCACCCGGAGTGTAAAAGCCAGGATCCTGGGCTCCCCGAACTGCATGAAAGCTCCCATCCTTATGCCATACCTGGAAGAAAGCGAAGTGCAACGACTTCCCCTAAACATCTCGGCCATAATAGCTGGCCATAAGGTGTCTCGAATACATGTGGACGGAGGGTCCGGTGTCGAGGTAATATACGAGCATTGTTTCCTTAGATTCGACAGAGATGTAAGAGATCGGTTGGAAGAAGATTCCATCCCCTTGGTGGGATTCAACAAAAGCATATCACACCCCTTGGGAAAGATCAGGCTCCCATTCACGGTAGGGGTAGGGGATCGGGTCCGAACGATAAATCTGACCTTCACAGTGGTCCGGACACCCTCAAAGTACAACGCGATTTTAGGAAGACCTGGAATTGGAGGCTTACAGGCACAGGCATCCACCCCCATGGAGCTTTAGTATTTCAGACACCGAAGGGTCTAGCATGGGTTAAATCTGCTTATGAGGTAATCTCTTCCGTATCCAAAGAGGAAGCACCTGAGAAACCCCAGAAAAAGGGAGTAGAAGAGTGGGTCCTTAGCGACAGGTTCCCAGAACAAACCGTCAAAGTGGGAAGCCACCTAAGTGACAAATGCAAGAGCGCCCTGAAGGAGTTGCTTCTCCACAACATAGATGTGTTTTCATTTCAACATGGGGACATGACAGGAGTCCCCAGGAGCCTGATCGAGCACCGGTTAAACACTTACACATGGGCAAAACCGGTGAAACAGAAAAAGCGAAGCATGGGACCCAACAAGAGACGGGCTGCTTGTGAGGAAACCAGAAAACTGCTCAGGGCAGGGATAGTTAGAGAGGTGAAGTATCCGTCCTGGATCGCCAATCCGGTTATGGTTCAAAAGAAAGACGGGGGGTGGAGAATGTGCATCGACTTTCAAGATCTGAACAAAGCATGTCCTAAGGACTGTTATCCCCTCCCGGAGATAGACGTTCAGGTAGACTCTTTGTCTCAGTACCCCATGAAGTGCTTCCTGGACGCCTACAAGGGGTACCACCAAATCCAGATGTCAATGGAAGACGAAGAAAAAACTGCCTTCATCACAGACGAAGGGACATTCTGCTACACCAAGATGCCCTTCGGTCTTAAAAATGCTGGGGCCATATATCAGAGGTTCATGAACGCTTTGTTCAGGGAACAACGGGGAAGGAACCTAGAAGTATACGTCGACAACATTGTTATCAAAAGCCTGACGGAGATGGCCATGATAGACGATATAGCCGAGACTCTCAACACTATGCAAGATGTGAACATGAAGTTAAACCCTGGGAAGTGCTGTTTTGGAGTAGAGGAGGGGAGTTTCCTGGGAGTAGTGGTCACTAAAGGAGGAATCAAAGCAAATCTGGAGAAAACCCAAGCTGTGGCCGAGATGCAATCTCCCAGGTCCCTGAAGGACATTCAGCAGCTAAACGGGAGACTAATAGCGCTGAACCGTTTCTTATCAAAGGTAGCCGACAGGACCCTTCCCTTCATGAAAGTGTTGAAAGACTGTCTCCAGACAAACAAGTTTAAATGGACCACAGAGGCTGAGGTTGCCTTCCAAGAAATGAAAGCTTACATCTGCAAGCTCCCAACGTTGGCCACCCCAGTACCCGGGGAGCCGTTGCTCCTATACCTGTCCGCCTCGAAAACGACCATAAGTGCGGTCATGATGGTAGAACGGGAAGGGAAACAGATCCCCATATATTTCATCAGCAGAACACTTAAAGGTCCCGAAGAACGCTACATGCCTCTGGAGAAACTAGCATTGGCTCTAGTCTTTGCATCTCGAAGACTCAGGAGGTACTTCCAAGGGCACAAGATTACCCTGATGACTGACCAACCCCTTCAAAAGGTACTCAGGAGACCGGAGCTGTCGGGACGGTTGGCTAAGTGGGCTGTGGAGCTGGGGGAACACTCTCTGGAGTTTAAGCCCAGGACGACCATGAAGGGGCAGATACTGGCTGACTTCTTGGCGGAGGTCCCTGAGGACGAAGAGAATGAACTTTTAAAGTGGGAAGCCTTAGAAAAAGAAGAAAGATAGAAGGAGGATGAGGCGGTGTGGAAGTTACTCACCGACGGGGCATCTAGCGAAGAAGGGAGCGGAGCAGGAATCACACTAATGAGTCCCGAGGGGATTGAGCTGACATACGCCATAAGGCTGGACTTCGAGAACACCAACAATACTGCGGAGTATGAGGCCCTCCTAGCGGGAATGAGACTGGCGCAAAAAATGAAAGCAAGGCACGTGGAGGCCAGCACTGATTCACAGCTGGTAGTAAAGCAGTACCAAGGAGAGTATGAAGCCAAAGACAGCATCATGGCTCAGTACGTGGCAAAAATGAAAGAAATGGCCAAGGCATTTAAAACTTTCAAACCGGAGTACATCCCCCGAGGAAGAAACAGAAAATCTGATGCCCTCAGTAAGCTGGCCTCAGTGGCATTTGACCACCTCGCGAAAGAAGTTAAGGTGGAGGTCCTGACATCTCATTCCCTTAACACGAAGGAGGTAGCTGCAGTTGAGAGTACTCAGGAAACATGGATGACACCGATTATCAAGTTCCTCGGGGATGAAATTTTACCTGAGGGGGAATGGGCAGCCAGAAAGATAAGGGTTAAAGCCCTGCAATACGAACTGATTGATGGGGAGTTATATCGAAGATCATATCTGGGTCCATCCCTAAAGTGTGTCGATATGGAAGAAGCTGAATATGTGGTTAGGGAGATGCATGAGGGGATTTGCGGAATGCATTCGGGCCCAAGGACGATAGTGGCGAAGGCAATGAATGCAGGGTTTTACTGGCCACGAATGTACGAAACAGCATCCGAGGAAATCAAGAAATGTGATAACTGCCAGGTGCATGCACCAATGACCCACCGACACAAACACCCCATGATACCGGTCTCAACATCTTGGCCATTCCAAAAATGGGCTATCGACATAATTGGGCCATTCCCGGAGGGCCCGGGGGGGTCAAATATGTAGTGGTGGCTATTGACTATTTCACCAAATGGATCGAAGCAAAGCCCCTGGCCAAAATCACTGGAGAACAGATGAGGCGGTTCGTACTAGACAACATCATCTGCAGATACGGGGTCCCAAAAGAACTGGCGAGCGACAATGGCGTTCAATTTGCTGGAAGACCTTTTAAACCGTGGTGCGAGCAAATGCACATTCGACAAGTGTTCACATCCGTCACCCACGCCCAAAGCAATGGGTTGGTAGAAAGAGCTAACCAGAGCGTCATCAAGGGAATAAAAGGAAGGCTCGGAAGAAAACAAAAAGGCTGGCTGGAAGAACTTCCATTCGTACTATGGGCGTACAGGACTACTCCTAAAAGTTGCAATGGGGAGACTCCTTTCAGCCTTACTTACGGGACAGAAGCCGTCATCCCCGCTGAAATAGGATCCCCGACTGCCCGAATGAAACTCCGGGAGGAGGAAAACGAACAAGACCTCAGGATGAACTTGAACTTGTTGGAAGAAAGGAGGGAGATAGCGGCAGTCAGGGAGGCCAAATACAAGAGGCTACTGGAGAGTTATTACAACACCAGGATGAAGAGGCTCAACCTCGTCCCAGGGGATCTAGTCCTTAGAGCCAATGAAGCCAGTCTGCAAGAAAGCACTGGAAAGCTAGGCCCCAACTGGGAGGGACCCTACCGAGTCACATGGGAAAACGACAAGGGAACGTGCAAGTTGGAAACACTTGAAGGCAAGGAGGTCCCCAGGACCTGGAATCTCATGCAGCTTAGGAAATATTATGTGTAAGGGGTCCACCCCCAAGGAAAACGGCCAAGAGCCACTTTTGTAACAATTAACTATCAGTCTGGGACTCACCCAAAGACAGACCTTTTGTAACAATCTATGATGGGAAGTGTAAATCCCTAAGGAGTAAATAAAAAACAGACAGAGCATCTCCTCTTTTGAAAAAACAATGGACATCACACCTAGGCAGACGTGCCCAGGAACACCATTAAACCTAATTAACAGGCAAACACACGTGTACAAGGCATCCCAAACATGCCAAAAGCCCGGCCGTGGGGCTAATTAGGGTCTAGCTAACCCGAAGAAAACGGAGAGAACAAGTAAAAAACATGATACCACGTTATAAACTTGTCCATCGATTGGCCTCGAACAGACAATCATAGTTTAACGAACGAACGAAAAATACGACATACTCTTATAAACAAAACCACGAAAGGAAGTCTACTTTATTCATATAAAGTACATACACAAAGAAAGGCCTCAGTAGCCTTGGCAAGAGTAAATAACATACGAAATTACAAATACAGCAAAACGAAGCAAAGACGCGACTCCCCGCTAAACAGTCTAAAAGTCTCCAGGGAAGCACCAAACTGGCCCTCGGCAAAAACCCCTGCAAAACAGACAGCCACAACAAGAAGCAGGCAAACAAAACAAAGAAGCAGTACACAGTCATAAGCCATACGATTAGAAGTTAAGGAGGTCCCCGACACGAAGGACCCCCACCCAAGCAGTCAAACAAAATTCAAAAGTATCCTAGGGCAGGTAAAGTTATCCATATTACAACCATATCGAAATGTTTAAATGTTTGAAATTCACTAGGGATCACCCCCGGATAGAGATGGTGGAGACGAAGGGCCGGCAGAGGAGAACAGGGCTTTTAACTCATCGATGGATATCAGGGGATGCTCCAGGATTTTCTCAAGGATGGCCGGGGTTTTACGCCCAAACTCTTCATTCAGCTTGGACAACCTCTTCTTTGCCTTGGAATTATAAAAAGGAGTCTCCTTTCTGCCCAGGCCCTGAGCGGAATAGGCATAGCCATCCTTTAATCCTGACTGGTAGCCAACGTCCCTGTATGCCCTGTACACCTCCTCTAGGCCACTCTTGAAATCCTCCGACTGAGCAACAGCAGCAAGGAAGGCTCCAAAGCCTTCAGTAATCAGCCAATGCTTCTCCTTTGCCAATCGTTGGTTGTCGTCAGAAGTTATCCCATAGTCTGCATACATGGTGTTGAGTTTCTCCTGGGAAACGGAGCCAACTTCCTTTAAATGCTTCAGCTCAGCAGCCAACTCTTCTTTCTCTCCAACCAGCACCGCCATCTCCTGCTCCCAAGCCCGCTCTTTCCTCTCCAGCATAGCTCCAGCCCCCTGGACAAAAGATCAATATATATATATATAAAAGGGGGGGGGAAGGACAGTGTACCTTCTCCTCCTGCAACTTCCTCTCAGCATCAACCACTTGGCACCTAAGTCCAGCGGAAACAGACTGGGAAGCCTTAAGCTCAGCCTTAAGCCCTTCATTTGCCCTCCTAAGATCATCAATCCTCTGCAACATACCAGCCCCCCTAAAAAAGCTCTCACACAGGGACATGCTGTACTGATCCTCGAAAAGATCGTCCCTTAAAGCAGAATTCACAAATTTATGGGAAGGAGGAACAGCATGACTCAAGAAGTCCCTAGCAGACTCAGGAGTCCCTATCACCGAGGAACTGGTCACCTTCCATTTGGGGACATAAGTAAGCGGGATAGCATCAGCAAACAGTGGAGCAAGAGGGGATTGATGAGTAGGACCCTCAAGGAGAGTGGGTCTGCTAGTCCCAGTAGCATGAGAGGGCGAAAGCTCAAAAGCTGAGGAAAAACGGGCTACGCCCACCTCAGAGGCCTTATCCCGGACACGGGAAGAAGAGGGAACAGTAGGAATCTCTATGGGCTCCCGAGAACTCCCCTGTGAAATAAGAAAAAGAACATCAGAGACAAGGCAAGAACAGGAAAAATGGAACGAGAGAGAGACAATACTCACCAGCAAAGGATCACTCACTAGGCTCGAAGACTTCAGATGTTTGGACAGAGAACCTTTGATCCCAGCAGGGGGAAGATCGGAGATGGCTTTCGACAAAGGAGGAGGTTTTTGACCACTGGCACTCCGGAGTCTTTGACGGATACTACGGGGAGCAGGGGCTGGCTGAGGACTGGCAGATCTTCTCTTACGAACCAACTGAATTTCCACATCTTCATCATCACTTTGGCCAGAAGGATGAACAGGAGGAAAGTCAGGGGAACTTTCCTCCTCATTAGAAGAGTTCTCCTCATCACCACCAACGGTAGTGGAACCCCCGGCCTGAATGGATCCCCCAGCAACCTGCACCTCCGCGTTCAATCCAGGGTCAATCTCATTGTCAACCACAAACTTGACATCTTTGGAATCGCCTTGAAGAAGCCTCCACAAAGTCACCTCTGCACAAAAAAGAGACACTAAAGATGACTGCACAATCTTTAAGACATAGAAAAGGGGTAACTATAAGCAACAGATCAAGAGTAAAGAAATACCCTTTTTGCCGAAAAAAGCCCCGGGACGAACCGGATAGGAGGGGCTCAACCCTCCCATGGCAAGCATCCCCTCGGAGAAAGTGAACGCCCTCGTCGGATTCTCGCACATCCGTTTCCACTGAACGGTTTCGGTAGCAGACAGGGTAGGAACAACATCTTCAATCGCAGCATCAAGATCTTTTGGCAATGTGGACTCCGCCAGCATAGCAGCAGAGACAAAGATGAATCTGCTTTTCCAATCCTTCGGATAAGTGGAGGTGGGCATGAAACTGTAACAGGGCTTCGAGACATTTTTCTGCCGTTTTGCAAAGGTAAACCAGTCCCCATCCGAAACTAGCTTATAGAACAAAGGAACAGAAGGCTCCCCTGAGATGGCGGCACAGGATAGCTCAAAATGGACCACCCTCATAAACCCTAAAGGGTGAATCTGAGAAAAATGAACACCAAAATGACGAAGTAAAGCGACTTTGAAGGGGGAAAGAGGGTACCGAACCCCACAGGAGGAAAAAGCCAGTGTGTAAATGGGGATTCTGTCTGGTGTACATTCCGCCGGTTCATTAGGGCCCGGCAGGGAAGGAGAAAACTGTTCAGGGATCTTATACGCTTCAACGAAGGACTTCAAGTCCTTTTCCGTCAGAACTGATCTTATCGATGAACGGCCGGAGCGACTCATGATCGGAGAAAGAACGATGATTAGGAGGAATCGTTATGAAGAAGAAAAGGGATCAAAAATTTGAATGGAAAATCTGAAAGAGGGATAGGGTATTCAAAGAGATATAACTAACATGCAGGTAACTGTCACGTCATTCGTCTCTTCAAAATTCAAAAAAGGGGGCACGTGTTACTAGAGGGTTAACTCCCGCTATAGGTGTTCGGCGATATGATGATTAGTGGGGACGGTTAATTATAACTGACCTAGAGTGGACCCACAGGGGAAAACTACTCTTTGAACAGTTGTGACTCAGCCCCGGATCATGAGCCTCGGGTCTCAGAACCAGGGACTAAAGATGACTTGACAACGGACCAGTGGGAAAGTCCACTTTACCCGCTTTGGACTATCCTCACGAGGGCCCAATTGTACGAAAGCCCACAAAATAGAGTTACCTTGTCCATTAAGGTTTCTCTCCTTTTGTAACGGGCGGGAAAACAACTAGCAAAAATAACAAGCTTCATTTAATGTTCGATAAGAATGGGATCTCGTCTGAAACAATGTACTTCTCCGGCTGGAGCATTAATTAAGGTGAACATCTCACCGTTGGGGTTCAGACACGTGTTTGCACCCCCCGAGAGCCCCCAAAAACCGTTAGATCACATGTGGGAGATATCTAGTGAGATAAGGACCGGCTGTTATATAAGAGCAAGCAAGAAAGAACAAAGGCAGGTATCATCTCCGGAACTATATTTACTCTCCTCTCATTAATTCCGACCAATATTCTCTTACATTTAATACCCACACACGTATTTACTAGATTCACACCAAAGAGGAAACCTTCCGGTGATTCTACTCATCGGGAGAAGCTCCTCTCATTTTCCGGCAAGTTTACTTACTCTCACGCCGGAGCTTGGTCACGGATCCCCCTCCCGGGGTCCCCCGTGACGAGGCTAACGGTTTGTTCTTTTGTAGTAACGGAGATAAAGGCTCTTGACGTCAACGAAGATCCATCTAACGTCATCCGGGAGTTGGGTATACGACACTATTGTATCTCCACCCTGGAAATCAATACTCAAATTTATGTGTTTCAAATGTTAAAAACTACGAAAATTGAAAGAAAATAGGTGGAAAGTTGTCCCCACATCTTTAGGTGGAGACATGTCTGATGCCATGTAAAACGAGAGAAAATGTTTGAGAAATTTTTTGGTTCTCATTGATAAATGACATAATTAAGTTTACAGGAATTGTTTATATACAAAGCAGACTATGCAAAAGAGAAACACACTAGCTAACTATCTCATGAAAGAAACTTTTGTGCAAGTGAAACATTCATATAATAATTTGTTTTAAAGAACTCATGTTAAACACGAATTCCAGCCATCAGTTTTTTGTTTCATTCATGTATTTGTTTATTTCAGTTGTAACAATGTTTTATATTTTTGTTTTTTTTTTTCATTCGTATTGTAAGTTTATTTTAAGTGTTTTATATTAGAGTAAATTACAAAATCGTCCTTTATGTATGTCACTTATTGCAAATTGTGTCCCTTGTCTTCAATAATTACAGAAAACGTACTCGATGTTTGCAAACGCTTGCAAGTTATGTCCTTTAGTCCTAACTCAGATAATTTTTGTGGTTAAATCTGACCAAATAGACCCCATTTGACGATATTTTTGTGGTTAAATCTGATCAAATGGACCCCACATGAGAGTAAAATGACCAAAATACCCTCATGTGCGGTCCATTTGGTCAGATTTAACCATAAAAAATTAACTGAGTTAGCGCTAAAAGACATAACTTGCGAGGGTTTGCAAACATCGAGTACGTTTTCTGTAATTATTGAAGATAAAGGACACAGTTTGCAATAAATGATATACATAAAGGATGATTTTTGTAATTTACTCTTTATATTATTTTACGAATGAGGTTTTTTCATAAATCTTTCCAAATTTTAGAGGAAATTTTTAGAGAAAAATCACTCGAGAGCACAAATAAAGTTGCATTCCTATGAGTTTCCTTCCAAATCTCTCACGTTCCATCCAAAAGTTGAACCGTGAACCCAACGGAAAGTGATTTTGGTACCATAAATCATGAACCATATCTTTCAAAGGGGGGGTTACCATTAACACTTGTCCTCATCCTAGCTATTCTTTTGTCTTTGAAGGTTTCTCTTAGCAAGGGTGTTAAGGTTCAAACAAATGCACAATGTGGCTCGTGAGTTTTGCTTATTTTTTTTTCCTATGGCTTTAGGTTGGGGTTCAACCAAGGCAAACAAATCAACGAAGTTGCTTATAAGAAATTGCTTATAAGAGCTCATTCCATTCATGGGTGTTGGTTCTATTCATTCTATAAAAAAAATATTTTTTTCTCTCACATTTTGCCGAGATAATCAATCATTAATGTACCAAATAGTTTGTCAAAAGACAAAAAGAAAACATGGATTGCCATTGATTATGATTATGAAGTTGAGAAAAATAGCCTATCTATCATAATTGTAATGGCTTAGACGAAAGACTTTAAAAGTGATCCTTGATTGCCATATTATGGAATTCGGTGCAACATCTTTAATGCCTTAAAATAAAGGAAAATTGGTTAGGAATAATATTTAGGGCATGTTTGGCTAAGCTTTTTGAAACAACTTATTCACTTATTGGCTTTTTGAAAAGTCATAAGCTCCAAAATGATGTTTGGCAATGAAGGTTAATGTGAGGGGAAAAAGTCAACAAGTCAATAAGTCACTCTATACTAACTTTTCCAAAAAACCAATAAGTCAATAAGTTGTTTCAAAAAGCTTAGCCAAACATAGTAGACGTCATTGGCCATTGGCAGTTCCACTTTTGAATATTCTCCCTGCCAGTTCAACATTTCTCCTATTTTTCCTCTATCGGTCCTCCGTTAAAAAACTTAACGGTCAGAATTACAAACAAATGTTTTAGGGCTTATGATCAGAACGATGATATGAGTCTAATGATGTAAAACTTACCTCAAAAAGGTGCTCCAAACGACTTATTTTTTATAATTGGAAGATTAAACACCCACACACAAATTGAAGCATCGTTTTCGTCGTTTGAAACACCGTTTCGAGTTAGGTTTTACATCAATGGAATTGTAACGTCGTTATGATCAAAAGCCCTAAAACATATGTTTGTAATTTAGAAGAAAAAAAACTTATCTCCGTTAAGTTTTTTTAACATGAGACTGATAAAGGAAAAATAGGTGAAATGTTGGACTGGCATGGGGATATTCAAAATAAGACTGCCAGTTGCCAATAACATCTAGTAGGGATCATTACAGACTAATTTTCCTAAAATAAAATTTAAGTTCAAACTCTATTTTAAAGAAAAAAAATTAATGGGGTGAATCATGGCTCACACAAACAAACGGAAAAAAAAATTCCATTAGTCACTTACTTATTAGATATAACTAGAATTAAGACCTGTCGCAATGCGTCGGGTATTATTTAGTTATAACCAAGTCGATTTAGGACTCGCACGTTATGTTGAACATGTCAAACGGGAAAAAATAGAAGATGTAAAAAACGTTCACCCATACACGCACGTTGCGTTGCGTTGTGTTAACTCGCAAAATTTAAAACGAAGCGTAAAAACGTTAAACCAAAGACGCACATTGTGATGTGTTAAGTCTAAAAATTTAGAACGAAGCATAAAACGAAAAATTTGCGGAAAATGAAAACTATAAAGGACCAAAGTTGAAAGTAAAAAAAATGTGTGACAATAGATTGCAAAAGATAATAAATTTTGGGTTAAAAGTAAAAAAACAAATAGTTTTGGGTTAAAAGTAATTTATCAAATACTTTTGGGTGAAAAAGTAAAAAAAAATCATTTTTTTGTTTTGAAAAACCCCCAAAGCCAAGGTTACAACAACCATACACATAACCATTTTTTCTTTGAAAAACCCCCCAAAGTCAATATTACAATAAATCTATACTATATAATAAAAGAAACCTGTTTTGGGACACTTGTCATTCTCTCATTTAATTGATTAAAATTATTAATAACTAGGTTTAACCCCCGTCGCGTTGCGGCCGGGGCTTACAATTTAAGGCCCAACGTATGCAAACGCTAGATGGAAGACCCACACGTTACGGCCGTGAAGGTTAAATGACATCAAGCATCAACCATGTAAAGCCTTTGACAACACAAAACTTAAAAAACATCAGTAAGCTTGAATTACACAAAACATGTTTCGTAAGGAAAACAACATTAAGTGTAAAATGTTAATGATTTGTGGTGATAAATCAATATTGTACAGTGTGGCAAATACATCGACTGAGACGAAGACCCTAATTTCATCTCTTTAATTCAAAGATGTCGGACTTGCTATTAGTAACCAGCACTCGCCTTTCTGCATGAAGTAGAAACATGTATGTCAGTTTAAAAAAATGATGGCAACCATAATAGTTACTATTATCAGATGTAGAAAGTATACTATTGAGCGGAAGGGAGAGGCTGTACGAAATTACCTTCACAGTTATGAAATACAAACTTTAGAAGATATTCACAACTTTGAATCCGCCCCTCCAGTTACCACGCTATCTACGTTCCACCAATCATCACATAGTACCTGTGAATATCAAGAAAGACCACACTTTTACCAAACTTGACATATATAAATGCTGACAACTTGCGTTTCAACGACAGTTCGTTTAAAATACATGTGTATGCAAATTGAAACGCAAGTATGTGCAACTGTAACAGAGAACAGATCTGAAAGTATATGCATACCTATTAATCAGCTTTTTCTAGATAATTTGTGTAATCTCATATAGTTTCTATGCAAATTAGTGATTCAGTTGCTTCGTAACACGACCAACATATATTATGTGTACTAAAACTAAAAAATGAGTATGGTGAACTGTGAGATCAATTCGATTTGGGAAAAAAAACGTACCACTGAACAACAGTTGAGATCTTATTGTTGCCGTTGCTTTTACTGCTATCGCCGTCGATGACCTTCCTTCTCCTTTTTGTCTATAAAAGACACGTCGATCTACATGAAAAATAATCATAATCCTTACATTATTTTAATACCATCACGTATACAAAAATAAAAGATGGAAAAATATTGATTCCACCAGACCAAATAAAGCTTCGACAGATTTGATTTGTTCGCAACCAAATAAATAATAGTACACTGTTTCCATACAACCTCAGTTTTCACTACCCTTCAAAAGCTGTGTTCACATTGAAGTATGAAATTATACATATAAAATGACCACATATTTTTACTTGAACAAATAATATTGGGGAAAAAGAATTACCACCTTCACTGCACTCTTCCTTGCTTGCGCTATCTTCGTCGTGAATTTTGTTCTTGTACATATCAATAATACCTTCCTTATGCTCCGGCTTGTGATCGGACTTTGATTTGCCATGCTCAACATCATAGACCAAGAACAAATGTGTAGCAACCTTTTGTGAAGGCTCAATATCACAGAAGCAACTTAATATTTTCACCTCACTCTGTCTCCAATTCTAAAGCCGTGTATATAAAAATAACAAAAAATAAGCATAGGTTACGCATAAATAGCTCAAGATAGTTATTGATCAAAAAGGAAAATAAACCTTGAATGAGTTCTTGCCAAACTGAATCGGTTTTAAGTTGGTTTAACAAAGGGGTTCCCAAGTTGAAATTTATCTCATAAATTTTACCCAAATTTAGAATGTGGGAACACGGAACTGAAACAACTAAACCTAGAATGAGTACCGCTTGAAAGATAAGTGTGGATTATTGAACGATATATCTTCATCACCTAAGGTTTACCTCTTGCAGAGAAGATGATCAAAGCAACTTCAGCATCACAAAGCACAAAAAGTTTTAAAGGTGTTTTTTCAGCAACCCATTTCTTCTTTTAGAGAACGTTACTTGTCTACTTGTAGCATTCTCCTCATTTGAGTCTTCCCTCTCACCATCTTAATCAATTTTCTTGAAAAACTTAAGCTTTCAGCCTATACAACATAAAAGTTATTTAAATAAAAGGTTAAGATACTGTGAAAATGCAAGACATTTTACTGTCATTCAAGTAAATGAATATGAGGGAGAACCCATCACATAAAGACTCAATCATTTTGTGATTAACTGATTAACATCTATCAAACAAACACCAGACTCAAATACCCATATCAGTTCTTGAATCAAGATAAGTTCCAGCAACCACCATTGACCTAGATCGGTAACAGGAGAAGTCTCCGGAGCTTAACCGGAGGCCTGTAACACCGAAAATAGCTTCAACGTACACAACATAGACCCATCTAACTGAAAATTAAACATACAACGGAATCAAGTCTTACCGGAATTCTTGCAGGAGTTAACCGGAGTCTCGTCAGAACCCTAGCTCGCACCGCCTCACCGGAGTCGTTGTCTTCTGCTCTATAGGTAGGGGTACATCAGTCGCCGATGCTGAGAAGACGCCGCCCCAGATCCGCCGTGACTCCACCGGAGGTGGTGGCTAGGCACCCTGTCTCTCCGTTTGTGACACTCTATCTCTCTCCCAGACTTTGTGTTGCATAGATGTGTGGAGATGTGTACAAAGCACAACCATATATTCCTTTTTTTTTTTTTTGAAAAGCACCCAAAGCCTATGGTACAATCAACCTAAGCACAAAGTTGTTGCTTATTTATAAGGTGTTAATACTAAAAATAATAATATTTAATCTAAATTAATACAAATTCTTATTATTAATAATATTTAATCAAATCTAAAATCTAATCTAATACAAAATTTTATTATCAATAATATTTAATCAAATCTAATAAGAATTCATACGAATTCCAAAGTTAATATTAACTTTCAAATAATTAAAAAAAAATCGCCTAGCATCACAAATGTTTCTGTTAAATTCGATTAATTTATTTGTTCAACAATTATCATTATCTTTATCATTCAGTACGTTAACCGATTTATCATAATACAACCTCCCACCTATTCAATCATATGAATTTTCAATCTTATATTAACTAAAAAATAAAGATTAATATTCAATCTTATCCTACTTTAAATATAAAAAAATCTGTTAGTTCAGATTAATATTCAATCTTATCCTACTTTAAATATAAAAAAATCCGTTAGTTTTTTTTAAATATATATTTTTATTATTTGGTATATAAAATCATATTTATTCAACCCATGTGGCCATGTAATACACGGGGGTTTTTAAAAATATAATTTTTTTATTATTTGGTAAACAATGTTACATTTATTCAACCCGTGTAATACAATGGTTTTAAAGTTATATTTTTTTTTATTTTTTGGTGTATAATATTACATTTATTCAGCCCGTACAATACATATAGTTCTTATAGATATAACTTATTTTATTATTTAATATATAAAATTACATTTCTTCAACCCGTGCAATAAATGAGGCTTTTAAAAAGATAATGTTTTATTATTTGATATATAAAATTTCATTTATTCAACCCGTGTAATACACGGGGTTATAACCTAGTATATTCATAAACATGTTGCTTCTCTATAGTGTTTTAATTTAGAGTAAACTGCAATTTTACCCCCTGGGGTTTAAGCCAATTAGCACTTTGACCCCTCTAACGAAATAATTGCAATTTTACCCCCCAACGTTGTTGTTCTGTCGCACTCTTACCCCCTGGCGTCAGTCAATAGTTGTTTGACTATTATAGGTAAGGGTATTTTGGTAATCTTACCCCATATTATTATTATTATTATTATTATTATTATTATTATTATTATTATTATTATTATTATAAAACCCCCCAATCCCTCCATTAACACCCACTCATCTGCAACACTACCTATTTATTGATGATGACCCAGATGAATATGATGGCCCAGATAGTCACAGAGCTCGAACATCACCACCACCACAACCCACAATCACAAACACCCATCACACAATCAACTCTACAAGCCCTTCAAACCCTCTTAGACTACACCATCAACAAAGATGACCCACTTGAAATGGAGAATCTTTCCGACGAACTCTCTTCAAAAAACATATCTTTATCCACCGCTCTCCTCCACCCACTCACCGCCGCCATGGACTCCGGTGGCCCCCACCATTCTCCACTTGTAGCTTTTCACTCTTTGTTGAGAACTATTCGTTCTTCTTTCAAGAATTCTCAAGTGTCAGGTAGTAATAATGTTGGTAGGAAGAAAAAGGGTGGGGATAGGGTGAAGAACAGGGGTAAAAATGTCATTTTGGGTGACGATGATGATGAAAGAGAAGAACCAAGAGAATTTGATGTTAGGGTATTGTTTCCTGTGCTGGAAAGGTTGCATCTTGTTTTGGGTTTGATTCATCTTGATAGGTTAAAGTTCTGGTAACCAATTTCATGTCTTATTATTCTTGCAATTCAATTTAGAGTTTATGCCTTGTTAAATTAGGGTTTATGCGTTTACAAGAATGAGAAATTTAGGGTTTCTGCCTTGTTAGTGTATGTATGAGAGAGAGAGAGAGAGAAAGAGTGGTGGTGCCGTGGTGGTGCTGTGAGTGATGGCGGCGAAGGGGCAGAGCCGCAGAGAGGTGTGAACGGCGTTGGCGGGGGTGGTGGCTGAGTTGATGGTGGCGGTGGTCAGAAGAGGAGAAGGAGGTGGTGGTGGTCAGAAGAGGAGAAGGAGGTGATGGTGGTGATGAAGAACTGGGAATGAAGAACTGATGATGATGATGAACTTGATGTAATATTCTTGATTTTTTTATATAATTTTAATAAGTTAGGGCCAAAAACGACTTTTCACACGTTATTAACAGTCAAACAAACGTTGACTTGACAGAGTTGGATGCCAGGGGGTAAGAGTGCGACAGAACAACAACGTTGGGGGGTAAAATTGCAATTATTTCGTTAGAGGGGGTTAGAGTGCCAATTGGCTTAAACCCCAGGGGGTAAAATTGCAGTTTACTCTTTAATTTAATTTGGCTCACTTACAATAAATATATTCATAAACATGTTGCTTCTTTATAGTGTTTTAATTTAATTTGGCTCACAGAAAAATAAGTGAATTTTTTTTAAACGGTTACAAGGATATTAGGCTTATGGAGTTGTGACACGTAAACTAACCCGTTACTTATTTATTAGGTATAACTTAGTGTCAAATATGAGTAAAATCTGTATTATTCTGATTTTTTTTTTGAAGGGTGACTTTCTATGTACTGACCAGTAATAGGTCACTGAGAGCTTGTCGATGACAAGCTCCCATCAGCCCCGCTTACCGAACGCGATGTTCTATCGCAGGGCCGGCCCGTTAATGTTACAGGGTGAGGCGAGCGCTTAGGGCCTCCAGAAAAAAGGGCCTCCGATTTATTTAAAAATATATATAGATTCGTAAAGTATGAATATTATATATGCTGTGATAAACTTAACCATTAATCCCAGCATAGCATGGTGGTAAGAAGAACACTTCATCTTCTTATAGAGCTAGGTTCGAATCCTAGTAGCAATATCTTTTTATCATTCCTTTTTTCTTTTTATCATCCATTTAACAACATTTGTGAATGTTGCGACGTAACAAGTTTTTATTAAAATATCATTTAGAAATTGTCTCAAATTCTCACTCTATATATACAGTGTTCGATTTTTCATAATTACGCACCACATGTATAGTTACGCAACATATGTATACAATAACAGATAAGTATGAACCAAAAAAAAATTGGAAAAGGGCCCCGGATTTTCACTTCGCTTGGGGCAACCAAAATTGTTGGACCGGCCCTGTTCTATCGGGCCCCGGCCGGAGCTTGTTGTATTATTCTGATTATAATATAACAATCTAAATATGTTTATTTATGTTAAATTTAAACTTACGTCGCCTTTCAACTGGCATGGATTCTCAATTTAGACTAATTTAAATTAATTTTTAACTATTTGAACCACGCTATAGATAAGCATAACCCAAATCCTGTTTATAAGAAAATAAGCTGATGTTGCCACATCAACAATACATATATAAACACATGCAAATAGCTAAAATAAGTCATGATATAAATTGAAATGAGAACAAAAGAAAATAATAACTTAAATACTTTCGACTATAATTATATGACAACAAATACCACGGGATTCGGCAAATTATAACAAATATTAGATCTTTGAATATGCAAATATATGATAGAATACTTTTAGTTGGATCCTAAATAGTAAAAAAAATCGTTTTTCAGTTTGTAGAATTAAAAAAAATGATTAAACGATTTAATTGATAAGAAAATTGAATTGAGAAAAATTTGTAGATAAATATTGAAAAGATTAACTAATATAGTTTTTTTTTTTCAAATACTAGAATTGATTAAGATTTACAAACGGTCGAAAGATATATTAACTATCCATGATACAATTTTTTCTTTTAAAAAATGATAATTAACGTCAAAAGTTATAACTATCTATAAGTTTCATATAAATTCATTTAGTTAATGATATAATAACTAGCCATACTGAATTAATATTAGATATCTAAGTATATATAATTTTAGTTTTAATATTATTATCTAATAGAAAAGTGAAACAGGAAAATTACTATTTAATATAAATTCATCAGAAATTATGTTGGTGCATATGTCTGTTGACTTTGTCTTGTATCAAGTCTTGTATCTAGATAAGATAAACCAGAGCTCGGTAGTCAAAGAAATAGGATTTTAGTGTTGATTGACTAGTTCACACGAATTGGCAGTGCCAGTTCATGCGAAATGGCCATTTCGCATGAAATGGACATGACAGTTTCGTGGGGAATGGAAATCCTATAAATAGGTGACTTGAGATTTCATTTGTAACTTTTGCAATTCCGGTAGCGAAGCTCTGCTAAGGTGTCAAACGGTCTGTAATTGTGTCAAATCAATACCGAAGACATTTAAACTACTTCTTTGTCACACCCCAACCGATGGCGGAATCATCGGGGCACGGCACTGAGCGAAACAGATTGTTCAGAAGTTTCCATAACAACTATCATTACCATTTAATTAAGCATTACGTCCCATACCGTAACATAAATAGTCAAACAAGTTATTACAGACAACATCAAAACAAATACTCTGTTCCGACAACTCAGATTTAAATAAGTAGCAATTGTTTATCTGCTTCTAGAGACCCATAATAAGTCATCTACAGACAACTATTTGTTGGGCTCTAAAGCTTTATTCTAGCTTCCAATTCCTACCACATATGCGTCCTAAGCACCTGTCACATACGTTAAAATAATGTCAATACATCAAATGTAAAGGTGAGCATACAAGTTTGATAGTAGCATATAGAGTTCGAATTCGTTTACGCATAACCAGCACGTACACATAGTGAAATGAAGCACGTTAGTTATCGACATAGATCCATCGATACCAATGACTGCGGGTTGACTGCCCGAGGCAGTTCGCAATACACGATTACCACTGTAATCCATGCAAGTAAAAGATCCTTAACAACCCCCGTGTGAACGGGTGCTGAGTCCAAACTATAGTACTATCGTTGCTAAGGCAGGTAGACAGCATTCCATGTGTAAACATAACAACAAGCATTCATAAGCCACGTATAACATGCGTTAATGGTTAAGCGTTAAAATAGCTTGAGTAGTGTGATAGTTGTAGTTTGAATAGTTGTAACGTATGTAACACCCAAAAGTGCTAAAAGCGAAAAGGGTTCGAGTATACTCACAGCGATGTGGATTGAAGGGAGCGCTTTACAGCGAGTACGGTTAGCCTGAATAGATTTGATAACGTAACGATGAGTGGCGAGTAAAACAGTACAAAGTGAGAGTGATTAGGATGTCTGATCGTGCGGATTAGTTATCCGTGCGCATGACCTATCCGTACGGATGGTGATGCGTGCGGATGGTGGTGCGTGCGGACAAGTGGTACGTGCGTACGACTGTCCGTGCGGGTGGCAACCCGTGCGGGTTAGTTGTACGTGCGGGTGACTTATCCGTACGGATAAGTTGTTGGTGTGAATAGATGTTCAAGTGGATTGTTTCTTCCTAAGATGTGTTTGTGTATGATGGCTTGTGCTTTGGAGTTTTCGTTGTAGCATTTAGAAAACACCCAAGTGTTTCTATCCTTCAGGCCGGTCGCGCGGACGACAGTCCGTGCGTACAGCAGTCCGTCCGGGTAGCCTGTCCGTGCGTACGACTTGGCCGTGCGGATGAACATTGTTTAGATTTTAGTTTAAGGCCTTAGTATCTCATGATCCGAAGAGTAATCCATTCAGAGGTTGTCCGTCCGGATTGCTCGTTCGTCGATACTCAAACCTTGTTTGGAAAGTGGGTCCCAAGGGTAGCTCGTCCGGGTGACAACGCGTACGTATGACTTGTACGTGCGTGTGACTTGTATGTACGAACAGCTAGTCCGTGCGCACAGCTTGCCCGTGCGGACAGCCTGTGCGTGCGGACAACTGGTCCGTGCGGACAGCCTCTGGTTGTTCCGTTCGTCTACACTTGGTTTCTGTTGTCGTTTATCGAGACGTTCTGATTACGTGGCAACCACTTGGAATTGTATTCTCACCCGCGTGACTAGACCGGTCAGGAACCACCCTAACTCAGCCTGTCGGCGACTCAGAATGGTCATTCCGGTTGACCCCGAAATCAGTTGTCTGTGGTAGGATTCCAGATCTAGAACTAGTGCATCACTATTGACGAGTAGAACACTAGCACTGATCGGATTCGTACCGGTTTAAGGGTAAAAGAAGGAGAGAACTTAGGTTTATTTCCTTCAACTCTTTTATCCTTAGAAAGGTTTAGATCTAGATGAAATTATTATAAAAACTTGTAGAAATCGTTTAGATCTGAGATATTCTAGGTGGAATGAGGTCAATCTTGAAGTTCTTATGAACTTCATGATGACGTCACCCGAGAATACCTCGAATCCGGATGATTTCATGGTTAAAAAACAAAGATTCGAAAGATAGAAATGTGCAGAATCGTGTAGTGATCAAAGGTGTACAAGAATTAGTGCAAGATCTTACCTGGATTGAGAGAAATCTGAGAAAAGGTGAAGAGTGCGTGTGGTTCGGACGTCACTTGCCAAAAGTGGAAAAAGTGGAGAGTGACCCGTGTATTTATAGGGTGCCAAAAAGGGAAAGGGTGAGTCGTGCGCATGGCACGCACCCGGGTAGGCTATCTGCGTGGACTGGTCATCCGTGCGGATTGGCAATTCGTGCGGATTGGCCATCCGTGCGGATGCCGCCTGCTTGGGCGTGTTTGGTGCGATGTTGATTCGGTTTCGATTTGCGAGCGATTCGATAGGGTTTCCTAGTCAAATTACTTTCAGTCCCAACTACTTCTTATATGGTTCGACTCGGGATTCGGGTTCGGGTTCGTTTATATTCGAGTTAGACTTCGAGTTCGATTGAGTTCGCTTGATTATCCCAACATAAAATAACATAAAATAAACATGCATAGGTAACACGTAAGGCACATACACACGTATAACTGACAAGTAAAAATACATAGCTCGAGTTACGATTTGATGTCGATTTGATTAGCATAGCTTGATTAACTTTATCGCATTGTTACTTCCTATCGTTCACGGTCGTAGGTCGATTGAAATACGGTTAGCATGACTCGATTATTGCAATGTACGACATTTACTCCACATAATCTAAATATAATCCAAACAATTCTACGATTCACGCCGCGCGGAATCGGTCGTTGACTTTGACCTTGACTTTGACTTTCACTCGTGAAAACACGGGGTGTTACAGCCTCCCCTTGTTTAGGAAATTTCGTCCCGAAATTAAGCTGAAAGCTGTAACTAGGTCGTGATTCACGTGTGAGAGTTCTTCGTTTGGGCCATTGAAAATAGTCAAATTAATCAAGATTTTACGGTTAAAATCGGCTGATTTTTGGATATGATAAGCGAAAGTACCTGATTTAAAAGCCTAATAAGTTTCAGATTACAATTCGAAGTCGTTTGGGAGAAAATTGAATATTGTAGGTCCGGGTTGGAATTTGTTTCGATTGCGTACCGACTCGTGCACGTGCGGAATCCGTACACGATCGTTATCGAACAGACAAAAACGTACAATTTTAACGTGATTCAATAGATTCGTAAGACGTGTACAAGCTTTCTCTCTCTAGTTTCTCTCTCTAACCTCCAAATGAGCAAAAGTCTCAATCTCTAACCCTAACACTTCTATTTATAGGCAAAGGATTACAAGGGATTTCTCCTTATTTACAAGTATGCCACCTTGCCTTTCTTAACCGGACATTACTTCTTCGTTAAACAGCTGTGGATACTTTGCTTTCATGTCGCTTTCGAGTTCCCAAGTGAACTCCGCGCCTCGCTTGCCTTCCCATCGGATTTTCACAATAGGAATGTGTGAGCGCCTGAGTTCTTTGGTTTTGCGATCCATGATTTCGACAGGCTTTTCCACGAAGTGTAATGTTTCGTTCACTTGCAGATCATCTAGAGGAACATGTAGATCGTGGTCGGCGATGCACTTTCGGAGGTTCGACACGTGGAAAGTCGGATGGACATTGCTAAGTTCCTCCGGTAATTCTAGTCTGTAGGCGACTTTTCCGATTCTTTCCAGAATCTTAAAAGGTCCAACATATCGAGACGCGAGTTTCCCCTTTTTTCCGAATCGGACTACACCCTTCCAAGGTGATACCTTTAGGAGTACGTAGTCACCAACGCCATATTCGCGGTGCTTGCGCTTTTTATCGGCGAGAACTTTCTGTCTATCCCGAGCTTTCGCTAGGTTGTCTCGAATTTGGAAAATTTTGTCTGTCGTCTCTTGTAGCAGCTCCGGACCGGTTAGTTGCGAGTGACCGATCTCGTGCCACACAATAGGCGATCGACATCTTCTTCCGTATAAGGCCTCGAAAGGTGCCATCTGGATGCTAGCCTGGTAGCTGTTGTTGTACGAGAATTCGACTAACGGAAGGTGTCTATCCCAATTACCACCGAAGTCTAAAACACACGAACGAAGCATGTCTTCAAGCGTACGAATCGTTCTTTCAGTCTGACCGTCGGTTTGTGGGTGGAACGCAGTACTTAGATTAAGCGTTGTACCGAGTGCCGTTTGAAACGTTTCCCACAATCGTGAAGTGAACCGAGCATCACGATCAGAGATGATGTCACGAGGCGTCCCATGTCGACAAATGATCTCATCGGTGTAGATTCGGGCTAATCTTGCTACCTTGTAGTCTTCTCGTATCGACAGAAAGTGAGCTGATTTAGTCAAACGGTCAACAACAACCCAAATGCTGTCGTGACCTGATGACGTGGTTGGAAGCTTGGTTACGAAATCCATGGCTATGCTCTCCCACTTCCACATGGGGATTGGAGGTTGTTCGAGCAAGCCAGAGGGTCTTTGATGCTCAGCCTTGATTCTAGCACAGGTTAGACATTTTTCCGACGTAAAGAGCGATATCCCGTTTCATACCGGGCCACCAGTACCTATATCGAAGGTCGTGGTACATTTTGTCAGCACCGAGATGAATCGAGTATCGGGATTTGTGGGCTTCATCCATGATGATCTGCCGTAAGTTGGTTCGCTTGGGAACCCAAATCTTGTCTAAGAAGTGGAATATCCCGTTTGATTTGCTCACAAGCTGGGCTCCATCGTGGTAGATTCTTTCCTTCTTCAAAGTGCGCTCGTTGAAACATGCATGCTGGGCGTCACGAATGAGAGCTTCGAGGTTGTGTTGGGCTTGAACATTACGGGTGCTAAGCAGATAGCTCCGTCTGCTAAGTGTGTCGGCAACAACATTTGCTTTGCCTGGGTGATAACGAATCTCACAGTCGTAGTCGTTGAGAAGTTCTACCCATCGGCGTTGACGCATATTCAGTTCCCTCTGATTAAAGATGTGCTGTAGGCTCTTATGATCGGTGAAGATCGTACACTTGGTACCATACAGGTAGTGTCGCCAAATCTTTAATGCAAAAACAACTGCGCCTATCTCGAGATCATGGGTTGTATAGTTCTTCTCGTGGATTTTGAGCTGACGAGATGCGTAAGCTATGACCTTGTCTCGTTGCATTAAGACACAACCGAGACCAAGGTTAGAAGCATCACAGTAGACAATGAAATTATCGTTTCCGTCGGGCAGTGTGAGAACAGGAGCATTGCAAAGCATGTATTTGAGGGTTCGAAAGGCAGACTCTTGTTTGGTTCCCCAGACAAAAGGCTGGTCCTTATGAGTGAGAGAGGTAAGCGGTACAGCAATCTTCGAGAATCCTTCGATAAATCGTCGATAATAGCCCGCTAGCCCGAGAAAGGAACGGACTTCAGTCGGGTTCTTAGGCGTAACCCAGCTCTTAACAGCTTCAATCTTCGCAGGATCGACATGAATACCCTGACTATTTACGATGTGACCCATAAACTGAACCTCCCCCAACCAAAATTCGCACTTGGAGAATTTGGCGTAGAGTTGGTTCCCCTGGAGTAACTCGAGAACCAAATGTAGATGTTGCGCGTGTTCGGCTCTCGTTTTGGAATAGATCAAGACATCGTCGATGAACACGATGACGAAACGGTCGAGATATGGTTTACACACTCGATTCATCAGATCCATGAAAACTGCTGGTGCATTGGTTAGGCCAAAAGGCATGACAACGAATTCGTAATGGCTGTAACGAGTGCGAAACGCGGTTTTGGGTATATCTTCCTCTTGTATTCGCAGCTGATGATATCCTGAACGTAGATCGATCTTCGAGAAACACGTAGCGCCTTGCAGCTGATCAAACAAATCGTCGATTCGTGGCAGAGGATAGCGGTTCTTGATAGTCAACTTATTCAATTCCCGGTAGTCGATGCACATCCGGAACGACCCGTCCTTCTTTTTGACGAAAAGGACTGGTGCGCCCCAAGGAGAGGTGCTCGGGCGAATAAAGCCTTTTTCAAGCAATTCCTGGAGTTGGGTTGAGAGTTCGCGCATTTCGGACGGCGCGAGTCGATAAGGAGCTCTGGCGATAGGATTAGCTCCAGGAATGAGATCAATGCGAAAATCGATATCACGCTTCGGAGGTAGACCGGGAAGATCCTCTGGAAAAACTTGAGGAAATTCTCGAACCACTGGAACGTCTTTCACTTTCTTCCTCTCTTTCTTTTCCTCCTCCGCTGCTACGACATGAGCCAAGAAAGCCCTGTATTCCTTTCGGAGATACTTGCTAGCTTGTAGGCATGACATAAGCTTGAGACCCTTCGAAGTTGTATCACCATAAACGCACAATGAATCACCATTTGCGAGCGAAAAACGAATCATTTTATCGAAACACACGACTTCGGCGTGGTATTCGCGAAGAAAATCCATGCCTACTATGACATCAAAGCTTCCTAGTTGCATTGGAATAAGATCGATCGAGAAGATGTGATTGTTGAGTTCGAGAGTGCAATCACGAATAACGGAGTTTACAGCGACGGTTCTTCCGGTAGCGACTTCAACATCGAATGCAGAGGAGAGTCGGGAACGTTTACGACTAAGGAGTTTCTCAAACTCGAGTGACACAAAGCAATTATCGGCTCCAGTATCAAACAAACATGAAGCATAAATACCATTCACAAGGAACGTACCATTTACCACGTTGTTGTCGGCCTGAGCTTGACGCACATTGAGATTGAAGGTTCTGGCGCGTGCGGCCTGTTGTTGCTGCTATTGTTGCTGCTGTGGTTCTTGTTTCACCACCCTGTTCGGGCACATGTTTGCGAAATGGTTCGGGTCGCCACACGTGAAGCATGCTCTGGCTTTGACTGCGGGTGCCGGAGGAGCTTGTTGACCCTGCGGGGCAGCGAGTAGAGCTTGATTGACAGGAGCTTGACGAATGCGGCAGTTGGCAGTAAAGTGGCCGTAGACGTTGCAATGAGCACAGAAGCGGCATTGAATAGCAGTCGGATGATGATAGGTGCAAGTAGGGCAGAGCGGGTGTGGCCCAGTATATGCACGCTTTGCAGGCGGTGCATTGGCCACAGGCGCCGCTACTTGACGCTGTTGAGCAGGTACAGCTTGGATCGGTGCAGCAGTAATCGCACAGTTCTTGTTCTTTCTCTTGTTCTTTCTCTTGTTGCTTGACGACGTGGGTTCAGTGGTTGGTGTAGTAGCGGTAGCTTGATGCAGATGCTTGGAGGTCTTATCCCACACCCCAGCCTTGACCCTTTTGTCATTGATTTCAGCGGCCAGCAGATAAGTTTCTTCGATCGTGGCAGTCTTGGCCGCTTGCACGAAATCAGCGACGCAGTCGGGTAAAGCCCGGATGTACTTCTTGATGGTCATCTCAGGGGTCTTGACTTGGTCAGGACAGATAATGCTGAGCTGTTTGAAGCGAGCAGTAAGGCCAGCATTGTCTCCATCCTTCTGTTGTATGTGCCAAAATTCATCTTCAAGCTTTTGACGCTCGTGAGGAGGGCAGAATTCCTCCAGCATGACTTCTTTGAGCTCTTCCCATGACAAACCGTAAGCTGCATCATTCCCTCTCTTGTTCCTCTCGGCCGTCCACCAGTCCAAAGCACGGGACTGAAAGACGCCGGTGGCGTTCAGAGTTCGAAGGTCATCAGGGCAACCACTTTGTCGCAGAGTAACCTCGATAGAGTCAAACCAGTGGAATAGAGCAGTAGGACCTCCTTCGCCGGTGAATTCTTTCGGCCCACATGACTTGAATTGTTTGAAACTGAAGGGTCTTGCGACAGCTCTAGGACCTTCAGTCCTTGATTCCTCGGATGATTTGCTGGCATTCTCACAGGCCTCGCTTACTGCCTTTGCTACAGCTTTCGCGACGATGGAAGCAAGACGTCTGTCTTTCTTTTCTTGGCGAGAGAGTGGATGATGGGATCCAGACGACATTGTCTGCAATAGACATCGCAATGGAACTCAACACATGTATTCGAATCTCACCTCACACGTCTATTACTACTAAAGCTCAGTAACACGTACCATGTAACGCATATAGTCACAAAATCACAGTATTGCACAAGGTCACATAAACACATAGAGCACATAATTTCAATATTCCTAATCACATAAGCATAACAGCAAGAAACACATATACCTAGTTACTAAAAGCACCTACGAGCATACAAAACATTTTGACTGTCTCTATTGCCGATTCGCTAGCGATGAGTTGTGTGGGTTTTGTGTTTTAGCAGAAGCAGTAGTGTTGTGTTGAAACCAATAGTACCTCAAAACGTTAGCAAATAACATAAAATGCATAAAAATTTTCATAAAGATCGATAAATCGAAGGTAGATTGTCTGCGGCTAACAGACTTCGACTAACCAAAGTAGCTCGACTATTCGTAAGGATCCTGTACAACAACCTCCAGGACTATGCCTTTGCCTCGATTCTCGGGCGTTGGCGCAATTCCCTTTGGTTAGGTTGTGTCTTTAGATCGTTGGAGTCCATCGAACTTTGGTGGAAGTTTTGGTATAAAAGCGGAACGAGTCGTCAAGGTGAGGGTTTCACCCCTATCTTGCAACTTCCGTCCTCGTTTTTGATAAAAATTCAGGAGATTACTCGTCAAAATATGGATTTCACTCCTGATTTGGTATGATTCTCCTCGTTTGTAACTAAAACGCAAGCTGATTAGGCAACTTTGGTCGAGAGTTTGCGGTTTTCACACCTATTCTCGGCCTCATTACCTGTTCACAACTTGAAAATTCGAGTGCAGTGATAGAATAGAGTGAGTGATAGTGGCGAGTTTACGCATACGCGTGAGTTGGTCTGTTGGTTCTTAACTATAGTCTAGGTCTCTAAGACTTCGACCCGGACTAGGTCGAGTCTTGCCTAATTCCCTATAGTTATGGCTCTGATACCAATCTGTCACACCCCAACCGATGGCGGAATCATCGGGGCGCGGCACTGAGCGAAACAGATTGTTCAGAAGTTTCCATAACAACTATCATTACCATTTAATTAAGCATTACGTCCCATACCGTAACATAAATAGTCAAACAAGTTATTACAGACAACATCAAAACAAATACTCTGTTCCGACAACTCAGATTTAAATAAGTAGCAATTGTTTATCTGCTTCTAGAGACCCATAATAAGTCATCTACAGACAACTATTTGTTGGGCTCTAAAGCTTTATTCTAGCTTCCAATTCCTACCACATATGCGTCCTAAGCACCTGTCACATACGTTAAAATAATGTCAATACATAAAATGTAAAGGTGAGCATACAAGTTTGATAGTAGCATATAGAGTTCGAATTCGTTTACGCATAACCAGCACGTACACATAGTGAAATGAAGCACGTTAGTTATCGACATAGATCCATCGATACCAATGACTGCGGGTTGACTGCCCGAGGCAGTTCGCAATACACGATTACCACTGTAATCCATGCAAGTAAAAGATCCTTAACAACCCCCGTGTGAACGGGTGCTGAGTCCAAACTATAGTACTATCGTTGCTAAGGCAGGTAGACAACATTCCATGTGTAAACATAACAACAAGCATTCATAAGCCACGTATAACATGCGTTAATGGTTAAGCGTTAAAATAGCTTGAGTAGTGTGATAGTTGTAGTTTGAATAGTTGTAACGTATGTAACACCCAAAAGTGCTAAAAGCGAAAAGGGTTCAAGTATACTCACAGCGATGTGGATTGAAGGGAGCGCTTTACAGCGAGTACGGTTAGCCTGAATAGATTTGATAACGTAACGATGAGTGGCGCGTAAAACAGTACAAAGTGAGAGTGATTAGGATGTCTGATCGTGCGGATTAGTTATCCGTGCGCATGACCTATCCGTACGGATGGTGATGCGTGCGGATGGTGGTGCGTGCGGACAAGTGGTCCGTGCGTACGACTGTCCGTGCGGGTGGCAACCCGTGCGGGTTAGTTGTACGTGCGGGTGACTTATCCGTACGGATAAGTTGTTGGTGTGAATAGATGTTCAAGTGGATTGTTTCTTCCTAAGATGTGTTTGTGTATGATGGCTTGTGCTTTAGAGTTTTCGTTGTAGCATTTAGAAAACACCCAAGTGTTTCTATCCTTCAGGCCGGTCCCGCGGACGACAGTCCGTGCGTACAGCAGTCCGTCCGGGTAGCCTGTCCGTGCGTACGACTTGGCCGTGCGGATGAACATTGTTTAGATTTTAGTTTAAGGCCTTAGTATCTCATGATCCGAAGAGTAATCCATTCAGAGGTTGTCCGTCCGGATTGCTCGTTCGTCGATACTCAAACCTTGTTTGGAAAGTGGGTCCCAAGGGTAGCTCGTCCGGGTGACAACGCGTACGTATGACTTGTACGTGCGTGTGACTTGTATGTACGGACAGCTAGTCCGTGCGCACAGCTTGCCCGTGCGGACAGCCTGTGCGTGCGGACAACTGGTCCGTGCGGACAGCCTCTGGTTGTTCCGTTCGTCTACACTTGGTTTCTGTTATCGTTTATCGAGACGTTCTGATTACGTGGCAACCACTTGGAATTGTATTCTCACCCGCGTGACTAGACCGGTCAGGAACCACCCTAACTCAGCCTGTCGGCGACTCAGAATGGTCATTCCGGTTGACCCCGAAATCAGTTGTCTGTGGTAGGATTCCAGATCTAGAACTAGTGCATCACTATTGACGAGTAGAACACTAGCACTGATCGGATTCGTACCGGTTTAAGGGTAAAAGAAGGAGAGAACTTAGGTTTATTTCCTTCAACTCTTTTATCCTTAGAAAGGTTTAGATCTAGATGAAATTATTATAAAAACTTGTAGAAATCGTTTAGATCTGAGATATTCTAGGTGGAATGAGGTCAATCTTGAAGTTCTTATGAACTTCATGATGACGTCACCCGAGAATACCTCGAATCCGGATGATTTCATGGTTAAAAAACAAAGATTCGAAAGATAGAAATGTGCAGAATCGTGTAGTGATCAAAGGTGTACAAGAATTAGTGCAAGATCTTACCTGGATTGAGAGAAATCTGAGAAAAGGTGAAGAGTGCGTGTGGTTCGGACGTCACTTGCCAAAAGTGGAAAAAGTGGAGAGTGACCCGTGTATTTATAGGGTGCCAAAAAGGGAAAGGGTGAGTCGTGCGCATGGCACGCACCCGGGTAGGCTATCTGCGTGGACTGGTCATCCGTGCGGATTGGCAATTCGTGCGGATTGGCCATCCGTGCGGATGCCGCCTGCTTGGGCGTGTTTGGTGCGATGTTGATTCGGTTTCGATTTGCGAGCGATTCGATAGGGTTTCCTAGTCAAATTACTTTCAGTCCCAACTACTTCTTATATGGTTCGACTCGGGATTCGGGTTCGGGTTCGTTTATATTCGAGTTAGACTTCGAGTTCGATTGAGTTCGCTTGATTATCCCAACATAAAATAACATAAAATAAACATGCACAGGTAACACGTAAGGCACACACACACGTATAACTGACAAGTAAAAATACATAGCTCGAGTTATGATTTGATGTCGATTTGATTAGCATAGCTTGATTAACTTTATCGCATTGTTACTTCCTATCGTTCACGGTCGTAGGTCGATTGAAATACGGTTAGCATGACTCGATTATTGCAATGTACGACATTTACTCCACATAATCTAAATATAATCCAAACAATTCTACGATTCACGCCGCGCGGAATCGGTCGTTGACTTTGACCTTGACTTTGACTTTCACTCGTGAAAACACGGGGTGTTACATTCTTAGTGCAAATCAAGCTGATTCAACATCAAAACGCCTGTTTCCGCCTCTCGTTTTAATCAAAAACTCTTCTGAACGACTCGTTTGGTCGTGCAAACGATCCTACAAGTGGTATCAGAGCTCAGGAGGAAGAGTTCTTACCGATTCAGCTTGATTTCATCCGAAAATCTCACTTCTACTCACTTTCTTCACTTTTTTTTTTCAAAATTAACCGAGATTTTACGGTCAAAATGAACTGATTTTCACATATTACATGCGAAACATGGTTTTAATCAATCCGTGAACATATCAGACCTAGATTCAGCTTAAAACTTGTCCAATTTATCAAAAAACCGTCCGATTGTTCGAACATGATTCCATTTCGCACGACATGAGAACCCAGGTCACACCAGATACATCCATTTCGCACCAAAGTTACTCACTTCATACGAATTGGATCCATTTCGCACCAAATTAATCCATTTCATACGAATTGAACCCCGGTCGCACCAAAAAACACTCATTTCTCGCGGATTGGTCATTTAGTGTATCAGTTCGCTTGTAAAGTGCCAATTCGTTTGAAAATCAGGATCAGGTCGTTTGGAATGACCCATGTGCATTGACTGAATAAATATCTCGGCCCAATCAATTTTCAGATTAAAGTTGAGCGGCCCAAGGACTGCATGTGATAATACTGTCCATTGATCAATCAGCCCAATCACAGTTTTTGTATCACAATCAATTGTCGGTACATGATTTAATAGACAAATCGATTTGTCAGTTGTGCATGTGGTTCAATCTACATCATTCAAGATTTAGTCAATTGCATGTGACTTTGATTTCATCGGCCCAATAGGAGTGTGGTGTGCATTAAAGATGTTGGCCATAAACTCAAAGAATTGCATGTGATCAAGTCTTATTGTGCGGCCCAATCAATTTGAGTGGATAGTTAAGATTGTCGGTCATGCCATTTTAATAACAAAACCCATGTGATCTAATCAGTTTTATATAAGGTCCAGTCAAATCAACTGTTCGGCCCAATTGAATTCATTTCTTTTTTATCGGCCCATTCATTCAGTGATTATACCCAAAATACATTGAACGAGTCCGCGAATCTTCGACACGAGTCCT
This sequence comes from Helianthus tuberosus, assembly GCA_030545235.1. Taxonomy (NCBI): domain Eukaryota; kingdom Viridiplantae; phylum Streptophyta; class Magnoliopsida; order Asterales; family Asteraceae; genus Helianthus; species Helianthus tuberosus. The sequence goes on from CM060441.1 coordinate 25,714,763, forward strand.
AGATCGATTCAACCGTCACACACGTTCACATATTTAGTTCGTTTAAACTGATCATTTGTTTTTGTATTCTCAGGTGATTTACAAGGTGCAAATATCAAGTCACACAGATTGAACCTGTTCTAGATTGTTTGAAAATTAATCAGTTTGTTTGATAGTTCGTACCGAAACATGGATTCTGAATTCTACAATGCGTTTGCTACGGCCCCGGGTACTCCAGTTACCGTTGCTCAGAGTGTAACCATGGAAAATGAAACCGGAACGTTACATAAACCTCCAAAGCTGATGGGCATTGAAGAATACTATTGTTGGAAAGACCGGTTCAAAAATTGGGTTCAAGCAAATCATTTAAGGTCGTGGGAGTGTATTGAAACTAAGTATGTTAAACCTCGTTCAGATGTGGGAGTTATCAAAACTATCTCTGAATTGTCAGATAAAGAGAGAGACATGTACAAGGCAGAAAAAATGATGATCAGTCTACTTCAGCAAGCTGTGAAAGAAGACATCTTCATATTACTTCAACACGATGGTACTTCACGTTCGATTTGGGAAGCACTTCGAATTAAGTTTGAAGGATGTACGGAGATGATCAAGAGTAAAAAATCATTATTAAAGAAAGAATTTGATTTGTTTACTAGTTTGTAGGGTGAAACTACAAAGAAACTGATTGAGAGATATTGTCATTCAGTATGTTCAATGTCCCTGTTAGATATAAACAAAGATCGAGAAGAATGGGTTGACAAATTAGCTGATGCTTTACCTCAGAATGAATGGGGTACATATCTGATGATCTTAAAGAACACCAGAGAATATGATAGATTGTCAATTGCTCAGTTCATTGAAAAACTTTAAGGACAAGATCTTGAACAACAAAAGATCGCTAGAATGAACAATCCAAGTGGTCAACAAGATGTAAAGATGTATTTCAAAGGTGGTGTTCAGAATGTTGAAGCAAGTCCAAAGATCCAAACCGCTTTCAGCGCAGAAAACTCATCCGGATCATTCAATCAAAGTCCAATCAGCAACAGTGGATTTTCTTCATACTTGAGTGTTAATCCGAATGTTACAACCTCAAGTTATCAGTCTCAAAGCTCAAACAATGGTAATAGTCATGTGCTACAATGCAACATCGCGTTGCATCTTCAGAATGCTGAAAATTTTTCTGAAGAAGTCGCTAAAGGTCATATGGCATTAGTTGTTACCGTGTTGGAATCATATGAGAGTTTGGTTGCGGGAAGAATCGGAAATCCTATGCTAACAAAAGAGGATTATGATCAGATTGATGCTAAGGAAATGGAGCTGATGGATATTAAGTGGTGTTTAGCGAGCGTGTTGAGGAGAGCTGAGAAATTTAAGCAGATTACAGGAAGAGATGACTTTCGTGATGCTAATGTTTTTACTTTAGGTTTTGATAAATCTAAAGTTACTTGTTTTCGATGCAGGGAAAAATGACATTTCAAGAGGGAATGTACCAACCGAGAAGCAGGTGGAGCTCAAAATCCGTTCGGGAACAATGATTATTATCGGAAAGCAATATATCACCAGGTAGCTCAACAACCGGCAATTGAAGATGGAAAGAAGAAAGCTTGTATTACTATTCCAGATCAAGATGATGAAAGATTGCCAAAGGGTTTTAGCTGGGACAAATATATTCCGGTGGATAGTGATTCAAAGTTTAAAGCATTTATTGCACAGATCTTTCAAGAGCAAGAATTGATGAAGGAATGGATGGATGTGTTTGCTAATGATGAGAAAAGTCAAGATGGAGAGTCTGTCTCTTCAGAAAACAGTTCAGAAAAGACACCAGTCTTTGATCAATCATCAACTGATAGCAGTGATGATGAGGAAGAAATTAAACAAATAAATATTGGAAAAACTCAATTATCTACTGAAAGTTTCAATTTTTATTTTGCAGATAGATTGGAGAAACTAAAGGAGAAGCGAGCAGCAAAAGAACAGAAAAAGGTAAAATGTGAGAATGTTGCTCAGGAAGAGAAGTCTGAACAGAGTGAAGAAATTAAAGTTGCTGAGAAGGTGGTTAAAATTGAAAAGATTGTAGAGGTCACAAAATCTTGTCTAAAATGTTTGGAACCATGCAAACATTGTGAAGAGAAAGACAAGAAGTATAGTGAGCTCGATGAAATGAAAGAAAAATTATTGTTCGATGTTAAGTATGTTAAAGAGTCGTATGATGTGTTAAACAGAACGGTTAACAGTTTGGAAAAAGACAAATTGTGAAAGGGAAGATGCTTTAACCATGATGAATGCAGTGATGATGTCTAAGCAGAAGGCTATCAATCACTATATTGAAGAATGTGCAAAGTTGAAGCAGGAGTTGGAGACTGAAAAGATAGAGAATGAAAGAATCAGACGATTGTTACAAAGTTATTCAAGTTCTAATTATTTGATTGATAGAATTTATCAAACTGTTGCAGGTTTTGAAGCATTTCAAGATAAGAAGCCAAAAGATTCGGATACTGGTAAGAAACAAAGTGCAAATTATAACAAGTGTCTGCCTCCGATCTGGGAAGGTTATTCTCCCAGAAAACCAAATGAGGAACAAGTCAAAAAAGGCAGTCAATATAAAGTTAAAGTCTGAAACAACTGATGATTTACCAGACAACATTGACGTCATATTCACATCGTCTGACACTGATCATGAGTCTGAGTTAATAAAGAAAGTGGTCGATCAGGTGTTGGATAAGGATGAGGAGTCAGAGTCAAAGTCTGAGTCTGAAAGTTCGAGTTCGTCGGTCAACAGTTCAAAATCATCTGTCAAAAGGGTTTACAATAAAGAATCTATGTTATCAAAATCTAATTTGAATGACGAACCAATCAAAGTGGCATATACTTTGAATGATTCAGACAAATTATATTCTGATAAAGAATTTCCAATAAGAAGTGTTCAAATTGAAAAGACTAAAAAGGTTTTCAAATTAACAGAAATTAATATTTCTGAAATAAAAGATGTAAATCTTACTGAAAAACCTAAAAAATACACTTCAAGAGTTCAACAAAGATTGAACAAGAAAAAAGGTTACAGTTCTGGTTCTGGTTTTCAAAAGAAACCAAACCATAACAGTAATTTCAAAAAGAAAGGTTTAGGTTTTACTTCACCCGAAAATCATAAAAATGAGAAAATTTCTAAAACAAAAACAATATTTGTTTCAGGGTCAAGTCCTAAGGAAGAAGAAAAGAACTCATTCTGGAAGCAATCGAACAAAGCGTTCTTTGCAGAAAAACAGAAACATGAGAAGAATGGAGTTCATCAGAGAAAGGAGACAAGAACCTATTATAGATGTCAAGAATTTGGTCACATCGCCTGGAATTGTCCAAAGGCAACCAACACAAAACAGGAAGTTGTTTCTAAACTCAAAGAAAAAGTTGTTGATAAACCTGAACCACCAACTGAAAAATTCAAAGTGTTTAAAAACTCAACATATGAAGTTGGTGAATGTTCGAAAAGGTTTTACAAAAAAAGGGTGAATCTTAACAACCAAACATGGGTTGCTAAGAAAACAGATGTTAAATCTGGCGATGAATCTGACTCGTCAAAGTCAGAGGAGCCACAAGTTGAAGTAAAAAGAGAAAATTCAGTTCCGCCAATGGATGATGTCAACTTTCCACCATTGCGAACTGAAAATTTTAAACAAAAAGTTGGAAAAGTGGAAATTTCGAATCAATTCTATTCTGAAAAGAAAGAATTTGATGTCGAAAAAGCGTTTAATGGCAAAGTGAAAAATATTTTTGGAAAAATGGTCGAGGGTAAGGCCAAAGGGGTGAAATATTTTATGAAGAAAAAAGAAATGTTCAAACCCCGAGTGAAATAGAAAAGATCACACCCAAAGCTAGTCAGGCTTGGGTGTCTGTATTTCATACTTAAAATCCTGACTTGCCGGAGCTCCCAAGTTGGTAATCGTGGAGCATGAATCGGCATCTTTCTCAAAATTTAAAATTGTAATATTTCAATTTACAAATGGTATGGTTGATAAGTGAACCTACAAGTGGTTGAAAAAAGGGTTTTTCACCTACAAGTGGTTAATCAAGGTCATTTAGTTGAACTTGATTTAACTTTCATACAAGTGGTTGAAAAAGAAAAAAAACAATGTGATGAATTAATCCCCGATCTTGCAAGTGATTTCAACAAAACTTATTTTCCGGAAAAACAATTTTGATTAAAATAAACTTAAGTGTTTTGAAATCATAATGGGAAAATAGTTTGTTGTCAGGGGGAGTTCTGATTGTTTATGCCAAGTGGATGGCGAATTGAAGCAATTCAAATCAGGTTGTCATTTTATTTGTAAAGTTTATTTTCAAATTTTCCTTGAAAATCAAAAATTGAAACATATTTTTGATTTTAGGGGGAGTAAAATTTTTTTAGAAATTTCGAAAATTTGAAAAATTGATGCGTGTGTAGTGTGTTATGGCTTTAATGTTTATTTTAAGCCCTTTTACACTTTTTTAGCCAAGTTTTAAGTTTATAAAACACGATATTTACTAACACTAAACACACATATGGGCAAGTGCACCCATCGTGAGCGTAGTATAGTGTTGGTAAGATACCGAGGTCGTCCAAGGACACAAGAGCTTTTAGTACCGGTTTATCCTCAACGTCTAATCAAATCAAAAAGTTAGAAAAAGGTTTTAAACTAGAAAAATAAAAACTAACTAAAATGCTGAAAATAAAATAAAAGTAAAAACAGATAGACAAGATGAATCACTTGGCTCCGACTCGTGTATAGTGTAACCTTTGATTATTTCCGCACTTTTGCACTATTTAAGAGATTATCTTAGTTATTGTAGTAGGCCCCTCTTTTGAAGGTGACGTTACCCTCAACCCAGTAGTTTGAGTCAGCAAGGATACAATCCTAAAGGGTTGGATTATTGAAAGATAATTAATTAAGTTATTAATGCATATTATGGTAGGCCCCTCTTTTGAAGGTGACGTTACCCTTGGCTAAGTAGTATGAGTCAGCAGGGATACAGTCCTAAGTAGCCGGGTTAAAGTATTAATAGTAGTTTACATATGAGGGGGTCAAAGAGTTTGGACCCCCGCCATCCAATACCGTTAAGTATTTAAGGAGGTCCTACTAAATTTGACCCAGGTCCTTGCAGGATCTATACACTGAACAAGGCAAGACTCTTACCAAACCGTTCCCTTAACCCCCGACCAGGTAGCCAACATACCTCCATATAGACCGTGGAGATATGAATGGTGAAAATCTTTTATTTTGTATAGACATTAAAACAATGCCAAGACACCACGGACAAATGATAAGTGCTCTTACGATCAATCTTGGATCCCGAGACGACTCACACACTCTATGATGGACAATGGACAATGGATGATGGTGGTGGATGATGGTGTTATGGTGGTGGTGGGTGGTGGGTGAAGTGTGAGAGAGGTGGTGTGCCAAGGGATGCCTTTGAAATGAACCAAGCACCCCTATTTATAGCCTGCACAGAAGCCTGGACACGGCCCCGTGTCCACCCTTTTCTCTTCCTTCATTAATTGCAGTTTGTCTGCATTAGTTGACCACGCCCCTGTGTCCGCTGGGCACGGCCCCGTGTGCAGAAGCGTATCTGTACTATCAAGATTTGCTTGGATTCTGCGAATCTTAGCGTTGACAACGACCCCGTGTTAAGCTGGGCACGCCCCCGTGTCGGGAATAGAAGCTTCTACAACTTTGTCTTTTATGTAGACACCTGAACACGCCCCCGTGTCCGCTGGGCACGGGGCCGTGTCCGCTGGGCACGCCCCGTGTTGAGCTGGGCACAACCCCATGCTCAGCTTTCTTCTTGTTTTTTTGCTTTGGGAGATGCTGTCGAGGGGTCGAGCATGCCACGTTTCTTCCCTTTTCTTGTATTATTGTTAGATTTAGCTTCATTTTTGCTTCTTTTGTTCATTTAAGCTCTTTTAACCCTGAAAATACAAAAGAAAGACAAAAGCACATTTTTTCCAACATTAGTACTAAAAAGGGTTAGTTTTATGCCTCAATTGATGTAATTTATATGTTGCATTTTGCGCACATCAAATACCCCCACTCTTGAATCTTTGCTTGTCCTCAAGCAAAACTCTTTATTATGTGGCCTACACACCCAAATGGAATGGGTAGAAGAGAAGGTTTGGGCTTGTCTTGAGTGTCGGGAATCCAAGATCTTTATTGGGTTTTTTTTTATATTATTTACAATCCTATTCGTTATGATTTATTTAGAACGTTTCATAAGAGAAATTACTTATTTGGGCATAACATGCCTCTTTAAAATTTTATTTATATACCAGTTCACATACCTCACGGGGATCACTCAACACTCGGCCGAAGATGTATTTTACTGAATCACTCAAGAGCGGCATGGAACTTACTTCTACCATAGGCTTGCCAAGCAATCAATCCTCCTCATTTTTAACTATATACATTTGTAAATATCAAGAGGACTTTTGGGTGAAGGGTTAGGCTTGGGTTAAAGGTAGGTGGTTGGGTTAGTAGTTAGTGAAAGGGCGAAAAAGCGTAAAAAGCATCGGTTTTCGTAAGACTTTTTATTTTTGCAATTTTTTTGATGAAGCCAATATTCAAACAAAGTTATTTTTGATGAACTTGTTTGTTTATTTCTCTTTTGCTTCATCATCAACAATTTTTTTTTGAAAAGTCATACGAAAAACCGAGCTTGTTACTAAAAATAAAGTGTTAAAAAAATAAAAAGGTTTTGGTGGGTGAAAGGGTGTTTGTTTTTGGGTTAAGAAATGAAAAGGTTTAGGCTCAAAGGGGTTAACTAGGGAGATTTTTTGGGTAGGTGGTAAAAAAATAATGGTGTAGAAATGAAAAAGGGTTAGTCCTAATGCCTCCATCATTTACTTACTCGGGTTTAAGTTGGTAAGGACCGGGAATGTATCGTCATGGTAAGTTCTAGAGTCGTAAGAACCAAGCGGCTATTCACACAAGAAACGAAAAATGAGCATTTAGTTTAAAGATATGTATTTGTATGCTCAATAAAGGCTCAAAACTCATTTTTTGTGGGAATGAGTTTATAATGTGATCAAGTATATATAATCAAATTTTAACTAGATTTGTCATGCCGTTTCATAATTTTCTTATGTTGGTTCTTTTTATCACGACGCTATCGGTTGTAAATTTGTAAAAATATAACCTTTATAGAATTTGAAATTCCCAAGTTAAACCTATACAAGTAAGAAAAATGAAAATTTTTGAAAAAAATTTGGGGTGATTAGCGGTTCCAATAGAGTTTTGTGTAAGGCTTGTTTTTAGGACTTGCAAGATTAAAGGTTTTAGCACCCCCCCCCCCACACTTAAATTACACATTGTCCTTAATGTGTCCCAAAAATAAGTTTTTTGGTTGATTAAAATGTGTAAAAGTGGGTTAAAAACAAGATTTTATGGTACTGGATAGCTGAACACGGGGTGGTGTTGGCTGAGCACGGCCCCGTGGTCAGACTGCCAGTATCAAATTTAAACAGAAGGCTAGGCACGGGGGGCGTGTTCAGTGAGCACGGCCCCGTGTCCAGTTACCTGAACTGGGCATTTTCTGCAGAACCTCGGGCACGGGGGCGTGTTGGGTTGAGCACGGCCCGGTGCTGAACTTGCTGTAATGAAGAAAAATCATTGGGAGGCTCTGTTTTGTGCATGGGGTGTTGGTTCAAGTTTCCCTTAGTAACCTCCATCATCCCGAGTGTGTTTTATTCCTGAAAATTAAAACTAAACTAGAAAACGTAAAAGTTAATCTAAACAAAAACTACGGATAGTTCCGCGGAATGCCTCCGTGGTGCGCCACGTTTATATGGGTCCTTGGCTAGACCCACCTTATCAGGTGGTTCTGGTTCGTCTTCAATTAGGGGGCGTCATTGCCGAACGGATATTTCATTGAACGCTCAAGATCGACACTTCTTTTAAATGCCCCTAATTGAATAGATAGATTGTTGAACTTCCGGTTTTTCAAAGCTTCATGAGTTTTTACAAAGGGTCGTCCCAACACTAGAGGAGCGTCATCAAGGATGACAAAGTTGGTTGGGATTACCATTTGATTTGTGTGAACCAAGACATCCTCAACTACACCGATTGATTTTTTTATTCTCCGGTTGGATAGGAAAATTAGTATTTGAAGTGGAGAAAAATCACTAATACTTAATTTTTCGAAAATGTAGTTAGGCATTATGTTAACACAAAGATCTTTATCAATCGTGACATTACTAATAAACGAATTTTGAAAGAAACATGGAACCGGTGTAATGTTGATTTCAAATGGGTCTTCTTTTATTAGCGAGGTTTGATCATTAGTTAACTTAACACTTACTGTTTCGTCAATTTTAGTGTTAGTGTTTAATTCTTTTAAAAACTTAGCATGAGTAGGTATTAAACAATGGTTTTCAAAAGAAGGTGACAAGAGATTAATTTCTTCAAAATTAGACTCTTCTTGAATTTTAACGTTGACGGACTCACCTTTTTCGTTGTTTAACTCATGTGTCGGTTTTTCACTTGTTTGTTCTTCCATTTTTACACTTTCAGTTATCTCTTCTTTATTTAATTCTTCTCTTGCGCGGCACTCCTCTTCCCTTGCGCGATATTCTTTTATATAGCGATCGATAACTCTAAGGTGTTATAATATCCTATCGGTCACTTCGGTTATAGAAAAAGGATCGGGATTTTCAAAGCTTGAATCCGGTTGTTCGATCCTTTGTTCCTCATAATACCCATATGAAGTAGATGGTTCACACCATTGTTCTTCATTGTAAGCATATGATGTATAAGGGTCGTAATTTTGTTCTTCATAATACTCATATGAGGTGGGTTGTTCACGCCATGGTTCCTCATAATAAGCATATGAAGGTGGTGGCTCATATCTTGGTTCCTCAAAGTATGAGTAAGGTGGTTCATACCTTGGTTCATTAAAATATGAGTATGAGGGAGGAGGTTCATACCTTTGGTCTTCATAGGATGTGTATGAAGTTGATGGCTCGTACCTGGGCTCCTCATAGTAGGTATATGAAGTGGATGGTTGATATAAGTTACAATATTGGACCGAGTGCGGGTCACCACAATAAGTGCAATAGTTATTTCTATAATCATCCTCCTCATAGGTGTAGTTGTAACCTCCTGAGTATTAATCCATAAGAATCACTCAGCAGATCATAACCAAGTCTCGAGATCAGAAAACAAAAATAAAAACAGAAACAGAGGCTGGACACGGCCCCGTGTTCAGCGAACACGGCCCCGTGTACAGAATATGTATCTGGGCATTTTAATTAGAGTTACTGATTTCGTTGAGCACGGGCCGTGTTCAGTGAGCACGGCCCCGTGTTCAAGCTCTGTATCTGGGTGTTTTATGAAAAATGTGCAGCACGGCCCCGTGTTCAGTGAGCACGGCCCGTGTTCAGGTTACTGTAAATGCAAAACTAAACTAAAATGCAGAAAAATGTGCGCGCGTTTTGAAAAAGGTTTTGGAAAACTGATTAGGCCGTCGATTTTAAGCTTTCTTAAAATCCTTGTGTCCCCGGCAACGGCGCCAAAAACTTGATGCGTGTGTAGTGTGTTATGGTTTTAATGTTTATTTTAAGCCCTTTTACATTTTTTAGCCAAGTTTTAAATTTATAAAACACGATATTTACTAACACTAAACACACATATGGGCAAGTGCACCCATCGTGCGAGTAGTATATGTTGGTAAGATACCGAGGTCGTCCAAGGACACAAGAGCTTTTAGTACCGGTTTATCCTCAACGTCTAATCAAATCAAAAAGTTAGAAAAAAGGTTTTAAACTAGAAAAATAAAAACTAACTAAAATGCTGAAAATAAAATAAAAGTAAAAACAGATAGACAAGATGAATCACTTGGCTCCGACTCGTGTATAGTGTAACCTTTGATTATTTCCGCACTTTTGCACTATTTAAGAGATTATCTTAGTTACTGTAGTAGGCCCCTCTTTTGAAGGTGACGTTACCCTCAACCTAGTAGTTTGAGTCAGCAAGGATACAATCCTAAAGGGTCGGATTATTGAAAGATAATTAATTAAGTTATTAATGCATATTATGGTAGGCCCCTCTTTTGAAGGAGACGTTACCCTCGGCTAAGTAGTCTGAGTCGGCAGGGATACAGTCCTAGGTAGCCGGGTTAAAGTATTAATAGTAGTTTACATATGAGGGGGTCAAAGAGTTTGGACCCCCGCCATCCAATACCGTTAAGTATTTAAGGAGGTCCTACTAAATTTGACCCAGGTCCTTGCAGGATCTATACACTGAACAAGGCAAGACTCTTACCAAACCGTTCCCTTAACCCCTGACCAGGTAGCCAACATACCTCCATATAGACCGTGGAGATGTGAATGGTGAAAATCTTTTATTTTATATAGACAGTAAAATAATGCCAAGACACCACGGACAAACGATAAGGAAAAATCACCTTCAACATAAGAAACTAGTTATTAAAGTCATTAATACATAACCAAGTAAAAAGTGCGAAAAGATTAAAAATAAAAAGTATTACACTAGACACTTGTCTTCACCAAGTGATGTAAGAGACTTAGGCAAACATGGCCTTGATTGTCAAGAACTCTTACGATCAATCTTGGATCCCGAGACGACTCACACACTCTATGATGGACAATGGATGATGGTGGTGGATGATGGTGTTATGGTGGTGGTGGGTGGTGGGTGAAGTGTGAGAGAGGTGGTGTGCCAAGGGATGCCTTTGAAGTGAACCAAGCACCCCTATTTATAGCCTGCACAGTAGCCTGGACACGGCCCCGTGTCCACCCTTTTCTCTTCCTTCATTAATTGCAGTTTGTCTGCATTAGTTGACCACGCCCCCGTGTCCGCTGGGCACGGCCCCGTGTGCAGAAGCGTATCTGTACTATCAAGATTTGCTTGGATTCTGCGAATCTTAGCGTTGACCACGGCCCCGTGTTGAGCTGGCCCCGTGCTGAGCTGGGCACGCCCCCGTGTCGGGAATAGAAGCTTCTACAACTTTGTCTTTTCTGCAGACACCTGAACACGCCCCCGTGTCCGCTGGGCATGCCCCGTGTTGAGTTGGGCACAGCCCCATGCTCAGCTTTCTTCTTGTTTTTTGCTTTGGGAGATGCTGTCGAGGGGTCGAGCATGCCACGTTTCTTCCCTTTTTCTTGTATTATTGTTAGATTTAGCTTCATTTTTGCTTCTTTTGTTCATTTAAGCTCTTTTAACCCTGAAAATACAAAAGGAAGACAAAAGCACACTTTTTCCAACATTAGTACTAAAAAAGGGTTAGTTTTATGCCTCAATTGATGTAATTTATATGTTGCATTTTGTGCACATCAAAAATCCAAAAACATGATAAGATCTAAAAAGCCAAAAACATTGAAAAATTTAAAATGGGTTTTGTTGTGAAATAGAGGAAATGATAGTACATCAGTGGACTATCACAACACGCTAAAGAATTGGAAAGTCAAATGTGATAAACAATCTCACTGATGATATGTCAGTAGGTTTTTACACGCTTAGTAGATTTTTTTCGAGATATAAACCTAAATATCAATTGCTTACTTATTTCGTAGGGAACATCTCTCGGATATATAGGTAACCCCTGAAATCATGTGTTGTTGAAGAAAAGATCCCCAAACGGGACACACCTAAATTCGAACCATCATCTCTCTGATTTTGCGGAAGCAATAGCCTGAGCTCTCATGGTCTCGCATTTACCCATTTACAGATATCATTAGTGTACATTCACCTGTAAGACTGAATATAGGAGTCTGGATACGGGAGTATATTCTGAGGTGGGACACGCGAATATGTTTAAGTTCTTAAAACACTAATCTCATATCTCGAAACAATTGAACTTTGTGTAAAAATTTAAGTGGATCAGTATACTGACAATCTAAGTGAATCGTTTAGAACTTAAAGTCTAAAAAGGTCAACGGTGTTAGTGATTTGTCTCAAAAACTGATATGATCCTCTTACACAAACTCACAAAAATATTGTTTGTAAATATTTCTTTACTATTTAAAAAAAATCCAAAAAGAATGTGTTTTAGCATTAAAATTTTGAAAAATCAAAAAGATTTTATTTCATCTTATTTTCGACAACTGATGTTGAAAAGCTGATTTTCAAAATTCCAAGTGCTAAACATGATCAACAGTGGGTTGGGAGAGTGTGTTTGAAATGAGAATTAATTTTGAAATGATTAAATAAAACCAAATCTGAATGTTCCAATTACAAGTGGTAAGCCAAAATTAAAATTGTCATAATATGAAATTTATGTTTTGGGTAGAGTTTGTGCAGATAGTGAATTCCAGACTGCGATCCTAGCTTATCGAAAGGGGGAGTCTGAGGACGTAAGAGCCAGATTCAGATCTTGGAACAAAGCTCGAGATAGAAGCTGCTGATGTGTGCAAAATGAAACATATAAATTACATCAATTGTGGCATAAAACTAACCCTTTTTTTAGTACTAATGTTGGAAAAAGTGTGCTTTTTTCTTCCTTTTGTATTTTCAGGATTAAATGAGCTCAAATTAACAAAAGAAGCAAAAAGACAGCAAAATCTAACATAAATACAAGAAAAGGAACAAACATGACGTGCCCGACCCCACGACAGCATCTTCCCATGCAAAACAAGAAGACAGAAGACTGAACACGCCCCGTGCTCAGCCAGCACGAGGGCGTGCCCAAGTGTCAGCAGAAAAGACAAAGTGGTAGAAGCTTCCATTGCCCACCACGGGGCCGTGCTCAGCGGGCACGGGGCCGTGGTCAACTATAAGATTCGCAGAATCCAGGCAAATCTTGATAGTACAGATATGCTTCTGCACACGGGGTCGTGCTCAGCGGACACGAGGCCATGGTTAACTAATAAAGACAAGAGCAATTAATGAAGAAAGAGAAGGATGTGGACACGGGGCCGTGCCCTAGCTTCTGTTCAGCCTATAAATAGGAGTGCTTGGCTCAAGCTCAAACCATCCCTTGGCACACCACCTCTCTCACACTTCATCCACCACCCACCACCACCATAACACCATCATCCACCACCATCATCCATTGTCCATCATAGAGTGTGTGAGTCGTCTCGGGATCCAAGATTGATCGTAAGAGTTCTTGACAATCAAGGCCATGTTTGCCTAAGTCTCTTATATCACTTGGTGAAGACAAAGTGTCTAGTGTAATACTTTTTATTTTTAATCTTTTCGCACTTTTTACTTGGTTTTGTATTAATGACTTTAATAACTAGTTTCTTATGTTGAAGGTGATTCTTCCTTATCGTTTGTCCGTGGTGTCTTGGCATTATTTTACCGTCTATATAAAATAAAAGATTTTCACCATTCATATCTCCACGGTCTATATGGAGGTATGTTGGCTACCTGGTCGGGGGTTAAGGGAACGGTTTGGTAAGAGTCTTGCCGTTGTTCAGCGTTTAGAGATCCTGCAAGGGACCTGGGTCAAATTTAGTAGGACCTCCTTCAATACTTAACGGTATTGGATGGCAGGGGTCCAAACTCTTTGATCCCCTCATAAGTTAAACTACTATTAATACTATAACCCGGCTACTTAGGACTGTATCCTTGCTGACTCAGACTACTTAGCCGAGGGTAACGTCACCTTCAAAAGAGGGGCCTACCATAATTTGCATTAATAACTTAATTAATTATCTTTCAATAATCCGACCCTTTAGGATTGTATCCTTCCTGACTCAAACTACTGGGTTGAGGGTAACGTCACCTCCAAAAGAGGGGCCTACTACAATAACTAAGATAATCTCTTAAAAAGTGCAAAAGTGCGGAAATAATCAAATGTTACACTATACACGAGTCGGAACCAAGTGATTCATCTTGTCTATCTGTTTTATTTTTAGTTTTTTTCAGCATTTTAGTTAGTTTTTATTTTATTTTAGTTTAAAACATTTTTCTAAACTTTTTGATTTGATTAGACGTTGAGGATAAACCGGTACTAAAAGCTCTTGTGTCCTTGGACGACCTCGGTATCTTACCAACACTATACTATGCTCACGATGGGTACACTTGCCCATATGTGTGTTTAGTGTTAGTAAATATCGTGTTTTATAAATTTAAAACTTGGCTAAAGAAAGTGTAAAAGGGCTTAAAATACACTTAAACTTAAATATACACTTCACACGCATCACTGCTGATACTGAAGAATTTATGAAATCAACATCCAAGGGGGAATATAGCTGTTGATGCTGATAGAAGAAGAGAAAAGATTGAAGGATGCTTACAATGTCAGATACTTTGGAGAGAGCGAGAAGACTGATCAAGACTGAAGACTTGTCATACTGAAGACTTGACACCGAAGACTTCGTCAACATCCAAGGGGGAGTCTGTTGGTGCATATGTCTGTTGACATTGTCTTATATCAAGTATTGTATCTAGATAAGATAAACCAGAGCTCGGTAGTCAAAGAAATAGGATTTTAGTGTTGATTGACCAGTTCACACGAATTGGCAGTGCCAGTTCATGCGAAATGGACATGACAGTTTCGTGGGGAATGGAAATCCTATAAATTGGTGACTTGAGATTTCATTTGTAACTTTTGCAATTCCGGTTGCGAAGCTCTGGTGAGGTGTCAAACGGTCTGTAATCGTGTCAAATCAATACAGAAGACATTTAAACTACTTCTTAGTGCAAATCAAGCTGATTCAACATCAAAACGTCTGTTTCCGCCTCTCGTTTTAATCAAAAACTCTTCTGAACGACTCGTTTGGTCGTGCAAACGATCCTACAAATTAAGGGTGATGAGAAATAAGAAAACGACATGTGTCCTCTAACATTGTAATTTATAGATGTATATTTCTCAACTAGGTTTTTACCCGGGATTGCTTCCCGGGCTCGGAAAACTTAGTTATATTAATTACTATTTGTTATTAATACGACCACATTACATCAACCATCTCATTCGATTAAACAACAATGTCCTCAAATCATCGGATTAGATAATGAACCCATATTAGAGGTTGTTAGGATCTGAGTTTCTTTTTTATTGTGTTTTTGTTTAAGAATTAAGAAGATGAACAAGTAATGCAGCGGAATAAAAATGGAAATAAACTTTGCACACAATCAAACAGGAGAAATGCTTTCAACACACATTTTAACATAGAACCGAATGATTGAATTTATTTCAAGATTCAAGTGTTTCTTCAATCATCCGTTTAACCCCTACTTTCACAAGGTAATCCTCTGCTTCTTTATCTGCTGCTGTTATTTTATCCATCTGCTTTTGTTTCCTTCTTTGGTAAAGGATGGCAGCAGGTGGAGCAGTGGATCTCCTGAAATGTGGCTTTTGTGGCTCAGCTGTAACATTCAAAAAGCTTTTATTTATAAAATTTAAAATAAAATATATAAAAACTTATGTTATCAAACAGATAAATCATGTGTAAGTTGACCGATAGAAATATGAGATATTTTGGCAAACGTAGGAACTGTTTAATAATTATAATAATAAAAATACGTTATAATTAACCTTACTCTGTTTTTAATGAAACTTAGGCCAAAATGTAGACAAAAATGTTCTCATTCTAATGGCATATTCATCATTTTATAAAATGTCATATTTTAAAAGTAATAAGCACCAAATGAGTGAAGCGGTTAAATTAATTATAATATATATATTCAATAAAATAATAACTAACATTTGAAATCTAAAAGCATACGTGTCTCATGCTCAGAACAATTCGTTGGCAATTGTCTTGGGCAACACGTTTTGAAGAGTATAAATAGCAAAGGAGATTGTTCATTCTATTGTACTCACCTTCTTTCCTTCTTCTGCTTTCTTTCGTCTCCCTCTATGTTTCTTCTATAAATTATTTTGTTTTAGTAATTCACCCCTAAGCCTGCCCCGTTTTAAGTATTGTAACCCCTGATCACTGAGTCAATACCCTGTCCGATTGATTTAGGACCCACCAACGCATGTCAAGGCTCTGCCCGACTAAGTTTGTTGGGGTTCTGTCTCGTGACGTAGGGATAAAATTTAATTGGGTTACCATACTTAACACGAGTACATTATATATTTTATTAAATATTATAACAACCCTCCTAAAACACCCCTGACACCCATACACATCATAAAATATACCCCGTATGCAAGAAATAGGCCCGAAATACATTTAATTTAATAAAAGAAAAATAAAAACAATATTTTAAGTTTGTCGCGGGGCACGGCAGACTACACTTACTCTATCGCGGGCCGCGAGCAAAGGGACTAGTGGCAGAACCCGGAGCCGCCACGTGGCATGACACGCGTCAACCTCACCCGATGACTCAGCACCTTTACGCCGCCTTTTTGGCCCTGGCGGGGCGCGACGGCCCCTTTGATTTCCGTCGCGGGGCGCCAGAGACCCGACGAACAGCCCTATAAATAGAGCAGTCGAGCCCTCAGTCCAATTCGTTCAAAATTCGATTCTCTCTCTCTCTCTATTTCTACAAAGCTAAAGTAATATCGGGTATAATACCCCCCTAAACAGCAAAGCTCTGCCTCATTGTAAGTATCATAACCCCTGTTACGTATTAGTTACGCTGCCCGATTGATCTAGTGCTCCGTAACGGCTGTCGAGGCTCTGCCCGACGTAGTCGTTGGAGTTCTGTCTTGGGGAAAGTATCACTAATGTAAATTGGGTTATTATACTAACGTATGTGCATTGTTTAAATTAATAGATTATAACCAGGAAGTCACAGGGAAATACCTAAAATAACAATGTGAGTAATCTCCTTTTTGTAAATTGTTTTTACAAAACCTTAAATATTTTACAATGCAATTAAGCAGTGATTGAGTCTTTGTAGTTCTTCAATTACTGCTGGTATGTTGGGGTTTTGTATACAAAATGTGGAACACGTTACCATTGGACAAAAAGTTAGCCAATGTGTAATATGACCCACCAGTCAGGATTGACAGTACTGAATGAGTAATTGTGTAAATATAAACATTGTAATCGCTCTCAATACTGTGAAATGATAAAACCTGTTTTGATTAAACTGGGATTCGCTCACCAGTATTTCTTGCTGATAAAATGTTTTAAACACGTGTTTCAGGTAACTTAGTATGAAGCCAGTAAAAGCCAGCTGGAGAGCACTTAAGGCTTAGAAAAGTGGCCATAAAAGTTATCTAATTAAAAAGGAGAATTGTTTTCAATAATTAAGGTTATTCCCTATAAATGTATTATAAATGAAATTCGGGTTTTGTCCCACTTATATATTATAAAGGTATTAATAGCAAAAACTTGGGTTGTATCCCATTTAATTATTTTAAAGATTTTGGTGTTTAACTCTGATAAAAATATTTCCTAACTACGGTCCTGATGAAAATTTCCGTTGCCAAATTAATAAACACCGATACCATCAGACTGGCTCACGGCTTCCGCTCCCGGGGAGGGGTCCGGGGCTGTGACATCAGCTGAAACCACTGCTTCAGGATAATCAGGCTTTTGTGGAATATTAGGTTTTTTCTTCCTTAGTTCTTCCAGCCTTTTGTAAGATGCAAACACTTTATCCTCTTTCCATCTTGACACTTGATTCCTTGACCCAAAAGCAGCTGTAATCAGCTCTTCTTTCATCCTCTTCAGCTGCAGAGTCCTTTCTGGTACATTTTTCTTAAACTTTGCCCAGATAGGAGGAGTCTGCTTCACCTTGTTTTTGATCATATCTTGAATTCTGGCTGCTTCACTTTCAAGCTCACTAATGGTCCATTCTTTGTACATGTACCTTTCTCCTTTATACGTTTTGTAAGCCATGATGTTATCAAGATAATCTTTTTTCAAGGTTTCATCTGCTCTTTCTAATAGTTGCTGACAAAGATTTTTTTGCAAACTGCTCCAATGTTCTGACCTGAGTTAGCAGGTATTGATAGTAACTTTGTATTTCCTTATCAGATTTACCATGTGAATTCCTTTTAGAGATATCCTCTGCTTGTTGAGCTTTTAACCTCATATATTCTTCAATATTGTTTGGCCTAGGATATCCTTCAAGAGATGGCAAACTCCTTTTAGCAGGGACATCTTTAGTGTAGAAGGATTTGATCTCCTATCTAACTGCTATAAGCTCTAAAGGGTACTGAGCACCTGCAAGAGTGATGGCAGTGTTTGGTTTTTGAACTTGAGCTGAAGAAAGAGGAACAGGGTTTGGAATAGGTACAAGTGGCAGTGATTGTGTGGTTGTTTGTTGTGGTGAAGTGTCATCATCTAGGACAACATTGGTTACCCTTCTCCTTTTGGGTTTAGCAGAGCTTGGTGGTGTTTTGATGGATTGAGTGGTAGTGATTTGAGTGGAAGGTTGCTGACTAACAGTTGTTGGAACAACTGGTGTTTCAACCACTGTTGTCATTACAACAGATGATGTGTCATCTGAAGTCTTCTGCTTTTTAGCAGGAGATGATGATGGTGATGAAGTTGTTTTTGGTGGTGAGGTGATTTTTAGTGGTGATGATGTTTTTGGTGAGGCAGTGGTTGAAGTGGGAGTAGTAGTTGTTGGAACAACTGGTGTTTCAACCACTGTTGTCATTACAACAGATGATGTGTCATCTGAAGTCTTCTGCTTTTTAGCAGGAGATGATGGTGGTGATGAAGTTGTTTTTGGTGGTGATGTGATTTTTGGTGGTGATGATGTTTTTGGTGAGGCAGTGGTTGAAGTGAGAGCAGTAGTTGTAGTGTATGTTGAAGTGGTGGCAGTTGTTTGGGTAACAGCTGTTGAAACCACTGAAGTACCAACAGTTGTTGATATAACATGAGTTTTAACATCTGTTGGTTTGGGAGATTGGTGTCTAGTGGGTTGCTTTCTTTTGACCTTAGGATTTTCTTCATCCTTTGGTTCTGAAATACCCTGCTCATTCATTTCCATAAAAACTCTCTTCTCCTGTTTAAACCTTGCTTTATCCTTTGCCTCCATATCCCTTTTTACCCTTGCTTTTGCATCAGCAATGGCATTTGTGGTTACATCAATCTTTTTGGAACCATCTAGCAAAGGGATGTCTGCAAGCATACTTGATTTGTTTGGTGCAATGTACAATCCATCTTCATATCCCTTCTTTGTCAACTGCTTCATTTTCTCCCCCTTTTTGGCATCAGCTGGTGGTGGGTTGTCCACAAAGATGATAGAGGGAGGAGCAGTGCCAGTGGTGTTTAGTAAATGGGCCTTGATTGCCTTGATATCTGCATGGGTGTCTTTAAACCTTGCTTCCATGAGATTTCTGATCTTTTGAACTTGTATCTCATGTTGCTGATCAGCTAATTCTCTTTGGTGTTGTAGCAGAGGTTGAAACAAACTCCACAGCTCATTTGGAGTGGGAGCAGATGAAGGAGCAGCTGTTGGAGTTGGTGCAGCAGTGGGTGGTACCCTTTGTGCTTTCAACAACTGTTGCAGCATGTCTTTGATTTCTGCAACAGATGTATCAAGCTTGTCAACTCTATCCGTCAATTCTCGGTACATTAAACCATCACCCAACTTAATGGGATCATCTGATTTCCCACTAACAGTGGTTGTATCAGTGGTTGCCTTAGGAAAATTTTCCCAAAAGTCACCAAATGATGCCCCTTGTATCAGTGGAAATGACTTATTGGTTTTTTCAAAAAGCTAATAAGTCAATAAATCATTTACAAACTCAATCCCAAACACCCTCTAAATCTGTCCATGGCTTCATAGCCTAGTGGCATGTTGGTGGTGGGATAAGACTTTAAGACTAATAGGTCTTGGGTTCGATTTTCCACAAGGGGGGTTTTCCCATATTTATTGGGTTTCCTCCTAAATTGGTGTATAGGCATTATGCCTAGTGGAGATGAATATGATCGGATGGTTTCGCTGGTGACACGATGATACTCTAGTGGCCGTCAGTGATCCAAATTTGCCGTTAAAAAAAACATCCTCTAAATCTATTATTAGTAATGTGTGGATAATATTAGATCATTTTCTTATTGGGACCCATTATTACTTTCTTTCATCATGTAAAAATTTTAATAAATTCTTGTTTATCTACTTCTACTTCTACCCATGTGGGTAAGAAATAAATGCATTTTATACACGATAAAAGGGGTTCCATTTTTTTTAGTTGGAGTTATGTGTATCGGTTTATATGGTTCTAATCAAGTAAATTAAATTTTGAAATATCGGTTGTATTATTTTGCTTTGGGAAATATATTATATATGCGAGTTTTCTTAGTATTACTTGACTCGTTACTGATTTCACCCCTGCATTCATCGTTATCAAATACCCATAGAGGCACCTTAGTAGTGGCAGAACTTGACCAAGAGTTCCGAGGGGGCGGAAAGTCATAGGGCCTAATTTATATATTGTATAAATAGTTAGGCAAAATAATTGGGGAGACAATCTTATATAATTTTAAAATTTTCGGACGAAAAATAGGAAATTTTACACTTCTAACCGAAACATTTAGGGACGGGTGCACCTCCACTTTATACAAGATGTTATTCTCATCAATATTTGAGTGAGAATTCACGCTTTCGAATTATTATGTATTTTAAGAAGTAAATTCAATATGTCCAATACTCCTTATATTTCCACTTAGCTTCATGATATATATTCTTATAGTTTAGAACAAATAGAAATTGCATCAAAATAGAAGGTAAACAGTCAACAAGTTGCGTCGCTACCCCATTTTTGAATAGCAAAATCAAGTCTTTTGAAAACTACAATCATAGATCTCGGAGTCATAACATACACGACCCTTTGGACTCGACTAAGCAGGTCCACAGCCTCTGGCGCAAGGAAACCAACAGTGTCAAACGCAAATGGGATAAACACGTGCCGGTTATCAATGCATGATTTCTCGTGTTTGGTCACTTTGTCCGAAGCAGCTTGTAAAGCAGTCTGACCCACCGTGAAAGCATTAGCCCCCAAGCCCACAAAGGGGGAAAACCCCTGTTAGATCCACACAAACGTGTTTTCCTCATGTCCATCCAAAGACCAAAATGTAGACCGGTTAAAGTTCAATGTTAAACACAAAATTATTATTAAAAAATTCAATTAGATTTAAAATTCTTATTAACATCAATGAAATAACAATCTTGAAAGCCTAAACCAAACATCTTTTTACACAAGAGATGTATACATATTCCAGGTTAGAGTTGTTAACGAGTTTAGCTAGCACCTACTCGGATTCAAATCAGTAATAATACAAATCAAGAAGGCTTGGTTCAGAATTCTCACTCGAACCATCTCATGACTGACAAGTTTAGCTCGTTTTTTTTTTTCAAAAAGAAAAAGTTTATATTTATGAAGGTCGTAGCAGATAAAAATTGTTGGACCCGAAGATGTGAATGAGAAGGGATATAATATAGCTGGTCTTATTAACCAGGCAAGTTCACATTCGCACGAACTTGGCTAGAACATTATACGAGCCAACTAAAGTTGAGTTTATTTTTAGTTTCTTTAAGCTAAATTCGAACGAGTTACAAACCACAAGTTAAAATAAGCTTATTTAGTTTTGAATCAACAATCTTTCAACGTCTCGTAAACGTCACATTCTCAGCATACAAGCTAGAGGAATTCAAAGTACAGGAAACCAGTAAAATGCACCTGTTCAGAGCCCAAATGGACCAGTCATAATAGTGCAGAAAAAAATGATAGTATTACAACAGAAAAAAAGTATCTGCTTATATCACAACAGTTTTCTTTCAAATAAATTATAACAGAAAATTATTTAGGGCCAATGTCCTTGAGAGCACAGATCTGCTCCTCTCCCATGGCTGACATCACACTCACAACCAAATCTTTCCCCTCTGCAAATCCATCTTTTATCTGCACATTTAAGCATATATATATATATTATAGTTATATCATCATCATACTCGGTATATCCCACCAATAGCAAAGCCAAGGTAGGGTCTGAGGAGGGTGAGATGTAGACAGCCTTACCTCTACCCCGTAGGAATAGAGAGGCTGCTTCCAATGAGACCCCCGGCTCGAATTATAGTTATATAGATACAAAAATTATTTAACATACACAAGTTCAGAATTCAACGCCCCACTTGCGGTATGCGCATATAATATCCCTCGGGGGGCAAAAGTGAAAGTGCACTAATTTTAACGTTATTTTACTAATTTCGTGAAAATAATGTTAAAAAGTGAGGGATGGTTGATCATCATGTGGTGACGTTGATAGCCGAAAGACAAGGGGGTACATGCATTAATCGGCTTTTGTCCCAATTGTTGAGTGTTATGTGCCTTATGTCCAAGGCTTGATGCAAAACTACTATCGAGCCAGGGGTCTCACTAGAAGCAGCCTCTCTATTCCTACAGGGTAGAGGTAAGGTTGTCTACATTATACCCTCCTCAGACGACCCTACCTTAGCTTGCTATTGGTGGGATTTACTGAGTATGATGATGAAGTTTAGAATTCATGTCATGATGACAACCAATGGAAAAGAAAACAATATACCTGTGTAAGGAGAGTATCATCGGTCGGCAGTTTCAAGTCATCCTTGGTGTTCCCGTTTTCGGTCAGCAAACTCACCTGATATAACTCATTAAATTATCAAAACCGAATCCATGTTTAAAAAAATTACTTAATTAAGCAATAACAGAAAGAACCGTACAAATCCATCTTCGGAAATATCAATGAGCTGGTAGTCAGTGCGGCTAACATGAGGGACCTGCAAAATAGGGATAACTTGATTAAAGAAATCCACAATAAGGAACAAAAATGGGAGCTTTACAGAAATTGTGATTACATACATCACAGTTATGGGAAGATGGGACGATATCTTCAAGCTTTTTTCCATTGAAGATGTCGATTGCGACAAAGTGACACTTGGCATGACCGTGCTTGCCAGTCTTAGAGGTGGAAACTTCTACAACCTGGTAAAAATATAAAGAAGTATCATGCATGTGTCAATTTACAGGTAAACTCACCAAGACAAGATGCAAGAGTTTTGAGATTGTAAATCAATGCACAAATTCATGATATAACTAAGAAAATATGAGTGTAACGTCCAATCCTTTGTACCAACCAATACTGTCTGCTTTGCCAACAAGGAGCTCACGGCTTGGTATTTGGTTGCCCAAGTAGAGCCGCCCACGAGATCACCCCCACAATTGACAAAGTTGCTGGTATCCGAGGTTGGACATGCCTTATGACCTAGTAGTACATCAACTAATGAACGGAACGAAGTGGGATTTGCCTAAAATGTCAACGAAACATGCTAAACTTGCATATTGGCATGTGGATAACTAAGCTCACTAGATAGCACAATCAGAAGTACTGACAACATACATAGACCATAACATATTATGACTGCAAAGACAACTAAAACCAACTAAAATTTTCAAGATTCAAGAGTGAGGCATTGGCGGGCAATGATAGGAAACCTAGAGAAGCCTGGGTTCGATCCTTGATCCAAACGGGTTTTACCAGTAATTTCACCGTCGTGCCTACGAGCGGGTGGATTACCGGGTTTTCCCCGGAATTGATGGTGGACTCGGAGTACTCCGTTTGGTCCAGTGGGTACTCCGAGAGTGCTCGGGATTGATTTCGTTGGCCGTTCAAAAAGAACACTTGCTTACTTCAGAAAGTAATCAAATTTGTTTTTGAGTTCCAACACCAAACACAACATGTTCCTAGTCCCTCCTAAAGGTCATCTTCATGTGTATATATAGCCACTAATAAGTCTTGCATAAACCAAGTAATCAACTCTACAACAACAAACACAACTAAAAGGTAACAATAGATCTAAAACAAACTATACGCAACAATCCAGTGTTATTAAATTCTCCAAACAAACACAATCAATCCAACTCATTAAAAGTGATCCGACACAACCGTGATCAATTTCCAGATTATCCTAATCCATCAAACTACTAAAACGTGATAAAGAAGTTAGAATAAGAAGCACAAACCTTGCAGGCTCTGTTTTTAATAACAATGTGACCGCCTTTGCGGATAGTACCGGCTTGTTGCGGGTAGGTTTTGGAAGCTCCGGCATCGGCCTTTGATTCGAAATGATGCTCTTCATCTGACATGATTGAATTGAAGAGAAGAGGAAACTCGCAAGTGGGAGAGAGTTGCAGTGGTTATATGTAAGGTTTTAGGGTGTGTTTGTAGGGACGAAGGCAGGGTGACCCGTTGATTTTGATATCGTTTAGCGTTGGAATAACGCTGGGATTGCGAATGTGCGAATCGCCGATTGACTTTTTTTTTTTTTTTTTTTTTTTTATGAATAATGGATTTTAATAATCTTAATTATTAGTCGTTGGCCGGTAACGGTCCCAACTTATTAAATAACCAGTGGTGGTTTCACTTTTTCACATATTGTAAACCAATGGACTTTTACTAACAAAACCTTAATTTTTTTTTGTCTCGTATCCGTTTCGGTTTAGTAAAGGTCCATTGGTTTACAATCTACGAAAATGTGGGACCACCACTAGTTACTTTTTAAGTTGGGACCGTTGCTGGGCAACGACTGATAGTTAGGATTATTAAAATCCATTATTCATTTTTTTATTAGAAACTTGTAAAGATAAGTTAAAGTAACTAGGTTTAAACAAATTCGCCGCGTTGCGGCGAACTCTTTTTTTTTATTTAGTATGTGTTTACATGTGTTTTGAAATCACTACGAGCGCGTTGCGAACGGAAACACTGACAAGAATAAAAAGAAAATGTAGAAAAAACACTAAAAGATAACCGAAAGAAAATCAACCAAAAAAGTTGTATGGTAAAGATGTTGTTCGTATGAAACCTGTGGTCAGAGATGAGCAAATGGTACTGGGTACCGGCACCGAATTTCCCGAACAAAAAGATCTAAAGTACCAATTCGGTACCGACTTTTGGTGTTCTTGTTACCGGTTCGCTACTGTTTTTTTACCTTCATATACTGGTATCGTAACCGGTATTTTCGGTACCAGTACCGATTCGGTATCGATGTGTAGTTTTATAATAAACAAAATCTAATTTTATTTATTATTAATTAGTATCACATATTAATTACATAAGGTGGATGCGTGTACAACTAAAACTGACAACCCTTTTCTAGTGATCCAATTGCAATTGTTAAAACAAATACACAACCCTAGGGAGTTTTCGAAAACTAATCTTTGATGAAAAACCTAAGCTTCACACTTCAATGAATGAACCGTCATGCTCATTTTTCTACTTTTGTTTTTACAAAAGTGAACTTCGAACCATACATTGCAAATTCAAACAACCCCAAAGTCATCAGAAAGTCGTTTAAATCACAGGCGCTAACCAGATCAAAAATTGATTCAATCTATTCTCGAGGAATCTGACCGCATTGACGTCCCCCATCACAATCCAGATGATTCCATGTATATGACTACAAATCTCTTCAAAGGTTTCTCTTCGCCACCACCCCACGAAGACCATACACATTAGCAATACGGAAATTCACCTCACCCCCCTTTAATTTGTCACTAACAATGGTAACAAATCTGCTTTTTATAACATTGTAAATGAAGAAAATTCCCGAGTTCCATATGCACAATGAACCCCCCGAACTGCCCGAATAGTCTACAAATTCATGCTCAAAATGACTAGGACCCCAAAAACCTTTACAACAAATTTTTGACCCATACGAGAATTGGGTTTCTTGTAAAGAGAGAAAATATTTTTTTAAGATAACACCAACCTCTTTGTCCACATGGCTTTCTTTTCCTTGCTAGCTCTTCTGTAAATAGACATAAAATTCATGATGGTCTGGTGTTCAACCAGTGACCACCGACAAAATTATTGTTTAATCCGGACAATCTAATCACTCTTTATTAAATTAATTACGTGAATTTAAACTTAATTACGTGTTAGTTGAGTCCATAAAGTTTAGCAATGTCCGAGAAATGCATTGATTATTTCATTTAGTCTAATCAGTATCATTTCACCATGTTACGATGAAACTATTTATAATGAACGTTGGTGATTATCCGGTAGACGTTTTTGTTTCGAAATTGTTCCAAACTGGAGCATTAAAACAATGACACTATTATATGTTTGGCGTGAAAAAGAGATGAAATTATATTACGGATATTAAGTATCATAATTTATCGTGGAATATTGGATTTTAATAATCCAAACTATTCGTCGTTTGCCGCCAACAGTCCCAACTTTATAAATAGCCACTGGTAGTCCCAACTATTAACATATTGGCCTCCAATGGGCCCTGACTAACAAAACCCTAACGTCGTGCCAACAGTCCCAACTTTAAAAATAGCCACTGGTAGTCCCAACTATTAACATATTGGCCTCCAATGGGCCCTGACTAACAAAACCCTAACGTCGTTAGTCTCCGGTCGCAGAAAAACGTTTTTGGCCGGAAAACTCTTTTAGGCCGGAAAACTCAACATTTTCATCTCAAACCTGTTTGTAACCTTATTACAGACCTTTAGGAACCTTTTTCTAATAAAAGCCCCAATTATTGAAGTCGCCGAAAAACTTTTTTTTTTGCCGGAAAACTTCTTTATGGCCGTAAAATTCAACTTTTTGGCCGGAACACTTAAGATTCTCGTCCCAAATCTCTTTGTAAACTTAGATCGGACCTTTACAAACCTTTTTCTAGCCAAAAACGGTTTTCTGGCGACGGTAGACTAACAGCGTTAGGATTCTGTTAGTCAGGGTCCATTGGTGGCCAATATGTCAACGTATGTCAATAGTTGGGACTACCATGCATAAAACATATTGATAAAACATATAGATACATGTATAGATATTGTACCAAAACGTGTTATCTGTTATAGCTAAAAGACAACTATAAGTACATAAAAAAGATATCTAACAAACTTAATAAAAGATGTCTAACAAACTTAATAAAATTCATCAGTTACATATGATTATTTCCATTCTCTTATTCAAAAAAGACAGTATCCACCCATTGACAATGAACATAAGTACATATAAAAGATGTCTAACAAACTTAATAAAATTCGAATACAACTTAAGTTTTAACAAACATTAACTAAGAACATACGATCACCTGCCTAAACAACAGACATCAAACCTCAGTCAAGAATTTGTTACGCAGCAACATCTCCTTTGCTACATGTTGTGATCTGGTTAAATATGTTACTAGAGACAATGTCACAACTGCTGATCCAACAATCTCCCTATACAACAGATGATACGAAAACCCTTCTTTATTACTGTTTTTTATTTCTCATCAACATCTCCCTGATTTGTCATTTGAATTGTAGTTCAAAGTCCAGGGAGAACATGTCTTCTTCATCATCCTTTTCAAGTTGAAGGTCCAACAAATCTTGGAGATCGTATGCATTCAGATTATATGCACTATCCATTTTAATCTCTTCAACACTACCATCTGATCTGATCAAAGTCAATACTTGGGTTTTTGAGCATGACTTCCACTTTACTATTTTTGGATCAGTTGGTTTTTTTGGACAAAGAATTATTGAGGATGAGTTTGGTGATTGTGGTCTGCTAACTAAATTTGCCATTGGTTCAGAAAAATCAGATGATGAGAGAAGGTTTTTCGGAGTATCGATTTTTAGAGACAGAGCAGCAGTTGTAGGATAGACTGAGTTTTGAAGAACATTTGCATCTTCAGCTCTAAGTTCTTCCAGCTTTTTGTAGGTCTCAACTATCTTCAATTTAGACCATCTAGCAATGGATCTAGCTGGACCATAACCAGCAGCCATAAGCTCTGCTCTCATTCTTTTAAACTTCAATGCCTCATCTGATTCCACTGTTTTGACTTTCTTCCAATTAGCTGGAGTTGGCTTTACCTGATGATCATTGTGCATTTTTGTGATTCTATCGATCTCTTCTCTAAGAGCATCTGCTGACCAGTTTTTGAATTGATCTTCAGTTGCGTTATATGGTTTGTACTTCATAATGTATGCAACATAAGCATCCCTTAGTTTCATCTGAAGTTCAGGAATTACTGGCCTTTCAGACATGGATTTACTCACATCCCTAGCATAGTTTTCAAGTTTTACGACTTTGCTAAGCTGAAATGATAAAAACCTCTGGTATTCCCTGTCATCCATCCCTATGATTTTCTCTCTTGCTATAACCTCAGCTTGTGATACTTTTAATTTCAGATACTCATCTAAGTTTTGAGGCTTCTTATAGCCATAAAGAGATGGGAAGGATCTTTTAGATGGATCCTCTATTGTGAAGAATGATTCAACTTCACCTTTAACAATGACTAATTCCAGCGGATATTGAGCTTCCAGAGGAATGACTGATGGTGGCGTAGCAATTGTAAGAGATGAAGTAGGTTCTATGGGTGGAAATGAGGAGCATGGACTGTTTTGAATGGAGGCAGATGATACAGGGATTGCTGATTTAATCTCCTCATCATCTTCTAACACTATATGAGTTTTTCTCTTACGTGTGGAGATGATTTATGGTGAAGCAGAATGTTTTGCTAGTGAAGATGAATGTATGGGAGATCTTTGTGACGTTGGAGGTGGTTGGATTGTGGTTGGTGTAGTGAAAATGATCATGGCAGATGTTTGACAAACTTCTGCTGAAACAACTGGTGTCTCAGCAGCTGTTTGGTAAGCATCTGCTGATACTTTTGTTATATCATCATATATTGATAGAATGGGTGATGATGGTGTTGAAGCTATTTTCTCCTTCTTTTGTGGTGGTTTTTTTGGAGAAGGTTTGGAATTAGGTTGGGAAGGGGATACAATTTCTGTAGGATTATATTTTGAATCTGGTGGCAACTTTCTCAGTGAATCTTTCTCCCCCTTTTTGGCATCATTATTATTAACATCATCATCATCATCTTTCTCAAAGATTGATGTAGGGGTGGTGCCAGAAAGTTTCAACATATGTTCCTTAATGTTCATAATGTCTGCTTGTGTGTCTTTATACCTGGCATCAACCAAATTTCTGATAAATTCCAAACTGAAATTGCGGTTACTTTCAGCCAAATTCCTCTGAGCTTGAAGGATGGGTTGCATAGAATTCCAAAGCTCATTCGTAATTTCCTGTGTGGTAGGTTGACTTTTAGAAAGCTCTATCAACTGCTTAATCAATTATTTCATTTCAGCAACATCTGTTTCAATGGTAGACACTCTAACCATCAAATCTTTATAACTTAATTCATCACCTACTTTAATAGGATCATCGGAATTCCCACCTGCAGTGGTTGTATTTGTTTTGATAATAGGAGAAGTCTCCATATCATCAGAAATAAATGCCCCTTTTTCTTGGTTTTGGGGACTTCCCACTGAAGTAGAGATTACAGTTGTAACCTCATCAGTGGTTGCCTTCAAAGGAGCCTTAATGATGTAACCACTGTCTAGCTGATCACCAATGGGTCAACAATTGTAGTGGCTGCTCCACTTGAACTACCACGAAGAGTTTCGTAATACTCAACGGGGATAACCTCCTCAACTGTTTGTAGGATAGCAGATTGAATTCGTTCAGACACAGTCATTTGTTGCACTCTACTCTCAGTAATGTGTGTATCAGAAGTTATGTTTTCTTTCTGAAATTCAATTGCTTCAAACAGAGGTAATATTGTTAATGGAACTTGAGAAGAGGATTGTGGTGTAGAAAGCGTGATTGCCCTGGGAGAGGGACTTTTAAACATACTTTCATATGAAAGGTCTTCTTCATGTTGTGGTGTCCCTGTGCTTACAACATGATCCTTTTGTGAGGATACGTGAGGAGTTTGGATGGGTTGAGATCTTTCCAACAACTGTGAGAAAGTAGCAGCAGTGGTTTCAAGTGACATTTGTGTTGTCACTGCATTAACCTTTGGGATCTCATCTTCCAGAGGAACCTTTTTGTTTTGTTTTCTTTTGGTGGGCTTTTTGGATGTGACAGATCTCTTTTTGCATTTTCCTGGTGTGTGTTTCACAACACCGGTTGTGGTGTCATGATCACCAGGAGCAGTTGGCTCAACAACAGAGGTTTGAGCAACAGATGTGGACGCATCTAAAACATGCTCATCCCCCTTTGTTTCTGTTCTTGAAACTTCTGACTCTTTATCCATAATTCTAGTAAAAGTTTTACTTGTAAGACTATTTATTTGAACCGCTACACCTTGTTCAAAATCTGTTTGTGACACTTCGTTTCGTAGGTAGTAGCTTAGAAGTCTTGGATACAACAGAAAAGCATTACTTCGAACACCTTTTTTCATTTTTTTCACATTTTTCACATTATTCAACAAATCAGAAAACAGTGCTTGTGATAAATTGTAATCACATTTTGTTAAAATAGCATAACCCAAATACTGAATGTTTAAAGGTATCTCATTAAATGCGGTGGTCTTGGCTGAGAGACAAGTTAAAAGAGTATGAAACAAAAATTTCATTGGCGGAGGGAAGTTTCGTTTATACATAGTAACTTCCTTTAATTGTGCATCATATCCTCTTTCAGTGAACTCTGTATGAAGTTCAGATTTTTCAAAGTTGGTCTTACCTCCTAAGTCGTCCAATGCAAATGTAGTGGAAATTGTGAAGGGAGAAATTCGTACCACACTTTTCCCGACCTTAGATGTGATGGCAACTGAATTATTATCTTCAGTCTCTATTTCAGCATTAAACCAAAATTGTCGGAGTGTTTGTGTATGAACTGGAGCATCAGCAGTAAGGATTGATTTGTATTTTGATGACATTAAACGGTCAATTATTGAGTGAAAACTGGTATTTTTGCTGGTTTTCTCGAAGATGGGGAGGTAGTTGTGAGGGTTTTTGATGTTCAGAGAAGAAGGTGATTTGGGGATGAAACAAGGTTTAAGTTGGAGGGTTTTTAATATGTTGGAAACTGTTTTTGAGAATTTTGAATTCGAGACGGCAGTGGTAGAAGCTCGATTTAGGGATGAAACAACTTTTATATAGAGAGAAAAAGTGAAGGCTGACGTGGCAGTAGTTACAAATATCTGATGGCTAAGATTTGTCCACGCAAGAACCTCTGTTGCGACAACCGATGACACTTGTTTCGAAACCTCTGTTGGTCGACTACAGAAGTTGAGAACAGTGTGAGTCAAACAGTCGTTAGATAAACAGAAGTTATGAGAACAGATGATAACTTTCAGCAGTTGTTTTATTTTTAGCTAACATCTGATCCACGTCAGAACCTCTCTTGAAATAAAGGATGACAGTCAGCACTATAGTAAATCAATAGTCATTAGGATAAACATAAATTATGACAACAAACGATACCTTTTAGCAGTGGATGTATTTTTAGGCACACAGAAGTTTCAAAAACAGTTATTTTGTTAGTATCAAAACCTCTGTTGAGCATTTTAAGATTGAATATCATCTATTGTTCGTTAACATCTGTTGACCCATCTACAATTAACCTAACCACTGTTACTATAAAAACCTTTTGTCGGCTCAACATATTTTGAGTATCATCTGTTGTTCTTTAATCTTTCCTTCTTCAATCTTTCATCATCAACATATGTTCTCTTTTACCACACTTTAACTACAACAGACCTTTTACAACTCTAAATATTGACTCTCTGTAATTTGTAGGAGCACAGATTCTTCAAAAAAACTGCTATCAATGATCAAATTCTGAACATTTGTTTTATCTTTATACTCATCTGTTCACCATCAAACCAACCCTTGAAACTATTAAACCTCTGTTGACTTACCAAACAGATGTTCAGACACAATTCAACATCAACATAATCTAAATCAAACTCAAACACTAAATAAGTAAAACCTTTTGTCAGCTCAACAAATTTTGAATATCATCTGTTGTTCTTTAATCTTTCCTTCTTCAATCTTTCATCATCATCAGATGTTCTCTTTTACCACACTTTAACTACAACAGACCTTTTACAACTCCAAATATTGACTCTCTGTAATTTGTAGGAGCATCGATTCTTCAAAAAATTGCTATCAATGATTACATTCTGAACATTTATTTTATCTTTGCACTTATCTGTTCACCATTAAACCAACCCTTGAAACTATTAAACCTCTGTTAACTTACCAAACAGATATTCAGACACAATTCAACATCAACATAATCTAAATCAAACTCAAACACTAAATAAGTAAAACTAAAACGCAACATAGATTCATAAGATTAAAATTTATTCATTTATTCATGACATTAAAAGTCCAATAATTACATAACATACTGAACAACTAAACTTTCAAACCTAACAATAACAGCAAGAATTAAGAAACTTTAGCTCCAAACACTGTTAGTATCAAAACCTCTGTTGAGCATTTTAAGATTGAATATCATCTATTGTTCGTTAACATCTCTTGACCCATAACAGACCTTTACATCTTCAGACATTTATTCATCAACAGATGCTCTCTTTTGTCAAACTTTAGCTACAACACACCTTTTACAACAACAAAATATCGACACCTTGTAATTAGGTCTTACCGGAAATTCTTCTAAAAACTGTTATTGATGAACAAAATTATATAATAATACTTAGGAATGACTGAAATAATTAAAATGAAGATGCGATTCCAATTATAATTTCACATACCGTGCAACATCTAATCTAATGGACTAACAAACTCCCAACATCTGCTATTAACCTAACCACTGTTACTATAAAAATCTTTTGTCGACTCAACATATTTTGAATATCATCAGTTGTTCTTTAATCTTTCCTTCTTCAATCTTTCATCATCAGCAGATGTTCTCTTTTACCACTTATTCATCAGCAGATGCTCTCTTTTGTCAGACTTTAGCTACAACACACCTTTTACAACAACAAAATATCGACTCCTTGTAATTAGGTCTTACCGGAAATTCTTCCAAAAAACTGTTATTCATGAACAAAATTATATAATAATACTTAGGAATGACTGAAATAATTAAAATGAAGATGCGATTCCAATTACAATTTCACATACTGTGCAACATCTAATCTAATGGACTAACAAACTCCCAACATCTACTATTAACCTAACCACTGTTACTATAAAAACTTTTGTTGACTCAACATATTTTGAATATCATCTGTTGTTCTTTAATCTTTCCTTCTTCAATCTTTCATCATCAGCAGATGTTCTCTTTTACCACTTATTCATCAGCAGATGCTCTCTTGTGTCAGACTTTAGCTACAACACACCTTTTACAACAACAAAATATCGACTCCTTGTAATTAGGTCTTATCGGAAATTCTTCCAAAAAAACTGTTATTGATGAACAAAATTATATAATAATTAGGAATGACTGAAATAATTAAAATGAAGATGCGATTCCAATTACAATTTCACATACTGTGCAACATCTAATCTAATAGACTAACAAACTCCCAACATCTGCTATTAACCTAACCACTGTTACTATAAAAACCTTTTGTCGGCTCAACATATTTTGAATATCATCTGTTGTTCTTTAATCTTCCCTTCTTCAATCTTTCATCATCAGCAGATGTTCTCTTTTACCACACTTTAACTACAACAGACCTTTTACACCTCCAAATATTGACTCTCTATAATTTGTAGCACATATTTTTCAAAAAACTGCTATCAATGATTAAATTCTGATCATTTGTTTTATATTTGCACTCATCTGTTCACCATCAAACCAACCCTTGAAACTATTAAACCTCTGTTGACTTACCAAACAGATGTTCAGACACAATTCAACATCAACATAATCTAAATCAAACTCAAACACTAAATAAGTAAAACTAAAACGCAACATAGATTCATAAGATTAAAATTTATTCATTTATTCATGACATTAAAAGTCCAATAATTACATAACATTCTGAACAACTAAACTTTCAAATCTAACAATAACAGCAAGAATTAAGAAACTTTAACTTCAACTCCATCGATTGCTGAACCTCTTGATGCATGTCCTTCAGCATCGCCATGAACTCCACGTCTCTATCACCGCACTCTATATTACTGACAACACAAAGCTCACGAACGGAAGTTGAAGGCATCCACATTAGATTTCTGGAAACCTGCTCTCTCGTGAACATGCCAATTTGCAATCCATCAAAACATCTCTTCAGCTCTTGAAGAGTAGCCCTATCTTCATACACCTGTTCCTCGATTTGCCTGACAAAACGCTGCTTTAAATCATCTGATTTTACAGAAGTGAATGACGCCATTTCAATAAACTATATTACTCGACTTTCCTGAAAGTATGATATCTTCGTAGGAAAACGTGTTGAAAAACAGGTGAAGTGGCCATGAGTTTATATACTGAAATATCTAACAGTGAAAGAATTTATATAAACATTTAATAATCTAATCAATCAAAATGTGTAGATTTAATATAAACATATTAATGTATATTTCAAAACAACAGTCTTTGAATGCAAAAACCTTTTCAAACCCCAACTTTTATGTGAAAACTGTAAAATTAAATACCAAGAAACCCAAGGGACAAATTTTCAAAGTTGAAAGAACAACCGCAGATTATCATAATTACAATTAACCTCTTCATTTACCATGTAGACGCGTTTTTAAACTCTATAAAAGACCGATGATTACATTTGATTCAAAACATCAACAAATTGTCCTACAAATCACTGTCTGAGATAAATTGTTCCACATCAGAAAATCCAACAAAAATCTACATGGCAAACTTCAGCTTCTACCACTGGTCAGACACCAGCGATGTTAAAACACAATTCTCGATGTGGTCACTCAAAGAAAAAAGAACAGACGAAGAACTAAACAGGAAAGTCGACATAATCAATGACACCAATTACAACAAAACCTGGAACAACATAGCATTGCTCGATGAAGTCCTCCACTCTCCTCCATCAGATTTCCAGAAGAATGCAGAAGACTTTCTGACACAACTTCTAAAAAAGGATCAGAAAATCTGCAACATGTTAACTGACCTGAAAAACAAAAGAGAGCATGAAATCACATGGAGAAAGGCCAGAGTATAACAACCCTCCTAAATTTTTCGACGCCCTATATATTTTAAAGATGTCTCAATATGTCCTAAAATACACCCCGTATACGTAAATGGGCCCCGAATACCTCTATTTTATTAACAATTAATTAAAAACAAGATTTTTTAGTCTCTCGCGGGACGCGTAGCCTTTGGCTACCACCTACGCGGGCCGCGACAGCTCGTGATCAGGGCGAGCCCCTAGGCCGCCACGTGGTAGCCTCGTGTCACGCCTAGCGGCCGAATCAGCACAGCTAGGGCCTACCCTAGCTAGCCTCGCGGGCCGCGTAAGCCCTGGCCGTGTTCTACGCGGGGCGCGACAAAGTCCAATTTCAGCCCTATAAATAGCAACGAAGGCCTTCAGTTCCAACTCGTCCCACAATCTTTCTTTCTCTCGAATTTCTTCATAGTAGGCATAATTTTCGGGCATAATACCCCCTAATTAACGAAGTTCTGCCCCGTTGTAAGTATTATAACCCGGTTACGTATTAGATATGCTGCTCGATTGATCCAGCGTTCCGTAATGGCTGTCGTGGTTCTGCCTGACGTAGTCATTGGAATTGGAATGCCGTCTCAGGGAGGGTATTACTAATGTAAATATTGGGTTATTATACTAACGCGTGTGCATTTGTGTAAATTATAGATAATTACCAGGAAACCATTAAAGGAAACCTAAGACAACAATGTGAATAATGTCCTTTTTTGTAAACAGTTTTTACAAAACTTTAAATATTTTACAATGTGATTAAGCAGTGATTGAGTCTTTGTAATTCTTCAATTACTGCCGGTATGTTGGGGTTTTGTATACAAAATGTGGAACACGTTACCATTGGACAAAGAGTTAGCCAATGGGTAATATGACCCACCAGTCAGGATTGACAGTACTGAATGAGTAATTGTGTAGATGTAAACATTGTAATCGCTCTCAATACTTTGAAAATTGATAAAAACTCTTCTTGATTAAACCGGGATTCACTCACCAGTATTTCCCACTAACAAAATGTTTTTAAACATGTTTCAGGTAACAAAATGTAAGAGCCAACTAGAAGCCAGCTGGACAGCACTGAAGGCTTGGAAAAGTGGCTATAAAAGTTACCTAAATAAAAGAAGATGTTTTATTCAATAAAAATAGGGATCTTCCCTATGAAAATGTTTGTAATGAAAACTTTGGTTTTATCCCAATATGTTTAATATTATAAAAGTGTGGTATTTACTCTGATAAAATATTTCCTAACTACGGTCCTGATGTTATTTCCGCTACCAAAATGATAAACATCGATACCACCAAAACTGGACTCGTGGCCGCCCGTTCCCGGGACAGATAGGGGGCGGGGGTTGCGACACAGAGTCTACGAAATCCTAGCAAGTGTTAACTCTAGCGTGTAATACTTTATAAATATTTCATTAAATTTCTATGTAATAGTTCATTTTAATAATCTCAACATGCATCTTAACATATTCTAAAATGTCAGTGTCAATAAAAACTCTCAACATCATCAACAGTTAATCAAAATAAGAAACAAACCTAAAATGTAAAGATCTCCTCTCAACTATTGTAGCACATCTAACTTTTCACGATATTGCACGAATCTATACTTTGTATGAAAGAAGAAAATCTCACTGACATAAGAAAAGCTGACTTTCGATTTAACGAAAATCGAACAATGCAACTCTCCCATCAAAGAAGGTAGCACTTGCAACTTTTCACGATGTTGCAATAATGAGACTGCAACATCGATGTTGAAAGGTTGATGTGTGAAGGGAAACTTTATTGAAGCGACGGTGTTGGAACAATGATACTGGAACGATAACATGTAAACAGAAGTTCAAACACATGATATTGTAACGATGATATGTAAACATAATCAACAAACATTCGAACAAAGAAGTATAATCGAAGA
This sequence comes from Helianthus tuberosus, assembly GCA_030545235.1. Lineage (NCBI taxonomy): Eukaryota > Viridiplantae > Streptophyta > Magnoliopsida > Asterales > Asteraceae > Helianthus > Helianthus tuberosus. The sequence continues at coordinate 25,751,420 of CM060441.1, forward strand.
TTAGCCGGCTGAATCACGAGAAATATGCATTTGAGAGAGAGAGATACGCTCGTAGATATGAGCGAGAGAGATTTGAATGTGGAGCCAGATTCATATATCTTATTTATAGGATTAGAATAAATGGTTTGAATTTTGAATTTTGAATTTGAAAATGAAGTCAGGACTATATCTGAGAGAGAGAGAGTTTTTAATTTTGAAAATGGAGCCAAAACTTATGTATTATTGAATATGGGCAGTGGTTTTGATGGCAGATGCTTGAATATTCCACATAGATTGACTTCCAAAATACGGGCAGAGGTTTGAAAGGCAGATGTTTGAATTTTAAATGTATTTTAAATTAAGCTTTATGATATCATAATGACATAAGAAAAGCCTTATTGGACAGCCTCTCTGGCTGACACATCAGCTTTTCTTATGTCATTGGGATTTCCCCTTTTATAGAAAGTATAGATAGATTATTTAATACGGAAAATAAATTGAAAAATAAGACAAGAAGGCACCAGTGATTGACACATGTTAAAAAAAGTTTTTCTTTAGAGATTGGCACATGTCAAAAAAAGATTTTTATTTATTAATATAGAAAGATTTTATATTTAATAATACATGTATAATTTGTATTAGGTTGGGTTTTATAAAGATAAGAGTAAAATACGTTTTTTGCCCATGTGGTTATATCAGTTTTATTATATTAGCCCAAAATAAGATTTTTTAACATATGTGCTCCCATGGTCTCTATAACTAACTATTTTGGCCCCTGAGTCTAACTCAACCCCAAACCCTGGTTAATTATTAGTCACATGACATGCATATGATGGATAAATTGGTAATTTCCCTTCCCCTTTACTTTTAATTACTTTATAAAAAATAAAACAATAATTATCATCTGCACATCATCATCTTCTAACCCAAATCTTCAAGAACACATCATTTTCAAACCCAGATCTTCAAGGACATGACCCCTTTCAACCATCATCATGATCCCCTAACCAAAAATCACATTTCAGATACGCACAAGAAACCGATTTCTCTCTCAATTCCACACGAATTTGGTACAATTTTTGTTTAATTTAGCCAACTAATGTCATCAATTTTGATCGGTTCATTCGATTCGATCTATTAATCAAATCCATAACTTGATATGTAATTATTAGTTATTGTTGTTTTGCAGTTGATTGCATTCTGTTGATCGCAATGGCCAAAAGCTCCTTCAAACTTGAACATCCTCTCGGTAATTGTTTCTCAATTCGTGTTACTTGTTATTTAAATCTGAAATCGTAATTGTGTGTGGTAAATATGGGGCAACTTATATCTATACGTGTAACATAATTTCTTCAGAGAGCTGCCAAGCTGAAGTTGCTTGTAACAGGGAGAAGTATCCGACAGAATTCCGGTATTATATTTGAGATATATATTCATATGCTCATATATGTAAATTTGTTTTGATTTATCATTCTTGTTCTGTTTTACAGGTCATTGTGGAGAAGGCTGAAAGAAGTGACATACCTGACATAGACAAGAAAAAGTTTGTCACTTTCTATATCATACCAGTTTCTTGATGATGATATTGATTTAATTGTTACATGTTGCTCACTGATACCATAATACCATATTATTTATCTTGTTTTATCACACCAAATATTTCACTTTCACTTCTGCACCATTTGCTTGATCTGTATTTTCCTTTTTGTTGGTCCCATGTCAACTAAGCAGTGTCTTGCGATCGTATGTTTATTTCTACACATCATATAAACAAGTCCACAAAATCTGAATTTGAATTTGGTTTTGGTTTTGGTTTCTTGTACTGATTAATCTTCTTTTTAAATGATCAATGCAGATATTTGGTACCTGCTGATCTCACTGTTGGTAATTATTGTTTTAATTTTATAAAGTAATTAAAAGTAAAGGGGAGGGGAAATTACCAATTTACACATAATGTGCATGTCATGTGACTAATAATTAACCAGTGTTTGGGGTTGAGTTAGACTCGGGGGCCAAAATAGTTAGTTATAGAGAGCATGGGGGCACATATATTAAAAAAATCTTATTTTGGGCTAATTTAGTAAAACTGATATAACCACAGGGGCCAAAAACGCAATTTACTCTAAAGATCATTAAGTTTTATTGAAACAACATTAATTAAGTGATCAAAATTTCTGTTTATACAAAGATAATTAAGTTTTATCGAAACAACATTAATTAAATGATCAAAATTTCTGTTTATACTAAAGATGTAACAGAAAAAGCTTTTATTTACCTTTAAAAACTCCTAAAAATGATAAAAGGAGGTTAGAGGTGGTGATGCGGTGGACGTGGTTGAAGATGTTTGGTGGTGTACGGAAAACCCTCGTTCTGAAACCCTGGCGTTGTTGCGGTTCAGATACAGGTGGGTGGGTTTCTATATCCCGATTCTTCTCCTTCTCACTCGATTATTTGCCCCATCATCAATCAATTCACGTATTTATGTTCGGTTTTCCAGATCAATGGAGCTAACAGGTATTTAAGTATTCATTGTTTGTTAAAAGTATCTAGAGAAAGAAATTAATCTTATATATGAACCTCAAGTTATTATAATATTATAATCTACTTTCTGTTACAAAAGCATGTTGCACGGATGTTACGGTGGGTTTACCACAAGCCGATTTTTTACATTATGGCACTGTTGTATCTTGTCGCCGATAATTTTTCGTTAATCAGTCCAGTAATCGCTAGTCGGTCCTAATCGATCTTAGTCAGCCCAAATTGGCCGGCCAAAACTCGGGAAAAATTGAAAAAAAAAAAAACAGAAAAATCACATATTCCGGCTAGAACCTGCCAGATTCCGGTCAAAACTTGCCTACTTAAAAAAATTACGTATAAAAATACGTGTATATATGTATAAAGCTTAAAATTATACATAAAAAGTCCGATCCGATTAATCCCGATTAATCGCTAGTCCCCACTCCACCGCGGGCATTCCGGTGAGTTTTGACTTCTACTACATGAAACACTCAAATTGTTGTAGAATCAGTTTATTTTTATTTACCAGTGTTATAAAAGTCGCGACTAGTCGGCGATTAATCACTAGTCGGCCAGTAACTGAGTAATTTTTCGTTAATCAGTCCATTAATCGCTAGTCCGCCTAGTCGGGCGCCCAAAAATCGGCGATTCCGGGTAGATTCCGGCAAAAAACCTGTATATTCCAGCCAGTTTTCAACTAATTTTCAACCAATCCATGTGAATTCCAACAATTAATCTCTTTTACCTAAAAAATGAGTTGAGTAAGAGTTAAAACCTGGCTACTTAAAATATTTACCTATTGAAGGGGTAAGGTCCCAAAAATCCCATAACAAGTGCTTGGGACCATACCACAACCTCATCTACAAGTTCTTTATTTTACCTTGCGCGGCCGCGCACTGGTTTTAAAGAAGGGCTTAAGACCAAATAGCTGATAACACTTACGCGCCAAAAGGAAATCATAAATCCTTGCGCCTGCTTCCACAAATAAAGGATGAAAATCCTAAAACACTTCCGCTTAATATTCAGACTTGAATATTATTTCCCAGACTTGGGATTTATTTAGATGAATCTACACGATAAGGAGTCACACCAGATTGCAACAGTAATCTTCTAGAAGGAGTGCAATCATGCACCACTAAGACGGTTATAACCGTCTGGACACGTGTCGACTCCCCAGACGTTCCTGAAATCACAATGATAGCATGCAATTGGAGAGTAATCTCCACTTGATCACTTTACACGTGGCAGATCCCCAGCCATCGATCTAAACCACGATCCGTGTGCTTCTACGTCGGATCAAGGAGCTGGACGGAAGGAAATGCAACCGCTTACGGTGTTAGCATCTTCCGTCAACTTTTCACTAACGGGTTTTCCCGCCCAAAGACTCCCGGCTATAAATATGAGAACTATTCAGGTATGAAATTCAAGTTACACACACTTTTCAAATACATCTTCTTCTTCATAATCAATACTTATTCTCACACTGGAGTCGGGTCAAGGAGAGAACCCCTTTTTCCCCTTGGCGAGGCTAACGGTGCTTCTTTTTTGCAGAATTATCGGAGAAGAAGACCAGCTGTCACCGAATCAAATGAGAGGAAACCCACCTTTTTATGCAGATTCAAACCCCCTAGATTATTGATTCCGATCGATTAATCTAGTGTTTCTTCATTGGCGCCTACCGATTCCTCTGTCTTATCAGTTTTCATCTCGTTTCGATTCAGTCCTTTTCATTCTCTATTTTAACATGGCAGAAAACTCATCATCTCATCGACAAACCGGTCTTTGACCGAAAGTCGAAAACAATGTTCAAGTAGAAGGAATCCCAGAGGATGCCTCGGATGACAACGAGGTTCAATCCAATCGAGCAAACGACCCTGTCACTACAGGAGTGTTACCAGCAAACCCTGCTCAATCAATTCTGCCACCAGGAGAAACTCCAATTTCCTGGTACGTCAGGTCTCAAGGGGCACTAAACGCAGTGTACACACAGCTGTGTGCTCAAACTGCTCCCTTAACTCAATCCCGTAGACCAGGATCTCGTGCTAACGCTTCCTAACGAGAAGATTCAACTTACGAGAATACAGAAGTTTATGCCAGATCTACATCAAAACATGAATACACTCAGACAGGAAGTCATCAGAGAGAAAGTCATGGAAGACCACACCCTCACCGAAGACAATCGGTTCACGATAGGTTGGGTTCCCAACGGGACACCCACACCGATGAGTCTGATCCAACATACCATTTAAGTGCAAATACCAGTGTGTTCAATCGATTGCAGCCAAATTACAATAAATGCAGGCCTCGAGCGGTTTATAACCCTGAGGCAGAATACAACTATGATTTGATTTACCGTCCTGCTGAAGCAGCAGAAAATTCAAAGTTCGTCATGGAAATAGCTTTGGCTCCACTTGAGAAAGCTAAATTACCATCCAACGTGGGAAAATTTAACGGGCTCACAGACCCCGATGACCACTTAAGGGTATTTAACAGTGCAGGTCTGGTTGGCGTCATTTGATGCTCCATTGATCCGAAAGCTATCACATATTTCTAAGAAATTAGTAATATGTAAATGGGGATCCTCGTCCGCAAGCCCATGGAAGGTTGCGGAGTTTTGAAGCATTTGTATCAAATGCGGCCGAAGTTCGAAGTTATTGGCTTCAACATTCGGTGCATTGATAGCGACGCCGAGATTACCTACGGTGGGCCGTAGGTAATCCATGAGAGTACATTGGTCCGCCATTGGAAGTGGGTCCCCTGAAACTTTCTCTTGATTTTTAGCTTTAAGTCTTTTTCTGAGAAAGCGTTCGGGTTCTTCTAGAGGTTCTTTTATGTCTCTACTAGAACTGGAGCTCATGCACTACGTAGGAAGTTCAAATGTGGCGCCAAGGTTCCAAGTCCTGCGATAAAAACAGAAAAGAATGATGGTCAGAAGGTTCACCACAGCCGCGTGGTCAGTGAACACGGCCCGTGGTCAGATTTACAGTAATTGTTCTCCGGATCCCTGTTACTGGGAGTTGGACACGGCCCCGTGTTGCACCGACACGGCCCCGTGCTCAGCTCTCTGTAACTCGGAAAATAAAAACTGCCAGTGATAGTGCTGGACACGGCCCGGTGTCTGACCAGGCACGGCCCGTGCTGAGTTCTGCAGAAACAGAAAAACTAAGAAAAATCCTAAAAAAATGAAAAATAAGAAAAAAAAAGATTAGGCCGTTGATTCCTAACTTTCTTAAAATCCTTGTGTCCCCGGCAGCGGCGCCAAAAACTTGATGCGTGTGAAGTGTTATATATATTAGGTGTATATTTTAAGCCCCTTTAACACTTTTTTAGTCAAGTTTTAAATTTATAAAACACGATATTTACTAACACTAGACACACATATGGGAAAGTGCACCCATCGTGAGCGTAGTATAGTGTTGGTAAGATACCGAGGTCGTCCAAGGACACAAGAGCTTTTAGTACCGGTTTATCCTCAACGTCTAATCAAATCAAAAAGTTTAGAAAAATGTTTTAAACTAAGAAAAATAAAAACTAACTAAAATGCTGAAAATAAAAACAAAAGAAAAACAGATAGACAAGATGAATCACTTGGTTCCGACTCGTGTATAGTGTAACCTTTGATTATTTCCGCACTTTTGCACTTATTTAAGAGATTATCTTAGTTATTGTAGTAGGCCCCTCTTTTGAAGGTGACGTTACCCTCAACCCAGTAGTTTGAGTCAGTAAGGATACAATCCTAAAGGGTCGGATTATTGAAAGATAATGAATTAAGTTATTAATGCAAATTATGGTAGGCCCCTCTTTTGGAGGTGACGTTACCCTCGACTAAGTAGTCTGAGTCAGCAGGGATACAGTCCTAAATAGTCGGGTTATAGTATTAATAGTAGTTAACTTATGAGGGGATCAAAGAGTTTGGACCCCAGCCATCCAATACCGTTAAGTATTGAATGGGGTCCTACTAAATTTGACCCAGGTCCATTGCAGGACCTCTAAACGCTGAACAATGGCAAGACTCTTACCAAACCGTTCCCTTAACCCCCGACCAGGTAGCCAACATACCTCCATATAGACCGTGGAGATATGAATGGTGAAAATCTTTTATTTTATATAGACAGTAAAATAATTCCAAGACACCACGGACAAACGATAAGGAAGAATCACCTTCAACATAAGAAACTAGTTATTAAAGTCATTAATACAAAACCAAGTAAAAAGTGCGAAAAGATTAGAAATAAAAAGTATTACACTAGACACTTGTCTTCACCAAGTGATGTAAGAGACTTAGGCAAACATGGCCTTGATTGTCAAGAACTCTTACGATCAATCTTGGATCCCGAGATGACTCACACACTCTATGATGGACAATGGATGATGGTGGTGGATGATGGTGTTATGGTGGTGGTGGGTGGTGGGTGAAGTGTGAGAGAGGTGGTGTGCCAAGGGATGGTTTGAGCTTGAGCCAAGCACTCCTATTTGTAGGCTGAACAGAAGCTCGGGCACGGCCCCGTGTCCAGTGGGCACGGCCCCGTGTCCACATCCTTCTCTTTCTTCATTTAATGCAGCTTGTCTTATTAGTTGACCACGCCCCCGTGTCCGCTGAGCACGACCCAGTGGTGCAGAAGAATCTTTGTACTAAGAAGATTTGCCTGGATTCTGCGAATCTTATAGTTGACCACGGCCCGTGTCCGCTGAGCACGACCCTGTGGTAGGCAATAGAAGCTTCTACCACTTTGTCTTTTCTGCTGACACTTGGGCACGCCCCCGTGCTGGCTGAGCACGGGGCGTGTTCAGTCTTCTGTTATCTTGTTTTGCTTGGGAAGATGCTGTCGTGGGGTCGGGCATGTCACGTCTTGTTCCCTTTCTTGTATTTATGTTAGATTTTGATGTCTTTTTGCTTCTTTTGTTAATTTGAGCTCATTTAATCCTGAAAATACAAAAGGAAGACAAAAGCACACTTTTTCCAACATTAGTACTAAAAAAGGGTTAGTTTTATGTCACAATTGATGTAATTTATATGTTGCATTTTGCACACATCAAATACCCCCACACTTGAATCTTTGCTTGTCCTCAAACAAAACTCTTTATAATGTGGCTATTACACTCCCAAATGGAATGGGTAGAGAAGAAGGTTTTTGGGCTTGTCATAGAGTGTCGGGATTTCCAAGATTCTTTATTTAGTTTTATTTTTATTTATTTACAATCCTATTCGTCATGATTTATTTAAAACTTTTCATAAGATAAATTACTTATTAGGGCATAACATGCCTCTTTAAAATTCTATTTATATACAAGTTCACATACCTCACGGGGATCACTCAACACTCGGCCGAAGATGTATTTTTGTGGATCACTCGAGAGCGGCATGGAAGTTACTGCTACCATAAGCTTGCCAAGCAATCAATCCTCCTTCTTTATAACTTATATACCTTTGTAAATATCAAGAGGACTTTTGGGTGAAGGGTTAGGCTTGGGTTAAAGGTAGGTGGTTGGGTTAGTGGTTAGTGGTTAGTAAAAAAAGGGCGAAAAGCGTAACAAGCGTCGGTTTTCGTAAGACTTTTTATTTTTGTAACTTTTATTTTGACGAAGCTATTATTCCAACAAAGTTATTTTTGATGAACTTGTTTGTTTATTTTCTTTTGCTTCATCATCAACACACAATTTTTTTTTTATTTTTTTATTTTTTTTTGAAAAGTCCTACAAAAGACCGAGCTGGTTACTAAAACAAAGGGTTAAAAATGAAAAAGGTTTTGGTGGGTAAAAGGGTGTTTGGTTTGGGTTATGAAATGAAAAGGTTTAGGCTCAAAGGGGGCTAACTAGGGGGATTTTGGGTAGGTGGTAAAAAAAAAGAAAAAAATGGTGTAGAAATAAAAAGGGTTAGTCCTAATGCCTCCATCATTTACTTACTCGGGTTTAAGTTGGTAAGGACCGGGAATGTATCGTAATGGCAAGTTCTAGAGTCGTAAGAACCAAGCGGCTATTCACACAAGAAACGAAAGATGAGCATTTAGTCTAATGATATGTAATTGTGTGCTCAATAAAGGCTCAAAACTCACTTTTGTGGGAATGGGTTTTTATGTGATCAAGTATATATAATCAAATTTTAATTTAAGTTTGTCATGCCTTTTCATAATTTTCTTATGTTGGTTCTTTTTATCACGACGCTATCGGTTGTAAATTCGTAAAAATATAACCTTTTTAGAACTTGAAATTCCCGAGTTAAACCTAGACAAGTAAAAAAATGAAAAAATTTTGAAAAAATTTGGGGTGATTAGCGGTTCCAATAGAGTTTTGTGTAAGGCTTGTATTTAGGACTTGCAAGATTCAAGGTTTTAGCATCCCCCCACACTTAAATTACACATTGTCCTCAATGTGTCCCAAAAATAAGTTTTTAGGTTGATTGAATGTGTAAAAAGGTGTAAAAGGCAAAAATTTTGTGTTACTGGGCGCTGAACACGGCCCCGTGTTCAAGTGCCAGTAACAAAATTAAATCAAGAGAAACAGAAGCCTGGACACGGGGGCGTGTTGGGTGAACACGGCCCGTGTCCAATTACCTGAACTGGGTCTTTGTCTGCAGACTGTGCAGCACGGGGCCGTGTTGGGCGGACACGGCCCGTGCCGAGCTTATTGTAAACGAAGAATTTTGTCGAACGGTTCTGTTTACCTGCATGGGTTGCTGGTTCAAGTTTCCCTTGTATCCTTTGCCATCTCAAGTGTGTTTTATTCCTGAAAATTAAAACTAACTAGAAAACATGAAAATTAATCTAAACTAAACTAAGGATAGTTCCGCGGAATGCCTCCGTGGTGCGCCACGTTTATAAGGGTCCTTGGCTAGACCCAAAGCCTGGTCATATGTTACCCAAGTGGGATGTATTGCATCCCATGTTACACCGTCGGAGAGCGTCATCCAAGCTTGAGTCTATGACCTTCATGTAGTTGACCTGGTCTTCGTCCTCTACTCTTTTTCCACATTCAAACTTCACTTCCTTGTCCCCAAACTTCAATGTTAACGTTCCGTCATTCATATCCACCACCGCTTGGGCGGTGGCTAGAAATGGCCTCCCGAGGATGAGAGGGACATCGGTGTCTTCTTCCATGTCTAGGATGACAAAGTCGGTTGGGAAAACGAAGTTGTCAACTTTGACCAATAGATTTTCAGCGACACCTTGTGGAAATTTGACGGATCTGTCGGCGAGTTGTATGCTCATCTTTGTAGGGCTTGTTGCTCCAAGGCCGAGTCGTTTGAACATTGATGTGGGCATGAGGTTAATGCTAGCCCCAAGATCGGCTAATGCATTACGAACGGGGGATTCCTCAATCGAACAAGGAATTGTGAAGCTTCCGGGATCGATTTTCTTTTGTGGAAGTTTGTTGAGTACTAAGGCGGAGCATTCTTCGCCTAAGTTAACTAATTGCAATGATTCAATTTTCCTTTTGTGAGTGAGGAAATCCCTCATGAATTTTGCATATCTAGGCATTTGGGTTAGGACCTCAATAAAAGGAATATTAACATGCAATTGTTTTAGTAAATTTTCGAACTTTGGGAATTGCTCATCGGTCTTTTGACGATTTAACCTACCGGGGTACGGAATTGGAGGAGTCTTGGTGGGCACTTGATTTGGTGGAGAAGCCTTTTCTGGTTGAGGTGTGGGTGAAGTCGTGCTTTGGCTGAGTTGACTTCCTTCAACCGGTGGTAATGGGGCATCCTCGGGACCCACGGTTCGGTTTCTCAATGTGATGAGGTGTACTTGCGCCTTTGGGTTGGTTTCGGTATTACTCGGTAACGCGCCTTGTGGTCTCTCGGAGAAATTTTGAGCTAGTTGATTTAATTGTTTTTCAATGTTTTGAATGCTAGCTTGTTGATTTCTAAAATTCGATTCCAATTGTTGAAATCGATCCGAGTTTTTCTTTTCGGTGTCGGAGATGAGGCGAGATACAATATCTTCAAGCCTTTCTCTTCCACCTTGTTTTTGAGAGAAATTTTGTGGTTGTTGAAAGTTAGTTCGTTGGTTTTGTTGGTTACTACTATTGCCGGGATCTCTCCAACCAAGATTTGGGTGGTTACGCCATCCTTGGTTGTAGGTACCCGTTGGAGGACCCGACGGCCTAGGTCTGTTATCAATGAAGTTTACCGTTTCTGTTTGGTCATCTACTTCTTTCATACAACTCCAATTTTCATGTGGCCCACCACACCCTTCACAAGCCATAACCGAGGCCGTTTTTGTCATTTCTAGCTTTTTGATTTTCGAAGAGAGGGCCTCGATTTGGGCTTGTAAAGAGGTGCTTTCATCAACCTTATGGGCGCCCGGGGCAATAGATTTATTACCTCGGGGAGTGTGCCATTGAAAATTGGTTTGAGCAATTTCCTCAATTTGATTATATATTTCATTTGGGCGACGATTACCTAAAAGTCCCCCGGAGCTAGAATCAAGTGTTTGTCTTGTGTGTGGCAACAACCCATTGTAGAAAGTGGATACTTGTTGCCATACCGCAAGACCGTGATGAGGACACTTTCTTAGTAGCTCCTTGAACCTTTCCCAAGTTTCATATAAGGATTCCCTATCCTCTTGTGAATATGTATTAATTTCAGTCATTAATTTAGCCGTTTTAGCAAGAGGGAAATACTTATATAGAAACTTTTGGGCTAGTTCATCCCAGGTGTTTACCGAGCCAACTGGGAGGGTGTTAAGCCAAGCCTTAGCTCGGTTTTTTAGTGAAAATGGAAACATTCGAAGGCGGATGGCGTCATTTGATGCTCCATTGATCCGAAAGGTATCACATATTTCTAAGAAATTAGAAATATGTAAATGTGGATCCTCGTCCGCAAGCCCATGGAAGGTTGCGGAGTTTTGAAGCATTTGTATCAAATGCGGCCGAAGTTCGAAGTTATTGGCTTCAACATTCGGTGCATTGATAGCGGCGCCGAGATTACCTACGGTGGGCCGTAGGTAATCCATGAGAGTACGTTGGTCCGCCATTGGAAGTGGGTCCCCTGAAACTTTCTCTTGATTTTTAGCTTTAAGTCTTTTTCTGAGAAAGCGTTCGGGTTCTTCTAGAGGTTCTTTTATGTCTCTACTAGAACTGGAGCTCATGCACTACGTAGGAAGTTCAAATGTGGCGCCAAGGTTCCAAGTCCTGCGATAAAAACAGAAAAGAATGATGGTCAGAAGGTTCACCACGGCCGCGTGCTCAGTGAACACGGCCCGTGGTCAGATTTACAGTAATTGTTCTTCGGATCCCTGTTACTGGGAGTTGGACACGGCCCCGTGTTGCACCGACACGACCCCGTGCTCAGCTCTCTGTAACTCGGAAAATAAAAACTGCCAGTGATAGTGCTGGACACGGCCCGTGTCTGACCAGGCATGGCCCATGATGAGTTCTGCAGAAACAGAAAAACTAAGAAAAATCCTAAAAAAATGAAAAATAAGAAAAAAAAGATTAGGCCGTTGATTCCTAACTTTCTTAAAATCCTTGTGTCCCCGGCAGCGGCGCCAAAAACTTGATGCGTGTGAAGTGTTATATATATTAGGTGTATATTTTATGCCCCTTTAACACTTTTCTAGTCAAGTTTTAAATTTATAAAACACGATATTTACTAACACTAGACACACATATGGGCAAGTGCACCCATCGTGAGCGTAGTATAGTGTTGGTAAGATACCGAGGTCGTCCAAGGACACAAGAGCTTTTAGTACCGGTTTATCCTCAACGTCTAATCAAATCAAAAAGTTTAGAAAAATGTTTTAAACTAAGAAAAATAAAAACTAACTAAAATGCTGAAAATAAAAACAAAAGAAAAACAGACAGACAAGATGAATCACTTGGTTCCGACTCGTGTATAGTGTAACCTTTGATTATTTCCGCACTTTTGCACTTATTTAAGAGATTATCTTAGTTATTGTAGTAGGCCCCTCTTTTGAAGGTGACGTTACCCTCAACCCAGTAGTTTGAGTCAGCAAGGATACAATCCTAAAGGGTCGAATTATTGAAAGATAATGAATTAAGTTATTAATGCAAATTATGGTAGGCCCCTCTTTTGGAGGTGACGTTACCCTCAACTAAGTAGTCTGAGTCAGCAGGGATACAGTCCTAAATAGCCGGGTTATAGTATTAATAGTGTCACAACCCCCGATCCCTGATCCCCGGGAACGGGCGGACGTGATCACAGAGTTTTGGTGGTATCAGTTTGTTTAGTCTTGCAGCGGAATTTACATAAGGATCGTAGTTAGGAAATGTTTTATCAGAGTAAAACCACCATATTTATAATATTAAACAAATGGGATGAACCCAAGTTCATAGTACACACGTTTTCATAGGAATAAATCCTATTTTATTTAATAAAAACATCTATTTTATTTTAGGTAACTTTATTGCCACTTTTCCAAGCCTTCAGTGCTGTCCAGCTGGCTTTTATTGGCTTCACACTAAGTTACCTGAAACACGTGTTTAAAACATTTTATCAGCAAGAAATACTGGTGAGTGAATCCCAATTTAATCAAGTTTAAAGTCACAGTGAACAGTATTGAGAGCGATCACATTGTTTATGTCTACACAATTACTCCATTTGGTACTATCAATCCTGACTTGTGGGTCATATTACCCATTGGCTAACTCATTGTCCAATGGTAACGTATTGTCATCCCGACTTACTACTCGCAAGTAGTACAAATTTTGTATACAAAACCCCAACATACCGGCAGTAATTGAATAACTACAAAGACTCAATCACTGCTAATTTTCATAGTAAAACATTTAAGGTTTGGTAAAACATTACCAAAAAGATTAACAAAAAGAGGATAAACTCACAAAAAGGTTTACACAAAAAGAAGGATTACTCACATTGCTGTCTTAGGCTTTTCGTAAGGGTTTCCTGGGTATAATCTATAATTTATACAAATGTACATTGGTTAGTACCATAACCCTTTGAAATTATTAATGATACCCTCCCCGAGACGGCATTCCAACAACTACGTCGGGCAGAACCACGACAGTTGTTACGGAACCCTAAATCAATCGGGCAGCGTAACTATTATGAAAACGAGGTTATAATACTTACAACGGAGCAGAACCTCACTAATTAGGGGTATAATACCCGAATATAATAACTTTCCTACAGAAATTGTGATTGAGAATTGAAAAGTGAGCGAATTGAAATGAGATCCGAAGCCTGCTATTTATAGTTGTGATACTGAGTCCTGTCGCGGCCCGCGTAAGGTAAGGCTAGCCTTTACGCGGCCCGCATCAACATCGGTCAACGGCGTAGCTTAGTCCGGTCATCAAGTAGACTTGACACGATGTCGACACGTGTCGGCTTCTGGTGTAATCGCATGTGATGATCTGTCGCGGCCCGCGTCAAATACCTATACACCCTTACGCGGCCCGCTTCAACTAAAGAAATCAGCGAAGTCAAGTCCAGCCTTGATACGGCTCGCGTAAAGTTGAGGTGAGGTCTTTCGCGGCCCGCCTCAGCTTACACTTTCAGAATTTTATTTATTTTATATACTATAATATAATCAAGGCTTGGTTTTCATATACGGGGTATAATATAAGACATATTGGGACAATTTATAGTATATTAGAGGGTTGGATTTATTATGAGAATATTGGTTTTACCGAGGGTTGTTACATTCTCCCCACCTTAATTTAGAGCTCATCCTCGAGATCTACTGAAATAAGTGAGGATATTTTCTTTTCATTTGTAGAAAATGAGTTGACTTAGTTAGCTTATCTACAATCACCCAGATTGTATTATTTTCTTTCTTAATAAACTTAAAAGCGCGTGCAAATGTCTTGCATGATCTTCTTTACTCTTAGAGTAAATTAGAATATCATCTATGAATAAAATTATGAATTTATCCAAATATGGCTTACATATTCGGTGCATCATGTCCATAATTGTAGTTGGGGCATTGGTTAAACCAAATGGCATGACAGTAAATTCATAATAACCATACCTTGTTCTAAATGCGGTTTTAGGAATGTCCTCTTCCTGTACCTTTAATTGATGATATCCTGACCTTAAATTGATCTTAGAGAAAAATCGAGCTCCTTATAGTTGATCAAACAAATCATCGATTCTCGGTAATGGGTACCGATTCTTAATCGTGACTTTGTTTAATTCACGGTAATCAATGCACATATGCATTGATCCGTCCTTCTTTTTAACGAATAATATCGGCGCTCCCCATGGCGACGAACTCGGTTGTATGAATATTTTCTTCAACAATTCATCCAATTGTTTCTTTAATTCCTGCATTTCGGCGGGTGCCAAACGGTAGGGTGCTTTGGCAATTGGCGATGTTCCTAGTAGCAGGTGAATTCTGACTTTAACTTCTCTGTCTGGAGGTAGTCCTGGTAATTCTTCTGGAAAGACATCTGAAAACTGAGATACTACTGGAATGTCTTTTAGTTCTTTTCCTTTAGTGTTAGTGATTATAGAAATCAAATACACTATATAGAACCTTTTCTTATAGAACTTGCAGTTTTCATCACAGAGATGAATTTTGTGGATCTAGATGGCTTATTTCCTTTAATTGTGATCGTTTTACCTTTAGATGAATTTACTTGAATTGACTTTTGATCACATAAAATACTGGCTTTATTGGCTATTAACCAATCCATTCCTAAAACAATATCAAATCCGGCTAAATTCATTGGATAAAGGTTTGCCCTAAATGGTTGGTTTAAAATTTCTATTCTTGCTCCCTGCAAGATTTCAGAAATCCTAATGATTTCTCCATTAGCTGTCTCTACTAAGCATCCTTGTGGTAGTTTAGTTAATGACTGATTTAGACATTTGCAAAATAATGTATTAATAAAACTTTGGTTCGCACCAGAGTCAAATAATACTTTGGCAAAGACATCATTAACTAGAAACGTACCAGCGATGACATCTGGAATTATTTTGGCTTTATCTGCAGTCAGAACAAATGCTTTAGCATTTTTAGTATTCTTGTTGTTTGTAGCTGGAGCTAGTTTTGGACAGTTTGGCTTGATATGACCTATTTCTCCACAGTTAAAACACAATCCATTACTGGATTTCCTCCTGCAGCTCTCTTCATTGTGTCCTGGTGCTTTGCAGAAATTGCAGTGGGTGGAGCATTTTCCAGAATGCTTCTTTTTGCAGATCCCGCAATACGGTGCAAAGGTAGAATCTACGTTCTTATGATTGAAATTCCCAGAACGAAATTCTTGGGTAAGTCTTTGGGTTAAGTTTCTCCTCTGATCTTCTTCTCTAGTACGAACTAGTTCATCAGTCAAGGTATTGGCTAGTTCTACGGCTTCTTCTATGGTTTGGGGTCTGGTGGCCTTGACTACATGTCTAATTTCTCCAATTAATCCCCAGATGTAACGGGAGATTAATACCGGTTCTGGTGATGCAAGGGTTGGCACTATCCTAGCATATTCAAAGAATGTAGTAGTGTACCCTTTACTATCTACACCAGTCATCCTAAGGTTGAGGAATTTGTTTGCTATCTGTTCCTTTTCATTGGGTGGGCAAAATTTCCTTTCTACCTTTTCTTTAAATTCTTCCCATTTCATATTATAGGTTTTATCACTTCCTCTTGTCTGAAGGATAGTGTTCCACCATTCTAATGCTGCATTCTTAAACAGATTAGAAGCAAACAATATCTTGTCTTCTTCAGCATACTTACTTATCCTTAAGACTGCCTCAGTCTTCTCTATCCAGCGTAAGGTTGCTATGGCCCCTTCATTGCCCAAGAATTCCATTGGTTTACAAGACCAGAATTCTTTATAAGAACAACCATAAGGCATGGTTCTTCTTCTTTTGGGAATAGGCAATTGAAATACTGGTCCATTGTTTACACTGTTTTCTGGTTCAACGGGTCGCTTACTGCTATGTTTACTTTTATCAGCATCCTTAACAGTTTGAAGAATAAATGGCATAGCATCTATAATTCCCTGTGCCACTATGTGTTGAATAGAACTATTATCCATTTGGTTTCCATTATTGATACTCGGATTATCATTAACCACGTTAATATTACTCTGGTTATCGTTATTCAGATTTCCTTGATTTTCTTTGTCGGCCATCTGAATTTTAAACATTTATCCCATATTAATATCACAATTAATATCTTACTATAGTTAATCACATAACACGCATTTTTGCCAAAAGCGTCGATCATTGCTACTATACTCTTTTCATATACTATGCGTCTATTACACACTAGTACTGAAATAAAAATTACAATACCAACAGAAATAAAAACACACTAATAGTAATATGTATCCGTACACACATATTTTATTTTATTTTTATTATTATTTTTATTATAATATTATTATTACTACCGTTCATTTTATCACATATATTGATAATCAAATAATGTTTATCATCAGAGTTTATATATATACATACTAGAGATTTCTGACAAATCTAAATTCATAATTGACACCTCTGTTCGTAATTTATTTCTCATTATCAATTATTAGGATCTTTTGGATTTCCTCATAGACATACATGTCTATATAATATTTCATATACTGTAGTATGCACATTATCCATAATGTAAACAGACTTACAAGTCAGACATCAGGTCATAGTACTATTTAGGGAATTTCATTATTATAACTTATACCCCATCTCACCCGGTCTTGCCGGAGAGGTAATCTCATCTCACCCGGTCTCGCCGGAGAGGTAACCCCATCTCACCCGGACAAACTGGAGAGTCTACCACACCATGTCCAGTTTTACCGGAGAGGTCATTATCATAGTATTTTCCACCCATAAACTTATTTCAAATCATGATCTTAAAGAAAATCATCATGTATTATGGTCTACATCAAGAAACAACGAAATTAGTATTCTCATGAGGAATCATATTCTACAACCGAGTAGTATCAATAAACAAGAAATAACAGTGGCCAAGTGTTATTGCTTATTTATCATACATGCACTGTTCTAGTCATTATCCTCACAGGATACCAATAACCATCACACTTTATTTATGCAAGCAATTGGTTTATCTCAAAGCTTCATATTAAGGCATAGCATTAAAAATTCTCTTGTACTTCTAGACTTTATTCTAGTTTTCTTGGTTCACTTTTGTTGTTCATCCGAATGTTTATTTATCATAAACGAATATCTAGTATAATTATACAAACAGATTGATTAAAATGAAATATTGCGATTTATATATTTATTACAAACTAGAACTGAAATTCGAAATATATTATTGGTTTTATATATCCGTAACTTATTTTAGTCTAACTAGGTTATAGGAATATTATGCTCAACATGCATTTTATGTAAGGTTTATTCTATCTCTTTCTTCTTACTAATTTGTTGTCAAATGAACGAAGTTCTTTTAAAGTTTCTAGCTCGTAGGTGGCATGAGTGCTGATACTGGTTTGGCAATTCAACTATAAGTTAACATTTACTGCTGTAGTGGCTAACATGTAGAGATTTTCCCATTTTTCGTCTAATTTATCTTCCCAAGGTGGGTTACTTCCTATTTTCTGGTTTTCCTGAGACTTTTTCATATTCTCTTGACTTTTTCTAAAAATCTGACTTCTTTTACTAGGGGTAAGTGGATTTTTATACTGAGCTTTACTGACAAATATTCCTTCCTCAGTATCTGCTGAGTATCTTGAGGAATTTGTTTGAGATGAACTTCCCTTTTCTTTGGGTGAACTATCTAATTTATGATAGACGTCCAAAATTCTTCTCTTACTCATACTGTAAACTAACAAATAGTCAAATAACACATCATAATAATTACAATTACGCATGTATTTTCATAATTTATTTCCTAACACAAAATATAACTTTAAGTGTCAGCAGAACACTTCTTTGGCTTGAGCCAGTGGCTAGGCTCTGATACCACCTTCTGTCACAACCCCCGATCCCTGATCCCCGGGAACGGGCAGACGTGATCACAGAGTTTTGGTGGTATCAGTTTGTTTAGTCTTGCAGCGGAATTTACATCAGGATCGTAGTTAGGAAATGTTTTATCAGAGTAAAACCACCATATTTTATAATATTAAACAAATGGGATGAACCTAAGTTCATAGTACACACGTTTTCATAAGAATAAATCCTATTTTATTTAATAAAAACATCTATTTTATTTTAGGTAACTTTATTGCCACTTTTCCAAGCCTTCAGTGCTGTCCAGCTGGCTTTTATTGGCTTCACACTAAGTTACCTGAAACACGTGTTTAAAACATTTTATCAGCAAGAAATACTGGTGAGTGAATCCCAATTTAATCAAGTTTAAAGTCACAGTGAACAGTATTGAGAGCGATCACATTGTTTATGTCTACACAATTACTCCATTTGGTACTATCAATCCTGACTTGTGGGTCATATTACCCATTGGCTAACTCATTGTCCAATGGTAACGTATTGTTATCCCGACTTACTACTCGCAAGTAGTACAAATTTTGTATACAAAACCCCAACATACCGGCAGTAATTGAATAACTACAAAGACTCAATCACTGCTAATTTTCATAGTAAAACATTTAAGGTTTGGTAAAACATTACCAAAAAGATTAACAAAAAGAGGATAAACTCACAAAAAGGTTTACACAAAAAGAAGGATTACTCACATTGCTGTCTTAGGCTTTTCGTAAGGGTTTCCTGGGTATAATCTATAATTTATACAAATGTACATTGGTTAGTACCATAACCCTTTGAAATTATTAATGATACCCTCCCCGAGACGGCATTCCAACAACTACGTCGGGCAGAACCACGACAGTTGTTACGGAACCCTAAATCAATCGGGCAGCGTAACTATTATGAAACCGGGGTTATAATACTTACAACGGAGCAGAACCTCACTTATTAGGGGTATAATACCCGAATATAATAACTTTCCTACAGAAATTGTGATTGAGAATTGAAAAGTGAGCAAATTGAAATGAGATCCGAAGCCTGCTATTTATAGTTGTGATACTGAGTCCTGTCGCGGCCCGCGTAAGGTAAGGCTAGCCTTTACGCGGCCCGCGTCAACATCGGTCAACGGCGTAGCTTAGTCCGGTCATCAAGTAGACTTGACACGATGCCGACACGTGTCAGCTTCTGGTGTAATCGCATGTGATGATCTGTCGCGGCCCGCGTCAAATACCTATACACCCTTGCGCGGCCCGCTTCAACTAAAGAAGTCAGCGAAGTCAAGTCCAGCCTTGATACGGCCCGCGTAAAGTTGAGGTGAGGTCTTTCGCGGCCCGCCTCAGCATACACTTTCAGAATTTTATTTATTTTATATACTATAATATAATTAAGGCTTGGTTTTCATATACGGTGTATAATATAAGACATATTGGGACAATTTATAGTATATTAGAGGGTTGGATTTATTATGAGAATATTGGTTTTACCGAGGGTTGTTACAAATAGTAGTTAACTTATGAGGGGATCAAAGAGTTTGGACCCCCGCCATCCAATACCGTTAAGTATTGAAGGGGGTCCTACTAAATTTGACCCAGGTCCATTGTAGGACCTTTAAACGCTGAACAATGGCAAGACTCTTACCAAACCGTTCCCTTAACCCCTGACCAGGTAGCCAACATACCTCCATATAGACCGTGGAGATATGAATGGTGAAAATCTTTTATTTTATATAGACAGTAAAATAATGCCAAGACACCACGGACAAACGATAAGGAAGAATCACCTTCAACATAAGAAACTAGTTATTAAAGTCATTAATACAAAACCAAGTAAAAAGTGCGAAAAGATTAGAAATAAAAAGTATTACACTAGACACTTGTCTTCACCAAGTGATGTAAGAGACTTAGGCAAACATGGCCTTGATTGTCAAGAACTCTTACGATCAATCTTGGATCCCGAGACGACTCACACACTCTATGATGGACAATGGATGATGGTGGTGGATGATGGTGTTATGGTGGTGGTGGGTGAAGTGTGAGAGAGGTGGTGTGCCAAGGGATGGTTTGAGCTTGAGCCAAGCACTCCTATTTATAGGCTGAACAGAAGCTCGGGCACGGCCCCGTGTCCAGTGGGCACGGCCCCGTGTCCACATCCGTCTCTTTCTTCATTTAATGCAGCTTGTCTTATTAGTTGACCACGCCCCCGTGTCCGCTGAGCACGACCCAGTGGTGCAGAAGAATCTTTGTACTATGAAGATTTGCCTGGATTGTGCGAATCTTATAGTTGACCACGGCCCCGTGTCCGCTGAGCACGGCCCCGTGGTGGGCAATAGAAGCTTCTACCACTTTGTCTTTTCTGCTGACACTTGGGCACGCCCCCGTGCTGGCTGAGCACGGGGCGTGTTCAGTCTTCTGTTATCTTGTTTTGCTTGGGAAGATGCTGTCGTGGGGTCGGGCATGTCACGTCTTGTTCCCTTTCTTGTATTTATGTTAGATTTTGATGTCTTTTTGCTTCTTTTGTTAATTTGAGCTCATTTAATCCTGAAAATACAAAAGGAAGACAAAAGCACACTTTTTCCAACATTAGTACTAAAAAAGGGTTAGTTTTATGTCACAATTGATGTAATTTATATGTTGCATTTTGCACACATCAATTTCATCACTAGATATAATAAAGAGGTATTGGCGATCGGCGGAGTTCATGAACAACTAATCCACGCTCAATTCAAGTACGCGGTTAGATGCGATGACATGATTAAGGTCTTATCTGGAACAGAGGGCCTTCCAAAAAGTTGGGAGAAGGTAATGGCGACGGCCAAGGTTTATGCACAAACTGAAAAGAACCTTACCACAAACAGGCCACCGTCACCACATAATAGACCTGCGGACTTAAGCTCAACCGGCGAAAGAAGATTTAAGAAATCATGGCGTGAGTCTGGCTCAGGGAGTCGTTCGTCTGAAGATGCTCGCGCGACGATCAGCAAACTCACCGCACAGAGGGAGTCTAAACAGGAGAATAGGGAGAGGCAATGGACTCCCCTAACTAAGACCCCGGCGGAAGTCTTGAGTACTGAAGACTATCAATTCAAACCTCCGATCCCCATGAAAAATAAGCGCGGACAAGACCCTGCCCAATACTGCGAGTATCACAAGGACAACGGACATACCACTAACAACTGCATTTCTTTACGCACAGAAATAGAGAAAGCCCTCAAAAGCGGCGAGCTCACACATTTGCTCCAAAATGTGCGCAAAGAGATTAAGCAGATAACCCGGGGATAGGAGGGCCCAAGCAAAAGGGCAAAAACTTAAGGAGCAACTCTATGAATTTCCTGCGGAAAAACATGACCTATCAAGCGAAGCGGGAATATTAGAGAGTAAGTTAAGTTTCACATAATTATGTTAGCAAAACTTTGTAAAAGCCTCTGTGCTCTATCCTTAAATAAAATTGCAAAGTTTCTATTATTTCTGTGTTTACAAAGTGCATGCAATTTCTTTTAGTAAGCGCAAAAACATTATGGTAGTTATAAAACAAGCTTCATGAACGGTCAGTGATCACGTCACAAACGACCATAAGTTCACACATGAGCTTTATACCAACTTCATTCGCCTTACTCAATAAAAGTAATCGTACTCATGCAAAATATTGTAAACAAACAAATAGAAACATCATGCTATTCTCAGCGTACAAATACGCCCTAAAAACTTTCAAACACGACAGTGTTTAAGTTACTTGCGCAACAGCGCACCAACAAAAATAGGGATTTACATCCCAAATATTACAGGAAAATTGTTCAATACATTTTTCAACCTACGCTAAATCTTCACCCTCATCCGGAAAGATTTCCCTTAGTTGCGCTACATGATCATCAGATTGCAGCGCAACATTTATCAGATCCATAACCGGAAGTTGCAAGTTGTTAAACTCTGTCTTCAAGGCAGCAAGCGCGGCACCAGTATTCACACCAAAAGTTGCAGATTTACTATCATCCCAGTCAACCTTTAAAGCGCTGTTCACATGATGGGAGCATTCAGCATATCCTTGCGCATACCCATCTCTTCGCGCAACAACCACTAAACGAGCAACGGTTTTATCCAACTCTTCAGAGTTCAACACAGATTCAGCAACCTGAGAAAGCAAGTAAAGTTGAATAAACAAAGAAAGAACATAGACAGTTCCACAACAGAGAAAATACAAGCAACATACACAAGAAATTCCACGATCTTTCAACCACGCCATATCACTCTTTAAGGGTTCAAGCTCACTTTCCGCCGTGGCTCGCGCCGTTTCAGAATTTTCCAATTTTTCTTCGGTCTCAGTCAAACGGCGGGAAGTTTCAGCCCTTTCAGAGTGCGCAAGCTCCAGATCCCTTTTTAATTTTTCCTGATCAGAAAGCAAAGCAGTAAGTCCTTCCAATTCTTTATCTCTAAGAGCAAGAGTGGCGCAAGCTTGTACCTCTCGTTGCTCACTGCGCTCCCTATGAGAACTCGCCTCTTCCAAAGCAGCTTCTGCATCAGCTTTCTCCTTCTTCAACCTTTCTACCTCCGCATCCTGATTCTTCAGTTTTTCAACCTCAACCTTGAGGTTATTAATGATATTACGAAGGTTTGCCTTCTCAGCATTATCTTTTTCGCAAATTCTCCTCCAGTTTTTGCGTTCTTTGGAAAGGAGAACAACTTCAGCCTCAGCTTTCCTCTTCCAACCAGCAACAGACCACTCTTTGGTTTTACGATCAGCCTCAAACTTGGCCTGATCAGCTTCCAATTTAGCTTTTAGCTGGGCTAAACGCTTCTCATCACTAGCAAACTTCTTTTGGGATACCTTAAGGGTTTCCCAGTCTTTATGCATACTATACCACTCACGCACTATGCGATGAGTGGTAGAAGCATGAGAAGCAGTTTCTTCAAGATAAGCTTGATAAGATTGTTCGTAAGATCGGTTTTCTTGAAACTTGATCTCACCAGGTGGAAATATCCCCTGCAGCCAATCTCGGCACACACGCCAATCAGAGAAAGTATCACCTTTTCTCAAGTTCCAAACAGGGGCAAAAGGTTCGGAAGCATCTTTTTCGGTATAAGTTCTGTAGTAATAGTCCCCTAGAGTTTCCTCTGGGCGGATTGGAGAACTTGGACCCGCATCAGAAAACACGTTCTGCTCCTCAGCAGTAACCTTCTCTACATTCTCAGGCATCACGCCAGAAATTTTAGGAGAAGAAGTTGCAGTAGGAGATTTCTCAGCAGTCTGCTCTTTCTCCACTTCTTGAGCAGCAGTTTCAGGGGTTCGTGGATTACCAGCACCATCCACAACCCCTGGATCAACAACTTTTTCGGTTTCTACAACAATATCAGCAGGCTTCTCAGCCTCAACAGTCTTATCTACACCACCATCAGCAACCTCCGTAGTCTCTAACTGGTCAACAACAGAAGCATGCAGAGGGGTGGGTGGAAGCTCTTCATTAACCACAGGTGGCAGCTCTGTGGGAACAGGGGAAACCGGAACCTCTGGAAAAACAATAAAAATCTGTAAAGAAGTAACGCGCATAAAGGAAACAAGAAAGGTAACACCTACCAGGAGCAGTTTCCGAAATAAAAGCATCTAGATTCCCCTTTCTAGTAATTTTCCTCCTCTGGATCTTCTTAGAGGGCGGACCCTCAACATCGGTATCAGCTTGTTTTCTCTTACCAGCCTTCCTGAGCACTTGGTGCACCAAGTGCTCAGGACTAGAATCCAAATCAATAGGGTCACTTGGGTTGGATGGGGGAATATCAGCAGAATCCCTAGGTTCAGGTTTCGATTCCCGTACAGTTACTGCAGGTGTAAGACCTTCCAAAGAATCAGAAACCACCACATAATCACACCTGGAGTCAGAAGAACGGCGCGTACCTTTCTTCTCTCCAACATTTTTAAAGTTTGAACTTTAGCAGCCTCACCCTTCTTCGGCGCAGAGGTAGAGGTCGTCGTGCGTTTCTTCCTTTCAGGGCCTATGCCCAAATTCGACAACTCACCTACAAAAGCGCAAAAGAACAATTTACCCGCAAGCGCAAAAAGGAAAACAAAGACAAACATAGCTTACCAGCACCAGCAGCAGGTTGAACAGATAAATCCGCATCCCGCGGAAGAACAAAGTTCTTTACAATTCTATGATACCAAAGCTCCTCTTCAGGTTTTTTCTTGATAGTACCCATTCTTCCGCCTTCCCTTTTAAAGGCAACAACATACAGTGAAACAACTGCAAGCAAGGATAGCAAGTCAAAAAAAAAAAAAAAAAAATTGGGAAAAACCCCAATCTTACCATGACCATCCTCGGTGTACACTGGTTTGTCATCACGCTCCATTTTCCAATTCAAGCTCATACTAGCCCCAATAAGAGCTTTCTCCGGCAAAACAATGTTCGGAACATCCTTCAGATCTTGGTACCAATTCTCGTCAACAGGGGTCTGAATCGTTTCAATTGGAACATCCTCCTTCCCCCTTAAAAACATCCTCACCGGAATCACTCCGGCCTTGATAAAAAAGAATTTTTGCTTCCAATCATGGAAGGATTTTGGGGGTTGCAATAGAATCTTCTTTGTAGATGCTCTCTGAATAAAAGAATAAAAACCTTGAATACAATGCATTTGGTAAAAAAACCCTAAATCGAGGAACTGTCGGCTCGATATGCATTGTTCGGCACATAAACTCGAAATGTCGAACCCTAACCATGCCGATAAGATGAAGTTGAGAAATATGCAGCTTGTAAAACTCAAGAATTTCAAGAAAAAAATTAGTGACAGGCAAACGAAAGTTGCCTTCACAGAAGAAATCCCAAAAGAGGGTAATATACCCAGCCGGAGCATCCGCTGCAGTCTGCCCCTCTTCAGGGTACAGAGCACCCCAGTTTTCCGGAAATTTGAGATTCCGAACCAAACCGTCGAAGGTCGCTCTAGGCCACTTTAACGGTGGAAGTTCAGTCGACATTTCTTCAGTAGGATCTTCTTGGTATTCTCCGGTTGACATAAGACGAAGGAATGAAACTTTTTCTTGGAAGAAAGAAACAAGAACGTTTTCAACAAAACAATGATTACAAAGGAAAGGGGTTACTCAAACGTTATATATACTCACCGCAATAAATAGCATCGGTAACCGCCACAACAACTTTTTCGGATATCACAGTTCTCCAAGCAGCAGAGAGAGCAATAACCAACACAAACGCGCTTACACGCGCGCGTGCAAGACACGTGCAGTAAAAAACAACTGACAGTGACAGACTGTCATTCAGGTCTACTGTACCAGTCTCATCCAAAGCCAAAGATTTTTCAAAAAAATCTTTACAATAATCAAAATGAATCTTCCTCCGGAAGTTTCCTCATTTTTCGTACCAAAAAGCATTTCCCTCCCAAAAGTCCAGTGCTCCACTTACTTGCATAAGTGCAACACTAGACTGGGGGGACTTGAAGGGGTAAGGTCCCAAAAATCCCATAACAAGTGCTTGGGACCATACCACAACCTCATCTACAAGTTCTTTATTTTACTTTGCGCGGCCGCGCACTGGTTTTAAAGAAGGGCTTAAGACCAAATAGCAGATAACACTTACGTACCAAAAGGAAATCATAAATCCTTGCGCCTGCTTCCACAAATAAAGGATGAAAATCCTAAAACACTTCCGCTTAATATTCAGACTTGAATATTATTTCCCAGACTTGGGATTTATTTAGCTGAATCTACACGATAAGGAGTCACACCAGATTGCAACAGTAATCTTCTAGAAGGAGTGCAATCGTGCACCACTAAGACGGTTATAACCGTCTGGACACGTGTCGACTCCCCAGACGTTCCTGAAATCACAATGATAGCATGCAATTGGAGAGTAATCTCCACTTGATCACTTTACACGTGGCAGATCCCCAGCCATCGATCTAAACCACGATCCGTGTGCTTCTACGTCGGATCAAGGAGCTGGACGGAAGGAAATGCAACCGCTTACGGTGTTAGCATCTTCCGTCAACTTTTCACTAACGGGTTTTCCCGCCCAAAGACTCCCGGCTATAAATATGAGAACTATTCAGGTATGAAATTCAAGTTACACACACTTCTCAAATACATCTTCTTCTTCATAATCAATACTTATTCTCACACCGGAGTCGGGTCAAGGAGAGAACCCCTTTCTCCCCTTGGCGAGGTTAACGGTGCTTCTTTTTTGCAGAATTATCGGAGAAGAAGACCAGCTGTCACCGAATCAAACGAGAGGAAACCCACCTTTTTATGCAGATTCAAACCCCCTAGATTATTGATTCCGATCGATTAATCTAGTGTTTCTTCACCTATAAAAATGTGTATATATATACATAAAACTGAAAATTACATGTAAAAAACCCGATCCGATTAATCCCGAGTAGTCGCTAGTCTCCACCTCACCGGCCGACTAGCGACTAACGAGTTCTCCAACCTTGTTATTTAAAATGTTTGTTTTGCACCTTGTTATTTACAATGTTTGTTTTGCAAGTTATGGACATGCCTGGACCTAGTCTTAGGGATGTTTGGAAGTCTTTTGGCCAATCGTAAGCTAAGCTGATTACTTATTCAATTTACTGATTTTGTATTCTATCCGATTTCTTCCCACATGCATATTTTTTCACTAATTGTTTATTTTATTTCTTTTACATGATGCCACCAAGTATTAGGGGTGAGCATTTTCTATTACCCGACCTGATACCCGAACACACCTAAAAACACTACCTGAAAAAAATACCCAAAACAATTACTCGGTTCCGGTTCTTTTTGACATCGGGTATCGTGGTCCAGGGGTAATAAACCAAACCGAACTGAAATTACATTTGAGTTCCAAGCTACTCAACACATGAATACTTGGTTATTTTTGTCAGTAGCTTTCTCTGTAGTGGAGAAATATATCAAATCAGGTGATTTGGTTTCATTTAACCTGTGAAGTTTAATATTAAAGTATATTATATTAGTTAAGATCATGTAATGTTATTAGACGGGTTCGTTAAATAACAAAACAATCTATAACACTACTACTACTACTAATACTACTAATAATAATAACAGTTATATCACTAATTATTATAACACCAAAAAATAACAAATTAGTGGGTCGGGTATTATAGAAAACGAATAGTTATTAGTAAACTGTAATGCAAACTCGGAATGAACACGACTTGACCCAGTAGAGAATTAGATGCAACAAAGCTTTATTCATTTATTAAAATCTTTTGACCCGTTTGTTAACCATAAATTAACTAGTTTTTTTAGCGGATTTTTTTATATTCTTTTGTCAGTGAGACTTGAAGCCAAGACCTCCTAGTTAGCCTGCAAAAGTATGATCAGAATACTTTTAGTAAAAATTACTATTTATTCTTGTAATAACCACCTAAAATAGAAATGATATCATCTTGTAAATAAAAAAGAGTAAATTACTATTTTGCCCCATATGGTTTAACCTGTTTAACCCTTTCTTTTTTAAAAAAGAATCTTTTGACATATTAGACCTTGAGATTGCATTTTGTAACACTTTTGGCGCCTAACACTATGTTATTTTTTTCTAGTTAAGCTTAAGGGTATTATGGTTCTTTTATAGCTTAGGGCTATTTATGTAAGTTATAAAGTTCCTTTAATACTTTTATTTGTGTAATTACTTAACTTTTTTATTTCTTTATTTCACGATTATTATTTAACAAAATACATTTTAAATAAACAAATAAATACATATTTCTTTAACACTTTTTTTACAAATGTCATTTTAAAAAGGAATGCTTTTTAACCTTTTTAAAACAATCTATCGTTTTTGAAATATTTAAAACGTATTTTGTTAAATAACAATTGTGAAACAAAGAAATAAAAAAATTAAGTAATCACACAAATAAAAATATTAAAAGAACTTTATAACTTACATAAAAAGCTCTTAAGTTATAAAAAGGACCATAATACTCTTAGGCTTAACTAAAAAAAGTAATGGTTAGTGTTAGGGGCTAAAACCGTTATAAAATCTAATTTTAGGGTTTGATATGTTAAAAGATTCATTTTTGGACTGAAGGGGTTAAACCGGTTAAAATACAGTAATTTACTCAAAAATAAATACTCAAGTGGGTCAAAAAGAAAGTTATGTAGGTGTGAACCTGAACATAAAAGGGAAGAACAAAATATTACATAGGGGACACAACAAAAATGGCCAAGATTCGGTCAACATTTTGAAAATGGCCAATGGAAACGTCTCGTAGAGACGCCACGTAAAACCCGAAACGTCTTGGCGGCTGACCAATGAAATGCTTACAGATGTCTGACATTTGTCTTAGACGTCTTAGCTGAGACGTTTCAGGCGGCTTGAGCCATTTCCACATGTTAGCCGGTTGAGCTGGCTTGAAAGGTGTTAGAAGTTTAAGCCGAGACGTTTCTGCATGGCTTGAGACGTTTGGACGTGGCTTGAGACGTTTCCTTGAAAAGTTGAGACGTTTCACAAATTTCAAACTTTTTTAAGACGTTTGCTTTAAAAGTTGAGGCGTTTGAGACGTGTGAGACATTTCACAAATTTCAAACTTGTTTTTAAGACGTTTTCTCTAAAAGTTGAGACGTTTCACAAATTTCAAACATGTTTTTAAGACGTTTCAAAATTTTCAACCATGTTTTTGAGTTGTATCAAGTGTTTTTTTTTATAAAAAATTATTATGTGAACAACAGGTTTGAATAAACGAAACCATTTTTTTGTTGCCCTATATATACAACCTTTTCTTCACCATATCCTCTACCCCATTCTACATTCAACATCTTCTCAAAATATCTTTACCTCCTTAGTTTTCACAACTTCAAAAAATGGGCAGACCCCGTGAAAATTACTTGTTCAAATTCAACAAAGATGATGTTTTCCTAAGCTTTAGAATTGTCGTTGTTTGTCTTCGACAATAGTTGTCCGATGACACGGATGTCATCGGATTTCCCCTTCCATGTGCTCTGATCTCTACAAAGTGTTCAACAACTCATCTACAAAGAGCGCATGAAGGGTCAAACGGGTTGTTCGGCACATTTTGAAGTAAATTTCCCCTTTAGGGTGGTTGATGAGACTCGCAACACATTTTGAAGTCGTGAATGTGTTAGCTAGGTCATCTAACAATACCGAAGCTGCAGAATCGTTGAAGAAACTGCAAACAACCCGTTCCATATCACCTAAGCCAATGTAAATGTGGGTTGATGGAACTTACCAGTTCAAGACCCATCTTTATCATTGCTAGGTGTTTCGATGCAAATTCCGGAAGCAGAAATAGATTCATTCTCACTGTATTATTTTTGTCCGGATCTCCTACCCACTCGGAAGTAGCGTTTAGTGTATTCTAGTTCAAATGATTATGTTTGTATTTTTACGTGTTATGTACTTTATATTAAATAATAATAAAGTTTACTGATTTACATTTGAAAATGTTGTTAAAACAACCCACAATTGCAGTAAATTTCCATGAAAAAAATAATAGAATAAAGAACTCAACAGCCATTAAGACGTGTTAAATATTAAATACTCTATTAACCTAACAATTAATATTTTTTAACCCCCCATATTAAACAACTATACATACCCCACCCCCAACACACACCGTACACCCAACTTGTTTCATATTCTGTTCAAGCAGCCGTTTCCTAGCATATACTTTCCAAGCATATTCTGTTCAACACACGCCGTTCAGCCTTTGCTAACTTGAATATGGCCAGTTCATCGTGGACAGATGTGGTGGACATAGCGTTGTGTGAGGCTTGGGAGGAGGCGATTACCGATCCTCCACGTCGAGGGCAGGGGGTTATGGGTCCGTGTCCAACAATATTTTGCACAACTACGTGGTCCGGACCACAACCGCACCGTCGACGCGTTATCTTCCACGTCATTCGCTTGGACTGTGAGACGTTCGAGCGTTACTACAAAGTTGTGGAGGATCAAGTGTAGGACCTTGGTGAGGAGGACATGAAGGCAGTCACACTCATCAACTACCGCCACGAATTTGGACGTGATTTCAAACACGTCTCGGAGTGGGAAACTCTTAGGGTTTGGCTTTAGGTGTTTCGTTCTTTTAATGTAATGTTTAATATTTTCTTTTTATATTAATGTTAAATGTTTTGTCTATAAACGTAGCATTATTTGGGCGTTTAAACGATTGGACTGTTTGGGAAAATCCCGAAACAGTTTGACCGTTTCACCGTTTAGGGGGTTTGGGCTTATTAACCGTTTCACAGTTTGACCGTTTTACCTATATAATAAGTTTAAAATAACATGTCTAAATTATAAATTAATGGTCCAAGGTAGTTAATGTTTTAAATTATAAGTTTAAATTCCAAAAATTTAACTAACGGTTTATAAAATTTTAAAGGTCCAACAAAGTTAATGTTTTAAAATAATGTTTAAAATAACAAGTTTAAATTATAAATAAACGGTCCAACGAAGTTAATGTCTAAAAACATTAACTACCTTGGACCATTAATTTATAATTTAAACTTGTTAGACGGTTAAACTGTTTCGGGATTTTCCCAAACAATCCAATCGTTTAAATGCCCAAATAATGCTACGTTTATAGACAAAACACTTAACATTAATATAAAAATAAAAATAAAATATTAAACATTACATTAAAAAAAAACGAAACACCTAAAGCCAAACCCTAAGAGTTTCCCACTCCGAGACGTGTTTGAAATCACGTCCAACTTCGTGGCGGTAGTTGATGAGGGAGACTGCCTTCATGTCCTCCTCACCAAGGTCCTGCACTTGATCCTCCATAGCTTTGTAGTAACGCTCAAACGTCTCATAGTCCAAGCGGATGTCGCGGAACCTTGAAGATAACGCGTCGACGGTGCGGTTGTGGTCCGGACCACGTAGTTGTGCAAAATATTGTTGGACACGGTCCCATAACCTCCCCTGCCCTCGACGCGGAGGATCGGTAATCGCCTCCTCCCAAGCCTCACACAACGCTATGTCCTCCACATCTGTCCACGACGAACTGGCCATATTCAAGTTGGCAAAGACTGAATGGCGTGTGTTGAACAAAATATGATTGGAAAGTATATGCTAGGAAACGGCTGCTTGAACAGAATATGAAACAAGTTGTGTGAACGACGTGTGTTGGGGGTGGGGTATATATAGTTGGTTAATATGGGGGGGGGGGGGGGTAAAAATATTAATTTTTAGGTTAATAGAGTATTTAATATTTAACACGTCTTAATGGCTGTTGAGTTCTTTATTATGTTATTTTTTTCATGGAAATTTACTGCAATTGTGGGTTGTTTTAACAACATATCCAAATGTAAATCAGTAAACTTTATTATTATTTAATAAAAAGTACATAACACGTAAAAATACAAACATAATCATTTGAACTAGAATACACTAAACGCTACTTCCGAGTGGGTAGGAGATCCGGACAAAAATAGTACAGTGAGAATGAATCTATTTTTGCTTCCGGAATTTGCATCGAAACACCTAGCAATGATAAAGATGGGTCTTGAACTGGTAAGTTCCATCAACCCACATTTATATTGGCCTAGGTGATATGGAACGGGTTGTTTGCAGTTTCTTCAACGATTCTGCAGCTTCGGTAATGTTCGATGACCTAGCTAACACATTGGCGACTTCAAAATGTGTTGCGAGTCTCATCAACCACCCTAAAAGGGCAGAACCGTCATGTGCCGAACAACCCGTTTGACCCTTCATGTGCTCTTTGTAGATGAGTTGTTGAACACTTTGTAGAGATCAGAGCACATGGAAGGGGAAATCCGATAACATCCGTGTCATCGGATAACTATTGTCGAAGACAAACAACGACAATTCTAAAGCTTAGGAAAACGTCATCTTTGTTGAATTTGAACAAATAATTTTCAGGGGGTCTGCCCATTTTTTGAAGGTGTGAAAACTAAGGAGATAAAGAAATTTTGAGAAGATGTTGTATGTAGAATGGGGTAGAGGATATGGTGAAAAAGAGGTTGTATATATAGGGCAACAAAAAAATGGCTTTGTTTATTAAAACCTGCCGTGCACATAATAATTTTTTATAAAAAAAAACACTTGATACAACTCAAAAACATGGTTGAAATTTGTGAAACGTCTTAAAAATATGTTTGAAATTTGTGAAACGTCTCAAACGTCTCAACTTTTAGAGAAAACGTCTTAAAAACAAGTTTCAAATTTGTGAAATGTCTCACACGTCTCAACTTTTGAAGCAAACGTCTTAAAAAAAGTTTGAAATTTGTGAAACGTCTCAAACGGCTCAAATGTCTCAACTTTTCAAGAAAACGTCTCAAACCACATCCAAACGTCTCAAGCCATGCAGAAACGTCTCGGGTTAAACCTCTAACACCTTTCAAGCCAGCTCAACCGGCTAACATGTGGAAACGGCTCAAGCCGCCTGAAACGTCTCACGTTAAGACGTCTTAGACAAATGTCGGACACGTGTAAGCATTTCATTGGTCTGCCGCCAAGACATTTCAGGTTTTACGTGGCGTCTCTACGAGACGTTTCCATTGGTCATTTTCAAAATGTTGACCGAATCTTGACCATTTTCGCTATTTCCCCTATAACATATATGCTACACAAACAAAACAGTAAGGAGTCATTTAGACTATTCCCAGATTATTAAATATAACTAGTATATTTAATTTTTATTTTCTATTTTCTATTTTACACATCTTCCTTAATCACATCTTCCTCAACCTAATTCATGATTTAAGATAGCCCAGCCATTATGCCTGTTAAATCATGAATTTGGTCAAAACTTATAACCCAGCAAATTAAAACCCCAGACTTGGGCTACCCTTGGGCTTCGAAAATAATACAGCAGCAACAACATGAATCCTTCAAAATTATCTCCCAACTTCCCACTAAAAAACGACCCTCCTGATCAAATTCTGACCTCCAAAAGCCCTATTATTACGGAATAACACACTCCCCAAGCGCACCAATGAGACCCAAACAACACCAAACAAACATGGCAAAAATCAGCAGCTTACGACCAACAAACATAACCTCCAAAAATAAGGAGAAGTTGACATGATTATCGCTTTTCTTGAGTTGTTTTGCCACCAAAGGATCTCGATAAACACCCGCATTGAGTTGATGAGAGAAAACTGGCCAGTGCCACTCATGTCGTCACCTACATCTTCAATACAATAATCCGGATTCAGCCCGAGTTCTGCACATTTGTCGTGGAAGAATTCCCATCCCCCACCAACCCAATCTTCTTGATTCTCAGCTCTAACAGCCTTTGCTTCACCCAATAAACAATCAAGAATCCACTGTTTTTGGAGGTCCGTTATACCATAATCTTTGTTCATATTCTCCTTCGGGTCAACACAACACCACTTGAGGAGTAATCTACCCGGATCAATGGTGGTTTCCCGGTTCGTAGAGCACATAAAATCATCATTATTAAACGGGTCATTATGGAGTTTGTCCACATGTTCAACAACCAGATTGGAGGCCATACGACTAGCATCCAGATCTAGCACTGAGAATCTCTTTGAAACAATAACAGAAGGTTGTTTTACAATGGTCTTAGGATAGGATAAGATGCTGATTTTTGGCGAACTTGCACCTTGAACATCCCGGGTAAAACTGAAACCCCCACACTCTTTTTAACCCCACTAGTGCTGGGTTTATTTACCTTTACTGGTCTGAACCGCCTCTGTATTGACAACTTTATTACCCGGATTTAGAGGACCTTTCTAAGGATTCAAGTGCACATAATTTTTGGTGTTTAGCTCTGTTGTTTATGTCACCCTTACAGCACCTGCATGATCTTTTCGGGCATTAGTCGGCTCAACTTTTTTCACAGGGGCAACAAGTTCCTTAGCCGATTTAGGGCGTTTTTTACATAAATTAAACGGGTGGCCGAACACCTTGCAGTGTTTACACACTGCAGGTTTCCATTGGTACATTATGTTGAGACTTCATTAGGGAGGTTTAGCTCTGCCTTGGCATTCACAAGCATCCGTGCGTACTCCAACTTACCCGAATTATTCACATGTGTTTGGGTGACCGATCAAGTAATAGCGGTTTGCCTACATCACTAAAAACTTTGCTCATTTCTTGACCCGTCCACAATTCCATGGGCACATTATGGATCGTCACCCATATAAATGTCCAAAATCTGATGTTGTGGGTGTCACTTCTTGAAACCAAAACTTTATGGTCTATATTAACGACATTAAACATATAAATTAAACCAATGCTCAAACAATTGTACACTTTCAATTTCTGCAATTCGACTTCTGTGAGTGATCAAATCGGGCATCGCCGGAACCCGATAACTCCGGCCAACCTCACTCGTTTTCTGTTCAATCCCGATTAGGTTCAATTAAACCATTCTCTTTATACGTTTTTGCTTCCTACTCTGCCACATCAGTCTCCAAGTCATCACCTGATACTTAGTCGCCAGAATTGGTATTAACTGCCGCCAGGATAAAAAAACTTTCTATTCGAATTGACCGGATTTCCCAATTGCTCTAAGTGCCAACTAGGGTCGTAACTTGAGATTTCGTTTTCCGACAACTTGTATCTTTTCTCCAAATGATAAACAAGGGTCTTTCTTCTTCACATGCATCTTCTCGGGGCAAGTTGCTGCACGCACATTTAAATTACCTCCATCATTTGATTTAACCTGATTATTATCCGGAGACTTTTGACGAGCTATGTATGTTTGACCCTGAGTTAGCAAATTTAACGTCATTCGTATCATGCATCTCAGTCTCATAAAAGTTAGCATCATTTGATTTACTCACATCATTTTATTCAACCTGATTTTTATCCGTAGATTTTAACAGGCTATGTATATTTGACCCTGAGTTAGCATCACTCTTATTATGTATTTCAGCCTCTTCAATTGAGATTCCTGCCAAAATAAAGTTAACATCATTCTTAGTATGTTTTTTCGCCTCTTCATCTAGGATAATATGTTCATAACATTTTTTTGTCCGAAACGAAGTCGAAAACGCATTGCAATGGTGTCTGGGTCCACATCATCTATTTGTTTCAACTACTCTTTCTTGATAAGTCGTTCTAGAAATATGCACACCCAAGCTCCACAGTCCCCACATGTTAAGGAGAATCAACAACTCTCGAAAACGGCTTGGGACGGTGAAAAACAGTTAGGCCATCGTGTTTAAAATATCCAATAAGATGTGGCAATGCCCCGAAATCGTGATCTATGAAATCAAGTCTTTATTTTCTTTGGCATACTGCAATGCCAGTAGACTGTTATAGATCAGTTAAATATTTTATTCAATGTAAATATGCAGAATTTTTATGCCTCAAATGTATATTTAGAAAGTAACAATCATATATTTCCATCTTCCAACTCTGCTGGTGAAATGCAATATCAATCAATGCGTATTCGGTTATTTGGTATGTTAATTGGAACGTACACTTGAAAACGATAGGTAACATCTTATTAGAACCTAAGAGTGGCAGTTATGTTAAAAAAGTTAAAGCTTACGGTGTCGATGCCGAATTTTAGTAACGTAGGATATGGATTATAACGCCCGTCCCCTAGAGAAATTTGGTGATCCCCTCTCTTCAATTGAGGAACAAACCACATTGGTAATATACTCCAAGTCACGTCCTTTGTCCTTGAGAAGTAGAGGTACGTTATCCATGCCTCCATATGCTGGTTAAAACAATTAAAGTATAAACTAAAGTAGGTAAAATATACTTAAACAACTTAATTTATACTTACATCCGACTCAAACCAGCCTTGCGACCCATCAAATGCCAGAAGGTCCTTCAAAAATCCCCCCTTTACTGGGAATTCATTTGTGAGTGTTAACTTACAATAAAAGCTCAGAGTATCATTTAGTTCCTTTTCATACAGTTCTTATGTCGTCTGTTTATCCCAACCCTTATCCATTTTTCCTTTTCTGGCCAACTTCTTAAAAGCAATATATTCATCTCCCAGCTTCTTTTTTTTTCCGCTGAAAAACTTTGCTTCTTCTCAATGAAAAACTTGTACAAAGAGAATAAAATAGTGAGTAATTTTTTTTTCTCAAATGACAAATTCGTACAAAAGAAACATAATTGTGAGTAAATATTTATTAAGCGTATTAGCTTCACCTCACCTATTTATTCCACCAAATTTAAAATTTTGGCCAGCATGTCATCTTCTACTATATCCCCCTTGAGTGAGAGTGAACCGACTGCCTTGATTGTTCTTCACGCTCCCTTTCAATATAAGCCGAACTCTAAACCCCAATTCGTGTCCTTCTCCAAATCGTTAGCCTTTAGTGAAGCTGACCCAAAATTTTGCTATACAAATAAATAAAAGACATAGCAGTAAGAATCGGCTAAGGCACATTGGAACCCTTAAAATAATAGTAAAAATGGACATAGCAGTCACTAATAATGACATAAAACATTTGCCTTCTTGAAATTTATTACATTTTTCTTGCTTCAGCCTTTGAAACTTTTGTTTTAGGTTTCTTCATATTTCCCCAACTAAAACACCTTGGAACATTTAACTTATATTCATCCACCAACGTTAGGCACTGTGGAAGAACTTCATATGTCCACATCTATACGAAGCAAGAATAATACATTTAAATAAATTAAAACTACAAAGTATCATTAAGAACATTAACCTTGAACATCCAAGCAAAACTTTCCGGTGAGTAATAGTCTTTATCCTTTTGTTTTTTAAAGCAATTGCAAAAGATTCCACAATATTTTCCCCAATGGATAACGAGTTACAGAGATTGAAATTATCCACAAGTTCTACAAAATTGTCTGTTAAAATTGTTTCATCTTGAGTGCCCCGAAAGCCAACTTCCACCGACATCAAAAGAGATAGACACAAAACATCGCTATCATCAAATTTAAACAAATCTCACTCGTAAAGTTTTACCAACCCTTTAATTTTAATTTATTTCCCCCAAATAAATGTTGCTTCAATGTGGATTTCAAATTTGGAAGAGGTTCATTCCATTCACAAAATGGTAACCCAATTATCAAACAAAACTCATCTGGTCCAAACCGTAACGACTCAATCACGAATCTTATAATATACGACATGAGTTGTTGGGTTCGTATCAGACTTTATTTCATGCTGAAACATAAGTTGAATGAGCACTGAATCTATTATAGGCAACTTAACATCTACTAAAACATGTTCTATTCCAAATAGTTTGTTGATTGGGTGTTAGTTTCTTTTTAATTATACAAGCCACCTGCGGTTTACAATGGATTTTAAGTTTAGCCATGATCGATGAAGACTATTGTCGTCGGAAAGTTAACCGATGCAAATTCACATAAAAAAGTCAAAAACAGATGACCCACAAAAGTCAAACACATATGACCCTCAAAAGTCAAATAATCCAAAAATTTACTCTCAAAAGTCAAATGAAAAACCTAGAACTTTTTGCTCAAACAAAAACATAATGACATCACGCAAAGACGACTTCTTCATCTTTTAAGCCTTTCCATTTCATAATTACGGTTACTTTTTTACAAATACATCTTCATCTCTTGAGCCTTTCCAAAAATAATCTCTTCATCTTCAGATTAATTTCCCTTCAGTGGCATCTAGGGTTTACAGAAATTAGCAGGTACGTTATTAGCCGATGATTTTGATTACTCAATATCTATATCAGATGTTAATACTCTAATAGATATTGTTTGTGATAGTTTTCATTTTCATTTTGTGAGTTGATTTTTAAAATACTAGTTGTGGCACTTTTGACAATCCTAGTCTTAGAATAGCAGTTACAAATTGTTATGTTAGATATTGTCTTAATTTTCGGAAATATGTTTGGTATATTGGTTTTTACAACTATGCCATAACTGTGGTTTTTATGACTAGATAGATGCATACCATACCTTCATGTTTATAAAGTTAACGCAGTCGTGTCCTGAAAACTAGGGATGGCAATAGGTCGGGTATGGCTAACCCAACCCCATACCCGGTTACAAAAACTTGTCCCATACCCAACCGATTCAGTTGTAATTTCAGTTCCATATCCTTTGGTCCACGGAAAACCAAAGAATTTCGTATATGTGAATGAAACAATATTTTGCCCAATCACCATCGAGAACACTACAAGGGATACGTTAATGTTATGGTCGGTTAAAATATATGATTCTAAACCGAAAACTCTTTCACCCTCTCTCTGATGAAACCTCACACACCTGATTCTGATGCCGATTACGTCAATTCTTTTCTAGAAGGTTTTTTGATGGAAGACAAAATTTTGATACATGGTAATATTCAGACCATCTGGTTATCCTGTAAAGCAAGTCTCAAAGGCCTGCACGCACCATGTGTTGAGTTTTCTGTTGGAGATGATTTGATCCGGCGGTTTGGATTTGTTATGGCAGAAGATCAGTTCTCATGGTCATTGATTTATAGATACAACAGACCCAGTAACCTAATCCCCAAACCTGTGAGAAGTTTTCCGATTGTAACAGATTCAGGTTTTCCGAGAACTTTATAGGTGTTCACGGTGTTGACGAGAAGAAAGGATATGGCGTGTCGTCGTGGTTTAACATAATTGAGGCGAGTGTGGTAGTGAAGGTTATCTTATTCTTGAGATCTCAGGGGACATGTGGAGAAGTGATAGGAGTGAAAACACCATACGACCAACAGGCTGACATAATAAGAGAGAATTAAAACATTTGTTTGGCAGGGGTCTGATATTAAGGTGGGGAAGGCGGAGTCCTTTAAACCTCTAGAAAGGGCAATGGGTTGGGTATGACAATAATAACTTCCCATTCTAGAGGTTTAAAAGACTCCGCCTTCCCCACCTTAATATCTGACCCCTGCCAAACAAATGTCTTAATTCTCTCTCTTATCATGTCAGCCTGTTGGTCGTATGGTGTTTTCACCCCTATCATTTCTCCACATGTCCTCTGAGATCTCAAGAATAAAATAACCTCCACTACCACGCTCGCCTCAATTATGTTAAACCACGACGACACACCATACCCTTTCTTCTCGTCAACACCGTGAACACCTATAAAGTTGTCGGAAAACCTAAATCTGTTACAATCGGAAAACTTCTCACGGGTTTGGGGATTAGGTTCCTGGGTCTTTTGTATCTATAAATCAACGACCATGAGAACTGATCTTCTGCCATAACAAATCGAAACCGCCAGATCAAATCATCTCCAACAGAAAACTCAACACATGTTGCGTGTAGACCTTTGAGACTTGCTTTACAGGATAACTAGATGGTCAAAATATTACCATCTATCAAAATCATGTCTTCCATCGAAAAACCTTCTAGAAAAGAATTGACGTAATCGGCATCGGAATCAGGTGTGGGAGGTTTCATCAGAGAGAGGGTAAAAGAGTTTTCAGTTTAGAATCATATATTCTAACTGACCATAACATTAACGTATCCCTTGTAATGTTCTCAATGGTGATTGGGCAAAATATTGTTTCATTCACATATACAAAATTCTTTGGTTTTCTGTGGACCAAAGGATATGGAACTGAAGTTACAATAGAATCCGTCGGGTATGGGACAAGTTTTTGTAACCGGGTATGGGATTGGGATTAGCCATACCCAACCTATTGCCATCCCTAGTTTTCAGGACACGACTGTGTTAACTTTAAAAACATGAATGTATGGTATGCATCTATCTAGTCATAAAAACCTCACTTATGGCATAATTGTAAAAACCAATATACCAAACATATTTCCGAAAATTAAGACAATATCTAACATAACAATTTGTAACTGCTATTCTAAGACTAGGATTGTCAGAAGTGCCACAACTAGTATTTCAAAAATCAACTATCACAAATTGAAAATGAAAACTATCATAAACAATATCTATCAGAGTATTAACATCTGATAAATATATTAAGTAATCAAAATCATCGGCTAATAACGTACCTGCTAATTTCTGTAAACCCTAGATGGCACTGAAGGGAAATTATTCAGAAGATGATGAAGAGATTATTTTTGGAAAGGCTCAAGAGATGAAGATGTATTTGTAAAAAAGTAACCGTAATTATGAAATGGAAAGGCTCAAAAGATGAAGAAGTCGTCTTTGCGTGACGTCATTATGCTTTTGTTTGAGCAAAAAGTTCTAGGTTTTTCATTTGACTTTTGATAGTAAATTTTTGGATTATTTGACTTTCGAGGGTCATATGTGTTTGACTTTTGAGGGTCATCTGTGTTTGACTTTTTTATGTGAATTTGCATCAGTTAACTTTCCAATGACGATAGTCTTCATCAATCATGGCTAAACTTAAAATCCGTTGTAAACCGAAGGTTGCTTGTATGATTAAAAAGAAACTAACACCCAATCAACAAACTATTTGGAATAGAACATGTTTTAGTAGATGTTAAGTTGCCCATAACAGATTTTGTGCTCATTCAACTTATGTTTCAGAATGAAATAAAATCTGATACGAACCCAACAATTCATGTGATATATTATAAGATTTGTGATTGAGTCGTTACGGTTTGGACCAGATGAATTTTGTTTGATAACTGGGTTATCATTTGGTGAATGGAATGAGACTATTCCAAATTTGAAATCCACATTTAAGCAACATGTATTTAGTGGAAATACCTGAAAATTATAGGGTTGGTAAATCTTTACAAGGGAGATTTGTTTAAATTTGATGATAATGATGTTTTGCGTCTATCTCTTTTGATGTTGGTGGAAGTTGGCTTTCGGATCTCTCAAGATGAAACAATTTTGACAGACAATTTTGTGGAACTTGTGAATGATTTTAATCTATGTAACCTGTTATTCATGGAGGAAAATATTATGGGATCTTACATACCCGTACCTTCGCAATTGCTTTGAAAAACAAAACGATAAAGACTATCACTCACCGGAAAGTTTTGTTTGGGTGTTCAAGGTTAATGTTCTTAATGATACTCTATAGTTTTAATTTATTTAAATATATTTTTCTTGCTTCGCATGGATGTGGACATATGAAGTTCTTCCACAGTGTCGAGCGTTGGTGGATGAATATAAGTTAAATGTTCCAAGGTGTTTTAGCTGGGGAAATATGAAGAAACCTAAAACAAAAGTTTCAAAGGTTGAGGCAAAAAAATTTGCGATAAATTTCAAGAAAGGCAAGTGTTTTATATCTTTATTAGTGACTGCTATGTCCATTTTTACTGTTATTTTAAGGGTTGCAATGTGCCTTAGCCGATTCTTACTACTATATCTTTTATTTATTTTTTAGCAAAATTTTAGGTCAGCTTCGCTAAAGGCTAACGATTTGGAGAAGGACATGGATTGGTGGGTTGGGAGTTTGGCTTATATTGAAAGGGAACGTGAAGAATATTCAAGGCAGTCGGTTCACTCTCAGTCAAAGGGGATTATAGTAGAAGATGACATGCTAGCAAAAATTTTAAATTTGGTGCAAGAACTAAGTGGGGTGAAGCTAATACGCTTAATAAATATTTACTCACAATTATATTTCTTTTGTATGAATTTGTTATTGAGAAAAAAATGTGCTCACTATTATGTTGTCCTCTTTGTACAAGTTTTTCAGCGAAGAAAAAAAAGAACCTGGGAGATGAATATATTGCTTTTAAGTTGGTCAGAAAAGGAAAAATGGACGAGGGTTGGGATAAACAGACGACATAAGAACTGTATGAAAAGGAACTAAATGATACTTGGACTTTTTATTGTAAGTTAACACTCACAAATGAATTCCTAGTAAAGGTGGGATTTTTGAAGGACCTTCTGGCATTTGATGGGTCGCAAGGCTGGTTTGAGTCGGATGTAAGTATAAATTAAGTTGTTTAAGTATATTTTACCTACTTTAGTTTATACTTTAATTGTTTTAACCAGCATATGGAGGCATGGATAACGTACCTCTACTTCTCAAGGACAAAGGACGTGACTTGGAGTGTATTACCAATATGGTTTGTTCCTCAATTGAAGAGAGGGGATCACCGAATTTCTCTAGGGGACGAGCGTTATAATCCATATCCTACATTACTAAAATTCGTCATCGACATCATAAGATTTAACTTTTTAAACATAACTGCCGCTCTTAGGTTCTACCAAGATGTTACCTATCGTTTTCAAGTGTATGTTCCAATTAACGTACCAAATAACCGAATAAGCATTGATTTCTATTGCATTTCACATGCAGAGTTGGAAGATGGAAATATATGATTGTTACTTTCTAAATATACATCTGAGGCATAAAAATTCTGCATTTTTACATTGAATAAAATACTTAACTGATCATAACAGTCTCCTGGTATTGCAATATGCCAAAGAATATAAAGACTTACTTGATTTCGTAGATCATGGTTTCGGGGCATGGTTACATCTGATTGGATTTTTGAAACGTGATGACCTAACTGTTTTTCACCGTCCCAAACCGTTTTCGAGAGTTGTTGATTCTCCTTAACACGTGGGACTGTGGAGCTTGGGTGCGCATATTTCTAGAACGACTTATCAAGAAAGAGTTGTTGAAACAAATAGATGATGAGGACCCAGAAACCATTGCAATGTGTTTTTGACTTCGTTTCGGACAAAAAAATATTATGAACACATTATCCTTAGTTGAAGAGGCGAAAAAACATACTAAGAATGATGTTAACTTTACTGAGGCTGGAATCTCAGATGAAGAGGCTGAAATACATAATAAAAGTGATGCTAACTCAGGGTCAAACATACATAGGCCATTAAAGTCTACGGATAAAAATCAGGTTGAATCAAATGATGGTGGTAAATCAAATGATGCTAACTTTTATGAGACTGAAATGGATGATATGAATGACATTAAATTTGCTAACTTAGGGTCAAACATACATAGCTCGTTAAAGTCTCCGTATAAAAATCGGGTTAAATCAAATGATGAAGGTAAATTAAATGTTCGTGCAGCAACTTGCCCCAAGAAGATGCATGTGAAGAAGAAAGACCTTTGTCTATCATTCGGAGAAAAGATACAAGTTGTCGGAAAATGAAATCTCAAGTTACGACCCTTGTCCGCACTTAGACCAATTGGGAAATCGCGTCAATTCGAATCCAAAGTTTTTTTTATCGTGGCTATAGTTGATACCGATTCTGCCGGCTAAGTATGGTGATGTGGCAGCGAGTACATGGCAGGTGATGACTTGAGACTATGGTGACATAGTAGGAAGCCGAAGCGAATAAAG
Source organism: Helianthus tuberosus (assembly GCA_030545235.1). Taxonomy (NCBI): domain Eukaryota; kingdom Viridiplantae; phylum Streptophyta; class Magnoliopsida; order Asterales; family Asteraceae; genus Helianthus; species Helianthus tuberosus. The sequence goes on from CM060441.1 coordinate 25,794,870, forward strand.
AGCATGGTTTAATTCTACCTAATCGCGATTGAACAGAAACCAGTGAGGTTGGTCGGAGTTATCGGGTTCCGATGATGCTCGATTTGATCACTCACATAATTCAAATTGCAGAAATTGAAAGTGTGCAGGTGTTTGAGCATTGGTTTAATTATATGTTTAACGTCAATAATCCAAACCATAAACTATGGTGCCCTGTCTTCCTTAAATTTCATATTAAACAACTTATCTTTTAATTCTAACAACACGTTTTCTTCTTCTATCAATGGAGTTATCAATCAAGTAGAAAATTGATGCACTCTAGAGTCTTGCCGTTGTCACCAACCAAGCAATGCTCTCTTCCTGTACATAATCACCATTCCATTCATCTACTGAATCAAGATAATTCTGCCAGAGATCCCTTCTATTGTTTAAATAATCCTTGGTCATTTCTGGGACATTAAGCACAAACAATCACTCTAAGTATTTTTAGCCCGACCTTTGGAATTCCAAGATCTCTAGCTAGGCCATTGAAAAATTCCAAGCTTTTCAACATCTTTTTACCTCCCCAACCAGTGCGCTAATGTTCCACTGAATATCCACACTAGTTTCCTGAAGCTAAATCTGTTGTCTTGCCTTGTCCTTCTGTTTGCAGTTGGGAAATGATCCTTCATAGATAACCAACCTTGTTGTCATGTTGTTTTTCTTTCCTGTTGTCTTTTCTTCTGCACAGCATTCACCTTCGGACACGGCCTTGTGTCAAGTCTTCTGTTCTTGCTATTTTGTGGTTTGAATGTCAATTAGGGCTTGACGAGTTGCGTCAATTCCTCCTTCTCTACATTTATATTTCTATGCTCGGTAATGGCTCAAAACTCACTTTTGTGGGAAAAAGGGTTGTAGTCTAAAAATGTATATATAATCAAATCAAATTTTACAAAGGTTTGTCATGCCCGTTTTCGTAATTTTCTAAATTGATTTTTTTTTATCACGACGCTATCAGTTGTAAATTCGTAAAAACATAATTTTTAGAACTTGTTTTACCCAACTAAACTAAGATAAGTAAAAAAAATTGAAAAAAGTTTGGGGTGATTAGCGGTTCCAAGATGAGTTTTGTGTACGGTTTGATTTAGGACAAACGGTTCAAGGTTTTTATTATCACCCCCACAATTAAATTACACATTGTTCTCAATGTGTCTCAAATATGATTTATTTTGGTAAAATATGTAAAAAGTGTGAAAATAGAAATTTTTTTTGTTTATTGGCACTTGCAGCATGGAGGCGTGCTATGGGGACACGGCCCAGTGTCTAAAGTTCTAGTAACAAATTGAAATCAGAAAACTTACAGTGGTGTGGCCACTGGAGCGTGCTGGGTGAGCACGACCTGTGCCTGGATAGAAAATTTTTAACAACAGTAAGTTGGGCACCGACGCGTGCTGGGTGAGCACAGCCCCGTGCTACAGCCACTGTTCTGCAGTTTATGAGTCCGAAGGCCTTTGATTTATGTGCATGGGTTCCATTTTTCATCATCCATCAGGTGTTTTCACTTTCTTTAACACAGTTATTTAAAAAACCATCATCCAATCCTCCATTTCATTAAAAATAAAAGCAATCACAAGAAAATAAAAATTACAAATCTACATAAAACTAAGATAGATAGGATCTTGAGCATGCCTCACCGAGATCATTTTTAAACAACCCTAAGCCACGTTCCTAGATCTACGAAAGTTAGATGTTTGGAGGACTAGAGCTTTTGTGGGAAATACTCAATCTAGAGGTCGTTGAGCATCTCTTTGATCTCCCTTGGAAGGAAGATAAAGGGTTTCTCTTCTACCTCCTCTTGAGGGGGAGCGAGATTTATCGGGACCTCGAAGGCAACATTGATAGGGGGAGGTTCTGGAATGTCATCTTCCCATCCTGTAGGTTGTATGATCTCATTAGCGAACTTCCAATCTTCTTGTGGGAAGATTGGCTCCATCGGAGGCAAGACCAAGATATTCAACCTTTGATGTAAAATGTTGATTTCTCTGAAATAATCTTCTAGCCCCACAGTGAGATAGTTCACACTGTCTATTAGAACTTCCTCTACTAAGGTCATCTCGTCGAGATTCTCTCTCAAGGCACTCACATATCTTACTAGAGTCCTTCTCCTTCTTCTCTGGTTCCTGTATCTTGTTGACGGCGTTCCACTTTGCTGGCTTGACATCTTGAGAGAAAATGACCAACCGTTGAAAAGATATGGAATATCATATTGTTCAGCACGGCCCCGTGCTGCTCCAACTGCTCCAGATTCTTAGCTCTAAAAATTTTATTTTAAGTTAGATTTGATTGATTTTTAACTTTTTAAACGTAAATAACTTAAAATAATGTTTTACTAAATTGAATTTGCAAAACTTTGAGCTAAGAATCAAGAGTATGACCCTTCTATTGAAGCTTTTTAATCTTGAAGCTTAAATGGAGTTCATGGAAGGATGAAGAAGGGGAAAGGACCAAAAGAGGAAAGGACAAGAAGGTCAAATGAGACCTTTTTAAGAATATACCTTTCGGGGTATGTGTGAAGAATCTCCAGGATACTGCCCTTTTGGAATGGTTCCAAACATTCTCACCAAAGGCTGACTTTATAGACAGTGACAACACGCGAGTACGGCCCCGTGCCTGGGCAGCACGGCCTCATGCCAACTGCATGTGTTAGAGAATGTTGTCCATTAGTAAAACACGACCTACGTCATTCGGGTCAGAGTTCAAACAATAGGAATGTATCAAACAAGTCTAGTGCATCTGAAAGGGTTCCTATGATTGGAGTGTGCATCTGAAAGGTGATGAGAATGTCACTCAGGCATTCACGACAGAGATAGTGCTAGTTGATGATGCGGAAGCGAAAGTAGATGATACTGAAGCAAAAGTCGATCCTGAAGTTGAGAAGGAAAGTGAACCTGAAGAAGATAAGGCTGATCAAATAACTGAAGCTAAAGAAGAAAAGCTAAAGACTGACTATGAAAAGGAAGCTAAAGAGAAAGATGCTAAATATAAAAGAATGGAAGCTCTACTTGCTGCTCTCATGGCAAATTGTAACACCTTGTAAAAATCGTGCCCAATTATCTGAAGACACGTGTCCTTAACCCTAAAACGTGTAAAGATTTATCTTGAAGGACTGAAGTTGTCAATCAATAAAGTACGTGTGCGGAGGGACTAAAAGTGTCAACATGCTAATTTATGACTCTGAGTGACCTTTTACCAAACCCGAGGCTTCATAATGTTAAATCATGCTCTGGGGAATGCTTGATATTGACTAAACAAGTTGAAGGGCCAAATATGTAAAGTTTCAAAATTTAGTTCTCTGATAAATCGGATACGGACCGTAAAGGGTTCAGGCTTACGATCCGTAAGTACTGTAACTGGGCGAAATATTTTAAATCGGTTACGAACCGTATGGGCTTCATGCTTACGGTCAGTAAGGACTGTATCTGGGAGTTCTTAATGCCTCATTTCCTTGCTCATCTCAAAAATCACTTCTCTCCTCTCTTGCTTGGAGATTCCTGGTCAAAGGAGACTCCCTCTAGTCTAAAGTTCGAGCTAGGACCTTTTGTAAGTGTACTTAGCCACTTTTGTTCAGTTTTTATACGTTTAAAGACCAAAAGTCAAAGTTGCCGCAAAACGGCTTTAACCTTCGGTTTAGACCTAAATGGTCCAGCCAATTTCGAGGCGAATATTACTACGTGATCATAATTAGGTGGGTGTTTATCCCTCAAAAGGGCAACTTCTAATTATCATGTTTACTTAGTTAATTGTCGGGTCAAAGTATCGTAATAAAAAGTCAAACTAGTCAGCTTTTTAAATAAAAATCAAATCTGATAATGTAGAGTTTATAATTCATATTTTGTCACTTAAATAACTTGGTAAATGTTATTAGAACATGTCTAAACATGTTCAACCCGACAATTCTAAGTTTAAGCCCGGTTCACAACCGAAAATCGCAAAAGGTTGACTTTTTCTTTGACTTTCAGTTCTGACCTGATTTAGCTTAATTCCTTTATGTTTTAAGCTTCCATTGTGACCATATAATGTTATAGTATAACCCTCTGAGGTTATATTATATGGTCACTTAGAAATTCTAAATTTTATGCATGTTTCACTTATTATGCTCATTGTTGACTAAAATGCCTTTATGGTGTAAAAATGAGATTTTTGAATAAAAGAACATACAAATGGATTTGTTACTAATTAGTAAACAATTTAAAATGTCTTGACACTTACATTCTGGTCTTAAATTGATTTTATGCAATTTATTAAAAATAATGCTTTTATACGGACCAAAGTGCCCTTAAGCATGGAAAGCAAGTTTAAACATAGATTTTGGCACAAAACTCCTTACCTACTGTTATGATATCATTTTTAGGAATTATTGGGATATTGGGTCAGATTATAAACTGACCTTATCATTGAGTTCTTGTATAAAATCTATAATTGACGATAATGTCCTTTTTTGTAAATAAAATGAGTTTTACACATGATTAACATGCAAAACTTTTTGCTACTAATTTAATATGAAAAATAAAATATTGACCATTCAAGGCTGGTCAAAATCTCAGAATCACATAAACTTTGCAAATATCGTCAATTATCGGTTTTTACGCTAAATAGGTGCATAGTATGGTTTAAAAACATATTTGACACCCAAGACTTGTTACCTACTGACTTTATAAATGAATTTAAATATTTTTACAACTAGTCTAAGTTCCCGTGTGATACACGGGTGGCTAATAAGAAAAATAACTACTTTAACATTGTTGACGTAAAAATTTTAATTATATATACGTTGAAATATTAACGGAAATGGTAGATAATATACATCATGTGCCCAAAAAGATATCAAGAAAATATCACGTGCCCAAGAAGATGAAAGAACGAACTAACAGAACATAGATTATGTTTGGCCAAGTTATAACAATCCATGTTATGCAACTAATACTCAAATCTCTATTTTAAATAAAATTATTAGATGTCATCAGTGCACACAAAGTTAGATGTCTGCATACATACTTTACGAAGGTAATAGACTCCATCTAGTTGGAATTATAATGATTTACAAATGATGCATTTGCATTTAGTTTTGTTGGAAAACACGATGCTGATTAAAAAGGCAATACCTTTATCCTCCATAGCACATATGCAAGCTCTATACAACACGTTAAGTTGTCTCGTTATCTAGCTTAAACTGCAGTTGGCTCTAACAAAAAACTTCCTAATCTACCTTTCATTTAATCTCATAAACCTTAATGAGCAAAAAGTCAACAAAGTAAAAGTTATGTCTAGAAAATTAATGGTCAAGTGTTGTGATTCCAAATGACCAGATGTCTTCTCTGATCTCGAAAAGGTCAATATCATCAATGTGAAGACCAACAGCCTTAACTGCAACTGGAATTGCAACAACAAGGCCAATGCCCATTATTGCTGGTGGTACACCAATAACAAAAAAAGTCCTGCAATTCGATAAAAGACAACAAAATTATAATAATGAAATTAAAAAGCTAGAGTCAATGAAGTAACCGCATACCTGAATACACCAACAGTTGGTAATATATTCTGTAGAGCGATACTTCTCTTCATAAGGACGACGGCTCAAGCACCATCACTCACTTGGCTGGAAGTTCCCGTTAGGAAAGCCACAAAAAGAAATAAACATTGTAAGATACGATACTGAAAAAGACTACTTTTTGGCTAATGACATACCAGGAGTGGTCGACTCGTCTTTCCTAAATACGAGTTTTGATTTTGCAAGATCTGCCAAACTTGTTCCTGGGCGGATCCCATCATCAACAGAAATGGTAACAAGCAACTTTTCAGCTCAACAATATTTTTTAATATAAACACTTTACGTCAGAGGGAAAATAATATAATAGTATAATACTACAAAGAAATATAGTGAAAAATGACATTTTTACCTTAGTTTTGATTGGAATGATTTCATCCTTGAATCTATGGGCAGCAGTTGCAGCAGCAACTTTCATATGGGACTTAACCTATGCAACAATAACACAGTTAAATTAAATTCACCGAAAGGCGAAAACCTACATTTGAAGAAGACATAATGCTGGTAAATCAAGTTTAATTTAACTATCTACAGCCTGATCAAGTTTAAATACATACACTACAACCATGACTGATTTAAATACATACACTACAGCCTGATCAAGTTTAAATACCAATGTTTTTGATGGTGGAATCTAAGTCTCGAACGTACAATCTATACACAATTAAAAAGGACCAGCAGAAGAATCAAAGTATTAGGACTTTGTGATAGCTTTTCATGGAGAAGTTGTATGATTTCTTAGTATATTAATCACTTATATTTTGTATCTATAGTGTGCATAGGGAATCTGAATATATCTGAATGACATTCTAACAAACTTAAAATTTGATCTTATTCAAATTTCAATATATATATATATATGAATGCGATTATATTCTATTTGACCAAAAAACCAGAAATATGACATTAAAATGGACAAATGAGGCTCATGAATTAAGGGTTGAACAAATCGTAAAACTTACCATTACCAAAATCACCAGCCCCTAAGAACTCCTCATCCCGTTAGCATCATCCCTGTGAAATTTTGTCTAAGTACCCGTGTGTTACACGGGTGGCTAATAAGAAAAATAACTATTTTAATATTGTTGCCGTAAATATTTTAATTATATATACGTTAAAATATTAACGGAAATGATAGAGAGTACACCAAATAATTGAAATACATGAATACAACAAAAAATCACAAGTCATTAAAGATCTTTTTATAAACAACATTAGTTGTTTTATTCGTAGGTTTTCCATCGTTGTCAAGTATCAGTAGCTTGACTCCATCTCGTCTTTTAACCCTTGATAAAGCTACATACAATTACCATGTGTGAAAACGGGTTGTCTCAAGTACAAACCAACTTTTGATAGCGACTGCCCCTGGCTTTTGTTGATCGTCATTGCGAAACATACGGCTATTGGAAATTGCCTCCTTTGAAACGCACCTCTTCTCTGATAGATTTAGTTGATAAATTACTGCTCGTCTCGTTGCTCCAACTCCATTTATCAGTGCGATGCCTCCTGTGATTTTAAAAATAAGCAATCTCAAATGCTTAAGTACTTTGTTATAATTAAGTAACAAAGGAAAGCATATAAGCTCCTTCTAATATCAACTTAAATAGGGATTTAAAAAAAGAGCAATTAGAATCAAATGAAGGGAAGCAAAATCACCCTTGATCAGCAAACATCCTTTCAGCAAATTTCAATATTAGCCGTGCCATCCCCCATGGGAATCCCAACAGTAGTCCCATGAGCCCTCACCAATCTCTATTTATCAGTGGGCACCCTGTAGCAAAAGAAATATGTCAAAGGGTATTCAACACACTTGATTACTAACGGGTCAAAACATGTAAAAAATTGATTTTCAAAATGCAACCAGTCATTTTAGCATAAAAAAAGTTCAGTTCACTTGTTTAGCCTTTCCAATAACTAATTATTTGGTTAGATCATCAAGTAGAATCGAAAAGCTTATGTGTTTTTTGAAAAGGCCAGAATTTTACAGGCCACATGTGAGGAGTAGAAGCAATAAGTTCAAGATCACTTGATATGATTGTTTCTAACCTAGGCTAAAATACAACTTATACACCATAGATGTACATGTACTGATCAATCTTCAATTGAATACAAAATTACAAACCTAAATGAGCATTCCAACCTTACTATGACATTAATTCAAATTAACTACTTATAGCGCATTCTGACCCGGCCCATAACGAAAACCTATAACACGTACACATTTACACACTCAAAAGATGATTAAAAGTTTCTATTTACCTACATTTTCTTTTTAAATGTTTTACTGAAAAATAAATAATAAACTCACCAAACCTGACTCGTCTTCGAGTAAAAGTGAATTCCCTAATTCTTAGAGACGGAACAATCAACGGGATCTTCATATTCATCAGCACTTGCAACATCGGCTGCGTCAGATCCAATTCCCTTTACGGTTTGGCGTAAAGATATAGCACAAGATTCAGTGTTGCAATAGAGATGTTGTCACTATTTTTGTTAGTTCTATATTCTATAGCCTTTGTAAAGGAGTTGAGTTAGATTGCCACTTTATTGAATCTGATAACTTATGTTACTATATTCAGGTTTAGCCGCCAAAGTTAAGTTACACGACTTATGAATGTAAAAGTAATACATTTAAACCTGGATCAGTTTAACACATTACCCAACCAATCTCGTCTTGGCACCTCCAGTTATCATCTACTTGACTTCAGTTTTCGGATGAAGCCTCAATCACCAAAAAGAATTTTTAACTTGAAAACCTTAAACTTGGAAAAAATACAAAGGTTCAAGTATCACTCTCAATTCGTAACCTAAACCCCAATTCGCTAATCCAATGTTAATTCACACATAAAAAAATTAAACAGGAAAGGATTACCTCTTTGGTAGAAGTGTGGTAGCGCCTTCTTAGCTTCTTGATGCCATTTATGTGAGCCTTGTAAGACAGATTGAAGAATTTGGTGGTGTGACCAAAATATTGACCCATTCATATTTAGAGCAAAGGGGTGTTTTCGGTTGCTAATTCAAATCTTGAAACATCGTTAATCATCAAATAACTGTCTTTGGATTGCCCATATAACACTGTATTAACGCCTAGAGCAATTATAATTGCTCGGATCACACCGTAAGAAAGTCAAGATTGAATCTTGGTCAACGTTTCAATCAGTTAAAGCATCTAATGAAAATCTTTGGAAAGAACTAACTTGTTGTAATGTTGAAAAAATAAACTTAATATTTACCTGTGAAATTTCCTGTGAAATTGGTGTGCTGGTTGTTCAGATACATCTGAATGATTTCATTATTTGAGAAGTTTGGCTCTATGGCGATTTTGGTGCAAACTTTCACTTTCCAAGCTTCGTTCTTTTTTTTTTGTTCCTTTTCTTTCTTATCCTGTAACTCAGAAAAGGTAAAAAAAAGAAAAAAACAATGGATGAAATCAATAATAACTGAACTAAGTCTAAGCTGACGTACGTACATCAGTAACTTAATCAACTGTAAACTTCAGGGTTTATATTACGCTTAGTTATTTTAAATGTTATTTAGCGTCAAAGTAAACATGTTTGGGGAAGCATGTAAGAAGTCGTAAGAAAACTACTAATTGGAATAAATGTAAAAGTCACATATTTATCTCTAACCTAATCAACTGATTATCTAATTATCTGGTCAACTAAATCTAACTTTGATTAAGGCAGTCACAATAACTACTTTCAAAACGCATTTCCAAACACCCTCATATGTGTTTTTCTAAGAAGAAATAATAATATGTGAACCACACACACTACACATACCTGTTCACAGGATGAGAAGTCACATTTAAACCCAATTGGTTTTTGCAAACAACCTTCCTGATTAGTTGAACTACATTGTTCATAAGAATCCTTGAAATGAGATCTCTTGCTTCCTGGATGCCCACATAAGGAACAATGAGGAAGCCTCGTTTTTAGTATAGTCTCATCTGAATTATTAATTAGCATGTTTCCACCACCTAATTCACATAATCTAAAACAATGAATTATAGGCCTAAGTAGTCACATAAAATGCACCAAGTACGTTACATTGTGAAACATGTGGCATGAAAGCTAGTCAAACCTACCTTAAAACCTCATCTTCGTCAAAATATTTCACAAAAGTGAGTGCTATCTCGAGCCCAATCCCTTGGACACCTTTTAGATCATAATCATTTCCAACCAAAAGGGCAATGGCTATCAAGTGGTTTCTTTTTAGCCCTAAACCAGCTTCGATGTCTGACATATGATAGCACTCAAATGGTTCCTGTATTTCACATGCAAATTTTAGTTAAGTTAAAATAATTCTTTCTGAAGAATTTGGTGGTGTGACCAAAATATTGACCCATTCATATTTAGAGCAAAGGGGTGTTTTCGGTTGCTAATTCAAATCTTGAAACATCGTTAATCATCAAATAACTGTCTTTGGATTGCCCATATAACACTGTATTAACGCCTAGAGCAATTATAATTGCTCGGATCACACCGTAAGAAAGTCAAGATTGAATCTTGGTCAACGTTTCAATCAGTTAAAGCATCTAATGAAAATCTTTGGAAAGAACTAACTTGTTGTAATGTTGAAAAAATAAACTTAATATTTACCTGTGAAATTTCCTGTGAAATTGGTGTGCTGGTTGTTCAGATACATCTGAATGATTTCATTATTTGGGAAGTTTGGCTCTATGGTGATTTTGGTGCAAACTTTCACTTTCCAAGCTTCGTTCTTTTTTTTTGTTCCTTTTCTTTCTTATCCTGTAACTCAGAAAAGGTAAAAAAAAAAAAAAAAACAATGGATGAAATCAATAATAACTGAACTAAGTCTAAGCTGACGTACGTACATCAGTAACTTAATCAACTGTAAACTTCAGGGTTTATATTACGCTTAGTTATTTTAAATGTTATTTAGCGTCAAAGTAAACATGTTTGGGGAAGCATGTAAGAAGTCGTAAGAAAACTACTAATTGGAATAAATGTAAAAGTCACATATTTATCTCTAACCTAATCAACTGATTATCTAATTATCTGGTCAACTAAATCTAACTTTGATTAAGGCAGTCACAATAACTACTTTCAAAACGCATTTCCAAACACCCTCATATGTGTTTTTCTAAGAAGAAATAATAATATGTGAACCACACACACTACACATACCTGTTCACAGGATGAGAAGTCACATTTAAACCCAATTGGTTTTTGCAAACAACCTTCCTGATTAGTTGAACTACATTGTTCATAAGAATCCTTGAAATGAGATCTCTTGCTTCCTGGATGCCCACATAAGGAACAATGAGGAAGCCTCGTTTTTAGTATAGTCTCATCTGAATTATTAATTAGCATGTTTCCACCACCTAATTCACATAATCTAAAACAATGAATTATAGGCCTAAGTAGTCACATAAAATGCACCAAGTACGTTACATTGTGAAACATGTGGCATGAAAGCTAGTCAAACCTACCTTAAAACCTCATCTTCGTCAAAATATTTCACAAAAGTGAGTGCTATCTCGAGCCCAATCCCTTGGACACCTTTTAGATCATAATCATTTCCAACCAAAAGGGCAATGGCTATCAAGTGGTTTCTTTTTAGCCCTAAACCAGCTTCGATGTCTGACATATGATAGCACTCAAATGGTTCCTGTATTTCACATGCAAATTTTAGTTAAGTTAAAATAATTCTTTCTGAAGAATTTGGTGGTGTGACCAAAATATTGACCCATTCATATTTAGAGCAAAGGGGTGTTTTCGGTTGCTAATTCAAATCTTGAAACATCGTTAATCATCAAATAACTGTCTTTGGATTGCCCATATAACACTGTATTAACGCCTAGAGCAATTATAATTGCTCGGATCACACCGTAAGAAAGTCAAGATTGAATCTTGGTCAACGTTTCAATCAGTTAAAGCATCTAATGAAAATCTTTGGAAAGAACTAACTTGTTGTAATGTTGAAAAAATAAACTTAATATTTACCTGTGAAATTTCCTGTGAAATTGGTGTGCTGGTTGTTCAGATACATCTGAATGATTTCATTATTTGGGAAGTTTGGCTCTATGGTGATTTTGGTGCAAACTTTCACTTTCCAAGCTTCGTTCTTTTTTTTTGTTCCTTTTCTTTCTTATCCTGTAACTCAGAAAAGGTAAAAAAAAAAAAAAAAAAACAATGGATGAAATCAATAATAACTGAACTAAGTCTAAGCTGACGTACGTACATCAGTAACTTAATCAACTGTAAACTTCAGGGTTTATATTACGCTTAGTTATTTTAAATGTTATTTAGCGTCAAAGTAAACATGTTTGGGGAAGCATGTAAGAAGTCGTAAGAAAACTACTAATTGGAATAAATGTAAAAGTCACATATTTATCTCTAACCTAATCAACTGATTATCTAATTATCTGGTCAACTAAATCTAACTTTGATTAAGGCAGTCACAATAACTACTTTCAAAACGCATTTCCAAACACCCTCATATGTGTTTTTCTAAGAAGAAATAATAATATGTGAACCACACACACTACACATACCTGTTCACAGGATGAGAAGTCACATTTAAACCCAATTGGTTTTTGCAAACAACCTTCCTGATTAGTTGAACTACATTGTTCATAAGAATCCTTGAAATGAGATCTCTTGCTTCCTGGATGCCCACATAAGGAACAATGAGGAAGCCTCGTTTTTAGTATAGTCTCATCTGAATTATTAATTAGCATGTTTCCACCACCTAATTCACATAATCTAAAACAATGAATTATAGGCCTAAGTAGTCACATAAAATGCACCAAGTACGTTACATTGTGAAACATGTGGCATGAAAGCTAGTCAAACCTACCTTAAAACCTCATCTTCGTCAAAATATTTCACAAAAGTGAGTGCTATCTCGAGCCCAATCCCTTGGACACCTTTTAGATCATAATCATTTCCAACCAAAAGGGCAATGGCTATCAAGTGGTTTCTTTTTAGCCCTAAACCAGCTTCGATGTCTGACATATGATAGCACTCAAATGGTTCCGGTATTTCACATGCAAATTTTAGTTAAGTTAAAATAATTCTTTCTGAAGAATTTGGTGGTGTGACCAAAATATTGACCCATTCATATTTAGAGCAAAGGGGTGTTTTCGGTTGCTAATTCAAATCTTGAAACATCGTTAATCATCAAATAACTGTCTTTGGATTGCCCATATAACACTGTATTAACGCCTAGAGCAATTATAATTGCTCGGATCACACCGTAAGAAAGTCAAGATTGAATCTTGGTCAACGTTTCAATCAGTTAAAGCATCTAATGAAAATCTTTGGAAAGAACTAACTTGTTGTAATGTTGAAAAAATAAACTTAATATTTACCTGTGAAATTTCCTGTGAAATTGGTGTGCTGGTTGTTCAGATACATCTGAATGATTTCATTATTTGGGAAGTTTGGCTCTATGGTGATTTTGGTGCAAACTTTCACTTTCCAAGCTTCGTTCTTTTTTTTTTGTTCCTTTTCTTTCTTATCCTGTAACTCAGAAAAGGTAAAAAAAAAAAAAAAAAACAATGGATGAAATCAATAATAACTGAACTAAGTCTAAGCTGACGTACGTACATCAGTAACTTAATCAACTGTAAACTTCAGGGTTTATATTACGCTTAGTTATTTTAAATGTTATTTAGCGTCAAAGTAAACATGTTTGGGGAAGCATGTAAGAAGTCGTAAGAAAACTACTAATTGGAATAAATGTAAAAGTCACATATTTATCTCTAACCTAATCAACTGATTATCTAATTATCTGGTCAACTAAATCTAACTTTGATTAAGGCAGTCACAATAACTACTTTCAAAACGCATTTCCAAACACCCTCATATGTGTTTTTCTAAGAAGAAATAATAATATGTGAACCACACACACTACACATACCTGTTCACAGGATGAGAAGTCACATTTAAACCCAATTGGTTTTTGCAAACAACCTTCCTGATTAGTTGAACTACATTGTTCATAAGAATCCTTGAAATGAGATCTCTTGCTTCCTGGATGCCCACATAAGGAACAATGAGGAAGCCTCGTTTTTAGTATAGTCTCATCTGAATTATTAATTAGCATGTTTCCACCACCTAATTCACATAATCTAAAACAATGAATTATAGGCCTAAGTAGTCACATAAAATGCACCAAGTACGTTACATTGTGAAACATGTGGCATGAAAGCTAGTCAAACCTACCTTAAAACCTCATCTTCGTCAAAATATTTCACAAAAGTGAGTGCTATCTCGAGCCCAATCCCTTGGACACCTTTTAGATCATAATCATTTCCAACCAAAAGGGCAATGGCTATCAAGTGGTTTCTTTTTAGCCCTAAACCAGCTTCGATGTCTGACATATGATAGCACTCAAATGGTTCCTGTATTTCACATGCAAATTTTAGTTAAGTTAAAATAATTCTTTCTGAAGAATTTGGTGGTGTGACCAAAATATTGACCCATTCATATTTAGAGCAAAGGGGTGTTTTCGGTTGCTAATTCAAATCTTGAAACATCGTTAATCATCAAATAACTGTCTTTGGATTGCCCATATAACACTGTATTAACGCCTAGAGCAATTATAATTGCTCGGATCACACCGTAAGAAAGTCAAGATTGAATCTTGGTCAACGTTTCAATCAGTTAAAGCATCTAATGAAAATCTTTGGAAAGAACTAACTTGTTGTAATGTTGAAAAAATAAACTTAATATTTACCTGTGAAATTTCCTGTGAAATTGGTGTGCTGGTTGTTCAGATACATCTGAATGATTTCATTATTTGGGAAGTTTGGCTCTATGGTGATTTTGGTGCAAACTTTCACTTTCCAAGCTTCGTTCTTTTTTTTTGTTCCTTTTCTTTCTTATCCTGTAACTCAGAAAAGGTAAAAAAAAAAAAAAAAACAATGGATGAAATCAATAATAACTGAACTAAGTCTAAGCTGACGTACGTACATCAGTAACTTAATCAACTGTAAACTTCAGGGTTTATATTACGCTTAGTTATTTTAAATGTTATTTAGCGTCAAAGTAAACATGTTTGGGGAAGCATGTAAGAAGTCGTAAGAAAACTACTAATTGGAATAAATGTAAAAGTCACATATTTATCTCTAACCTAATCAACTGATTATCTAATTATCTGGTCAACTAAATCTAACTTTGATTAAGGCAGTCACAATAACTACTTTCAAAACGCATTTCCAAACACCCTCATATGTGTTTTTCTAAGAAGAAATAATAATATGTGAACCACACACACTACACATACCTGTTCACAGGATGAGAAGTCACATTTAAACCCAATTGGTTTTTGCAAACAACCTTCCTGATTAGTTGAACTACATTGTTCATAAGAATCCTTGAAATGAGATCTCTTGCTTCCTGGATGCCCACATAAGGAACAATGAGGAAGCCTCGTTTTTAGTATAGTCTCATCTGAATTATTAATTAGCATGTTTCCACCACCTAATTCACATAATCTAAAACAATGAATTATAGGCCTAAGTAGTCACATAAAATGCACCAAGTACGTTACATTGTGAAACATGTGGCATGAAAGCTAGTCAAACCTACCTTAAAACCTCATCTTCGTCAAAATATTTCACAAAAGTGAGTGCTATCTCGAGCCCAATCCCTTGGACACCTTTTAGATCATAATCATTTCCAACCAAAAGGGCAATGGCTATCAAGTGGTTTCTTTTTAGCCCTAAACCAGCTTCGATGTCTGACATATGATAGCACTCAAATGGTTCCTGTATTTCACATGCAAATTTTAGTTAAGTTAAAATAATTCTTTCTTAAGAATGGTCCGATTCAGGTTACATTACATCTATAACAAATCAAACAGGTATCACTATATATCCGGCTTAAAAGGAAACATGTCAAGCGGGTTGAAATTCTCCCAAAGTGTAACTTTAATGTATTAGACTATTATTAAAATAATACAATTGTTGTACTCATGTCTGACACACTACTTACATATTAAAAATAAAAAAAACCCACCAAAATTACTCATTTTGACAACCCATCCATCCAGGCACATCCAGAATCTCCCAACAAAATCGAATTATTTTCATTGATGTTATCAAATATTGTTAGATTAGAGACCAAGAAGACTAATGTAGTATTAGCGGTTTTTGAATATGAGAAATAACAATGTTGGTCAACCAATCTGACCAAAAAGGCATTACCAGTGAGTTGGGTTTGAGGCGCTTAATGATGCACTTGGCACGAAACAGAAATGCATCACTATCAGAGGTGGTGCAAGCATCAACATGACCTTCTTTGTTTAATTGTGCACAAAGTCCTTCAGCCTCCCCATTTGCTTTCAAAACCGGCATTCAAAAAAGTACTCATTGTTAATTGGGTTGAAAATCTCTTGTATCTAAAAGCACAAATCCAGTTTGAACACTTACAAACTATACAAATATCAACAAAGCATAATAATCACTTAAATAGATAAAGAGAATGACTAAATTCAACTCATTATCACAGTCAATAATTCAATAATCGATTCAAACTCACTGTTATATAAACCCAAATTTCATATAAACCAATACATATTCAAAAGCAAATGATGTATCTCATTCCTAATAAATTCTTACAAACCTCTTCTCAAAAAAAAAAAAAAAAAAAAAAAAAAAAAAAATCCTAATAAATTTTTACAAACCTCTTCTCAAATTCTAGATCAAACATTAAACAAATAAGCAAACAGGAAAACTTAAGTAAAAAATGAAACATGCCGCACATAAATAAAAAACATACAACTAAATTTCAGAAATCCAAAAAAGGTGTTTGGAGTTTCATGATGTTTACCTTCTAATCTCAAACTTTTGAGCCCTGCCTTCAATCCCTGAAACAGAGAATTTCGACAAGTGAAGATTGGGGGCGCTAGGGTTTGCAAACGTGAATTGTGATTCGTCTAAGAAACGAATGGATATGGATCGGACCTTAGGTTGCATAAACATCGAAGAAAACATACCTGCAGAGAGTTCTTATGCTTGAGATCCAGGGATTTCTTAAGTTCTTATGAGACTGGAATTCAAAGAAACACCAGTTAGAGATGGAGCGATGGAAGAGGCAAGATATATGAGATTGAAATAGGGCTTTTAAGGATTGATTGAAGAAACGACGTATTGGAGAAGATTTCTAACTGATTGATTGAGAATTGAGTGGGTTTCCATATAAAGCATTTTGCCGCTTAAACATCAATTATCAATTATCTGGCCAAAGACCATTGCCACATCATGGTCAAATGGTCAACATTATTTTGCTTTAATATAATAGATAGATAGGTATAAGTTATGAACTCAGAATTCCACTTATGTCCTTAAAAACATATGTGAAATGACCAAAATACACTTTCGGGGCATAGTTTGGCCATAAATGGTAAACCACACATATGTATGATATCCTACTGATATAACATCATAAAATAAGTATTTTTACAGAATTTTTTTTTTACCAGAACATCAGTTTACCTATAAATCCCTTATATAAATCCTAAAATGTCCAAAATGCCCTTATGAGGCTTAATTCGGTTTTAAATTCTTTTTTGGCATATATGTTGACATCCTACTGATGTCTTAACATATTTTAAGCATACTAATTTATGGAACTTGTATATGGTTCATTCGGTTATCCGTTAAGCTTATACGCTTTTGGTTCAGTTTATGTAACTAGTTTGCATAAATTAGCCGAAACGGGTTTAACCTTGTCATTCGAACTTCAAAATCCAGAATTTAATTAGTTTACCCATATTATACAAGTATACATACTTGTTGGGTATAAATTACATTCCATTCCGGTCTCTGCTTAATCTAGCGTTTTGAACCGTAAAGTATACTTAAAACTAACCGGTCTAAGTCTTTGACTTAAGTAAGACCCGTTAGTATCCTAATAGGTTAATAAAACCTTCCTTACAGATTACGTAGCCTCAGTAGAAGATACGTGCATAAAGCCTTAGGAATATACGGCTGAGTAGCAATCCTTGCATAATTAACTCAGGTAAATACTTTTAACTTATTTTCCCTTATACGGGCTTCGGATACGGTAAACTATTACCGCTTGGTCGGGTATGAGATCATTTAATCGGATTGTGATTTAATAAATCTGCATAACCCGTTTTAATCTGTTTTGTTTGATAACATAAACTTTGGGGGTTAACAACCGTGTCCTGAATATCCTCGGCTCATTTAAGTTATTAATGGCCACAACCTATGCACGCGGTGTAGGCATACACCTGACAGATGCAAATGCTCAATATTAAATTACCCATAAGTTGGAGATAACTCCTTTGTGAGTTTTAGAAGTGGTGAGTCGGTTAATTATGACCGGCTTCCAAACCGGCCCCAAATGTATGACAAACATGTAAATCCGTATACAAGATTTTAAATAAAATTGTCCCAAGTTATAAAAGATTTTGTGCCTTGTGCGCCTAAACAAATTTTCATAAACTCTTTTCAAATGAGTCAGTTAATTGTATTTACCAGTGAAAACTGACGTATTTTTCAAAGACTAACTGACAGGTACCTCTCGAAACTAGGCTGGAGCTACTTGGAAAAAATTGAGAGGATCTTGCAAATCCCTAGATGCCTGAAGTCTGTTAAACTCTGTTTTATGTATTTTTTATGGTCCGCATGTGTATCTCTATTACAACCGTCTGTATATTCTTTCATTTGAACTTTGAACATTTCGGGTTGTAATAGTAATAACTTCCAAGCCTTCCGCTATGCTATAATTGTGTTTAATTGTCTATGATGATATCAACTACGTCACGATACTCCCCACCGGGCCCACCGGAAGTATGTGGAAATATCGGGGTGTGACAGGTTGGTATCAGAGCCAACATTGAGTTAATTAAACACTAGCCTTTTGTGTTTAATCTGAATGACACAATAGCACATTACTTAGACTTCCGAGTCTAGGTAAATGACCTAGGATTACTCTTAATCTTTGTTTGGTTTATATATGTTGTTTTCTTGTTTTTGACAGGTTTATTTATAAAACGATGTCGCCCCGCGTAAGAAGAGGTAAAGGAAAGGGTCCCATGAGAGGGGAACCATCCAGCCAAGCCGGGCCCTCTCATCGACGTACGCCTTCAGCATCGTCCAGCTCCGATTCACATGACGATTGAAGGCATTCTCTTGAGCCAGCGAGACGATCCGTTTCGCTTAGCACCTCACCTTCTTACCATTACTCTTTTAGGCCAGACGAGCCCCAACATTCGCAGCATTCGCTGCACTCTCACCATTCTCACCACTCTTCACATCATTCTGCTTCCCATCATTCTTACTCACATGGTTACTTTAACCCTGACTATTATATCAACTCACCCGCGGGATATAACCCGTTGGGCCTCGAAGACCACTTTTCATAGGAGATGGATTTGGATGATGATCCGGATCCAGAAATGACACCTTCTGGGACGCCTACACATCCTATAGATATATCTAGCGGTTCTTCCTTTGCGAGATCTCCTTATCGAGGTCTCGATAATTACTCAGAGTGGTTTGGGCAGTGGAACTTTGTAAACACCCCTTTATACCACAACACCCCACCACAGCCGCCATTAGAGGAGCCGCACTTTGAAGCGGTGACTCCACCACCACTACCAGCTGAGAAACCACCTCAGCCACCTCCTGAGCCACCAAGACGGAGGAGAAATGCACGCATATCCGTGCGAGTGGGACCAATATTTTGTTCCCCTCAAGCTTCTAGAAACTACCCTCCAATTTCTGAAGATCCACAAATGGGTGGACATTCACATGCTACGCCGGAAATCGTCGTTACACCGGCCACTTTTTCACCACCGCCAGCTCCAATGGGTTATGAAAACCCAATACCTACCTACCCAGGCCCGACTGGGTATAACCCGTTTGAGCCACAAGCTACTACCGGTTACAGTTACCCACCTCCTGCTTACGAACCATATGTCGAGGTAGTTAACTACAACGCTCTCTATCCTTCGCCGTTCCCGCCTGCATACCCAACTGGGTATCCTGTCCAAGGGTATCAATACCCTCCATATAAACCACAACCACAACCTCAACCTCAACCTCCACCCCAAAAACAACAACAAGAAATCTTACAACGGGTGGAAGATGTTGAATGTAAGGCGGAAGAACGTGATAGAAAGACCATTAAGTTCTTTAAAGGTCTTGTAAAACTTATCAAGGGAAAGAAGCATGACGGCTGAAGACCTTTACTTTATTTTATTTTATAATTAAATTAAGTCCCTGCATGGACATTTCTTTTTATTTTTAGTACATGTGAGGATTTGTTTCTTTCTTTTTAGTCCCTACGTGGACAATTTATTTCAAAGACCCATTTAGGACAGTTTTTTTTTTTTTTTTGTAATCCTTATTACTATTAATGGAATTTTCTTTTAAAATTCATATATATGTATTTTCAATACATCAACATGCAAATAATCATTTTTAATTGATCTGCTTAGAAATTTCAAAAGATATTCTTAAAGTTATAACCTAGCCAAAACATCAATGGACATGATGGTATAACCCTCTTAAGACAATAAATCCTTGTTAACATCCAAACACATGTTAACACTCTTGGCAGTGTGAATTGAGAACCCACACCAGCCTTCAAAGTACTTGGATTCTTCCAAGCCTTACATAGCCTAAATGATCAATTCGAATCACGGCTAATAACATCGAATATGATGTCTATACGAAAACATCCATTAGAGATGTTATTTGATCTGCCTACGGGCCAAATCATATTGTTTTCATGACAAAGATAGTTATAGCCTATAACTTTTTGTCAAAAGGTGATGAACTATGTTCAACCCTTAAAACCTATGATCCAAAAAGATCATAGCTTATATTTCAAATTGTCATTGTGACAAGGCCTTTTGTGCCATCTTAACGTCCTTCGAGACAAGCCTTTATGCTATATAAAATGTCTATACGACACTGGACAGTTGTGACTTATGTCCCCTGTCTAATAAATATCATGGTAGTAAAACAAGGTTTCCAAGGTCGAGTACTCCCCGAGTAGTCGCTACAAGGTAGGTTGCCGAGGCGACTTTCTCTAACTCCGCCTAATTACTCGGAATCGATCAAACGCGGTCAAGCTAGTCCAAAATCGGATCTAGTTGGTCAATTCGGGCCGAGTTTGAGTTAAAAAATAATAAAACATAATTTATATGACTATCATATTAAATAATGAATATCATTTTCATGTATTTTGTTATAAATATTAGTAAATTTATGTTATTAGACATATATTTAATTTCCGGAAACTAATTTCTTTATAATTTAACATGTCCGAGTACTCCCTGAGTACTCTCCGCCTCTGCCGAGTACTCTCAACTCCCCGGTCGACCGACTAGGGAACGCCTAGCGACTTTTGCAACCATGATAAATATAAAGGATTATATCCTATTTAAATGCCCATAATGGTTCGTTTGTAACCTAGGTAAATTATAATTGAATAATTTCAAACATACTTCCCTCATAAATATTAATTTATGGCCTATATGGTTGTTTTATACCATGGCTATTCAATTATCAAATACGATGATTCGCTATGTGATAACTGAACAAATTATTACTTGATTTATAGCATTCAAAATGGCTGGCTCAAATGAAGCTCATAGTCACCCAGCTAAAGGGGATGGCACTGCTAGAATAAACCTCACTAATGCTGAGTTGCAAGCTATTATAAACACAGCCGTTACTAAAGCTATGAATGAGGTACTTAAAGAGCCAAGCAATGCTCGTTCGAAAACCCTTTCAAAACCGTATACAACAACAAAGAAAGAGGAATCTGTTAATTCTTCTAACCAAAAGAGTGAACCATCGAAAAAGATTATGTTTGATCAGGCTCCCCGTTATAACAAGGGTTGTATATACAAATATTTTATCTCTTGTAAACAAAAAGATTTCACTGGGGAGAAAGGAGCCATTGATTGTATGAAATGGCTGGATGAGATGGAAACAGTTGTTGACATCAGTGGGTGTGCCATGGAGGACATTGTAAAGTTTGTGTCCCAGTCCTTCAAAGGTGACGCTCTGACATGGTGGAAAGCTCTAGTGCAATCCATGGGGAAAATTCCTTTGTATAACCTCTCTTGAGTTAAGTTTGTTGAACTTGTGAAAGATACTTACTGTCCACAGCATGAAGTGGAAAAGGTGGAGTCTGATTTCCTCACCTTGGCTATAAAAGATTTGGACTGCAGGTCCTATGTTACCAGCTTCAACTCAATGTCAAGACTCGTTCTAAACCTGGTCACTCCAAAGACTAAACGCATTGCGTGCTTAATCGGTGGTTTAGCCCCTGAAATCAAGGGGAATGTCAAGGCCTCGAAGCCTACCACTTACAGATCGGCTATAGATCTATCACTGTCTCTTACTCTGGATGTTGTAAGTAGTAAGTCGAGGAGAACCACTAAGGATGGGAAAAGAAGGAGAGAGGATTCAGTCCCACCAGTCAAACAAGAAGAAGAAGGGAAACTCTGGGTTTAAGAAGGATCAGTCTGGTAACAAGCCCAGATGCAAGATTTGTGATAAGAGGCATTTCGGGAAATGCAATCTAGATCCACAAGCCAAGGCTTGTGGAATTTGTAAGAAGAAAGTGCATAAATCTTTGGAGTGCCGAAACTTGAAAGATACAATTTGCTATGGTTGTAATGAAAAAGGGAACATTAAAACAAACTAGCCAAAGAATACCAAGAAGCCTGATGAGGCGAAGAAGACAAATGCTAGGGTGTTTCAGATGAACACCAAGGAGGCGGTGAATGATGACAAAGTTATAACAGGTACCTTCCTCATTAATGATATTTATGCTAGAGTTTTATTTGATTCGGGTGTAGATAAGTCATTTGTAGACCTTAAGTTTAGTAAATTGCTGAATCTGCCTATTAAAACTCTAGACATTAAATATGAGGTAGAACTTGCAGATGGTACCTTAGAAACCGCTTTGACTCTTCTTGATGGATGCTTTATATCCATTAAGAATCATTCGATTCCGCTATCTCTTCTGCCGATGAAATTGGCTGGGTTTGATGTAGTTTTAGGCATGGATTGTTTGTCACGTAACCAAGCCCAAATCGCCTGAGACAAGAAACTAGTTAACATCAAAACCCCATCTGGTGAGTTGGTCACCATTCATGGAGATACCCACTACGGATTGCCCGACAATGTATCTATACTCAAAGCATCCAAGTGTCTGAAAACGGATGTGTCATCTACATGGCACAGGTGACAGTAGATGATCCGAAACCCAAGATAGAAGACATTCCAATTATTTCTGAGTACCCAGATGTCTTTCCAGACGAGCTACATGGATTACCTCTTGAGAGTCAAGTAGAGTTCAGGATCGACATCATGCCAGGAGCAGCACCGATTGCACGAGCTCCTTACCGTTTAGCTCCAACCAAAATGAAAGAACTGAGAACCCAATTGGATGAATTGTTGGAAAAGGGCTTTATGTAACACCCCGTGTTTCTGAAAGTCAAGGTCAAAGTCAAAGTCAATGACCGATTTCACGACTTGACTTGTAGTGAATTTCTTCTATGAGATTATTTTAGCTGTATTATGTGGAGTAAGTGTCAATAATTACAATAATCGACGTTTGTTAATCGCTATTTAATCGACTTACGACTGTGAACTATAGGAGGTAACAAGGCGATAAAGTCAACTAAACGCTATTCAATCTAATTTAATCAACATCGAATCGCAATCGCACTCGCAACTCGAATTACGCATTTTGGTTATTGTTATACGTGTGTGTGTGCTTTATGTGTTACTTGTGCATGTTTATTTACGTTATGTATGGTGATTAATCGAAACGCAATCGAACTCAATCGCAATCGAATCGCAAACGCTAATCGAATACGAAGTAAGGATGCTTGTACATAGTAGTTGGGATTAAAAGTAATTTGACTAGGAAAATCTATCGCATCGCAACACTCGCAATCGCAATCGAAACATCAAAAATCGTCGCGCCGAACACTCGAACGAGGTGACTAATCGACCAGGCGACCAGCCGACCGATCGGACTGCCGTCCGATCGGACAGGCTGTCCGCACGGGCTGCCTAGCCGATCGACCAGCCCCTTTCCTCTTTGGGTAACCCTATAAATACTCCTTGTCACTTTCATTCTTTCCACTTTTGGTAAGTGACGTCCGACCAGCCTGTTTTCCTCACTTTTCTTCAGATTTCTCGCGATTCCGGTAAGATCTCGTCCTAAATCTTGTACTTCCTTAATCTATACGCACTCCTACACCTTTCTAACTTTTGAATCTTAACTTTTAACCGTGAAATCATCAAGATTCAAGGTGTTCTAGGATGACATCATCATGTGTTATTGAAGAACTTCATGTTTTGACCTCAATCCACCAAGGACAACTTAGATCTAACCGATTTCCACATAAACAAACAAAGATCTTTCATAGATCTAAACATATTCACAAGAAAAAAGATTGAAAGATGGTTTTCAACTTTCTTTCAACTATTTTACACTCAATGCACTCAAACCGATGGAATCGGGACTTGTGCCGACTTACTACTCGTTAGCGTGGTTGTGTTGGTTCAAGATCCGTATTCTATCCGCGAGATTATCGATTCCGGGTTAAACATGGAACGTCGTCTCGAACCGTCCACTGATCGGGCTTGGGTGATTCCTGTCCGATCAGGAGCACCAAGCGTTGACGAGGTTTCTGTTGCTTAACACGTTATCAAAATATCTCGATAAAACGACAAACTATCAAAACAACCAAGTGTAAAACGAACAGGTTAACCAGGACGAAGTGCCGTCCGAACGGACAGCCCAACCGAACGACTAGCCAACCAAACGACTTGCACCTTGGTCCCACACAACCATTTTGCCAACACTTGAAGTTTGAATGTTGAACGAATTACTGTCCGATCGGACTACCATCCGATCGAACTGCCAACCGAATCATGAGACGTTTGAACTTCAACACTTAAACAATTTTCAACATGTTCAATGCACAAGGATGCCACCCGAACGAACAACCGTCCGATCGAGTGACACCTTGCTGTGAACTTGTTCTCACTGAAGTGCCAACCGAACGGGTTGCCATCCGATCGAACGACTGTCCGATCGACCGACCTGAAAGGTAGAGACGCTTCAATGTTTTCAAAATACTACAACGAAAACTTCAAAAGTCAAGCCATCATACACAAACACATCCTTCTCAAAGGAAGAAACAATCCACTCGAACAGTCATCCGACCGGACGACTGTCCGAACGGACGACTGTCCGAACGGACGACCAACCGAACGACTGGCTGTCCGATCGGACTACCATCCGAACGGACTGCTGTACGAACCACTTGTACTTTGCATCGTTTTGCGCGTCACTTATCGTTATGCTATCGATCTGTTCAGGCTAACCCTACTCTCTAGCGCTCCCTTCAATCCATCAATCACTGTGAGTATACTCGATCCCTTTTTGCTTTACGCACTTTTGGGTGTTACATACGTTACTTATACAAAATCGCATCGAACACACTATGCAATACTTTAAACGCTAACCGTTACCACATGTTATACGTGACTTAATGAATGCTTGTTTGTTATGTTTATACATGGAATGCTGTCTACCTGCCTTAGCAACGGTAGTACTATTAGTTTGGACTCAGCACCCGTTTACTCAGGCGGTTGTTAAGGACAATTATTTGCATGGATTACAGTGGTGATCATGTATTACGAACTGCCTCGGGCAGTCAACCCGCAGTCATTGGTATCGATAGGTTCATGTCGATAACTAACATGCCTCATTTCACTCTGTGTACGTGCTGGTTATGCGTAACGCTTTCGAACTCTATATGCTATTTTCAAACTTGTATGCTCACATTTACACTATGTGTATTGACCTTTATTTTAACGTATGTGACAGGTGCTTTGGATGCTTATCTGCTAGGAAATCGAGGCTAGAATAAGGCTCTAGAGGCCAACAAATAGTTGTCTGTACAAATGAAATCAAGGGTCTCTAGAAGCAGATAAACAATTGGGCTATTTGAAAAATCTGAGTTGTCGGAACGGAATTATTTGCCTAGATTTTGTCTGTAATAATTGTATTATCTTTTAAGACATGGTATGGGACATGTTACTTTCAATTAATTGGTAATGATAATTGTTATGGAAACTTCTAGACAATCTGTTTCGCTCAGTGCCATGCCCCGATGTTTCCGCCATCGGTTGGGGTGTGACAGATTGGTATCAGAGCCATAACTATAGGGAATTAGTGTAACACCTCGTAAAATCACATCCAATGAAGTCTTGACACGTGTAATGAACCCTAATGAAGTCAAACATTGAAATTTAGGGACTAATTTTTCGAAAAATCGAAAACTTTGATTATGAAAGGACTGGAAGTGTTAGCATACCTAAAATAAGTTTCTAAATAACCTCTTACGATGTTTATATTCACAAATGTGCCACTTGATGGTTAAGTGTAGCCGTTTGCGTAATTAATTGAAGGTTTGCGTAATAAAGGGTTAAAAGCGTCAACATGTCAATTCTAACCTCTGAGTGACCTTTTAACAAACCGAGAGCTTCATGATATTTAATTATACTCTCGGGAATGCCAAATAATGGCCGTCTAAGGTTTTTATGCCTATAAGTAAAGTTACGCGCAACTTTGCAAGTTAGAGGGACTAAAAGTGTCAATATGTTTAATTATACCTCTGAATGACCTTTTAGCAGACCCGAAGCATCGTAATGTTTAATAATACTTTCAAGAATGCCTAATATGGATTAGATGAGGCTTCAATGCTATTAAATGATGAGATGCGCAAGTTTGCGCAATAGAGGGACCTAAAGCGTCAACTTTTGAATCTTCGCCTTTCGGTGACCATCTAAGCGAACGTGAGCATAGTAATATTTAATTATATGCTTGGGAATGATCAATATGGGCCATGGAAGGCTTGGATATCATTAAACGGCATTTCGCGCTACTTTGCGCAATTAAAGGACTATTTGCGTCAAACTGCAAAAGTATGTCGATTCGTAGGGTAACGGACCTTCCGGAAGATGACCCTAAGTTAAACATGCCCTAAATATCCTTTGTATAGCTTAGATATAGGCTTAGAGGTGTTCGGTGCGCAAAAATAAACTTTTATGTCAAGCAGGGACTAAAAGTGTCAAAAAGTGCACAAGTTTGCATTTTCGCGCATATCTCACATTCTGAATATCTCCGGACACCCAAAAATTTATGTAAGCATTAAAATATTTTATTTTAGTGATCGCCATGATAAAATTCCATTCGCCGCGTAATTTGGATCGTTTTTAGCGTCAGTTCGTGTTTCGTCGTAATTAGTCGAACAACGTGACCGTACGACCAAACGAACCGACATCTGACATGTTCTTGAGCATATTTCATGTCCCTCATGTTTAGGCATCATTGTAGAGGCTTAAAAATGGTTTAACGGGCTTCAAACGCATCAGAAAGGGGCTAGAAGCATGCAGGGACCAAAACTGCCATTTCAGAAACTTGATTTCCAGCTGTTACCAGCTGTTCCAGCTGTTTCCAGGTGTTGCAAGTGGGTTTTTATCAATATAGGGGCGCCCATTGTATACCAAAACTATGCGTAAAGGTGTACGGTCCATATTCGATCACGTTTATCAAGAAACGATCCTAACGGTCCTTGTTTTCCTATATAAACCCACTTGATCTTTGGCTCTCATTTGCACCTCTCCTTTTAATCTGATCTATTCTCTGAGTTGTGAGGATCTTGAACCTTTTTGATAACCTCCTTCGGTCCATTGGACCCTTGTAAGTTCCCTTTCATTCTCAGTTTAATTATTTAACGGATTATAGCCGAAAAAGTCAAGTGTTTCGATAGACGCTTTGAATTTTAAACGGTTGAGCCATGCTTCGCAACGAACATGGCTACGTGACCGTAATTAGGTAGGTGATTAACCCTCAAAAGGGCACCTCCTAATTACCATGTTTACTTAGTTTAATTGTCGGGTCAAATAAAAGTCAAACGGGTTAGTTTTAAATAAAATACATAACTATTAATATAAAAGTCATAAAATCAGTTTTCTCACTTTAATAACTTGGTAAATATTAGTTGAACATGCCTAAGCATGATTCAACCCGACAATTCTAAGTATAGGCTCGGTTCGGAACCGAAAGTCGCAAAAGTTGACTTTTGCTTTGACTTTCAGTTCTGACCCGATTTAGCTTAGTTTAGATATGCCTTAGGATTCCATTAGGACCATATTATAAGTTAGTATAACCCTCCAAGGTTATACAACTTGGTTCCATAGAAATCCTAGTTCATGCATGTTTTCGTTAAATGCCTAAATGTTGACCGTTATGCCCTTTTGACCCTAAAACGAGAATTTTGAAAATGTGAGAGGACAATAATCTTTATTACTGATTTATAAACTTGTCCTTAAAATTTGACATCAATTTGAGGCCTAGATTAGGAGTTATGCTCATTAGCGTAAATGAGAAGCTTTTTACTAATTAAACGGCGTATTTGGCATATAGCCTATATAAACCCAATTTTTGATATCAAACTTTTTACCTACTGATATAAAATAATATTTTGGGATTTTTGGAGATTTTTATTTATTTTTAGACTGAGCATAACTTAGGGTTATAACATTAATTCGGTAATTACCGGTTTTGCCCTTCCGGGCTATAAAATGAGTTTTACGAATCCTTTTGACCCCGAACCTTTTTCTACTGATATAATATGATAAATAAAATATTTTGAGCCTTCTGGAATAATAAAAATATCAGCTTTCTATACAAAACCCGGAAATGGCTCCAAATCGCCTTTTTAAGCGTTTTTAACGCATAGTATGTATCAAAACTATTTTAAACATATAAGGGCTGATGCCTACCGATATATTTAGTAAATTTTTATATTTTAACAATAAGGAAAAGTTTTAAACTCAGGTTTTCAGTTTTGACCTTTTAAAGCCTATGTGAAATTACCAAAATGCCCCTGCGGTGCATAATATGGTTATAATTAATAAATTTCACATATATATGATACCCTACTGTTATAACTTATTAAATTAAGTATATTTACTGATTTAATCAGACCTGTAACTCAGAATAATATTTAATCTCTTTTATAACCTTTAAAATGACCAAAATACCCCTAAGGGGCATAAATTGGTTTTAAATTCGTTTTGGGCATAATGGAAGGTATCCTACTGATATCACAACATATTTAAAGCATATTAACTTAGGAAACATGTTCATGACTCAATTGGTTACCCGTTACGCCTCTTGCGCGTTCGGTTCGGTTTATGTAACTAGTTTGCATAAGTTAGCCGAAACGGGTCAAACCTTATCATTTTTGTCTCAAAATCCAGAAGGTGTTTAGATTACCCATATTATACAAGTCTTCCAACTTGTCGGGTCTAAAACACATTCTATTCCGGTCTTCGCTTAATCATGCGTTTGAACCGTATATTTCCTTAAAACTAACCGGTCTAAGTTTAGGCTTAATTAAAGACCCGTTAGTATTCTAATTGGTTATTTATACCATCATTTCCAGACTAGAGCCTTCCGGTAAATTTTACCTACGCTTACTTAAGTGAATACGGCTGAGTTATTATAATTCTTGCTATTTAAGACAGGAGCTAGCTCAGGTAAATACTTTTAACTTATTTTCCCTTATACGGGCTTGGGATACGGTATTATAAAAATACCGCTTGGTCGGGTGTAGAAACCTTTTAATCGGAGATGATTAAATTGCATAATCTCGTTTTAATCTGTATTGATTGATAACAAATAACATTGGGGGTTAATGACCGTGTCCTGGATATCCTTGGCTCATTTAAAAAGTGAATGACCATAACTTAAGCACAAGGTGTAGGCATAACACCTCCTGTTGTGTATGTAAAAGATATACTCACTCGTAAGGTTGTCTTCTTGTGAGTTATATTTATGGTGTGTTGATTAATCTTGACCGGCTTGTATTGTATAATCACCGGCCCTAAATGTTGGACAACCATGTAAATCGGATACAAGATTTTTATTAATAAGATTGTCCCAAGTTATAAAAAGTTTTGTGCCTTGTGCATTCAAATCAATTTTCTTAAACATTTTCAAAATGAGTCAGTTAATTGTATTTACCAGTGTAAACTGACGTATTTTCCAAAAAGGTTAAGTGGCAGGTACTATACGTAATTGGCTGGGAGCTCAGGGCGTTAATAGGGAATCTTGCAAGTTCTAGATGCCTGAAGTCTGTTGAACAGTTTTCTTTTATTTGATCCGCCTGTGGATCTTTTACATACCGTTTGTAATACTTTGATATTTTCATTCGGTTGTAATATAATTATCTTTTGCTTCCGCTGTGCATTTAAATTGTGTTGTTTGACTATGATGATATCGACTACGTCACGATACTCCTCACCGGGCCCACCGGTAATACGTGGAAATATCGGGGTGTGACAGTGATAGAGATCGCACACGTATTAGTATATTGTAATAGTGTAAGGGGTATTAGTGTAATTACTTTTCTATAAATAAGGCATTAGTCATTAGTGAAGGATAAGGAGAAATTAGTAAGTGTTAGGCTCATGCTTATGGCATTGAGAAGGGCATAGCCCTGGCCACTTCAGTGGTTATTATTCTGTTTTGTTATCTTCTTCAGTTTATACAATATAGTTACAGATTGGTTTTCATCATCTCTTCATCAATTCAGTCTCTATTATTGGTCCGACCTGCCTTTCTGCTCTACTTCAAATCACCTCCTGCTTCACTCAGCTCTCTCTTCCATTTAGGATCTGTGTTTCCTGAATTTTCGGATCTATCTTCAATCAGATCCCTGAATTTTCGGATATTTCTCAATTTGAATCCGATATCCCTGAATTTTCGGATCTATCTTCAATCAGATCCAATTTCCGCTTCAACATCATCTCAGATCCAGTTCGTTCCAGATTTTCTGCCTTCCATCAGATCCAATTCGTTTCCAATCTTCAATTCCC
This sequence comes from Helianthus tuberosus, assembly GCA_030545235.1. Classification (NCBI taxonomy): domain Eukaryota; kingdom Viridiplantae; phylum Streptophyta; class Magnoliopsida; order Asterales; family Asteraceae; genus Helianthus; species Helianthus tuberosus. Next base: position 25,825,373 of record CM060441.1, read on the forward strand.
GCTGCAACATCGTTGAATTCTGAATCCAATTTCTGAATTATCGGATTTCAGTTCCGATTTCTGAATCATCGTTTCCAGATTCAGTCTCGGATTTTAATTCCGATTTCCATGCAATCGCTGATTTCACAGATCTGTTCCTATTCGATTTTAATTGTCCGATTCTCAGATTTCTCAGGTTCTCTTCAATTTCCATTTCAATTATGGTGAATCATAATGTTCGTTTGGATGTTTATGTACGTCTGGATACTCACGACCAACAGATCCATCAAATTTACAGTGATATGGCTGAAATTAAAGCAACGTTGCAGGTTTTGAAAGCGGCTCAGGAGGAACAGAGAGAATTCCAAAAGTTTTTTCTCAATTGGATGCACCAACAGGATTCACGGTCTGATTTCAGTTCGATTTCCCCTTTTCCAGCTTCGTCTTCAGTTGCATCCGTCCGATCCAACTCTGACACATTTCCGGTCGATCGTAGCAATTCTGCAAATCCTTTGTTCAGATCTCCGTCATCTTTTCCGAATTCGCCGTCACTGTTAGCTCAATCAAAGGCTCTAATGTCCAGATCTGAAGAAAACTCACTTGGCCATGGCCTTTTGATGTTGCATAGAGTTAATGGACTCTTATTGGACAACCTACTAGGGATGTTGGGCTCAGATCCACTGGTGGGCCACAATGGGGAGCTGAAAACAGTTGTGGATTGGGTTTATCCAGATCCGGGCCAAGGTGTGGAGCAAAAAATGGGTGTGGGCCTGATTTTTTCTGATTTGGACTTGTGTGAGAAGGGAAATGCTCCATTTGACAGGGGAAAGAGTTCATTGTCCCACCGTCCTCTCATTGGAACGCGATTGAAGTTTTCGGCTACATCGCATTTATGGGTCGTGCATGGGCAACCTCGGCCACCGGAAGTCGTTGTCGGATTCCAGTCTTGAGGACAAGACTGTTTTGAAGGGGGGAGTATTGATAGAGATCGCACACGTATTAGTATATTGTAATAGTGTAAGGGGTATTAGTGTAATTACTTTTCTATAAATAAGGCATTAGTCATTAGTGAAGGATAAGGAGAAATTAGTAAGTGTTAGGCTCATGCTTATGGCATTGAGAAGGGTATAGCCCTGGCCACTTCAGTGGTTATTATTCTGTTTTGTTATCTTCTTCAGTTTATACAATATAGTTACAGATTGGTTTTCATCATCTCTTCATCAATTCAGTCTCTATCAGACAGGTTGGTATCAGAGCCAACATTGAGTGAATTAAACACTAGCCTTTTGTGTTTAATCTCAATGACACAGTAGCACATTCCTTGACCTTCTGAGTCTAGACTTAACATAGGAGTACTCTCAATCCTAATTTGGAAATTTTTTGCTTCCAAATTTTTATATATTGGATATGTCGCCAAGCGAAGAAGCTGTATTAGAAATTCTCCACATCCGGAGCCTAGAAATGCTGAGCTTCGTACCGCGGCAAGAATGAAACGAGCATCCAGGGAGAGAACATTCGAAAGTAAAGTGAAGAAGAAAACCCCTTTTGCTAAAGATCGTTTCTTTAATAGTCCTTATAAGGACATATTTACCTTTCAGCCCCTTCGAGGACAACATTATCCCTTTCAAGCCCCGTTTAGGGCACATCTATACTTTTAAATTTATAGTTGAAGGATTAAATTTAAAATTTTCATTCTTAGCATGAAAAATGAAACAAATGAAAAATACATTCCTTTTAAAAGATCTACCATCATAATAAAATGGCAAAATCTAAAAAGGACAATGTGACAACTCGAGTTTCCAAGATTTCCATCTTCGCATTTATTGCACGTTAATTGTTTAAGTTGTCTGTTTACACGACTTGTTTGTTTCATAACTGTATACGTTTGTAATATGTTAAATCGCATTGTGGTTGATATGTTATATATGGTGTGCATCGAATGTATGTTAATAATATGTTTCAGGATAATAAGGTGTTATGTGTTAATGTTATGTTTGTAATTACTAGGATGTTTTGTATAATTAAATGAAACCTTAAACCTTTGCTGTACACCCTACCCCACAAAAAACAGCCACCCGAAATCACCCCTACCCTCCCCCACGAAAACCCTCTTGGATGAAAACACTTTAGTGTTTTCGTCATAAGGTGGGCTGGCTAAAACGGGAATGGGCTTCGGCCCAGTAGCGGGCAACTATAGCATTTTGTTATAACCTACGATTAGAGTTCAATCGCTAAACCCTAGACACTTTCTCCTCACAATTGGCACGACGGCAGCAGGTCTATACCCCCTCCCCTATTCGCAATCTTTGGAGCTCATCCCTGTGTTTGATTTCAATTACTCTTTCGGTTAGTATTATTTATGTAAATATATATATAGTTGTTTGCCACTAAATCTCCTTGTGTACGTATGTATTTGTGAAGTTCAAAAGTGGTCAGCTCATCATTCTTGATTGCCGCCCACCTGTGTTGATATAATTGCATGTGAAATTTGTCAGGGAGCATATGACTATTAATTGAGTGAGTCCTTGTATGTTTTCGGTCCAATCACAAGTATATAACATCTTTTGTCGGCCAGAAAGTTAAATATGTGTTGACTCAAATATCAAGTTTTAAAACAACAAATCTCCTCACAATCGGTCCAATGATGTTAACTTGCAGCCCACTACAAGGATTTGGTCCAATAATAGCATGATAGCAATAACAAGCTTTGATAATAGTTATTAGCCTGTTGATGATTTGAATGAGACTTAACTTTGATTGGACCAAAAACTATTTGAATGTTATCAAAACTATGAGTTATCTTCAATTACATGCAGCAATAATAACTTCACATGCAAGTTTAGCAATGGCCGACAATATTTGATTCTCAATGTAATCCTATCGAACCGTTTATTTAGTAGACTGACACTATGTTCACATGATGTGGTTAATAATGAAATCGATGATATGAATGAACTGTTTTTGTGGCATTAATTAATCGGCTGAATTGTTTCTTGGTTTAGGGTGTTCCGTACTTGTTGATAATCTTGTCATGATGTTATGATTTAATTGTTCATTAGATTGCATGATCTGTTTGATTATTGATCACTGTTATGTACATGGAACTAATGATTGGACTCAAGGGTTGCATGATTGATATATTTACTTATTCTGATTTGTTAATGGGCCGGTCACAAGGGTTGGGTAAGGGGCCCAAGACTTCGATATTATATAATTGGACTCAAACATCATAGGGACATGCATAGTGGCTAGTGAAATCGGAATAGGTGATTATGTGAACAACAATTTGTGGCAAACTGAATTTAAGTGGAACGAGCATTTAGGGAGTTACCTTGCAATGTGTATATGTGTGATGCGGATGCTCGTTGTGACTTGTATGATAATATTTGCCATATGTGCTTATCACTTGCGGATGTTTATGAAAAGAATGTGTATTCTGTGTAAACAAAACTGACTGTTAATGGTAACCCTTTTAGGGCGTGTTTGTTCAACTGATAGACGAGATATTTAATCTTGCCGAGCAAACCAAGGTGAGTTCACACTAGCCAAGGCATGGGATTCCCAGGGGTTGGGAATGGGATTGAATAATTACTCGTACAACCATTACTATTAAACTAATTATTACTGTCCTCGGATTGAAGGGCACGTACGTAAAACCTACGTACAGTTATACTTATTAATGTCCTCGGATTGAAGGGCACGCACGTAAAGCCTACGTACACGATCATAAGACCATCAACTCTATCAAAGGAAGTCCCTCATTTATCGACTTAATCGCCGAGTGTCACACCCCGATTTCCACGTGTCACCGGTGGGCCCGGTGGGGGAGTATCGTGACGTGGTTGGCAACATAATAGTCAAACAACACAATAATCAATATGCACAGTGGAAGCAAATTTAAAAATATGATACGACTGAATTTAATGTTGTAATATCAAATGTCACAATATTCGGAAGTTTATCCACAGATGGATCGAAATGAAAATAGAATTAATGGTTCAACAGACTTCAGGCATCTTAAGCTTGCGAGACTTCTAGTGATGCTAAGGAGAAATCCCAGCCAATTACGCTTAGTACCTGCATTTAATCTTTTTGGGAAAATACGTCAGTTTACACTGGTAAATACATTCAACTGACTCATTTTGGAAAATGATTGAAAATTGGTTTGGATGCACATGGCATAAACATTTTATTTAACTTGGGAGAATTATTTAATATTATAATCTTGTGAACGAATTACATGTTCCTTGTGCGTTCAGTAGCCCGGATCTTGTCCGGGTTAAAGATCAATAGACACACCACAATGTTCTTTTGTGCACTGACGGGTGTACGCCTACACCCCGCGCTTAAGTCGTGGCCATTTCGTAAAATGATGCCATGGATATCCGGGACATGGTCATTAACCCCCCAAAGGCTTTAAGTAACAAGACTGTTTAAACGAGCCGATCAAATTTAGTCAATTACCCACTCAACGGTGGAGGATTTGATGCTCGATCAAGCGGTATGCTATATACCGTAACCCAAGCCCGTATAGGGAAAATAAGTTAAAAGTATTTACCTGAGCAAAGTATAATTCACAATTAGCAAAATGCACGTAGCTTTTACTGGTCCTCCTAATCTGGAACAAAGGTTTTATAATAACCTATTAGAATCCTAACGGGTCTTTAATTAAGCTTAAGCTTAGACCGGCTAGTTTCAAAGATACGGTTCGTACGCACGATTAAGTGAAGACCGGATAGAATGTGATTTAGACCCGAAAAGTTTGAAGACTTGTTTAATATGGGTTTATTATTCACATTCTGGATTTTGAGATAAAACCGTTAAGGTTTGACCCGTTTCGGCTAATTTATGTAAACTTGTTACATAAACCGAACCGTACGCGTAATAAGCGTGACGGGTATTCATGAGAGCTTTATACAGGTTTCCTAAGTTAATTATGTCTCAAATATGTTGTGACATCAGTAAGATGTCTTTCATTATGCCCGAAACGTGTTTAAACACAAACTAGGCCCCATAGGGGTAGTTTGGTCATTTAAAAGTTTATAAAAGAGTTTAAGTAACAACCTGAGTTACAGGTCTGATGGAATCAGCAAGTATACTCAATTTTCTAAGTTATATCAGTAGGTTAAAGCATATATGTGGAATTTATCATTTTTAACCAAACTATGCCCCGTAGGGGTATTTTGGTAATTTCATATAAGCCAAAAAGCTCAAAACTGAAGTCTGAGTTTATCAACCTTTGCTTACTGTTAAAATATTATAATTTTCCTCATATATCAGTAGGTATCAACCCGGGTATGTCCAATATAATTTTAAATACATACTTTGCGTTAAAAACGCTTAATAAGGCGATTAGGGGCCATTTCCGGGTTCGATACTTAAATCTGATAATTTTATATTTCCAGAAGGTTTAAAATAATTTATTTATCATATGTGATCATTAGGAAAAGGTTTGGAGTCGTTTAGATATGTAAAACTCATTTTATGGCCCCTAAGGGCAAAACCGACAATTACCGGATTAAGCCTACGACTACTAGTTATGCTCAGCCTAAAATTAATTAAAAAATCTTTAAAAATCCCAAAATAATATATTACATCAGTGGGTATTAAGTTTGATACCAAAAAGTAGGCTTAACTAGGCTATACACTAATTACGCCGTTTTATTAACATAAAGCTTTAATTTTGCGATATTGAGCATAACTCTAAATCTACAATTCAAACTGATGTCAAACTTTGCATACAAGTTTATATATCAGTAATTAAAGTTTCTACTCTTTTACATTTCAAAAAATCACGTTTTAAGGTAATAAGGGCATAACGGTCAACATATGAGCAATTAACGGAAACATGCATATTAATTGGATAACTAATGAACCAAGGTGTATAATCACAGAGGGTTATTCTAACATGTAACCTAGTGCAATTAAAGCTCTGAGGCATTTCTGAAACATGCCTAAACGGGTCAGAACTGAAAGTCAAAGTGAAAGTCAAACTATGTGACTTTCGGTTCCGAACCGGGTCTAAACAGGAAATTGTCGGGTTGAACATGTTTAGACATGTTCTTACACTTATTACCAAGTTATAACAATGATCCAACAGGTTGTACATGATCTATAATGTTAATTATGCATAAATGGCATTTTAATTATCCTGTTGACTTTTTATAAACTAGTTTGACCCGACTTTTGAATTAGTTAGAGTGGTAATCAGGGGGAACCCTTTTGAGGGTTTATTACCCACATAATTACCAACTTATAACTACTTTTAATTCGAGATATGACTGAGCCATTGTTGACTAATCTTGAAGTCAAACCGTAATTACGACGGTTTGACTTTTAGCTAAATAACTAAGCTAAACTCAATTAAAGAAGGATTAGAGCACTTACTGAAGTCCTAAGCTTGATTAGAGAACACTTGAGAGGAAGTTTGAGCTCCAGAAGTGATCCACAAATGCAGATGAAGGTGTGTTTGCAAGGTTGCAATACATGGCCCTTATATAGTGGATTTAAGCACCACAATTGGTTGACAACAAAGTCTAGTACACACCACAACTGATCAACACTTGTTTCTAGTGTTTAGGGGGTGCCTAGGGGTCGTCCAAGATGAGGCAAATCGGTTAAAGGTCGAGCATGAAGGCTATGGCAGACAAAGAAGCAAAAAAATCGCATTAGGTAGGCCCTGGCGTGACGTGACGGACCCCCCCCCCCCTCCCGTGGGCCTCGCGTCGCGCGACCCCCTTCTGCACAAAATCAAAGTTTTAGATTTTTGCGATTTGATCCTTGGCTCTTCAAAATTCGATTAGGCACTTGTTTATTGTATTATGAACCCTCAAAATTGATCTATAAGGGCTTTAAAACATATACCCACTTTGTTAGGTCCCCGGTTAACTTTGTTGTCACCCGAAAAGTCCTAACTTTCAACGTTTACGCTTTAACCCTTCGCACACGAATTTGATCATAACTTTCTCATACGATAACGAAACTTTATGAAATTTTAATCGTGCATTCTCGTGAGCATAATTTACCATTACAAAGCTTCGGGTTTGTCAAAAGGTCACTCAGAGGTATAACGTAAACATGTTGACACATGTCAAAAGGTCACCCTGTAGTTTGAAATCTCTCACTTTTAGCTTCGTATGATCCATGATTTATTCGTTTGAAGGTATGAGCACCATGTAGGGTTAATGTATATTATATTTATTCACTGTTGACATTTAGAATACGTATATCCACATACTTTCCATGATTGTCAACTTTAGTCCTTCTTTAATATTTTTTTCACACGTTTAAACATTTGACACGTGTCTACACATTATAGGACGTGAATTTTCGAGGTGTTACATCCTCACCCCCTTAAAATAAATCTCGACCTGAGATTTACTAAAATAAATAAGGGTACTTTTCTTTCATTGTGGATTCAACTTCCCACGTGTATTCGGGACCTCTACGGGCATCCCACTTGACCTTTACAATAGGTACATGCTTCCTTCGAAGCTTCTTTACCTGTCGATCTTCAATCGACAAAGGTTTTTCCACAAACTTTAAGCTCTCATCTATATGCACATCTGTATGCGGTATAACCAGTGATTCATCAGCGAAGCACTTCTTCAGATTGCAGATGTGGAACACATTGTGAATTCCACTGAGCTCTTCCGGTAAGTTTAACTTATAGGCAACTGACCCGACACGTTCGATAACCTCGAAAGGTCCTATGTATCTTGGGCTTAGCTTGCCTTTCTTACCAAACCGCATCACTCCCTTCCAGGGTGACACTTTAAGTAGGACTTTGTCACCTACTTCGAAGTGAAAATCCTTACGCTTTGGATCAGCGTAACTTTTCTGCCTATCCCGGGCAGCTTTGAGACGGTCACGAATCTGGACAATCTTGTCCGTCGTTTCAAACACGATCTCTGGTCCTGATAATTGGACATCTCCAACTTCCGCCCAACAAACGGGCGATCTACACTTTCTACCGTATAATGCCTCGAAAGGCGCAGCCTTAATGCTGGTATGGTAGCTATTGTTGTAGGAGAATTCGATTAATGGTAGGTTCTTATCCCAACTACCTTCCAAATCGATCGCACACACACGTAGCATGTCTTCCAACGTTTGAATAGTACGCTCACTCTGACCGTCAATCTGAGGATGGTAAGCCGTACTAAAATTCAAACGTGTGCCCAAAGATTGTTGGAAACTCTTCCAAAAATGTGACGTGTATCTAGTATCTCGATCAGAGTTAATAGCCACAGGTATGCCATGTAGGGCTACAATCTTATCAACGTATAACTGGGCTAACATGTCGGAGCTATAAGTCTCCTTGATGGGTAGGAAATGTGCTGACTTAGTCAGTCTATCAACTATAACCCATATTGTATCATTGCCTTTCCTTGTCTTTGGCAACTTGGTGATAAAATCCATCGTCACCCTTTCCCACTTCCACGTAGGAAGTTCAGGCTGTTGTAGCAAACCTGACGGTTTTTAATGCTCGGCTTTGACTTGCGCACATGTCAAGCATTTAGCTACATGGGTGGCTACAGACTTTTTCAAGCCTATCCACCAATAATTTGCCTTTAGATCCTGGTACATCTTATCAGCTCCAGGATGAACAGAGTATTTGGAACTATGGGCTTCCTGGAGGATGACATCTCGAAGACCTCCATAAATTGGAACCCATATTCGTCCATTTAATCGTAAAATTCCGTCCTTGCTAAGAGTTAACTGCTCCTCAGTTACTCCTAGCTTTTCATTAGGATAGTTAGCTTCCAACACAGCTTCCTTCTGTGCAGCTAACAACCTTTCAATAAAATTATTCTTTATCTCCATGCGCTTGGCATTGATTCGGATGGGTTTCACCCTTTCCTTCTGACTCAAGGCATCGGCGACTACATTCGCCTTGCCGGGATGGTTTCTGATTTCACAATCATAATCATTTAAAGTTTCCACCCAACGGCGTTGCCTCATGTTTAATTCCTTCTGATTAAACAGATGCTGAAGGCTCTTGTGATCAGAATAGATCACACACTTGATCCCATATAGATAATGTCTCCAAAGCTTCAGTGCGAATACAACGGCACCCAGCTCCAAGTCATGGGTGGTGTATTTCTTTTCATGCACTTTCAATTGTCGTGAAGCGTAGGCAATAACTTTGCCTTTCTGCATAAGCACACACCCCATGCCAGTGTGCGAAGCATCACAATAAACTACAAACTCTTCTATTCCATCTGGCAATGTTAGTACTGGGGCGTTGCTCAGCTTTTGCTTCAGAATATCAAAGGATTCTTGCTGCTTAGGGCCCCAAACAAACTTAACCTTCTTCTTAGTTAAGGAGGTTAGGGGTGCAGCAATCCTTGAAAAATTTTCAATGAAACGCCTGTAATATCCTGCCAATCCCAGGAAGCTACGAATCTCTGTAGGCGTTTTTGGTTCTTGCCAGTTCATAACTGCTTCAACCTTAGCGGGATCCACTTGGATACCACGCTCACTAACCATGTGTCCAAGGAATTGGACTTCTCGAAGCCAAAATTCACACTTGGAGAATTTGGCATAGAGCTTCTCCTGATGCAGGAGCTTGAGAATACAGCGAAGGTGTTTCTCATGGTCAGCTTGATTCTTCGAATAGATAAGAATGTCGTCGATGAAAACGATGACGAATTTATCTAAATACGGCTTGCAAACGCGATTCATGAGATCCATGAACGCGGCCGGTGCATTAGTGAGCCCAAAAGGCATCACTAGGAACTCGTAGTGACCGTAACGAGTCCTAAATGTTGTTTTATGCACGTCTTCATCTCTAACCTTCAGTTGATGGTAGCCTGACCTCAAGTCAATCTTTGAGAAATAACTTGCTCCTTGTAGTTGATCGAACAAATCGTCGATCCTGGGTAAAGGATACCTATTCTTTATCGTAACCTTATTAAGTTCACGATAGTCGATGCACAGACACATCGATCCATCCTTCTTCTTCACAAATAGGACTGGCGCTCCCCAAGGAGACGAACTAGGTTTAATGAAACCCTTAGCTAGCAGTTCATCTAGTTGTGTCCTCAATTCTTTCATCTCCGTTGGAGCCAACCTATAGGGTGCTCTGGCAACTGGTGCTGCTCCGGGGATGATATCAATCCTGAATTCCACTTGCCTATCTGGTGGCAAACCCGGTAGTTCTTCTAGAAAAACTTCTGGGAATTCAGAGATGACAGGGATGTCTTCTATCTTTGGTTTGGACTCATCAATAATCACTTGTGCCATGTAGATGACACAACCCTTCTTTAAACATTTGGAAGCCTTGAGCATAGTTACTTGCTCAGGCAATCCATACTGGGTATCTCCCCGAATGGTAAGTGATTCACCAGACGGAGTCTTTATCACTACTTGCTTTCTGTTGCAGACAATTTGGGCCTGGTTATGAGATAACCAGTCCATACCCAGAACTATGTCAAATCCGGCCAACTTAAAGGGGAGTAGAGACAGAGGAAAAGAATGGTTCTTAATGGATATAACACACCCATCTAACACAGTTGAGACGGTTTCTAGTGTACCATCTGCTAACTCCACCTCATAATTTACGTTTAAGGTTTTGACAGGTAATTTCAGCAATTTGCAAAATTTATGATCTACAAACGACTTATCAGCGCCTGAATCGAAAAGTACTCTAGCAAAGACGTCATTTACAAGGAAAGTACCTGTAATAACGTTGTCGTCTAGAATCGCTTCCTTTGCGTCCATTCTGAAGACTCTAGCATTAGTCTTCTTGGCCTCTTCAGGCTTCTTGGCGTACTTAGGGCAGTTGGTTTTAATGTGGCCCTTTTCATTGCAACGGTAGCACGTTGCGTCTTTCATCTTCTTGCAATCCAAGGTTTTATGATCCGTGGACTTGCATATACCACAAGCATAGGTTTTTGATTGAGTCTGTGAGTTCGACTCAAGTCTGCACTTTCCAAAGTGCTGCTTCTTGCAAATTTTGCATTTGGGCTTCTCACCAGAATTATGCCCATCTTTCCTTGACTCCGATCCCTTCTTATGGTCACCGTTCCCACGGTGCTTCTTGTTCGATCTACGTGAACCATCATCTTCACGTTTTCTCTTCTCAGCCTCTTTGTTTCTGAGCGACCTTTGCCGGACCGCATCCAAGGTGAGTGACAAAGATATGTCAGCTACTGATCTAAAAGTAGCTGGCCGAGAAGCTTTCACTCTTGCCTTGATCTCGGGGGCTAAACCACCGATAAAACGAGCTATTCGCTTTGGTTCCGGGGTTACTAAATATGGAACCAACCGAGACATAGTGTTGAAGCTCGTTAGGTAAGCTTGACAGTCGAGGTTTGTCATCACCAATGATAGAAAATCAGATTCTATCTTCTCCACCTCATGCTGAGGGCAGTAATTTTCCCTGATAAGGGCAACAAATTGATCCCACGACATGTTGTACAATGGGATTTTTCCGGTGGCTTGAATCAGAGATCTCCACCATGCTAAAGCTTCACCCTTAAAAGACTGCGACACAAACTTGACCACGTCTCTCTCAGCGCATCCGCTGATGTCTACAACTGTATCCATCTCATCCAGCCACGTCATACAGTCAATGGCTCCTTTCTCCCCATAAAAATCCCGGGGTTTGCACGAAACAAAGTATTTATAAGAGCAACCCTTCTCACGGGGTCCCTGATTTAGTATAACCTGCTGAGATGGAGCACTGTGGTTCGAGGAGCGTCGATCATCATCTTTCTTCGGGTCGTCCTTCTTGGACGGTGGCTTTGAAGGCTGTGTAGACAGGGTCCTACTACGAGTCCCACTATACTCTTCGTACTGCCTTTCCAAAGCCTGTGTAACAACGCCGTCTATGATCGCTTTCAATTCAGCACCCGTTAGATTAATTCGGGCGTTTTGGTTATTCTCCACTGGATGACTATTACCTTCGTCCGAGTTAGCCATTTTAATTGAACTGTTGCAGAAAACAAGGACAATAGTTTATTTGGGAGTTTATTAAGGAATTGTCTTTTATGGCAATTCATTAACCATGGTAACAGAGACCATATTTGGTTAATTTATAAATCATATTTATTTAGGATTTCTATTATAATTTATCCTAATTATAAAACATTAGCAGTTTTATTTGTGGCACAAAAGGCCTAGTCACATGGACACTTTTAATTTAATCTATGATTTCAGAGAATCAAAACATTAAGGTATACTGGCACAATAGGCCTAGTCACAAGGACAATTATCAATTATATGCTAGGATTTCAGAGAATCAAAGCATTTGAGGTTTGAACCTAGTTCATTACCTTTATTTGACAGGGATTCATAGCTACCACTGTCTTTTGGCTCATATGGAAATGAGCAGGGCCCGTAGGCATCGTATTACCAACGTATGGTAAAAATATGATCACCTTAATTGATGATCTTAACCCTTGATTCAGAGATCATTAAGTTGGGTTAGGAATCTTCTAAAGAATCCTTATACATATAAAATGACGTGTGATTTTTAACGAATCACTTCTGCCAGGAGTGTTAACATGTTTTCAGATGTTAACTTGGATTTGAATCTTTTGAACAGGTCTTACCATCTTGGCCCGGTCTTATAATGACCAAAAGGCTAGGTTTCACACTTTAAGATTCTTAATTAATAATTGCATAGGCAAATTATTTCAAAAGGAATGATTTTAATTTATTTATTTCATTTATAATTTGTATATGCACATAATGGCAAACATGAAATTTATAAAACAAGCATTCCATTAATTTATTAAAATATTACACGCTGCCCTAAACGGGTCTTTTCAACAAACAATTACCCACGCAGGGGTCAAACAAGTACTTACCCACGCAGGGGCTTAATAATATAATAGTCCACGCAGGGACCTTGAACAAGCAAACTAGTCCACGCAGGGACTTTAAGCAAACATCATACCCTCGCAGGGGTCAAAACAAACACACATACATACCCACGCAGGGGCTTAAACAATACAGCAAATACAGGCCCACGCAGGGGCTCAACAACACTTGGAAGGATTCAATGATCCTTCTTGTTCTTCCCTTTGATCAAGCTTGCCAATCCTTGGAAGAAGCTCTGTCTCTCCCTACGGTCACGGTGGAAGCCTCGCTCCACTTCATCCAATCTTTGTAGGATTTCCTCCCTTTCTGGGGGAGAAAACCGTGGTGGCTGCGATTGTGTCCGAATAATAGGCCTAGGAGGTATCTGGTATCCCTGTGTTGGGTACCCTACTCCCCATGGGTCTCCATAGGGTCCTTGGGTGTTGTAGTTCGCCGCTACCATGTACGGGTCTGCCTCCGCGTAACCATAGTTGTGGTGAGTCGGCGGTTCAAACGGGTTATATGCCATGGAACCCGTATATGCCGGAATAACCCGTATATGCCGGAATTGGGTTGTCAAAACCCATTGGCGGTGGCTGTGGTACAGCTGGGTTGGAGGGTCCACCCATTTGGGGGTCCTCCAGATGTGGCGGATAATGGCTGCCACTAGACTGACGTGGGGAACTAAAATGGAAGTCCCCTGCTCGTGACGACATGCGCGCACCGGTTCTCCTTCGCCTCGGCGGTGCCGGCTGCACTGGCGGCGGTGGAGGCGGTGGCGTGACTGCCACGAATCTGAAATCTACAGAGGGATCCTGTTGCTGCTGCGGCTGCTGCTGCTGCTGAGGAGGCGACGAATGGTGAGGAGGTGTATAGTACCATTCGTGTTGGGTGAACATAGCTTGGAAGCTATCTGGACCAACATAGGGTGATCCGTGGAACGAAGATCCATCGGAGATCTCGATCGGGTGGTTTGGAGTACCAATGGCTGGCTCGACGGGGTCCGTATCCTCGTCCATGTCGTCCGCATTATCTCCAGAGAAGTGATCATCTGGCCCAGTGGGTTAAAACCCACGGGTTCTTGTATGTAGCCTACCGGATTAAACTGGCCCCGAAAAATAGGTGTGGGGTCCCCGTAAGAATGATGCGATAAAGATCGCTGTAATGGTATGTATGACGGTTGAGGGTTGTTGGGCTCATATTCCGGCTGAGGTCCAAAAGGGTTAGGAGGTGTTGAACTATGTGAGACCGACCGTCTAGCCGGCTCAAAAAGGTTTCTCCGGTTCTGCCGGGGATCGTCACTTTCTGTCGTAGATGGAGCTCGAGCATTCGAAGGTCCAGCTTCATTATCGTTGGGGGCGGTGATTGGCCCCTTGCCTCGTCCTCTCCTTCGGAAGAATCTTGGCGGCATTTTCAAATCCTGTCATTATAATATGAGATAACAAACAAAATATATGCAAAATAAAGGACCACACAAACAAAGTGGAATTTGTCCTATGTTATATGTCTAGACTCGAAAGTTTAGAATTGTGCAATTGTGTAGCTGAGATTAAACACAAAAGGCTAGTGTTTAATTCACTCAGTGTTGGCTCTGATACCAACCTGTCACACCCCGATTTCCACGTGTCACCGGTGGGCCCGGTGGGGGAGATCGTGACGTGGTTGGCAACATAATAGTCAAACAACACAATAATCAATATGCACAGCGGAAGCAAATTTAAAAATATGATACGACCGAATTTAATGTTGTAATATCAAATGTCACAATATTCGGAAGTTTATCCACAGATGGATCGAAATGAAAATAGAATTAATGGTTCAACAGACTTCAGGCATCTTAAGCTTGCGAGACTTCTAGTGATGCTAAGGAGAAATCCCAGCCAATTACGCTTAGTACCTGCATTTAATCTTTTTGGGAAAATACGTCAGTTTACACTGGTAAATACATTCAACTGACTCATTTTGGAAAATGATTGAAAATTGGTTTGGATGCACATGGCATAAACATTTTATTTAACTTGGGAGAATTATTTAATATTATAATCTTGTGAACGAATTACATGTTCCTTGTGCGTTCAGTAGCCCGGATCTTGTCCGGGTTAAAGATCAATAGACACACCACAATGTTCTTTTGTGCACTGACGGGTGTACGCCTACACCCCGCGCTTAAGTCGTGGCCATTTCGTAAAATGATGCCAAGGATATCCGGGACATGGTCATTAACCCCCCAAAGGCTTTAAGTAACAAGACTGTTTAAACGAGCCAATCAAATTTAGTCAATTACCCACTCAACGGTGGAGGATTTGATGCTCGATCAAGCGGTATGCTATATACCGTAACCCAAGCCCGTATAGGGAGAATAAGTTAAAAGTATTTACCTGAGCAAAGTATAATTCACAATTATAAAAATGCACGTAGCTTTTACTGGTCCTCCTAATCTGGAACGAAGGTTTTATAATAACCAATTAGAATCCTAACGGGTCTTTAATTAAGCTTAAGCTTAGACCGGCTAGTTTCAAAGATACGGTTCGTACGCACGATTAAGCGAAGACCGGATAGAATGTGATTTAGACCCGACAAGTTTGAAGACTTGTTTAATATGGGTTTATTATTCACATTCTGGATTTTGAGATAAAACCGTTAAGGTTTGACCCGTTTCGGCTAATTTATGTAAACTTGTTACATAAACCGAACCGTACGCGTAATAAGCGTGACGGGTATTCATGAGAGCTTTATACAGGTTTCCTAAGTTAATTATGTCTCAAATATGTTGTGACATCAGTAAGATGTCTTTCATTATGCCCGAAACGTGTTTAAACACAAACTAGGCCCCGTAGGGGTAGTTTGGTCATTTAAAAGTTTATAAAAGAGTTTAAGTAACAACCTGAGTTACGGGTCTGATGGAATCAGCAAGTATACTCAATTTGCTAAGTTATATCAGTAGGTTAAAGCATATATGTGGAATTTATCATTTTTAACCAAACTATGCCCCGTAGGGGTATTTTGGTAATTTCACATAAGCCGAAAAGCTCAAAACTGAAGTCTGAGTTTATCAACCTTTACTTACTGTTAAAATATTATAATTTTCCTCATATATCAGTAGGTATCAACCCGGGTATGTCCAATATAATTTTAAATACATACTTTGCGTTAAAAACGCTTAATAAGGCGATTAGGGGCCATTTCCGGGTTCGATACTTAAACCTGATATTTTTATATTTCCAGAAGGCTTAAAATAATTTATTTATCATATGTGATCAGTAGCAAAAGGTTTGGAGTCGTTTAGATATGTAAAACTCATTTTATGGCCCGTAAGGGCAAAACCGACAATTGCCGGATTAAGCCTACGACTACTAGTTATGCTCAGCCTAAAATTAATTAAAAAATCTTTAAAAATCCCAAAATAATATATTATATCAGTGGGTATTAAGTTTGATACCAAAAAGTAGGCTTAACTAGGCTATACGCTAATTACGCCGTTTTATTAACATAAAGCTTTAATTTTGCGATATTGAGCATAACTCTAAATCTACAATTCAAAATGATGTCAAACTTTGCATACAAGTTTATATGTTAGTAATTAAAGTTTCTACTCTTTTACATTTCCAAAAATCACGTTTTAAGGTAATAAGGGCATAACGGTCAACATATGAGCAATTAACGGAAACATGCATATTAATTGGATAACTAATGAACCAAGGTGTATAATCACAGAGGGTTATTCTAACATGTAACCTAGTCCAATTAAAGCTCTGAGGCATTTCTAAAACATGCCTAAACGGGCCAGAACTGAAAGTCAAAGTGAAAGTCAAACTATGTGACTTTCGGTTCCGAACCGGGTCTAAACAGGAAATTGTCGGGTTCAACATGTTTAGACATGTTCTTACACTTATTACCAAGTTATAACAATGATCCAACAGGTTGTATATGATCTATAATGTTAATTATGCATAAATGGCATTTTAAGTATCCTGTTGACTTTTTATAAACTAGTTTGACCCGACTTTTGACCTAGTTAGAGTGGTAATCAGGGGGAACCCTTTTGAGGGTTTATTACCCACATAATTACCAACTTATAACTACTTTTAATTCGAGATATGACTGAGCCATTGTTGACTAATCTCGAAGTCAAACCGTAATTACGACGGTTTGACTTTTAGCTAAATAACTAAGCTAAACTCAATTAAAGAAGGATTAGAACACTTACTGAAGTCCTAAGCTTGATTAGAGAACACTTGAGAGGAAGTTTGAGCTCCAGAAGTGATCCACAAATGCAGATGAAGGTGTGTTTGCAAGGTTGCAATACATGGCCCTTATATAGTGGATTTAAGCACCACAATTGGTTGACAACAAAGTCTAGTACACACCACAACTGATCAACACTTGTTTCTAGTGTTTAGGGGGTGCCTAGGGGTCGTCCAAGATGAGGCAAATCGGTTAAAGGTCGAGCATGAAGGCTATGGCAGACAAAGAAGCAAAAAAATCGCATCAGGTAGGCCCTGGCGTGACGCGACGGACCCGTCCCTGGGCCTCGCGTCGCGCGACCCCCTTCTGCACAAAATCAAAGTTTTAGATTTTTGCGATTTGATCCTTGGCTCTTCAAAATTCGATTAGGCACTTGTTTATTGTATTATGAACCCTCACAATTGATCTATAAGGGCTTTAAAACATATACCCACTTTGTTAGGTCCCCGGTTAACTTTGTTGTCACCCGAAAAGTCCTAACTTTCAACGTTTACGCTTTAACCCTTCGCACACGAATTTGATCATAACTTTCTCATACGATAACGAAACTTTATGAAATTTTAATCGTGCATTCTAGTGAGCATAATTTACCGTTACAAAGCTTCGGGTTTGTCAAAAGGTCACTCAGAGGTATAACTTAAACATGTTGACACATTTAGCCCCTGTAGTTTGAAATCTCTTACTTTTAGCTTCGTATGATCCATGATTTATTCGTTTGAAGGTATGAGCACCATGTAGGGTAAATGTATATTATATTTATTCACTGTTGACATTTAGAATACGTATATCCACATACTTTCCATGATTGTCAACTTTAGTCCTTCTTTAATATTTCTTTCATACGTTTAAACATTTGACACGTGTCTACACATTATAGGACGTGAATTTTCGAGGTGTTACACCGAGGCCTATGGTGAGCGGGTCATTAGTTAATAGCGCTATTAGGTTTAACAAACCTCACACCGTGCCAGTCGGACGAGCGTGTACTAATGGACTATGGGCAAAGGGTCAATGATGATAGACATTGACTTAGGGCACCTCTTACATTTTCATAACAATCGATACGCGTGGTCTAGTAACACATGGGAAGCCCCCACTAATCATCGCACACATGCCTGGATTGGCCGCGATACGGATTAATACGATACATACAAAACGAACATACGATTTATGAAATGAATACTATAACCAAACAACCAATTGTGAACTCGCTCAACTTTGTTGTTGATTCGTTGCTACATGCCTTGCAGGTCATTAGGTACTCATGGAGCTTGCACAGGGAGGAACAGTCGTTGTGGGACATGGCGGTGTGTGCCATGCTTTAAACATTACATTATTTCATACTTAATACTTGCTATGGGTTTTACAATTATGCTTCCGCTAAACACTTAACTATGCTTTGGTTTTGAACACCTTTCATATTGTTTGGTTGAATTATGTTTACTTACATGCTTGTTCAATATGATTGGTGGCTTGATCCTGGTCAGTCACGCCTCCAAGCGGTGATACTCCGCGTGTGGATTTTGGGGGTGTGACAGATTGGTATCAGAGCCATTGGTTATAGAGAACTTGGTTTTAATAAGGGAAAACGTTTTTGTTAAAACCAGACTATAACCTGTACAGTGCTCTACGATCCACAATGACGCTTCACTCCACGTGCAAGGATCGACATTCTAGGTGATATGGTTTATGTTATATTGCATACTTGCTAGTTACATAGAACATTGCTCATATATGGTTAGATAACATAGTAGCCAATGTTTGCAACAACGCGTGCTTGCTTCCTACTGTCACTACACACTTACGCACATTCGCGACACTTTTCCTACTTGTGTTTCCTTCGATGTGAAGATCATGAATGGACGTGTGAACTAACTCAAGCCCAGCTGACGGCTCTTATCAATAAACAAGCTACGGCAGCACTCGCAGCCGCTCAGGCAGGAGGTATAACCTGCTATTACGAACCTACCCTAGGATGTTAGATCCTACTCTCATGACCCAACTCTCGCGCTTAACCCTGTCTTTTCTTACTCGCGCAACATGGTCAGAACGCTCAGCCGCCTGTATGCACATTCAAGACGTCCATGGACTGTCGTCCTAATACTTTCAGTGGCACTGAAGGAGCTGTTGGACTCCTCCATTGGTTTGAAAAGCTCGATTCTATCTTAGAGATGTGTGAATGCCCTGAAGCTCGCAGGGTGAATTACGCCACTGGTACTCTCGAAGGCACTGCGCTAACATGGTGGAACGCGCAAGTTCAGATGCTGGGGCTAGCGGCTGCTAATGCCACCCCATGGAATGATTTTAAGGAACTGATCAAACGTGAATACTAGTCGTGATGACATCCACAAGTTGGAAGTGGAGTTCTTTAACCTGAAGATGGCAGGGTTGGAGATAGAAGCGTACACGAAACGATCCAACGAACTGGCAGTGTTGTGTCCAACTATGGTGGATCCTCCCATCAAGCGTATTGAGCTGCACCTCAGGGGCTTAGTACAAGAAAATCAAAGTCATGTGACATCGGCCAACCTTGCAACCATCCAGGATATTACTCGTCTTGCTCAACGTCTCTCAGATCAGGCGGTAGAACAGAATAAACTGCCGAAACATATTAATGCTGCTACAACTACTTCGGATGCTCCCAGTGACAACAAACGCAAGTGGGATGGAAATTCGAGCAAGGGTTCCACTTCGGTTCAGTCTCAGTCGCAGCAGCGAAAAACGGATGAGTACAGGAGCCCCAGGCAGCAGTCTTTTGGTAATCAAAGTCAGGGTGGATACAGGGGAAACCACCCTAAGTGCAATCGATGTAAATTGCACCACAGCGGATCGTGCAACAAAGATCATTGTCAGAGATGCAACAAGCTTGGTCATGGAGCCAAAGATTATAGAAGCTCACGTCCTGCAAACCAGAACCGACAACAGTAGCCACAAGCTCCACAGAATTAGCAGCAACAGCAGGGTAACAAGGGATGTTATCAGTGTGGTGCTGAAGGTCACTTCATGAGACACCGCCCACAGTTAAACCAGAATCAGAACTACAACCAAGGAAACGGGAACAACAATGGAGGCAACAACGGGGGTAATAACGACGACAATGGTGCCAGGGGTCGAGTGTTCGTGATTGGTCAGGATGATGCTAGGAATGACCCCAACGTTCTAATGGTTTCGACATCGTTATTGGTATGGATTGGCTACCTCAACATCGAGCAGGGATTCTTTGCAAAGAAAAGATCGTCTGCATTCCTCGTGCTGGTTAAGAACCTTTGGTAATTCATGGTGACAAGCTCCTGGAGCGGCACCTATAGCTCGTGCACCTTATTGCTTATCCCCATCAGAGTTGGAAGAACTCTCTACGCAACTACAAGAACTCTTGGATAAGGGTTTTATTCATCCTAGCTCTTCGCCTTGGGGAGCTCCTACCGTGAACTCAACAAGGTGACTGTGAAGAATCGCTATCCTCTTCCACGCATCGACGACCTATTCGACCAGCTGCAAGGGTCGAGCTACTATTCAAAGATTGATTTGAGATCAGGATATCACCAGCTGAGAGTTCGAGAAGAGGACGTCTCCAAAACAGCCTTTAGAACTCGATATGGACACTATGAGTTTTTGGTCATGCCTTTTGGGTTAACAAACGCGCCTGCAGTCTTCATGGATCTTATGAACAGAGTGTGCAAGCCTTACTTGGATAAGTTAGTGATTGTATTCATTGACGACATTCTGATCTACTCTAAGAGTCAGAAGGAACACGAGCAGCATTTACGACTCATTTTGGAACTCCTTCGAGCAGAACAGCTGTACGCCAAGTTTTCAAAATGCGACTTCTGGCTTCGTGAAGTCCACTCTCTAGGCCACGTGGTAAACAAGGATGGGATACACGTTGATCCATCCAAGGTAGACTCGATCAATAACTGGCCTGCACCCCGTACACCAACAGAAATCCGTCAATTCTTGGGTTTGGCGGGATACTACAGAAGGTTTATCAAAGACTTCTCCAAGATTGCACAACCCCTCACCTTGCTAACTCAGAAAGGCGTTATCTATTTTTGGGGTAATACACAGGAATCTGCATTTCAGCACCTAAAGGATAGGCTCTGTAGCGCACCTATTCACTCATTGCCAGAGGGCACAGACGATTTTGTGGTCTATTGCGACGCATCCATTCAGGGTCTTGGATGTGTGTTGATGCAACGTGACAAGGTCATAGCCTATGCCTCACGCCAGCTTAAAGTTCACGAAAGGAACTACACTACACACAATTTGGAGCTGGGAGCTGTTGTCTTCGCGCTCAAGATGTGGAGACATTACCTGTACGGTACCAAGTGCACCATCTACACCGATCACAGGAGTCTCGAGCATATCTTCAAACAGAAGGAGTTGAACATGCGACAACGTCGTTGGGTCGAGCTACTGAATGATTACGAATGTGCCATCAAGTACCATCCGGGCAAAGCCATTGTTATGGCAGACGCCCTCAGTCGAAAGGATACAACACCTAGGCGTGTGCGAGCATTACAGCTTATCATCTAGTCTAGTCTTCCTTCACAGATACGAGATGCTCAGGTAGAAGCATTGAAACCAGAAAACGTCAGGGCTGAAGCCCTACGCGGCTCTAGGCAACGGTTAGAACAAAAGGCAGACGGCGCCTACTATGTAACAGGACGCATATGGGCCCCACTCTATGGCAACCTACGAGAGCTTGTGATGGATGAGGCACACAAGTCTCGTTACTCAGTACATCTTGGTTCGGATAAGATGTACCACGATCTCAAAACTACATATTGGTGGCCTAGCATGAAAGCTCACATAGCAACTTATGTTAGCAAGTGTTTGACTTATGCGAGAGTCAAGACTGAATATCAGAAACCATCGGGCCTACTCCAACAACCAGAGATACCACAATGGGAATGGGAGCAAATTTCCATGGATTTTGTTACTGGCCTACCAAGATCTCAACGTGGGAATGATACTATTTGGGTGATCGTGGATCGACTCACTAAGTCTGCACACTTCTTGGCTATCAAGGAAACGGACAAGTTCTCCACTCTAGCAGACGTTTATCTTAAGGAAGTTGTCTCGAGGCACGGGGTGCCAACCTCTATTATATCAGATCGTGGTGCACGTTTTACTTCAGAATTGTGGCAAGCAATGCACAAATCTTTTGGCTCTCGGTTAGACATGAGCACAGCTTACCATCCGCAAACAGATGGGCAGTCTGAACGCACCATCCAAACTCTTGAAGACATGCTTCGTGCATGTGTAATCGATTTCGGCAACGGCTGGGAAAAACATCTCCCATTAGTGGAGTTTTCGTACAACAACAGTTACCACACCAGCATTCAAGCCGCTCCATTTGAGGCATTGTACGGGCGTAAAATGCCGATCACCTCTTTGTTGGGCAGAGGTGGGTGATAGTCAGATCACAGGTCCAGAACTTGTAGTAGACGCAACAGAAAGGATTGCACAAATACGACAACGCATGGCGGCAGCTCGCGACCGTCAGAAATCCTACGCAAACAAGCGTAGGAAACCACTTGAGTTCCAGGTTGGGGATCGAGTGCTACTCAAAGTTTCACCCTGGAAGGGTGTGGTTCGTTTTGGCAAACGGGGCAAGCTCAATCCGCGATATGTCAGACCGTTTAAAATCATTGAGAAAATAGGCAGGGTGGCCTACAAACTGAACTTACCAGCAGAACTCGGTGCAGTTCACAACGTCTTTCATGTGTCGAATCTGAAGCAGTGTCTGTCAGATGAGACCCTCATAGTTCCTTTGAAGGACCTCACTATAGAAGATCAGTTGCGATTCGTCGAGGAACCAGTTGAAATCACGGACCGAGACGTTAAGGTCCTCAAACACACCAGAATACCTCTTGTTCGAGTTCGTTGGAACTCCCGTCGTGGCCCAGAGTTTACCTGGGAACGAGAAGACCAAATGAAACTCAAGTATCCCCAGTTATTCGGAAACGATGCAACCACTACTGAGGCTGAAGCTACCACAGAATTTCGGGACGAAATTCCAAATCAACGGGGGGGATGATGTGACACCCCAGGAAAACCAGGAAACAACGCAACACAACTAGCTTCCTCAGTAACCACGTGCTAAATTTCGGGACGAAATTTCTTTCAAGTTGGGGATAATGTGACAACTCGAGTTTCCAAGATTTCCATCTTCGCATTTATTGCACGTTAATTGTTTAAGTTGTCTGTTTACACGACTTGTTTGTTTCATAACTGTATACGTTTGTAATATGTTAAATCGCATTGTGGTTGATATGTTATATATGGTGTGCATCGAATGTATGTTAATAATATGTTTTAGGATAATAAGGTGTTATGTGTTAATGTTATGTTTTATATTACTAGGATGTTTTGTATAATTAAATGAAACCTTAAACCTTTGCTGTACACCCTACCCCACAAAAAACACCCACCCGAAATCACCCCTACCCTCCCCCACGAAAACCCTCTTGGATGAAAACACTTTAGTGTTTTCGTCATAAGGTGGGCTGGCGAAAACGGGAATGGGCTTCGGCCCAGTAGCGGGAAACTATAGCATTTTGTTATAACCTACGATTAGAGTTCAATCGCTAAACCCTAGACACTTTCTCCTCACAAGTGGCACGACGGCAGCAGGTCTATACCCCCTCCCCTATTCGCAATCTTTGGAGCTCATCCCTGTGTTTGATTTCAATTACTCTTTCGGTTAGTATTATTTATGTAAATATATATATAGTTGTTTGCCACTAAATCTCCTTGTGTACGTATGTATTTGTGAAGTTCAAAAGTGGTCAGCTCATCATTCTTGATTGCCGCCCACCTGTGTTGATATAATTGCATGTGAAATTTGTCAGGGAGCATATGACTATTAATTGAGTGAGTCCTTGTATGTTTTCGGTCCAATCACAAGTATATAACATCTTTTGTCGGCCAGAAAGTTAAATATGTGTTGACTCAAATATCAAGTTTTAAAACAACAAATCTCCTCACAATCGGTCCAATGATGTTAACTTGCAGCCCACTACAAGGATTTGGTCCAATAATAGCATGATAGCAATAACAAGCTTTGATAATAGTTATTAGCCTGTTGATGATTTGAATGAGACTTAACTTTGATTGGACCAAAAACTATTTGAATGTTATCAAAACTATGAGTTATCTTCAATTACATGCAGCAATAATAACTTCACATGCAAGTTTAGCAATGGCCGACAATATTTGATTCTCAATGTAATCCTATCGAACCGTTTATTTAGTAGACTGACACTATGTTCACATGATGTGGTTAATAATGAAATTGATGATATGAATGAACTGTTTTTGTGGCATTAATTAATCGGCTGAATTGTTTCTTGGTTTAGGGTGTTCCGTACTTGTTGATAATCTTGTCATGATGTTATGATTTAATTGTTCATTAGATTGCATGATCTGTTTGATTATTGATCACTGTTATGTACATGGAACTAATGATTGGACTCAAGGGTTGCATGATTGATATATTTACTTATTCTGATTTGTTAATGGGCCGGTCACAAGGGTTGGGTAAGGGGCCCAAGACTTCGATATTATATAATTGGACTCAAACATCATAGGGACATGCATAGTGGCTAGTGAAATCGGAATAGGTGATTATGTGAACAACAATTTGTGGCAAACTGAATTTAAGTGGAACGAGCATTTAGGGAGTTACCTTGCAATGTGTATATGTGTGATGCGGATGCTCGTTGTGACTTGTATGATAATATTTGCCATATGTGCTTATCACTTGCGGATGTTTATGAAAAGAATGTGTATTCTGTGTAAACAAAACTGACTGTTAATGGTAACCCTTTTAGGGCGTGTTTGTTCAACTGATAGACGAGATATTTAATCTTGCCGAGCAAACCAAGGTGAGTTCACACTAGCCAAGGCATGGGATTCCCAGGGGTTGGGAATGGGATTGAATAATTACTCGTACAACCATTACTATTAAACTAATTATTACTGTCCTCGGATTGAAGGGCACGTACATAAAACCTACGTACAGTTATACTTATTACTGTCCTCGGATTGAAGGGCACGCACGTAAAGCCTACGTACACGATCATAAGACCATCAACTCTATCAAAGGAAGTCCCTCATTTATTGACTTAATCACCGAGGCCTATGGCGAGCGGGTCATTAGTTAATAGCGCTATTAGGTTTAACAAACCTCACACCGTGCCAGTCAGACGGGCGTGTACTAATGGACTATGGGCAAAGGGTCAATGATGACAGACATTGACTTAGGGCACCTCTTACATTTTCGTAGCAGTTGATACGTGTGGTCTAGTAACACATGGGAAGCCCCCACTAATCATCGCACACATGCCTGGATTGGCCGCGATACGGATTAATACGATACATACAAAACGAACATACGATTTATGAAATGAATACTATAACCAAACAACCAATTGTGAACTCGCTCAACTTTGTTGTTGATTAGTTGCTACATGCCTTGCAGGTCATTAGGTACTCATGGAGCTTGCACAGGGAGGAACAGTCATTGTGGGACATGGCGGTGTGTGCCATGCTTTAAACATTACTTTATTTCATACTTAATACTTGCTATGGGTTTTACAATTATGCTTCCGCTAAACACTTAACTATGCTTTGGTTTTGAACACCTTTCATATTGTTTGGTTGAATTATGTTTACTTACATGCTTGTTCAATATGATTGGTGGCTTGATCCTGGTCAGACACGCCTCCAAGCGGTGATACTCCGCGTGTGGATTTTGGGGGTGTGACAGACAAGACCTAGCCACGTATTATTTTAAGACATGGCCAAGATGGTAAGACCTATTAAAGATATTCAAATCCTTGTTAACACCTAAGAACGTGTTAGCACTCTTGTCGAATGTGATTCGAGAAAATCACAACAGTCATCCTTATATTGGATTCTTCCAATTTTTTTAGCCTAGTGATTTAGAAATCATGGCTTAAATCATCTAATAAAGATGATCATATTGTTAAACACCTGAGAACGTGTTAAACACTCTTGACAAAAGTGATACGAGAAAATCACAATATTGGAAATTTTTAAATTTCCTGATTTGGCCTAATGATACAGAAATCATGGCTTATGTCATCCTATAAGATGAATATATTATAAACATCCATTAGTGATGAAGTGCCTACGGGCTAAACTTGTTGTCCGATAAGACAACGACAATGGTGGTCTTTGACCTCCTGCCTAAAAATGTTGGACCATGTCCAAGCATAATAGTCGGTATGATCCAAACGATCTTGACTAATAGCATCTGAAAAGATGATCATATCATAAACATCCCTCAGAAGGGAAATGCCCATGGGCTATATCTATTGTCCTAAAAGACAAAAGGCAGTTGTAGTCTTCGACTCTCTGTCAAGAAAAGTAACCGACTATGCTCAAACCTTAAATGCCTCGATCCCAAACGATCATGGCTTATAAATTCAAGTCTGTCCTTGTGACTAGGCCTGTTGTGCCGCTACTAAAATTGTTATTGTTTTTATAATTAGGATAAATTATAATAAAAAATCCTAAATAAATATGATTAACAAATTAACCAAATCTGGTCTCTGTTTACCATGGTTAATGAATTGCCATAAAAGACAATTCTATGATAAACTCCCAAATAAACTATTGTCATTGTCTTATGTAACAGTTAAATTAAAATGGCTGAATCGGATGAAATTAATAGTCACCCAAGGGAGAACCATGATAACGCCCGAATTAATATAACGGGTGCTGAACTAAAAGCGTTAGTAGACGACGCTGTTACAAAGGCCTTAGAGATGGACACCGCATTCAAAGCCACCTCCCAAGAAGTAGGACCCTATCTACACCGCATTCAAAGCCACCTCCCAAGAAGGATGAACCCAAGAAAGAAGATGACGATCGTCACTCTTCGAATCATCATAGTGATCCGTCTCAAAAGATAATGCTGAATCAAGGACCCCGTGATAAGGGTTGCTCCTACAAATACTTTGTTTCGTGTAAACCCAGGGATTTCACTGGGGAAAAAGGAGCCATCGACTGCATGACATGGCTCGATGAGATGGACACTGTTGTTGATATTAGTGGATGTGCAGAGCAAGACATTGTGAAGTTTGTTTCACAATCTTTTAAAGGAGAAGCTCTAGCTTGGTAGAGGTCACTAATCCAAGCTACGGGGAAGATCCCGTTATATAATCTCACATGGGATCAGTTTGCTACTCTTATCAAAGAAAATTACTGTCCTCAACATGAAGTTGAGAAAATCGAGACTGAATTCTTGACATTGGCCATGAAGAACCTAGATTGTCAGACATATCTTACAAGTTTCAATACTATGTCTCGGTTGGTTCCTTACTTGATCACACCGGAACCAAAGCGAATAGCTCGCTTTATTGGGGGTCTAGCCCCAGAAATAAAGGCAAGTGTGAAAGCATCGAGACCTACTACTTTCAGGTCAGCGGCAGATCTGTCGCTATCTCTCACACTCGATGTGGTCAGAAACAAGGCTGCCAAAGCCTCTGAAGATGGAAAGCGTGAAAGAGAGGAGGAGAACTCTCATCGATCTGACAAGAAGAAGAAGGGAAGTTCTGAGTATAAGAAAGATTCCGAGTTTAGGAAAAACTCGAGTCAGTTCAATAACAAGCCCAAATGCAGTAACTGCAGAAAACAACATTCTGGAAAATGTACGATTGACCCAAGTGCTAAATTGTGTGGAATTTGCAAGACCAAGGGTCACAAAAATTTAGATTGCAAGGAGTTGAAGAACGCGACATGTTACAATTGTAACGAGGAAGGGCACATCAAAACCAACTGCCCAAAACTTATAAGGAAGCCTGGAGGGGCCAAGGGAACAAATGCATGAGACTTCCAGAGGAATAACCAGGAGATGATGCAGAATGATGACGATATAGCAGGTACCTTCCTTTATCAAAAAGTTTATGCATAAATTTATTTGATACTGGCACATATGATTCTATAATGAATGATAAATGTTGAGAACGGTTGTCTCCGCCTGATTGGGACTCCGGTCATTTAAATGCGAGATAGAAATTGGCCGATGATACTTTAAAGAATGCTCCAACAAACCTTAGATCGACATCTTATATCTATTAGGAATCACACTTTTCTGATATCCTTATGGCAAGCTTTCAAGCTATCCAAAATCATCAATATAATAAAGACAGATGTGACATTTCGATCCCCTGTCAAAAAGATGATGGATTAGGTCCAAACCTTAACTGCCATTGATGGTCTTTTGTGACCTAGGCTAAATATAATGGATATATAAATTAAGTGACATTCATTAAGGATGTTAGCACTATATTAGCCTCTATGGTCTATTGATACCATGGTTAGTATATGTTAAGGCCATCAGGATGAAGAATAACAGTTATTGGATTGCAACTAAGAAATTGTTTTGTTGGTGTTAGGAGCCAATATCGAGTATAACAAACTCTCAAAGTCTTCCATGAGAACCCTATATATTAAGTGTAAGGTAAAACTTACAGGTAGAAAATTCACAGGAACTATTTCTTCTATTCCTGTCAGAAATCTTAAATCATAAAATTCTAATGTACTCTCTCTCCAGATAAATGCATTCAAATGAAATTGATATCTCTTTGATCTCCATCGATTACGAATACCAGATGGTATGACAAAAGCGCCATATGAGGATTGGTGTATCTTAATATGTTCCATAGATTGCTTCCATGCCTGATCAGTATGGAGGTTTAATGCATGGAACCACAAAGATATTCCAATGGTCATACGGTATTAAAGTCAACAAATGGTATTCAAAGATGATATCCAGAATGGAATTATCTCAGTAAATGTTCCCGATTAAAGAATTCGTGGACTTATAACATAATTGTGTCACTCATTTGACACAAACAATGATGGATGAACTGGAGCCTGAGATATGGAAATCTCTATAACCTCCTTGTATCTTGATTATCTTCTCCTAAGACTACCCTGTTTACCTCCCGAGAGACAAGTAGAGTTAAGATTAACATCCCGCTTAAGGTTGGAGTATTGTAAGAACTCCGTGTTGATCATAGGATAATTGAAACCCTGATTAAGTAAACATTAAGATAAGAGATTCATATAGCCTAACTCGATATTCCGAGAGTTTGATAAGAAAGACGGTTCATTTTACTTATGCATTCATTACCGCAACCCTATTTTAACAAAAATTGAGAATCACCATCAACTACCCAGGATCGTTGAGTTATTCAACTAGCTATAAGGATTAGCTACTCCTTAAGATTAGTTTTAAGCAATGGTTAGGATAACCATCCCACCTTAAGATAAGTTTTTCTATAATAATTGATATGTAAGTATTAAGGCTGCTCCTTTGGAGACCTGGTATAGAGGGAATGTTAAACATCTATTGTTAGATAGAGAATTGGTAAGTCCAATTATCAGGATCTGAAAGTTGCATAGGAAACAACAAATAAGATCATACAAATCCATAATCCATTGTAAGTTGCCAGTATACGGCAGGAAATCAAGGATTTATGAAAATAGCAACCCTCCTAAGTTCTGGTTAAAAGATAAGGTTCAACAAAAGATAACACCCTAGAAGGGTGTGCCAAGTTGTAATTTTCAGGTCAGTTAGGCTCGGAATATAAAGTCATTTGAAGGATTTGAATGTATCAAGACTAAATAGCTTACGAGCTAAGACCTAATTTAGGAGCTTGGTGGAACGCGCAATGTGACCCACACTAATGATTTAGCGTCGTGTCACCAATAAGTCGAAAAGCACTATCACATAATGATATGCAGATCTATGATAGTATGAGCAACCTATGTCGACTGAGAATCGACAGGTTAAGGAGCCCCAAAAGAAAGTATGCACCTATTGTATAGGCCAACTGGGATACCCTTGGAGGCCCAAATATACTATGGAAGTTAAATCCATGATATGACAGAAAGTACTTCCTTTACTTTAAGCAAATCTCGAGGTTGAGACTTCTTTTAAGGGGGTGAGGATGTAACACCTCGTAAAATCACGTCCAATGAAGTCTTGACACGTGTAATGATCCCTAATGAAGTCAAACATTGAAATTTAGGGACTAATTTTTCGAAAAATCGAAAACTTTGATTATGAAAGGACTGGAAGTGTTAGCATACCTAAAATAAGTTTCTAAATAACCTCTTACGATGTTTATATTCACAAATGTGCCACTTGATGGTTAAGTGTAGCCGTTTGCGTAATTAATTGAAGGTTTGCGTAATAAAGGGTTAAAAGCGTCAACATGTCAATTCTAACCTCTGAGTGACCTTTTAACAAACCGAGAGCTTTATGATATTTAATTATACTCTCGGGAATGCCAAATAATGGCCGTCTAAGGTTTTTATGCCTATAAGTAAAGTTACGCGCAACTTTGCAAGTTAGAGGGACTAAAAGTGTCAATATGTTTAATTATACCTCTGAATGACCTTTTAGCAGACCCGAAGCATCGTAATGTTTAATAATACTTTCAAGAATGCCTAATATGGATTAGATGAGGCTTCAATGCTATTAAATGATGAGATGCGCAAGTTTGCGCAATAGAGGGACCTAAAGCGTCAACTTTTGAATCTACGCCTTTCGGTGACCATCTAAGCGAACGTGAGCGTAGTAATATTTAATTATATGCTTGGGAATGATCAATATGGGCCATGGAAGGCTTGGATATCATTAAACGGCATTTCGCGCTACTTTGCGCAATTAAAGGACTATTTGCGTCAAACTGCAAAAGTATGTCGATTCGTAGGGTAACGGACCTTCCGGAAGATGAACCTAAGTTAAAAATGCCCTAAATATCCTTTGTATAGCTTAGATATAGGCTTAGAGGTGTTCGGTGCGCAAAAATAAACTTTTATGTCAAGCAGGGACTAAAAGTGTCAAAAAGTGCACAAGTTTGCATTTTCGCGCATATCTCACATTCTGAATATCTCTGGACACCCAAAAATTTATGTAAGCATTAAAATATTTTATTTTAGTGATCGCCATGATAAAATTCCATTCGTCGCGTAATTTGGATCGTTTTTAGCGTCCGTTCGTGTTTCGTCGTAACTAGTCGAACAACGTGACCGTACGACCAAACGAACCGACATCCGACATGTTCTTGAGCATGTTTCATGTCCCTCATGTTTAGGCATCATTGTAGAGGCTTAAAAATGGTTTAACGGGCCTCAAAAGCATCAGAAAGGGGCTAGAAGCATGCAGGGACCAAAACTGCCATTTCAGAAACTTGATTTCCAGCTGTTACCAGCTGTTCCAGCTGTTTCCAGGTGTTGCAAGTGGGTTTTTATCAATCTAGGGGCTGTTTAGGGGCGCCCATTGTATACCAAAACTATGGGTAAAGGTGTACGGTCCAGATTCGATCACATTTATCAAGAAACGATCCTAACGGTCCTTGTTTTCCTATATAAACCCACTTGATCTTTGGCTCTCATTTGCACCTCTCCTTCTAATCTGATCTATTCTCTGAGTTGTGAGGATCTTGAACCTTTTTGAGAACCTCCTTCGGTCCATTGGATCCTTGTAAGTTCCCTTTCGTTCTCAGTTTAATTATTTAACGGATTATAGCCGAAAAAGTCAAGTGTTTCGATAGACGCTTTGACTTTTAAATGGTTGAGCCATGGTTCGCAACGAACATGGCTACGTGACCGTAATTAGGTAGGTGATTAACCCTCAAAAGGGCACCTCCTAATTACCACGTTTACTTAGTTTAATTGTCGGGTCAAATAAAAGTCAAACGGGTTAGTTTTAAATAAAATACATAACTATTAATATAAAAGTCATAAAATCAGTTTTCTCACTTTAATACCTTGGTAAATATTAGTTGAACATGCCTAAGCATGATTCAACCCGACAATTCTAAGTATAGGCTCGGTTCGGAACCGAAAGTCGCAAAATTTGACTTTTGCTTTGACTTTCAGTTCTGACCCGATTTAGCTTAGTTTAGATATGCCTTAGGATTCCATTAGGACCATATTATAAGTTAGTATAACCCTCCAAGGTTATACAACTTGGTTCCATAGAAATCCTAGTTCATGCATGTTTTCGTTAAATGCCTAAATGTTGACCGTTATGCCCTTTTGACCCTAAAACGAGAATTTTGAAAATGTGAGAGGACAATAATCTTTATTACTGATTTATAAACTTGTCCATAAAATTTGACATCAATTTGAGGCCTAGATTAGGAGTTATGCTCATTAGCGTAAATGAGAAGCTTTTTACTAATTAAACGGCGTATTTGGCATATAGCCTATATAAACCCAATTTTTGATATCAAACTTTTTACCTACTGATATAAAATAATATTTTGGGATTTTTGGAGATTTTTATTTATTTTTAGACTGAGCATAACTTAGGGTTATAGCATTAATTCGGTAATTACCGGTTTTGCCCTTTCGGGCTATAAAATGAGTTTTACGAATCCTTTTGACCCCGAACCTTTTTCTACTGATATAATATGATAAATAAAATATTTTGAGCCTTCTGGAATAATAAAAATATCAGCTTTCTATACAAAACCCGGAAATGGCTCCAAATCGCCTTTTTAAGCGTTTTTAACGCATAGTATGTATCAAAACTATTTTAAACATATAAGGGCTGATGCCTACCGATATATTTAGTAAATTTTTATATTTTAACAGTAAGGAAAAGTTTTAAACTCAGGTTTTCAGTTTTGACCTTTTAAAGCCTATGTGAAATTACCAAAATGCCCATGCGGTGCATAATATGGTTATAATTAATAAATTTCACATATATATGATACCCTACTGTTATAACTTATTAAATTAAGTATATTTACTGATTTAATCAGACCTGTAACTCAGAATAATATTTAATCTCTTTTATAACCTTTAAAATGACCAAAATACCCCTAAGGGGCATAAATTGGTTTTAAATTCGTTTTGGACATAATGGAAGGTATCCTACTGATATCACAGCATACTTAAAGCATATTAACTTAGGAAACATGTTCATGACTCAATTGGTTACCCGTTACGCCTCTTACGCGTTCGGTTCGGTTTATGTAACTAGTTTGCATAAGTTAGCCGAAACGGGTCAAACCTTATCATTTTTGTCTCAAAATCCAGAAGGTGTTTAGATTACCCATATTATACAAGTCTTCCAACTTGTCGGGTCTAAAACACATTCTATTCCAGTCTTCGCTTAATCATTCGTTTGAACCATATTTCCTTAAAACTAACCGGTCTAAGTTTAGGCTTAATTAAAGACCCGTTAGTATTCTAATTGGTTATTTATACCATCATTTCCAGACTAGAGCCTTCCGGTAAATTGTACCTACGCTTACTTAAGTGAATACGGCTGAGTTATTATAATTCTTGCTATTTAAGACAGGAGCTAGCTCAGGTAAATACTTTTAACTTATTTTCCCTTATACGGGCTTGGGATACGGTATTATAAAAATACCGCTTGGTCGGGTGTAGAAACCTTTTAATCGGAGATGATTAAATTGCATAATCTCGTTTTAATCTGTATTGATTGATAACAAATAACATTGGGGGTTAATAACCGTGTCCTGGATATCCTTGGCTCATTTAAAAAGTGAATGACCATAACTTAAGCACAAGGTGTAGGCATAACACCTCCTGTTGCGTATGTAAAAGACATACTCACTCGTAAGGCTGTCTTTTTGTGAGTTATATTTATGGTGTGTCGATTAATCTTGACCGGCTTGTATTGTATAATCACCGGCCCTAAATGTTGGACAACCATGTAAATCGGATACAAGATTTTTATTAATAAGATTGTCCCAAGTTATAAAAAGTTTTGTGCCTTGTGCATTCAAATCAATTTTCTTAAACATTTTTAAAATGAGTCAGTTAATTGTATTTACCAGTGTAAACCGACGTATTTTCCAAAAAGGTTAAGTGGCAGGTACTATACGTAATTGGCTGGGAGCTCAGGGCATTAATAGGGAATCTTGCAAGTTCTAGATGCCTGAAGTCTGTTGAACAGTTTTCTTTTATTTGATCCGCCTGTGGATCTTTTACATACCGTTTGTAATACTTTAATATTTTCATTCGGTTGTAATATAATTATCTTTTGCTTCCGCTGTGCATTTAAATTGTGTTGTTTGACTATGATGATATCGACTACGTCACGATACTCCCCACCGGGCCCACCGGTAATACGTGGAAATATCGGGGTGTGACAATTAGGCAAGACTCGACCTAGTCCGGGTCGATGTCTTAGAGACCTAGTCTATAGTTAGGAACCAACAGACCGACTTATGCATATCCGTTAGGGATTATGTATGAGCCTACTGCTAGTTCTCGCTATTCTCGCCTACGCTACACTATCACTGCACTCAAATTTTCAATTATGAATAAGCGACTAAGTTGAGATTAGGTGTGAAAACCGCAAACTCTCGACTAAATTGCTTGTTCAACCCACATTTTTATCTATAAACACGAGAATTTGCGTTGAATCAGGAGTGAAATCCATACTTTGATGCATAATTCTCCTTTATTTCATCAAAAACAGGAACGAAGTTGTCAAGCCTGGGGTGAAACCCTAACCTTGACGACTTGTTCCGACTTTTACTTGGTTTTACAAAACTCTCACCAAAGTCTCGACGGACTCCAACGACCTGAAGTCACGGTATGACTAACGGGACGCGTGCCAAACGCCCAAGAATCGAGGAAAAATGTCACACCCCGATTTCCACGTGTCACCGGTGGGCCCGGTGGGGGAGTATCGTGACGTGGTTGGTAACATAATAGTCAAACAACACAATAATCAATATGCACAGCGGAAGCAAATTTAAAATATGATACAACCGAATTTTATATTGTAATATCAAATGTCACAATATTCGGAAGTTTATCCACAGAAGGATCGAAAATAAAAATGAAATTTATAGTTCAACAGACTTCAGGCATCTTAAGCTTGCGAGACTTCTAATGATGCTTAGGAGAAATCCAGCCAATTACGCTTAGTACCTGCATTTAATCTTTTTGGGAAAATACGTCAGTTTACACTGGTAAATACATTCAACTGACTCATTTTGGAAAATGATTGAAAATTGGTTTGGATGCACATGGCATAAACATTTTACTTAACTTGGGAGAATTATTTAATATTAAAATCTTGTGAATGAATTACATGTTCCTTGTGCGTTCAGTAGCCCGGATCTTGTCCGGGTTAAAGATCAATAGACACACCACATTATTCTTTTGTGCACTGACGGGTGTATGCCTACACCCCGCGCTTAAGTCGTGGCCATTTCGTAAAATGATGCCAAGGATATCCGGGACATGGTCATTAACCCCCCCAAAGGCTTTAAGTAACAAGACTGTTTAAACGAGCCGATCAAATTATTCAATTACCCACTCAACGGTGGAGGATTTGATGCCCGATCAAGCGGTATGCTATATACCGTAACCCAAGCCCGTATAGGGAAAATAAGTTAAAAGTATTTACCTGAGCAATGTATAAATCACAATAAGCAAATTGCAAGTAGCTTTTACTGGTTCTCCTAATCTGGAACGAAGGTTTATAATAACCTATTAGAGTCCTAACGGGTCTTTAGTTAAGCTTAAGCTTAGACCGGTTAGTTTCAAAGATACGGTTCGTACGCACGATTAAGCGAAGACCGGATAGAATGTGATTTAGACCCGAAAAGTTCAGAGACTTGTTTAATATGGGTGCTTCATGCACATTCTGGATTTTGAGATAAAACCGATAAGGTTTGACCCGTTTCGGCTAATTTATGTAAACTTGTTACATAAACCGAACCGAACGCGTAATAAGCGTAACGGGTAATAATGAGAGCCATTTACAGGTTTCCTAAGTTAATATGCTCCAAATATGTTGTGACATCAGTAAGATATCATTTATTATGCCCGAAACGAATTTAAACACAAACTATGCCCCGTAGGGGTAGTTTGGTCATTTTAAAGGTTGTAAAAGAGTTTAAGTATTAACCTGAGTTACAGGTCTGATGAAATCAGCAAAAATACTTATTTTACCATGTTATAACAGTAGGGTAAAGTATATATGTGAAATTTATCAATTATAACCAAACTATGCCCCGTAGGGGTATTTTGGTAATTTCACATAAGCCGAAAAGCTCAAAACTAAAGTCTGAGTTTAACAACCTTTGCTTACTGTTAGAATATTATAATTTGCCTCAAATATCAGTAGGTATCAACCCTTGTATGTTTAATATGGTTATAGCACATACTATGCGTTAAAAACGCTTAAAAGGCGATTAGAGGCCATTTCCGGGTTTGATACATAAAGCTGATATTTTTATTATTCCAGGAGGCTTAAAATAATTTATTTATCATATGTGATTAGTCGCAAAAGGTTTGGAGTTGATTAGATATGTAAAACTCATTTTATGGCCCGTAAGGGCAAAACCGACAATTACCGGATTAAGCCTACGACTATAAGTTATGCTCAACCTAAAATTTAATAAAAATCTTTAAAAATCCCAAAATAATATATTACATCAGTGGGTAAAAGATTTGATATCAAAAAGTAGGCTTAACTAGGCTATACGCTAATTACGCTGTTTTATTAACATAAAGCTTTAATTTTACGCTAACGAGCATAACTCTTATTCTACACCTCAAACTGATGTCAAACTTTGCATACAAGTCTATATATCAGTAATTAAGGTTTCTACTCTTTTACATTTTCAAAAATCACGTTTAAAGGTGAAAAGGGCATAATGGTCAACATATGAGCAATTAACGGAATCATGCGTATTAATCGGTTAACTAATGAACCATGGTGTATAACCACAGGGGGTTATACTAGCATCTAACCTGGTCCAAATGAAGCTCTTAGGTATTTCTAAAACATACCATAACGGGTCAGAACTGAAAGTCAAAGTATAAGTCAAACTATGCGACTTTCGGTTCCGAACCGGGTCTAAACAGGAAATTGTCGGGTTGAACATGTTTAGACACGTTCTTACACTAATTACCAAGTTATATTAATGATCAAACAGGTTATATGTGTTCTACATTGCTAATCATGCATAAATTGTAATTTAAACATTCTGTTGACTTTTTCTTAGCAAGTTTGACCCGACTTTTGACCTGGTTAGAGTGGTAATCAGGAGGAACCCTTTTAAGGGTTTATTACCCACATAATTACCAACTTATAACTACTTTTGATTCGACTAATCACTGGACCATTAGTGATTAATCTTAAAGTCAACTGTTAATTACGACGGTTTGACTTTTAAGCTATAACTAAGCTAAAACTTAATTTAGAAAGGATTAGCAAACTTACAATAGTCCTATGCACGAATTATGATCACTTGAGGCTGCTTGGGAGCTCCAGAATTGATCAGGAATGCAAATGAAGGTGTGAGGAATGAGTTGAAGTCTTGTGGCCTTTTATAGTGGATTAATCACCACAAAACATTGACAAACAAGTCTATCAACTGACCACAACATTCCACCAAGTGTCCCTAGTGTCTAGGACTGTTTAGGGGTCGCCCACAATGCAAAGATATCGCTTAAAGATCGAATACCCGCGAATACAGGAGCTTGTCCACGTTTTCTGTATCAGGCGTCTTGACGCGGCCCGCGTAAAGGTAGGTTAACCTTAACGCGGCCCGCCTTAACCCTGTAATCAGATTTTACATTTTCTATTTTCCGCATAAGTGTATCTTGGCCTTTCGAAAGGGCAACTAAGCTTGTTTTTGCACTTTGACCCCTCCTTATTTATCTAGAAGGGCCTTAAGACTTGTACCCACTTTGCCAAGTCCCTGGACACTTCTGGTTAACCCGAAAAGTCATAACTTTCAATGTTAACGCTTTAACCCCTCGCACACGAATTTGATCATAACTTTCTCATACGATAACGAAACTTTATGAAATTTATATTGCGCATTCTAGTGAGCATAATTAACAGTTACAAAGCTTCGGGTTTGTCAAAAGGTCACTCAGAGGTATAACTTAAACATGTTGACACCTTTAACCCCTGTAGTTTGTTATCTCTCACTTTTAGCTTCGCATGATCCATGATTTATTCGTTTGACGTTATAAACATCATGTAGGGTTAATGTACAATATTTTTATTCACTGTTGACATTTAGAACCCGTATATTCACTTACTTTCCATGACTTTCAACTTTAGTCCTTCTATAACATTCTTTCACACGTTCAAACTTATGACACGTGTCTACACATTATAGGACGTGAATTTTCGAGGTGTTACATCCTCACCCCCTTAAAATAAATCTCGACCCGAGATTTACTGAAATAAATAAGGGTACTTTTCTTTCATCGTTGATTCAACTTCCCACGTGTATTCGGGACCTCTACGGGCATCCCATTTGACCTTTACAATAGGTACATGCTTCCTTCGAAGCTTCTTAACCTGTCGATCTTCAATCGACAAAGGTTTTTCCACAAATTTTAAGCTCTCATCTATATGCACTTCTGTATGCGGTATCACCAGTGATTCGTCAGCGAAACACTTCTTCAGATTGCAGATGTGGAATACATTGTGTATACTACTGAGCTCTTCAGGTAAGTTTAACTTATAGGCAACTGACCCGACACGTTCGATAACCTCGAAAGGTCCTATGTATCTCGGGCTTAGCTTGCCTTTCTTACCAAACCGCATCACTGCCTTCCAGGGTGACACTTTAAGTAGGACTTTGTCACCCACTTCGAAGTGAAAATCTTTACGCTTTGGATCAGCGTAACTCTTCTGCCTATCCTGGGCAGCTTTGAGACGGTCACGAATCTGGACAATTTTGTCCGTTGTTTCGAACACTATCTCTGGTCCTGATAATTGGACATCTCCAACTTCCGCCCAACAAACTGGCGTTCTACACTTTCTACCATATAATGCCTCAAAAGGCGCAGCCTTGATGCTGGTGTGGTAGCTATTGTTGTAGGAGAATTCGATTAATGGTAGGTGTTTATCCCAACTACCACCCAAGTCAATCACACATGCACGAAGCTTGTCTTCCAATGTTTGAATAGTACGCTCACTCTTGCCGTCCGTCTGAGGATGATAAGCCGTACTAAAATTCAAACGTGTGCCCAAAGATTGTTGGAAACTCTTCCAAAAATGTGACGTGTATCTAGTATCTCTGTCAGAGATAATAGACACCGGTATGCCATGTAAGGCTACAATCTTATCCACGTATAACTGGGCTAACATGTCGGAGCTATAAGTCTCCTTGATGGGTAAGAAATGTGCTGATTTAGTCAGTCTATCAACTATAACCCATATTGTATCATTGCCTTTCCTTGTCTTTGGCAACTTGGTGATAAAATCCATCGTCACCATTTCCCACTTCCACGTAGGAAGTTCAGGCTGTTGTAGCAAACCTGACGGTTTCTAATGTTCTGCTTTGACTTGTACACATATCAAGCATTTTGCCACATAAGCGGCTACAAACTTTTTCAAGCCTATCCACCAATAATTTGCCTTTAGATCCTGGTACATCTTATCAGCTCCAGGATGAACGGAGTATTTGGAACTATGGGCTTCCTGGAGGATAACATCTCGAAGTCCTCCATAAATTGGGACCCATATTCGTCCATTTAATCTTAGAATTCCGTCCTTGCTAAGAGTTAACTGCTCCTCAGTTACTCCTAACTTTTCATTAGGATAGTTAGCTTCCAGCACAGCTTCCTTCTGTGCAGCTAATAACCTTTCAATCAAATTATTCTTTATCTCCATGCGCTTGGCATTGATTCGGATGGGTTTCACCCTCTCCTTTCGACTCAAGGCATCGGCGACTACATTCGCCTTGCCGAAATGGTATCTTATTTCACAATCATAATCATTTAAAGTTTCCATCCAACGGCGTTGCCTCATGTTTAA
The DNA here is from genome assembly GCA_030545235.1 of Helianthus tuberosus. Lineage (NCBI taxonomy): Eukaryota > Viridiplantae > Streptophyta > Magnoliopsida > Asterales > Asteraceae > Helianthus > Helianthus tuberosus. The sequence goes on from CM060441.1 coordinate 25,865,235, forward strand.
TTCCTTCTGATTAAACAGATGTTGGAGGCTCTTGTGATCAGAATAGATCACACATTTGATTCCAAATAGATAATGCCTCCACAGTTTGAGTGCGAATACAACGGCACCCAATTCCAAGTCGTGGGTGGTGTAATTCTTTTCATGCACCTTTAACTGTCGTGATGCATAGGCAATAACTTTGCCTTTCTGCATAAGCACGCACCCCATGCCAGTGTGCGATGCATCGCAGTAAACCACAAAATCTTCTATTCCATCTGGCAATGTCAGTACTGGGGCGTTGCTCAACTTTCGCTTCAGAATATCAAAGGACTCTTGCTGCTTAGGGCCCCAAACGAACTTTACTTTCTTCTTAGTCAAGGAAGTTAGGGGTGTAGCAATCCTTGAAAAATTTTCAATGACACGCCGGTAATATCCTGCCAATCCCAGGAAGCTACGAATCTCCGTAGGCGTCTTTGGCTCTTGCCAGTTCATAACTGCTTCAACTTTAGCGGGATCCACTTGGATACCACGCTCACTAACCACGTGTCCAAGGAATTGGACTTCTCGAAGCCAAAATTCACACTTGGAGAATTTGGCATAGAGCTTCTCCTGGTGCAGGAGCTTGAGAATACAGCGAAGGTGTTTCTCATGGTCAGCTTGATTCTTCGAATAGATAAGAATGTCGTCGATGAAAACGATGACAAATTTATCTAAGTATGGCTTGCAAACGCGATTCATGAGATCCATGAACGCGGCAGGTGCATTAGTGAGCCCAAAAGGCATCACTAGGAACTCGTAATGACCATAACGAGTCCTAAATGTTGTTTTATGCACGTCTTCATCTCTAACTTTCAGTTGATGGTAGCCTGACCTCAAGTCAATCTTTGAGAAATAACTTGCTCCTTGCAATTGATCGAACAAATCGTCGATCCTGGGTAAAGGATACCTATTCTTTATCGTGACCTTATTAAGCTCACGATAATCGATGCACAGACGCATTGATCTGTCCTTCTTCTTGACAAATAGGACTGGCGCTCCCCATGGAGACGAACTAGGTTTAATGAAACCTTTAGCTAGCAGTTCATCTAGCTGTGTCCTCAATTCTTTCATCTCCGTTGGAGCCAACCTATAGGGTGCTCTGGCAACTGGTGCTACTCCGGGGATGATATCAATTCTGAATTCCACTTGCCTATCTGGTGGCAAACCAGGTAGTTCTTCCGGAAAAACTTCTGGGAATTCAGAGATGACAGGGATGTCTTCTATCTTCGGTTTAGGCTCATCAATAATCACTTGTGCCATGTAGATGACACAACCCTTCTAGAAACATTTGGAAGCCTTGAGCATAGTCACTTGCTCAGGCAATCCATACTGGGTATCTCCCCGAATGGTAAGTGATTCTCCAGACGGAGTCTTTATCACCACTTGCTTTCTGTTGCAGACAATTTGGGCCTGGTTATGAGATAACCAGTCCATGCCTAAGACTATGTCGAAACCGGATAATTTAAATGGAAGTAGAGACAGAGGAAAAGAATGGTTCTTAATGGATATAACACATCCATCTAACATAGTTGAGACGGTTTCTAGGGTGCCATCCGCTAACTCCACCTCATAATTCACATTTAAGGTTTTGACAGGTAATTTCAGCAATTTGCAAAATTTATGATCTACAAATGACTTATCAGCGCCTGAGTCAAATAGTACTCTTGCAAAGACATCATTTACAAGGAAAGTACCTGTAATAACGTTGTCGTCTAGAATCGCTTCCTTTGCGTCCATTCTGAAGACTCTGGCATTAGTCTTCTTGGCCTCTTCAGGCTTCTTGGTGTACTTGGGGCAGTTGGTCTTAATGTGCCCCTTTTCATTGCAACGGTAGCACGCTGCGTCTTTCATCTTCTTGCAATCCAAGGTTTTGTGATCCGTGGACTTGCATATACCACAAGCATAGGTTTTCGACTGAGTCTGAGAGTTCGACTCGAGTCTGCACTTCCCAAAGTGTTGTTTCTTGCAAATTTTGCATTTGGGCTTCTCACTAGAATGATGCCCATCTTTCCTTGACTCTGATCCTTTCTTGTTGTCACCGTTCCCACGGTGCTTCTTGTTCGATCTTCGTGAACCATCATCTTCACGTTTTCTCTTCTCAGCCTCTTTGTTTCTCAGCGATCTTTGTCGGACCGCATCCAGAGTAAGTGACAAAGATATGTCGGCTACAGACCTGAAGGTAGCTGGCCGAGAAGCTTTTACGCTTGCCTTGATTTCCGGGGCTAAACCGCCGATAAAACGAGCTATTCTTTTTGGTTCCGGGGTTACCAGATAAGGAACCAACCGGGACATCGTGTTGAAGCTCGTTAGGTAAGCTTGACAGTCAAGGTTTGTCATCACCAATGATAGAAAATCAGATTCTATCTTCTCCATCTCATGCTGAGGGCAGTAATTTTCCCTGATAAGGGCAACAAATTGTTCCCACGACATGTTGTACAATGGGATTTTCCCGGTGGCTTGAACCAGAGATCTCCACCATGCTAAAGCTTCACCCTTAAAGGACTGCGACACAAACTTAACCACATCCTTTTCAGCGCATCCGCTGATATCTACCACCGTGTCCATCTCGTCTAGCCACGTCATGCAGTCGATGGCTCCATTTTCCCCAGTAAAATCCCTGGGCTTACAGGAAACGAAGTACTTATAGGAGCAACCCTTGTTACGGGGTTCTTGATTCAGTACCATTTGTTGGGATGGAACACTTTGATGGTTGGAGGACTGCCGATCATCATCATCTTTCTTGGGTCCATCCTTTTTGGGAGGAGGCTTGCTATGAGCCTCAGAATGTGTCTTGGGCTTTGAATGCGGTGCAGATTGGGTCCTACTTCGAGTCCCACTATAATCTTCGTATTGCCGCTCCAAGGCCCTTGTAACTGCGCCATCTACTAGCGCTTTCAATTCAGTACCCGTCAAAGTAATTCGGGCGTTATCGTTTTCCTCCACTGGATGGCTATTTATTTCGTCAGAATTAGCCATTTTAATTGAACTGTTACAGAAAACAAGGACAATAGTTTACTTGGGAGTTTATTATGGAATTGTCTTTTATGGCAATTCATTAACCATGGTAACAGAGACCATATTTGGTTAATTTATAAATCATATTTATTTAGGATCTCTATTATAATTTATCCTAATTATAAAACAATAACAGTTTTATTTGTGGCACAAAAGGCCTAGTCACAAGGACATTTATAAATTATAAGCTATGATTTCAGAGAATCAAGGCTTTTAAGGTTTGAATATAGTTTGTTACCTTTTTCGGACAGGGAGTCATAGCTACCACTGTCTTTTGGCTCATGTAGAAATGAGCAAGGCCCGTAGGCATTATATTACCAACGTATGGTAAAAATATGATCATCTTAATTGATGATCTTAACCCATGATTCAGAGATCATTAAATTGGGTTAGGAATCTTCTAAAGAATCCTTATACATATAAAATGGCGTGTGATTTTAACGCATCACATCTGCCAGGAGTGTTAACATGTCTTCAGATGTTAACTTGGATTTGAATCTTTTGAACAGGTCTTACCATCTTGGCCCGGTCTTAAAATGACCCGAAGGCTAGGTTTTACTCTTTAAGATTCTTAATTAATAATTACATAGGCAGATTATTTCGAAAGGAATGATTTTAAATTTATTTATTTCATTTATAATTTATATATGCACATAATGGCAAATATGAAATTTATAAAACAAACATTCCATTAATTTATTATAATATTACATGCTGCCCTAAACGGGTCTTTTCAACAAACAATTACCCACGCAGGGGTCAATCAACATGCTCGTCCACGCAGGGACTTTAAACAATCATAATAGTCCACGCAGGGACTTTAAACAAATATCATACCCTCGCAGGGGTTAACAGAAGATAGACCCACGCAGGGGTCAAAACAAACACACATACATACCCATGCAGGGGCTTAAACAAATACAGCAAATACAGGCCCACGCAGGGGCTCAACTGATACAAGGAAAAACAACAGTGAAAGGATTCAATGATCCTTCTTGCTTTTCCCTTTGATCAAGCTTGTTAATCCTTGGAAGAAAGTCTGTCTCTCCCTGCGGTCTTTGTGAACTTCCCGTTCAACTTGATTCAACCTCTGAAAGAGTTCTTCATGCTCAGGTGGGGAGAACCTAGGCGGCTGCGATTGAGTCCGAATAATAGGCCTAGGAGGTATCTGGTACCCATGTGTTGGGTACCCTACTCCCCATGGATCTCCATAGGGTCCTTGGGTGTTGTAGTTAGCCGCTACCAAGTAAGGGTCGGCCTACACGTAACCATAGTTGTGGTGAGTCGGTGGTTCAAACGGGTTATACGCCATGGAACCCGTATATGCCGGAATTGGGTTGTCAAACCCCATTGGCGGTGGCTGTGGTACAGCTGGGTTGGAGGGTCCACCCATTTGGGGGTCCTCCTGATGTGGCGGATAGTGGCTGCCACTGGATTGACGTGGGGAACTGAAATGGAAATCCCCTGCTCGTGACGACATGCGCGCACCGGTTCCCCTTCGCCTTGGCGATTGCGGAGGTTCCGGCTGCACTGGCGGCGGTGGAGGCGGTGGCGTGACTGCCACGAATCTGGAATCCACAGAGGGATCCTGTTGTTGTTGCGGCTGCTGCTGCTGAGGCGACGAATGGTGAGGAGGTGTATAGTACCACTCGTGCCTGTTGAACATGGCTTGAAAACTGTCTGGACCACCGTAGGGTGATCCGTGGAAGGAAGATCCGTCGGAGATCTCGATGGGGTGGTTCGGTGTACCACTTGCCGGTTCGACGGGATCAGTGTCCTCGTCCATATCCTCCGCATGATCTCCGGAGTAGTGATCTTCTGGCCCCAGTGGGTTAAAACCCACGGGTTCTTGGATGTAATTGGCCAGGTTAAACTGGCCCCTGAAAACAGGTGTGGGGTCCCTGAAAGAATGATGCGATAAGGATCGCTGTAAGGGTATATACGAAGGCTGAGGGTTGTTGGGCTCGTACTCCGGTTGTGGCCCGTAAGGGTTTTGGACCGGAGGTGTAGAGCTGTGTGATACCGATCGCCTGGCTGGTTCAAACAAGTTCCTCCTGTTCTGCCGAGGGTCGTCACTCTCGGTAGTAGATGGAGCTCGCATTTTTGAAGGTCCAGCTTCATTATCATTGGGGGCGGTGATTGGCCCCTTGCCTCTTCCTCTTCTCCTGAAGAATCTTGGCGGCATTTTGTAAATCCTGTCAATATAGCATGAGATAACAAAACAAAAATATATGCAAAATATAGGACAACACAAACAAGGTGGAATTTGTCCTATGTTATATGTCTAGACTCGAAAGTTTGGAAATGTGCAATTGTGTCCTTGAGATTAAACATAAAAGGCTAGTGTTTAATTCACTCAAAGTTGGCTCTGATACCAACCTGTCACACCCCGATTTCCACGTGTCACCGGTGGGCCCGGTGGGGGAGTATCGTGACGTGGTTGGCAACATAATAGTCAAACAACACAATAATCAATATGCACAGCGGAAGCAAATTTAAAATATGATACAACCGAATTTTATATTGTAATATCAAATGTCACAATATTCGGAAGTTTATCCACAGAATGATCGAAAATAAAAATGAAATTTATAGTTCAACAGACTTCAGGCATCTTAAGCTTGCGAGACTTCTAATGATGCTAAGGAGAAATCCAGCCAATTACGCTTAGTACCTGCATTTAATCTTTTTGGGAAAATACGTCAGTTTACACTGGTAAATACATTCAACTGACTCATTTTGGAAAATGATTGAAAATTGGTTTGGATGCACATGGCATAAACATTTTATTTAACTTGGGAGAATTATTTAATATTAAAATATTGTGAACGAATTACATGTTCCTTGTGCGTTCAGTAGCCCGGATCTTGTCCGGGTTAAAGATCAATAGACACACCACATTATTCTTTTGTGCACTGACGGGTGTACGCCTACACCCCGCGCATAAGTCGGGGCCATTTCGTAAAATGATGCCAAGGATATCCGGGACATGGTCATTAACCCCCCAAAGGCTTTAAGTAACAAGACTGTTTAAACGAGTCGATCAAATTATTCAATTACCCACTCAACGGTGGAGGATTTGATGCCCGATCAAGCGGTATGCTATATACCGTAACCCAAGCCCGTATAGGGAAAATAAGTTAAAAGTATTTACCTGAGCAATGTATAAATCACAATAAGCAAATTGCAAGTAGCTTTTACTGGTTCTCCTAATCTGGAACGAAGGTTTATAATAACCTATTAGAATCCTAACGGGTCTTTAGTTAAGCTTAAGCTTAGACCGGTTAGTTTCAAAGATACGGTTCGTACGCACGATTAAGCGAAGACCGGATAGAATGTGATTTAGACCCGACAAGTTCAGAGACTTGTTTAATATGGGTCCTTCATGCACATTCTGGATTTTGAGATAAAACCGATAAGGTTTGACCCGTTTCGGCTAATTTATGTAAACTTGTTACATAAACCGAACCGAACACGTAATAAGCGTAACGGTTAATAATGAGAGCCATTTACAGGTTTCCTAAGTTAATATGCTCCAAATATGTTGTGACATCAGTAAGATATCATTTATTATGCCCGAAACGAATTTAAACACAAACTATGCCCCGTAGGGGTAGTTTGGTCATTTTAAAGGTTGTAAAAGAGTTTAAGTATTAACCTGAGTTACAGGTCTGATGAAATCAGCAAAAATACTTATTTTACCATGTTATAACAGTAGGGTAAAGTATATATGTGAAATTTATCAATTATAACCAAACTATGCCCCGTAGGGGTATTTTGGTAATTTCACATAAGCCGAAAAGCTCAAAACTAAAGTCTGAGTTTAACAACCTTTGCTTACTGTTAGAATATTATAATTTGCCTCAAATATCAGTAGGTATCAACCCTTGTATGTTTAATATGGTTATAGCACATACTATGTGTTAAAAACGCTTAAAAGGCGATTAGAGGCCATTTCCGGGTTTGATACATAAAGCTGATATTTTTATTATTCCATGAGGCTTAAAATAATTTATTTATCATATGTGATCAGTAGAAAAAGGTTTGGAGTTGATTAGATATGTAAAACTCATTTTATGGCCCGTAAGGGCAAAACCGACAATTACCGGATTAAGCCTACGACTATAAGTTATGCTCAGCCTAAAATTTAATAAAAATCTTTAAAAATCCCAAAATAATATATTACATCAGTGGGTAAAAGATTTGATATCAAAAAGTAGGCTTAACTAGGCTATACGCTAATTACGCCGTTTTATTAACATAAAGCTTTAATTTTACGCTAACGAGCATACCTCTTATTCTAAACCTCAAACTGATATCAAACTTTGCATACAAGTCTATATATCAGTAATTAAGGTTTCTACTCTTTTACATTTTCAAAAATCACGTTTTAAGGTGAAAAGGGCATAATGGTCAACATATGAGCAATTAACGGAATCATGCGTATTAATCGGTTAACTAATGAACCATGGTGTATAACCACAGGGGGTTATACTAGCATCTAACCTGGTCCAAATGAAGCTCTTAGGTATTTCTAAAACATACCATAACGGGTCAGAACTGAAAGTCAAAGTATAAGTCAAACTATGCGACTTTCGGTTCCGAACCGGGTCTAAACAGGAAATTGTCGGGTTGAACATGTTTAGACATTTCTTACACTAATTACCAAGTTATATTAAGGATCAAACAGGTTATATGTGTTCTACATTGCTAATCATGCATAAAATGTAATTTAAACATTCTGTTGACTTTTTCTTAGCAAGTTTGACCCGACTTTTGACCTGGTTAGATTGGTAATCAGGGGGAACCCTTTTAAGGGTTTATTATCCACATAATTACCAACTTATAACTACTTTTGATTGAACTAATCACTGGACCATTAGTGATTAATCTTAAAGTCAACCGTTAATTACGACGGTTTGACTTTTAAGCTATAACTAAGCTAAAACTTAATTTAGAAAGGATTAGCAAACTTACAAGAGTCCTATGCACGAATTATGATCACTTGAGGCTGCTTGGGAGCTCCAGAATTGATCAGGAATGCAAATGAAGGTGTGAGGAATGAGTTGAAGTCTTGTGGCCTTTTATAGTGGATTAATCACCACAAAACATTGACAAACAAGTCTATCAACTGACCACAACATTCCACCAAGTGTCCCTAGTGTCTAGGACTGTTTAGGGGTCGCCCACAATGCAAAGATATCGCTTAAAGATCGAATACCCGCGAATACAGGAGCCTGTCCACGTTTTTTGTATCTGGCATCCTGACGCGGCCTGCGTAAAGGTAGGTTAACCTTTACGCGGCCCGCCTTAACCCTGTAATCAGATTTTACATTTTCTATTTTCCGCATAAGTGTCTCTTGGCCTTTCGAAAGGGAAACTAAGCTTGTTTTTGCACTTTGACCCCTCCTTATTTATCTACAAGGGCCTTAAGACTTGTACCCACTTTGCCAAGTCCCTGGACACTTCTGGTTAACCCGAAAAGTCATAACTTTCAATGTTAACTCTTTAACCCCTCGCACACGAATTTGATCATAACTTTCTCATACGATAACGAAACTTTATGAAATTTATATCGCGCATTCTAGTGAGCATAATTAACAGTTACAAAGCTTCGGGTTTGTCAAAAGGTCACTCAGAGGTATAACTTAAACATGTTGACACCTTTAACCCTTGTAGTTTGTTATCTCTCACTTTTAGCTTCGCATGATCCATGATTTATTCGTTTGACGTTATAAACATCATGTAGGGTTAATGTACAATATTTTTATTCACTGTTGACATTTAGAACCCGTATATTCACATACTTTCCATGACTGTCAACTTTAGTCCTTCTATAACATTCTTTCACACGTTCAAACTTATGACACGTGTCTACACATTATAGGACGTGAATTTTCGAGGTGTTACACAAAAGCACAGTCCTGGAGGTCAAAATGTGCACAACAAGTACTTGGGAATAGTCGAATCACTTTGGATAGTCAATGTCTAATAGCCGCAGACGATCTATTTCTCGATTTTTAAGTGTTTTGATTCTGAGCCCGCAACTGCTGACTCTGATGATTTGTTGATTTTATGTGTTTTATGTGAATATGCCTGTTTATGTGTTTAAATTTTGGAGATTTAATTCGATTTTCGCTTTCACTTCGACCGACACGCACGACTCGCACTGCATTACTATCTCAATATGCTGACAAATCGCTATCACATGAGGAACAACTTTACGCCATATTGTTTGCTTATGCTATACTACCCGCCATGTTATTCGCGATCGCCATTCTCGAACGCTCGCGAACTTCGAATGATAGGTTTCTGTATTTTGACTGCTTCCATGTGTTTCTAAGTGAATTATGTGCTTATATGCTTCTGTGTTTCTGTGCCTTACGTGCTTATGTGTTTCTGTGTTATGTGAATCTGTGATTATGCGCCTATGTGTTTATGTGATACATGTTTCACTATATTCCTGAGTCTTAGTAATACTAGGATTGTGAGGTGAGACTCGATTATACCGTGTTGAGTCCTGTGACGATGTCTGTTGCAGACAATGTCGTCAATTGGATCTCGCGCTACCCGTGATGCTCGCCGAAAGCAAGCAGACAAACGCCTTGCTGCCATGATTACTAAGAAAATGGCAAAGGTTGTACCCCAAGTCGTCAGCGAGATATACGAAAACATGAGCAAATCGTCTGAGGAATCCCAAACTGAGACTCCCAAAGATGCTTTCAGCTTCAAACAATTCAAGGCATGTGGACCGAAAGAGTTCACAGGAGAAGAAGGCCCTACCGCCTTGTTTCAATGGTTTGACTCCATCGAGGTCACACTACGACAGAGCGGTTGCCCAGATAACCTACGCACTCTCAACGCAACTGGCGTCTTCCAGTCCCGCGCTTTAGACTGGTGGACGGCTGAGAGGAACAAACGTGGGAATGATGCAGCCTACGGTCTGTTGTGGGACGAGCTCAAGGAAGTCATGCTGGAAGAATTCTGCCTTCCTCATGAACGCCAAAAGTTAGAAGATGAATTCTGGTACATAAAGCAGAAGGATGGAGAAAACGCTGCACTCACTGCTCGCTTCAAGCAGCTCAGCATTATCTGTCCGGATCAAGTCAAGACTCCGGAGATCGCAATCAAGAAGTATATCCGAGCCTTGCCTGACTGCGTTGCTGATTTCGTGCAAGCGGCCAAGACTACAACGATCGAAGAGACTTACCTACTGGCCGCTGAGATCAACGACAAGCGGTTCAAGGCTGGTGTCTGGGATAAAACTTCGAAGCATCTGCATCAAGTCACCGCCACACCAACTGCTGAAACCGCCGCCGCTCAATCGTCCAAGTCCTCACGTCGCAAGAAGAAGAACAACAACAGCAACTCCAGCAACAAGAACTGTGTCACTACCACTGCTGCTCCACTTCAAGCCGTACCGGCTCAGCAGCAGCACCATCACCGTCCAACACCAGTTACTTATGCGCCACCCGCAAAGCGTGCATACACAGGCCCCCCACCCGGCTTGCCCGACATGTTCTTATCATCACCCGATGGGTCTCGCCTGTCGTTTTTGCGATCACTGCAACCTTTACGGCCACTTCACCGCCAACTGCCGCACTGGTCCCCGTCAAACCCCAGTTCCAGCCACTGCTCATCAAGCTCTACTCCCAGCCCCGCAAGGCCAACAAGCGGCTCAGGCACCCGCAGTCAACGCCCGAGTCTGCTTCGCATGTGGTGATCCCAACCACTTTGCGAACATGTGTCCGAACAGGGTTGTGAAACAAGAGCCCCAGCAGCAGCAGCCTCACCAGCAGCAACAGCATCAGCAGCAACAACAAGCCGCACGCGCCAGAACTTTCAACATCAACGTGCGCCAAGCCCAGGCTGACAACAACGTGGTCAATGGTACATTCCTTGTGAATGGTATTTATGCTTCGTGTTTGTTTGATACTGGAGCCGATAATTGCTTTATGTCGTTCGAATTTGAGAAACTCCTTAGTCGTAAGCGCTCCTATCTCCCCTTGACGTTCGATGTTGAAGTCGCTACTGGAAGAACTGTCGCTGTTAATTCTGTTCTTCGTGATTCTACTCTTGAGCTCAACAATCACATCTTCCCAATCGACCTTATTCCGATGCAACTCGGAAGTTTTGACGTCATAGTAGGCATGGACTTTCTTCGCGAAAACCATGCTGAAGTTGTGTGCTTCGATAAGATGATTCGATTCTCGCTCGCGAATGGTGATTTACTGTGTGTTTATGGCGAAACTGCTTCAAAAGGTCTCAAGCTCATGTCATGTGTCCAAGCTAGCAAGTATCTCCGCAAGGAATACAGAGCTTTCTTGGCTAACATTGTAGTAGCGGGGGAGGAAAAGAAAGGAAAGACAGAAGTGAAAGACGTTCCTGTGGTTCGTGAATTTCCTAATGTGTTCCTTGATGATCTTCCAGGAGTACCACCAAGTCGTGATATCGACTTTCGTATCGACCTCATTCCTGGAGCCAACCCTATTGCCAAAGCTCCTTATCGACTCGCACCGTCCGAAATGCGTGAACTCTCGAACCAACTCCAGGAATTACTTGAGAAAGGCTTTATTCGCCCGAGCACCTCTCCTTGGGGTGCGGCAATCCTTTTCGTTAAAAAGAAGGATGGGTCGTTCAGAATGTGCATCGACTATCGGGAATTGAATAAGTTAACTATCAAGAACCGTTATCCCTTGCCTCGCATTGATGATTTGTTTGATCAACTACAAGGTGTTATGTGTTTCTCGAAGATCGATCTACGCTCAGGCTACCACCAACTACGCATACAAGAGGAAGATATACCCAAAACCGCGTTCCGCACTCGATATGGCCACTACGAATTCGTTGTTATGCCTTTTGGTTTAACCAACGCACCCACGGTTTTCATGGATCTGATGAATCACGTGTGTAAACCATATCTCGATCGTTTTGTCATCGTGTTCATCGACGATATCTTGATCTATTCCAAGTCGAAGACCGAACACGCGCAACATCTACGTTTGGTTCTCGAGCTACTCCAGGGGAATCGACTCTACGCCAAGTTCTCCAAGTGTGAATTTTGGCTGGAGAAAGTTCAGTTTCTGGGTCACATCGTAAATAGTCAAGGTATTCACGTCGATCCCGCGAAGATTGAAGCGGTAAAGAGTTGGATTACACCTAAGAACCCGTCTGAAGTCCGTTCTTTTCTCGGACTAGCGGGCTATTATCGATGATTTATCGAAGGATTCTCAAAGATCGCTGTGCCGCTTACGAAGTAAGGATGCTTGTACATAGTAGTTGGGATTAAAAGTAATTTGACTAGGAAAATCTATCGCATCGCAACACTCGCAATCGCAATCGAAACATCAAAAATCTTCGCGCCGAACACTCGAACGAGGTGACTGATCGACCAGGCGACCAGCCGACCAATCGGACTGCCATCCGATCAGACAGGCTGTCCGCACGGGCTGCCTAGCCGATCGACCAGCCCATTTCCTCTTTGGGTAACCCTATAAATACCCCTTGTCACTTTCATTCTTTCCACTTTTGGCAAGTGACGTCTGACCAGCCTGTTTTCCTCACTTTTCTTTAGATTTCTCGCGATTTCGGTAAGATCTCGTCCTAAATCTTGTACTTCCTTAATCTACACGCACTCCTACACCTTTCTATCTTTTGAATCTTAACTTTTAACCGTGAAATCATCAAGATTCAAGGTGTTCTAGGATGACGTCATCATGTGTTCTTGAAGAACTTCATGTTTTGACCTCAATCCACCAAGGACAACTTAGATCTAACCGATTTTCACATAAACAAACAAAGATCTTTCATAGATCTAAATATATTCACAAGAAAAAGGATTGAAAGATGGTTTTCAACTTTCTTTCAACTCTTTTACACTCAATGCACTCAAACCGAAGGAATCGGGACTTGTGCCGACTTACTACTCGTTAGCGTGGTTGTGTTGGTTCAATATCCGTATTCTATACGCGAGATTATCGATTCCGGGTTAAACATGGAACGTCGTCTCGAACCGTCCACTGATCGGGCTTGGGTGATTCCTGTCCGATCAGGAGCACCAAGCGTTGACGAGGTTTCTGTTGCTTAACACGTTATCAAAATATCTCGATAAAACGACAAACTATCAAAACAACCAAGTGTAAAACGAACAGGTTAACCAGGACGGAGTGCCGTCCGAACGGAGTGCTGTCCGAACGGACAGCCCAACCGAACGACTTGCACCTTGGTCCCTGTCACAACCCCCGATCCCTAGTTCCCGGGAACGGGCGGCCGTGATCATAGATTTTGGTGGTATCAGTTTGTTAATTTGGCAGCGGAAATTTCATCAGGACCGTAGTTAGGAAATGTTTATCAGAGTAAAACCACCATATTTGATATTAATAATCATATGGGCAAAACCCAAGTTTCTTATAACAATACATTTATAGGGACAAACCCTATTTTATTGAATTTAAAACATCGTTTATTAGGTAACTTTTATAGCCACATTTTTTCCAAGCCTTCAGTGCTCTCCAGCTGGCTTTTCACTAATTGGCTGTTCACATTGTGTTACCTGTAACGTGTTTTAAAAACATTTGTCAGTCGGAAATACTGGTGAGTGAATCCCAGTTTAATCAAGAAACATTTTATCAATTAAAACAGTATTGAGAGCGATCACATTGTTTATTTCTACACAATTACTCATTCAGTATTTGCCACTCGACCGGATCTATGGCTATGGTCAAATTACCCATTGGCTAACTCGTCGTCCAATGGTAATGCACTGTCATTCAGACTTACTACTACTCGTAGTAAATTTTGTATACAAAACCCCATAATACCGGCAGTAATTGAAGAACTACAAAGACTCAATCACCGCTTAATTTCATAGTAAAACATTTAAGGTTTTGTAAAGCATTCCAAAAATATTAACAAAAAGAGGATAAACTCACTTTGCTGTCTTAGACTTCTTATAAGGGTTTCCTGGATATAATCTATAATTTATACAAATGTACATTGGTTAGTATCATAACCCTTTGAAAATATTGATGATACCCTCCCCGAGACGGCATTCCAACAACTACGTCGGGCAGAACCACGACAGTTGTTACGGAACCCTAAATCAATCGGGCAGCGTATCTATTATGAAACTGGGGTTATAATACTTACAACGAAGCAGAACCTCGCTAATTAGGGGTATAATACCCGCGTATTATAAGCCTACTATCAGAATTTGAGAGAAAGAAATCGTTGTGAGCGAATTCCAAATGAAATCCGATGCGTTCTATATATAGGTGCTGAAACTGGTTCCCACGCGGCCCGCGTAAAGAACAGGCAAGGCTTACGCGGCCCGCGTCAATGCTGGGTCAACGCATAGCTTGGCTGAGTCATTGAGTAGGTTTGCTGGGTGTTGGGACACGTGGCGGCACCAGGCTGCGCCACAATTCAGGGCACTCGCGGCCCGCATGAACTAAGGAAGGGTCTTACGCGGCCCGCCTGGACTAAAGGGATAAACGGTATCAGGTTTAAACACTGATACGGCCCGCGTAAGCTTGAGGTGAGGTCCTACGCGGCCCGCCTCAGCTTACTATTTCAGATTTTTTTTGATTTATTTTATAAACTATAACATAATTCGGGCTCGGTTTTCACATACGGGGTGTATAAAAACATATAGGGGTATTTCTAGATATATTAGGGGTGTTAGAAATATTTTGGATGGTTGATATATTTTGGTACAACTCCTGGATTATTTAATAAAATATATAGTGCACTCATATTTAAGTATAGTGACCCAATTCCACTTTTCCCTACGTCACGAGACAGAATCCCAACGAATTTAGGCAGAGCCTTGACATACGTTACGGGGCTCTACGTCACTTGGACAGGGTATCAGTGATCAGGGGCTACAATACTTAAAATGGGGTAGGACTTTGTAGGATTTAGGGGTTAATTAAAATAAAAGAATTCACAGAGAGGGAGAGATCGAGAATAAAGGATAGAAACAAATGGGCTCACCTTCTATTTATACCTAAAGTTGGGTACCTTGGAGTGGAAGTTTTCATCCACGTATCCTAATATTAATTTCATGTTTGATTCTATTTGCTCAAAGGCCTTCCACGTAGCTTTTCAATATTAATTGTTTATAACACATCCATGTATATCTAATGTCAAAATAAATAAATGGTCCATCAACCTTCTGTCACAAAATATTATAGCTTTAGTGGGTTATTTTTTTTTGAAAGGCGGCATTTCATTAGAACGGACCCACTAGCAAGAAGCTCGAGGGAACACGAAAACTACAAAAAAACAAAAGACAATACAAAAGAAATTACAAGAAATCAAAACTACTCCATCCAAATTCGTTAAAGACTAAACCTTTAGCCCGGTACTTGATCCAAAGATAACCCAAAGCCTTGATTTCTCCAATAGCGCCGCTAACCGAGGCTTTCGAATTGTTGAAAATGATATTGTTCCTCAACTTCCAAATAACCCAGCAGGAGATAAGAATTAAAGCCTGAATAATTTTGCATCTATCCTTCGATGACTTCAGAAAAAGATGACACCGAAGAATATCTTTGTAATCGAAGGCAATAATAGGGGGAATCTTCATCCAAGCCGCGATACCAGCAAGAACCTCTCCTGAAAATCGGCACGCTGAGAACAAGTGATCTAACGTCTCCGGTACCTCTTCACCGAAAGGGCAGAGAAGGGAATCGAGTTGAATGTTACGCCGAGCAAGCGCGTCCTTAGAGGCCAGACGGTTTAGAAAAAGACGCCAACCAAAAACGTTAACTTTGAGCGGAACCCAATTATTCCAAACGAACTCGAAACGGGTCACCGGATTAGAACGAACAGATAGGAGATTCCTAACTGATTTCACCGAAAAACCATTTCGAGGGTCTGCTTCCCAAGTCCACTTATCCTTATCCGGACCAATGGAAATACCAAACAGAAGTTCGAGGCAATCCATTAATTCCGAAACCTCCTGTTCCGTGGATGGATCCCGAAGCCAGTTCCAGCTCATAAAGGGGCCATTCGCTCCCATTTGAAGCCTATCTTTGACCGTAGCCACCTTGTTCCGTTCCAGACGATATAAACCGGGGAATAAATCCTTAAGCGGCCCCGAACCAATCCAGAAATCAGCCCAAAAATTGATGGTAGACCCATCACCAAGCATACCTTTTATCTGATTATCCAAACGAAGGCCGTTGTCGTGAAGATCCATCGTAACAGAAGCGATCTGTTTCCATACACCAGACGCAGCCCTCTTTACCGGGATCCATGAATGAGATCTGGGACAAAAGTGAATGGCCTTGATAGTGGAGCTCCAGATTTTCGGGCCTTCGGTTTTCACTTTTCAGTCTCCATAACCATTTGGACAGGAGACTTAAGTTAAACTCCTTAAGAGATGCTAGGCCAAGGCCACCCGCTTTTTTAGGAGAGGTGACTTTGGACCACGCAACCCAAGTCGTACAATTTTTATCTTCGTTGCCACCCCAAAGGAAACGTCTATCGCTTATAATAATAATATAAGGATAATTTTTATAGTAACTAATACATACATATATATATATATATACTAAGAAGTATATGTATTTTCTATAACGTAAATTGATTAGATTATTCTACATGGAATGCTTTTCAATTGTCTAGTTTTTAAATTATTATTTTATTTAATATAGATATATTATAATTAATTTAAATGCTTCACTTATTTGGCGCGTATAACTTTTAAAGTACGACGTTTTATAAAATAATAAATATGCCATTAGAACAAGAATATTTTTATCTACATTTTGAACCAAGTTTCATTAAAAATAGAGTAGGTTCAAATATAATGTATTTTTATAATTATTAAATGGTTCCTATGCTTGCCCAAAATATCTCATATTTCCATTGGTCAACTTACCCATGATTCATTCTTTTAATAACATAAGTTTTTATATATTTTATAAAAATTTTGGGATTGTTACAGTCCCACACAACCATTTTGCCAACACTTGAAGTTTGAATGTTGAACGAATTGTTGTCCGATAGGACTACCATCCTATCGAACTGCCAACTGAATCATGAGACGTTTGAACTTCAACACTTAAACAATTTTCAACATGTTCAATGCACAAGGATGCCACCCGAACGAACAACCGTCCGATCGAGTGAGACCTTACTGTGAACTTGTTCTCACTGAAGTGCCAACCGAACGGGTTGCCGTCCGATCGAACGACTGTCCGATCGACCGACCTGAAAGGTAGAGACGCTTCAATGTTTTCAAAATACTACAACGAAAACTTCAAAAGTCAAGCCATCATACACAAACACATCCTTCTCAAAGGAAGAAACAATCCACTTGAACAGTCATCCGACCGGACGACTGTCCGAACGGACGACCAACCGAACGACTGGCTGTCCGATCGGACTACCATCCGAACGGACTGCTGTCCGAACCACTTGTACTTTGCATCGTTTTACGCGTCACTTATCGTTATGCTATCGATCTGTTCTGGCTAACCCTACTCTCTAGTGCTCCCTTCAATCCATCAATCGCTGTGAGTATACTCGATCCCTTTTTGCTTTACGCACTTTTGGGTGTTACATACGTTACTTATACAAAATCACATCGAACGCACTACGCAATACTTTAAACGCTAACCGTTATCGCATGTTATACGTGACTTAATGAATGCTTGTTTGTTATGTTTACACATGGAATGCTGTCTACCTGCCTCAGCAACGGTAGTACTATTAGTTTGGACTCAGCACCCGTTCACTCGGGGGTTGTTAAGGACAATTATTTGCATGGATTACAGTGGTGATCATGTATTACGAACTGCCTCAGGCAGTCAACCTACAGTCATTGGTATCGATAGGTTCATGTCGATAACTAACATGCCTCATTTCACTCTGTGTACGTGCTGGTTATGCGTAACGCTTTTGAACTCTATATGCTATTATCAAACTTGTATGCTCACTTTTACAATATGTGTAATGACATTTATTTTAACGTATGTGACAGGTGCTTAGGATGCTTATCTGCTAGGAAATCGAGGCTAGAATAAGGCTCTAGAGGCCAACAAATAGTTGTCTGTACAAATGAAATCAAGGGTCTCTAGAAGCAGATAAACAATTGGGCTATTTGAAAATCTGAGTTGTCGGAATGGAATTATTTGCCTAGATTTTGTCTGTAATAATTGTATTATCTTTTAAGACATGATATGGGATATCTTACTTTAAATTAATTGGTAATGATAATTGTTATGGAAACTTCTGGACAATCTGTTTCGCTCAGTGCCATGCCCCGATGTTTCCGCCATCGGTTGGGGTGTGACATTTTATACAACCCAGCTCGTCACCTTGGGGAGCATCCATACTGTTTGTAAAGAAAAATGATGGTTCAATGCGTCTGTGCATTGATTACCGCGAGCTAAACAAAGTAACAATCAAGAATCGTTACCCATTGCCCAGGATCGACGATCTATCCGATCAACTTCAAGGGGCAAGCTTCTTTTTAAAGATTGATCTAAGGTCGGGATATCATCAACAAAGTAACAATCAAGAATCTAGCGTACCGTATCGTTTTCATTATTTAAAGTTAACCGGTCCAAGTCTATGACTTGAATAGGACTCGTTAACAATCTAATTGGTTATTATACCATTCATTCTAGACTAGGGCGTCTAGTAGATTGCAACCTTGCTAAGTTGATTGTTATATCGGCTGTGCTTATATACTTGTCTTGGATTGTAAGACTTTTAAGCCAGGTAAATACTCTTAACCTATTTTCCCTATACGGGTTTGGGATACGGTATATTATTACCGCTTGGTCGGGTATGGGATCAATGACCTATGTGTTGGGAATCTAAATAATCCGTTTTAATTCGTATTGCTTGATAACATAAACATTGGGGGTTTATGCGACCGTGTCCTGAATATCCTCGGCTCATTTAATTGCAAATGGCCACGACCTAAGCATGGGGTGTAGGCATACACCTGACAGATGCTAATGCTATATTAAAATATTTTTATAACCCAACACGGGTTTGCCCAATAAGGGTATTAAAGTGGTGTTCAGTTAATCATGATCTCGGCATAGTTTCCGGACCCCATATGTATTGACAAGCATGTAAAACTAATAACATGAGAAATAGTTAATCCCAAGTTATTTATGCAAATATATGTACCATCGTGTACATGGAAATCATTTTGAAATATTTTCAAAATGTTTCGGTTATTTGTATTTATCAGTGAAAACTGACGTATCTTCAAAAGACTAAGTGCAGGTTGGAAGGATTCGTAAATAGGCTGGAAGTTGCCCGGTAAATGCTTAAGAGGAATTTGCAACTCCTTGCATTGAAGCCTAGTAGTCTGCTTACATAGTCCTATTGTTATTTCGATCCGCCTGTGGATCTTTATACACTTTTCATCTGATAATTATTTTGGAACATTCGGACATTATAATTTGTAATGGTATTTTAATTCCCAAGACTTCCGCTGTGTTATTTGTGTATCTGTATCAATCTAGTCACGTACCCCAAGTCCGGGTCCACCGGGAAATACAAGGTGTGACAGGTTGGGTCTTCTTTCTCTCCCCCCTCTCCATACTTCCTTTGGTCTCTGGGTAGTAGTAAACAATATGATGGTCAACTCTCTAAATTTGTTAACAACTAATATATTACTGATCTAATTCAATACTTACAACTTGCAGGATTTGAACTCTTCACCTCTATAATAGAGGGGGGACACCTTACCACCATATCATGTCACTTAGGGACTACTATTGTTGTTCGAGCAACATTAATCCCAACCCAATAGGTTTGATATAAATAACGATAAATGCGACACAAAAGGGGTGAGTTATCATAAAGGGAGTTATATTTTCATTGGATTGATTGGGTACCGCTAAAAGTAAATTGTTTTGGTTGGAGAGCAACTATGAATGTAATACCTATGAAATATAAAAAAGAGAAATTGCATATGGTTAAAATGTTTGTTGTCCTTTGCAGAGTATCAACAGATCTTGGTAACTGTAAAAGACGTAACTCGGTTGATGGAGCGTTGGTTGAAAATTGTTAGAACTACCAATTAAAAAGTTAAAAGAATACATTAATAAAATAAAGAGTAAACATCAGTTTGAGTCTTTATTTCTAAAAACGCACTTTGAGTCCCCAGCGTTTACAATTCACATCAATCCATCCCGTGCAACATAACAAAATCACCATTATGTTAGTTTGAGGATGAAATGACTGATTTACCCTATCATTTTTCAACCCTGTGTTATCTACTAAGTGACACTTTTAGTCCCTATGTTATTTGGATATTTCCCTCGATATATTTTTTAAAACAACTATATTAACTACCAAGTGATCATAATATCTATACCATACATAGCTGAGCCATTACCCATTACAGTTAACCATACAATGACCATGAATAACCATTACAATGACCCATTACAGCTAGGTTTGAGGAGCAGTTTAAGAGTGAGAAGAACCGGTGGTTTTTATCGAAGATGAGGTTTCGAAATGATTAGGTGGTTTTGGTTTTGTTATGTGCGGTTACATTATTATTGTTATGATAGATTTTGGTTATTCTGGTGGTTTTTGTTTGTTTTGGTTATTTGTTGTGGATTGGAATGAATTTTGTAGGATTAATCCTATGGATTATATGTTTTTCGCCTTAGTTTTGATAAATTCATGTGCATTTACTTGCTTTCAGTTGGTGACATATTAGTTGAAAATTGCATAATTACTCCTCTAGTAATCAGATCAGATATTTGTATGTATGATAGAACATTGTCTTTTAAGAATTTATTGTGATCTGCAGAGGAAGAAATGCTATTTTATTTTCACATGAATTTGGTATTTCATAGGCTCTACTATATATAGATGAACTATGACTATTTTTCTAAAGCGTTACAGAAAGCATTACAAATTGGGAAATTGATTGGTTTGGTATGGTTGAGAGATTGATGGTATTAAGTAACTAATGTGAAAAGACAATTGTGCTCTTCATCAGTTTTTGGTTAACGGTTGAAACTAACGTCGTTATGCAGCAGGGGGTAGACTGATGTGAATTAGAAACGAATTACATGCATACAAATTATGATATTAATATACAATTTTTAAATTCGTCAACTTGTATAAAGAAGAATGGTCCTTACGTGGGAAAACTACATTTAAAATGGTCTTTGTATCTAGTGTGGAAGACTTTCATTTCTCTCGAGAGATACAAGTCCAACTCCCATTTTATACAGAGTAGGCATTGGTGGTCAATGATAGGAGATACAGGGAAACCTGGGTTTGATCTTTGAGCCAAACGAGTTTTACCGGTAATTTCACCGTCGTGTCTACGGGCGGGTGAGTTACCGGGTTTTCCTCGGAATTGGTGGTGAACTCGGGTTACTCTCGGAGTACTCCGTTTGGTCCAGTGGGTGCCCTAAGAGAGTGCTCGAGATTGATTCTGTTGGTCGTTAAAAAAAAAACAAACTTAACTTAAATTTGAGTAAACTGCACTCTAAGTCCCAGATCAAAATTTTTAGCCCACTTAAGTAATCATTTAACTTTTAGGGGTGTACTCTAGCTTTAAATCAAACTGCAATCTAAGATCATCTGTAGTGGACAAAAATTTGAGCGTCTTTGCCAAAATAACGCCCCAAACGCCCTGGTAGCCCCCTTGGGCGTTGTTGAGCCAAAATTTTGCTAGAGCATTCTTTATTCCACGCTGATGAAGAATTGAAGTGCCCAATAGACCGTTGGCAATGGTCATCCAAACGGCTAGTTTTTTTTTTTTTTTTTTTTTTTTGAATTTAACTTTCATATAAATACCAAACAATCTTCACCCATTTTATACAAATCACATCCAAAAACGCTCACCTACAACATCAAACATCAAGTTTTTAACACACTTTTTTTTATAAAAAATGGATCCCCCCACCTCCTCGTCGTCCATTGCAAATTATTACTACAATTTTTTTTTACCTGGCATGATCGGGAGCTTGGATTGTCGTCATTGGCAGTGGTATAACTGTCCAACCGCATGGCGAGATCAACACACACGAGGTGACCAAGACGGACTAACTATTATTATTCAAGCAAGTGCCTCTCAGGACCTTTGGGTATGGTCGGCTTACTAATTTGGTGTCGCAGTGTAATGCAATGATATAAATGTTTTCGAGCAGTCTCCATTGGTAGAGGACTATATTTCTGGTAGAGCTGCGAGAGCATCTTTTTATGCAAACGGGAAGTACTACCTGCACGGATACTATTTGTGCGATGGCATTTATCTTAGGTATTTGATTATCGTGAAGATGTTTAGGGACCCGTACGATGAAAAAAGAGCTTACTTTAAAAAGGTTCAAGTGTCTCAGGAGTATCCCCAAGCAACAATGGAAGAAAGAGTGAAGAATGCATATGAAGTGCGGTCTGAACCCGCACATAAGCGTTAGCGATTGATTTGTTATGTGACCGGCTCGGCATATTCCAAACGAGGGAGAGCAAGAATCGGATGATGAGGAAGACGAAGATGATGAGGAAGACGAAAGCGAAGACGGAAATTAATAAAATATTAGAAGTTTTAAAAATATTATGTTTATGTGTTTTATTATTTATGTAATTTTTATTCAATTAATAAAATATTATTAGTTTAAAAAATAATAATTGGGTAATTATTGGACTGACACGTGTCGCATAATGCCCAAGGGTGGGGGCATTATCTCACTACATTCATTTCTTTAAAACGCCCAACAATGTCACTTGGATGACTGGACTGCCACGTGTCGAATAATGCCTAAGGGTGGGGACATTATTCAATTTACCACTACACATGGTCTAAGACCATGCGTACGGGGCGTGGTTACCTAGTTTTTTTCCCCAAAAACACCAAAACACGTCGGGTCACCACCCCCTGGGCGTGTTTGGCTGATTTTTTTTTTTGTTTTGGCATGATTTAAATCACGCTTGAAGGTTTTTTGAATGGTCAATCACATTTAATCTTCCTTTTTTTGGCCAATAGTTTTTTTGTTGATTTTTTATTTTTATTTAATTCTCTACATCCTTTTAACATAATACCTACATCACCACTATACTCATTTTAGAAAAACGCCCAATAATGCCCCTTGCTGACTGTACTGCCAAAGATAGAGACATTATTCACCCTTACCACTACGCATATTATTATTAGAGAAAATATCAAATATCACATTCATTTGACCAAATTCCAGTCAACGATGTTGACGTCATACATCTATATAACATCTTTCCAATAATTTCATAGATTATTTGAATTAATTATAAGTTATTGTACCAATCCAATCGTGTAAGTTACTTGAATCACGACACCAGAATGAATAAATAATAAATACAAGTATCTGAATATGCCTTTATATGTTCGTATTTATTAGTCATCTGTAGTTGTTAAGCTATGGTGAAATTAGTATCTCAAACTTTTTCTTTTAATTTGAGTTCATAATTAAAATGTAAATATAAAACTGATTATTTTGCAATTCAAAAGGGGGTTGCGGCGCAGCTTGTTGCCCGTTTACCTGCCACTTGTTTGTAATTTGCTAATTTGGAATAATAATACTCGTTTATTTGGTAAAAAAAAAAAATATATATATATATATATATATATATAAAACTGAATTATTTCGTAGCATATAAAATATGAAAACAAAAGTTAACTTTCATACAAGCAAACAAAATGATACAAGTTATTTAACAATAATTTCCATATATGATACCACGACAACCGAGTCGTCCAAACTTAGAGCAATAAAACAAACTTTCTTGTTTAAATATAAACTCGTGTCGTGTAACCATATATTTTATTTTACGGTTAAGTTCGTTAAATAATAATTCACTTTAACTTTTTTTAATAGAATAGTATAGTGGTGTGAGGTTCATTGGGAAACACTAAAAAAGTGGGAAACAGCGGGGAACCGACTCAAATGAACTCCGATTGGACTCACTCTAGTGGCGTTGGAACCGGCTCGTCGAACCCTAACTAGGATCTCTTAACCCTAAACCCTAAATCATAACCCCTAATATAAAAAAGTCACATAAGATGTATTGTTAGTTTAGTTTGGTTTATAAGTCTGACTGGTGTTGGTTAGTTCATTTTAGAAAATTCAAGGAACCATGAATCATTAAAATAATTAAGCGTTTTGTTAAGGTACATAAATTTATTTGATGTAATGATTCTAACAACTAATGATGTGATATAAATGTGGCGTATAAATGGTGCGTAGATTTGGTGAAATTCTTTTTGATACAACTTACAACATACCTAACTTTCGTTCCATTTAAAGTCACGTTACATATAAAAACACCATGCGTAATGGGCATTATAGTGGCGTGAAATAATATGATCACGCCCCCACACCTTCCCCTATGGGCATTATAGGTATATGAAGCGGGATGAATATTTTTAGAATAATGTCCAATGAAGTGGAGAAAAATGAAAAGTAATGAATAATAGGGCATTAACGATAGCATAATTTTTTAAAGACGTTATGATGCTGATATGACGAAAAATACCCTTTAGAGGGCATTAACCATTACGGATGATCTAATAAGGCAATGGATAGAAACATCTACACATCTCGGTGGGCAAACTTCCCCCAACCCTCGGGGTCCAAATTTCATCATCTAGAGTTCCGATTTGAATTGCATCGTTTTTTCAATTTTAATTACAGCTTTGATTGTAAAAGCGCGTAAATCATTGACTGCATTAATCCAAAGAGAAAAGCATAACAACCTGGGCCAAACCAAAACCGAAACATCGATTAACCTCATGCTTCAAAACCAAGCATTCAGTTATGTCGGTTATGGATTTTATTCGAGTCAGTTTTGTTTTAAAGGCCGGTTACACCATAACAAACTTGCTAAACAAGGAAAGCTCGGATAAGGTGGCAAATGGCAGAGTTGCACAAGATTCAAAGGAATGTCCAAAATATAAACCAAACAACAAATAAAACAATTAGCCCGCACGCGTGCATTTGCACGTACGCACCCCGTACCAACCCCCCCTTAAGTCATCACACTACTTGTAAAACCCATAGATTATTATTTCCAATTTGCCTCACAAATAATATATTATCTTATGAAATAACAACAAAAATAAGGTCAACATGTAAAAAAAAGTTATAAAAGAATTAATTTATTAAACTTCATAATCAATTTTTAATCTTATTAATTGAAAATTAGTCAAGTAAAATAGTATACTTTGGTGTACTTCAATTTCCTGCAGGCGCTCTCTATATTCCCATTGAATCATTCCACATTTTTTAGCAAATGTTCCATTTTTCAACTTTAAATTATCATTCAATTGAGCTCATTTTTGTAAAAACATAGCCATGCCTACCGAAAATCTCGTGTTCGTCGTGTTCTTCATGTTAGTCACAGGTAATTTAGCCCCCGAACGGTTCGAGTTTTTGATTGATCAATATGTTTTACGCGCTCGTTTGTTTTGAACAAAGGTTTAACCAACTTTTGTAATGTAATGGGTTATGATTTCAGGAAGGGGAGCTGTTGGAGACTCACTCGATACCGACAAAGAAGTACTACTCGGTTTTAGATCATTTATGGAACAAGGGAATAAGGTGAATCAAGGAGACTACAACCGATGGGACTTGCAAGCGCGAACGCCTTGCAATTGGCCGGGAATATCCTGTTCTGGAAATCGAGTTGTCGGGGTGAACCTCGCCAACAACAATATCACGGGAAACATATTCGGTAACTTCTCGGCCTTGACGGAGCTTGCCTATCTTGACTTATCAGCAAACGGCATCTCAGGCAGCCTTCCCGGGGACTTGGGCAATTGCCAAAACCTTAAAGTGTTGAATCTATCACACAATATGATTGATGGTGAGCTTAACTTGATCGGACTCGACAGTCTGGAAGTTCTTGACTTATCTACTAACAGACTCTCCGGCGAGATTTCTGTTGGCTTACCGATGATTTGCAATAGTCTAGTGGTGGCTAACCTCTCGGCGAACAACTTTTCTGGAGAAATCGGACGCCCGATTGAAGTGTGTATGAAGCTGGAGTACGTTGATTTGAGCGCGAACTTATTGACTGGAAACCTGTGGTTTGGGTTTCACATGTTCAAGGAGTTCACCGTGTGTGAAAACCGGTTAAACGACACATTATCAGGGTGGATTTTTCCTGAAAACTGCAGCTTAGAGTCACTAGACCTGTCGGAAAACGGACTCACCGGAGAAATCCCTAAGGAGATTTCAAACTGCAAGAACTTAACCACCTTGAACCTGTGGGGAAACTTTTTTTCCGGGAAAATACCCGGAGAACTTGGATCAATTCCGAATCTTCAAAAGCTCTTTTTAGGCAACAACTCACTTATGAACGAACTTCCCGATTCGTTACTTGAATTACAAAACTTGAAGTTCTTGGATCTAAGCCGGAACCATATGGGGGGCGATATACCGGAGATTTTCGGACGGCTCACACAAGTGAGGACTCTACTTCTGCATTCGAACGACTACACCGGCGGGTTACTGTCATCGGGGATACTCCGGTTGCAGAATGTTTCAACTCTAGACTTGAGTTGCAACAATTTGTCCGGTTTATTGCCGGTCGAAATCTCTCGTATGGCAAGTTTGAAGTTCTTATTTCTAGCAAGCAATCAATTCTCCGGCAGCATACCTTCAGAATACGGTAACATGCAAGGACTCCAAGCTCTTGATGTTTCTAACAATCGATTAACCGGATCCATCCCTCCAAGTTTAGGACAGTTGAAAAATCTCTTATGGTTAATGCTCGGAAACAACTCGTTAACCGGTGAAATCCCACCGGAATTAGGGAACTGTAGCAGTTTGCTGTGGCTGAATTTTCAAAACAATCAACTTTCCGGTCCAATTCCGGAGTTGGCAAACATAGGGAAGAATGCGACACCATCTTTCATATTAAACCGAGAAGATGATCTGATTGCCGATTCTGGAGAGTGCTCGACGCTGAGAAGATGGATACCGGCTGATTATCAACCGTTTACTTTCGTGTATACGCTTCTTAACATGAAGAAATGTAGAAGCTTATGGGATAATTTACTTAAAGGATACGGGATTTTCTCTGTTTGCCTACCAGAATCCAACGTACGAGTACAGAAGATATCGGGATACATTCAACTCAGCGAGAATCGATTATCGGGGCAGATACCGCCAGGTATCGGCAACATGGATGACTACAGCATGTTGCACTTGGGTGGAAACGAACTTTCCGGTGCACTTCCTGATAACATCGGTAACATGGTACTCGTTGTGTTAAATGTTTCTCAGAACAGATTCTCGGGTCGAGTTCCGATGCAGCTCGGGAATCTGAAATGTTTGCGGAATCTTGATTTATCATACAACAATTTCTCTGGTACGTTTCCGACGAACTTGAACAATTTGACAGATTTGAGCAGCTTCAATGTCTCCTACAACCCGTATATCTCTGGCTACATTCCCGACACAGGACAGTTAGCCACTTTTGAGATATGGTCGTTCCTCGGTGACCCGTTGTTACGTCTGCCTTCTTTTATAAACAGCTCAACAAACGGTTCAGCTACAACCAGTAGCGGCAACACAGCAACACAATCAAAATGGGGGGCGCTTTTCATTTTCGTCTTTCTATCGTTCGTATTCATGGTGTGTGGAATAATGACGCTCATTATCTGCCTATCAACCAAGACCACCACGAATCAACCACACGTTCTGCTGTCGGGTGGCTATGGAAACTCTTCACCATGGTTATTGGACGAGGTGAAGGTAATCCGTTTGGACAAAACCGCATTCACGCATGCCGATATTTTGACCGCCACCGGGAACTTTTCAAACGATAGAATCATCGGACGGGGTGGTTACGGGACGGTTTATAGAGGAGTATTGCCGGATGGGAGAGTAGTTGCGGTGAAAAAGAAGTTACGAGAGGGTTTAGAAGGGGAAAAAGAGTTTAAAGCCGAAATGGAAGTATTAACCGGAAACGGGTTCGGGTGGCCCCATCCGAACCTGGTTACGCTTTACGGGTGGTGCTTAGATGGAGCGGAAAAGCTTTTGGTTTACGAGTACATGGAGGGTGGCACTTTAGAAGATCTAATTCACGACCGTATTCGGTTCCCATGGAGAAGAAGAATTAACGTCGCCATTGACGTAGCACACGCGTTGGTGTTCTTACACCACGAGTGTCACCCTCCGATAGTGCACCGTGACGTAAAAGCTAGCAATGTGTTACTAGACAAAAAGGGGACGGCCCGTGTAACGGATTTTGGGCTGGCACGGATTGTTGAAGGTGGTGGAAGCCATGTCAGCACGATTGTGGCGGGGACGATCGGGTATGTGGCACCGGAGTATGGCCAAACGTGTAAAGCGACCACAAAAGGTGATGTGTATAGCTACGGTGTGTTGGTGATGGAGCTTGCCACGGGGAGGCGAGCAGTGGATGGAGGAAAAGAGTATTTGGTGGAGTGGTCTAGAAGGATGACGGGGCGAAGGTCCATCATCCCTGTGTCGGTTCTGGTGTCTGGACTAGCCGAAGGTGCGGCTGAAATGCGTGAGTTGTTGCGACTCGGAGTGAGGTGCACGAACGATACACCTCAGTCCCGGCCGGATATGAAGGAGGTGTTGGATTCATTGCTTCGGATTTCGGCTAGGTCGAAGGGATTTTAGATATGGTAATGTAAACGTAGAGATGTTATGATGTCCACAAATGTCCATATAATGGTTCAACTCTGTCATCATTAACAGCTACTGCTTCTTTAGTGTCAACAAATGGGAATGTATGAATACCTGCATGCATATAACATAATGACAAGAAGCTAGTAAGACTGAAATTATTATTGTTTGTCTTAAGTTTTACCCTATGCTATATATGATCCTCTGCAGTGAGCCATGAACCGTCGACAACAACCCATCCATCTTTGTGTAAACGTTCCATCTGCAATGTGTTATAAACTCATCAAAATTAATTAAAGTTTTATAAACAGGCCAAAGCGTTGTCTTAATTTTTATAACATTTTTGTCAAGCAAGATTTATTGTCACTTGTCAGTATCCTTCATAAGAAGCGGATATCCAAAATCATTCTGCAACCAATTCCTACCAATTTGTACAAGTCATCATGATCAAAGATCAAAATTAACAACAGAAATATGAGGTTAGATTGACTTTTTACATTATTACATACTCATTTGTATTGTCATAACTGACATGTTAGTAATTTAAGGTTCGCGGTCACCGTCATACCAATGAGACGAAATGGTAATCACCAGTCACTACCTTATTATCGAGACATCAAGACCAACTTGCTTTGATGAGACATTAATAACAAACGACAACTCTCGATTAAAGATCAAAGAGGGGACTTAAGGTGAATTTGTTAACACCCACCTTAACCACTATACACCCATATGTCATTTTTCAACTTTTTGCGAACTTTATAGTTCTAACCATAGTTGTTAATGGCGAATAGCAACAAATAGCGATAAGCTACCTATATGCTACATAGCGAATAGCGATAAATAGCAGGCGCAATTTTATAAATAGCGGTACATTAGAAAAAGAAATTCTAAAATTTGTTTATATGTATATTATATCAAAATACCTTGGTATATAGTATATACGCTATTTTACATGTATATTTAACAAAAACCTAAAATCCAGCTATTTATAGCTATATTTAATCGCTATTTATATTAAAAAAACAAAAAAAATTAAACCGTTTATCTATCGCTACAACCCTAATAGCAAGCCTAGACCAATACGCTACATAGTGCGCTATAGCGATCGCTACGCTCGCTATTGACAACTATGGTTCTAACAAGAGTTTTACAAATAGCGAGGTCTAAACCATTAAGAGGCTCATTAAGAGGTAAACAAACGGCCCCTTAATCACATCGATCTCAAGTTTATGGATTATAAACGAACTGATATTTAAAAATGGAAACTTGAATAAATGAGTCTTACCTTCAGAAAAGAAGCAAAACGAGCCCCATTGCTTCTAATTCTGCACAATTTTCATTTTCTTGTCAGCGTCATTGATTTCTCCAAAGTTGCTTCAATTTCAAGCTGGAAATCACCAATTCTCTCATCTTTTTCCTTCAAATTATCAACCGGAGAACAAGAGAAGAATGTTAGGGTTTTAACTTTTAAATAAATCCACAAATATATTTGGTTTTGGACACCGAGTCTCATTTAACGAGGGGAGGGGAGAGAAAAGAGATGAAAATATGAAAAACCATGTTCTTGAGTTTCATCTAACAGGAAAGGGGAGGGAAAAGTGAAGAAAATATGACCATATATTCATTCTCCCAAATTGGAGAGATTAGGAGAGAATTTTCCTTCCCCTCCCGTCTTAAATGAGACTCGAGAACATAGTGCAAATGTCAGTAGGATGACCACGGTACCCGTTCGGTACCGAACCGATATAAAAAAACGAAGAAAAGTGGTACCGGTATCAAATACACCGGTTATTTACAACTTAAATATTATTTCTTCCAATGTTTTTAATTTTATTCACCATATCTTATGCTTAAAGCCCGACTATCCAAGTACAACCATACACAAAAGGCCACCTATTCTCACGATCATAGACATCACTGGCCCAGCCCGTCACCAATTCCAAGGAACCCACCCCCGAATGCCTAGCAAAACCCCTGGCTTGTGCATGACATTTTGTCACAAACATGACTCCAACAGGTAACTTTCCCTAAAGAAAGTCATCGGATATTGTTGCCTAGAGCACTGCCCCTATGGTAGGATTTGGTTGTTTCTATTTTTTTCTCTGTTTTTAACTAGAAGGATAAAACGGTCATTTTAAAATTCTAACACCCAAATATAATATCCGAAGTAAGAAAATCAAAGCTTCCATTATTCTCACACCCTTAAAATCTTATTCATACACCCTTTTCACTCTATCTCTCTATATATATATCTATCTATGTATACACAGAGAGAGATAGAGGGAAGGGGTGTGGGAACGTTAACTCCCACATCTATGGCAAACATTTATGTTAGTTAAAACCCTCAAAACATTTCTAAACATAGACAATAATCTAGTGTTTTAGAAACCAAATCAATTCTTTTCCTCTGTTTTTTTTTTTTTTCAACTATCAAAATTTTCAAAAAAAATTCTAAAATTCTCCCAAGACCAGGCACCAAATTCATTATTGCTAAAGTCATCTAATGCAAACAAAAGGGCCAGAAGGTTTCCAAGATTCAAACACAAAAGGTATCCATTCCATTCCATCCATCATTTATGGCTGTTAATTCTATAATTTTGTTTGATGTAAATATTCTAACATCTCATTAAATGGTCCAAATAGAGTAGGTTCCAATTTTGACTTCTGAATGTCAAGATAAACTATCTTTCCTTTGATTGATATGGGCTTTTCTTGGATTGTTATTATTTATATGGTAGGAGATTTTTTTTTTCATTTTCTTGGTTTTGTTCATTTTCTTGATTAATGTCTATACATGATCTTGGAAAATTATATTCAAATATTTAGTTTCTTTTTCATAATGCATTTGAAATGTCTTGTAGGAATGTTGCTTCACATTAAGATCAATAAACCATCCTTCATATGAACCGTGCGCGAAAAGGCTCACCGAGGACCTTCAAAATGGAGCCCACCGGACCTAAGGTCCCAAGCCGGTATCTCACAGGTCCAACAGGCTCATGCCATGATAACTGCAAATGTGAAACTAAACCAATTACAGAAACAAAGCCGAAAAACCCGTCTCCCAAAAGAACACCAAAACCTCCTGCACCAAATTCGGTACCTAGAATCAACAAACCACCTGCAATCATTCCCAAGTCTACAACTACAACGCGCAGTTTCAAGAACAACAATGTTGTCAAGGATCAGACTTTGAAGAAAGACGTTACAAATGAACCGAAGAAACGAGATTTTAAGCTGAAGTCTGTGAATTCACAAGCAAAAACATACAATAGGCCATCTTCAAGAACTCCTGGTAGAAGACTCAGTGACATATGTGTACCCAGTAAAGATATGTCACTCCCATCTTCAAGATTTCCCAAAAGACGACTTAGTGAAATCATAATTCATCCGAAAAAAGATGTTGCATCCATTTCTAACGGGTCAACGGGTAGAGGATCTGGAATCAACAAGAACGAATCGAAAAAAGATTCAAAACTCCCTTTAGTGAACAAGAAATCCAATTCATTAAAAACTACTGTTTCCACCTCAAAAAGTAATGCAAAGGTGTCACCTTTGAGAACTTGTAAAAGTCTCCCCAAACCGGAGCCTAAGGGGCCAAGAAAGGCGAAACCCGTGAAACCCATTGAAGAACTTGTGCATGAAAAGACTCTGGATGTCATTGAACCCGACAATGATGTTGAAATTACTAAAAGACAAAGTCAAAGGTCCCCAAATTGTTCTCCTTCGAGCTCGGAGGTGAAAGCCATGAAAGATGATCAAAATGGGGTGGTGGAATCATTACCACCATCAGTAGAAGATGACACCCTTGCAAAAGATGGTCACACTTCGAGCGCTGAGGTGGACGCCATGAAAGATGATCAAAATGAGGTGGTGGAGTCTTCACCACCATCATTGGAAGATAATCAACATGAAGTGGTGAAGACTTCACCACCGTTAATGAAAGATGATCAAAATGAGGTGGTGGAATCTTCACCACTATCATTAGAAGACGATCAGCATGAGGCGGTGAATATTTCACCGCCATCAATGGAAGATGATCATAATGAGAATGAGGTGGTGGAATCTTCACCACCACCATCATCAGAAGATGATCAACATGAGGCGGTGA
Source organism: Helianthus tuberosus (assembly GCA_030545235.1). NCBI lineage: Eukaryota > Viridiplantae > Streptophyta > Magnoliopsida > Asterales > Asteraceae > Helianthus > Helianthus tuberosus. Next base: position 25,898,013 of record CM060441.1, read on the forward strand.
AGATTTCACCGCCATCAACGGAAGATGATCAAAATGAGGTGGTGGAACCTTCACCACCTTCCATTGATACCCCTGCAAAAGTTGGTCAACAAAATGACACAATAGAGACGACAAATGTCGAAAAGTTAGAAGAGCAAACTAATGACTGTTCTCTAGATGATCTAGCATTTAGAAGAGGAACCATTCTTAGTCCTGAAGCCGAAAACAAAAGCCTTATAGAAATGCAATTCAAGAAAGGTAAAGAGTTAGAAAACGAAACTGAAGAGGGTGAGAACATTAGTTTAAGAAGATTGTCATCAGATGGTGCAGTATGCATTGCTGAAAGTGTAACCATCAGTGTTGACCTTAAACACCAAGAAACAGAAGAAAAGAAGGCTGCAGTTTTGAGTAACAATGTCATTGAAGAGACTGCTAGCAAACTCATTCAAGCCAGAAAGAGCAAAGTTAAGGCCTTGGTGGGTGCTTTTGAAACCATTGTTTCTAGTGAATCCCCTAGAAAATAACAAAATGGGCATCTTTTATTAAATGTTTTTTATTTGTGTTTAGAATCCTGACATGCACATTTTTGTATACTATTTCTAAAAGACACACAATCACACGCATAAGAATTTGAGTGGTTTTTAATGAAAAGGAAGCCCTTATGAGTATACTGATTCCTTACTCTAGTTGTAAAAGCCTGAAAATTAAACGAAGTTAAACCATAAAAATTGTGGACGCCATAAGCTAATATTAGGAATCAGTGTACTCGTGAGGGCTTTCTTCAAGGAATCAGTATACACACCATCTTCAAGAACAGTATTGGTAAGGTTATATTAGGGAATGCACTATGGAAAACCAGATGGATTTTCCAAACTTTAAAGAAGACATTATTAATTGTTTTGCACAATAAGTACTAAACAAATTTTTGAAGATCTTGGTGATGATGTATTTTCCTTATTAGTTGATGAATCAAGTGATATCTATGAAAATGAACAAATGGATGTTGTTATACGATATGTTGATAAATGTGGATTTGTTAAAGAGCGATTATTGGTCTTTTTCATGTAAAGTAAACATCTGTGTTAGCTCTCAGATCTGCTATTGATGATTTATTTGCCTGATATGAATTGAGCTGGACTAAGGTTAGAGGTCAAAGTTATGATTGCATAAGGAACATGGTTGGTGAGTTCAACGGCTTGAAAGCTTTAATTTTGAAAGAAAATCATTCAGCATATTATGTACATTGCTTTGCCTACGAATTTCAACTGGTTGTTGTGACGGTGTATAAAAACATTCAGGTGTTTGGAAATTTTTTTAGATGGCAAGGACTTTGACGAATGTTGTTTGTGTATCTTGCACACAGCAGGACATGTTTCAACAAAGTCAAAAAGAGAAATTGGAAGAGGCAATTGGTCATTCATAAATTGACACCTGAAGTGATTTAAATAAAAAAAAAAATGTCTCTTGTAAGAGTCGGTGGTACACGATAGAATTCTCATTATAAAACACTTAGGGGCTGTTTGTTTACCTCTTATCTTAACGAGGCTCTTAATGGTTCAGACCTCTTACTAGTTCAACACTTAATGATTCAAACGGTTTGTTTCACGAGCAGATGTCTAAATGGTTCAGACATTTGCGGTTAAGATTTATACAAAGTCTGAATGGTTAAGACCTCTAACTGAATTGGTCAGACATTTGCCTCTGAACGGTTAAGCATTATACAGGCTCGTAATGGTCCAGACCTTTTACTGGTTCAGCACTTAATGGTTCAGACCTCTTACTGATTCAGCACTTAACCATTCAGATGTTGCCAAACACCCCCTTACTCATTTGGTTAGTTCATATTCATCCGTTGTTGAAGTGCTTGAATATATTGAAAAAGCAGGTGACATTCAAGCAGATGGATTTGAAAACATTTGATTTTGTGTTTTACTTACACTTGATGAAGCATATTTTAGAGGTTACAGATAAATTGTCGCAATGTCTTCGGAGGGAAGATCAAGATTTGTTGAATGCAATCTCATTGGTTACTTGGACAAAGTTACAACTCCAAAAAAATTAGATTGGAGGGTTTTGATTCAATTTTGGAGGAAGTTCACTGTTTTTGCGAAGAACATGACACTGTAATGATCAACATGAACAATAATTACATCAACCCAAAAAAGCCAAGACAAAAGACAAACATCACATATTGCGACTATTATGAGTTTGATTGTTTCAACAGTGTGCTAGGTATGCAAATCGAAGAGTTCGAGAACCGTTTTAACAAGGTAACATCTGAATTACTTATGAATATAGGCAGTTTGAGTTCGCGTGATAACCTTATTGAGTTTAATATATACAGAAGATAATAAAGTTAGCCGAGATGTACCATATGATTTTACCGAAGATGAGAAAAGAAGACTTAAGCGTGAACTCCCCAATTACATTGATAATTTGAAAGCGGATAAAACATTTGCTAACTTGAAAGGTCTATCTACTCTTGTAAGATTGATGGTGGAAACAAAGAAACATATTTCATTTATTTACCTTGGTGTATTGTTTATTAAAGTTATCATTAGTTTCACGGTACCTATTGCAACGACAAGTGTTGAGAGATATTTTCCTGGAATGAAGTACGTGAATTCTGATTTTGTAATCGGATTAGTGATGAGTATTCGAATGATAGTTGTATTTGTTACATCGTAAATGAGCTGTTTAGGAATGTTTGTCTTGAAGATGTAATATATCGTTTCCAAAAGATGAAAACCCATGGCGATCAATTGTAATGACATTGGATTGTTATTATGCATTTTCTAATGACATTACAAACTATAAGTTTACAACAGCTTTGTGCGTAGAGGAGTTAATGGTACCAAATGCTTAGGGAGGTTTTCAAATTTTTTTTGATATTACACTTTTAACCCACAATTATTTGAATTTTTACTTTTAACCCAAAAGTTTTCATCTTTCGCAATTTAACCTCACAACTTTTTTACTTCCAACTTTGTTCCTCTATACTTATCATATTTCATAGTTTTTTTTTTTTTTTTTTTTTTTTTTTTTTTTTTTTTTTTTTACGATTCTTTCTAGATTTTGCGAGTTAACACGTGCTTGTGTGGTTCAACGTTTTTACGTTTCGTTCTAATCTCCGCCAGTTAACACGGCGTAACGTGCGTGTGTGGGTTAGTGTTTTTACGTCGCCTATTTTTCCCCATTTGACAGGTCTGTCGCAACGCAAGGGTCCTAAATCGACTTAGTTATTATATTCTATGTTTTACGTTTCAGTCTAATTTCTTTGCATTAACACGTCGCAACTTCAATGTGGGCGGTTGTGTGACATTGGAGCTATTTGGCGTGGTTTTATGCCCCCACTGCAACGCGCGCGTGCGCGCACGGGGTTAATACTAGTTTATAATTATTTATTCTCTAATTAATTTGGTATTATATTTTCATTATGTGACCCGACCTGGATCGAAATCTATAATCGAGAGAATGATATCAAGTCCGGTGCTCTACATGCATAACCCTTAAAATTTAGTGACTATAGTTGGCTTGAATCATGATAGATTGCATGTTTCATAAGGTCTTTAGTTGTGAATGTCTTCTTTGTTTTGTCATCAATACTGTTCAATCTGCATCATTTATCAGCAGTCTTTCTTTGTGAGTTGTAGTGTTATACTATGCGCACTAATGATCATATCTTTCATGAAGAGACACAATTTGCCTCGAGTATAACCTGCCTTTTGGTTCTATTGTACTTTGATAAAACATAACAAATATCAACACGAGTGATACTAGGAATTGCCTCGAGTATAACCTGCCTTTTGGTTCTATTGTACTTTGATAAAACATAACAAATATCAACACGAGTGATACTAGGAATAGATACACAAAAAAAGACTTTTAAATGATCAACACATAATGCATATATAGTTGGCTACAAAGTCCATTTTTCCTACAAAGTGTAAAAAGTCATAAAACACCATAATGTCAACCATAAAACGCACTCAAAACCCACAAATAACAAAGTGAATATTTACTAAAATGCCATATTTGTGGGTTTTGTGTTGTGTTTTGAATGATAAGGCTTTGATTATCGAATGACTAACATTAGTGTGTTTTACGTTGATTATCATGTTGTGTTTTATATTCCTAGTTCTACGATGGTGTGTTTGAAGTTTTTAAGGAATGTTAGGGTTTGGATATTGTGTTTTAGTGATCTTCACTATGTTATATGTGGGTTTTAAGTGTGTTTTATGGCTGAAATTGTGGCGTTTTATGACTTTGTACACTTTGTAGGAAAAATGGACTTTGTAGCCAAACCCCACCCTATAGTTGTAATAATAAACATTAGTAATAAGAACAAGATACTTTTGCTTATCATCACTCATTCTTGTTCATATGCTGCACAAAAAGAAGACTTTGATCACCAACTGAAGTTGAAAACTAGAAGTTTGACTACAAAAGGTCAAGCATGAATTACCGTCTTTCCGATTCTTGACATACTTGTGCTGGAAACACACTATGAGGATCGCTGAATGGATCTGTAGTGTTGGTGGACGGGTGATTGTGGATTGTGTGTGACCAGGGGCTAGCCATTGTTTGTGGGACCATGAAAGGATGCTGAAGTGGCTGGGGCATACCCATCTGAAAGCCTAACCCCATTCCCATTTGGGCTAGCATTGACATCTGAAGGTGTTGTTGCTGTTGTTGCAATTGTAGGGGTACCGGTATCATCATTTGTGGTGGTGGAATCGACATGCTTTTCATTAACTGCACTTGTGTTTGTAGCTTCTTTAAGTAATCTATCACTTCATCCAACATCGAAGCTTTATCCGTCTATATAACAGTTCCCAAATTTAGATACTTTTGTTGACTTATGAGGTCAAAAAGATTAAGTTATAACTCCAATTTGAACAAAGAATGATGATTTTTTTTTAATTCTTTTTGACAACCCCTTTAACTTAAGCTATTTGCTACATGTATAAAGCCCTTAATGTTGTATTTTTAAAAAGATGAAGAAGAATTTTGAAAAAAGGATCTGGTAGGATTGACTTCAAAAGTCAAACAGCAAAAAAGAACACAAGTGTCTTAAGACAATCTGACCTTATTAGCATTAGGCACCAGCTTCTGTAGAGCTTTCATCTTCTGGTTAATCCTTTCTCTTCGTCTCTAAAATAATGACATACCGTGTAAGATCACACTAGACGATTCAAAAGTTTTAAAGTTATTTAATTACTTTTATTAATTAATAAACTTTTAAACAAATTACCCGCTCAGATTGGTTATGAATAGCTGCAGCTCTACTTGGCCGACTTGATTGTGATCGAATTGTGTCACCCTCATTCCGGCTTTCTTCCTTTTCTTGATTCTTCTGTTCAAATACAAAAAAAAATGATGAATAATGTACTAATTCTGATTTCTTTACAGTTTTTAATAAATACCAAATTCTGAAACATCCATTTTTCATCAAAAAGTTGAATCTTTTTACCCATCCATGTTGACAAGCAGAGTCATCATCCGTGTTTTTACTCTTCAAGCTCTGATTCGTCGAGTCGGATGAGGGCCATGTCATCATTGTAGTGCCATTATCTTTGCTATTGCTAATATTATCTTCTTGCAAACCCAACTTTCTTGCACATTGATCATGGACAGTTGCAGATGATCTGGGCCGTTTCTTTCGGTAACTCGGGCCTGCGCCATTGGAAGAAGCAACATTGGAGTTTATGTTGTGTGTTCTTGGTATATCTTGACTTGTTTGTAGGTCAACTTCTTGAATTTCACTTGGGTTGTAACATGTTGTAGCATGATGAACAATGGATTCTAGTGTTTCATTGGTTATTCCACACCCATGCATGGCTGGTTGACCATTTTCCCATGTTATTTCTGCAACTCCATAGTCACTAAGCCTGAAAATCCACACAAACAAAGAGCAAGTAAATTACTTTTATACCCATTTCTAAAAATGAAAAAAAAAAGATGATATCTTGTGTGTTTAACATCAATCTTCTCATGCTATAACTAACCTTGAAAATGTCATTTATTTCTGTACACACTACACACACAGTCACTTGCAGTTTGCAAATTGAAACTTACAACTTGCAAGACATGCTCTATGTAGCATAAGAAAAAAAGAAAGCTAGACCTTCATTGCATAAAGAAAAAAAAAAGTTTTATCTAAAAAGAAATCTTTATCTTTCTTTTTCTTGTTTTTGCTTTCTTTTTGGTGTTATCAGATTCCAATTTGGGATTCCCCACTTAATTTGAGGTCAAATATAAACCAGACTTGTACATCTGCTTTTAATTTGGTGGGGCCATGGGGGGTTTTGTGGGTCCCAGCAGGGATTTTCTGATCCATGTTGTGAACTTGTGTTGGACCAGATTAGTTAATGTGGTGGACTCAATTGTCATGTGGGGAGAAGTGGATATTTTTTTTGTGTTTGGCTTCTTTTCTTTTCAATCATCATATTCTTTGTGCATGTTTATGATTTATTCCTTTTTATTATGTCAAGGTCTTGTCTTTGTTCATAACTAATTTTTACTAGTATTTAAGACCCATGCGTTGTTGCGGGATTGTTAAACCAAACAAAATTATTCTTGTTTTTCTAATTTTTTCAATATGTAGTAGTGCCATAAAGCAAGCAATGTTGCACAACTTTATTGGGGCCGGCGGTGCCCCGCCTTTATCGATTTTTCGCTCATAGTGTTAATTTTACTGAAATTTTTTGAATTTTTTAGTGCAAAATATTGGATTTTTAAGAGTCCGGCCCCCATCGATTTGGATTTTAAGAGTCCGCTCCCTATTGAGTATTCGTTCAATTTCCACCACTGGCTACCAGTTCATATTGATCTTTCTCTTGTATGTTTTTTTTAAATGAGTTATGGAATCAATCTATAGATTTAATTAAACTTAATACACTAATTAAATAGAATTAAATATAGCTAGATGCAAGATTATTACATGTAGTTTCGTCTACAATGAGATTTTAAGCAAGCGTTTCATGAATGAAAGAAGTACGATGAGATTTTTAAGTATAAAAAATAAATACTATGATTTTCTCTTTAAAAAATCACGCCTTCGCCACCTCAGCCAAACTAGGCGTTAAACACTGCTAGGGGGAGCCAAAATGGGACCCTACTGACACCATCCTCAATAGGTCATTTTTTAGGTTGTTTTTTGCCATTTGTCAACCTCACCCATTATTTATTATTGTGGGATGCATATTTAGGTGACATATTTGGGTGGCGTATTTGTTGAAGAATGGGTATAAACGAGCATGTTGTCAGGAGGTGGTGGGGCCAAAGGGTGGGGGGTTGGGTGATAAATTAAAATTAAATGTAAAAGGTGGTGATGATTTGACAATGTTTTTATGTGTTTTCTTATTGGGTAGGTTTTTAATGCTTTTGAAGGGTGGCTGTTTTTCTGATGTGGCAGCTGACTGGACATGTTTTTAGGTGTTTTTAGTGGGTCTTATTGTGGATGCTCTTAGGCACTGAGAGCTTCATCAAGGGGTCCACCAACTGCAACCAATCACTTCATTTTTCTATTTTTTTATTTTATTTATTTTTTTTAGTTAAATCACTACAAATTTTTAAGGGTATAGTTATATCCCAACTGCCTATGCGGCACTGACATGATAGAATTTTTTACATTTTTAGACAATTAAAATACTACACATAATCTGAGGGGAAAATAGCCAAAATGGCCAAGTTATGGTCAACATTTCCAAACTAGCCAAGTCAAACGTCTTGTGGAGACGTCACAAACACGTTCAAACGTCTTGCCGGCTGACCAACCAAAACCTGCCACGTGTTCGACACAGCTCAGACGTCTTAACGTCTTGGCTGAGACGTTTCAGACGGCTGCTTGAGACGTTTTAAAAGTTGAGCCGATAAGCTGCTACTTTTGCATGGCTTGAGACGTTTGAAGCCGGCTTTGAGACGCCTCAACACGGCTTGAGACGTCTGAAATTATCACGTTTTTTAAAAAATTTTAAGACGTTTCATTAAACCTTGAGACGTTTCACGGTCTCCAAAGTTCTTTTTACGTCGTTTCATAAAGTTTTTGAATTTAGATGTTTTAATTAATATAGTTTAATATAAGGTAACGAGTATATAAATACAATCTAAGTTCAAGTTATATCAGCTCCGAGACGGAGGATAAACTGGTTAAGACGTTTGGGTTATACACGAGTGGCGCGGGTTCGAATCTCACTAAGGGCCGGTTCTTTAAAGAAGACCCTCTTTTTGATATTTTTAAGTTTTTGAATTTGTTTGTTTTAAATAATATAGTTTAATATAACGAGTATATAAATACAATATAAGTTCAAGTTATATCAGCTCCGGACGGAGGATAAACCGGTTAAGACGTTTGGGTTATACACGAGTGGCGCGGGTTCGAATCTTACTAAGGGCCAGTTCTTTAAAGAAGACCTCATTTTTCATATTTTTAAGTTTTTGAATGTAATGTTTTTTTTTTTTGAATGTAATGTTTTTTTTTTGAATGCTTTGTTTTTATTTTTTTTGAACTAGATGGAATCCCCGCCGCGATGCGGCCGGGGGCTTACAAAATAAGACATAACCAAAATCACGTTATGACTGGAGGCGTAAAACTATGCCAAGTAGCACCAATGCCACACCACCGTCAGCGTCTTAGCGACCATCAATACCATAAAAGCTTGTATTAAAACAGAACTAAACAACGAAAATCTCAATCACATTTTGGTGTTTTGTCTTTACAGTCAAATCTCAGTCGCACCTTATTTGTTGGGAAAAAATCGCACATTATTTCAAAATGTGAAGTCTTTATGTCTTTCCAATCTTATTGGTTGTATGAGTGTGTGGGTATGCACTTACATCCTTTACTATGTTTCTCCTTTGTAGTAATTCATATTCACAAATATATCGTTTACAAATAATACTATTAAGAAAATATGTAAAATTGGCATTTTCTAGCATTCATACTATATTATTTAAAAAGAGATATCGAGTGCCTCTCTTATCTGCCATTGTAATTGTGCGTTTCTTTTCCTACTTGCCTTATCTTTTTCTATGTAATAATTCATGTATATTTCTTAGGAAATAAGCAACATGTGTCCCATGGTGTAAGAAACTTTAAGATAACCCTCAACCATCCAGTGTTGCAATACATCCCTCAACTTTTTCGAGGCCATGAGTACTTCCCTCTAGATATATAAGTGACATTTTGATACATTTTATCTTATGTTCTTAGAAATTTTGATTTCTTTTGGATAACCTCTTGCATCTGATTTGAATGAATTTTTTAGTAGTTTTAAATTTTTACTTTAGGGAAACCCAATGCATACTCAAGTATATGTAGTTTCCTAGATGTACTCCACTAAGTGTAGCTGGTTTCAGCTAAAATTAATATACATTTATGATATTTTGTTTAACCTATTAAATTCATTAAATTTCAATTTAACAATTTTTATCTTTTATATTTGTTGTAAACAATATTTTAAAAGTGACAATGTTTAATTTCTTTTTCATTTACCTACAAACCGTCACTATAAAAAAATGGAGGCTTATCATGATTATAAAGTTGAAATTTCGACAATGACAATCTTACATGGTTCAGAATTATGTCATGCAAACACAACCACTTTTCAACATTTCAAATCCTTATTATACACTTTACCCATCTCTACTTTTCTTTATTCCAAAAAGACATTTTTACTCCACCATCTCATCATTCAATACAACTCCCAACCACAAAACCAACTGATTTCATCCCAACCCTTCTCTATTTACACCCATCTCTAATTTACATCAAGAAGCTGTGAGCCTAGCAGACAAAATTACACAGAAAAATTAATAAATTTAAAGGAACCCAATTTAACCATTATAATGTGAGTTCTTTATTTCTTAGTGGTCTCTGTTCAATAAAATTGTGATATTCTTCAAGACCAACATGTTATATTTTTCAATTTTTGATTTTAAGGTATGAAAAGAAATTGATAGCATGCTTATTACTTACATAGTTTCCACTTTCCATTAAATAAAGCTATACTTAATTCAAATTTGTTTGTCACTTTTCCTTCAAGATACAAACTTTTCTGTTCGTGTGTTTCGGTGAGATAACAAACATGGTGAATGGTTCACCCCAATGGATTTCACTTTTAATTTCATCAACTTCATTCACAAATTCAATCAATCCTCCTCATCATCAACGTTAGAAGACACGAAGTTGACACACAAAGGAATGAAAATCAAAACAGAAAAATTAGGCTCAGAGTTTGCGAAAGAAGTGGTTGCAAGGGGGTTGCAGGTAGGGATGGCAAAAAAGCCCAAGCCCGACGGGTATACCCGAAACCCGAAACATACAGGTCGGGTATACCCGAAGCCCAATGGGTATGGGCTGGGTACGGGCTTAAAAAAAGAAAAAAATCGGGTACGGGTACGGGTATGGGATTTAATGATACCCGCCCGATACCCGGCCCATTTACCCGAATAATACCCGAATGTATCATATTATATATTTCCATATATATAAACTTAGTACATGTACTTATTACCTTCCCTATAGTCATTTGTGAATATGTATTTGGTAGGTGCTTAGCGAACAAATAACTTATTTTTGAGCATGTGTATTGGATGTGGAAGCTATCACCCTTTATTATGTGGTTGTTTATGCAATTTGGTGGTCATGATACAATTACTTAATTAAGTAATCGTTTTCATTTAGTTTGGTATATGTGGTCTGAATATGATATGTAAGTTATTAATCATATTTTCATTTGTTATAGTCATTAAAATAGTAAATTATATAAACATTAAAGTAAAAATTGAACATTTGTCCCAACGGGTATTTTTATGAAATTAACGGGTATACCCGATACCCACGGGTATGCCCGATACCCAACGGGTAATTACCCGACAAATACCCGACGGGTAACGGGCCGGGTATGGGCCAAAGAATTACAACCGGGTACGGGCCTGGGATTACCAATACCCAGCCCAAGCCCGGCCCATTGCCATTCCTAGTTACAGGTTCAAAACCTACCATCCAAGACCCATGCCATGCCAACTTCATGAATACTCATGTAGATGCGCAACTCATCATAGCCAGATTCACCGGCATCGGCACCTCAAAACCATCATGAACACAAACCACAATACCAAAACGAAAAAGGCAGCAAACGATGTAAAGATGGTGGTGAGTCACCGACACCGTCACCTCAACACCACCAAGCAAAAACCACTACACCGCCAATAACAGTACCGTAGGAGGCTGGTGTGAAAATGGCGACGATGCGTAAGACACATCCCAAGCATCATGTACAACACTGAGAAGCGTAAAAACCACAACACCAAACCGACATCGGCGGCGGCGGAAGATGTTAACACGGTGGTGATCCACCAACACACGCACCGTCGACGACACCTCAACACCATCAAAGACATGCACCGGCATAAACACCAGATGTCAAGAGCAACATCGGCTCCAGCAAGCTCACCAGAATCGGAGCCTTTTTCTAGAGAGAAAAACATGCACCGTCGACGACACCTCAACAACATCAAAGACATGCACCGGCTCCGGCAAGCTCAACAGAATCGGAGCCTTTTTCTAGAGAGAGAACATGAGAGAAGAGAGAGTGTCTGAATTAAAGAAGAGAGAGTGTGAATCAGGGAGAGTGAGGTGTGGTTTTTATACCCAAAATGAGTACAACCTCCAAGCCAAGAGTACAAACATTCTCATGCATAAAACACCTTTCAAGCATCATGTACAACACCAAGAAGCCAAAGTATGTTACTAATTGATAATATATAATGTAATGTTTATATATATATATATATATATATATATATATATATATATATATTTTAATGTAATGTTTAGTATGTAATTTATTTTTTTAATATAATAATGTTTTATATTTTCTTTAAGGTCCCTTTCTTTAACTGTTTACGGGTTTAACTATCACGTTTTTAAAAAAAAATTTAAGACGTTTAATTAAAACCTTGAGACGTTTCACGGTCTCCAAAGTTCTTTTTAAGTCGTTTCAATCAAACCTTGAGATGTTTGAGACGTTTCCCGTTTTCCAAAGCTCTTGTTAAGACGTTTGCCGGTTTTCAAAGTTATTTTTAAGACGTTTGAGACGTTTGAAACCTCTTTTTAAGTCGTTCACAATTTTCGACCCTGTTATACACAAAGTTTTCTTCTTCACCATATCCTCTACCCCATTGGTGTTCACAGCTTCAAAATATGGGCAGACCCCTTGATTCAACAAACGGTTCAAAGAAGTCATCTACAACGGACACATATCTTCTCCCTTTTAATGGGATGAGATCGGATATCCCCTTCCACGTGCTCTGCGGGGTCGATCGGGTTCAAGAACTCATCTACAACGGACACGTGAAGGGTTAAACGGGTTGTTCGGGTCATGACGGTTCTGCCCGTTTAGGGTGGTTGATGAGAGTTTGGCTAACACAATGGGCTCTCACCAATGTGTTTGCCAGGTCCTCTAACATCACCGAAGCCGCAGAACCGCAGAACCAAATGTGAACAACCCGTTACATATCACCTAGGCCAACATAAATGTGGGTTGATGGAACTTACCAGTTCACGACCCATATTTATTCCTAGGTGTTTCGATGCAAATTCCGGAATCAAAATCCAGATCTCCTACCCCATTTTAAATTTATGGAAGTAGCGGTTTGGTGTATTCTAGTTCAAATGATTATATTTGTATGTTTTTGTGTTATGTTTTTTATGTACTTTGTATTCAATGATAATAAAGTTATAAATTTTACTAATTTACGTTTGAATTCTTGTTCAATTCAGTATAATTAAATGTTTAAAGACGTTTCAATAGCCTATTAAATGTTAAGACGTTTCAACATGCAATTAAATGTTAAGACGTTTGAATCTTATGTTAAGACGTTAGAATTTTTAAAGTTATATTAAATTAAATATTCATTTAACCAACCCCACTATATATACCCCTAATCCTAAACACACAGAAACACAGACACCGTTCTTCTTCTTCTACTTTCTTTGTTCAACTTTCTTCTACACCCAGAAACACACAAGCAGACATGGCTTCTTCCTCGTGGACCGAAATTGAGGACATTGCATTGGTGGAGGCTTGGGAGGAGGTGTATACCAATCCTCCTCGTCGAGGGCAGGGGGGTCTATGGGTCCGGGTGCAACAATATTTTGCACAACTCCGTGGTCCGGACCATGGCCGCACCGTTGACGCCTTATCTTCAAGGTTTTGGGTTATACGCTTGGAGTGTAAGAAGTTCGAGGGTTACTACAAGTCTGTGGAGGATTCATCCCAGGGCCTTAGCGAGGAGGACATCAAGGCGGTTGCCCTCATCAACTTCCGCCACGAATCACGATGAAGGACATGATTTCGAACATGTCGCGCAGTGGGAAACGATTAGGGTTTGGATTTAGATCTTTGTTTTTTTTTTTAATGTAATGTTGTTTTTTTCTTTTGTTTAATGTTTAGTATGTTTTTTTTAATATAATGTTTTATATTTTCTTTAACGGGTTTGGGCTTACGGGGTTTGGGCTTACACCCAATATTTATTAAAACTGTAGAAATAAACGTAACTATTTAAAACTGTATAAATAAACTTAACTATTTAAAACTTGAACCTTAACTGCTAAAATTATAAATATTTATTTTGTTAAAATCGTCATTATTTGAAGTACTATTTTGGGGCTAAATTGTCATTTTTGAAACTATATAAATACAAGGGCTAAAAGTGCAATTATTGCAAACTAGAAGTTTAGGGTTCTTTTTGCCATTTTTGAAACTTATTTATAAAAGAAAATAAATAAATATATATTTTGTTTTATAAAGTCCAGGGTTCATTGGTCAATTTCTTGAACTTATACTCCAGGGACTGAAATTGATATTTTATAAACTTATATTAACTATAGACACTAACCGGGTTAGTGTTTGTATAAGAATTTCTTTTTAAAACAATAACTCAATTAAGATTTCTTAACTGAGTAGGGACCAAACTGGTAAAGTTGGAAACTTATATTAACAGCGACGTTTTATAAACTTAAAGAAAATATAAAAATTATTATATTAAGTTTTTGATATTTTTAAGTTTTTGAATTTAGATGTTTGTTTTAAAAAATATTGTTTAATATAACTAGTATATAAATACAATATAACTTCATGTTATATCAGCTCCGGACGGAGGATAAACTGGTTAAGACGTTTGGGTTATACACGAGTGGCGCGGATTCGAATCTCACAAAGGGCCGGTTCTAACAAGAAGACCCCCTTTTGATATTTTATAAACTTATATTAACTATAGACACTAACCGGGTTAGTGTTTATATAAGAATTTCTTTTTAAAACAATAACTCAGTTAAGATTTCTTAACTGAGTAGGGACCAAATTGGTAAAGTTGGAAACTTATATTAACAGCGACATTTTATAAAATTAAAGATAATATATAAAACATTATTATATTAAGTTTTTGATATTTTTAAGTTTTTGAATTTAGATGTTTGTTTTAAAAAATATTGTTTAATATGACTAGTAAATAAATACAATATAACTTCATGTTATATCAGCTCCGGACGGAGGATAAACTGGTTAAGACGTTTGGGTTACACACGAGTGGCGCGGGTTCGAATCTCACAAAGGGCCGGTTCTAACAAGAAGACTCCCTTTTTGATATTTTATAAACTTATATTAACTATAGACACTAACCGGGTTAGTGTTTATATAAGAATTTCTTTTTAAAACAATAACTCAGTTAAGATTTCTTAACTGAATAGGGACCAAACTGGTAAAGTTGGAAACTTATATTAACAGCGACGTTTTAAACTTAAAGAAAATAAAACATTATTATATTAAGTTTTTGATATTTTTAAGTTTTTGAATTTAGATGTTTGTTTTAAAAAATATTGTTTAATATAACTAGTATATAAATACAATATAACTTCATGTTATATTAGCTCCGGACGGAGGATAAACTGGTTAAGACGTTTGGGTTATACACGAGTGGCGCGGGTTCGTACTGGCAACACTCGAGGATAGAGAGTGTAGAAGCCTTAGAGTATTGCGGGGATGTTGTGTGGCCGGACCACAGAGCTCATATTGGCCGAAACTCAGGTGTTATCATATGTATGCTATTGGAAAATCTGGTTTACAACCGTTCATTGACATGGAACGAAGTAAACATGCAGGATGCTTGTGTCAGATATAGACGCTACATGGCTGATGAACTCTACGCCGGGCGCTACACACCTACTAATTTTTTAAGGCTGGACGTACGCATTGTAAAATTTAATTCTTATATAAATTAAAAGTACTAATTACTATTGCGGTTACGAGAATTTGTTACATGATTTTCCTAATTAAAAGATAAAAAAACTAAGCTATTATTAAAATTCTGCTAAATTATAAGATGGACAAATGTCATCCGTTGGACTCTGGGTTTCTGTCTCTTTCCCTTTTCCTTTGCCTGATGATTTACGTGAACGAATCTGTGATGGCACTGGATCTAAACAAACGTCACGACCATGGCCGTATGTTCGACACCGCGAACAATATACCTGAACGGGCTCTTCCCCACGAGACAAGATTCGGGTGTTTTCTTTTGGACGGCCAGATTGACGTTTTGTAATATGCGGCGGTAATACACTGCCAATGCCTTGTGGTATCACCCATTTAGACCTATGAGGCAGATGATTAATCGATTCTTCATACGTTTTTTTGTATACTTCGTTTGAATAACACGAGAATGCATAATGACTGCAGTCAGGTTCACCTAATGTCACGGCCCCCGACCCGGTTTGACCCGTTTCAGGAGCCGCGGGACAGAAAATCCCGTGGTATTTATTTAACAGCGGAAGTTTTCTTCAGGATCTTTTTAAACTGCAATTTTTCCCGATTATTTTATTTTACAACTCGGGATAAAACCCCGGTAATTTACAATCATAAGATTTCACGGGGAAATCTTTATTTTACAAAACATGTTTCTTTATTTTATATTGAGTCACTTCCTTAAGCTTGTAGTGCTTCACGACACTTTTCCTGGATCACAACAGATCACCTGAAACATGTTTGAAAAAGGTTTTGTCAGCGGGAAATACAGGTGAATCATTCTTTTTATGAAAACGACGCGTTTGTTATAATTTACAGTATTAAGAGCGATTACAATGTTTCCATATATCAACCAACTACCCACAGTATTTGTCACTCGAACATCCATCGGTAGCCTCTGATTCCAGCTCCCAAGTGTATTCGGGTCCTCTCTTTGAATCCCACTTGACCTTAACAAGTACTAACCGTTTGTGTTTGAGAAACTTGATTTTTCGGTCTTCTATTTGAAGAGGTTTCTCAACAAATTTTAACTTTTCGTTTACCTCTATAACTTGGAGAGGTACTACCAAAGATTCATCTGATAGGCATTTCTTGAGATTCGATACATGAAATACGTCATGTACTCCAGCTAACTCTTCTGGTAGTTGTAAGCTTTAAGCAACCGGTCCTATACGTTGGATCACTGAAAATGGTCCTACGTAACGTGGACTTAGCTTTCCTTTCTTTCCGAATCGAACTACTCCTTTCCAAGGAGAAACTTTTAAAAGTACTTTATCTCCTACTTCGAATTCCAACAGCTTGCGTCGATTGTTGGCATAACTCTTTTGGCGATCTCGAGCCGTCTTCAGTCTTTCCTTGATTTAAGAAATCTTGTCGGTCGTTTCTTGCACTATTTCAGGACCTGATAATTGACTTTCTCCTATTTCTGCCCAACAAACTGGGGTTCTGCACTTTCGTCCATATAGTGCTTCGAATGGGGCAGTTTCAATACTTGAATGATAACTATTGTTATAGGAGAATTCAATTAATGGTAAGTGATCATCCCAATTTCCACCAAAATCTATCACACATGCTCTGAGCATGTCTTCTAGAGTTTGTATCGTCCGTTCACTTTGCCCGTCTGTTTGTGGATGATATGCAGTACTCAGATTTAGTCGAGTTCCCATTGCTTCTTGGAAACTTGTCCAAAAATGGGAAGTGAAACGACTATCCCTATCTGATATAATGGAGAGTGGAACTCCATGTAAGGATACTACTTCATCTACATACAACTTTGCCAACCTTTCCATGCTAAAGGTTTCTTTCATAGGTAGAAAGTGAGCTGATTTGGTTAATCGATCCACAATTACCCAAATCGCATCATTACCTTTTCTGGTTTTGGGTAACTTAGTAACAAAATCCATTGTTATGAGTTCCCATTTCCATACAGGCATCTCTAGTTGTTGTAGTAGACCTGAAGGTTTCTGGTGTTCTGCCTTAACTTGTGAACAAGTAAGACATTTTGAAACATATCGAGCTATATCTTTTTTCATTCCTATCCACCAAAAGTTATTTCTTAAATCTTGGTACATCTTATTGTTTCCAGGGTGCAAGGTATACCTAGATTTATGAGCTTCTTCTAAAATCTTATTTCTTAATTCTCCCTGCTTAGGTACCCAAATTCTGCTTTAGTGGAATCTCCAAATTCCATCAGCTCCTTGTTCTAATTCTTTTATGCGTCCCTTCATTCCTTCAGCATTATCCTTGATTGCTGTTTCTTGAACATTCTTCAATTGTTCCATTAAATCTAATTGTAGATTTAACCTAAGAGCACGAAATCGCTTTTGCTTTTCATGATATTTACGACTTAAGGCATCTGCATCTGCAACTACATTTGCCTTTCCTTCGTGATACTGAATATCACAGTCGTAATCACTTAGGATTTCCATCCATCTCCTTTGCCTCATGTTTAACTCTTTTTGCCCAAATATATATCTTAAACTTTTATGATCCGTATAGACAGTAAACTTACTTCCATACAAATAATGTCTCCAGATCTTCAGGGCAAAAATTACGGCTCCTAATTCTAAGTCACGAGTCGTATAGTTTTCTTCGTGCTTTTTCAATTGTCTTGAAGCATACGCAATTACCTTCTAGCATTGCATTAGCACACATCCAAATCCTAGTTTGGAAGCATCACAATATACTTCAAAATCTTCAGTCCCTTCTGGTAAAGCTAGGATTGGGGCATTTGTTAATTTCTGCTTCAAGATTCTAAAGGCTTCTTCTTGTTTAGGTCCCCATTCAAACTTAACTGATTTACAGGTTAGCTTAGTTAATGGTACAGCTGTCTTGGAAAAATCCTTAATAAACCGTCTATAATATCCAGCTAAACCTATAAAACTTCTAATTTCCATTGTAGATTGCGGAACCTTCCATTTGGTAATTGCTTCTATTTTAGCAGGATCTACATGAATACCTTCGTGATTCACCATGTGTCCTAGGAATTGCACTTCTTGTAACCAAAATTCACATTTCGAGAATTTGGCGTAAAGCTTTTCTTTTCTTAACAAAGTTAAGAGTGCATGCAATTGCTGACAATGTTCGTCCTGACTTTTGGAATAAATAAGTATATCGTCGATAAAAACAATTACAAATTTATCCAAGTAAGGTTTACAGATTCTATTCATCATGTCCATAAATGCAGCAGGTGCATTTGTTAATCCGAAGGGCATGACTGTAAACTCGTAATGACCATACCTAGTTCTGAAAGCAGTTTTAGGTATGTCTTCTTCTTGTACCTTCAATTGATGATATCCGGAACGTAAGTCGATCTTAGAAATATCTAGCTCCTTGAAGTTGATCGAAAAGATCATCAATCCTAGGTAATGGGTATCGATTCTTAATTGTAATCTTATTCAATTCTCTATAATCAATACACATTCTCATCGAACCATCCTTCTTCTTTACAAACAACACTGGTGCTCCCCACGGGGATGAACTAGGTTGTATGAAACCTTTACTTAGTAATTCATCTAATTGCTTTTTCAGTTCTAACATTTCTGTAGGTGCTAACCGATAAGGTGTCTTGGTTATCGGTATAGTTCCTGGAATTAGATGAATTCTAAATTCTACCTCCCTATCTGGTCGTAATCCTGGTAACTCTTCTGGAAATACATCCGGATATTCTGAGACTACAGGAATCTCCTTAAGTTCTTTACCCTTAGTACTAATGATTACTGAAATCATATATACTATTCCTTGCTTTCGTTCATAACTAACAACTTTCATTACTGATATGAACTTCATGGGTTTACTTGGTTTATCTCCTGTAATCATAATTACTTCCCCAGTAGGTGCCTGAATTTCTATAGAATTTTTATCACAAAGGATTCGAGCATGGTTGGCTACTAACCAATCCATTCCTAACACAACATCGAATCCAGCTAAATTCATTGGCAATAGGTTTGCATGAAATTTATGACCTGAAAGTTCTATGTTTTCTTTCTGCAAAACCTTATCTATTTTGACAGAATTTCCGTTTGCCGTTTCGACTGTAAAAATCTGCCTAAGATTGGTTAAAGGTAAATTAAGAGCTTGGCAGAATGAAGTATTTATAAAACTTTGGTTTGCACCAGAGTCAAATAATACTTTTGCGTAAATGTTGTGAACTAAGAACGTACCAGCTATCACGTCAGGAATCAGCTCGGCTTCCTGAGTAGTTAACTGGAAGGCTCGAACATTCTTCTTGGTAGCTCCGTCAGCTGGCTTGACTTTGTTGTTTGCTGGTTTAACCAATTTAGGGCATTCTGTTTTGAAATGCCCATTTTCTCCACAGTTATAGCAGATCCTGGTTTTCTTTCTGCAATCTTCTTCGCGATGTCCTATAGTTTTGCAAAAGTTCCAGATTACATTGCATCTTCCATAATGTTTCTTTTTACAATTCCTGCAGAACGGCGGAGTTGAAGATTGCCCTGTTCCTCTTCTCCTGAAGCTACTTTTATTACTCGTACGAAATCCTTGGGTAATTTTCTGAGCCAGTTCCTTTTTCCTGTGTTCATCTTTTGTGCGTACCAGTTCGTCAGTTAGGGTGTTAGCTAGTTCCACCGCATCGTCAATAGTACGAGGTCTCGCAGCTTTAACGATGTTACGGATTTCGCTAATCAATCCCAAAATATAGCGAGAAATGAGTACCGGTTCTGGCGAAGCCAGTGTTGGTACTACTCTAGCATATTCAAAGAATGTCGAAGTATACCCTCGACAATCTATACCTATCATTCGATGATTTAGGAACTTATTTTCCATTTGATCTTTTTCATATTCGGGACAAAATTTTCTTTCCACAAGACTCTTAAATTCTTCCCTGTTCATGGCATAGGCCATATTTCTTCCTTTAGCTTGAAGTACTGTATTCCACCATTCTAGTGCCCCTTCTTTGAAAAGATTTGAAGCGTACATGACTTGGTCGTCCTTGTCACATTTACTTATTGTGATTACTGCCTCGGTTTTCTGTAACCAACGCAGTGCCGCAGTTGCTCCTTCATTGCCTGCAAATTCAGCTGGTTTACAAGCAAGAAATTCTTTGAAAGTGCAACCAAGCGTTGCAGCTTTCATTTTCTTAGGGATCGGAGCTTGCAGTGGATCATTATCGTGATTAGTATGATTACCGCCTCCGTTTATACTATTACTGAAATTATCTTCAGAAATACGTTTGCTAGGGATGATTTGTTGAGGTTCAACAGGTTTCTGGGCAGCAACAAGTATTGCTGGAATAGCATTGGCTATCCCTTGAGCAACGATATTTTCTATATCCTGCCTAGTCATAAATTGATCCTCTGGATGTTGCTCAGATTGATTAACCTCATTAACTGGTTCATTATTTGCGTTTTCCATCTGATATTTAATACATATAATTTATTAGTAGCGAATAAATAACAATTATATACAAAACAATCATACAAAGTTTACAACACACATATATCCAAAACTATCGATTTCTCGATTCCCATTTTTATATATTATAATATGCGTCATTACACACCATTTCTTACAAAGTTTTATTTGTAGTTATTTCACAAGATTTATATTTTAGTATTTTATTATACAATCATAGTTTTAACAAACCCACTACCCTTCGTCAGTTGGTATTTTAGTATCGACGTTCCCTCTCGTCGTATTTCCAGGAGATCTGTTCTCCTACTTCCCTGATCCTATTTCCTGCATCCACCAACTCCTCGCCAAAGTGACGGAGTTCAGCTATATTCTCATTACTCATAGGTGGGTTTGGTATAGGTTCCGGGTCAAACTGTGGGAGAAAGGAATAAGGACTGTTGAGCAGGTTTTGGAACTGCCAATCATTAGTCCACCATTCGTCCATTCCTAAAGGCTGGGTGTGGATTATAGGTTCTGGGATTGCTGGTTCCAAATTCATTGGAAGTTGAGTTTCAATAGGATGAGTAAAAACATTTTCATTGACAGGCTTAATAGTATCACAGCTTGCCAATATAAAATCTAGCTCCTCCTGCAATGTCATTTCCTGGGTCTGCTTAGAGCTTTCTCCAATTTCTACCTGGGTTTGTTTAGAACCTCCTCCAATCTCCATTTCTATTTGCTTAGAATATTCCTCAAACTGTATTCCCATCTGCCTAGACTCTTCCCCGACTTCAATCCCCTTCCCTTTGTCTAAGGGATTTTCTATTTTGGGAATCTTTCTAGTGGCGGGTTTCCTCCTACGCACATGTCTCCATCCCATAAATCTTCTCCTTTTCTTAGGCTTGGGTTTCTCCGGAGGTGGAGCATTGAATTCCATTGGTTCTTCTATATCTGGTATATACCTATTGAAATCTCTGGAAACCTCTATTTTCACCGGATAGAGATTTAGATTTTGAAGAGCGTCAGACAAGTCATTCATGCTGTTTAGCACATATGCAAAATACACAAAAATTGCTAAGTTAAAATTTTATAACAATTTCATAAATAACCTTTAAATATTATTTCATACCGTGTGACTAATTTAACACAAAAACAACTGAAAATTAAAACACACTAGGGTTTACTGTAAACTTATTTATTTATTGGGTAAGGTTTCTGGACTGTAGGTACTAAAACTTGAGTCAGATTATTTAAAGATTTGCATTAACTGCTACAGTGGCTAGCATATAAAGATCTGGCCATTTCTCATCTAACTTGTCCTCCCATGGAGGGTTACTGCCTAATTCTTGGGTTTTCTGATTAACTTTTCCTCCTTTGGACTTCTTTAGTTTCTCTTGACTTTTCCTAATAATCAAACTTCTTTTATTAGGAGAAAGTGATTCCTCATATTGTGCCTTACGGACAAATATTCCTTCGTCAGGATTTACATAGGGTTTTGAGGAATTTATTTGGGATGAACTTCCCTTCTCGTTTGATGACCTATCTAATTTAAGATAGATGTTTGAAAGCTTTTGCTTACCCATAATGTACACAAATATTCAAATAATAAAACACATAATCACAAAATGGCAATTAGTAAAAATTAAGTATTTTCTAAATACTTAATTGGCTTAAATCAGTGGCTCTGATACCACCTTTTTCTGTCACGGCCCCCGACCCGGTTTGACCCGTTTCAGGAGTCGCGGGACAGAAAATCCCGTGGTATTTATTTAACAGCGGAAGTTTTCTTCAGGATCTTTTTAAACTGCAATTTTTCCCGATTATTTTATTTTACAACTCGGGATAAAACCCCGGTAATTTACAATCATAAGATTTCACGGGGAAATCTTTATTTTACAAAACATGTTTCTTTATTTTATATTGAGTCACTTCCTTAAGCTTGTAGTGCTTCACGGCACTTTTCTTGGATCACAACAGATCACTTGAAACATGTTTGAAAAAAGGTTTTGTCAGCGGGAAATACTGGTGAATCATTCTTTTTATGAAAACGACGCGTTTGTTATAATTTACAGTATTAAGAGCGATTACAATGTTTCCATATATCAACCAACTACCCACAGTATTTGTCACTCGAACATCCATCGGTAGCCTCTTAGCCCGATGGTGTCTGTGACTATGGTCATATCACCCCTTGGCTAACTCGTTGTCCAATGGTGAAGTTTATCAAGTAATGTATACAAAACCCCACATACCGGCTGTAATTTGGTGATTACAAAGACTTAATCCCCGTAATTATAACCTTGAAAACAAATAGAGTTTTGTAAAGTAATTTGATAAAAAGAGAATGACTCACATTGCAGATTTAATTGAGCAGAGGCTAGCCTACTGATTAGCCTTTTAACCTAAATTAATAACATGCACACGAACTCGGTTAGTAACTAATACAGCGTTTACGATAACTCATGAGATTAAAACCTTCACAACGAATGACAAAGTGCGATACTTAAACATCCATCAAATTAACGACGAATGACAAAGCATAAACCCTAATGTGGGCAGCACTTAAACATCCATTGGATAGTTTAATCGATCGGACATTGAATCGTAGCAGTGATCGAGTTAATACCCGGTATCGGAGCAGCGCCTCGCTATTATAATTGATATTTTCGACTTCAGAGTACTTAGAACTTTGTTTTTGAAAGTTCGTTTCGACACCAGTGGATTGTGCAAGTGACAAGCTATTTATAGGTGAAATTGAGACCTTACGCGGCCCGCATAAGCCTTCAGCTTAACCTTATGCGGCCCGCGCAGCCGCCCAGTCTACGACTAGCCTTGACCAGTCACGAGTAGGTTAGCCAGGTGGTCGCTACGTGGATTCGGAACACTTATCCGGTCAACACAGGTTTGACGCGGCCCGCGTAAGGTATGCTTAAGCTTCACGCGGCCTGCCTGAAGACCATACTTCTTGTTTTCTTGGTTTTTCATGCACAGTATGGTTTCAGGGGTCCGGGTTTTCACTTGTGGGTTGATTTATGACATTTTTTGAGAGTCCTTACACCCAAAAATCTTGAAACAACAATCACATGCCCACAAGGTAGACCAGAAACTTTCCAGACACGGCAGCTGCACGAACGATTCAAAAAATCAACTAAACCCCTTTTCCCACCGTCTTCACCAAGAAAATTGTTTGCCCCGATACCTGCAACAGTCCAGGTTCTAGACCCTTCAATTTTCTTTAAAATTTTCTTCTGTGCCCACTGAGTCAGTGAGTGGCTCTCCTGCATGCCCTGCAGTCGACGGTCATAAAACCATTTTTGTACGGACTCGCGGAAGAATTCGATAAGTTGCATTATCGGCATCTTACGCGAGAATCTAGACAAAGAGTTAATAGACTCCGCACTATTAGATGTCATATAGTGGTATCGATTGCCGGGACAATGAGCTCTTGCCCATCTACCAAACCCAATATTTGTTAAAACCCGGCGTATTCTAGGAACGGCAACACACAAAGCATTGAATGACTCGTTAAAGTCAGACATCCGATAAGATTTACATGTCTTCCACCATAGTGCCTCGTATTCTTTTTTTTAGACGACGGCAAACGTAAATTCATCATTAAATGACGACAACACAACCCGTGGTAAACACGTGGAAACACGTTTCTAACACCTACATGTATAGAATTCGCCCTATCCGAAATGATCGCCATATATGCTATTTCACCAACACAATCTCTAAGGTTTGAGAGAAACCATGTCCAAGATTCATCATCCTCTGATTTTCCTATGCCATAAGCAATTGGTAAAATCTGATTATTTCCATCCATGGCCACTGCTAAAAACAACGTCCCTTTAAATTCACCCTTTAGGTGTGCCGCATCAATGATAACGACCGGTCTTAGATTAAACATAAAGCTACGAATCTGAAAATTAATGATAACAAAATAAGATCAAACCCATGTTATTCTAAAAAAATAAGAACAAGTACAAACGAAAAGGTGTAACTTACCGCAGCACCTAACGCAACAAAAACCATTTCAAAACGACTCTGCTCATCAACCAAGAAGTGAGTAACGCTTCCAGGATTTGCAAGCTTCAAATTGTAACAGTATATTGGTAGTTCGGCAAAAGAGTCTCGGGTTGTTCCATGTAAAAGTTCAAGTGCATGGCTTTTACCACGCCAAGCTTGAAGGTTTGTTATCTCAACCTCGAACCTTTGTCTAAAATCTTTGACAATCTCTTTCGCTCGATATATCCTACCACTGTCTTTTAGTTGTTCCTTTAAAAAGTGACCCAAAACCTTTGGGTTAGCCTGACGGAAATGTGGGTGTATTTGCGTCTTTGAACAGGTGTGTCTATCATTCATATGTTTAACAAAAAATAAACTACCACCAGGAATAACATATGCCTTAAATCGCCATTCACAACCATCACCCATGCATGACACTTCATACTGTGTCTTAGATGATCTATCAACTTTAAACTCGAAATGCTCTAACAAACATTTCTTTCCCAATTCAAGTTTCATCTCTTCTTTGTTATTGAATATATGACCGGCCTCAAACACTATAGATGAAGAAGCTGATTCGTTTTTAGACGTGGATGATTTTTCAAAATTATTTTCTAAAATAGGACAGTCATCGTTTAATACATCAACACTTTATTTTACTGAAATTTTTAGATCTGGAGTTTTGAAGTTGTTTAAAGAAGAAAAACCAGAGGAACCAACACCAGACTCTTGAATAACATATAATTTATATAATTCAAAAGGATTCTTCATCGCCAAGTCAAAAAAAAAATCTAACATCTCGATCATTAATTATATCGATCGGATCAGTAAACGTAGACATCCGGTATGACAACCGTGTAATGTTTGGAGTATCACACATCTTAGAAACATAGTTTAAAAAACTATTATATGAATGATCTGTTTCAATTTCTAAACCACGTCTCCTTGAATTGCCATCAGTAACATACTTAATGTTTCCGTTAATGACATCCCACTTCTCCCTAGTATAAACAACAAACTTGACCCTCATGTTGTGAGATAATTACTAAAAAACAAACTTTTTGAATCTTAGATTTAAACTTCAAATACGATTTTTCATAATGTATAGTATTTATAAATAAGGGATCGCTATAAATAAATGGAAAACGTCTTAAATTCCTAAAAAAAACGTCTTGAAATCGTACAAAAACGTCTTGAAATCGTACTACAAACGGCTCGAGCTGATGTAGCCGGCTAAAGAGAGAGAAATGGCTCAAGCCGGGCGGAAAAGTCTCAAGCCGTCTGGAAAAACGGGCAGCCATAACGAAACGTCTCAAGCCGTCTGAAACGTCTCAAGCCGTCTGAATCGTCTTAGCCAATCAAGACGCCTGACTTTTCTGTCGGACACGTGGCAGGTTTTGGTTGGTCAGCCGCCAAGACGTTTGAACATGTTGGTGGCGTCTCCCCAAGACGTTTGACTTGGCTAGTTTTGAAAAGTTGACAATAACTTGGCCATTTTGGCTATTTTCCCTAATCTGAGGGTGGAGGGGTGTCCCTTTTTACTACTCTAGCTCCCTCTAATCCGTACTGCCACAATATTTTTACCTTAAACTACTTTCAAAACCACCAAAACACTGGTAACACTCCTTTCAACTATCCTAAAACTTTTTATTTTTTTTAAATCAAAAAATTAGAAAAAAAAAAAACATGATTCAAACAAAAAAAAAACGATAATTTAATAAAATGAACTTCATTCATCTATCTCTTCTATTAGCCAACCATATGATTCGGCTATTTCATGTTTACATTGTATAACAAGCTCTCTTAGCCGACCTTGTAGAAGATCATACGACTTAGTAAACGTCTCAACGTCCTGGTCAAACATCATTCGCTTTACACTCTTGTGTTGATCATGCACCAACGTGATAGACTCGTCTACTTGTTTCTTTTTAGCATCCATCTACTCCTTCATCGCCGCTTCATTATGTAGAAACATATCAGAAGTTTTGGATTTTGTAGAAACATGAAAAGTTGAATAAGTATTGGATAAAGTCATTATGTATTTTGAGAATACTAATCTAATCATCCTTTATATGCAGGTGTTGGAAAGATCTTGCCAAAGAAGCTGCTGCACGAATTAAAGGTCAACTATTGGAACAAAGTTTTGATTGACTGGAGCATCATACTTTGTAAACATATCGGGTCAAATCGTATCTAGATAAAGACCTGACCCATGGACATATGGTTAGATGAATATCAAGAGGTGTAATCTTCAAATTTCTATAGAATCTAACAGTATACTATGGATATCATTACATATTGTTCTTGGTTGTCATTTAATGAAAACCACTGTCCATTAGATAAGTTTGAATTAGTTCTTCCGGCGTTAAGATTTGGAGAGCAAGGATACTCTTTGTACGTACGTGTTTTGGTCTATAAATAGAGTTATATACTTAGAAACATATACATTCACGAGATCTTTATTCACAACTTTAAAAAAAAAAAAAAAGAAAAAAAATAACACGCTAAAGAAAAATAGGCGTTAAAGAAGACCCTTCGGAGAGAAGCATTTTCATCAAATCTTTGATTCTTCCTTCAAGTCTATATCACCATTTTCAGCATCCACCTTAATTTATTTAGGTAAAAGACCATCTTGCCCATCAACCGCATTACTAAAACTCTCTTCTACGTCAAAAAACTCTTCATGTGCAGGACTTTCTGTCCCATTCTTGTTTTCAAAACACACCTGATACACATATATAGTATAGATGTATACAACTTCTTGTGTTTCCAAAATAACAGTAAATTCAGCGCGAAAAAAGAACAAAAAGGCCTACCTCTGCTTCAAAATTCTTTGGCATCTGATCTCTTGCATCCCACATAACATCAACTTCATCTAAACTCAATTTAAGTACATTATTTCGCACAAATGTCGTGTTAAACATTACTCTAAATATCATTTCCTCCTTAACATCGTCCAAATGTATACATTCAAGAACCACATCTCCTTGAACACGCTGATGAATATCAATTTTCACCAAGTCACACTCGTCCTGCAATCACAAAGTCATAAGATTATATGAACTAATTACGTAAATGATCAGGATTTGTGACGCTTTCAAACAACTGATTATTGCTACTTCAGATAGCACACTCAGACACTACCTTCTACAGCCCGTTTTATTACAACTGATTCTCATTATTCAGAGCAAAACAAAAACACATCCAAACACTGTCCTCTACAGCCTGTTCTATGTACAGCTGACCATCTGATTCTGATTAGCTATATAATGAAGAAATATCTCTTAACTGACTGGTAGAGAAACTTACTGGTTGATAGTAGTGGGCTTGTTCTTCGGTTTTGGGGGATGTAAACAAAAGCGTAGAGCCCATATTGGCTGTTGATGAAGATGAATCCTGACCATATATTCGAATTACAGGTCTACAATCCTTTTCGCCAAACAATGGAAGAAATCTAAGTATGATACAATCCAAATCTAACAATGTGTCTGATGACGGCCAATCAGAACCCAAATTTCTCCCGGATATGTACTGAAGATACCTCAGTTGAGAAGGTTGCGGATTAAAAGGTGTTAAAAGACGAAGATGGTCTCTAGGAACAAATTTATAGAATCTTTCAAGAGTCTTTTGTTCGCCACTATATTCTTTTCTAAATACAACCAGAGTTGCAAGCATAAATACAAGCACGGGCCACCCGCCACTTTCACAGTGCAATAGAAGCCCGTTTTGTTGACCCTCTACGGAGAGCCAGCTTTCACTACGTCTCAAAACGTGATGAATCAATTCTAGTGGTAAGATTGGGCACCCTTCATATTGCAGAGGGTACTCCACTACCGTCATCATATCGTACTGGGATAATATGTCTGATATTTGGGTCCTTGTGTCACCTTCTTTAAAGTTAAAAACCATGAAAGATAAACCGGAATAACGGGCTTGAAGGTCTGCTACAGTGCTAGCCATGTAGACCTTGTACTCATCTTCTTTAAGTACTTTAGTTGAGACGCAGAAATCGAAATCTGCAAATGATTTTCAACAAGTTTCTTCACATTAATCTCAATAATATCATTAAATAACACTAGCCAGTGAAAACAAGGCAACAGATATAAACAATAGGGTCTCAGATTATTATAAAAAAAACGAAAAAGTTTCAAGCATTTCCCATTTGAAGGTAAACATTTTGTGTTAATAATTAGGAGATACGTACAGTAAACCTTCTCGGAGATCTCAATGAGTCCATACGGTGGCAACATGCAATCTAAGCGTTTGAACAGCGCCATCAATGTCTTGGAACCAAAATTGTTGAAGATATAATCCCTAGATCGATCTCCATTTCCAATTAACACCTGCTAAACTTTAATTGACGAATTCGATCCCCGGTTCAAGATTTGTGATAAATAAAAGTTAGGTGATAACGGAGGAAAGATTAATTCAATGGAGACATGTGGTTTCCCATTAACAGATGAGGTAATGGAGGGAGAGAGATGAAATGGGTGATTGTTTAAAAATACCGATCCATTTTCATCCCCGGTCGTTTCTCTACATATCACTCTTTTCATACCTCACTTGTTTAAAATACAATCAAACAAACTCTAACTGATTTAATAAGCCCAGTGAAGTCCTTAACACTATACGGTATGGGGCGTAGTTTCTGGCGTGGAGAACTCAACCACACCACTACACCACCTCGTTGTTGGCGTGGAGGGAAGGGCGGCATGTTTTCCACCGGCGTGGAGGTTGGGTGATATATGATGTGGAGGCTTCTCATTGGGTGGTTGGTTTTTTATTGGTTTTCTTTGTTTTTTAAATTTAAAATATTATAAAGAATGTATGCCATGTGTGACACAACACCCCATCTCACCACGTGTTTTTTTTACGATGCCACTTTTCTGACGCGTGCTTACATGTCATGCACGTGTCGAATAACACCCTATTTTCAAGCTCATTCACACCGTATGGTTTAAAGAGGTCGATCCTAATCCGTCCTTAGCTGACACATGGTGACCCGCTCTCAAGTCTCAAGGACCCCGTGCCATCTAATGGTCGGTTCGATGGTGGTCGGTTCGATGGAAATGGAAACTTCAAAATGATTTACGACACGCCAAGTGTTTCCTCTTAATTAATAATTATTAATTATTAATTTATGATAATTATTAATTTATTGAAATGGAAATACATCTTTACGAAATAAATAATTTAAAAAATAGTTTTCAATTTCCTTAATTTATGTTTAATTTCGGTAATTAGTTACAAAAGATAAAGAATAAGGAAGTTAATTACTACAGTAGAAACTCTATAAAATAATACACTTGGGACCACCCAAATTTATTAATTAATAGTAGAATACTTAGTTTACAAACACCTTTCAAGCTTCCACTTAATTATTGTATACAATGCATGTATATCAAATGAACGGCCCAATTTGAAAGAAACCTTCAATCTCTCACCTTATTATGCTTCTTGTGTTCAATGTATCACTTTATGGACATTAAAAATATTTTCTATATAAATACAAGATCAAAATAGGTTAACACAAACAAATCATACACACAACATGGCTTTCCATCTTAAAGGTGTGAAAAAAACAACAATGACAGACGAGATTCGAAGAGCATTATGCAAGCACAAAATTAGAGACGAGACGAAGCTATTCAAGAAACCTTCATAAATCATTCATGTAATATGCTATATATAAGGAATTATTAATTTATATTTTATATGGGGTCTAAAGAAATTATCAAAAATGTATTATCTTATAATTTTAGCGAATTATTAATTTAGCACCCTATCCCCGAGTCGGGACCGGCAAAAAATATTATCTTAGAGAGTTTATTAAATAATCGAGTTTCTACTGAATATATTATTATTACTATATATTAATAATTACTATATATTAATAAATGAGTTGAAATTAATAGTTATTTTAATATTATAATATATAGCTTTTTTAATACTTTTATTATTTTAATGTTATAATATAATAATAGTTATTTTCTTTATTTTTTAACTTTAATCTTTTTTTAATATCAGCGGTTGAGATAAGCTTGGTGTCAACCGGTATCGAACCAGTACTGGTATCGAAAATACCGGTACGATTCTGTTCGGTATCAGTACATGTAGGTAAAAACCGGCACTAATACAGAAAACGCCAAAAGTTGGTGCCGAATTGATAGTGGAAATCTTTTGGTTCGGGAAATTCAGTGCGGCTACCCGGTACCATTTGCTCATCCCCGATCATGGTTACCGTACGAACAACGGTATCGTACAACTTTTTTTTTTGTTGATTTTCTTCAACTTTTAATTTTTTTCTTTTTTAGTTTCAGGGGTAGGGATGAGCTCGGTGCCAACCGATACAGAATTTACGATACCGGTATATGAAGGTAAAAATTGTAGTGAACCGGTACCAGGAACGCCAAAAGTCGGTACCGAATTGGTACTTAAAATCTTTCGATTCGGCAAATTTGGTACCGGTACCCAGAACAATTTGCTCATCTCTGAACACGTGTTTCATACGAACAACATCGTTACCATACAACTTTTTTTGTTAATTTTCTTTCGGTTATCTTTTAGTGTTTTTTCTACATTTTCTTTTTATTTTTGTCAGCAGTTCTGTTCGCAACACGCTCGTAGTGATTTCAAAACACATGTAAACACAGACTAAATAACAAAAGAAATTCGCTGCAACGTGGCGAACTTTTTTAAACCTAGTATATATATATAT
Organism: Helianthus tuberosus; assembly: GCA_030545235.1. Lineage (NCBI taxonomy): Eukaryota > Viridiplantae > Streptophyta > Magnoliopsida > Asterales > Asteraceae > Helianthus > Helianthus tuberosus. The sequence continues at coordinate 25,929,375 of CM060441.1, forward strand.
ATATATATATATATATATATATATATATATATATATATATATTAAATTTCCATGCCAATGAATAGTTCTTTTTTTTTTCCTTTTTTATTTTTTTTATTTTTTTCTTTTCTTTTATACATTTCTTACTTTAGTGTTTTTTTTTACTTTTGTTTTATTATTTTAATATTATAACAATAACATCACCTATGGATGAGCAAATGGGATCGGGGGTACCGCCGTACCGGTAACGATACCGAATTTACCAACCGGATACATTTTTTTGTACTGATTCGGTACCGCCTTTTGATATTTTCGGTACTAGTTTTTACCCTCAAATACCGGTACCGTATGGGTACTGAACCGGTACCGTACCAGGTATATTCGGTACCGGTTCTCATTTTCCCTGTTTTTCGGTACCGATACTGGTATGATACCTGTATTTATGGGTAAAACACCGGTAAGTACCGGTACCGGTACCGAACCGGTGTATTCGGTACCAGTACTACTTTTCCCTTTTTTAAGTACCGGTACCGGTTCGGTACTAAACGGGTGCCGTGCTTATCCCTACCGTATCGTACCGAGCATTTTCGGTGCCGGTACCTGATTTCGATGATTTTCGGGATCGGTACCTTCGATGACATTACCGGTACCAAGCTCATCCATATTTTAACGTGTTAGTACCGTAATAACTGAAATGAAAACAACCGAATTTACATCGTGTAGGACGTGTGAGTCCTACTATTATATATTAGATTATTTAAAATCGTTTTTTAGAACGGTGTGACTATCGTTACTAAGTCATTTTTATCTATGTTTTGATATTCGGTATCTGCTTGCCGTTGCTGGCACACGCTTTGTAGACACTGATCCCGTCGCAACGCGCGGACGAAAATCAACTAGTTTATTTCGAAACCTAATGTCATCCCTATATAGCCCAATACAATTAAACAGGTTTTTACATGCTTTGTCATTTTATCACTAACCGTTCAAACTTTTTTTTCTCCTTGTTGAATATTTCAATCTTATGCAACAACAAGTTGCGTCTCTCGATTTGGTATTTTCATGTTTTGGTTTATTTTTTTTAAGCGGAAAGTTATTGTACAAATAAAGTTAACGTACTAAATGTACAAACTGAAGGAAAAGAGAAAAACACGCGATGACATTTTTGAAATTATTTGCTTGTAGAGTAAGGTAATTATCAAAATTACTCTACAAATGATACTATAGAGTAATTTTGATATTTTGTAGAGTAATTTTGTAAAATGTTCTTGTAGAGTAATTTTGATCTTTTGTACAGTAATTTTGTAAAATGTTCTTGTAGAGTAATTTACAATATTACTCTACAAGATCAAAATTACTCTACATGATAAGTTTACAAAATTACTCTATAAGATCAAAATTACTTTACAGGATCATTTGTAGAGTAATTTTGATAGTTACTGATAATTACGAAAATGCCACCGCATGTTTTTGTTTTTTCCTTCAGTTCGTACGTTAACTTTATTTGTATTTGATCTTTTGCCTTTTTTTAATTGTACTTATTTGCTTACAATCCTAAGCGAAGTCATGCAATTGCTTTTCTTTCCTTGCATTATTTCAATATTTAACCATAATAAATTTAAGAGTAAACTTTCATTTTGCTCTCTGTGGTTTGGTCACTTTAACTGTTTTGTGCCAAACATTTAAAAACGGACATTTTACTCCATGAGAGATCTGGTGGTCCTTCATTGCATTCATAACCGCAGACACCTCGATGTTCCGTACTTCCTGCTCCGCAACATGCATTGAAACCGGCTTGCTACTCCACCAACCCCTATATTCTTCGGGGGGTGGATTTACCGTCTCTTCAAGCACTTCGTGAACATGCCTAGGTCCTTCCAAAAGAGCCCATGGTCGGGAAGAGTGGACATACACATCTGCCGCTCCATGAACTTGATCTATGAAGCCGAAGACGGGTCGGTTAGCTTCCAAAGAGTCCAAGGGCATGCATGGAATCCGCAAGAGGCACTCGTCCTTCACGCTCCACAGTTTCAACAACCTCCTCATTACCAATACCAGCCCCACGGTGATCCGGGCCAATCCTCCTCACAAGGAGGCAGTTTTCCTAACTTCCAAAGTTCACATGACTTATTGCAGGAAAACCTCATGTGCACCAGGAGCACCTACAACATGGAAAGCAACACGTACACCCGGGTCGGAGCAATCGAGAGAAACATATCCGACATTCAAGATGACATTGGGAATATCCGGGAGTACATGGCGGGGCACGAAGGAGGAGGTGATGACGACGAGGACGAGGACATGGACTAGGCAGGAGGAGTAGAGGTAGGAGCAGATGGTTGGTGATCCCACAGGTTAACCTTCTTTTCTTTTGAACAATTTCCGGCCTGCGTGCCGTGTGTTGAACAATTTACTTTTCTTTAACATGTATAACCAAAAGTTATCAGTTTCCCGAGTTTCATTTCTATATATTATATTATGCCTCGTACACACTATTATCATACAGCCGTTTTATTGTTAAGTTATTACACATACTAGTTTTTTATTTATTTATTAAACAAGTATTCCTGCAACTTCTATTATCCGATCAGCTGGATTTTTAGAAACGATGCTCCCTCTCGTCGTACTTCCAAGTAACTCTTTCCCCAACATCCCTAATTCTGTTTCCTGCATCAATTAACTCTTCACCCCAGAGACGAAGTTCAGCCAGATTCTCCGGGCTCATAGTTGGGTATAGTGGAGGTTCTGGGTCAACCTGTGGGAAAAATGTATCAGGGTTGTTTAAGAGATTCTGGAATTGCCAATCAGTTGTCCACCATTCATCTAATTCTACTGGTAATGGTTGGGGTTGGACAATAGGATCCGGGATAGCAGGTTCTAGATTGATTGGAAGTTGAGCTTCTAATGGGTAGTTGAAAAGATCATCTTCAGTAAACATAAGGTTTGGATTAGCTGGTTCAAGGTTTCCATCGACAGGTCCGATGAGGTCACTCATTACTAATTTATGGTCTAAGACTTCCCATGGTTTTATTTCCTGGTTTGGTCTAGAACTTTCCCCAATCTCAATCACTTTGCCTTTACCCTTGTCTTTTGGATCTTCAGTTTTGGTAGCTTTTCTTGTTGCTGGCTTTTTCCTGCGTACTTTCCTCCATCCCACCAATCTTCTTCTTTTCTTGGGTTTAGGTTTCTCCGGAGGTGGAGCTTGAAATTCTATGGGTTCTTCTTTGTCGGCGAAGTAACCGGTGAATTCCTTGGAAACTTCTATTTTAACGGGGTAGAGATTGAGATTCTCTAATGCCTCAGACATTTCATTCATGCTGTTTAGCACAGAATTCTAAGTTAAAATTTTGTAAATCACAAAATCACAGAATGGTAATTTTAAAAAAATTTAAAATTTATTTAAACTGAACTTATTGCAAACTTTTATTACAACTGAATTTCAAATCTACTAGTGGTTTATTGTAATTTTATTTATTTACTTAGTAAAATTTCTGGTTTGTAGGGGATAAGGATGCTAAACTTGAGTTAGGATATTTAAAAATTTGCATTTTCCGCTACACTTGCTAACATGTAAAGATTTGCCCATTTTTCATCTAATTTATCTTCCCATGGTGGTTTGATGTCTAATTCCTGAGTTTCCTGATTAACTCTCTTTTCTTTTGGTTGTGATCTCTTTATTTTCTCCTGACTTTTCTTAATAATCAAACTTCTTTTGTGAGGGGAAAGTGATTCCTCATACTGTGCCTTCCTAACAAATATTCCTTCTTCAGGAATTTCAGACTGATTGGAGGATTTTGCTTTAGACGAACTTCCCTTCTCGTGGGATGACCTATCTAATTTAAGATAGATATTTGACAACTTTTGCTTACCCATACTGTAATTATCAGATAGTCAAACAGAAAATCACATAATCACAAAATAACAATTAAGAAAATTAAGTATTAAAATACTTAATAGGCTTAAATCAGTGGCTCGTTTAATAGCTCTGATACCACCTTTTCCTGTCACGACCCCAGCCCCGGTTTCACCCGGTATTGGAGCCGTGGGACAGGAAACCCGTGGTATCTTAATATGCGACAGCGGAAAACAGGATCGTTTTAAAACTCAAAATGCCCAATTATTTTATTCCATAAATTGGAGATAAACCCCGTAATTTACAACAGAGGAATTTAACTAGGAAATTCCCTTATTTATTAAAACATGTTTATTCATTTTTTTAACTGAGCCACCTCTTCAAGCTTGTTAGTGCTCCGTAGCACCTTTCCTTAATTTACAGCAGGTCGCCTGAAACATGTTTTAAAAATATTTTATCAGCGGGGAAATGCTGGCGAGTTATACATTTGATACAAAATGACACAGTGATAAAGATTACAGTATTAAGAGCGATTACAATTGCCTTTATCATTTATATCACTGACCCAGTTGTCACTTGACCGGACTTGTGACTGTGGACATATCACTTGTAGGTCCTTTTAACCACCAGTGATAAATAATTAGTAGCTATGTGCACATCCCCCCACTTACTGGCAGTAATTTCAGATAAGAAAGACTTAATCCCTGTAACTTTAACTTTTGAGAAATAGTTTTTGGAAATAGTTTTGATAAAAAGAGAATAACTCACATTGCAAGTTTACACGGGCAGAGTTTTGCCTACTGATTAGCCTTTTGACCTAGATTAAATAATATATATAAGAACTCGATTAGTAACTGATACAGCATTTACGATAATTCACGAGATTAAACCCTCACAACGAATGACAAAATGCTATGCTTAAACATTCAGCGGAGTCACAACGAATGACAGAGTATTGCCCTAGTTCTAGCAACACTCAAACATCCGGTTGGATTTCACGCGAATGACAAAGTAGCAGCATTTAAACATCCGGTCGGATAGTTTCAATCGATCGGATATTGAATCGTAGTAGCGATCGAGTTAATACCCGGAATTGGAGCAGCACTACACTATAATTGAAGTTGTATTTTCGACTTCAGAGAGCTATTAATTCGTTTTTGTGAAGTGAATTCGACACCATCGAACTGCTCAGGAGCTAAGCTATTTATAGCTGATTTTGAGTCCTCACGCGGCCCGCGTAAACCACAACATATACTTTACGCGGCCCGCGTGGCCGCCCTAGTCTACGTATAGCTTTGCATGGTCATGCATAGGTTCGACAGTTGGCTTATACGTGTATCCGGAATACTTATCCGGTCAATCGGTGTTTGACACGGCCCGCGTAAAGATCTAGCCATCCTTTACGCGGCCCGCCTGAAACCTATAATTTTGTTTTTCTTGATTTTTAATATGGTTTAGGGTTTCAGGGGTCCGGGTTTTCACTTACGGGTATTCTTAGGACAATTTTGAGAGTCCTTACATCCTCCCCACCTTATTTAAAATCTCGTCCTCGAGATTTATTGGAATAAGTGAGGATACTTTCGCTTCATTTCTGATTCCAGCTCCCAAGTGTACTCGGGTCCCCTCCTGGAATCTCATTTGACTTTGACTAGTACTAATCTTTTATGCTTGAGGAACTTGATTTTCCGATCTTCGATTTGAAGTGGTTTTTCAACGAACTTCAATTTCTCATTTACCTCTACGTCTTGGAGAGGTACGATCATTGATTCGTCTGATAAACATTTCTTGAGGTTGGATATATGAAATACATCATGTACTCCAGCCAATTCTTCTGGTAGTTGTAAACGATAAGCAACTGGTCCTATACGTTGGATCACTGGGAATGGTCCTACGTATCTTGGACTTAGCTTTCCTTTCTTATCGAATCGAACTATTCCTTTCCAAGGAGATACTTTTAAGAGTACTTTGTCTCCTACTTGGAATTCGAGTGGCTTGCGTCGATTATTAGCATAACTTTTCTGGCGATCTCGAGCCGTCTTCAATCTTTCCTTGATTTGGGTGATCTTGTCGGTAGTTTCTTGCACAATCTACGGTCCTGATAATTGACTTTCTCCTATTTCTGCCCAACAAACTGGAGTTCGGCACTTTCTTCCATATAGTGCCTCGAATGGGGCAGTTTCGATACTTGCATGGTAACTATTATTATAGGAGAATTCGATCAATGGTAGGTGGTCATCCCAGTTTCCACCAAAATCTATCACACATGCTCTAAGCATGTCTTCCAAGGTTTGAATCGTCCTTTCACTTTGTCCGTCTGTTTGAGGATGATATGCCGTACTTAAATTTAATCGAGTTCCCATTGCTTGTTGGAAACTTTTCCAGAAATGAGAAGTGAAACGACTATCCCTATCCGATACAATGGAGAGTGGAACTCCATGTAAGGATACAACTTCATCTACATACAACTTTGCCAACCTTTCCATGCTAAAGGTTTCTTTCATAGGTAGAAAGTGAGCTGATTTGGTTAATCGATCCACAATTACCCAAATCGCATCATTACCTTTTCTGGTTTTGGGTAACTTTGTAACAAAGTCCATTGTTATAAACTCCCATTTCCACACCGGCATTTCTAGTTGTTGTAGTAAGCCTGCGGGTTTCTGGTGTTCTACCTTAACTTGTGAACAAGTAAGACATTTAGAAACATATCTAGCTATGTCCTTTTTCATTCCATTCCACCAGAAATTGTTTCTTAAATCTTGGTACATCTTATTGTTACCAGGATGAATGGTATACCTAGATTTATGAGCTTCTTCTAGAATCTGATTTCTTAATTCTCCCTGCTTAGGTACCCAAATTTGCTTCTTATGAAATCTCCAGATTCCATCACTACCTTGTTTTAAATCCTTAATTCGCCCTTTCATTTCTTCAGCATCATCGTTGATTGCCGTTTCTTGAATGTTTTTCAGTTGGTCCATTAAGTCTAATTGTAAACTTAATCTAAGAGCACGAACTCGTCGTTGTTTTTCATGATACTTACGACTTATACAAAACTCTATTGGAACCGCTAATCACCCCAAATTTTTTTCAAAATTTTTTTATTTTTTACTTGTCTAGGTTTAATTTGGGAATTTCAAGTTCTAAAAAGGTTATATTTTTACAAATTTACAACCGATAGCGTCGTGATGAAAAGAACCAACATAAGAAAATTATGAAACGGCATGACAAGCTTAATTAAAATTTGATTATATATACTTGATCACATAAAAACCCATTCCCACAAAAAGTGAGTTTTGAGCCTTTATTGAGCGTACAAATATATATCTTTAAACTAAATGCTCATTTTTCGTTTCTTGTGTGAATAGCCGCTTGGTTCTTACGAATCTAGAACTTGCCACGACGATACATTCCCGGTCCTTACCAACTTAAACCCGAGTAAGTAAATGACGGAGGCATTAGGACTAACCCTTTTTATTTCTACACCATTATTTTTCTTTTTTTTACCACCTACCCAAAATCCCCTAGTTAACCCCTTTGAGCCTAAACCTTTTCATTTCATAACCCAAAACAAACACCCTTTCACCCATCAAAACCTTTTTATTTTTAAACCCTTTGTTTTAGTAACAAGCTCGGTTTTTCTTATGACTTCAAAAAAAAAAAAATAATAATAATAATTTTGATGATGAAGCAAAAGAGAAATAAACAAACAAGTTTATCGAAAATAACTTTGTTTGAATAAAAATTTCAAAAATAAAAAGTCTTACGAAAACCGACGCTTTTTACGCCTTTCGCCCTTTTACTAACTACTAACCCAACCACCTACCTTTAACCCAAGCCTAACCCTTCACCCCAAAAGTTCTCTTGATATTTACAATGGTGTATAGTTAAAAAGGAGGAGGATTGATTGCTTGGCAAGCTTATGGTAGGAGTAAGTTCCATGCCGCTCTCGAGTGATCCACTAAAATACATCTTCGGCCGAGTGTTGAGTGATCCCCCGTGAGGTATGTGAACTTGTATATAAGTGGAATTTTAAAAAGGCATGTTATGCCCTAATAAGTAATTTATCTTATGAAATGTTTTAAATAAATCATGACGAATAGGATTGTGAATAAATAAAAATAAAACTTAATAAAGAATCTTGGAAATCCCGACACTCTACGACAAGCCCAAAAACCTTATCTTCTACCCATTCCATTTGGGAGTGTAAAGCCACATTATAAAGAGTTTTGCTTGAGGACAAGCAAAGATTCAAGTGTGGGGGTATTTGATGTGCACAAAATGCAACATATAAATTACATCAATTGTGGCATAAAACTATCCCTTTTAGAGTACTAATGTTGGAAAAAGTGTGTTTTTGTCTTCCTTTTGTATTTTTAGGATTAAATGAGCTCAAATGAACAAAAGAAGCAAAAAGGCAGCTAAATCTAACATAAATACAAGAAAAGGAACAAACGTGGCATGCCCAGCCTCCCCGACAGCATCTTCCCAAGCAAAACAAGAGAACAGAAGGCTGAACACGCCCCGTGCTCAATGAGCACGGGGGCGTGCCCAAGTGTCAGCAGAAAAGACAAAGCTGTAGAAGCTTCTATCAGCCACCACGGAGTCGTGCTCAGGGGACACGGGGCCGTGGTCAACTCTAAGATTCGCAGAATCTGTGAAAATCTTGATAGTACAGATACGCTTCTGCACATGGGGGCGTGCCCAACGGACACGGGGGCGTGGTCAACTAATGCAGACAAACTGCAATTAATGAAGACAGGGAAGAAGGATGGACACGGGGCCGTGCCCGAGCTGCTGTTCAGGCTATAAATAGGGGTGCTTGGCTCATTTGCAAACCATCCCTTGGCACACCACCTCTCTCACCCACCACCCACCACCATCACAACACCATCATCCACCACCATCATCCATCATCCATCATAGAGTGTGTGAGTCATCTCGGGATCCAAGATTGATCATAAGAGTTCTTGAGAATCAAAGGCCATGTTTGCCTAAGTCTCTTACATCACTTGGTGAAGACAAGTGTCCAGTGTAATACTTTTTATTTTTAATCTTTTCGCACTTTTTACTTGGTTATGTATTAATGACTTTAATAACTAGTTTCTTATGTTGAAGGTGATTCTTCCTTATCGTTTGTCTGTGGTGTCTTGGCATTATTTTACTGTTTATATAAAATAAAAGATTTTCACCATTCATGTCTCCACGGTCTATATGGAGAAATGTTGGCTACCTGGTCGGGGGTTAAGGGAATGGTTTGGTAAGAGTCTTGCCTTGTTCAGTGTATAGATCATGCAAAGACCTGGGTCAAATTTAGTAGGACCTCCTTCAATACCCACCGGTATTGGATGGCGGGGGTCCAAACTCTTTGATCCCTTCATTTGTAAGCTACTATTAATACTTTAACCCGGCTACTTAGCACTGTATCCCTGCTGACTCAGACTACTTAGCCGAGGGTAACGTCACCTTCAAAAGAGGGGCCTACCATAATATGCATTAATAACTTAATTAATTATCTTTCAATAATCCGACCCTTTAGGATTGTATCCTTGCTGACTCAAGCTACTAGGTTGAGGGTAACGTCACCTCCAAAAGAGGGGCCTACTACAATAACTAAGATAATCTCTTAAAAAGTGCAAAAGTGCGGAAATAATCAAAGGTTACACTAAACATGAGTCGGAGCCAAGTGATTCATCTTGTCTATCTGTTTTTATTTTATTTTATTTTTCAGCATTTTAGTTAGTTTTCATTTTTTTCCTAGTTTAAAACCATTTTCTAACTTTTTGATTTGATTAGACGTTGAGGATAAACAAGGTACTAAAATCTCTTGTGTCCTTGGACGACCTCGGTATCTTGCCAACACTATACTACGCTCACGATGGGTTCATTTGCCCATATGTGTGTTTGGTGTTAGTTTTTCGTGTTTATAAATTTAAAACTTGACTAACGTGTAAAAAGGGCTTAAAATATACTTAAACTTATATACACACTCACACACATCAACATGTAAACTGTGGACTTATGTGAGCTCGAAATAACTGTTAAGTGTTATGTGGAACTGTTGCTTGAATACACATTATGCTCTACACTCGAACTATATGGATGTACACTGATTTCATATACATGAATCACAATAGGCTTTGACTGATTAATTGGAAACAAGTAACTTAACAAACCGAGCAAACCAAGGTGAGTTCACACTTTCTTTAAGGCATGGGATTCCCGTTGGTTTAGGAATGGGTTAAGAAACTAAAAACGGAACCTGCATATTCTCCTTGGGTAGAATATGTACCTCCATCCTCGTTGGGAAGGATGACAACATTAAACCTGCGTATTCTCCTTGGGTAGATTACGTACCTCCATCCTCAGTCGAGAAGGACGACAACATATAACTTACTAGACAAAACTCTATCATGAAGTCTCTCATTTTTATATCGACTTAATCGCCGGGCCAATGGCGAGCGGGTCATTAGTTAGATAGCGCTATTTAGGTTTGACAAGCCTCACACCGTGCCGCAGAGGACGGGAGTGAACTAATGGATCTGGGCACTTAGTCAATGATGATAGACATTGACATAGGGCACAACATGACTCAGTCACTTGTCGATATGGTAACGAGTCTAGTGGTTCACATGGGGTAGCCCCCACTAATTATGGTTATGGTTTGGGAAACAAGGAAACTGGTTAACTCGTGATTTGCGAATGAACTTATGGTTTTGAAACAACTTTAAAATGAACATCAACCGTGAACTCGCTCAACTTTGTTGTTGACTCGTTGTTACATGCCTTGCAGGTCGTTAGGTACTTATGGAGCTTGCACGAGAAGAAGGAGTCGTTGTGGGACATGGACTGTTGAGTTCCATGTTAAACATTTGAACTTTTAAAGTTGTACTTTGGTTTTTGGTTTTAAACTTTATGCTTCCGCTGATAACTTGAATTTGATAAACTTGTTTTGAACACCAATTATATTGTGTGGTTGGACTTCTTATTTATTTAATTTACATTGTTCAATATGATTGGTGGCTGGATCCTGGTCAGTCACGCCTCCTCCGGTGATACTCCGCTTGTGGATTTTGGGGGTGTGACAGATTGGTATCAGAGCCATTGGTTATAGTGAACTCGGTTTTAAAAAGAGAAAGCTTTTTGACAAAACCAGACTATAGCCTGTACAGTGCCCAACGATCCACAACGACGCTTCGCTCCACGTGCAAGACTCAAAACTATAGGTGATACGGTTTATATTTATATTTCCTGTCTATTAGTTGCATAATGCATTGTTCATGGCATGCTTAGTCAACGTAACGACTATTGTTTGAAACCCTGTGTGCTTACTCTCTTCTGTCATCCCATACTTATGCACTTTCGTGACACTTCTCTCACTTGTGCTTTCTTTGATGTGAAGATCATGAGTGGACGTCTGAACTTGACTCAAGCCCAACTGACGACACTAATCAATGAATGAGTTGCTGACGCACTCGCAGCAGCCCCTGCAGGAGGTATAACCTGCCTATCTGTTGGATCGTGTACGTGACCCTGAAAGTCAGTTAAGGTAGCTCATCATCAATTACTAAGGCGGAATCAAAGTAAACGATGTCCAAAACAGCTTGTATCTTCTAATCTTTCTTTCTATTAACAAACACGTGCTTTGTACAATGAATTCTGATGAAAATCCGACAGCACTTCGTGACTCTCACAATGACATCCAACCGTTCCATTTGAAATGAGACACTAACACTCCTATATATAGACCATGAACCCTTCCATTTGAACATAAACATGATGGTTCAAACGGAACCCTAACTCAAACGGCCAGGTTCAAACGGAACCCTCATTTATCCTACAATTTCAAACGGAACCCCTATAAATCACTTTCTAAATCAAACTAAAACCCTAATTTAACAATTAAGCTCCATTCTTGACTTTCTTAAACTAAAACTTGATGAAGATAAAGTCAACAGACATTCTCGTGCACCAACAGACTCCCCCTTGGATGTTGACGTAGTCTTCAGCTCCTGAGTCTTCAGTCTTAGTCTTTTCTTCAACTCTGCCTTTTCATCACAAGCACTCTATCTTCACATTCCCATATGCTGTTGATCCAGACTCCCCTTTTCACAGACTCCCCCTCTCGATATGCTGAATCTGAGATATCTGGTTCAAGCTTTGACAAATAGCTTCCGTTGGGAATAATGAAAACCAAACCTGTTACTCAACCAACAAACATTACAATTCTATCTTTTCAATCACAAACACACAAACTTAATCAGTTTTAGAAATCCACTCAAGTATTCAGGTCCAAGTTAATGACCCTGATCACTTGATTAATCTACCAAGTCCAAATTAATAACCTTGGTTGATCTTTTGACTAAACAAACTGATTTTAAAACAACAATTTCAAACATTTTCTGAAAATAACAAGTATCAAATTAATGAACTTGTTTTATCATTTCAAACAATTCAAACTTCTTCAAAGTAAGCTCTCCTCATTCTTCAGTCCAGAATCTCCTGCATCTGCTTCAAACATCTGAGAAACCAACAATCAACTCTCCACTTTGGTTTGTCTAAAATAAAGCAGAAATAAAATCTTTTTGGATTTTATCAAAGTGTTCTAAACTAAGAAATGAAATACAGAAAACTTAAATTGCAGAAAGTAAACAAAGTAAACTATTTACAAACATATTTTTGTCGAGCGTGTCAGGGAATCATATCAGCTTTTCAGACAAATCACAAGTACCGTTAAGCTACATTACATACTCAGACTTAAACAATTTACCTTCGATTGTCGATATACTGATCCATCTTAAATTCCCACACAAATTTCAATATACTCAGGATACGATTTAGATGAATTAAGAACTTAGATCATTCATGTGTCCCACCTCTTGAATATACTCCCGTATCCAGAATCTCAATAATCAGTCTTACAGGTGAGAATACTACAATGATGTCTGTATATAATTTAGGTATGCGAGGGCCGAGGGATCTCAGATCGATACTTCCGTATACGCAGAGAGATATCAGCTTCGACTTTTCGGTGTGTCCCCTTTAGAGGATCTTTTTGCTTACAACAGCAGCATATATCAATTTTAATTGTTTCAGCATGCTGAGGGTTTAATGCTGTGTTTCAAGCATTGAAGCAAGTATTAGCCAGGGACTAGGTCAGAACTACCGTTCAGCAGAAGTCCCGGAATAATACCCCAGACATCATAGAGTATAAAGACCTAGTATATCAGATTAAGAGACCTTTCAAACAAGATTTCAGGGGTTACCTATATATCCAAGTAGTGTTCCCCACGAATTCACAAGTTTGAATTTAGGTTTATATCCCGAATAAATTTACTAAATGTGTGAAAACCTATCGACACATCATCAGTAAGATTGTTTAACTCTTTTATACTTTCCAAATCTTTAGCATACTGTAATCGTCTAGCTGATGTACTATCATTTTCCCTGTATACACAAGCTCTTTTTCATTTTATCATGTTTTTGAATTTTTGCATTTTTTACTGTTTTTGTATTTTCTGAAAAAATAAACTATGTACAAACATCTACTCCCCCTAAATACCAAAACAAGTAAAAATTCGACAAACCATTGCAGATTGTTTCTCGTTTTCATCCGCAACAGTACTCTCATCAACGCCAATTATGCCATCCGTCACCGACAAAAGCTTCATACCATTCAGTTTTAACAAATATTTAAACCGATTTTTATCAAAAGCTTTGGTATGTAAATCAGCTTTTTGTTCGTCTGTGTGGATTTTCTCAATTCGTATCAACTTTTTCTCAAAGCAATCTCGAATAAAGTGATGACGAATTTCTATGTGTTTAGTTTTAGCGTGATGTACTGGATTCTTAGTTATATTAATTGCGGCCTCATTATCAACAAAAAGAGGTGTGTTAAGAAACTGCAAACCGTAGTCGCGCATCTGTTGCTGTATCCACAAGATCTGAGAGCAGCAACTGCTAGCAGAAACATACTCCGCTTCACAAGTAGATAACGCCACAGACGTTTGTTTCTTACACTGCCAGGTAACCAATCTAGTACCAAAGAACTGGCATCCTGCAGTTGTTGATTTTGAATTGACTTTGCAGCATCCGAAATCCGAATCGGAATACCCTTCGAGCGTAAAATCGCCTTTTCTAGGATACCACAACCCCAATGAAGGAGTTCCTTTCAGGTAGCGCAATATCCTCTTCACAATAATCATGTGCGATGCTCTCGGGTTAGACTGAAATCTTGCTGCGAGGCACGTTGGGTACATGATATCAGGACGTGAAGCAGTTAGGTACATTAAAGAACCTATCATGGATCGGTAAAACGTCTCATCAGCCCTGTCTCCGGTGAGATCTGGGTGAATCCCATGATTTGTTGCAAGTGGGGTAGCAGCTGGAGCAGAACTTGACATTCCAAATTTCTCTAGAATATCATGAACGTACTTTGACTTATGAATGAAAATTCCCTCAGGAAGTTGTTCAACTTGTAATCCCAGAAAGAATTTCATCTCCCCCATTGATGACATTTCAAACTTCTGCTTCATCACTGATTCAAAATCTTTACATAGATTTTCATTTGTCGACCCAAAGATTATATCGTCCACATAAATCTGAACAATCAGAAGATGACCATCGACCTCTTTAGTGAAGAGAGTGGCATCCACTTTTCCACGAATGAACTTGTTGGTTAGTAGGTGTTGAGACAAAGTCTCATACCAAGCTCTCGGGGCTTGGTGTAAACCATACAGCGCTTTGTCCAATAAGTAGACCTTATTTTTGTGGATTGGATCAGTAAAGCCCGGCGGCTGACCGACATAAACCTCCTCTTTAACCTTCCCGTAAAGAAACGCCGATTTAACATCCAACTGATAAACTTTGAAGTTCTTCCAAGACGCAAATGCTAGGAAAATTCTGATCGCCTCTAGTCGTGCTACAGGAGCATAGACTTCGGTAAAATCAATTCCCTCCTGTTGACTAAATCCCTGAACAACAAGTCGAGCTTTGTTCCTTACAACAACTCCTCTATCATCTCTTTTACACTTAAATACCCACTTAGTGTTAATTTTCCTATGACCATCCGGAAAATCAACTAACTTCCACACTCCCAATTTCTCAAATTGACTAAGTTCTTCCTGCATAGCATTGACCCAAGATTCTTCAGTAAGCGCCTCTTTGTAAGTTCTTGGCTCAACCTGCGAGATAAAACAACTTAATGAGAATTCAGTTTGCAAAGGAGCAACTTTTGTATAAAAACAAGTAAGCCCTTTATCAATCTGATTTCGAGTGCGAACACCAGCTTGCAATTCTCCTATAATCAACTCCTCTGGATGATATGAAAAAGTTCGCGGCATCACTTCACTTGGAACCTCTACATTTCCCTCCAGATTAGTAACATTCTGCTCTGCATCTTGTTCACCAACTTGGTTTGTTTGACCTGAAATCTGAATCTGCTCCCCCTCAGAATTTGAATCTGAATCACCGTGATAAAAAACTGGCATGTTTTCAGCTTCTAGATTATCATTCTGAGCCGACTGATTTTCTTGAGCAACTTCATTCTGTTGGACATCATCATGTTCACCAGCATTACTCGGACCTGCTTCATCATCATTTGAAGTTTCCCGTGGTCTCCACGAATACTCAGCTGGGAATCTTAGCTGCGACTCATATTCACGCAAAATATCCAACTCATCAAAGAAATCTTCTTCATCCTCTGATTCTTCTCTCATGTCAAACGAATCCCAAAGTTTGTCATAATGATAACGCCATGAATCACCAGGATTCTGCGGCGGCATAGTATAACCTTGACATTCAACATTTGCAGCTTCAATAATCCGCTTCTCACTTGGAACGAAGACACGTCGCAATGGATTTGAATAACCAACAAATATTCCCTCAATGCACTTCGGACCAAACTTCCCAAAAGGCTCTATAACCGTACAGGGTGACCCAAACGGTTCTAGATACTTCAAATTCGGTTTGCGATTATTGATTAGCTCAAAGCATGTTTTGTTGAACTTCTTAACAGTAAGAACCCTGTTGAGCGTATAGCATGCGGCGGAAACAGCTTCAGCCCAAAAATTAATTGGTAACTTTGAATCTGCGAGCATCATTCTAGCCGTCTCGATTAACGTCCGGTTTTTGCGTTCTGCGACTCCATTCTGCTGTGGAGTGTACGGAGCACTAAACTCATGCAAAATACCTCTTTCATCACAAAATTCTTCCATCTTACTGTTCTTGAATTCAGTACCATTATCACTTCGAATTCTCTTGATACGCCTTTGGTACAAATTCTCAATCTTCCTGAACAAACCCATCAAACTATCAAATGTTTCATCTTTCGTCTTCAAGAAAGAAACCCACGAAAATCTGGAATAATCATCAGTAACGACCAAACAATAGAAATCTCCTGTAATACTTTTGACATTCACAGGACCAAACAAATCCATGTGAAGTCTTTCCAGAGGTCTCGAAACTGAATTGACTTGCTTTATAGGGTGTGACTTTTTCTTCTGCTTGCCTTTGACACAGCTAATGCACTCCCCTTCCAGATGAAAACCTTTGATATTAACACCCAATACCAAATCATTGTGCACCAAGTGATTCATCTTCCTTAGGTGAATATGCCCCATCTTTCGGTGCCACAATCTGGATTCTTTCTCAGTTGCTCTAGACACGAAACAATGTGCTTGACCAGTAGTTGTAGTTGCTACAGACATGTCTAACACATATAAATCGTTCACTCTAGGTGCCCTCATAATAATCCATTCTTCAGGAACAACAAAACCAGGTTTCAAGATCAAACACTCTTTATCAGTGAAATGAGTAGTATACTGATTATCACAAATCTGCGAGATACTAAACAGATTGTTCTCCAGCTCAGTGATGTAGTTAACTCTTTCAAACGTCACAATCCCATTGGATAACGTTCCTTCACCTACAATTCTACCACCTTCATGACCAGCAAATCCCACATAACCACCATTGATATTCTTCACATCATACAGTAATGCAGTTTTTCCTGTCATATGTCGAGATGCCCCACTATCCATGATCCATCTTGAAATGGCTCTTGGAAGATCCTGCACATACCATAAGTTGATTTTAAAACACTTCAATAAAGATGCCGATTCATGCTTCACGATCCAGGAAGCTCCGGCAATTCAAACTGCTTATTCGAACATGGTGTCCACCCAGGCCTCATCAGCCTTAGGTGTAACCTTGACTCTAGCAACTTGAATTTTGAAATTTTCAGCCTTCAAAGGTGGAAAATTTGCATCATAATCAACCGTAATTGATTCTTCAGCCTTTTTCACTTCAGAAGTTGAATTTTTCTTCTCAGTTTTTGGTTTCCAAATTTGTTGAGTTAATGCAACCTGTTTAAAAAACTTGTCGTTTTTAGTTACCACTTTCTTTACAGGCTCATTTTTCACTTTTATGTTATTATTTTTCACACTCTTTTTCTCAACAACTATTGGTGCTTTACCCTTCTCATCAACTTTCTTCTGTTGATACTTCACATTTTCAGTCTTAGACTTCACATTGGTACACATTCGTACAATGTGACCAACTTGATTACATCTAAAACATGTTCGAGTATCAACAACTCGACTTGTGCCTTCAGACTGATACTGTGAAGCTCTTTTTTCAAAGAACTCTTCATTCGATTTTGAAAAAATCTTTTTCCCTTCATCAGCAAGTGAACTTGAACTGTTTACAAACACCTTCTTTTCAGCAAACCTCTTGTTTTGAAAACTCTTTTTCTGATAATTCCTACCACCTTGATAACCACCCGACCAATTGTTTCGATTGTTATTATAAAAACGTGGTGGAACAATAGACTTTTTGTAATAAGCTTTATCTTTCTCAAAATTCATTTGCCTGTTTGTTTGACTCAAACTGTTCACTTCTGACAACTCAACTTCAACTAACTTGAAAACATTTGTCAACTTTTTCACATTAACATTCTCAATGGGAAACTCAGAATCCGAATACAACTTATCAGATCCAGCCATCTTGTACATCACAAGACCCGGTTCATCACTTAAGTTGTTTTTGGAATTTTGTTTCGGAATGTATTTATCAAAGAAACATCCATCCTCCTCAGAAGTGTCACAATCCGGTTTAAGCACTTTGTCTACCACACTTTTCACCACATCACATTGGACACCCTCGTCATTGAAAGATGTGAACATGACATCAATGTTTTCAGGAAGTTTAACTTCACTTTCTTCCTCAATTTCCACCAAACTAGACTGCTTTTTCGTGTAGTTGTCTAAAATTGGCGGTGGAACTTTGTGAAAACCTACACCAGTTCCATCAGAAAACACATCCTCGCCATCTTTGTTTTTCCCTATAGGTTTAGGAACAATATGCTGCAAAACAAAGCTTGCCGATTTATAACTGTTAAGCTTCAACTGGATTCGTTCATTTTCAATTTCAGCTTCTTGAACTTTAAGTTTCAGTTTAGCAATTTGATCCAGTTGTTCATTAATCGATTCTTCTTTTAACCTCAAAACAGCTCTTAGATGTTCATTTTCTTTAAATGTTTTACCATTACGATCATCACTATCTTTGACAATGCTTTTCAATTTCTCAAACTTTTCAGAAATTTGACGGTTTTCAAGAATTAACTTTTCATTTTCAGATTTTATTTTCTCACGTTCAGTTTTATCATTTTCAATTTGAGTTGTTAATTCTTTAATCCGTTCGGTTGAAGCTCTTACACTTTTGTCACGATCGAGAATCTGATTTTCAACATTTTTAACCTTTGTTGTCAGATTCTGGATTTTCTCATTGTTAAGATACGTGACAGTGCTACAAAAATTGCATTGTTTGGTGCAATTTTTGCAGTTCGCATTTCCATCTATCTTGTTACCTGACACATTCGTTGACACACTTTGACTGACTGATCCCTTTGACTCAGTAACAGAATTAGGATCTACCTCAAGTGCCTTTGCAGCTAGCACTTTGTCAGCCATCACTCCCAGGTTTTCAGCTGTCAACTCTTGCGTAGTATCAATTATGCCTGTATCAACCTGCTTTTCTTTCTTCTCTTTCTCCTCTTTCTCTTTCGCTTCTTCAATCATTTTCGAAGTTGGAGTTCCCCACCACTTATGTTGCCAATATTCATCTTCTTCTTTGTACTCCTTGATAATGGCTTCGATATCTAGCGTTTTGTCATCAATCGCAATGTTGCCATACCTATCAAGATAGCACTCTCTATCTGGATCCCATCTGTTTGCTCTTCTAGCTTCCAGAAAGATACCAGAAAGTCTGATAATCTTGGTTTCAGCAGTCATCTTCCGGTAGTGATACTTCTCTTCCTCAGTACGATCATCTTTCCATGGCTTAGGTTCATCATTGCTTGCCATGAATGCGTAACCAACCGCATCTTCTTCCGGTAGAACTTCCTTATTCCAATCATACCCCTCATCATCATAAATCATAGCAAGAGCCCTTGATTTGTCTCTGTTATCTTCAACTTCCTTCAATCTAGGCGACTCAGATTTATTCTGATGGTAGATTGCCTTTTGTAATAATCATCTCTGAAAGGGTTCTCCGATTCATCAGCATAAGCGTTTCGGCATTCTCGTTTGAAGTGACCCTTCTGCTTACATTTGAAGCATGTCACTTTGGATTTATCGAACCCCAGTTTTGTAGACGGACCACCAATCGTTTTTCTTCCTGTAATCTCCATGAAGCGTTGTGCACGTCGAACTGCACTTGCCATTGCCCAACGAATGTCGATCAGCTCCATTTCTTCAGGATCTATCTGATCGTAGTCTTCTTTCGTCAGATTTGTATTCCCAATTTTTCCAGCCACCAACCCTTCATAGGATTCCAGAACAGACGCCAGAAAGACCATTTGTTGCTTGGCCGACTCCTCATCAAAATTCTGTGCATTCTTCAAATCTATCGCGATATTGCAAGAAAACTTTGCATCAGAATGATTTGCAGAAGATGTAGATCCACTGTGATAACCACTATGGCTTCCACTGCTTGAATTGCTTTGACTTTCTTTGTTTGCTGAAGAAACGTTCTCAGCAGAAAATGCAGTCTTTGGAGAAGTAGCTTTCTGCATCATACTCTTTGGATAGTATAAATCCAGATTCTGCTGATAAGATGAATTATTGACTTTAAACGTTTTCTTCAGTTCTAGCTCATGACTTTCCAGTCTTTCAATCAACACATCTGGAGTCAAATCTTCTGGAGAAATAGTGTTTTTCAACATCAGCGCGTAATATCTCCAATCCACTTCATCTGGTAATGAATCAAACAGTTTATCAACAAGTTCTTCATCAGAATACGTGATCTTGTGTCGAGCAAGCTCCAGTTTCAGATGACCGAACCTTTCAATCATTTTACACACCGATTCATTTTTAAGACAACCAAACATATCAAACTCTTTCCTAAGAAGTTTCTTTTTGTTTTTTACAATCTCTTTGCTTCCAAGACACTTTTTTTCGAGTTTTTCCCATAAGTCTTTAGAATTTGAGTAATCTATCAATGAAATGATGTCTTCACGCACCGATTGAAACAATAATGCCACACATTTTTGCTCAGCCACAAAATTATCAATCTCTTCAACTGATCTTAATGCTTCACCATTTTTCTTTCCTTGAGCAAAACCATTTTTCATACTTTTCCAGGAAGGAAAAGCAAATGCCATCAACCAATCTTCGAACTTTGTTGCCCACCTGCTATAATCTTCTATAGCCATCAACTTAGGAGGTTTGTTAAATGTTCCAAATGCACTTTCGGACTCCCAAGCTTCCTTCTTTCTTTCTTTCGGAGTATTCTCGTTCTCGTTCATATTATTGTTGTTTGTTGGAATATCATCTCCTGAGTTTCCTGCAAATGCGTACATATCGCTAAACGGATTCATGAAAATATCATCCATTTTGATCGTACCTGTAAAATCAAACAACACTTAGACAAATTTTGATTTTGAAAAAAATATAAGAACTTGTTCAAACGGAATGATATGCTTCGTTTGAAATACAAACAGTTTCAAACGACAACAATTTTCAAACTACAATATGTTTTCAAACGACACACAATTCAAACGAGCTACTGTTCCGTTTGAAACAATATTTTCAAACGACAAAGAATTTCAAACGAGGGACACTTCCGTTTGAATCAGAACTTTCAAACGACAACAAGTTTCAAACGACAACTTGTTTCAAACGATCAACTCAAACGATAAAGGTTTCAAACGGTGGACTGTTCCGTTTGAAACCAAACTTTTCAAACGACAGACTTTCAAACTTTCAGTTCAAACGATGAACTGTTCAAACGATAGACCTCAAACGATAGACATTTTTCAAACGATAGACTTTATTTTTCAAACGATGAGACCAGATTTCAAACGATGAAACAGTTTTTCAAACGGTGGACTAGATGACGTCAGCAAATTACGATATTTTTCAAACGGTCTGATCGATTTAACTCGGTTTTAGGTTGAATTTCGTTATCAAACTTTCAAGGATTCATCATTAGTGTATTTCGTTTGTTATGTGATCGTTTCAAGTCCTTTTAACCGTGAAAATTCGTTAAAATCAGAAAAGAAAGGTAGAAGTGAGATAATCCGATGATTTTCAGCTGTATTTGGTATGAACTCCTCGTCCTGAGCTCTGATACCACTTGTTGGATCGTGTACGTGACCCTGAAAGTCAGTTAAGGTAGCTCATCATCAATTACTAAGGCGGAATCAAAGTAAACGATGTCCAAAACAGCTTGTATCTTCTAATCTTTCTTTCTATTAACAAACACGTGCTTTGTACAATGAATTCTGATGAAAATCCGACAGCACTTCGTGACTCTCACAATGACATCCAACCGTTCCATTTGAAATGAGACACTAACACTCCTATATATAGACCATGAACCCTTCCGTTTGAACATAAACATGATGGTTCAAACGGAACCCTAACTCAAACGGCCAGGTTCAAACGGAACCCTCATTTATCCTACAATTTCAAACGGAACCCCTATAAATCACTTTCTAAATCAAACTAAAACCCTAATTTAACAATTAAGCTCCATTCTTGACTTTCTTAAACTAAAACTTGATGAAGATAAAGTCAACAGACATTCTCGTGCACCAACACTATCTTAGGATGTTTAGATCCTACTCTCGCGAACCAACTCTTGTGCTTAACCTTGTCTTTTCTTTCTCGCGCAACAAGTCAACATGCTCAGCCTCCCGTGTGTACGTTCAAGACCTTTATGGACTGTCGACCTAGTACCTTTAGTGGTACAGAAGGAGCAGTAGGTCTTCTCCACTGGTTCGAGAAGGTTGAGTCTGTCTTTGAAATGTGTGAATGCCCTGAGGCTCGTAGGGTAAAATTTGCTACTGGAACACTCGAAGGTGTTGCGGTAACTTGGTGGAAAGCACAGGTTCAAATGCTAGGGCTGGCAGCTACTAATGCCACTCCATGGAACGACTTCAACGAGCTGATCAAGGAGGAATACTGTCATCGCGATGACATTCACAAGTTAGAGGTGGAGTTTTACAATTTTCAAATGACAGGGTCTGAAATCGAGGCATACATGAAGAGATCGAACGAATTGGCTGTACTGTGTCCTACTATGTTGGACCCTCCCATCAAACGTATCGAACTGTACCTCAAGGGTTTAGTGTCAGAGATTCAGAGCCATGTGACTGCAGCTAACCTTGGCACTATCCAGCAGTCATTCGATTAGCCCATCGCGTCACTGACCAGGCAGTTGAGCAGAATAAGCTACCTAAGCGTATTAATGCTACTACTACTTCAGATGCTCCTAGCGACAACAAATGCAAATGGGATGGAAATTCAAGCAAAGGTTCTATTTCTGTTCAGTCTCAGTCTCAACATCGAAGAACTGACGACTATAAGAGCCCCAGTCAGCAGTCTACTGGTAATCAAGGGCAGGGTGGGTACAAGGGAAACCACCCTAAGTGCAATCGATGTAACATGCACCACAGCGGGCCATGCAACAAGGGTCGTTATCATAGATGTAACAAGCTTGGTCACGCAGCAAAAGAATGCAGGAGCCCATATCCTGCGAATCAGAATCGTCGACAGCAGCCACAAGCTCCACAGAACCAGCAGTCGCAGCAACAGCAGGGTAATAAGGGATGTTTTCAGTGTGGTGCTGAGGGTCACTTCAAGAGACACTGTCCACAGTTGAACCAGAATCAGAACAACAACAACCACAACCAAGGAAATGGGAACAACAATGGGGGTGACGTGATGTCGCGGTCACAATCAAATTTAATCCAATTACTACTAAATAGATAGCGGTAAGTGGGTATCGAACACAGGGAGTTTGTGGAATGTGTGTTATTTGAAGATTTATCTAAGTTACCTAAAATTAAACTAATTGCAAGAAAAGTAAAATTCAAGAGTTGGCTTGATTGGATTGGTTTTAAAAACTAAGAATACTAATTAATTTGCGAAATGAAAGTTGAGTTTGTAAACAATTTGGAGACGAATGACCATCCTAAGTTTCAGATTTGCTTCAACAATTGTGCTATCATCCACTAGAAAGAACTACATAGACATAGTTCGCGTGTAATTACTTATTGTGATAAAAGGGAACTAAGTACTCAGATTCCTAGAACGTGAGGTTGTTACCCGATGACCAATCAACCCTTACCCAATCCTACTTCTACCCATGATATCTAGATTGCCAACGGCACCAAGAACGTATGGTTTCAAACTAGAATGTCATAAGAATCAACAATTTATAAATAAGCAATCACACACCATGATAAACAAGACATAGATAAAGTTTATCATTCTAGAAATATGGAATCAAAACACAACCATCTTAAACAAACCTTCAACCTAGGATGATCATAGAGTGTTTAGCCACGCATGGTTTGAAGCGACATTATACACAAGTTTTCAATGTTCAAAGGAATCACCAACATAAAAACTAATGATTAACTATTGTTCTTCACACCAAAAAGTCTCCAAGAAGCTCCCAATTTCGTTCACAAGTGAGTAGTGTGTAACCGAAAAACCAATGACTAGACATCTTAAAACTTCATCAAAAGGCCATTAAATGCATAAGTTACAAAAGCTCTTCAATCGGTGTCAACAAAAGAAAATATGCCGTCACAAGTGTTGATAATGGATGTTGACCAAAAGTTGAAGTGATGATGATATTCCTTAGTTAATCGGCCCACTGTGAGTCAACAATTCCACTCTTCTATTCGGCCCAATTACAATGTGGTGATGATGTCTTTTGTGATCATATGATAATTTCAATTAATGCCTCCCAAGAAAACAATCCACGTGATGATGATGATGATGATGATGATGATGATGATGATTGATTATTAATTTCCCAAAATTATATTTGTTGCCCCTCTCTCTCTCAGCGTGGTGTATGATGATGTATGTTGATATCAAGTCAAAACCTCATGTGCACCTGACAATATGTGCCGCCCCCCAAAAGTCCACTCAAGTCCGGCCCAATCCAAAGTAAATGGCTGCGTATAAGCCCAAGTCCCATGTGCTGTTCACATGCGTCCGAAAACCCACCTGATGATTATGTTGTGTGATGTTGAAAGAATAATAAATCCCCCCTCACATGATATTTGCCTTCATATTGGCGGCCCAATGATGATGATTTGATTTTTAAACAAACAAAGTCTACTCTTGTCTGACGTGATGATGTTGATTATTATTGTTTATTTGACCTTGGGCTGCGTGATGTCTTCTGCTTCCACCAAACCCAAAACTCTCAAGTGCACATGAATATTAATGATATATTGTGATCATGGTGTTGTTGACTTGAATCCCACACCAAACCCTATGCTGCCGCCAATATATGATGATGTGCTTGTTGACTTTTAAGATTGCCTTCAATGTGATGATGATGATGATTATGTTCAAACAATTAAACGTGTAAAGCATGGGATTTTAATCTTTTTAAGGCACTTAAGGGTTGTCCTACGGACCACCCGTCACATCCCCACACTTACTCGTTGCTTGTCCCAAGCAACCTATTTAAAAACCATTTCAAAACCACAAGCGATCAACATGCAAATCAAGCTAAAATGTATCGTCCTTTTACTTAATTTTTATCACACCACAAGACACACCCCTCACAACAACTCTCGGTGACAAGAAATATTAGCACATTATGCTAAAACACTCAATGCGTGTGTGTATTTGTGCGATAATAAGCTTGTATAAAAATCAAGTCTCCTCCTATTGAGTATTTAGCATGCTTATGAATCAAAAGGACTTACGGGTTGTAACGTGGCTAGGTGCAAAGGTAGGAAAATGGGAAAATATATATGCGAGAGCTAATTGATTTGACCCGGTTTTTATTTCTACTACAAAACAAAGCAAACATCAATTATATACACAACTTCTTCAACATTCTCAACTACTATTGCAACTAAATACTTTTTTTTTCATATTTTTCTCTTTCTCTCTTTTTTTTCTCTGTTTTTTTTCATCAATTTTTTTTTTCATAACACATCAAACTCAACAATATATACAAGAACATCAATACTACATACTAAATCTCCTAAACCGGGTCATCTCAATAGGTAAAATTTTGTAGGAAGTAGGTTTGGGTCACAACCGAATGGTATAAGGCTCAAACTTGGCTTTCTAAAGACCAAACCCCCACCCCTCACAATACCAAGCTCATATATGTAAAGTATGAGGTCCAACCCCTAATTCCCACACTATCACACATCTAGACGAGGCTACCTAAAAGTCCCCTATCATTTTCAAAAGCATGCTAACTCTAGGATTTAACAAGAATTCATACACAAGTTCTGTTAACACAATACACACACCGCCACTCAAAACAAAGAAATATCTATAATAATCATATGTGGCTCAAACACTCACCAAGAAATGACTAGGAATGGGTATCGATGTGTCAAGTTGAACAATATCAAGTTTTCAAATTTTGACAATTTTCGTTTGGTTTCCCAAAATTTTTTTAAAATTCTCAAAAAATTCCCCTCATCCCCACACTTGGGATACATTGTCCCAATGTATGGTTTTGAGGGAAAGATCGCTTTTAACCAACACCATTAGCTTCCGCTAATACTCTCAAATCCCAAATTTCTTTTTTTTTTCTTTTTTTTTTAACAACTAATACCAATATTTTAATACTAAAGAACATAACAAGACTAAGGAAAGAGTACATTGACCAGGTGAAGTTTGACACAACAGATGTTGTAGATAATCCGACTTCCTATCATCACCTTCACACAACTCTCCGCACATCTTCCCCACACTTATCTAAAAACACTTTGGGTTGCCTCCCAAGCAGCGCTAAAGTTTAGGTCTTCAGCCCGACCGTACCTGATATGTCTCAAGGTGGTCTCAATGCACATTTACCTTTTTCGTTGCTGATGTAAGCACGATGTTTGATTCTTCTATTGTGTGTGTGCTTTGTCACGTCCCATCTTTCTTTGCAAAATTCTTTAAATCCACATTTTCCTATCGAATTTCCAACAAATGCTCGGTAGTTTACTCTCCACTTCACTACTTCGTTTTCGGTGCCCAACAAATCCAAACTCTCCCATAAACATAACTTATGAATGAAATCTCCCACATCATGAAGTGCCACCTTCCTAGTTTCTAAACATGCATCCTTAACACTCTTGGTTTCCATAACCACCACAGCCGGAGAGTTGTAATCAACTTTGATTTGTTCATCAAGTAAAAGGCCCTCAACTTTGCTCTCCATAGGTGGTTCCTCCACAATAATTTCAATTGTATATTCCTCATTTGGCCCTAATAATTCAGTTTCAAGTTCCGGAGGACTCACAACCTTTTCTTCTACATCACCCATATGTGTCATTTGTTCAATCTGCACATATATCCAGTGTTGTTTTGCTTGACGTTTTTCCAATATCGACGTCCCTGGCCTCATCTCTTTCACCTCTTTTGGTAACAAATCATATTTCCATTCCAAAAGTTCTACTCGTTCTTCCATTGACAAATGAGGTTTTGTTAATTCTTTTTCAACATGAACCATGTGTCTCTTTCTCATCATCTCGTCAAGACTTTCAGATTTATGTGACTGATAGTGCAAAGTAGGTTGTTGAGTTACACATTCATAACCATACTGATCAAATGTATACTAAGCATGATAATAGTCTTGATCGTACATCTGAGGGCCTTCATATGAAAGTTGGGAATATTCATCATAATAATCACCGTAATCGTACTCCTCTTGGTAACTCATTTCCGGATCAAATGCCAAAGGTGATAGTTTGTGAGAGCTCCTAGTACGCATGCACCTGTCAATACCTGCACACTAACACACCCAGCGTAAACCAGAAAAATAACAAACTTAAAAAGAAAGAAAATAACACACGTTGCGCACTACTCCCCGGCAACGACGCCAAAATTTGACGTGATGTCGCGGTCACAATCAAATTTAATCCAATTACTACTAAATAGATAGCGGTAAGTGGGTATCGAACATAGGGAGTTTGTGGAATGTGTGTTATTTGAAGATTTATCTAAGTTACCTAAAATTAAACTAATTGCAAGAAAAGTAAAATTCAAGAGTTGGTTTGATTGGATTGGTTTTAAAAACTAAGAATACTAATTAATTTGCGAAATGAAAGTTGAGTTTGTAAACAATTTGGAGACGAATGACCATCCTAAGTTTCCGGTTTGCTTCAACAATTGTGCTATCATCCACTAGAAAGAACTACATAGACATAGTTCGCGTGTAATTACTTATTGTGATAAAAGGGAACTAAGTACTCAGATTCCTAGAACGTGAGGTTGTTACCCAATGACCAATCAACCCTTACCCAATCCTACTTCTACCCATGATATCTCGATTGCCAACGGCACCAAGAACGTATGGTTTCAAACTAGAATGTCATAAGAATCAACAATTTACAAATAAGAAATCACACACCATGATAAACAAGACATAGATAAAGTTTATCATTCTAGAAATATGGAATCAAAACACAACCATCTTAAACAAACCTTCAACCTAGGATGATCATAGAGTGTTTAGCCACGCATGGCTTGAAGTGACATTATACACAAGTTTTCAATGTTCAAAGGAATCACCAACATAAAAACTAATGATTAACTATTGTTCTTCACACCAAAAAGTCTCCAAGAAGCTCCCAATTTCGTTCACAAGTGAGTAGTGTGTAACCGAAAAACCAATGACTAGACATCTTAAAACTTCATCAAAAGGCCATTAAATGCATAAGTTACAAAAGCTCTTCAATCGGTGCCAACAAAAGAAAATATGCCGTCACAAGTGTTGATAATGGATGTTGACCAAAAGTTTAAGTGATGATGATATTCCTTAGTTAATCGGCCCACTGTGAGTCAACAATTCCACTCTTCTATTCGGCCCGATTACAATGTGGTGATGATGTCTTTTGTGATCATATGATAATTTCAATTAATGCCTCCCAAGAAAACAATCCACGTGATGATGATGATGATGGTGACTGATTATTAATTTCCCAAAATTATATTTGTTGCCTCCTCTCTCTCTCAGCGTGGTGTATGATGATGTGTGTTGATATCAAGTCAAAACCTCATGTGCACCTGACAATATGTGCCGCCCCCCAAAAGTCCACTCAAGTCCGGCCCAATCCAAAGTAAATGGCTGCGGGAAAACATAACATACCGCGCAATCCAAAAGTCCACTCAAGTCCGGCCCAATCCAAAGTCCACTCGTCCAGGAAAAAGTCACATTTCCTAAACCTGGATGACCTCGGAACCCATATGCAGCGGGAAAACATAACATACCGCGCCAGATCTTTAATTCCCTGAAATACATGTAAGTTGGAAAAATCAACAATAATGTTGAGCGAGTTCATGTGTAAGTGAGTAAATAAACCTGTGTATGTATAAAAACCCTGGTATGTATAAAAATCCTGGTATGTAGCAAATAAGGAAAAAGAGATCACCAATGGTTTGCAAGGCCATTGATATGTGTGAAGTGCAAGTAGGAAGACTCAAACCTAGTAGATTTATGCGTTGGGTACAAAGTCACCCCGAGGTCCGTTATGCTGGGCCTGGAGCTGGGCTCGCTACACCCAGATAGATCTACCGCTCCTGCCCCTCGGTCCTACTATGAGGATTAATAGTCCCAAGTTTCCGCCTACCCACTCACATGATCTAAATAATAACCCTCCTTACGCTAACCATACCATGTAAGAAATATTCGTAATCATAGTAACATGTATTTCACCCCCGCAGTTTATAAAACTGAAAACAGTTAGAGAAAAGGGGGACATGAACTCACAGTGGTGCGTCTCTACCAAGTATATCTCCTGATCAAGCAGCTGTGCGACGACCTACACGTGCTAAGTCTATTAGACGGACGACCATGCCTTGGCTTAAGGTTTAAGTTTTTGGGAAATAGTTAGACAACTATTTCGTGTTTATATTTTTGTAAATACTTGGTAATTATTCTCCTTCCCAAGGATGGGGGATTTATACATGTGCGTTCGTATAATTCGAAATACATTATTAAGTCTCACTTAATATATTTTATTTCTAACTTCAAAATATAAATATTCTTCCCAAAAATATTATATTTTAATACATGTGATTTTCCCCAAAATAATACTTAGTAATATTATTTTTACTCTAAAAATAATATTTACGAAGTTCACAAAATAATCATCAACATTTATACAAGTGATGTTGTGAAAAATATATTTATATCAAATATATATTTACCCCGTTTTATTTTGTGAAAATCCCAACTCCGATATTTTGTAAATAAAGTTGTGGCGAAATCTATAATTCGAAAATAAGTCTAAAATAGATTTACAACACTTGTAGTGAAAATATTCCTAAGTGTTAGGTTTTTGGAAAAATTTCGCCAGAGTTTCCCCTGTAACTGGAGGTGGCCACGCTTTCAAGCGTATCATTTTCTTTTATAAATCAAATCAACAATTTTCTCATTCAATCAAAACAATGTTCAAAGCATCAACTAGTCAAAATATATATAAACCGCATAAATTACATGAACTTGTGATTTATCCAAAATATGAAGTAAATCCCATTACTTTTAGTGGATCTTTTATATAAATCAATCCGGTTTCGTAAAAGTCTCGTTTTTAAAGAAAATAAATCTTTACAACTTCTTGTAAAATTTGACAAAACAATTTCCTTGTCAAAACTTAGTGTTACACAAGTGTTTACACACTTGTGTGTTTAAAAATTATTCTTGTTCATGTAAGATCCGGCTTTAGAAAAATATGATTTCTTTGACACTCGGTCCTTTGAAAATACCGCTTGTAGATCCGTAGATCTACTAGTTTTAAACACTATTTTGTAAGTAAAATCGTTTTTATACAAGTTCGGGTTTCTCGTGTGGTAGAGTTTCATCACTTAATCCCTTGTTACACTTAAACAAACTCTATGTCATGATCCATGATCACGACTAATCCGGGTTAGATGATGATCCGAGCTACCACAACATAGATCGGCACTAAATAATCACACAAAACAAATCTTACAAGATTTACACAACAATCAAGCTTTTAACCATTATTTTTAGCATTTTTAGTAGACTTTTTCATATCATTATGTATGTTCATGAGTTTTAACCATCATATTCCGTTTTAACCACTTTAAAATAGATCGAGAGTGTGTTTAAAGCAACTTACTACTAGCTCGAGGCTAGGGAAGAAACTAGTCGAAGATTGGGTGGATAAAAGCAATGGGGTGAGGTCCTTCGCGTTCCGAATGAACCAAGCCTCCTCGTATGTGATCCGTAACACTTGTATGATCTTGAAATTAGATGATCAAAGCTCGACGATGGATGGATGGTATAGGGGGTGTTCGGCCGAGAGCTTATTGAGAGGGAGAGAGAGGTGTGAAGTTGAGTTTGAGTGTTGGATGGTTATAATGTGCTAAGTCTTGTTCTTATAGACAATTATCAAGATCATTACCCAAAGGTTTATGTGTCTACTTGATATGGGACCAAGGTGATTAAAATAATCATATGGAGGACAAGAGGTGTCCCTCTTAGGGACGGTTTGGTTAGGGGGGGGGGGGGTAATCCGGTTGGTTTCCAACTAAACATTAAGTGTTAGTTAGATTAATTTAGTTAGTTTAGGGATTAACCCGGTTACTAGTGTGTCATGCATTATGACGGGTGTTAGGGTATTCAGGGACCCTAACTGGCTCAGAAAAAGAAAAACAATGTTAATGACAATATTTTTATGTTCCGGATATAATCCGGTTGTTCGGTTGGATAGTAATCCGTTAAAGTGCTTAACAAAGATTTAAAGTGTCGTTATTATTACTTTTAGTGACACAACTTATTCCCGACACTTTGGAAAGTGTCTAGTAATGTTTTTCTCATGTTTTGGCACTTTATTAAGTAGCTAAATGCTGAATTTTAATGTTAAAGTGCTGAATTTTGTACCTAGAGTACGTTTTAGGCACATCCGGTCACTCTAATCTCATCCCTAGTGACGCAGTTCTACAACCCTTATATCCCTACACTCTCTACTAGTGTAGCAAACTATCTCAGGCTCTTACAGGCCTTAGAGGCAGTACCTGCCTGGTGCTAGTCATGACAGTACGTTTAATAGGTTATCCGTTCATTGTGCTACTGTGCTTTTGGTGCATCGAGGTTGTCACAAAGGTGTTGTAAGCAAAACATGGAGTGACAGCAAGCAAAGTATGATGCAAGTAAGTACATATATCAGTATTCAAGTAGTAGTTTATCCACAAGTTCAAGTAAGCACAGCAATTAAGCAGTAATTAATTATTAATTAAGTCGTACGGATACCTTGTTTAGTGAAGGTTGTCACATTCTCCCCCCGTTAGAAAAATTTCGTCCCGAAATTTTAAGTTCTGCTTGTAGATGCAGGGTTCTTAGGAAATAGGTGGGGGTATTTCTCTTTCATCCGGTCCTCACGCTCCCAGGTGTATTCATAACCATGTCTGGCATTCCAACGAACCTTGACGAGCTTGACACTACTCCGGCGGGTCTTGTTTACTTTCCAATCCGTAACCTCCACAGGTTCTTCAACGAAATGGAGCGTGTCGTCAACGTGAATCTCGTCGGTGGGAATGGCAATGGCAATGGTATCTTGAGTTGGACTTTTCTTCAGGTTGGATACATGAAACGTATCGTGAACTCCATTCAGCTCAGCAGGTAAGTCCAGCGTATATGCTACTAGCCCTATTCTTTCCAAAATTCTGAAAGGGCCAATGTAACGCGGATTTAACTTCCCACGCTTTCCGAAGCATGCCACACCCTTCCAGGGTGAAACTTTCAATAAAACCATATCCCCAACTTGGAATTCCAAATGTTTCCGGTTTGGATCTGCATAGGCTTTTTGTCTTTCGCGAGCTGCTTCGATGCGTTTTCGAATCTGCGCAATCTTGTCTGTCGTCTCTTGGACGATTTCGGGACCAACAAGCTGCCTATCGCCTGCGTCAGCCCAGCATAGGGGTGATCGACACTTGCATCCGTAAAGAGCTTCAAATGGCGCGGCTCCAATACTAGTGTGGTAGCTGTTGTTGTATGAAAATTTGACCAATGGCAAATGCTTATCCCAGCTACCGCCCAAATCCATAACACATGCTCTCATCATATCTTCCAAGGTCTGAATAGTTCTTTCACTTTGCCCATCGGTTTGCGGATGAAACACAGTGCTCAGATTTAATTGTGAGCCAAAAGCTTCTTGGAAGGATTGCCATATCCTTGACACAAACCTTCCGTCTCTATCAAAGATGATCGAGAGAGGCACTCCATTTCGTGCAACGATCTCCCGCATGTATATTTCCGCAAGTTTACTAGTGTTGTCTTTCTCTCTGATTGGTAGAAAGTGAGCGGACTTGGTCAGACGGTCCACTATTACCCAAATAGTGTCATGACCTCTTGGCGTTCTTGGCAACTTTGTAATAAAATCCATAGAGATTTGTTCCCATTTCCAATTGGGAATCTTAGGTTGTTGCAGAAGTCCTGAAGGCTTCTGGTATTCCGCTTTCACCTTAGCGCACGTTAGACACTTGCTCACATAAACAGCAACATCACCCTTCATCCTAGGCCACCAATAGTAATTCTTGAGATCTTGGTACATCTTATCCGCTCCTGGATGGATAGAGTACCGCGATTTGTGCGCTTCATCAAAAACAACTTTCCTTAAACCACCAAACAGAGGAACCCAAATCCTTTTCTCAAAACATAACGTTCCTTCCTCGTTTGGCACCAATAGCTTCTCCATCCCACGGAGATATTCTTCTTCAAGATTTCTTTCCTTAAGAGCTTCTTTCTGCGCGGCACGAATGCGCAAGGAAAGATCGGTTTGGATAATCATTTCTAAAGCCCTAACCCTTATGGGCTTGATCCTCTCTTTTCGACTTAGGGCGTCGGCAACCACATTCGCCTTCCCTGGATGATACTTTATCTCGCAATCGTAATCATTTAACAACTCAACCCACCGTCTTTGTCTCATATTCAACTCCTTCTGGTTGAATATGTGTTGTAGGCTCTTATGATCTGTAAAAATTGTACATTTCGTACCATATAGGTAGTGCCTCCAGATCTTTAAAGCAAATATCACTGCGCCTAGCTCCAAATCGTGCGTGGTATAGTTCTTCTCATGTACCTTCAACTGACGTGATGCGTAAGCAATAACCTTCTGGCGTTGCATCAACACACAACCCAATCCTTGACGCGAGGCGTCACAGTATACCACAAAATCGTCAGTACCTCCCGGTAGTGCTAGGATTGGCGCATTGCAGAGCTTATCCTTCAACAGCTGAAATGCTTCTTCCTGTTTGATTCCCCAATCAAACTTCTTATCTTTCTGGGTGAGGAGCGTCAATGGTTGAGCGATCTTCGAAAAATCCTCAATGAACCTTCGATAGTAGCCAGCCAAACCCAAGAATTGTCGAATCTCGGTTAGCGTCTTTGGCGTTTCCCAATTCTTGATCGCTTCGATCTTGGTTGGATCCACATGGATTCCATCTCCATTTACCACATGTCCAAGAAATTGGACTTCTCGTAGCCAAAATTCGCACTTAGAGAATTTGGCATACATCTGTTCTTTCTTTAGTAGCTCCAAAATAGCTCTTAGATGCTATTCGTGCTCAGCCTTTGTCCTTGAATAAATCAAGATGTCGTCGATAAACACAATCACGAACTTGTCCAAGTACGGCTTGCAAACTCTATTCATCAAATCCATAAAGACTGCTGGTGTGTTTGTCAACCCAAACGGCATAACAAGGAACTCGTAGTGTCCGTAACGAGTTCTGAAGGCTGTCTTCGGGATACTTTCCTTTTGTATCCTTAACTGATGGTATCCAGATCGCAAATCGATCTTTGAGTAAAAGCTTGAACCTTGCAGTTGATCAAAAAGATCATCAATTCTTGGTAGAGGATATCTATTCTTGATCGTCAGCTTGTTCAGCTCCCGGTAGTCGATGCACATTCAAAAACTACCGTCCTTCTTCTTGACAAACAGGACCGGAGCTCCCCAAGGCGAGAAGCTTGGTCGGATAAATCCCTTGTCTAACAACTCTTGAAGTTGTGTCGACAATTCTTGCATCTCAGACGGGGCAAGTCTATAAGGTGCCTTAGCCACAGGCACGGCGCCTGGGACTAAATCGATGTGAAACTCCACTTGCCTCTGAGGTGGCAGTCCAGGAAAGTCCTTCGGGAAGACTTCCGGATACTCCCTCACGACAGGGATGTCTTCGATCTTCGGTTCTGCAGCTTTCTTGTCTACAATGTGTGCCAGGAAGGCAGCACATCCCTTTTGCAAATACTTTCGCGCTTTGAGGCAGCTGATAATCCTTAAAGGCGTATCACGCTTTTCACCATGAACCACAATTGTTTCACCATCTTCGGTCGGGATACGGAGGACCTTTTCGTGACAAACAATTTCTGCCTTGTTGCTTGATAACCAGTCCATTCCTACTACCACGTCAAAGCTCCCCAGCTGGACTGGTAGTAGATCCAAAGCAAACTCCCGTTCTCCCAACTCGATTGCACAACCTCTGATCACTTCATTGGCTTCTACTAACTTCCCATTAGCCAATTCGATTGAGTAGGGAATATCTAACTTACTAGCGGCTAAACCAAGCATATTCTTAAATTCTAACGATACGAAGCTATAGTCGGCACCAGTATCAAATAAAATGGATGCATAGCGTTGGTTTACAGGGAACGTACCAGTAACGACATTGGGATCCTGGCGCGCTTCCCTTGCTTCGATATTGAACACTCTTCCACGGGCTTGATTCAACTCTAGGCAGTTCCTCTTAAAGTGCCCGATATCACCACAGTTAAAGCATCCAGGTCTTGGCCTGTTTCCACCTCCATTTCCAGCTTGGTTATTCCTTTGGTTATGATTCACAGCGCCTGCTT
This sequence comes from Helianthus tuberosus, assembly GCA_030545235.1. NCBI lineage: Eukaryota > Viridiplantae > Streptophyta > Magnoliopsida > Asterales > Asteraceae > Helianthus > Helianthus tuberosus. Next base: position 25,964,554 of record CM060441.1, read on the forward strand.
GATTCACATTGTTGCCTCGATTCCCATTACCTCCATTGTTTCCTTGTGGGCGATTTCCATTTCCACCCCGGTTATTATTTCTCATTCCAAATCCTCCTTGGCCTCCCTGGCCAGTAGTGGCCCAACAAGAATCCTTCAAGTGGCCAGGTTTCCCACACGCTTCACATACCTTCAAACCACATCGGCCAGAATGGTGACGCTGGCAGGTGTTGCACTTGGGCTGGGTGCCCATATATCCCTTTCCTTTCTTTCCACCACCAGCTGTAACCTGAGCTGGCGCGTTTGGCTCTCCTTTCTTAACAACACCACTAGTGCCTTGTTTGAAGTTCGAGAACTTTCGTTTGTTACCTCCGGGTGACTCGACGTGAGTCTCTTTCTTCTTTGTCTCGATTTCATCGAACTTGTTCAGTCGGATAGCTTCCTCAGTGAGAGCCACGCTCAAATCGATTGCCTCAGTAATTGTTGCAGGCTTGGAGGAGGTCACCATGCTTATGATTTGGGGAGCTAATCCCCAAATGAAGCGTTCAATCCGCTTGAATTCTGGAGTGACCATATAGGGTACCACATGCGACAGGTCGTGAAACCTCTGAACATATTCCGTGATCTTCGGACCTTCCATCTTCAAATGCCAGAACTCAGTTTCCAATCTTTGGATTTCAGCGCGAGAACAATACTTTTTGCGCATTAGTTCCTTCAGTTCGGTCCATGTTAGTGCGTAGGCAGCAGCTTCACCAAGTGTCTGCACTTGCAAATTCCACCAAGATAGGGCTCCATCCATAAATAGTCCAGAAATGTAGGTGACTTGCTGGTCTGGTGCACCTTTGCTCATGCGGAGAACAGATTCAGTCTTTTCGGTCCAACGAACAAAAGCGACAGCACCTCCGGTGCCATCAAAGTTGACAGGCTTGCAGTCTAAAAACTGCTTGTAGGTGCACCATGCACATACGTTACAACATATGAATGGCATTAGCATCCTTGCTAGAGATATCCAATTAGATCATGGTATGTCTTAATGACTTAGTATTACCATGAGGTGGATTGTTGTTGCCATTGTTGTTTGAGCTGCTTCCGCTGGGTCCTCCTTGCGAGGTGGCGTATTGCGCGATGGCAGCAGCGATGACTTGTTGGAGTTCTGCCTCATTGGTAGGCATCGGCGTTTGACGTCTCGGCGGCATCTTCTAAAAGATGGGTTCACGTCAGTCAGGCCATAGTAAAGATCCCATGTTATAATACGTACGCTTTATTATGATAGTAATAGTACATAACATCTCATGTTATAATCATATCAATCACACAACATCCCATGTTATAAAACATAAATAATCAATCAGAACATCACATATGATGAGAATACTGTGATTGCCATATATCGAGACCACATAGTAAGTGTACAGGTACATAATAGTGTCATACATCATCATCGACTAATGGCTACATCACCCTAGTCCAAAAGAATATCAAATCAGTGTCAATACATCCTATATACATGATCAACAAAAGTCAGAATCAGAATGCAGTCTCCAAAAATGCTGTGCAGTCAAAACAATCGCCGTCTTCTCACCAGCGTCTACCCATGCTGTACTAAGGATGCCCTAAACTGATGGTGGTGGAGGAGGGGGAAAATGGGAATAGAACAAACGTCGCAAATGGAGCCAGTCCTCCTCCATGGCTCTCTGGGTACGCAACCAAGAAGCAACCTGCTGCTCAAGTGCCAAAAGGCGTGCAGCATAGTCAGGTAACAATGGTCGAGGGTGCTGCGAAGAAGCAGGGTGGGTCTGACCCTGACACTGGCACGGCAGCGGCTGAGCTCTCTCAAGCTCCTGGATGCGCCGTGTGAGTGCCTCCTGCTGGACAACAATCGATATCAAAACGTCCTCAATAGTATACCCCATATGGAAAGGATGGTAGGGGTCGGTCAGTGGCATAACAGACGGTGACGTCCAGAGAAACGGCTCGCTGGCTGGATCAAAAGGTGGCACAAAGAATGGTGGTACAGGGGGAATAGCAGATGAAGACTGTGGCATAACTGGAATAGATGTCGGCATACGTCCAAAAGGATGAGCCGAAGAACCCTCTCCAGGTCGAGCTGGAGGTGTGTACCGTGCAAATGAAAAAGAGAAATCAACGTGACGTGCCTCGGTGGTATGAGGAGGAATAGGTGGAACCTCATCAACCGCAGGAATCCACCCATTTTGGGCGTGCTCATCTCGTGGGTCAATCTGTGCCTCAAAAAGTGCTCGGTCAAACTGTACAGGCATAGGGTCAAGATGAGGTGCAACAAGAGGGTCAGCAGGTATATCAGTGGTAAGTGGGGGATCAACATGATCAGCAGCAATAACATGGCCACCCTCCAGTAGTGGAGCATCAGCAGGGTGATCATCAATGGGCGGGTCAGCAATCACAGGATCAATAGGTATGCCAGCATGAGCAGGGTCATGCTCAAGCACTGGGTCAGGAGCAGCCACTGGCTCAAGGGCCATGGCAGGCTCGGGATCAACGAACTCCATATCAAAATCTGCATGATCGGCGAATGCAGGGTCAACTGGGTCTACTGGGTCAACCATAGGCTGATCCAAGTGGATGAACTCTATCTCCTGGTCCGGGTCAAATCCAGGGGGAAAAACAGGGTCTGAATCCTCATCGAGGTCGTGATCGAAAACCAATCTAGGAGGAGAGACAGCAGATGCTGCCCTGCCAGAATCTGAACAGTGTGAAAAGTGCTGTGCGCTCCGAGTGTGTGACGGTGCGGAGGCCACAGACTCGAAGGAGTCTGGAGCGGGTGAGTGTGCAGGTGACTCCTCAGCTGGAGCATCTGCGAGTAGCAAAAGACCACCGTCAGCTAGAAGAGCCTCGCCCTCAACATCGTCCTCCAGGGGCTCATCATCAAACAGATCGACGTCGTCGTCAGCGTCGGCGTCGGGGAGTATGTCGTAAGCTGGATAAGAAGCCAAAGGTATGGGAGCAGGTATCTCTACGAGTGGTAGGTACCCAGCAAAAGGGCCATCAGCGGGCTCATCGACAGCGTCGGGCAGAGCAAAGGGCTGAAAGTCATCCTCGTCTGTGCTGGTAACATCTGATGTGTGGACCTCGTGCTCTGAAGACTCTAAGTCGTCTGATACCATGGGTCTAGGGCCTGTGGTGTCCGAATCACGTGTGCCGGACGAGTCCATGGTGTCTGTAACACAAACACAAATATGTACAATCAATCATATAATCAGATAAGCACATCAGTCACCAAGTAAGCAATCAAATAATTATCCTAGTCCCACTAGCCTCCCAGCCTCTCAGACTGCTCTTCCTAGTCCCACTAGCCTCCCAGACTGCTTTTCCTAGTCCCACTAGCCTCCCAGGTTGCTTTTCCTAGTCCCACTAGCCTCCCAGCCTCCCAGACTGCTCTTCCTAGTCCCACTAGCCTCCCAGCCTCCCAGACTGCTTTTCCTAGTCCCACTAGCCAAATTCTCCCAGCCTCTCAGACTGACTCCCTAGTCCCACTAGACAACTACCTCGGCCTCCCAGACCAAGCCTCGGCCTCCCAGACCGAGCCTCAGCCTCCCAGACTTAGCCTATAAATAATAAATAAAATGTGCTCAACATTTGTTTATAAAAAGTTTTGGATCTGGACTTAAGTGGTATGCAGTGTAAAAATGTTTTCGTGAGAGCCCTAGTGATCATAGTCTAGACTCGAGAAGGAATCCTAGTTCGCTATGATCAGAGCTCTGATACCAAGCTGTCACACCCTGGCTTTGCGGAAGCGTGGTTATTTTGGTGTGACTTCTTAATACCATAGCTTAATCATAACAAGCTATATGAAATAAAAACCATGCAAGATCATCCATAGATTTAAGTTTTAAAACCAAAGTAACATAACATTGTCTTAGGGACTACAACACCATAACATAAAACATTGTTTTGAAAGACATAAACATCAACAAGAATAAAACGCAGTTTAAGACTTGTGACTCGTCCAGGAAAAAGTCACATTTCCTAAACCTGGATGACCTCGGAACCCATATGCAGCGGGAAAACATAACATACCGCGCCAGATCTTTAATTCCCTGAAATACATGTAAGTTGGAAAAATCAACAATAATGTTGAGCGAGTTCATGTGTAAGTGAGTAAATAAACCTGTGTATGTATAAAAACCCTGGTATGTATAAAAATCCTGGTATGTAGCAAATAAGGAAAAAGAGATCACCAATGGTTTGCAAGGCCATTGATATGTGTGAAGTGCAAGTAGGAAGACTCAAACCTAGCAGATTTATGCGTTGGGTACGAAGTCACCCAGAGGTCCGTTATGCTGGGCCTGGGCCTGGGCTCGCTACACCCAGATAGATCTACCGCTCCTGCCCCTCGGTCCTACTATGAGGATTAATAGTCCCAAGTTTCCGCCTACCCACTCACATGATCTAAATAATAACCCTCCTTACGCTAACCATACCATGTAAGAAATATTCGTAATCATAGTAACATGTATTTCACTCCCGCAGTTTATAAAACTGAAAACAGTTAGAGAAAAGGGGGACATGAACTCACAGTGGTGCGTCTCTACCAAGTATATCTCCTGATCAAGCAGCTGTGCGACGACCTACACGTGCTAAGTCTATTAGACGGACGGCCGTGCCTTGGCTTAAGGTTTAAGTTTTTGGGAAATAGTTAGACAACTATTTCGTGTTTATATTTTTGTAAATACTTGGTAATTATTCTCCTTCCCAAGGATGGGGGATTTATACATGTGTGTTCGTATAATTCGAAATACATTATTAAGTCTCACTTAATATATTTTATTTCTAACTTCAAAATATAAATATTCTTCCCAAAAATATTATATTTTAATACAAGTGATTTTCCCCAAAATAATACTTAGTAATATTATTTTTACTCAAAAAATAATATTTACGTAGTTCACAAAATAATCATAAACATTTATACAAGTGATGTTGTGAAAAGTATATTTATATCAAATATATATTTACCCCGTTTTATTTTGTGAAAATCCCACCTCCGATATTTTGTAAATAAAGTCGTGGCGAATTCTATAATTCGAAAATAAGTCTAAAATAGATTTACAACACTTGTAGTGAAAATATTCCTAAGTGTTAGGTTTTTGGAAAAATTTCGCCAGAGTTTCCCCTGTAACTGGAGGTGGCCACGCTTTCAAGCGTATCATTTTCTTTTATAAATCAAATCAACAATTTTCTCATTCAATCAAAACAATGTTCAAAGCATCAACTAGTCAAAATATATATAAACCGCATAAATTACATGAACTTGTGATTTATCCAAAATATGAAGTAAATCCCATTACTTTTAGTGGATCTTTTGTATAAATCAATCCGGTTTCGTAAAAGTCTCGTTTTTAAAGAAAATAAATCTTTACAACTTCTTGTAAAATTTGACATAACAATTTCCTTGTCGAAACTTATTGTTACACAAGTGTTTACACACTTGTGTGTTTAAAAATTATTCTTGTTCATGTAAGATCCGGCTTTAGAAAAATATGATTTCTTTGACACTCGGTCCTTTGAAAATACCGCTTGTAGATCCGTAGATCTACTAGTTTTAAACACTATTTTTAAGTAAAATCGTTTTTACACAAGTTCGGGTTTCTCGTGTGGTAGAGTTTCATCACTTAATCCCTTGTTACACTTAAACAAACTCTATGTCATGATCCATGATCACGACTAATCCGGGTTAGATGATGATCCGAGCTACCACAACATAGATCGGCACTAAATAATCACACAAAACAAATCTTACAAGATTTACACAACAATCAAGCTTTTAACCATTATTTTTAGCATTTTTAGTAGACTTTTTCATATCATTATGTATGTTCATGAGTTTTAACCATCATATTCCGTTTTAACCACTTTAAAATAGATCGAGAGTGTGTTTAAAGCAACTTACTCCTAGCTCGAGGCTAGGGAAGAAACTAGTCGAAGATTGGGTGGATAAAAGCAATGGGGTGAGGTCCTTCGCGTTCCGAATGAACCAAGCCTCCTCGTATGTGATCCGTAACACTTGTATGATCTTGAAATTAGATGATCAAAGCTCGACGATGGATGGATGGTATAGGGGGTGTTCGGCCGAGAGCTTATTGAGAGGGAGAGATAGGTGTGAAGTTGAGTTTGAGTGTTGGATGGTTATAATGTGCTAAGTCTTGTTCTTATAGACAATTATCAAGATCATTACCCAAAGGTTTATGTGTCTACTTGATATGGGACCAAGGTGATTAAAATAATCATAAGGAGGACAAGAGGTGTCCCTCTTAGGGACGGTTTGGTTAGGGGGGGGGGGGGGGGTAATCCGGTTGGTTTCCAACTAAACATTAAGTGTTAGTTAGATTAATTTAGTTAGTTTAGGGATTAACCCGGTTACTAGTGTGTCATGCATTATGACGGGTGTTAGGGTATTCAGGGACCCTAACTGGCTCAGAAAAAGAAAAACAATGTTAATGACAATATTTTTATGTTCCGAATATAATCCGGTTGTTCGGTTGGATAGTAATCCGTTAAAGTGCTTAACAAAGCTTTAAAGTGTCGTTATTATTACTTTTAGTGACACAACTTATTCCCGACACTTTGGAAAGTGTCTAGTAATGTTTTTCTCATGTTTTGGCACTTTATTAAGTAGCTAAATGCTGAATTTTAATGTTAAAGTGCTGAATTTTGTACCTAGAGTACGTTTTAGGCACATCCGGTCACTCTAATCTCATCCCTAGTGACGCAGTTCTACAACCCTTATATCCCTACACTCTCTACTAGTGTAGCAAACTATCTCAGGCTCTTACAGGCCTTAGAGGCAGTACCTGCCTGGTGCTAGTCATGACAGTACGTTTAATAGGTTATCCGTTCATTGTGCTACTGTGCTTTTGGTGCATCGAGGTTATCCGTTCACCCGGTTACTAGTGTGTCATAATGGAACTTTGCATGCCTAAAATACACATGTACGTAGAACATGCAAAAGACCATGGGCCAATAGAAATCAACAAAGATCAAATGGTTATTGGATCAGAATGTTTATTGGGCCTGATATGTCTGGCTGTTCGTCCATATTCTCCAATGAAAATCTGGTCACCCTACATGACGAAAAACCTCTATGTATGCTGTATGACGAAAAACTTCACTCATACACATCCGTTTTTCGTCATGTTGATGTTTCGTCGAAGTCTTTCGTCGGCCGGAGTCTTTCATCGCTGCTAGGTGTTTCATCAAAGTATTTCGTCGCTGCTAGGTGTTTCATCGAAGTCTTTCGTCGCTGCAGATCTTTCGTCGACCTGCAGCCTATATAAACAGCAGATCTGAAGACCAAAAGAAAATGGGGGACAACAACGGAGCACACACAAACACACAGTGAGAGTATTTCAGTGAGTTAGAGAGTTTTTCTTGTATAAATCTTGTAACAAACTCATCTGAAATAATACACTTTGAGCTTTAACAGTTGAATCTTGTGTCTTTGTGTTTCTTATCTCGGTTTGCTTTCCCGGTTGGATTCCGCACAACCGGGTTTGTTCGTATACAAGGATTAGGCGACTAGATCCTCCGCTAGTGGACCTACACCTTGTTCGGCAACGACACAATAAAACATCATTCGACACCCACATAACTAACATCATTCATCACCCATATAATTTGTCATCATTTTTCAACTGCACATATAAACATCATCTACAACAAGTGCGAAACAAATGAGCACACAAGGAAGGAACCTAACACATCCATTATGGCTCATATGGATTTCATCATTGCCCTCGTCAAAGAACCCTCGTAATGGTTTCTTCACCTCCAGTTTGACCCTGTAGAGTCCGTCACCCGCATACTAAAACCCAAAGGGACTGTCTTTGCCACTAGGGCTATTCATTTAAACACCTCAATGGTGCTTCTCGCGACGCCACCCCGAAGGTCACACCCTCATCACGAGTAACCCGCATCAAGCACCTCAAGGATGCTATATCACAATAAAAGCACACATATGCACATACAAGGTCTAAAGCAAGTCAACTACCCAACAACAACTACCTTCATACACCCGTCACCACTAAGGTTTGAAGCCTAATGATAGAACCACATGATATAATTCAACATGACTCAATTCATGCCATTAATATTGACACCTACAACTCCTAATACCTCTACGACTTTGCATCACTAATAAAACATCATACACCTACGCAGGACTAATAAAGCCCAACCAATACGTCGTAAAAACCAGTGTCCGTTGGAAAAAAAAAACATTTATGAAACATTTTAATATCAAAACTCGTTAAACTAAAAAACACTCGTAACACATATAAAAATGTGTGAAAAGCATGTATGCCAGCCCTAAAAGTATTTAGAAATTAAGGAGATTAGAACTCACAGGTTGCAAAGCTTTCAATCCACAAATAAACCGTTGTGACATCTGTCAATTATCCGTATTCATAACTCGACCCGTGTTCATATCCGATTTCAAATTTTCAATTAATCATATCAATATTATAATTTCTATTTATTTACAATATATATACACATAATAAAAGAATTTAACAAATATCATGTTTCTATATTCAAGTTTCAGTTTTGTTACCTGAACAATCTAATTTGTTTATGTTTTACTTTTTACTATTATATAGTAGAGATTAAGTTGGTGAAATTAATTAATTATAACTAACTGGGTAGGGATAGTGTACATTAATCAAGAAGTGTGAGAAGTGTATCATAACACTATATATAACACTATATAACACCATATAAACACCATATAATACTATGTAACACCATATAACACCATATAACACTATGTAACACTATATAACATTATATAACAAATATAACACTATACATCTATCATAGACATGCTATCAGACAAAATATAGTGTTATATTTGTTATATAATGTTATATGGTGTTACATAGTGTTATACGGTGTTTATATGGTGTTATATAGTGTTATATATAATGTTATAATACACTTCTCACACTTCTGGATTAATATACAGGATCCTCTACCATAACTAATACACACACACACACATACACACACATATATATAGAGGAAGGTTAATGTACAATACGGCTTAACGTACATCACGTACGACAGGTAACTACGCACGTTCATTTTAAAATCACGCACGTTATAACTCAAAAATCCAAAATCACGCATGTTGAAACACAATAATCACGCATATTGAAAACATTAATCACGCATGTTATAGAACAAATCACGCACGTTGTTGTACGTGAAGTACGTTAAGCCGTAATGTACAAAATACTTTTTCTATATATATATATATATATATATATATATATATATATATATATATACTAGTCTTTCAAAATGTAGATGAACAAGATGCACAAAGTCAACCCTCCATGTGTGTATGGTTTTGTGTCAGTGGATACATCCTTATCACGTGATTCAATAAAAAAAGAAGTTCAATTCCAGCAATTATAGCCTAAAATGTAATGTTGGTATCCTATAAGCCATTAAATATTCGTTTTTTTAACCAGCAGTGGAAGCAATCTCATGTGCAGAACTTTGTGGGTTTCCCCCAAGAGGATGGGCTGTCATGTCACCGTCACGTAAGCGGGGCTTTAAGGGGATGGATCAAGAGGGTGGGGGATGAACCCCTTTATATATATATATATATGTATAGTTGTTTGTGTGTGAGGAGAGAGGAAAATGGCCCGTCGTATGCGTCGTGTGGGAGCCGGTTTGGACGAGCCGTGCAGGAGGGGGCGGTGTGGGGGTCCGGCGCTGGGCTAGGCCGGGCCTAAGCTGACCCCCTACCTTCCAGTCTGATGAAGCTGGGATATAATGTGATGGGAAAGTTACAGCTGAAAAGCTACTTACTAATTTAACAAGGTATAACAAGCAGTGCGTCATGAAAGTAAACTCTTTGTATGTCAGCCTAGATGCGGTGATCATGTGATATAGTTTTAATCCAGCTGTATTTATTATTTAAAATGGTTTCAAAGTGCTCATCATGCCTATATAGTTGACTTCACGTTCACACGGTAATTATACGCAATTTAAATGGTCTTTCATAAATATTAACATTTAGATGCAGACTTATAGCCACATTATTTATTTAGTGACACAATTTATCTCCATTTTGGAATAACTTTGTTCTTGATCTATGGATGTTAATCTTAGTAATTGGAAATTCAAACTCAACTATTGGTGCAAGTGGATTCCCTTGAAGTGTAATATTTTCGTTTGGAGACTTGAATTGAATCGTATCCCGACGCTCGACGCATTATTGCCGAGGGGCATTATTAATCAAATCGGTTCTTGTCCTCTTTGCGAAAGTGAAGACGAGTCCGTGAACCATCTATTTATCTCATGTCAGTTTGCTTCTGAATTATGGCATAAGGTTAGTAGATGGTGTCGTCTTCCGCCAATTTTTGCGTTTTCTATAAAGGATCTGTTGGAATTACATAAGTTCAGCAACTTGGACAGCTTGGATTCGAACATCGTGCATGGTACCATTGTTATTACATGTTGGTGCATTTTGTTATCCAGAAATAAGATGATTTTTTCAGGAGCCCAGCGTTGCGTGGATGATGTTTTCAGTGATATTAGATCCATGGGTTTCTTTTGGCTCAAGCACAGGTCGTCTTTTCATTCGATCTCGTGGAGTAATTGGTGTAAATTTGTAATTATGAAGTTTTGTTTTGTTGTTCGCTTTTGCCGGCTCGGTTTTCGGGTTTGGTAGTGTTAATGAAAGTTTATTTAAAAAAAAAACTACCAAGGTAACTTATTTAATATTAGACCCCAAGTGCGTTGACATAATTGGATATAAATGTTTGACAGGTCATTTTTGTACCATAATCTCTCACAGTGAATACAATAGGTTTTTAATTTTGTCGAATATGAACAAGTTGACTCTTGATCTACACGAGAAATGTTTTTTTAATAGAATAATAATATTCTGTATGGTCCATGGCTTTATAGCCTAGTGGCATATTAGGGTGGGATAAAACTTTAGGACCAATAGATCTTGGGTTCGATTCCCACAAGGGGGTTCCAATATTTATTGGATTTCCTACTGAATTGGTGTATAGGCATTATACATAGTGAAGATGGATATGATCGATTGGTTTCACTGGTCACGATGATACTCCAGTGGTCCGTCAGTGATCCAAATTTGCCGTTCAAAATATATATATATAGGGTAGGGTTCTAGAGTGAACACTAGGTTGAGAATGAACTGTGTGAACTAATCTGGGCCATTGGATTACATAATGTAGAGATTTTTAAACAATGGCAAGATTATAATTAAAATTTGGTAACTTCCCTTTAAAATAAATGACATAAGGGTATTTGCGTCTTTTGTAAATTGCATTTATTAAATAATATAATCAAAATCACTAAAATCTCGCTAGTTTCCGTATATACAAGATACACAGATGTTAGTGTATACATATGTGTACAGTCTCGCTAATATCAATTTATACAAGATACACCGATGTTAGTTTATACACATGTGTACAGTCTCGGAAACTATCAGTTTATACGAGTTACACAACTGTTAGTTTATACAAATGTGTACAGTATCGCTAACTATAAGTTTATACAAGATACACAACTGTTAGTTTATACACATGTGTACAAACTTTTATACATCAGTGTATTATATTCAAAAATAGTTTCATATGTGCATATTAACAACATATAGTATATTATGCATGCACACAAATAGATTCATATAAAAATTATAAAATTAATGAAAACGAAACAAGTCACATGTATGCAAAAAAATAACTTCATTACATATTCAAAAAGAAAAGTTAATACCCAAAAATTGTTACAATTTCAATCTTAGAGAAATTTTTCAATATTTATTGAAAATTATAAAAAGTTAAAAACAATAAATTATTATGTTTATATATACGGATAATAAAAGAAAAACAATATTCAAGTTAAAATTAAAACAAAATCTATGGATAAAAAAATGAGTGCTACGAATATTTGGATATTAAATAATTTGTAAACATAATGTTTCCAAAAAAAAAAAAAAATTTGAAAAAAAATAATAGTTTTGTATTTATTATCTTCTTGAGTGATAACAATACCTGCAATATTCATTAATAACTTCAAACATATGAGCTAAAGATGTAGAAAGATAATCTCGTAATTCATGATGGTCTACCAAAATTTAAAGGCCTTCAATCTCTCATAATTAAAATAAAGAAGAAATAATTAAAAATGAGAGAGAGAGAGTTAAGAGATGAGAAAATTAAGTGATTTTAATTAAACACATTTGGCTAATGTCAATCTTACCCTTTTAATCTAAAAACTGATCAAGTGCCAAGATTAGTTCACTCAGTTCACTCTCGTTCACTCTTGAACCTAATCCTATATATATATATATTCTTTATGATTTTAATCTAATATCTCCATTATAAGAAAATATCATATCTACACCAGCTCATTGTCTTCTGCTATAACCCTTTCCCGTTTCCCTAGTAATACTGAGATCACAAGTCAAAAGATAAAATCATGTGTTCCTCTGATAAACTGAAGATTTCGCTTCAAGAAATATTATCGGCAACTAACCGATTTGCTGAAGCAAACATCATTGGAATTGGTGGATATGGCAGAGTTTACCGAGGCGAATCTAGACAACATGGCGACCTCGCAGTAAAACGGCTGATTCTTAGTCCGCACGGACAAGGAGGGCATGAATATGGGATGGAAGTTTCACTGCTTTCAAAATATAAACATGAAAACCTTGTATCTCTTATCGGATTTTGCGGAGACAATGGGGAGAAGATCTTGGTTTACAAATATGAGCCAAATGGGAGTCTTGACAAAGCTTTGCATAGAAAAGATTTATCCTGGATGCGTCGTCTTGAGATTTGCATAGGCGCTGCCAAAGGGTTGAGTTTCCTTCATAATGAAACTGGATCTGAACACGGAGTCATCCACCGTGACATCAAGAGTTCGAACATCCTCTTGGATGAGAACTGGAATGCCAAGATTTCAGATTTTGGATTGTCTAAAATAGCTCTTACAACATCAGCTGATTCACTTGTGTATACCATTCCTTGTGGAACACTGGGTTATCTTGATCCACAAATGCTACACGGTGGTATCACACAAAAATCTGATGTTTATTCTTTTGGGGTTGTACTGTATGAAGTCTTGTTTGGAAAGCTCGTCGCTATTCCGCAATATCTTGTTGATGGTCGTTTTACTGTGACAATGGCCAAAAAACATTACGAAGAAAAAACATTGCATATGATGATTGATCCCGATCTAAGAAATGAAATGAATTCTGATTCCTTGAGTACGTTTTCAACCATTGCATATCAATGCTTGAATCACCACACAAAAGATCGTCCTACAATGTGCTCGGTTGTGGGTGCGCTGGAGAAAGCTTTGGGTTATCAACAAAGAACTAGAAAAAGCTTTGGGTTATCATCAAGTGGGTTTTTGCATGATGTGTACATTAGTTTTAGAGACCAAACCTCAGGGGCATACGTTGATCGCCTTTGTGAGGTTCTTGAAAGAGAAGGTCTTTCTACTTACAAGGACAACATCAGGACTTCGCGTAGGGAAGCAGTACTCCGATCGGCCATCAAACAATCAAGGTCTTTTATAATTATATTCTCTAAGAACTTCTCTGGTAATTCTTGGAACCTGGAAGAAGTTGCAGAGATTCTAGAGTGTGTGAAAGAAAGAAGAAATGTTGTTATACCGGTATTTTGTGATGTGTACCCCTCTGAGGTGAGGGAACAGAAAGGCTTTTTTGGTGTAGCCATGTCCAAATATGACATACACCCGAACATACGAGTATGGAGAGATGCTCTCGTTGAAGCAACAAATGTACCTGGCCTTGAAGAGTCGGACTTTCGGTATTTTAACTTCCTGCTCTCTATTACAAAGTTATAATAAACAATAACGCTTGTTTAAGTTTTCATATTTTAAGATTTAATATGCATCTTTCCAAGTCTGAAATTGCATGGTTTCTCAGAAGTTTTGGATTTTGTAGAAACATGAAAAGTTGAATAAGTATTGGATAAAGTCATTATGTATTTTGAGAATACTAATCATCCTTTATATGCAGGCGTTGGGAAGATCTTGCCAAAGAAGCTGCTGCAAGAATTAAAGGTCAACTATTGGAACATAGTTTTGATTGATTAGATCATCATACGTTGCAAACATATCGGATCAAATCGTATCTAGATAAAGACCTGACCCATTCACATATGGTTAGATGAATATCAAGAGGTGTAATCTTCAAATTTCTATAGAATCTAACAGTATACTATGGATATCATTACATATTGTTCTTGGTTGTCATTTAATGAAAACCACTGTCCATTGGATAAGTTTGAATTAGTTCTTCTGGCGTTAAGATTTGGAGAGCGAGGATACTCTTTGTACGTACGTGTTTTGGTATATAAATAGAGATATATACTTAGAAACATATACTTCCACGCGATCTTTATTCACAACTTTAAAAGAAAAAGAAAAAAAGAAACACGCTGAAGAAAACTAGGCGTTAAAGAAGACCCTTCGGAGAGAAGCATTTTCATATAATCTTTGATTCTTCCTTCAAGACTATATCACCATTTTCAGCATCCACCTTAATTTATTTAGGTAAAAGACCATCTTGCCCATCAACCGTGTTACTAAAAACCTCTTCTACGTCAAAAAACTCTTCATGTGCCGGACTTTCTGTCCCATTCTTGTTTTCAAAACATACCTGATACACATATATAAGCATGTATTCAACTTCTTGTGTTTCCAAAATAACAGTAAATTCAGCGCGAGAAAAGAAGAAAAAGGCCTACCTCTGCTTCAAAATTCTTTGGCATCTTATCTCTTGCATCCCACATAACATCAACTTCATCTAAACTCAATTTAAGTACATTATTTCGCACAAAGGTGGTGTGAAACATTACTCTAAATATCATTTCCTCCCTAACATCATCCAAATGTATACATTCAAGAACCACATCTCCTTGAACACGCTGATGAATTTCAATTTTCACCAATTCACACTCGTCCTGCAATCACAAAGTCATAAGATTATATGAACTAATTACGTAAATGATCAGGATTTGTGACGCTTTCAAACAACTGATTATTGCTACTTCAGATAGCAATAGCACTCTCAAACACTACCTTCTACAGCCTGTTTTATTACAACTGATTAACCGATTCTCATTATTCAGAGCAAAACAAAAACACATCCAAACACTGTCCTCTACAGCCTGTTCTATCACAGCTGACCATCTGATTCTGATTAGCTATATAATGAAGAAATATCTCTTAACTAACTGGTAGAGAAACTTACTGGTTGATAGTAGTGGGCTTGTTCTTCAGTTTTGGGGGATGTAAACAAAAGCGTAGAGCCCATATTGGCTGTTGATGAAGATGAATCCTGACCATAGATTCGAATTACAGGTCTACAACTCTTTTCGCCAAACAAAGGAAGAAATCTAAGTATGATACAATCCAAATCTAACAATGTGTCTGATGACGGCCAATCAGAACCCAAATTTCTCCAGGATATGTACTGAAGATACCTCAGTTGAGAAGGTTGCGGATTAAAAGGTGTTAAAAGACGAAGATGGTCTCTAGGAACAAATTTATAGAATCTTTCAAGAGTCTTTTGTTCGCCACTATATTCTTTTCTAAATAAAACCAGAGCTGCAAGCATAAATACAAGCACGGGCCACCCGCCCCTTTCACAGTGCAATAGAAGCGCGTTTTGTTGACCCTCTACCGAGAGCCAGCTTTCACTACGTCTCAAAACGCGATGAATCAATTCTAGTGGTAAGATTGGGCACCCTTCATATTGCAGAGGGTACTCCATTACCGTCATCATATCGTACTGGGATAATATGTCTGATATTTGGGTCCTTGTGTCACCTTCTTTAAAGTTAAAAACCATGAAAGATAAACCGGAATAACGGGCTTGAAGGTCTGCCACAGTGCTAGCCATGTAGACCTTGTACTCATCTTCATTAAGTACTTTAGTTGAGACGCAGAAATCGAAAACTGCAAATGAATTTCAACAAGTTTCTTCACATTGATCTCAATAAAATCATTAAATAACACTAGCCTGTGAAAACAAGGCAACAGATATAAACAAACTAACAGAAAATACAATAGGGTCTCAGATTATTATTATATAAAAAAAAAAGTTTCAAGCATTTCCCATTTGAAGGTAAACATTTTGTGTTAATAATTAGGAGATACGTACAGTAAACCTTCTCGGAGATCTCAATGAGTCCATCCGGTGGCAACATGCAATCTAAGCGTTTGAACAGCGCCATCAATGTCTTGGAACCAAAATTGTTGAAGATATAATCCCTAGATCGATCTCCATTTTGGCGATTTCCATTACCAATTAACACCTGCTAAACTTTAATTCACGAATTCGATCCCCAGGTTCAAAATTTGTGATATATAATAAAAGTTTGGTGATCACGGAGGAAAGATTAATTCAATGGAGATTGGAGACATGGTTTCCCATTAACATATGAGGTAATAGAGGGAGAGATGAAATGGGTGATCGTTTAAAAATCATGTTTCTAGATCCAATCCCTTTTCATAATCAAAAGATCCGTGAAAGTAGTCGCTCGTTTGTCATATCTCACTTCGTTAAGATATCATCAACAACAATAACAACCATACCCACTAAATCCCTCAAATAGCAAGCGAATGATAAGGACTGGGGAATCTGAGATGTAGACAAACCTTACATGCATCCTTAGGGACAGAGACGCCGCTTCCAAATAGACACCCGACACTAGTAAAAAGACATAGACACGACCAAATAACAGACCTAAGGCTGTTGATGGGCAAAATAGTAAGGTAGAAACAAACAGAGAAGTCATAAGACCACAAATAGCCATAGTTGCACAAAGATAATCACATGAAAATAGGAACTCTAAGCCCCTACGAATCAATCAAATTAGGAACCCCCCCCCCCCCCTCTCGAAAGTTCTTAACCTTAATCCTACGTCTCCATAGACCCCTATCATGTATCATGTACCATGTCCGCAGAGAGGTGCAACTCTACCAAATCCTGCCTAATCCGCTCATCCCAAGTAATTTTGGGCATACCTCTACTCCTCCTCCCCTCCACAGTCAAGGATTCAACTGCTCTAACTGGCACTGTCAACTTTCTCTTCTTGACATGTCCAAACCATCTCAATCTCCCATCTCGTATCTTATCCGATATATTAGCCAATCCTAACCTTTCCCTAAGAACTTCATTTCTTATTCGATCCAACCTTGTATGCCCACTCATCCATCTTAACATCCTCATCTCTGCTACTTCCATCTTACACGCCTGTGTCTTCCTGATGGCCCAACAGTCTATTCCATACAACATAGCAAGTCTAACAGCAACCCTATAGAATTTCCCCTTTAATTTAGTTGGAAACCTCTTGTCGCACAATACCCCAGTGGCTACTTTCCACCTACACCATCCAGCTTGGATGCGATGAATTACATCACTTTGTACAAACGATCCTAGATATTTGAACTTAGTTATTTGCGGAATCATTTTACCGTCAATGGTAATTTGAGTATCCTCTACGTCACATGCTTCACTAAAATCACAGTAAAGATACCCAGTCTTAGAGCGACTAATCCTTAAACCCTTGCCTTCCAAAGCTGCTCGCCACTCCTCTAATCTCTCATTTAAGCACTGTTTCGTCTCCGCCACTAATACAATATCATCTGCGAAAAGCATGCACCATGGTACTGTCTCCTGAATCGACCTAGACAACTCATCCAACACTACTGTAAAAAGAAACAGACTCAACGTAGATCCTTGGTGGAGTCCTACCTCCATAGGGAAAAAAACCGGTATCCCCTACTGCTGTCACACCCCGATATTTCCACGTATAATCGGTGGGGAGTATCGTGACGTAGTTGATATCATCATGGTCAAACATACACAGAATAGCACATCGAAAGTCTTGGAATATAAAATATTATTACAAACTCAAATGTCTGAAAATAACAAAGTATTTATTATTGACGAGTCTGTAATATCCAATCCACAGGTGGATCTTCACAAAATGTTATAATGCCCCATTTTCATTCACTTTAGAACTTAATAAATTCAACAATTATTTTTAGAAAAATTCGGCATGACCCGTTTGCTATATGAACAATCCTTGTTTTGACAAACGTAATTTCAAGTAATTAACATAACTTTCAAAAGACTTACAAATCCAAAACATAGTTTTAGATAACTACCGACATCTAGAGAAATTTCAAAAGACCAAACAAGTCAAACTTCAAAGTTTAACCAATATTTAAAACTAACTACAACAAAATACATTTGACCATGACTTTGTTACAAAAGGTAGCGGAAGTGCTTGTAGGCGAATTACATATGGGTGCTCGTTCCAAGTCGCCGAACCGATTAAATTGAGGATTTACCTACATCAAACACCAAGGAAAGAATTAATCCATAATCACATTAACCATTCTTAAATCAATAGTCTACATATTACTTGCCTTTACAACATTCTTTTTCTTTACGCTTACTACCCGTTGAACGGGTCAATACATTCCCGTCTCGATAGAAACGTTACATTCCATTCTTTACATACCCGTTAATAACGGATATTAACATTCATAACATAACTCCCATTCGGTTCGTTTATGACGAACTATAAAAATCCTTACATTCTTTCGCAAGCACCCCAACCCGTACATGACGGATCGAGTAAAGCTTCATTACATTCTTTCTTAACTTTCCAATAACTGGTTCAACTAAGATAAATCGGTTATGATGCAACCTTATTCATAAACCTTCCTTTCACATCATTCGTTCATAACGGATCATACTACTTACTTCTCAACTTCCATAAACTACCATTACTCAATTTTTGGCATATATGACGAGTTACAATAAAGATTAGTAATCATAATACAACATGCTAAAAATATATGTGTAAATTAACATACCTCGATCTTGCGGGCCTTCCGATTTCCTAGTACTTGAACCTTCTTCCTTCGCGCCTATATCAATACATTCATTCGTTCATTTAGTACCACAAAATTTCATTCCATCATCTCTCAAATTACATATATTTATCCTCTCAAGCATTTCATCAAACACTTGGCGGGTTTCGCATTTGTGGGACACTAAGTACAAGCTTTCAAAGCATAATTCCTACTAATTCATTTCAAAATTCATCAACAATCAATCAAGTTCATAATATTCTTTTATCCTACATTCATTTGTTTAAGATTCAAGTACTACAACATCACATATATCAAATTTACACATGATCACTACTATTTTTTCCACCATTCTACATCTCTAATATTTCATATCAAATGGGTTATGCAATTAGCTTTTCAAATGATCAAATTCACACATAAACAAACATGATTCCTGTTCCATAGAGAAGTCCTAACTCCAATCTACACAATTTCTTGCATAAACTCGAGATTGGGTTATGACCCAATTCCTACAAATCATGATTTCGAGAAATTGGACTTACCTCTTTAAAAATCGATTTTAGATGAGTGTAGATTTGAGTTCATGCAGTTGATTTTATTCTAATCTCTTACCCAACTGATTGAATTTGATAAACAAGGGTTTTCACCCTTGTTCTGCCTTGTTCGATCCCCAGACACGCACAATGTGTGTGTTTCTGGGTTTTCCCCTTCTAATACCTTTATTTATCATTGGCCATGTTTAACCCCCATAAAGTTTACATGTTTTTAATTTGGCACTTTCCATCCTTTATCTAGCTTTTGTGATATTTTTACTAACTAAGTTAATTCTTTTAGTTATTTAACCTATTTTCATGTTAACCCTTTTTGGGGTGTTACAAGTCTACCCCCCTTAAAAGAAGTTTCGTCCCCGAAACCTGGACACATAACAAATAGATCAATTCTACTCTTAATTTTTCATCTATTCATTCACAAGCTTACTACAACATAAATGCATTCGGGGTCTTGGCAAAAGTTTCAATCATGCATCAACATATTTGTGTGCGTTGTCACTACGTTCTTAACTTAAATAAATTACTTTCATAATCACATATAAGTCAGAATCTGATCCAGAGCTCTTATTAGTGTCGTTTTCATTTTATAATGCTAGTTCCTAGCATACATCATCACTAGCACTTCGTTCCTTGAAATTTATTCCAATGTATACTATTGGTCGTACAAGCTTATGTTTACGGCTTGTTTCTATCTTTCTAATTAAGCGTACATATTCATACATTTACTAATATAAATAAATCGATTTATTTCATTCCGCTCATGAACCATGCACGATATAATTCATTATTGTAATCATGAGCAAACCCCATTATCCCATTACTAACGTTCTTCTAATTACTTTCTTATTCATATAAGGCTTAGCATAACATTATACGTATACTATAAACATTTAACGACTTAGTGGTACTAATACAAAGCTACCCACTTCCTAATTACTTTTTCATACTTAATACGAGTATAAAGCATCATTCTACGGTTACTACCGTCACTTGAACTAATTACAAGTTTGAGTTTAGCCTCAAATTTAATCATTCGCACACTTTATTATTAGCTCCTTGCATGAACTACTTATGATAACAACCAGGTATGTTGTGTACGAGCACCATACGAGCGTTTAACCAAATTAGTTCAAATTTTCATTTAAGGCCTTTAGATCTCCCTCTTAATGACATTCATACCTTCTCACGCTGACCATTACAGGTCGATTATTGTATACCATACCATAATTATCCTACCATTCATTTTGTTCACACTTACAAATAAATCTACGGATTCTTAATCATCAATCAAGAATTAAACATTTTACTAACCTCGCCTTCATTGCATAAATCAGTTATCCGTGTGCCGGATCGATCCGCTTCTTTATATGTACATTCCGTACCAAAATTGGTCTCATTCATTCATGAAATATGCTCCATCTCGTGAGCATCCTTCCACTAGCTTTATTACTATCATCTCACTAAGAATTCCATCATATTTATCTATAAATAAATAGTTAGCACATAACCTTTCATAATTGCGTCCTACATGGTGTTGGTTCGCCTATTGTCTCTTTCACAATTTCCTTAAGTACATGCTAAAACATATCGTACAATTTCTTACATACTATCCCTTCATTTTATTGGTTATTTCGTCAACTTTCGCAGTTTGTTCTTTCAAGGTCAGACTAACACCCCCTTACTTATTGTGGTCGTATCGAGGTACACGTTCGTACCTTATACTTGCATACTTGCAAGGACATCATTTACTTCGTTTGACTTTTTGGAAGTCCAATTGTAAATACATTCTTACATATGTGTATCAGTTATCCTATTCTGTCACATCATTCTCTAGTCGAGCCTTAAGCTCCTGTTAGAAATACAATCTTTTTATACGTACCTGGCGCGGGTCAAATCCCTTGACTCGTTATTCATACTTTGCGACGGTTAATAATTTACAAACTATGACAATGCATGCCCATACATTATGCTCACCTATAAGTAATAAACTTGACAAATCGAACATAAAATACCGAGTTCAAATGGCGATCGCCATTTGAACCGTATGACTCATTTGAGTCTTGTTCTTATTTTTTATTCTTACTCGTTTAATCCGGCTTCACTTACAGATTCGAACTTTTAACTTATTACCTTTCATTCTTACAGGTTTTGTAACAACTCTCATCAAAAGTCTTAATTATCATCTTATTTTGTCCAATAGGAAACCCTAATTAAGACCCCCAAGTGATTCTGCATAAACCCTAAAATTTTCAGAATAATCGGAATCAGGATCAGGGCCCCTAAAACTCAGGGGGGGGGGGGGTAAACCCTAGTTGATAATATCCAAACAGTTTTACGTGTGATTCAAAAATTAACGAGCGAGCAACTCACCTGAGCTACCTGGACACGAGGCTACCCTATGGTAGTAGGGTGTCCCTCGCGCCATGCGAGAGGTCCTCGCGCCACGCGAGGGCGTGGTTTTTCAGGTATAAATATAGGGGATTGGGACTTGGTTTCAGGCACTTGTTCGACGTAAAAACTCAAATTGTACGCTGAGATATTGTCCAATTACTACAAAAACACACACAATTCACGAAGTGCTGCCGCGATAACAGGGTAATAACTCGATCGCTGCTACGATTCAATGTCTGATCGATTAAACTATCCAATGGATGTTTAAGTGCTGCCCACATTAGGGTTATGCTTTGTCATTCGTCGTTAAATCGATGGATGTTTAAGTATCGCACTTTGTCATTCGTTGTGAGGGTTTAATCTCGTGAGTTATCGTAAATGCTGTATTACTTACTGACATAGTTCGTGTGCGTGTTATTTAATTTAGGTCAAAAAGGCTAAATCAGTAGGCTAAGCTCTGTCCAATTAAACTTGCAATGTGAGTCATTCTCTTTTTATCAAATTACTTTCAAAATCATGTTTTTTTTCAAAGGTATAATTACAGGGATTAAGTCTTTGTAATCACCAAATTACAGCCGGTATGTGGGGTTTTGTATAGATTACTTGATAACCGTCACCATTGGACAACGGGTTAGCCAAGGGGTGATATGACCATAGTCACAGACACCATTGGACTCAGAGGTTACCAATGGATGTTCGAGTGACAAATACTATGGGTAGTTGGTTGATATATGGAAACGTTGTAATCGCTCTTAATACTGTAAATTATAACAATCGGGTCGTTTTAGTAAAAAGAATGATTCACCAGTATTTCCCGCTGACAAAACCTTTTTCAAACATGTTTCAGGTGATCTGTT
Organism: Helianthus tuberosus; assembly: GCA_030545235.1. Lineage (NCBI taxonomy): Eukaryota > Viridiplantae > Streptophyta > Magnoliopsida > Asterales > Asteraceae > Helianthus > Helianthus tuberosus. The sequence continues at coordinate 25,987,283 of CM060441.1, forward strand.
GTGATCCAGGAAAAGTGCCGTGAAGCACTACAAGCTTAAGGAAGTGGTTCAATAAAAAATAAGAAACATGTTTTGTAAAATAAAGATTTCTCCGTGAAATCATATGATTGTAACTTACCAGGGTTTTATCCCGAATTGTGAAATAAAATAATCGGGAAATTTCTGTTTTAAAAAGATCCTGATAAAGTCTTCCGCTGTTAACTCAGTTAAATAAATACCACGGGATTTTCTGTCCCGCGGCTCCTGAACCGGATCAAACCGGGTCGGGGGCCGTGACAGAAAAAGGTGGTATCAGAGCTATTGATCGAGCCTCTGATTTAAGCCTATTAAGTATTTTAAAATACTTAATTTTCCTGATTATCAAAGTTATGTTTTTGTGATTATGTGTTTTATTATTTGAATATTTGTTTACAGTATGGGTAAGAAAAGACTTTCAGATATCTACCATAAATTAGAGACTTCATCAAAAGAAAAGGGAAGTTTATCCCGATCAAATTCCTCAAGATACTTAGTAGATCCCGAGGAAGGAATATTTGTTCGAAAGGCACAATATGAGGAACCACTTTCTCCTAATAAAAGAAGTTTGATTATTAGGAAAAGTCAAGAGAGAATGAAAAAGTCACAGGAAACTCAGAAACTAGGCAGTAAACCACCATGGGAAGACCAGTTAGATGAAAAATGGGCAGATCTCTATTTGCTAGCCACTGTAGGAGTAAATGCAAATCTTTAAAACACCCTGACCCAGTATTAACACCCTTATCACCTACAAACTAGAAACTTTATCCAGTAAATAAATAAGTTTACAGTAAACTCTGATATGTTTTAGTTGTCAGTTGTCCTTTGTATTAAATTAGTCACACGGTATGCAATAATATTTAAAGGTTATCTATGAAATCTTATTATAAAATTTAACTTAGCCTTTTTGTGTGTATTTTACATATATGCGAAACAGCATGAATAACTTATCTGAAGCCCTTCAGAATCTCAACCTTTATCCGGTAAAAATAGAAATTTCTAGAGACTTTACGGGTTACATACCCGATATAGAAGAATCTATGGAATTCAACGCTCCACCTCCGGAGAAACCCAAGCCTAAGAAAAGGAGAAGATTTGTAGGATGGAGGCGTGTGCGCAGGAGGAAACCCGCAACTAGGAGGATTCCTAAAATAGAAAATCCCTTAGATAAAGGAAAAGGGATTGAAGGTGGGGAAGGTTTTAGGAAGACAGATGCGGAGATTGGAAAAAGTTATAGGCAGATAGAGATGGAAATTGGGGAAAGCTCTAGACAAGTTGAGGAGTTACCATTCCAGGATGAATTGGATCGCGCATTGGCAAGCTGTGATATCATCAGGCCTGTCAATAATAATCTCTACCCTTTTCCTGCTAAAAATCAACTTCCAATGAACTTGGAACCAGCAATTCCGGAACCTATAATCCATACCCAACCTCTAGGAATGGACGAATGGTGGACTAATGATTGGCAGTTCCAAAACCTTCTCAACAGTCCTTATACCTTTTTCCCTCAGTTTGACCCAGAACCTATACCAAACCCACCAATGAGCAATGAAAATTTAGCTGAACTCCGCCACTTTGGCGAGGAGCTGGTGGATGCAGGAAATAGGATCAGAGAATTAGGAGAACAGATCTCCTGGAAATACAACGAGAGGGAACGTCGTTACTGAAATACCAAATGACGAGGGATAATAGGGTTATGAAACTGTGGTTGTATAATAATAAAAGTAAACTATAATCTTGTAAAATAACTACAAATAAAACTTTGTAAGATAAATGGTGTGTATTGACGCATATTATAAAATATAAAAATGGGAATCGAGAAATCGATAGTTTTGGCTATATATGTATTGTAAAATTTGTATGATTGTTTTGTGTATAATTGTTATTTATTCGATACTAATAAATTATATATATTAATTATCAGATGGAAAACGCTAATAATGAACCAGTTAATGAGGTTAACCAATCTGAGCAACACCCGGAGGATCAATTTATGACTTGGCAAGATATAGAAAATATAGTTGCTCAAGGAATAGCCAATGCTATTCCAGCAATACTTGCTGCTGCCCAGAAACCTGTTGAACCTCAACAAATCATTCCTAGCAAACGTACTTCTGAAGATAACTTCAGTAATAGCATAAACGAAGGCGGTAATCATACTAATCACGATAATGGTCCACGGCAGGCTCCGCTCCCTAAGAAAATAAAATCTGCAACTTCTGGTTGCACTTCTGAAGATAACTTCAGTAATAGCGTAAACGAAGGCGGTAATCATACTAATCACGATAATGGTCCACGGCAGGCTCCGCTCCGTAAGAAAATAAAAGCTGCAACTTCTGGTTGCACTTACAAAGAATTTCTTGTTTGTAAACCCGTTGAATTTGCAGGCAATGAAGGAGCGACTGCAGCACTGCGTTGGTTAGAGAAAACTGAGGCAGTAATTACAATAAGTAAATGTGCCAAGGACGATAAGGTCATGTACGCATCTAATCTTTTCAAAGAAGGGGCGGTAGAATGGTGGAATACAATACTTCAAGCCAAAGGAAGAAATATGGCCTACGCCATGAGTTGGGAAGAATTTAAGCATTTAATAGAAAGAAAATTCTGTCCTGAATACGAAAAAGATCAAATGGCGAATAACTTCCTAAATCATCGAATGATGGGTGTAGATTGTCGCGGGTATACTTCGACATTCTTTGAATATGCTAGAGTGGTACCAACATTGGCTTCGCCAGAACCGGTACTCATTTCTCGTTATATTTGGGGATTAATTAGCGAAATCCGCAATATCGTTAAAGCTGCGAGACCTCGCACTATTGACGATGCGGTAGAATTAGCTAACATCCTAACCGGTGAACTGGTACACACAAGAGATGAAAACAGGAAAAAGGAACTGGCTCAGAAAATTACCCAAGGATTTCGTACGGGTAATAATAACAGCTTCAAGAGAAAAGGAACAGGCCAATCCTCAACTTCGCCATTCTGCAGGAATTGTAGAAAGAAACATTATGAAAGATGTAATGTAACCTGGAATTTTTGCTAAGTTGTAGGACATCGTGAAGAAGACTGCAGAAAGAAAACAAGGATCTGCTATAACTATGGAGAAACTGGGCATTTCAAAATAGAATGTCCTATATTGGTTAAACCAGCAGACAATAAAGCCAAGCCAGCTGATGGAACTACCAAGAAGAATGTTCGAGCCTTTCAGTTGACAACTCAGGAGGCCGAGCTAATTCCTGATGTGATAGCTGGTACGTTTCTAGTTCATAACGTATATGCAAAAGTATTATTTGACTCTGGTGCAAACCAAAGTTTTATCAATACTTCATTATGCCAAGCTCTTAACTTACCTTTAACCAACATTAGGCAGATTTTTACAGTAGAAACGACAGATGGGAATTCAGTTAAAATAGATAAGGTTTTGCAAAATGTAGAAATAAAACTTTCAGGTCATAAATTTTCTGCAAACCTATTACCTATGAAATTAGCCGAATTCGATGTTGTATTAGGAATGGATTGGTTAGTAGCCAACCATGCTCGAATCCTCTGTGATAAGAACTCTATAAAAATTCAGGCACCTACTGGGGAAGTAATTGTGATTACAGGAGATAAACCACGTAAACCCATGAAGTTCATTTCAGTAATGAAAGTTGCTAGTTATGAACGAAAGCAAGGAATAGTGTATATGATTTCTGTAATCATTAGCAATAAGGGTAAGGAACTTAAGGACATTACTGTAGTCTCAGAATACCCAGATGTATTCCCAGAAGAATTACCAGGATTACCACCAGATAGGGAAGTAGAATTTAGAATTCATCTAATTCCAGGAACTATACCAATAGCCAAGGCACCTTATCGGTTAGCACCCACAGAAATGTTAGAACTGAAAAAGCAATTAGATGAATTACTAAGTAAAGGTTTCATACAACCTAGTTCATCCCCGTGGGGAGCACCAGTATTGTTTGTAAAGAAAAAGGATGGTTCGATGAGAATGTGTATTGATTACAGAGAATTGAATAAGGTTACAATTAAGAATCGATACCCATTACCTAGGATTGATGATCTTTTCGATCAACTTCAAGGAGCTAGATACTTTTCTAAGATTGATTTACGCTCCGGATACCATCAATTGAAGGTACAAGAAGAAGACATACCTAAAACTGCTTTCAGAACTAGGTATGGTCATTACGAGTTTACAGTCATGCCCTTCGGATTAACGAATGCACCTGCCGCATTCATGGACATGATGAATAGAATCTGTAAACCGTACTTGGATAAATTTGTAATTGTTTTTATCGACGATATACTTATTTATTCCAAAAGTCAGGACGAGCATTGTCAGCACCTGCATGCACTCTTAACTTTGTTAAGAAAAGAAAAGCTTTACGCCAAATTCTCGAAGTGTGAATTTTGGCTACAAGAAGTGCAATTCCTAGGACACATGGTGAATCACGAAGGTATTCACGTAGATCCTGCTAAGATAGAAGCAATTATCAAATGGAAGGTTCCGCAATCCGCAATGGAAATTAGAAGTTTTCTAGGATTAGCCGGATACTATAGACGGTTTATTAAGGATTTTTCCAAGATAGATGTACCATTAACTAAGCTAACCTGTAAAGCAATTAAGTTTGAATGGGGACCTAAACAAGAAGAAGCTTTTAGGATTTTAAAGCAAAAGTTAACAAATGCCCCAATCCTAGCTTTGCCAGAAGGAACTGAAGATTTTGAAGTTTACTGTGATGCTTCAAAACTAGGATTTGGATGTGTGCTAATGCAACGCAAGAAGGTAATTGTGTATGCATCAAGACAATTGAAAAAGCATGAGGAAAACTATACAACTCATGATTTAGAATTAGGAGCCATAATTTTTGCCCTTAAAATTTGGAGACATTATCTGTACGGAAGTAAATTTACTATCTATACAGATCATAAAAGTTTAAGGTATATATTTGGGAAAAAAGAGTTGAACATGAGGCAAAGGAAATGGATGGAAATCCTAAGTGACTACGACTGTGATATTCATTATCACGAAGGAAAAGCAAATGTAGTTGCAGATGCTTTAAGTCATAAGTATCATGAGAACCAAAGACGAGTTCGTGCTCTCAGATTAAATTTACAATTAGATTTAATGGAGCAACTGAAGAATGTTCAAGAGATAGCAATAGAGGATGCTGCTGAAGGAATGAAGGGACGAATAAAAGAATTAGAGCAAGGAAATGATGGAATTTGGAGATTCCATAAGAAAAGAATTTGGGTACCTAAGCAAGGAGATTTAAGAAATAAGATTTTAGAAGAAGCTCATAAATCTAGGTATACCATGCACCCTGGAAACAATAAAATGTACCAAGATTTAAGAAATAACTTTTGGTGGATAGGAATGAAAAAGGATATAGCTCGATATGTTTCTAAGTGTCTTACTTGTTCACAAGTTAAGGCAGAACACCAGAAACCTTCAGGTCTACTTCAACAACTAGAAATGCCTGTATGGAAATGGGAACTCATAACAATGGACTTTGTTACTAACTTACCCAAAACCAGAAAAGGGAATGATGCGATTTGGGTAATTGTGGATCGATTAACCAAGTCAGCTCATTTTCTACCCATGAAGGAAACCTTTAGCATGGAAAGGTTAGCCAAGTTGTATGTAGATGAAGTAGTATCCTTACATGGAGTTCCACTCTCCATTGTATCGGATAGGGATAGTCGTTTCACTTCTCATTTCTGGAATAGTTTCCAGGAAGCATTGGGAACCCGACTACACTTGAGCACTGCATATCATCCTCAAACAGACGGACAAAGTGAAAGGACGATACAAACCTTGGAAGATATGCTTAGGGCCTGTGTAATAGATTTTGGTGGTAACTGGGACGACCACCTACCCTTAATAGAATTCTCCTATAATAATAGTTATCATTCAAGCATCGAAGCTGCCCCATTCGAAGCACTATACGGACGTATGTGTAGAACTCAAGTATGCTGGGCAGAAATAGGAGAAAGTCAATTATCAGGTCCTGAAATAGTACAAGAAACCACTGACAAGATTACTCAAATCAAGGAAAGACTAAAGACGGCTCAAGATCGTCAGAAAAGTTATGCAGACAATAGACGGAAGTCATTGGAATTCCAAGTTGGAGATAGAGTATTATTAAAAGTTTCTCCTTGGAAAGGAGTAGTTCGGTTTGGTAAGAAAGGAAAGCTAAGTCCAAGATACGTAGGACCATTTCCAATCATTCAACGTATAGGACCAGTTGCTTATCATTTACAACTACCAGAAGAGTTAGCTGGAGTACATGATGTATTTCATGTATCCAACCTCAAGAAATGCCTATCAGACGAATCACTGGTAGCAACTCTTCGAGATATAGAGGTAAATGAAAAGTTAAAGTTTGTGGAGAAGCCATTACAAATAGAAGATAGAAAGATCAAGTTTCTCAAGCACAAACGACTAGTGCTAGTCAAAGTCAAGTGGGATTCAAAGAGAGGATCCGAATACACTTGGGAGCTGGAATCAGAAATGAAGCGAAAGTATCCTCAATTATTCCAATAAATCTCGAGGACGAGATTTTTATTAAGGTGCGGAGGATGTAACAACTCTCATCAAAAGTCTTAATTATCATCTTATTTTGTCCAATAGGAAACCCTAATTAAGACCCCCAAAGTGATTCTGCATAAACCCTAAATTTTCAGAATAATCGGAATCAGGATCAGGGCCCCTAAAACTCAGGGGGGGTAAACCCTAGTTGATAATATCCAAACAGTTTTACGTGTGATTCGAAAATTAATGAGCGACCAACTCACCTGAGCTACCTGGACACGAGGCTACCCTATGGTAGTAGGGTGTCCCTCGCGCCACGCGAGGGCGTGGTTTTTCAGGTATAAATATAGGGGCTTGGGACTTGGTTTCAGGCACTTGTTCGACGTAAAAACTCAAATTGTACGCTGAGATATTGTCCAATTACTACAAAAACACACACAATTCATGAAGTGCTGCCGCGATAACAGGGTAATAACTCGATCGCTGCTACGATTCAATGTCCGATCGATTAAACTATCCAATGGATGTTTAAGTGCTGCCCACATTAGGGTTATGCTTTGTCATTCGTCGTTAAATCGATGGATGTTTAAGTATCGCACTTTGTTAATCTCGTGAGTTGTCGTAAATGCTGTATTAGTTACTGACCTAGTTCGTGTGCATGTTATTTAATTTAGGTCAAAAAGGTTAAATCAGTAGGCTAAGCTCTGTCCAATTAAACTTGTAATGTGAGTCATTCTCTTTTTATCAAATTACTTTCAAAATCATGTTTATTTTCAAAGTTATAATTACAGGGATTAAGTCTTTGTAATCACCAAATTACAGCCGGTATGTGGGGTTTTGTATACATTACTTGATAACCGTCACCATTGGACAACGGGTTAGCCAAGGGGTGATATGACCATAGTCACAGACACCATTGGACTCAGAGGTTACCAATGGATGTTCGAGTGACAAATACTGTGGGCAGTTGGTTGATTTATGGAAACATTGTAATCGCTCTTAATACTGTAAATTATAACAAACGGGTCGTTTTAGTAAAAAGAATGATTCACCAGTATTTCCCGCTGACAAAACCTTTTTCAAACATGTTTCAGGTGATCTGTTGTGATCCAGGAAAAGTGCCGTGAAGCACTACAAGCTTAAGGAAGTGGTTCAATGTAAAATAAGAAACATGTTTTGTAAAATAAAGATTTCTCCGTGAAATCATATGATTGTAACTTACCGGGGTTTTATCCCGAATTGTGAAATAAAATAATCGGGAAATTTCAGTTTTAAAAAGATCCTGATAAAGTCTTCCGCTGTTAACTCAATTAAATAAATACCACGGGATTTTCTGTCCCGCGGCTCCTGAACCGGATCAAACTGGGTCGGGGGCCGTGACAGGTTTGATCCAGGTTTGTTTATGGATCCAACCTTTCATTCCTTACATGGTTGAATCCATTTCTCAGATTCAAACATTTTCATCCGTACCTTTCTTTCTTCTGCCGTATCATTTACCATATCATTTCTTATGATACGTTTTCGTATTAATCTTCTACATTCAACTTCAAGTGTTGGGTCCTAACACTTAATTCCATGACCTAATTCATGTAGCGCGTCTCGACGCGACACTCTACATCCTATTTCTAGTGGTGTTCCCACCCTTCTTTTTTAAGTTTGTTTTACATTCAATCGTAAGCTTAAACTTTTCATTCTTATCTTTCTTTCTTTCTTATATTGATCCGATCTTTTAAGAATCGTTAGACCCCTTTTTACTAGCTTGACCGGACATAAGTGAGATGATTCTCGTGTTTTTCTCGAGCTTCGGTCAACATATGACCATCCCTTAATATACCATTTCCATTTATTTGTTCACTGTATTTGGTGTTAATTCACCTACGTCCTCTAACATGTCTCTTACTAATGAGTATCCTACATTACACGTTGCATTTCTTACGTAATACTTCCAGCAGTTGTAAGTAATTATTATTTACTGACTTCTACAATATAACCTTTTAAAGTCAACCACCACCCAGTACTTTTTGTATATAAGTATTGTAGTACGTGTTGTACTTACTTTCAATTCGAACACACTTACAAAACGTCTTTAGCTAACATCTTAACTAATATTCTTTCCATACCTTTTATTAACATTACCAAGTTCTCATTTCCATATTAAAACTTCTCAACTAAAATTTATGACCGGTTTAACATGATGCCAACCATTTCAACAAAACGTACCTTAACCTTTCTCATTTATTTATACGTTCCACTTAATTTCAAATATTCAACCACGTATACATCTTCATGTAAATAAATTGTAAGTGATTGCGAATTCACCTTCCTTTAGCGTCCACGTTCATGCTTACCTCATTGCTTCCTCTTCACCCTTTTCCATCCATGCTCAAGTCAATTGACAAGATTTTCATCCTTACATATCATTACATTCGTAATATCATTAGCTTATATAAGCATACATACGACTGTTCACTTTCTTTCTATTCATACGTTAATCGACTTTCGTTAGTAAAATTTCGTATAAATGAGACATTCATTAATAGACATCTCATTTCAAATCCATACAACTAAATTATCATCAAGCATAACACGTAATTCATCTAGTACATAACACATTAACTCTTTACTTTAACAATTGTGTCTAATGGCCATCCCATGATATCCCTATACTGTCGACTTTCAGAAAGTCAACTGTCTTGTTTACACACTTTAAACTTTTGAACATGTATTCATCTAAATATGGTAGGTCATAATATTAATATCCTACGCATTTCATATTCGTATTGTATGACATATACAATTTACGTGATCCTCTAAACAATACACATATACATTCACAAACATGTACTTTCACATGCTAACGCTCCATGATTCTACAAATAGCAACTTTCATTCAAAACAACTATATAACATAATTCCAACATATCCTTTACTAATAAGCTTGTTTGATTCACATTTAGCACATATTCGCCTCTTAGTCATACTAAAGCAAATCATTATATACACATAGGTATCGTACCATTCCAAACACAGGGTACTAGCCTCTAATGCATAATTCTGGTCAAAGCATACATTTATCCGAAGTCTCATACGAATTCCATCTACTCACATTCTTCAAATTATTTTCACCACTAATCTCATCATTCTTTTTATACTCATTTATTAACCATTCAGGTTCCTTCACATATCCAAGTACTTTAGTCTACATTCACTTCTTTCATTATTCATTATCATACGTTTCCAACTCCACTTTATACATTCGTCATTCATTTCATGCAATTCCATACATTACATTCGACTTTTATAAATTTTACTTCGTTGTGATCACAATTTGTAATCGTAAATATATTATTATTATTATTATTATTATTATTATTATTATTATTATTATTATTATGCTCATAAGGATTTTATGTCATTATCCGATAGTCTTTTGGATCATACGGGAACCCTAAACTTGAAAAACAAACAAAACAAAAAATTTCAGCGGACTAAACTCCCGCTGGCCGTCGGCAACGGCCTCATATCCCATTGGCGACGGGCTCTAAAAAGTGGCATCGGCCACTTTGTCCGTAGACAGTCAATTAGGGCATCGGCCGAAAGGGGGGCATCGGCGACGGCTGAGCAGCCCGTCGGTGACGGCCTCCCGATTGCCGAATCGCTGCAAATCTCATTTTGGGTGTTTTTTATTCGTTTTCTAAGTCTGTTTCAGCCATACGGTTGCTGGAACTTCCCGTTTAACCTCCCAACATTACTCCTCGTATAATTAACTTAAATATTTATATCATAAACATATCATAAATACTTGCATCTACAACAAACTTAAATCTTTACCTCAACGCGATCTTGGAGCGAGCACACCTTCGAGCGAGCCGTCAGTTTGAGTTCGAGCACAACTACTTGTGCTCGAATCCCTCAAACCTCGGCTCTGATACCAACTTATAACGCCCCATTTTCATTCACTTTAGAACTTAATAAATTCAACAATTATTTTTAGAAAAATTCGGCATGACCCGTTTGCTATATGAACAATCCCTGTTTTGACAAACGTAATTTCAAGTAATTAACATCACTTTCAAAAGACTTACAAATCCAAAACATAGTTTTAGATAACTACCGACATCTAGAGAAATTTCAAAAGACCAAACAAGTCAAACTTCAAAGTTTAAGCAATATTTTAAACTAACTACAACAAAATACATTTGACCATGACTTTGTTACAAAAGGTAGCGGAAGCGCTTGTAGGCGAATTACATATAGGTGCTCGTTCCAAGTCGCCGAACCGATTAAATTGAGGCTTTACCTACATCAAACACCAAGGAAAGAATTAATCCATAATCACATTAACCATTCTTAAATCAATAGTCTACATATTACTTGCCTTTACAACATTATTTTTCTTTACGCTTACTACCCATTGAACGGGTCAATACATTCCCGTCTCGATAGAAACGTTACATTCCATTCTTTACATACCCATTAATAACAGATATTAACATTCATAACATAACTCCCATTCGGTTCGTTTATGACGAACTATAAAAATCCTTACATTCTTTCGCAAGCACCCCAACCCGTACATGACGGATCGAGTAAAGCTTCATTACATTCTTTCTTAACTTTCCAATAACTGGTTCAACTAAGATAAATCGGTTATGATGCAACCTTATTCATAAACCTTCCTTTCACATCATTCGTTCATAACGGATCATACTACTTACTTCTCAACTTCCATAAACTACCATTACTCAATTTTTGGCATATATGACGAGTTACAATAAAGATTAGTAATCATAATACAACATGCTAAAAATATATGTGTAAATTAACATACCTCGATCTTGCGGGCCTTCCGATTTCCTAGTACTTGAACCTTCTTCCTTCGCGCCTATATCAATACATTCATTCGTTCATTTAGTAGCACAAAATTTCATTCCATCATCTCTCAAATTACATATATTTATTCTCTCAAGCATTTCATCAAACACTTGGCGGGTTTCGCATTTGTGGGACACTAAGTACAAGCTTTCAAAGCATAATTCCTACTAATTCATTTCAAAATTCATCAACAATCAATCAAGTTCATAATATTCTTTTATCCTACATTCATTTGTTTAAGATTCAAGTACTACAACATCACATATATCAAATTTACACATGATCACTACTAATTTTTCCACCATTCTACATCTCTAATATTTCATATCAAATGGGTTATGCAATTAGCTTTTCAAATGATCAAATTCACACATAAACAAACATGATTCCTGATCCATAGAGAAGTCCTAACTCCAATCTACACAATTTCTTGCATAAACTCGAGATTGGGTTATGACCCAATTCCTACAAATCATGATTTCGAGAAATTGGACTTACCTCTTTAAAAATCGAGTTTGGATAAGTGTAGATTTGAGTTCATGCAGTTGATTTTCTTCTAATCTCTTACCCAATTGATTGAATTTGATAAACAAGGGTTTTCACCCTTGTTCTGCCTTGTTCGATCCCCAGACACGCACAATGTGTGTGTTTCTGGGTTTTCCCCTTCTAATACCTTTATTTTATCATTGGCCATGTTTAACCCCCATAGAGTTTACATGTTTTTTATTTGGCACTTTCCATCCTTTATCTAGCTTTTGTGATATTTTTACTAACTAAGTTAATTCTTTTAGTTATTTAACCTATTTTCATGTTAACCCTTTTTGGGGTGTTACAAGTCTACCCCCCTTAAAAGAGGTTTCGTCCCCGAAACCTGGACACATAACAAATAGATCAATTCTACTCTTAATTTTTCATCTATTCATTCACAAGCTTACTACAACATAAATGCATTCGGGGTCTTGGCAAAAGTTTCAATCATGCATCAACATATTTGTGTACGTTGTCACTACGTTCTTAACTTAAATAAATTACTTTCATAATCACATATAAGTCAGAATCTGATCCAGAGCTCTTATTAGTGTCGTTTTCATTTTATAATGCTAGTTCCTAGCATACATCATCACTAGCACTTCATTCCTTGAAATTTATTCCAATGTATACTATTGGTCATACAAGCTTATGTTTACGACTTGTTTCTATCTTTCTAATTAAGCGTACATATTCATACATTTACTAATATAAAAAAATTGATTTATTTCATTCCGCTCACGAACCATGCACGATATAATTCATTATTGTAATCATGAGCAAACCCCATTATCCCATTACAAACGTTCTTCTAATTACTTTCTTATTCATATGAGGCTTAGCATAACATTATACGTATACTATAAACATTTAACGACTTAGTGGTACTAATACAAAGCTACCCACTTCCAAATTACTTTTTCATACTTAATAGGAGTATAAAGCATCATTTTACGGTTACTACCGTCACTTGAACTAATTACAAGTTTGAGTTTAGCCTCAAATTTAATCCTTCGCACACTTTATTATTAGCTCCTTGCATGAACTACTTATGATAACAACCAGGTATCTTGTGTACGAGCACCATACGAGCGTTTAACCAAATCAGTTCAAATTTTCATTTAAGGCCTTTAGATCTCCTTCTTAATGACATTCATACCTTCTCACGCTGACCATTACAGGTCGATTATTATATACCATACCATAATTATACTACCATTCATTTTGTTCACACTTACAAATAAATCTACGGATTCTTAATCATCAATCAAGAATTAAACATTTTACTAACCTCGCCTTCATTGCATAAATCAGTTATCCGTGTGCCGGATCGATCCGCTTCTTTATATGTACCTTCCGTACCAAAATTGGTCTCATTCATTCATGAAATATGCTCCCACTCGTGAGCATCCTTCCACTAGCTTTATTACTATCATCTCACTAAGAATTCCATCATATTTATCTATAAATAAATAGTTAGCACATAGCCTTTCATAATTGTGTCCTACATGGTGTTGGTTCGCCAATTGTCTCTTTCACAATTTCCTTAAGTACATGCTAAAGCATATCGTACATTCCATTTCTTACATACTATCCCTTCATTTTATTGGTCATTTCGTCAACTTTCGCAGTTTGTTCTTTCAAGGTCAGACTAACACCCCCTTACTTATTGTGGTCGTATCGAGGTACACGTTCGTACCTTATACTTGCATACTTGCAAGGACTTCATTTACTTCGTTTGACTTTTTGGAAGTCCAATTGTAAATACATTCTTACATATGTGTATCAGTTATCCTATTCTGTCACATCATTCTCTAGTCGAGCCTTAAGCTCCTGTTAGAAATACAATCTTTTTATACGTACCTAGCGCGGGTCAAATCCCTTGACTCGTTATTCATACTTTGCGACGGTTAACACTTTCCAAACTATGACAATGCATGCCCATACATTATGCTCACCTATAAGTAATAAACTTGACAAATCGAACATTAAATACCGAGTTCAAATGGCGATCGCCATTTGATCCTTATGACTCATTTGAGTTTTGTTCTTAGTTTTTATTCTTACTTGTTTAATCCGTCTTCACTTACGGATTCGAAATTCTAACTTATTACTTTTCATGCAGTTGATTTTCTTCTAATCTCTTACCCAATTGATTGAATTTGATAAACAAGGGTTTTCACCCTTGTTCTGACTTGTTCGATCCCAGACACGCATAATGTGTGTGTTTCTGGGTTTTCCCCTTCTAATACCTTTATTTTATCATTGGCCATGTTTAACCCCCATAGAGTTTACATGTTTTTAATTTGGAAGCACTTTCCATCCTTTATCTAGCTTTTGTGATATTTTTACTAACTAAGTTAATTCTTTTAGTTATTTAACCTATTTTCATGTTAACCCTTTTTGGGGTGTTACAAATGTTAAAATGAAGTTTAGCAGACTTTAAGGCATCTTTAAGGATTTGCAAGATCCTCTATTTCGACACCGAGCAACTCCCAGCCTATTACGAGTAGTACCTGCCACTTAGTCTTTTGAAAATACGTCAGTTTTCACTGGTAAATACAATTAACTGACTCATTTGAAAAGAGCTTATGAAAATTGATTTAAGTGCACAAAGCACAAATCATTTATAACTTGGGACAATTATTTAAAATAATCTTGTATACAGTTTTACATGTTTGTCATACATGTGGGGCCAGTTTGGAAGCCGATTATGATTAACCGACTCACCACTTATAAAACCCACGGAGGAGTTATCCCCAACATGTGGGTTATTTAGCATTTGTATCTGTCAGGTGTATGCCTACACCCTGTGCATAGGTTGTGGCCATTTTCAAATGAAATGAGCCGAGGATATCCAGGACACGGTCGTATTAACCCCCAATGTTTATGTTATCAAACAAAATAGAATAAAATGAGTTATGTAAATTTATTAATCACAATCCGATTAAATGATTTCATACCCGACCAAGCGGTATTATTATAATACCGTATCCCAAGCCCGTATAACGGAAAATAAGTTAGAAGTATTTACCTTAGCTAATACTCGATTCACAGCAAAAATAACTCAGTCGTATCCAATCTATCTAAATGCAGGTAGCTTTTACCGGGTGGCTCTAGTCTGGAGTGATGGTAATATATAACCAATTCAGAATGCTAAGAGTCTTATTTAAGTCGTAGACTTAGACCGACTAGCTTAAACTATCTAAAGCGATACGATACGCTAGATTAAGCGTTGATGGGAATAGAATGTGATTTAGACCTGACAAGTTTGGATACTTGTATAATATGGGTAAACTAAACACATTCTGGATTTTGAAATAAAAATGATAAGGTTAAACCCGTTTTGGCAAACTTACATAAACTAGTTACGCAAGTCTAACCGTACGCGCATAAGCGATAACGAGTAACCGGATGAGTCATGAGTAAGTTCCATATTCCAATATACTTTAAACAAGTTATAATATCAGTGGGATATCAACTTGTACGCCCGTTTAGGTTTTAAAATCAAACTATGCCCCATAAGGGCGTTTTGGTCATTTTATGACGTATAAAAGGAACTCGGGTACAATCTGATGTTACGACCATATACCTTTTGTGAAAACACTTTATTTACGATATAATATCAGTATGATATCAAACATATGTGTGTTTTATAGTTTAAAACCCAACTATGCTCAGTAGGGGCATTTTGGTAATTTCACACATAGTCTTGAAGGCTAATTTGGGAATATGAGTTTATAACATACACCTATTGTAAAAATATTTAAAATGATTTATAAAATCAGTAGGTAACAAGTCTTGGTTGGTAGTTATGGTTTAAAACCATACTACGCGCCGAAACGGCGTTTAAGTCGTTAAATGACGATGTATGCGATCTTTTACGAAAACTGATATTATGGTCTGGTTCACATGAACAAAATATGTTATTTAATATGACATATCGGTAGGAAAAAGGTTTTGTAAGAAAATCATGCTTTAAAACCATTTTGTGTGTTATAAGGGCATTATCTTCATTTAAGAACATAATACAAGTACTTGTGCATAAACTCAGTTTCTAATCTGAATCGATATCCCAAACTATCCTAATTATGATATTAAATCAGTAGGCAATGAGGTTGGTATAAGGAACTATGCTTAAAACCGATTTATGCGCCTAAAGGGCATTTTGGTCACTTTAAAGCATAATTTACGCCATTATAAGCAAACTCAGTTTATGATCAGATTTGTAACATCTAAATATGTTAAACATGTTAACATATCAGTACCTAAGTTGTTTGAAAGCTTATTGGTGCCTAAAACCTTGTTTTTACTAAAAAAGGGCATAATGATCAAAGTATGGCATATTTACGGATACTTGCATAAGACTCGAATCACTAGTATGATCGTGTAATATAACCCCAGAGGGTTATGCTACATAATAATATGATCATAACGGAACCTAAAATCAGAAGCATACTAGTCTAATTCGGTTTATAACCAAAAGTCAATGTAGAAGTCAAACTACGCGATTTTCGGTTACGAACCGACCCTAAACTCAGAATTGTCAGGTTGAACAAGCCTAAACATGTTCTATTAGTAATTACCAAGTTATTAGAGTGTTAAAATATAATTTATAACCTCTGCATTATTGGTTTTAATTATTTTTTACAATTCTGCCAAGTTTGACTTTTTAATTAAATAGTTTGACCTGACAATTAACTAAGCAAACGAAATAATTAGAAGGTGCCCTGGGTTAATCACCTACCTAATTATGGTCACATAACCACTTTTAATTCGGACGGTGGATGGACCGTTGGTGACTAAACCGAAAGTCAAAGTCAAATTATGATAACTTGACTTTTCGGTTTTTAAACTAAAAACTGAACTATGGAAGGGGGCTAGGACACTTACAAAGGGTCCTAGCTATCTTTTCTACAAACTTAAGTCCCCTATCAGATCAGGAAGCTCCAGAATGAGAGGAGAAGGAGAAGGAATTGAATTGAGCAAATGAAAGTGTTGATGAACACTTCTATTTATAGTGTTTGAGAGTGAATTAGATCAAGACAGGTGTTAGAAGGGTTTAAAAGATCATTACAGGTGTTGGGACAACTGTTACAATTTTCTTGAAGCCCAAGGATTCGGTTTTGATTGGTTAAGAATGGACAAGAGTGGGGATTAAGCAAAAATTCGTATCTGGCACCTGCATACGGACCATATCGGTCCAGGTATACGGTCCGTAAGGACCAGCCCAGCTCACACATACTTTCATTTGTTGTCACGTTTAGCCCCTGCACTTCCGAACTCATCCGAAACGATGTTTTTAGCACACAAGGCCATGTAATTTCATCATTAGGCACATCCAAGAGTATAACCAAGCATCATAAACTTCCCGGTTAGTCAAAAGGGTCAGTCAAAGGTATAGTTTGACATATTGACGCTTTTAACCCTTTAATTCGCAAACTTGTGCGTTTTATCACGAAAAGGCATAAAAGCCCTACAAGGTTAATAAAAAGCATTCCAAAGAGTATAAAGGAGTATTACGACACTCCAGTTCACACCATTTTGCTTAAATGGTCGCTCAAAGGTGTAGTTTAAAATATTGACGCTTTTGGTCCTTTTATCGCACACAGTTGTGCGTAACATCATTTATCGATATCAAAGCCTTCTATGACCCATATTAGGGATTCTCAAGAGTATGATTGCACATCTTAATGCTTCAGGTTCGTTAAAAGTCCATTCAGAGGTATAACTAAACATGTTGATGCTTTTAACCCCTCTTACTCGCGAATTTGCGCGTAACTTCACTTATTTGCATAAAAGCCTTGAATGGCCAATATTAGGCATTTTCGAGAATATGATCAAACATTATGAAGATCTCGGTTTGTTAAAAGGTCACTCAGAGGTAAGAATTAACATGTTGACACTTTTAACCCTTCCACGCGCAAGCTTTCGCATATTTACGCAAACGGCTCCTCTCGTCCAACAAGTGGCTCATTTGAGAATACGGACACCGTATAAGGTCACTCAGAGGCTTAGTTTAAGCATGTTGACACTTTCAGTCCATTTATAATCAAGGGTTTCGATTTTGATGAAATTAGTCCCTCATAGTCAACGTTTGCCTTTATTAGGGTTTATTACACATGTCAACACATCGTTGGACACGATTTTACGAGGTGTTACATCCTCACCCCTTAAAAGAAATCTCGACCCTGATATTTTCTCAAAAAGATGGAAGTACCTTCTGTCGTATATTGGACTTAACTTCCACAGTAATTTAGGGACCTTTACGGGCATCCCAATTGATCGATTCAATAGGTACATGCTTCTTTTTGGAGCTTCTTAACCTGTCGATCCTTGATCGATATAGGTCTTTCACTAAACCTCAGGCTTTCATCAATCTATACGTCTTTACGAGACATTGGTAGCGATTTATCAGCTAGGCATTTCTTTAAGTTACAGATGTGGAACACATTGTGAATTCCACTAAGCTCCTTAGGCAATTTAGCTTATAAGCTATACTGCCGACACATTCGATGATATCAAATGGTCCTAAATATCCAGGGCTTAACTTGCCCTTTATGCTGAAACGTATCGTACTTTTCCATGTTGGTATTTCCAATCGAGTCTTGTTCCCTACTTGGAAGTTTAAGAGATCTGCGTCTATCTGTCACATTGCTCTTCTGCCAATTACTAGTAGCCTTCAGATGATTACGGATTCGTATTATCTTATCCGTTATCGTCAAGATAATCTCAGATTCTGATAATTGGGTTTTTCCCAACTCCTGCCCCATAAACGGGCGTTTGTCACTCTCTCCCATACAAGGCCTCCAAAGGAGCAGCCTTGATGCTTATATAAGGCTATTGGTTATAGGAGAACTTAGTTAGGGTGAGATAGTCATTCCAACTACTACTTAAATCAATCTTAAAGAAATAACTACCCTCATGGTTAGTCGAACAAATCGACGATCCTGGGCAGCTAATAACGATTTTTAACCATTTCCAAGTTAGGTTGCAGTAATCAATGCACAAGCGTGTTGCATCGTGCTTACCTTTATCAACAATAATTTAAGCTCCTAAGATGATGAGCTAGGCTGTACTAGCCTTTCTCCATAAGTTTATCTGGTTAGTCCTCAGTTCTTCCATTTCCGATGGTACTAACCGATATAGAGTTCCTGTAACAGATACGGCTCTTAAAAAGATGTCAATCCTAACTCCACTTTGCCTCTCAGGAGGTAAATAAGGTTGTTCATCACTGGTGTCATGCAAATGACTCATCTATTTTACGAGTGCATGAATGCCTTAAGTAAAGACGCCTACTTAGGCATTTTTATAATGGATATCTTCTTTGAATACCACTAGCTGACTTTAGTACAATATGACCATTGAAATATCTTAGTGGTTCCATGAATTAAACCTCCATACTGATCAGGCATGGAAGCAATCTATGGGACATACTAGGATACGCCAATCCTCATATGGCGCTTTTATCAATCATAGTTGGCACTCGCAGTTGATAAAATTAATGAGAAAATAATTAAAATAACATATATTGTCGTACTCTATTCAAAGAAAGAGTACTCTTAGATTTTATAGAAGGATCATTGCCGAGAAAGAGAAGAAACGGTCTCTATGGTTTCATTGGTAGGTTCTACCTTATACTTAGCATTTGGAGCTCTTATGAGTATCATCAAAAGTTTGCTAAGCTTATGGTCTATGAAAGACTTATTATTGCCTGCATTAGAAACAGGACATTTAGCACAAATTATCATTGATAATTGATAAGGAATGTACTTGATGACATCATGTACTGCCTCTTGGCATTCATCAGGTAAGTTCAGACATTTCCTTTCTTAGCCTTTCCAGGCTTAGCTATACCTTCTTTGCCAGCTTGAAGCTTTATTATGCTACTTTATCTCTGGTGCTAATTGCCACTACATTGTGCATTATGCTTAGATCCTGGGTTAATCGAATAGGGTACTATCCCAAATAATGAATTAATGTCGGTGACATACTGTCGGCAGTCTAGATTTTTCATGGTGAGAGTTAGAAAATCTGACTCCACCTTTTCCATTTCATGTCATGGACAGTAGGTTTTTTTGATACGGTCCATAAAATTGGACCATTCCATATTGTATAGGGGTACCTTCCCCATGGACCTGATTAATGTCTCCCACCAAGTAAGGGCATCGCCCTTAAACGACTGTGATACATACTTCACAGTGTCTTTCTTATCACAACCGCTGATCTCCACAACGGTTTCCATTTCGTCCAACCATTTTATGCAATTAATGGCTTCTTTCTCGCCATTGAAGTCTTTTGGCTTGCAAGAGACAAAGTACTCATAAGTACATCCCTTAGGGGAATGAAGCTCTTCATTATACATTATTTCTATTGGTTCATCCTTTATATTTGAAGTGTGAACAAAACTCTCCTCATGAGCAATTGAATATGGTTTTGAATGGGATTTGGAGCAAGTAGCACTCGGCTCCTTGAACTTTTTCATGACCTTTCCCATGGCCTTTCCAACTGCTGCATCAGCCACAGCTTGGAGATTAACCCCATTAATATCGAGGTTTATGCTTGTAGCATCATTAGATTTTGTCGCATCAATAGCATCGCGACTGTTGTCTACCTCATCCGAGTTTACCATACTCGAAGCTTGGTACTTACCACCAAATTAAACAATTGATAGTCATCATTCTGATGACCTGACATAGATTAGCCTTGGCATCCATAAACTGTATAGGCTATTATGTTCCGATCATTCCTAATGAATGTTATTTGAAGGAATATCAAATATTGTTTTTTGCCTAGGTCACAAGAGAACCATCAATGGCATCTAAGGTTTGGACCAAGTCCATTACCTGTTTGACAGAGGATTACAATATCACATCTGTCTTTGTCACAAGGACGATTATGAATAGTTCGAAGGCTAGCCTTACAGGACTTTATATATATATATATATGGCACAGAGGCCCGCCACAAGTGACATAGAAGGATATGGCATAAAGCCTAGCCATGAAGGACATCTTATGGCACGAAAGCCTTTTCGCAAAGGACATTTAGATATGGCTCAAAATGGCCTTGTCACAGGGACGTTATGAGATATGGCACTAAAGGCCTATCTCGAAAGTCATTATAAAATCTGGCACAAAAGGCCTACCACAACGGATGTTAACACTTAATATGTTAACTTGTCACGGATGACAATTTATAGCACATTGGCTTGTTATGAATGACTTTAAAATGTAGCTCGCTGTTTCATTGCGAAGGGCATTAATTTATAAGCCGCAATCTTATTGGATCAGGGGCTTCAAGGTTTGAACATAGTTCTTCATCTTTGGACAGGGAGTCATAGACTATAACTATCATCGTCTTGGAAGACGATCCTTTTTGGGGCAAGGTAATCCAATTGACATCACTAATGGATGTTTGTATATATATTCATCGTATTTGATGATATTAGTCATGATCACAATGATCATATAGACTATTAGGTTTGGGTACAATCCACCACTTTGTACAGGGAATCACAAAGACCACCACTATCTTTGTCTTATCGACAATATAGTAAAGTATAGCCCGTAGGCATTTCATCACTAGGGATGTTAATATTATGTTCATCATACTGATGATATTAGTCAGGATCGCAATGATCACATAGACTATGGGATTTGAGCATAGCTCACCCCCTTGGGCAAGGAATCATAAAAGATTACAGTTGCCTTGTTACATTTGGACAATAGAATATAGCCCTTAGGTAAAACATCATTAAGGATGTTAAATATAATCATCATATTGATGATTTTAGTCATGATCGCATTGATCATATAGACTATTAGGCTTGAGCATAGCTCATCACCTTGGACAGGGGATCACAAAGATCACAATGTCAATGTCCCAAATGGACAATATACTATAGCCCGTACGCAAAACATCTCTAAAGGATGTTAAATAATATGATCATCGTATAAGATGATATTAGTCATGATCGCATTGATCATATAGACTATTATGTTTGGACATAGTACAATATTTTTAGACAGGGAGTCGTAGACCACCACTGTCGTTGTCTTTATTGGACAAGTATAGCCCGTAGGCATTTCATCACTAATGGATGTTTATGGTATGATCATCACATTGATGATAGTTGCCATGATCTATTTTGATCATATAGGCTTTAAGGCTTGGACGTAACCCAATACCTTGACGGCTAGTGTGGTTTCTCAAGCCACACTACCAGGAGTGTTAACATGTTCTTAGATGTTAACAAAGATTAATTGTCTTAAGAGGGTTTTACCATCATAGCCATGTTCATAGACATATAGGCTAGGTTATACCATTAAGAAGATCTTTTGAAATTTTCAGCTGATCGATAAAGTTCGAGTAAAATTTGGAACTATCGTTGGATAAAGGACGAAATGAATACCTACATAAAATTTTCAAAACTTTCCATAAATCATTAGGAAATCTACAATAGTGTCTTTATCAGGACTTTCGGTATCTTATTTATCCACAGAGGACTAGGAGGAAAAATATAAATCCGTATAAGGACTATAAAATATTATAAGTCCATATAGGGGTTATAATGAAATGCTATGTCCTCAAAGGGACTATTTCAAAATGGCGTATCCCCAAAGGGATTTTAATGAAATAACATGTCCATAAAAGGACTATATTGGTACAGCGTGCACACAAAAGGGGCTTTGCTGTATATATGTCCTCACAGGGACTTTAAGCAACTCTAGTCCACGCAGGGACTAAAAGGAAATATAAGTCCGTAAAGGGACTATAAGATATGTCCGCATTGGGACTTTTATGATATAACATGTCCATGAAGGGACGTTAATAAACAATTGTCCTCGTAGGGACTTTATGTCGAAAGGCACGTCCTCATTGGGACTTATTGAGGAAACAATATGTCCTTAAAGGGACTTATAATAAAATATCATGTCGACAAGGGACTTTAATAGAATAATATGTCCAAAAAGGGACTTTGATGAAATGATATGTCTTAAACAATGATTTCAGAATAATATGTCCATGAAAGGACTATAATGGAATATAATGTCCATGAAAGGACTATTTTGAAATATCAAGTCCACGAAAGGACTATTTTAAAATAGTGTATCCACAAAAGGGATTTTTAATAAAATCACATGTTTATGAAAGGACTATATTGAAATAGTATGCCCACCAAGGGACTTTATTGAAATATAGTGTCCACAAGGGACTATATTGAAATATAATGTCCACGAAGGGACTATATAGCAGAGATAGGTCCTTATAGGGACTTAAAGGATAATGAATATTATGGAAGAAGGATTCTCTAACGCCTTCCTTGCTTCATTTCGATTGTTTCTCTTCTTTGTTTACCATATACGGTAGGGATACTGAAGATCTCAGTGAATAAAGTAAGTATTCCAATCAAGATCCGTTATAGAAATAGATTTCAAGAATTCCATGATTAAGGAATGATATGGATCACGGATTGGGTTTTGACTGATATAATCCAAGTCTTGAATTTCAAAATTTAAAGGTAAGAAATAGGGATCATTAGCATCCACTAGTATTATCTTTAATACGGGAGTCTCAGGGATCTCCTGGTATGGACTCCACTGGTACAGACTTCAAAATTTGAGCCTCAGGGACCTCCGGTATGGACTCTGAAATCTGATTGAGAGTTTCAATAGGCTTGGTTTTGGGGATGAATCCATAAAGGTCTTCATCCAAACCGGTCGCACGCTTATCATAGCCGTGGTACGAAGCTTGGCATTCCTTGGCTTCGGACGTGGAGAAATTCCATCAACGGCTTCTTTGCTTGGCGACATATTCAAAACACATAAAATCGAAAACAATGTTTACTTAATAGGGATGAGAGCATTCCTATGTTAAGTCTAGTATCAAGAGGTCTAAGGAATATGCTACTGTGTCATTTGAGATTAAACAATAATGGCTAGTGTTTAATTCACTCAAACGTTGGCTCTGATACCAACCAGTCACACCCCGATATTTCCAAGTAAAACCGGTGGGCCCGGTGGGGAGTATCGTGACGTAGTTGATATCATCATGGTCAAACATACACAGAATAGCACAGCGGAAGTCTTGGAATATAAAATATTATTACAAACTCAAATGTCTGAAAATAACAAAGTATTTATTATTGACGAGTCTGTAATATCCAATCCACAGGTGGATCTTCACAAAGTGTATAAAATGAAGTTTAGCAGACTTTAAGGCATCTTTAAGGATTTGCAAGATCCTCTATTTCAACACCGAGCAACTCCCAGCCTATTACGAGTAGTACCTGCCACTTAGTGTTTTGAAAATACGTCAGTTTTCTCTGGTAAATACAATTAACTGACTCATTTGAAAAGAGCTTATGAAAATTGATTTAAGTGCACAAAGCACAAATCCTTTATAACTTGGGACAATTATTTAAAATAATCTTGTATACAGTTTTACATGTTTGTCATACATGTGGGGCCAGTTTGGAAGCCGGTCATGATTAACCGACTCACCACTAATAAAACCCACGGAGGAGTTATCCCCAACATGTGGGTTATTTAGCATTTGCATCTGTCACGTTTATGCCTACACCCCGTGCATAGGTCGTGGCCATTTTCAAATGAAATGAGCCGAGGATATCCCGGACACGGTCGTATTATCTCCCAATGTTTATGTTATCAAACAAAACAGATTAAAACGGGTTATGTAAATTTATTAATCACAATCCGATTAAATGATTGCATACCCGACCAAGCGGTATTATTATAATTCCGTATCCCAAGCCCGTATAACGGAAAATAAGTTAGAAGTATTTACCTGAGCTAATACTTGATTCACAGCAAAATAACTCAGTCGTATCCAATCTATCTAAATGCAGGTAGCTTTTACCGGGTGGCTCTAGTCTGGAGTGATGGTAATATATAACCAATTCAGAATGCTAACGGTCTTATTTAAGTCGTAGACTTAGACCGACTAGCTTAAAATATCTAAAGTGATACGATACGCTAGATTAAGCGTTGATCAGAATAGAATGTGATTTAGACCCGACAAGTTTGGATACTTGTATAATATGGGTAAACTAAACACATTCTGGATTTTGAAATAAAAATGATAAGGTTAAACCCGTTTCGGCAAACTTACATAAACTAGTTACGCAAGTCTAACCGTACGCGCATAAGCGATAACGAGTAACCGGATGAGTCATGAGCAAGTTCCATATGCCAATATACTTTAAACAAGTTATAATATCAGTGGGATATCAACTTGTACGCCCGTTTAGGTTTTAAAATCAAACTATGCCCCATAAGGGCGTTTTGGTCATTTTATGACGTATAAAAGGAACTCGGGTACAATCTGATGTTACGACCATATACCTTTTGTGAAAACACTTTATTTACGATATAATATCAGTATGATATCAAACATATGTGTGTTTTATAGTTTAAAACCCAACTATGCTCCGTAGGGGCATTTTGGTAATTTCACACATAGTCTTGAAGGCTAATTTGGGAATCTGAGTTTATAACATACACCTACTGTAAAAATATTTAAAATGATTTATAAAATCAGTAGGTAACAAGTCTTGGTTGGTAGTTATGGTTTAAAACCATACTACGCGCCGAAACGCGTTTAAGTCGTTAAATGACGATGTATGGGATCTTTTAGGAAAACTGATATTATGGCAAGGTTCACATGACCAAAATATGTTATTTAATATGACATATCGTTAGGAAATAGGTTTTGTAAGAAAATCATGCTTTAAAACCATTTTGTGTGTTATAAGGGCATTATCGTCATTTAAGAACATAATATAAGTACTTGTGCATAAACTCAGTTTCTAATCTGAATTGATATCCCAAATTATCCTAATTATGATATTAAATCAGTAGGCAATGAGTTTGGTATAAGGAACTATGCTTAAAACCGATTTATGCGCCTAAAGGGCATTTTGGTCACTTTAAAGCATAATTTACGCCATTATAAGCAAACTCAGTTTATGATCAGATTTGTAACATCTAAATATGTTAAACATGTTAACATATCAGTGCCTAAGTTGTTTGAAAGCTTATTGGTGCCTAAAATCTTGTTTTTACTAAAAAGGGCATAATGGTCAAAGTATGGCATATTTACGGATACTTGCATAAGACTCGAATCACTAGTATGATCGTGTAATATAACCCCAGAGGGTTATGCTACATAATAATATGATCATAACGGAACCTAAAATCAGAAGCATACTAGTCTAATTCGGTTTATAACCAAAAGTCAATGTAGAAGTCAAACTGCGCGACTTTCGGTTGTGAACCGACCCTAAACTCAGAATTGTCGGGTTGAACACGCCTAAACATGTTCTAATAGTAATTACCAAGTTATTAGAGTGTTAAAATATAATTTATAACCTCTGCATTATTGGTTTTAATTATTATTTACAATTCTGCCAAGTTTGACTTTTTAATTAAATAGTTTGACCCGACAATTAACTAAGCAAACGAAATAATTAGAAGGTGCCCTTTTAAGGTTAATCACGTACCTAATTATGGTCACATAACCACTTTTAATTCGGACGGTGGCTGGACCGTTGGTGATTAAACCGAAAGTCAAAGTCAAATTACGATAACTTGACTTTTCGGTTTTTAAACTAAAAACTGAACTATGGATGGGGGCTAGGACACTTACAAAGGGTCCTAGCTATCTTTTCTACAAACTTGAGTCCCCTTTCAGATCAGGAAGCTCCAGAATGAGAGGAGAAGGAGAAGGAATTGAATTGAGCAAATGAAAGTGTTGATGAACACTTCTATTTATAGTGTTTGAGAGTGAATTAGATCAAGACAAGTGTTAGAAGGGTTTAAAAGATCATTACAGGTGTTGGGACAACTGTTACAATTTTCTTGAAGCCCAAGGATTCGGTTTTGATTGGTTAAGAATGGACAAGAGTGGGGATTAAGCAAAAATTCGTATCTGGCACCTGCATACGGACCATATGGGTCTAGGTATACGGTCCGTAAGGACCAGCCCAACTCACACATACTTTCATTTGTTGTCACGTTTAGCCCCTGCACTTCCGAACTCATCCGAAACGATGTTTTTAGCACATAAGGCCATGTAATTTCATCATTAGGCACATCCAAGAGTATAACCAAGCATCATAAACTTCTCGGTTAGTCAAAAGGGTCAGTCTAAGGTATAGTTTGACATATTGACGCTTTTAACCCTTTAATTCGCAAACTTGTGCGTTTTATCGCGAAAAGGCATAAAAGCCCTACAAGGTTAATAACAAGCATTCCCAAGAGTATAAGGGAGTATTACGACACTCCAGTTCACACCAGTTTGCTTAAATGGTCGCTCAAAGGTGTAGTTTTAAATATTGACGCTTTTGGTCCTTTTATCGCACAAAGTTGTGCGTAACTTCATTTATCGATATCAAAGCCTTCTATGGCCCATATTAGGGATTCTCAAGAGTATGATTGCACATCGTAATGCTTTGGGTTCGTTAAAAGGCCATTCAGAGGTATAATTAAACATGTTGACGCTTTTAACCCCTCTTACTCGCGAATTTGCGCGTAATTTCACTTATTGGCTTAAAAGCCTTGAATGGCCAATATTAGGCATTTCCGAGAATATGATCAAACATTATGAAGATCTCGGTTTATTAAAAGGTCACTCAGAGGTAAGAATTAACATGTTGACACTTTTAACCCTTCGACGCGCAAGCTTTCGCATATTTACACAAACGGCTCCTCTCGTCCAACAAGTGGCTCATTTGAGAATACGGACACCGTATAAGGTCACTCAGAGGTTTAGTTTAAGCATGTTGACACTTTCAATCCATTTATAATCAAGGTTTTTGATTTTGACGAAATTAGTCCCTCATAGTCAACGTTTGACTTTATTAGGGTTTATTACACGTGTCAACACATCGTTGGACACGATTTTACGAGGTGTTACAACTGGCGTACGAACATTAGTTTTAGTCATAAAACTAGGATAATGCCCACGTTATACGCGGCTTCAACCAAAAACTTGTTATTTTTATGCAAATTTAATACTATGTAAGAAGACACCGGCTGAACAACAAAAATGATAAAATTAATAAAAGTGTAACGAACTTTAATGATTGAAAATACGTATCCTGACATACAATTTTGGATTTTACATCAACTGGGCTCCGATTTGTCATCTTTCTATAAGAACACCCCAGGAAAGGATTCAATCCCATGAGTGACAAATGACCACAAAAATTATTCAAAATGGTAATTTGTTCATACTAACTATCAAAAAATCAGAAAAGAACTGCTCACCATAACCATCGAAGGCACTGGTGTGACCCTATCCATAATATAAGGTCCCACACTGGTGTCACCCTATCCATAATGCCAAGTCCCAGAGGTGTGTTAACAGCAACACGAAACATGGTCATCATGGGGATATGTATATGTGTAAAGCTCAGTAAGACACCACAGAATTATAAAAAGATGCCACCGTTGTTCTTAGTAACCTAAGTCCATATTGATTGGCATGAATATTGATCCCATCATCAATTGTTGATACAGCCAACAAAATCCCTTCTTTGTTAAATCTAGTGCAAGAAGAAGCCAGCAAATATATAAAGAACCAAAAAAGGTTAAAAAAGCTGGAAAATAACCCCGTTTACATAATAATTGGTCGATCTGGGCTATTTTTTATCGCTAACAAAAAAAGCTAAGGGAATCAAACGCGTTAGCCTAATCTGACTTTCGACCAACACAAATTATTCGTTTGAACCCATAAGTGATAAGATGACTCACCTTGCCCAACATCTATGGCAACTCTATATAAGAATCTGATGAGTACCTGTAAACCAAATTCAATAAATCTAATTACAAACAAATAAACTTGGGCTTTACTTTTGTGATCAAGCAATAACGACTTTGATTACAATAAAAAAACCCTGTATATTATCAATCAAGAAATAACTTTTAGACAACCCCATATACATCCAGAGAGTAGTTCTTGAGATAAAATAGAATATACCTACCTCCTTGCAAATAGCGAGGGTGAGAACTAAACACCTATGACATTCGTTCCAATCATTATCCAATCTCATAAGTTTAGGTTCACCATTTTGGCTCTACACCTTAGCCACAAATGCATAGTTTCTTTTACCCCCCTTTACAATTGTTCTCCCGGTACCCCTAATTGTTTTCTATCTCTATAGCTCAAGATTTTCCACAAAGTTGTTATAACAGACCTTATGGCATTCTTTCTCTTCTTATGGGATTGTAGTTCTTCTATTTTCAACATCAGATCTTTTACCGAATGGCATGAGGCAACATTAGGTATATTCAGCCAGGCGCATAGATTCCACAAAATTGCTTTAGTGTTCATGAAGTAATTAAAACATGATCAACGGTCTCTTGCATGTAATCACAACACGGACAATTTATATTATTGACCATAATACCCCTCGTTACTAATTCTTCTGATCAACACTGATTATGAAATAGAGCAGCTAGGTAATACTTAAAGTAAAAACATTTGTCTGGAGGGCTATGTCTGAAAAAAGAAGAAGTTTAAAAGGAAACAACTTAAACTGGTTAGACGGTCAAAAGTTGCCAAAAGTTCAACTATTATTGGAGGGATATGTTTTCTAGTTATTTAAAATTAGACAAAAGTGTATTTAAAAATGTCAACTTGCTTGTAATAAAAATATGAAATGAAGACGTGTTGGTAATTTTAAGTATGTGCACAGGGTGGTTCTATTGGCATCGAAGTGATAACCATAACAAAAACTAAACTTTTCAGTTCAGTTTTGAACCGGCTCAAACTGATCACCTCTGACACAATTAATAAATGAATAAAACTTGTCTTTTTTTTTTCTTACGCCACCGAGCCATTTAGCTCGGCTCGATCTATTAGACCGCCATGCATGGCACAATAACTAAACAATACATACTTTTTTTTTCCATTTCATGTCATTATAAGGCAAAATGGCCTAAACACAAATGGTCTTCCACTCTTTCTTATAATAAAATGCAGGGTACAACAATTATAAGTATTTTATTTTTAAATGAATTTTATAGAAAACAACAAAAATATAAACCTTGAATATAGATCCATGGTTGTTCAAGAAATACCTATATAAAGCAATACTTTGCACTGAACCAACAGTTATTGAAAAAAAAAAAACATGATTTCTTAAACATGTAATAACTTTTTTTATTTTTGCTTTTCACATAATGATATTTATATTATGGGATAACTATAGCACATATAGGGCGAGATTCAATCCATCAGTTTTTCCTGAATATAGGTAATTCTTTATGTTATGTATCAACAATAATAACTCTTTATAAATAGTTTACTTTAATTTATTCAAAAAAAATGTTTGGTTCTCTATATTCTTCAATACTTATTATAACATCTGTATGTAAAAACATAATTTGCCTTTACCTTATACATACTAACAAATTCTAGAGCATACTATTTGCCTATTTGCAACCTACAAGGGAGGTCTTATTATTGTTTAAAGGCACTTTTGTAATATTCTGCCCATAGAAAACTTCAGCTTACACCCAAGTGTTTATAAAGATTACTCAAGAAATATTTAGTGAAAATATACAGCGAACCTAAGTGTAGACTTGATTATGTATTTTTGGACTGCACATTGGGCACATTTTCTTAAAAAATGCTTAGCAAACATGTTGCAATTCTGACCCTTGTAGTCTTCTCTCTCTTATGTTCTCTTATGTAAACTTAGGGTTTTATTAAAGAGGTCACTTAACAGTAGATGTGGTACGTTCAACCCCTTGGGTTATGTGTATGTCTAACGGGTCAAATGAGTGAAATAAAATATACCTGAACAAACTCATAGGTGTGACTTTTCCACTCATACGACTACAGCTCAAGCTAAGATGTCCTTCAGGCTTAGATGTCCTAGGCTGAGTGTCTTGCGTGTTACTGATCATCCTTCCCCTCTTTTTTCCCACCTGAATCATAAAAAACAAATAATTTATATAAAACATGTCCCAAATATTGAAATTAGAGGTGGCGATTTGGACCCATTCACCAAAAGACGGTGCATAGTTGCAGTGTCATCAACATAAAGCAACAACAAACTTAAATCATAAACATTCAATGATTTAATGTAGAAAACAACCAACTTAATAACAACATTCCTAGAAATCACAATCCAAAGCAGTTATAACAAATTATTCAAAATCTTAACAACCAAAAAACTGATTACAGACAAAACAACAGTCGAAGTAATATTAAGCAAAAAAAAGTGAAAAACTATAACCCGAGCTCAAACGTATCAACATACTTCTCAGAGTACTGGGTCCGGACCATAGTTGATTTGATTATCGTATTTGAACCAAAACCTGTGGAGATATATAAAACAAACACAAGACACGAGCGAAGAAGTTCATAATTTTCAAAACACTTTTACTACCATTGGTTAGGGATTGCTCATTGAAACTCTTTTATAAGTTAAAAAAGTGGTTGGCAAAGTGACTTTTGCCCCTTTTTATGACTTTTTAAAGATGTTAAAAAGGAGTTTTCAGAAGCTAGGGGAATGTGATATTTGCAAACTTCTTGTAACTTTTTGCAAAAGTCAATAAGAAGGTTTGAAAAGGAATCCCAAACGCCCCTTAATAAGAAAAAAACGCAACAAAATCACCATATCCTACTGTATTTAACACAACAGGTGCAACACTACTCACTCAATAATAATCAAATTGCAAATACCCAGTAACTTTACCACTTTTACCAATAGAATCACCAAACTGATAACTGGTAGTGTAATTAAGCTAGTTAAAATGATGCAATCAAACGCTCAGAAATGAACAACAAACTCAGCTGCAGAGAAACATACACTATTCAAAATTAGAGAAACAATCAACAAAAAATTACCCTAGCTATATCAAGTTCTAAACAAAACTCAATTTATCTCATGAAGGTAATAATCGATCAAACTTCAAAAAGATGCGACAAGAAGTTGAACACCAGATAAATAAAAAAGGATGCTAACATGATTTTGAAAAATACAACAAACTCTCTCAGGTTTACTTCTTCTTCTTGGCAGCGTCTCCGGCTTTGGTCTGCACAATCAAGAAAATCACATTTAACCCGTTTAGTCATCAGAACTTAAACATGTAACCATTTAACTTATACAGGTCATATTGTATTGTTTAAACATTTGACCATTTACCTTCTTTACACCTCTGATCTTCTTTGCCCTGTTCTTTCTTTCCTTCAATTGCTTTCTTGACTTCTCAACCTTAGTATCCAAACCGTTCTACAAAACCAAAAATAAATATGAAAAACATAAAAAAAAGACATGACATACACACAAACTTGAAAATTAAGAGGTGAACTGAACTTAAACATACAACAATAGTAAACATATATGAGTAAGATAGTTACCCTGATAAGCTTGTATTTTGGTTCATATTTCTTGGCGTTTTCAACAGAGTCATAGATCAATCCAAAACCAGTTGATTTACCACCACCGAAGTGAGTTCTGAACTTGAATACAAAGATGGCGTTTGGATCTTTAACTTCATACATCCTAGCCAAGTTCTCTTTCAACCATATAAATTACTTAACAAAACATAACACATGGTATAATATGAAATCATACGAAATCGAACTCTAAATCATACGAAAATCCTAATTGAAACCCTAAAACTCACCTTGAACACCCTTAAACTCAAAGGATTATCCGTCAATTTTGATAGAATGATGATTGAAAGATCCGTTTGAAGGTTGTCGCCGATGGTACTGAGAGAGAGAGACGCAGAGGATTCTTGTTCGCCAGAGAGAGTTAGAGTTAGGTTTGTGTGTTTTGAAGCGTTTGGTGTAAGATTAGGTGTATTAGGAAAGTGAGTAATGAGATTTAGAAAACTTCTCAAATACACCATCCTCAATATCTCCTCTCCTAACTATATACTTGTCAAGATTCTAGTAGGAGAGATAAAACACATGTGGTTAAACCATGGGGTGACATGTGTCCCCCAATGGTTTGCTTTATTAGAGATATAGATACACATCACTGATTATGTCTATATACTTCCTAGGAACCCCCTACCCTCTAAATTATCCCAAATTAGTCTTCTTAGGATGTGTATCGCTTCTAAAGTTGATCATCCTGGCATGAAACCAAATTGATTTTGTAACGCCCAGCTCTTTCGTACTTTCCATTTATAGCAAGTCTTGTTTGTATTTCTATTTTTGGAAGTCTTGTGTTCTTGTAATCGTTATTTCTTTGTAATCGTTGTAAAATCTGAGACCTGGATCATAAATAAAACTCGTATTTTGTTAAATTCATGTTGTACATACTTTATACATGCTCATACATTCAATTTCGTGAAACAATCGATACATATTCAAATTTCTTGGAAATTATGTGCCAAACTTGCAAATACGTGAAACATGCTAATAATACGTCTTTTGTATGCATACGATACTTAAACATGTCATTCATACGCTTAATTATACTTAGATTATGTTCATCATACTTGATTTACCTTTATACTATGCTTACATGTCGAAAACAACCCTTAAAACCCCTCAAAACCCCAAGTAATGAACTCCAGGGGCCAAATTGTAATTAATCAAAACTTGGGTTTCTCCAGCACCCTTGTCACAGGCCGTGAAGGGCCAGGCTCTGTGTCTTCGCACCCCGTGAGGATATCTGATCTGGAGCCAGCTCTAAACAGCCGCTGATTGGACGCGATTTTGGTGAGTTTTGGTTGGTTTAACTTGTGTTTCTTGCATTTAAACCCCAACAACAACCTACCCAAACCTTCCCCTATAAATACCAAGCTAATCCAAGCTCATTTCACTTTACAAACTCATCCAAATCACTCTCAAACTCTCAAAAAACGCAGCTGCAAACACAAGTTCAGACAGAAGCATACTCCTTCACTAAAGTGAGCATAACTTACTCGTTTCTTGTTCGTTTTACCTCGTTCTTTTTCCTATGTGTTTGGATTGACCTTAGCTTCGATTCCATGTGTGTTTCACAGGAAACTAGTCCCTGGAACGTCGCCAAAAAGGCTCCAAAGTTCACTGTTCGTTTTTGTTTTGATTCAAACTTTACTAAACTTGTTTAAACTTGAGTCTAACTCATCTCAAACCTATGTCCTTATGCTTATAACCACTTCTATGGTTAGTTAGGCTTAAAAATAAGGTTGAGACATTCGAAATCAGAGGATTAATCCTCACAAACTTTCAGTTTTGACAAAGGTTTAACCCACAAGTGATGTTCAAGTCCAAGACTTGATGTATGGGTGATTTAGGATTAACTTGGGTTGTCCTACATAAAATCCACACATTGCTTGATGATTTCTTATAGATTAGTGTTTAATATTCTTGTATTACTTGTAGTTCATGACCCTCCTTGTATGTTTTTACATCAAGTGTAGTGGTGAACACTTAGAGGTGCCTAAATGGAAGACTTGTTCTTCCTACCTCCTACATAAATTCTATGACATTTAGAGGTACCTAAATGAAGATTTTAATCTTCTACCTCATGCTTGAACTATTAAACTATTGGACATATTAATATATCTATATAACCTATATAATACATAAACATATTATCCGAATAATCGAACCTTTGATGATGAACTAGTGTTTATATGTCAAGGTACTAGATTATATCACCCTAGACCTTGATAACTTGTCACGATTCTAATTGAACTTTGTTCCATGAAAACATTTAAACTCCTTAGAGTTTCCTAGTGTCAAGAACAAGTATCATATGTACTAGGTGATTATTTTCATATGTTATTTTCATGTTGTTTAAATTCCGAATCTATAATTTTCCGATTTCCCCAAACCCTTACACTTTGCTTCTTCGTGTAGAAGGACTTAGTGCTCCACTCTAACAACCAACTTACTCTCGGATTCAAGTAGGAACAACTTGCAAAACCGTGAGTATACTCGAATCCCCCTCTTTACATTTACGACTTTTGTTGTAACATGATTTCTTATAAACTTACACATGAACATTTTACTTAAATGCACAAACATTCCTATAACATGCTTGTATACGTGATTGCTTGATACTTTAAACTTGGGTTAATTACATCTTGTGTTAGACCTATCATTAACTTCGTACGAGCCTATCCGTGACATATATAGCGCTATAGGATTAACGCACCACCTGTAGACTTGTG
Source organism: Helianthus tuberosus (assembly GCA_030545235.1). NCBI lineage: Eukaryota > Viridiplantae > Streptophyta > Magnoliopsida > Asterales > Asteraceae > Helianthus > Helianthus tuberosus. Next base: position 26,022,390 of record CM060441.1, read on the forward strand.
GTTATGTCATGAGCATATTGCGTTTCATCATTGGTTTGATATGTTGGTCACATGCCGAATTTAATGTTTATCTTGTATCACATGCTTGCTATGAGGAATTGTTAAGTCATCTTTTATGCTCTGTATGTATCAAACTTGTATACTCGCCTTTGCTTTTGCATTGAACTTTATTTTAAACATGTTACAGGTTGAGGATGACGAATGCTATGAAATGAAGTAGCGTTGATGCCTAGATACACATTTAGACGTGTTAGGTATAAAATGTTGTATCAAATTTTGTTATTGTTATGTTTCGAACTTGTTGTTATTTGAATTTATGTAATGGTTGACAATTTGAAATTATGAAATGAAATGGGATTTATTTAAATATTGTCACAAATAGTGTTATGAAGTCTCTTGCAATCTCGAACAAGTCCCGCTCCAATTATTCCGCCATTGGTTGGGGTGTGACAGATTGGTATCAGAGCCATAACTATAGGGAATTAGGTAGAATTGCCATGTCGGACCTAGTCTATAGTAGGAACCATGTTTTGACCATTCTTGTTTCATGCTTAAAAATGTTAGGCTTCCTTCTTTGCTTCTTTCTCTTCCTTTGGTCTTAATACTTACATAATGTCTTTCCTAAGACGTTTTACACAATACACTTGAAGACTTGAAGACACCCTTTATACAAAAGAGACGAGTTTACCAAAATAGGCGTGAAACCACAATTTGGTGAACGACTCTCATCCCGCTTATTCTTTCTTTTTGCACGAAATTTCGCCATTAAGCTAGGAGTGAAATCCACATCTTAATGATAAATTTCCAACTCAAACTCTAGTGGTCCTTCGTCAAAGTGTCAAAATTATATTTTGACCCGGCGAGTACCTACCACATTAGGTTACGGAATCGTCAAGTTAGGGGTGAAACCCACACCTTGCCGATTAAGTCCCATTCCTCGATTTTCGATCTCGCCAAAGTTTCGATTGTTGGGATCGATTAGAGACGTGTAGTAACTGGAAGGGTAAGATACCGTTAATCGCTTCTCGACGAGAGTATCTTACCTATAGGCCAAAGCACGTTTCTCTAATTTGAAAGGACTTTCGATTCACTTTGGAATAGTCGACGTTTCTAAACCCGAAACATTCCCATGTTTTATGATCCTCTCTTTTATGTGATTCAATTTATATGTGATTTTATACTTGTTACCTCGTTCATTTCAAAACCGTTACACATTTCGCACGTCTCGCGCAATAAAAAATGATAATAATCCTCCTGAACAAACTAAATTTATACTCTTTTTATGCACTCTTACGTGATTATACTTGCGAATACATGTTGCGAACTTATGCTTATGTGAATTATACGTGATACTTGAACACTTACATGCTTTTACATGCAAAAACTTTGCTTTAAAATTTATGATCAAGTCTCATCCTTTTCTTTTCTTTCAAACTTCTAGATGCCTTCCTCAAGCTCCTCCGAAAAGCCCAAGTCAAAGAAGGGTTCCCATTCTGGTTCCATCTCCAAAAAGGAACTCGTAAGCCTCATTGCTGAACAAATGGCCGATCAAATGGCTCGAGTTATACCTGACATCGTTAGCTGCATTCAAACCAACACCGACTCACCTCATGGCTCTGTGGACTCCAAGGTGGAGAAACCAAAAACACCCTTTCTTTTCAAGTAATTCATGGCTTGCAAACCATTGGAATTCACTGGAAAGGATGGTGCTACTACACTACTCACTTGGTTCGACGCCATGGAGATCACTTTTCGTCAGAATGGTTGTCCTGATGAATTGCGCACCCAAAATGCTACAGGGGTGTTCCGATCAAGGGCGCTTGATTGGTAGACCTCTGAACGAAGCACAAGAGGTGAGGACGCCGCCCACGCTTTGCCATGGGCTGAATTGAAAAGGATTATGAAGGAGGAATTTTGTCCGCCGCACGAGCTGAGAAAACTGGAAAGTGAATTTTGGCACCTTAAGCAAGTGGATGATGACAATGATGGTTTAACCCTCTGTTTCAAACAACTTAGCATCCTGTGTCCTAGCCAAGTTAATACACCTGAAAAAGACATCAATAAATACATCCATTGTTTACCTGATTCGTTCCTGAACCTCGTAGAGGCTGCTTGCCCAACTACTATTGAGGATACCTTTCGTTTGGCCACCCGTTTGAATAGTAACCACGTCATGCGCAGAAATGCCACGAAAACCCCACTGAAAACCGCCCATCAAGCCACCGTTGAACCCACTGTTGAACCTTACTCATCCACCAAGAAAAACTGAGGCAAGAAGCGGAAGGCTTCGAGCCAGAATTGCGCGGTTGTCACTCCGCCAAACCCTCAACCCATGCAATTTATGCCTGCTATTCCTAATGTTGATCCTACACGAAAAGGTTACACTGGGATGTAACCTAAGTGTGGCCAATGCCAGTAACATCACCCTCCCAACGTTCCGTGTTGCAAGTGCGCCAACTGTGGCCGATATGGGCACTTTTCTCAAAACTGCCGCATATCGCCTATGGCCAATCAAAACCAAGCTGTGGTAGCTCATAACCCTTTCCCCAATCAAGCTCAGAACCAAGTCGCTCTTATGCGAGCATGTTTTAAGTGTGGTGATCTCAACCATATGGCTAACGCCTGTCCCCAACGAAACCAACCCCAACAACAACAACAACAGGCATCGCAACAGCAGCAGCAACAACAGGCTCAGCAACTCGCTCGAGGCAGAGCCTTTCTTCTCACTACTGCTCAGGCTCAAAACGCGAACGACGTCATTACTGGTACGTTTCTTGTGAACCATGTTTATGCTTCGTGTTTATTTGATACTGGCGCCGATAAGAGTTTTGTGTTGTTAGAATTCGAATCTTTTCTTAAGTGTAAACGCTCTAAGTTGCCAAGATCTTTCGCTGTCAAAGTCACTGATGGTAAAACCGTCGATGCCGATTCCGTTCTTTCTAATTGTTCTTTGATCCTTAACGATCATATGTTCTCAATCAATCTTATACCTATGCAAATGGGTAGTTTCGACGTCATAGTAGGTATGGACTGGCTTAGGCGAGTTCGTGCTGAAGTTGTCTGTTCTGAGAAGTTTATTCGTCTTCCCCTTCCAAACGGTGATTCCCTACACATCTATGGCAAAAAACCTTCTCAAGGTCTTAAGCTTATGTTGTGTATCCAAGCGAACAAATACTTGCGCAAGGGTACCTTCGCCTTTCTCGCCCACATTGTGGAAAAGAAGGACAAGGGCCCAAGCATAAGCGACGTTCCCGTCGTACGTGATTTCCCCGATATGTTTCTCGACGATCTTCCTGGTCCGCCTCCTGCTCGTTCTGTCGACTTTCGCATCAATTTAGTGCCTAGGGCAACGCCTGTCGCTAAGTCTCCCTATCGTCTAGCACCCTCTGAGATGCAAGAGCTCTCAAGTCAACTACAACAGCTTCTTGATAAAGGCTTTATACGCCCTAGTACTTCTCCTTGGGGCACTCCCGTTCTGTTCATCAAGAAGAAAGATGGGTTATTCCGAATGTGTATTGACTATCATGAGCTCAACAAGCTTACTGTTAAGAACCGATACCCACTTCCTCGCATTGACGACCTCTTTGATCAATTGCAAAGCGCGACCTGTTTCTCAAAGATCGATCTCCGTTTTGGGTATCCTCAACTTTGAGTTCTCAAAGAAGATGTACCTAAAACCACCTTTCGTACACGATATGGTCACTATGAGTTCGTGGTCATGCCCTTTGGTTTGACCAATGCCCCAGCTGTTTTCATGGATTTGATGAACTGCGTGTGCAAAGCATATTTGGACCGTTTCGTGATCGTCTTCATTGACGATATCCTTATCTACTCCAAGACACGAGGAGAGCATGAGTGACACTTGCGTCTTATCCTTCAACTTATTTGTACTGAACGTCTATACGCCAAATTCTCCAAGTGCGAATTTTGGTTAAAAGAGGTTCAATTCCTTGGTCATACTGTCAACGAACTTGGTATTCACGTCGACCCCGCTAAAATCGAAGCTGTAAAGAATTGGATTGCACCAAAATCTCTGTCTGAAATTTGTTCATTTCTTGGTCTTGCTGGTTATTATCGTCGTTTTATTCCCAACTTCTCGAAAATCGCCGTCCCTTTGACTTCTTTGACTAAAAAAGAGAAACCTTTTGTTTGGGGTCCCGAACAAGAGGAATCTTTTCAAACGCTCAAGGACATGCTTTGTAATGCTCCTATTCTCGCGCTTCCTGATGGAAACGACGACTTCATTGTGTATTACAATGCTTCAAACCTTGGCCTTGGTTGTGTCCTTATGCAACGCGACAAGGTTATCGCTTACGCATCGAGACAACTCAAAATACATGAGAAGAACTATACTACTAACGACCTTGAACTTGGCGCAGCTGTTTTTGCGTTGAAGATTTGGCGACACTACCTTTATGGTACTACGTGTGTGGTCTTCACCGACCATAAGAGCCTTCAACATATCTTCGACCAAAAGGAACTGAACATGCGTCAACACCGTTGGGTGGAACTATTAAACGACTACGACTGCGACATTCGCTACCATCCTGGTAAGGCAAATGTAGTGGCCGACGCTTTTAGTCGTAAAACTCATGTGAAGAGTGCTCATTGTCTCCAACTCGTTAACGATCTTCAATGCCGCCTTCGCGAAGCTCAATATGCCTCCATTAACGAAGGTAGTCTATCTGTTGAGATACGAGGTGCTGTGGAGCAAGATTTCGTGTCTAAATCCGATGGTGTTTCCGAGACTTTCTCATGAATGAGGCACACAAGACAAGGTATTTGTGACAACCAGAACTTTCAAGGTTAGTGTCGTCTAACCTCGTAAGTTTTAATCTGGTATTATTCATGTTGCACTACGTTTTTATCGCACGTTACGGTGAATGCTGCTATTTGTTATTGTTAAACCTTAACGTAAACGATAAGCATTGTTCGTATGTGTGGACCTTAGATTATATTCGGGCCGCACACACCGGCTATTGAGAGTCCATATACACACACCTGAAGCCGATGTGGGCTACCTATTCACGTTTGGGCCTGGTCAAGCCCAAGAGGATTTTGTAAATTGGAGCCAGCTAATAGGGGTTTGGTTTAGGAAGAATACACACACAGGTCACTTAAACATGATAACACAAATATAACACAAATATATCCTCTATCTATCCATCTTCGGTGATCAACAGTGGACCGCACCCCACCCTTTATGTTTTGTGATTATATTGGCCGGCCCAAGTGAAATGGACTTAAGCCCATTCCGGTTGTAAAGTAATCGCCAAGAATCAGACCTGTATCCATTTAAATGCATGAATATACTTGCTTACCTCACAACTCAAAATAAAACCCTATACCTTCCCTGTTGAGCGACGGCAGAAGAACCAACAACCCCCCCCCCCCCTTTCACCTTGTACCAGCATACGCTCACAACCATTCCCCTTCTCCTCTCGAATAGTCGATCACCGGAGATACGCTCCTGGCGGCGATAAATCTCGATCCACTCTGCAAACATAACCAGCGGCTGCCGACACCGGTTAACCTGCCAACCACACTAAGTTTTTACACTACGATCAAACCTCCGGTGGCACTGTTCAGTCTGATCACTCAACGGCAGCTCACACTTCCTCAACCCGGAACTCCGTTTCCGTTTCGTTATTCAGCACGCGCACTATTTCGGCTCCGAATCCAGGTTAGAACGCAAATCTCTTCAAGAGTTGTGTTGATGATGATGTTTTCCTATGAAGCTAGCTTGAATAATACAAGCGATAATGATTCATGATGCTTATGTGTGCTAATGTGATATGGAAACAATATTGTTCACGTTGTAAGTTTGATACTGGGTTTTCCTTGAAGTGTACAACTCTATATGCTCAGGGTACAACTTGGTTATGCATGTTTAAATGTTTAAGAATAAGGAATGATCGTTGTTTATGGCTCTAAGCGTTAATGATAATAATGTTTTCTGCTAATTGTTTTATGAGCATATTGATGAACGAACCTGATTCGGTAGTGAAGACGATTCATGTAACTATTTTTAAGGATGTAAATAATGATGATCTCGGTTGAATGGTTCTAGGTGATAATGATATTGATGCTTGCAAATCGTTTTATGTAATGGTTATAAGAAATCTGACAAAGATGCTTGAATATGAACGAAGATGCTTGAATAAGAATGTTATATGATTTGGAAATAGGTGCTGCCATTAGGAGTGATTGATTCTGGGTTTGCATGAGATGTACAAGTATTCTTGCATAGGGTAAAACTCACCTGCATATCATATGATTTGAAATATGGTTATTATACTGAATGAAGGGAAAGGCAGGCCGTACACTCACGAGTATTATAATATTCTGGTCGTACACTCACAAACGAATTAAAATTTGAACCGCACAGTTGTTGCTTTAGTCACACATGTTGGGCCCAAAGTACTATTAGTGGACTAATACTGAGAATGGACCAAACCACATTAATGATATACTAAATGAAATATGTTATGGTTCTAATGTTTTAGTGAATGAATTCCAAGTTGTTGCAAGGTGATATGTAACATCGTGCCATCTATAGTAGTGTGCCTAGGGTATAATGTGATGCATGAAAGTCTTATGTGCTACTTGATATTGGTTTGTATCAATACGTGAAACGCTAGAATACAAATCTAATTTGACGTGGTAACTATATTAGGTCGTGATTAATCAAAGTCGTTATATAAAGTAAACTGTCTGCCGAGCAAACCAAGGTGAGTTCACTACATTCGAGCATGCGTCCCAGTGGTTGGGGACAGTCAGTGGTTTGGGTAAAAACGGGTATATTGGTTAATATTCTCACCTATCATTTTTGTAAGTCCCTTATTCGGGTATTAGTTGGTAGCGCTACTTAGGTTTGGCACCCTCACACCGCTCCTGGATAGGACGGATGTGAACTAATGACCCAGTCGGGCCCAGTACTAGATAGGAGTACGTGGGATAGGGCAGTCATGTACATCAGGAGCCGTCTTGTTCGGAATTGAGATATTAACAATATTACTTGCATTGGTTATTGAACTGTTTTACATACAACTGGTAACAAACGTTTTCTAAAACTGTGAACTCGCCAGCTTTGTCTGATACACTTGTTACATGCTCGCAGGTCGTTAAGTATCTTGGATTTGGGAACTTGCTGTCTGGAGTAGCAGGAGTGGTCATGGGTCGACTGGAGTGATTCTCGTGATTGAATTCTTGACATTATACATTGGTTTTGAAATAGTTTAACTTGGTTGATTATTTGCTTCCGCTGAACATGTTGGTTTTCATTTAAACTCGTTGACGGTATTTTTCATTAATAATTGAGGATTTTATTTTGAAACATGTATGGGTTCAATGTAAGTAGTGGCTCATTGTTGGTACGTCACATGCCTAACAGGGACATTCCCTAGGTGGTATTTTGGGGGTGTGACAGTTTGGTATCAGAGCCACTGGTTATAGTGAACTTGGTTTTAAAACGTTTTTATGAAACCAGACTATAACCGAACAGATCCGAAATCGACCATGACACTCAGCTCCAGACTGCAAGGTTCGTTTCTCGTTTACTATTGCATAGTATATCTAGTGTTTGCTTATGAATAACCTCACACGTGAATGCACACTTAGCACTGCAGTATGAACTTCTACATTACCAACCCATGTTACGTGTTTTAAGAGTGCGACTCTTCTTGAACTTTCATAATCTATATTGTGGCGTCATTTGTCTTATTGCTCGAATTCGGGGAACCTTTTAGCGCGAGTTAAGAGGCACTGAGATAAGCATGCAAATTGCCTTATTGTTATGGGTGCACACATAATAATAATGTGGGGTGCATGTGAGTCCTAGTGAGGCTTAACGAGTGTGAGAGGGGTTCCGCTCTGTTAATTGATGTTATGTTAGAACTCAGCAGTCTATAGGAGTCATAGCAGTGGTTGTCTCCTACTCGAACGTGATCTTTTCACACCTTTCTGAATCCTTACGAATCTCGATGCTATCGAGTATCACCTGATCACACATCTGAACGCCTAGCGAACTGTGTAGAATGTTAGGTGCTAGTACGAACGTCCCTGAGTTGGATGGCTCAGCGTCAAATGATTGGACTATACCTTCCTCACTTATCTTTGTTTGCTGGAACTTAGCGTGTTGACGCCTTAGATCCCGAAGTGCGATCACTTCTGCAAAACTCTCGCGACATACCGTGTATTACTCAGTCAACTTGCAAAAACGATGGACAAGAGGGTAAACGTAGTACCTTACCGACTTCGGCATTTGAACGACCCTAGTTACCGGCAACGAACAACAGCGATTTGACTCCAATCGAATCCTTAACCCCAGCCAGCGACTCATGGGAGTCGACTCTTACGAACCAATCGGAACAAAATCGATGACGATTGACTGTAGAGCGGACTGTGTAACCGCCCGCACCATGAGTAGTGCCTTAGGACGTGGCACGGAATATGAAAAGATGGACCTTGTTGGTGAAAGGACGTAGGACACCGTTACAGGCAACAATATTAGAGGCAACAGTCGCGGCAACATCAAGGTACTCGTGATCGTAGCTTACAGTATGGAAACGAAGGTGACGATAACCAAGGGAACGACGGCAGCACTGGAAATTCTCGTGATGAAAACAACACTGGAAATGAAGCTCATGGAAGGACATTTAGTGTTGGCATAGGCTATACCAGGCATAATAGCAACACAATAGCTTGGATGGGTAGCTATTCGCTTCGTCTCTGTTCTATTTAACCCTGATGCTTCTTGAAACCGAACCTGTTGTGAAGTCGGCTGATGCAAGTCAATTGAAGCCTTATATGTTCCCAGAGATGCAAATTCGACCTTGGGGGACAGGTGTTCGACATCGACTTTCCTTCTACTACCCCTGATGGTTACAATGCAATAGTTAGTGTGGATTGGTTATTCAGAAATCGCGTAGACATACCTTGTGAGGAGAAAATTTTGTGTGGAGAATAGTTATTTGTTCTAAAGCAACAGAGTGGTGCAAAGGTTGGCGCCATATCAACTATGAAGGCCCAGAAGTGTCTACGGAGGGATCACCCCGCTATGTTAGCAACCGTTACTGATGTTGAGGCTAAGGAAAAGAGGATCGAGGATCCACCAATTGTTCGTGATTCCTCTCAATGTACTACCTGAGGAGCTTACAGATTTACTTCCACCACTGTTAGGCAGAATCTCAGTTTGATCTCACGACAGGGGCAGCCCTGATTACTCATGCTACATACCGTCTTGCACCAGGAGGGTTGCAAGGACTATCTACAGGAACTGTTGGACAGGAGTTTTATTGGACATAGTTTTTGTTCACTTTGGGGAGCCCCAGCTATATTCGGGAAGATAAAGCCTTTTCGTATGTGTACTGATTATCCAGAACTCAGCAAGGTGACAATCAAGAACTGTTTGCCTCGACCATGTATTGACGGAAGACCAAGAGGGGAATGTTCCTGAAATGGCATATCGAACGCAATACGGCCATTGCGACTTTGTACACCATGACCATTGAGTTAATCAACACACCAGCAGCTTTATGGACCACATGAATCGACTGTATTTATGGATGACGTTCTGGATCATTTCCAAGAGGAAGGAACATCATGGGCGGCATTTGAGTCTTATTTTAGGGCTCCTGAAGGAGGAGCCACTCCGCGCGAAGTCTTGTTAAAGGTAACTTCTGGATTCGAGAGATACCTTTTTGGTCATATGATCAACGAAGTGGGGATACATGTGGATCTCGCTAAAGACCCATTTCGTTAGATATTGTTCGGCACCAAGGATCCCTTCGAGGATGCAGCAATTTCTTGGTCACACTAGACTCTATCGCAGATCCACCACATGATTTTAGAAGATCGTGCAGCTTAAATCTCTTTAGCACAGTAGGGTGCTGTGTTCGTGAAGGACAAAACAGGAGGACGTATTTTCAGCTTTCGAATCCCAACTCTGCAATGTTTACACGCCGATGCAACACGAGAAAGTGATGACTTACGTAATGGACTTACAGGAAGAACTGCACGAGTCACGACCTACGGTGGAAGCCCTGGTCTTTGGATTTAAGTTGGAGGCATTACTTGGATGGTACCAAATGCACTACCTAGACCGATCACAAGGGCCTCCCGTATACCCTTGTTCCGAAGGACCTAAACATGTAACGACATCACTGGATGGAGCTATTGGATGAATACGACCGTGAAACCTGGACGTGCACGAGCTTTGCAGCCTGCTTTCAACTTTAATATACCTGATCAGACTCGCCTTGTTCAAACTGAAGAACTGAAGGAAGAGAGTTTTCATGATTGACCCATGCGGGGCATGGGGAAGCAACCTTTGGCAGGTCGGACGATATTTGCTACTTTATGGAATGAATATGGACCTCACTATACAACAACCTTAGGGAACTGGTGCAGGCGAAGCACACGGGCCTCGATATTCTATTCATCTGAAGTTTTGATTAGAAGTATTAAAGACCATGTACGGATGACCGGGCCTGAAGGCCCACATAGCCACGCATGGGAACAATGTTTGACATGTGGGAAGGTCAAGGTGGGATATTAGCAATCAGAGCACATATATGGAAATGAGAACAGACTGCCATGGATTTTGTCGCTAGTCTACTTACAACTCGAAATGGAAACATTATCACCTGGGTGATCGTTGACGGTCTCACGTTACCAACACACTTGCTTGCAAATAAGGAACTGATGAGTCTTCACAAGTTGCGAATGTTCCTCTGAAAGAGGCGGCTTATAGGCACGAGGTGCCAACTCCTATTACCTCCTATTTTGAGCTATACCTGATTTATGACAAGCCATACACAACACCCTTGACTCACGTATAGACATGAGTATTACTTATCAACATAGGACGAATGGTTTGAGTAAACAACCCCTCCCAGACACTCGAAGACATGCTGCGAGCATGTGTGAGATTAACTTGGTGTAAATGGGAAGGACGTATACTTTTGGCTGAGTTCTACTGTAGCTGTTACCCTTCTAGTATTCAGACAACTCTGTTTGGGGCATTGCTTGGATGATAATGCCAATCTCTTCGTGGATTGAGGTGGATAACCACCTAAACACGGGTCCAGGACTTGTACTCGAAACTCTTGGGGAAAATTGCTTGGATTGGAAATTGTTTGGCGGCATCGAGTGACCGTCAGGAAAGACGATAAGCTTGGGAAACACTAGGAGTTCGTTGTAGATGGTCGTATCATGTTAAAAATCTCACCCTGGGAGGGTGTTGTACGCTTGGGAAGCGTGGCAAACTTAATTTACGTTACGGTGAGTTATTCGGAATTCTGGAAAGAATTGGTCACGCCGCCTACAAACTCGAGTTACCTGATGAATTGGATAACGTGTATGATATTGTTTATGTCTCGAATCTAAGGCAGTGTTTATCCGATGAAACGCTCGTGCTACCCTTAGTAAAGTCTGAGGTTAATGACCGGTTGCAGTTGTTGAGGGATCTACTGAAATCATGGGCTAGAATATCAAGATTCGTTAGCGTGGTCGAATCCCGATTGTAAGAGTTCGTTGGAACTCAAGGCGTGGACCGGAGTTCACGTGGGAGCGTGAGGACCAGATGAAGCTTAAGTATCCTCAACTCTTTCCTAACGATCAATCTAAATCTGGTACTACTGGTGAATTTCGGGGCGAAATTCCTCTTCAAGTTGGGGATGATGTGGCACCTGAGCGAAACCTGCAACAATCTAGATCTAGCACTTCATTTCTCTGTGCTTACTTGTCAAATTTCGGGACGAAATTTCTTTCAAGTTGAGGATGATGTGACAACCAGAACTTTCAAGGTTAGTGTCGTCTAACCTCGTAAGTTTTAATCTGGTATTATTCATGTTGCACTACGTTTTTATCGCACGTTACGGTGAATGCTGCTATTTGTTATTGTTAAACCTTAACGTAAACGATAAGCATTGTTCGTATGTGTGGACCTTAGATTATATTCGGGCCGCACACACCGGCTATTGAGAGTCCATATACACACACCCGAAGCCGATGTGGGCTACCTATTCACGTTTGGGCCTGGTCAAGCCCAAGAGGATTTTGTAAATTGGAGCCAGCTAATAGGGGTTTGGTTTAGGAAGAATACACACACAGGTCACTTAAACATGATAACACAAATATAACACAAATATATCCTCTATCTATCCATCTTCGGTGATCAACAGTGGACCGCACCCCACCCTTTATGTTTTGTGATTATATTGGCCAGCCCAAGTGAAATGGACTTAAGCCCATTCCGGTTGTAAAGTAATCGCCAAGAATCAGACCTGTATCCATTTAAATGCATGAATATACTTGCTTACCTCACAACTCAAAATAAAACCCTATACCTTCCCTGTTGAGCGACGACAGAAGAACCAGCAACCCCCCCCCCCTTTCACCTTGTACCAGCATACGCTCACAACCATTCCCCTTCTCCTCTGAATAGTCGATCACCAGAGATACGCTCCTGGCGGCGATAAATCTCGATCCACTCTGCAAACATAACCAGCGGCTGCCGACACCGGTTAACCTGCCAACCACACTAAGTTTTTACACTACGATCAAACCTCCGGTGGCACTGTTCAGTCTGATCACTCAACGGCAGCTCACACTTCCTCAACCCGAAACTCCGTTTCCGTTTCGTTATTCAGCACGCGCACTATTTCGGCTCCGAATCCAGGTTAGAACGCAAATCTCTTCAAGAGTTGTGTTGATGATGATGTTTTCCTATGAAGCTAGCTTGAATAATACAAGCGATAATGATTCATGATGCTTATGTGTGCTAATGTGATATGGAAACAATACTGTTCACGTTGTAAGTTTGATACTGGGTTTTCCTTGAAGTGTACAACTCTATATGCTCAGGGTACAACTTGGTTATGCATGTTTAAATGTTTAAGAATAAGGAATGATCGTTGTTTATGGCTCTAAGCGTTAATGATAATAATGTTTTCTGCTAATTGTTTTATGAGCATATTGATGAACGAACCTGATTCGGTAGTGAAGACGATTCATGTAACTATTTTTAAGGATGTAAATAATGATGATCTCGGTTGAATGGTTCTAGGTGATAATGATATTGATGCTTGCAAATCGTTTTATGTAATGGTTATAAGAAATCTGACAAAGATGCTTGAATATGAACGAAGATGCTTGAATAAGAATGTTATATGATTTGGAAATAGGTGCTGCCATTAGGAGTGATTGATTCTGGGTTTGCATGAGATGTACAAGTATTCTTGCATAGGGTAAAACTCACCTGCATATCATATGATTTGAAATATGGTTATTATACTGAATGAAGGGAAAGGCAGGCCGTACACTCACGAGTATTATAATATTCTGGTCGTACACTCACAAACGAATTAAAATTTGAACCGCACAGTTGTTGCTTTAGTCACACATGTTGGGCCCAAAGTACTATTAGTGGACTAATACTGAGAATGGACCAAACCACATTAATGATATACTAAATGAAATATGTTATGGTTCTAATGTTTTAGTGAATGAATTCCAAGTTGTTGCAAGGTGATATGTAACATCGTGCCATCTATAGTAGTGTGCCTAGGGTATAATGTGATGCATGAAAGTCTTATGTGCTACTTGATATTGGTTTGTATCAATACGTGAAACGCTAGAATACAAATCTAATTTGACGTGGTAACTATATTAGGTCGTGATTAATCAAAGTCGTTATATAAAGTAAACTGTCTGCCGAGCAAACCAAGGTGAGTTCACTACATTCGAGCATGCGTCCCAGTGGTTGGGGACAGTCAGTGGTTTGGGTAAAAACGGGTATATTGGTTAATATTCTCACCTATCATTTTTGTAAGTCCCTTATTCGGGTATTAGTTGGTAGCGCTACTTAGGTTTGGCACCCTCACACCGCTCCTGGATAGGACGGATGTGAACTAATGACCCAGTCGGGCCCAGTACTAGATAGGAGTACGTGGGATAGGGCAGTCATGTACATCAGGAGCCGTCTTGTTCGGAATTGAGATATTAACAATATTACTTGCATTGGTTATTGAACTGTTTTACATACAACTGGTAACAAACGTTTTCTAAAACTGTGAACTCGCCAGCTTTGTCTGATACACTTGTTACATGCTCGCAGGTCGTTAAGTATCTTGGATTTGGGAACTTGCTGTCTGGAGTAGCAGGAGTGGTCATGGGTCGACTGGAGTGATTCTCGTGATTGAATTCTTGACATTATACATTGGTTTTGAAATAGTTTAACTTGGTTGATTATTTGCTTCCGCTGAACATGTTGGTTTTCATTTAAACTCGTTGACGGTATTTTTCATTAATAATTGAGGATTTTATTTTGAAACATGTATGGGTTCAATGTAAGTAGTGGCTCATTGTTGGTACGTCACACGCCTAACAGGGACATTCCCTAGGTGGTATTTTGGGGGTGTGATAGTATTCCGTTCACCCTGGTGCTGATAAGATGTACCACGATATGCGTACATCCTATTGGTGGCCTGGAATGAAGAGAGATATCGCCTCTTAAGTTGCGAAATTTCTTACCTGCTCGAAGGTCAAAGCTGAGCATCAACGTCCCTCTAGCTTACTCGAACAACCAGAGATTCCTGTCTGGAAATGGGAGAGCATTGCCATGGATTTCATCACTAAGCTTCCTTGTACTTCATCTGGTCATGACAGTATTTGGGTGATCGTCGATCGATTGACCAAATCAGCTCATTTTCTTCCCATTCGTGAAGATTTCAAAGTCGATAAATTGGCTAGAATCTACACTGATGAGATCATCTGTCGTCATGGTATCCCCATTGACATCATTTCCGATCGTGATGCTCGTTTTACGTATCGTCTTTGGCAAACTTTTCAATCTGTTATGGGTACTGTTCTTAACCTTAGCACTGCTTTTCACCCTCAATCAGACGGTCAAACCGAGCGTACTATCCAAACATTAGAGGATATGCTTCATTCTTGCGTAATAGATTTTGGTGGCAACTGGGATTCACACTTGCCTTTGTTCGAATTCTCGTACGATAACAGTTATCATGGTAGTATTCAAATGGCACCTTTCGAAGCATTGTATGGTCGCAAGTGCCATTCGCCTATTTGCTGGCACGAGATTGGTGAATCTCAATTCACTGGTCCCGAGCTTATACAAGAAGCAACAGACAAGATTTTACAGGTTCGAGACAACTTACTGAAAGCCAGGAGCCGACAAAAGAGTTACGCCGACAAGCGACGTAAACCTTTGGAATTTGAGATAGGTGACTACGTATTTCTCAAGGTATCCCCTTGGAAGGGTGTGGTTCGATTTGGTAAGAAAGGAAAACTCGCACCTCGCTATGTTGGTCCTTTCAAGATCCTCGAAAGGATTGGCAAGGTTGCGTATAGACTGGACCTGCCTGAAGAACTCAACAACGTACACCCTGTCTTTCATGTATCCAACTTAAAGAAGTGTCTCGCTGACGAAGGACTTCAAGTCCCACTCGAAGATCTTCAAGTCAATGAAACATTGGACATTGTGGAAAGACCCGTCGAAATCATGGATCAAGGAGTCAAGTTATTAAGGCGCAGTAAAATTCCTATCGTCAAGGTTCGATGGGAAGGAAAACGTGGCGCTGAATTTACTTGGGAACTCAAAAGTGACATGAAGACAAAGTATCCACATCTTTTCGCTACATCTTCCTAAATTTTGGGATGAAATTCCCTAAAGGAGGGGAGACTGTAACGCCCTGCTCTTTCGTACTTTCCATTTATAGCAAGTATTGTTTGTATTTCTATTTTTGGAAGTCTTGTGTTCTTGTAAACGTGCTTCTTTGAAATCGTTGTAAAATCCGAGACTTGGATCATAAATAAAACTTGTATTTTGTTAAATTCATGTTGTACATACTTTATACATGCTCATACATTCAATTTTGTGAAACAATCGATACATATTCAAAGTTCTTGTAAATTATGTGCCAAACTTGCAAATACTTGAAACATGCTAATAATACATCTTTTGTATGCATACGATACTTAAACATGTCATTCATACACTTAATTATACTTGGATTATGTTCATCATACTTGATTTACCTATATACTATGCTTACATGTCGAAAACAACCCCTAAAAGCCCTCAAAACACTAAGTAATGAACTCCAGGGGCCAAATTGTAATTAATCAAAACTTGGGTTTCTCCAGTACCCTTGTCATAGGCTGTGAAGGGCTAGGCTCTGTGTCTTCATGCCCCACGAGGATATCTGATCTGGAGCCAGCTCTAAACAGCCGCTGATTGGACGCGATTTTGGTGAGTTTTGGTTGGTTTAACTTGTGTTTCTTGCATTTAAACCCTAACAACCACCTACCCAAACCTTCCCCTATAAATACCAAGCTAATCCAAGCTCATTTCACTTTACAAACTCATCCAAATCACTCTCAAACTCTCAAAAACGCAGTTGCAAACACAAGTTCGGACAGAAGCATACTCCTTCACTAAAGTGAGCATAACTCACTCGTTTCTTGTCCGTTTTACCTCATTCTTTTTCCTATGTGTTTGGATTGACCTTAGCTTCGATTCCATGGGTGTTTCACAGGAAACCATTCCTTGGAACGTCGCCAAAAAGGCTCCAAAGTTCACTGTTCGTTTTTGTTTTGATTCAAACATTACTAAACTTGTTTAAACTTGAGTCTAACTCATCTCAAACCTATGTCCTTATGCTTATAACCACTTCTATGGTTAGTTAGGCTTAAAAACAAGGTTGAGACATTCAAAATCAGAGGATTAATCCTTACAAACTTTCTGTTTTGTCAAGGGTTTAACCCACAAGTGATGTTCAAGTCCAAGACTTGATGTATGCGTGATTTAGGATTAACTTGGGTTATCCTACATAAAATCCACACATTGCTTGATGATTTCTTATAGATTAGTGTTTAATATTCTTGTATTACTTGTAGTTCATGACCCTCCTTGTATGTTTTTACATCAAGTGTAGTGGTGAACACTTAGAGGTGCCTAAATGGAAGACTTGTTCTTTCTACCTCCTACATGAATTCTATGACATTTAGAGGTACCTAAATGAAGATTTTAATATTCTACCTCATGCTTGAGCTATTAAACTATTGGACATATTAATATATCTATATAACCTATATAATACATAAACGCATTATCCGAATAATCAAACCTTTGATGATGAACTAGTGTTCATATGTCAAGGTACTAGATTATATCACCCTAGACCTTGATAATTTGTTACGATTCTAATGGAACTTTGTTCCATGAAAACATTTAAACTCCTTAGAGTTTCCTAGTGTCAAGAACAAGTATCATATGTACTAGGTGATTATTTTCATATGTTATTTTCACGTTGTTTAAATTCCGAATCTATAATCTTCTGATTTCCCCAAACCCTTACACTTTGCTTCTTCGTGTAGAAGGACTTGGTGCTCCACTCTAACAACCAACTTACTCTCGGATTCAAGTAGGAACAACTTGCAAAACCGTGAGTATACTCGAATCCCCCTCTTTACATTTACCACTTTTGGGGTGTAACATGATTTCTTATGAACTTACACATGAATATTCTACTTAAATGCACAAACATTCCTATAACATGCTTGTATACGTGATTGCTTGATACTTTAAACTTGGGTTAATTACATCTTTTGTTAGACCTATCATTAACTTCGTACGAGCCTATCCGTGACATATATAGCGCTATAGGATTAACGCACCACCCGTAGACTTGTGTTTATGTCATGAGCATATTGTGTTTCATCATTGGTTTGATATGTTGGTCACATGCCGAATTTAATGTTTATCTTGTATCACATGTTTGCTATGAGGAATTGTTTAATCATCTTTTATGCTATGTATGTATCAAACTTGTATACTCGCCTGTGCTTTTGCATTGAACTTTATTTTAAACATGTTACAGGTTGAGGATTACGAATGCTATGAAATGAAGTAGCGTTGATGCCTAGATACACATTTAGACGTGTTAGGTTTAAAATGTTGTATCAAATTTTGTTATTGTTATGTTTCGAACATGTTGTTATTTGAATTTATGTACTGGTTGGAAATTTGAAATTATGAAATGAAATGGGATTTATTTAAATATTGTCACAAATAGTGTTATGAAGTCTCTTGCAATCTCGAACAAGTCCCACTCCAATGATTCCGCTATTGGTTGGGGTGTGACAGATTTACCGTAACCTGAGTTTCTCTTCTAATTCCAGTCTCGATTACTCTCTCCCATAATTTCATAATATGACTCAACAACTTAATCCCTTTGTAATTACCACAACACCGGGCATCACCTTTGTTCTTATATAAAGGCACCACAGCACTAGTTCTCCACTGATCTGGCATCTTTCCAGACTTAAAAATAAGGTTGAACATACCAGTCAGCCATTGAACTCCTTCCTCTCCCAAACACTTCCACGTCTCAATCGGTATGTTGTCTAGACCAACTGCCTTAGCCAATCCCATCTTCCTAAGTTTCACCCTCACTTCTCCCTGTGTGATAGTCCGAAAATAGTAGTTATTCCTCTGTTGGCTTTGGGCAACCGTGTTTCCGCTTTCTTGCAAGTTAGCCCTTTGGTCATTGAAAAGATTGTGAAAGTGGGTTTACCATCTCAACTTAAAGGTATGTTCTTTAACCAAAACACGTCTATCTTCTCCCTTTATAAACTTCACTACTTCTATATCTTGTCTTCTACACTCCCTAACTTTAGCAATCTTGAACATATCATGTTCCCCCTCCTTTGTTTCCAAGCGTTCATACATCCTCTTATAGGCTATGTTCTTTGCTCCTGTTACAGCCTTCTTCGCCTCCCTCCTTGCCTCTTTGTATCTCTCCCTCAACCTTACTCTCTCATTCTCGTCTCTGCACCCCAAAAGATCCCTAAGACTTTGTTGCTTATCCTTTATCTTGGTCCTCACGTCCTCACTCCACCACTATGCCTCCTTATGCCCACTTGTAACGCTTTGCATTCTTGTACTTTCCTTATTTAGAAAGCATTGTTGTAATTCTATTTTTGGAAACTTGTAATTGTGTTGTACCATACTTTCTTTTCAACTTTGTAATCTGAGACTATTGATCATAATGAAATTCACATGTTTATTCATAATTATATTACATATTTAGACTTGTTTACATGTTCATACTCAAAATCCATGTTTTAAATACCATGTTACATGTTTTATACTTGTACAATACACGATTATGCTCGTTACACTTAAAACCGACAAAAATAAGCGAAATAACCAAACTTGAACCTTTGAGTAAAGGAAAAAAGCCCCTTCGCGCGAAGAGACTCACTCTTCGTCCGAATAGCCAATTGCTCCAAACACTCATTCGCACCAAGCCTCTTCGCACGAAAGGCCCTTTCGTCCCAACTCACTTCTCAGTCTATAAATACGTGCCTAACCCCACTCATTTCACTTTCCCAGTCGCTCAAGACACTCTCAGACGCTCTGAACTTGCATTTTCGAGTAGATGCATTTCAGTAATCATTTCCCTTCATTTTTTACATTTCTTGCATTTTCATTTCACTTCTCTAACTTTTTCTTCAAATGTCTCCACCAATTTCCTCTTGTTTTTCAGCCATGCAACCACAACTCCCCTTTGATCACCACAAACAACCATGAATCTACAGTGTTCATCACCGGTCAACACTGTCTTCCAAACGGCACTCCTCCGTGACAACGCTGACCCGAAACACCTCTATCTATTCGCCTTCTGTTGTTAGTGGATCTCCTGTGTTATGTGTGTAGTAACACCCCTAGTTCTGACCCGAATCAGTAGCCAAAACTTGTGATTGTCAACCCACCTGTGATTCCGCTGTAATGGCAGCCCGCACCCGAAGGCTTCTCATCCCTTTCGACGGTCGACTCTCAAAACGGCCCTCGTTCAACCTTCGCTCTGATACCAAATGTTGGTTCAGGCCCTGGTTAATACACACAAATACACACTGGAACGCAAACTGGTTCGACTCTTTTGTATTAATGAAAACTAATTCCAAGAGTTGGAGATCTAAACTAAGCTACTTGACTCTATTTATAATTGAAACAAACAAATAAAAACACATGCTAAACAACCCACGTAACTGCATGCTCATGACTGCCACTTTTTCTCCTATTTACTCGGTCAAAACTATTTGCCAAATTAATATAAACGTGCAGCCAATTTCACAGAGATTTCCCACGTCCAAAACAACCTTAATTGACCCTTTTACCCAGGAACAATTATTCTCTTGACCCGCAACCCGTGAACGGTTTGACCCGTTGACCCGCGACCGGTGAACAAATCAGATTAGCCCAACAGTCCTGTCATCATCATCTTATTACCACCAAACGTTATTATTATGATCACATCCATAGTTACCTAATTTGCTCAAGAGTTGGCGAATTTCGTATTGGTACGTTTTGTATCATACGGAATTCGTATGGGTATTAATACGGTATAATTCGGTGTATTCTAGGGTACAATTCGGTGTATTTTAAGGGTTCAATTCAACGAATTTCGTTTTTTAAAACAGAGTTCCGGATTTCAATTCAGCGAATTCCGATTTGATGTATGCGAATTCACCACTTCTGATTAATGAATCAAATTCTAAAAAACTTTGTTATACATAGACTCTTCCTATTAATACAATACATGTTGCATTGTTGCTAGTTGTTGTTAAAGTTGCTGATCATGATTCAGAAATTACTACAGCTTTGTTTTACATAGACTGATATACAAAGACTGTAATTGTTTTTATATGTATTATTGTGTAATTGTTTTCATAGTTACAAGCTTACATCTTTGTTTTTAAATGTAGAATATAATCTTCATAGTATTATACATTACAGGCTTTGTATAATAGCTTTGTTGTTTTGGTTCCTTAAATGTAGTAATTTTTGCTTTAATTCGTTTATACCGAACTAGACGGAATAGTACACTGAACCGAATCGTACCGAAATGAACCTACACCCCTCCGAACCGAATTCGTCCCAACTAGCGAATCACGAACCCATACTGCGTACCCGAACCGGAGAGAACCGCAAATTTTGTGACTATGATAAAAACAGAGCATACAATACCTAATTATCCATTGACACCCTTGATGAACATCTACATATGTATGTGTATACTGTTCCTAAAAGCTAATAGCCAACAACCAAGCATGCACAAAGTATAATTCAACTTAATAGAACACAACATACCTATATCAAACTACCTAAAACAGCTTCTAGTGATGTAACTTTTGAAAATCCTGCATGTCCAAAAGAAAGTTACCTAATGACAGAAGCAATAAAATATATATCTTACGAGGAGATTAAAGAAACACGTGCAAGAAAGCACTTAAGTTATAAGCTAATAAGCAAACCAAAGATATTAAATATCAGATCAAACATGATTAAGTAATTCCCTAACCATTGTTATCAAATGTTTATTGGGATACGTCTCTTTTATAACTTATTTGAAAAGTCTAGGATTCCCAAGTATATGCATATTCATCAGGAATTAATAAAAGAAGAACACCCCCCAAACCAATCAAACCCACGCCTACAGGACAATTAAATGGTGACTCAACCACTGGACCAACACAACTTATACTAAACACATCTGTATTAAATAACTTATAAAGATGAATTGAAGATGAAAAAACTATAAAAAAAACAGCCAATAGGGGGTGGAACCTATTCATTCACTTCTCTTATTAACATTGTCACACCCCCCAAAGTACCACATGTGGAAACCCCGCAAGGCGTGTGACGTACCAGGATCCAGCCACCAATCACTTTGAACTAGTAACAAGATATTATATGAAAGTTCCCAATTATTACGTTATAATATTCTCAAAATATAACCCAAAGCTTAACATGTTTAGCGGAAGCATAATGTAAATCATTGTTCAAGTGTTCAAAAGTTAAATGTATGAAAACCAATAGTTTTAACACGTGTTTCTAAGTTTCTCGATCCATGACCACTCTAGCAATCCCAGACAGCAAGTTCCATATCCAAGAATCTATCGACCTGCGAGCATGCAAACAAGTGTATCAGCACAAAGCTGGCGAGTTCACGGTTTATGTAAAAACGTTTAGTTGCCAAGTGTTTAGTTCAGTTTAATAACAATGTTAATAATAACTCGATACCGCAAGATGGCGTCAGTTTGTTTGCCCGTCCCCAATACCCCTATCAAGCAATGGTCATGATTTATGGTCATTACTTCACGCCCATCCTCTCAGGTATGGTGTGAGGTTGCCAAGCCTAATAGCGCTATCAACTAATACCCCGTTACCTCTTAGGTAACTAATTCGGTAGAAGATGGGACTTAAAGTGATAGGAGTGAGTGTATTATCCAACATCCCAGTTTAACCTAGAAAAGACGTATTCCTCTCAGGAATACCCGTTTGATTGTTCCACCCACCGGGACGCATGCTCAAGAAGTAGTGAACTCACCTTAGCTTGCTCGGTATGTTATGTTACCCGTTCCAAGTTGGTCAACCAAACCCTACCGTGGTTACCAATAAAATCAGTTTCATTACAAGTAATTCACGTATCAACACACGTATACTAGGAAGTTGTATACAAGCAACTGTCAACACATACATACACGTTTAAAGTCCAACAGTGTACTTGTTCAAGTGTACGACCCAACATAGGGTCCGTTAAGAGTGTGCGAGTCCAACAAGTGTGCGACTTACTATGGGCTTATGATTCGATAATAGTGTGACCTAGTTTTGTGTGTGGCCCAACTAACATAATAGGCCCAAGTAAGTGTGCGATCCTATGACCAGTGTGTGACATGCATTCATTGCGTTGTAACATATATTACTCTGTGCGTGCATATTGAGAGTGTACGGTCATGATCGAGGTGTGCGACCCATAGTTGTGTACCAGCCTTAAAAGACTGGATGACCCAATCTAGTTAACGGCCCACGAAAGAGATTGTGCGACTCGGTTGGGTTGTACGATCCACACATCATCTGGCCCATTCCAGTGTGCGACTCAATGTCTTGTGCGACTGGACCAAGAGTGTGCGACCGGCATGATTTATCCACTAAACCTTGTATATTCGTAATGCACAGCCCGAGGTGTGCGGTTC
Organism: Helianthus tuberosus; assembly: GCA_030545235.1. Lineage (NCBI taxonomy): Eukaryota > Viridiplantae > Streptophyta > Magnoliopsida > Asterales > Asteraceae > Helianthus > Helianthus tuberosus. The sequence goes on from CM060441.1 coordinate 26,045,457, forward strand.
GAAGGTGTGCGATCAGTTACTCAATGCCGAAATTATCGATTAATCAGTTACAACTTCCATAGTTCCAATCAATTCCAAATCATCAATCACTCAATAACTGAAATTACCATTTAATCATACAAGTATCATTGATTTACATGAACCCTAATTATTCCAAATCACTACCGGTTTAACAATTATAATCATCACTTTTATCGATCATGCACATGAACCCTAGAACATCAATTAATTGTTAACAACACATTCAAATCCGACTGAACCAGTTGAAATCCACGAAATCCTTGATCATTAACATAATGCAACCCTAGTTCATAAATCAACATTTGTTACATCTTGTGCCCTAGCAATCCTAATCAAATCAATTGATTATCATAACCAGTTCATCAAAAGTCCACTATCGTGCATCCCTAATCCTTATCACCATTCATGTTATCACATAAAACCCATGATCATTGTCACAATCCACATCAAGTCACATATAGTCGAGAACAATTAACATCAATCAAGACAAGTATATGTATACTAACCAAAGGATCGTAAAAGGTATGCTCGAATGAGGAAAAGGATGCTCCGCAAAGAGAGGCTTGTTGAGTTCAAGAGGTTGCCGTCGTCTTTGTGTGTGCTTGGAAGGAAGTTTAGGGTTTGCAAGTGATTTTTGAAAGGAATAGCATGCATACCCACATGCATATGCGCATTCAAAATGGGTTGGGCTCGGTTTGGGTTCGAAAGGGACTTGGGCCGCGAATCAAAAGGAGTACAAGTGTGCGACCGTAGAGGAGTGTGCGATTCGGATTAATGTGCGGCCGTATATACGTATATATAACATATACCCACTTAATCATTCAATATTTTAAAACCATTCACTTATATAGTTACACGTAACGTGAAACACAACACTAGTTAAAGGTGTTAAAGGTTTTAGAATCAAACGATACTAACCTTGAAAGTTTGGGTTGTCACATCATCCCCAACTTAAAAGAAAGTCCGTCCCGAAATTTGATAAGCATTCTTAGGATGACTGTGGATCTTCCTCGGGTGCCACATCATCCCCAACTTAAAAGGGAATTTCGTTCCGAAATTCACCAGTTGCTTTAGGATTTCATTTAGTAGTTTTGAATAGTTGAGGATACTTGAGCTTCATCTGATCCTAGCGTTCCCATGTGAACTCCGGTCCACGTCTTGAGTTCCAACGAACTCTCACGATTAGAATTCGACTGTGTTTACGAACCTTGACTTCCCAGTCCATGATTTCGATACGTTCCTCGACAAACTGCAACTTGTCGTCAATTTTCAGTTCTTGCTACGCCACTACAAGTGTTTCATCGGACAAACACTTCTTTAAGTTTGAGACATGGAAGACATCATGAACGTTACCCAACTCATCAGGTAACTCGAGCTTGTAGGCCACTTTACCAATTCGTTCCAGAATTTTGAATGGCCCAACGTAACTCGAATTAAGCTTGGCGCGCTTCCCAAAGCGCACCACACCCTTCCAGGGTGAGACTTTCAGCATGACTCGATAGCCTATAGCGAACTCCAAGGGTTTCCTACGCTTATCAGCGTAGCTTTTCTGACGATCACACGCTGTCGCCATACGGTTTCTAATCTGAACAATTTTCTCAGAGGTTTCAAGTACAAGTTCCAGACCTGTGATCTGGCTGTCACCCACCACAGCCCAACAAAGAGGAGATCGGCATTTCCGTCCGTAAAATGCCTCGAATGGAGCTTCCTGAATACTAGAATGGTAACTGTTGTTGTAAGAGAACTCTACCAAAGGCAAGTGTCTTTCCCAACCTTTACCAAAGTCGATTACACACGCTCGCAACATGTCTTCAAGTGTCTGGATGGTTCGTTCGCTTTGACCATCCGTTTGAGGATGATAAGCAGTGCTCATGTCAAGGTATGAGCCAAATGATTTGTGCATCGCCTGCCACAAATCGGATATGAAATCACGATCAGAGATGATAGAGGTTGGCACCCCGTGCCTAGAAACCACCTCTTTCAAATATATCCCAGCAAGCTGTGAAAACTTGTATGTTTCCTTGATCGCAATGAAGTGCGCAGATTTCATCAGACGGTCAACGATCACCCAAATGGTATCATTTCCATTTTGAGTTCTTGGCAGTCCGGTGACAAAGTCCATAGCAATCTGTTCCCATTTCTACATGGGTATTTCTGGTTGCTGAAGCAACCCAGACGATTTCTGGTATTCCACATTGACCTTCGCACAACTCAAGCATTTACTCACATATGTCGCGATGTGAGCTTTCATCTTCGGCTACCAATATAAGACTTTTAGATCCTGATACATCTTATCAGAACCCGGATGAACAGAGTATCGAGACTTGTGTGCTTCGTCCATCACAAGCTCTCTATGGTTTCCATACAAAGGGATCCATATTCGCTCCATGAAATAGCGAATACCGTCAGATCTTTCCACCAGTTGTTTCTCCAAACCTCCAATGGCTTCAGGTTTAAGGTTCTCGTCTTTCAACGCTTCAGTTTGGGAAGAACGAATCTGGTCAAGTAGGTTAGAGTGGATGGTGAGCTGCAAAGCTCGAACACATCTAGGTTTCGTTTCCTTGCGACTAAGGGCATCAGCTACAACGTTAGCTTTGCCTGGATGATACTTGATTGCACAATCATAATCATTTAAGAGTTCCACCCAGCAACGTTGTCGCATGTTCAACTCTTTCTGATCAAAGATGTGCTGAAGGCTCTTGTGGTCGGTGTAAATAGTGCATTTAGTACCGTACAAGTAATGCCTCTAGATTTTTAATGCAAACACCACGGCTCCCAACTCCAAGTCGTGAGTCGTGTAATTCTTCTCATGAATATTCAGCTGTTGAGAAGCGTAAGCTATCACTTTCTCGTGTTAAATCAGCACGCAACCGAGACCCTGAATAGAAGCATCACAATACACCACGAAATCTTCGGTACCCTCAGGTAAGGACAAGATTGGTGTACTGTAGAGTTTTTGCTTCAAAAATAGTCTTCCTGTTTCGTTCCCCAGGAGTATACAACTCCTTTCTATATCAACGCAGTAAGAGGTAGAGCAATCCTCGAGAAATCTTTAATAAATATGCGGTAGTACCCAGCGAGACCAAGAAGTTGTCGCGCCTCCGAAGGATTCTTCGGTGCTGCCCAATTTCTGATAGAATCGATCTTAGCGGGATCCACATGTATTCCCAATTCATTAACAATGTGGCCAAGGAAGTGTACTTCTCGAATCCAGAAGTCGCACTTAGAAAACTTCGCGTAGAGTTGCTCCTTCCTCAGGAGCTCCAAGATAAGACGCAAGTGCCGCTTGTGGTCCTCCTTGCTCTTAGAATAGATCAGGATGTCATCGATAAACACGATGATGAAATCGTCGAGATACGGTTTACACACGCGGTTCATAAGATCCATGAAAACCGCTGGTACATTAGTTAGCCCAAATGGCATAACCAGAAATTCGTAATGGCCGTACCATGTTTGAAAAGCTGTTTAGGAACATCCTCCTCTCGGACTCTCATCTGATGATAGCCCGACCTTAAGTTGATTTTTGAATAGAAACTTGACCCTTGCAACTGGTCAAACAGATCGTCGATGCGCGGCAGGGGATAACGGTTCTTGACTGTTACCTTGTTGAGTTCACGATAGTCTATAAACATACGAAAGGACCCGTCTTTCTTCTTCACGAATAGAACTGGGGCTCCCCAAGGCGAAGAACTAGGTCGGATAAAGCCTCTATCCAATAGTTCTTGGAGTTGATTAGATAGTTCTTTCAACTCTCCTGGTGCAAGATGATAAGGAGCAAGAGCAATCGGGGTTGCTCCTGGCGTAAGGTCGATCTGAAATTCCACTTAATGGTGGGGAGGTAAACCTGGAAGTTCTTCAGGAAAAACATCAGAAAACTCACGGACAATCGGTAGATCCTCAATCCTCTTTTCCTCAGGCTGAGTGTCAGTAACGAGCGCTAAAATAGCAGGATAACCCTTCCATAGACATTTCTGGGCTTTCATAGCCGAGATGATGCCAACCATTGCACCACTTCGATGACCTTGGACCGACAAGGATTCTCCACTAGGGAGAGGAATACGTACGATTTTCTCTTTACAGAGAATTTTTGCTTGATGCTTAGACAACCAATCCACACCAATGACTACATCGAAGCTTCCTAGACTGACGGGGAGTAGGTCAATGTCGAAAACTTGACCCAAAAGATCGAGTTTACTCCCAAAATGAAAGTGTGAGGCCTCAATTGACTTGCCATTAGCCAATTCTACAACGTGTTTGTTTATAAGAGGTATTGGAGTCAGCCCTAATTGACGACTGAATCCTAAGGACACAAAACTCCAATCGGCACCAGATTCGAATAAAAAAGAAACAAAAAGGTTATTCACAGAAAACGTACCGGTCACAACGTTGCCATCGTTCTTGACTTCACCAGCGCCGATAGTAAACACTCTCCCACGTGCACCATTCCCACCATTATTTCCGTTGTTATTGTTCCTAGCGTTGTTGTTATTCCCAGCATTCTGATTCAGCTGAGGGCAATCTCTCCTGAGGTGACCCTCGTCTCCACACTGGAAACACCCCTTTCGGTTACCCTGGTTTTGTTGAGTTGGCTGCCTTTCTTGTTGTTGTGGCTGCTGTTGCTATTGCTGCTGTTTTGGGAGCGGGGCCCTGCAATCCCTTGCCATATGACCCATTTTATTGCACCTGTGACAGATTCGGGTACATGGTCCATGGTGATGGTAGTTGCATTTGCTACACTTTGGTTGTTTCCCCGCGTAGGAACCCAGGTTTGATTTGTTGCTCTGGTTCTGATTAACAGAGGACGACTGTCTAAAACTGAGATTGTTGCTGTTTTCTGGCTTCTTTTGTGACTGGTTCAAGTTGGACACCTTGTCCATGTCGTTCCACTTACGTTTGTTATCGATAGCGGGAGTAGTAGCTGTACTAGTAGCGGCAATAGTAGAAACACGTGGTGGTAGCGAGCCACGCTCCACCTCCTGGTCGGCGATCTTATGGGCTAAGCGGTTGATTCGAGGCAAGTTGTCAACTTTTGCTGCAGTGACCAGACCCTTGACTTTCGGTGCTAGACCGTTGATGTACAGCTCAATTCTCCGATGTGGTGGTCGTGATAGGTTAGGACACATGTTCGCAAGTTCATGAGATCGTTTCGTGTACGCCTCGATCTCAGATCCTTCCATCTTCAAGTTGTAGTACTCATTTTCCAGCTTTTGGATTTCATCACAGGGGCAGTACTCTTCTCTCATCAGTTCCTTAAAGTCGTCCCAAGTAGTTGCATTCACCATTTCAATGCCCAACATTTGGACTTGGGTATTCCACCATGTCAAGGCACCATCCTCAAGAGTGCCCGATGCATTCACCCTGTCCCTAGCAGGACAGTTACACATAGCAAAAACCGGCTCGGCTTTCTCAAACCAACGGAGTAGTCCCACTGCTCCTTCAGTCCCACTGAACGTCTATGGTTTACAATCCATGAACATCTTAAACGTACAGGCAGGTGGATTGTTCTGGTTTTGATTCGCAGGTTGACCTAAAGGCGAAAGAAATACAATGCACGAGTAAGAGTCGAGTACACAACACAGGAATAGAAGGGCGTTTGGTATATAACATACCAGCCCGTTGAGCTGCTAAAGCTTCAGCCACACGAGTATTGATCAAGTCGGTTAGTTCTGCCTGGGACATAACAATGTTACCACGTCCACCGCCGCGGCCACCACCACGGCACCACATCCACCGTTTCGTCTGCCACGTCCGCTCATGATTCTATATAAGAAGGGTGGAAAAGGTTAAGGGTCGGCATTGAGTAGTAGTCAACATCGCTATGACTTCTACAGATTACTGAGTCCTACGATCACATCAGATAATGGAACAAAACCCCTTTCACACTCGTTAAGCCTCACTAGGACTCACATGCACCCCACATTATTATTATGTGTGCACCCATAATGATAATGCGATTTGCATGTTTATCTCAGCTCATCCTAACTCGCGCTAAAAGATTCCTCGGATTCGAGTAACAAGACAAAAGATATCACAAAACATAGATCATGAAAGTCTAGAGGGAATGTCACACTATCATTCACATAACACAAGAAGTAACACATGAATTCATATTGTAGTGCTAAGTGTGCAATCACATGCAATGTTATACATGGTTGAACACTAGTTATGCTGTGCAATACATAAACAAGAAACGACCCTTGCAATCTGGAGCTGAGTGTCATGGTCGATTTCATAACTGTTCGGTTATAGTTTGGTTTTATAAAAACGTTTTAAAACCAAGTTCTCTATAACCAGTGGTTCTGATACCAAACTGTCACACCCCCAAAGTACCACATGCGGAAACCCCGCAAGGCGTGTGACATACCAGGATCCAGCCACCAATCACTTTGAACTAGTAACAAGATATTATATGAAAGTTCCTATTTATTACGTTATAATATTCTCAAAACATAACCCAAAGCTTAACATGTTCAGCGGAAGCATAATGTAAATCATTGTTCAAGTGTTCAAAAGTTAAATGTATGAAAACCAATAGTTTTAACACGTGTTTCCAAGTATCTCGACCCATGACCACTCCAGCAATCCCAGACAGCAAGTTCCATATCCAAGAATCTATCGACCTGCGAGCATGCAAACAAGTGTATCAGCATAAAGCTGGCGAGTTCACAGTTTATGTAAAAACGTTTAGTTGCCAAGTGTTTAGTTCAGTTCAATAACAATGTTGATAATAACTCGATACCGCAAGATGGCGTCAGTTTGTTTGCCCATCCCAATGCCCCTACCAAGCATTGGTCAAGATTTAAGGTTATTAGCTCATGCCCGTCCTATCAAGTACGGTGTGAGGTTGCCAAGCCTAATAGCGCTATCAACTGATACCCCGTTACCTCTCAGGTAACTAATTCGGTAGAAGATGGGACTTAAAGTGATAGGAGTGAGTGTATTATCCAACATCCCAGTTTAACCCTGAAAAGACGTATTCCTCTCAGGAATACCCGTTTAATTGTCCCACCCACCGGGACGCATGCTCAAGAAGTAGTGAACTCACCTTAGATTGCTCGGTATGTTATGTTACCCGTTCCAAGTTGGTCAACCAAACCCTACTGTGGTTACCAATAAAATCAGATTCATTACAAGTAATTCACGTATTAACACACGTATACTAGCAAGTTGTATACAAGAAACAGTCAACACATACATGCACGTTTAAAGTCCAACAGTGTACTTGTTCAAGTGTACGGCCCAACACAAGGTCCATTAAGAGTGTGCGAGTCCAACAAGTGTGCGACTCACTATGGGCTTATGATTCGATAATAGTGTGACCCAGTTTAGTGTGTGGCCCAACTAACATAATAGGCCCAAGTATGTGTGCGATCCTATGACCAGTGTGTGACATGCATTCATTCCATTGTAACATATATATTCTATGTGTGCATATTAAGAGTGTGCGGTCATGATCGAGGTGTGCAACCCATAGTTGTGTACCAGCCTTAAAATACTGGATGGCCCAATCTAGTTAACGGCCCACGAAAGAGACTGTGCGACTGAGTTGAGTTGTACAATCCACACATCATCCGACCCATTCCAGTGTGCGACTCAATGTCTTGTGTGACTGGGCCAAGAGTGTGCGACCGGCAAGATTTACCCACTAAACCTTGTATATTCGTAATGCACAGGCCGAGGTGTGCGGTTCGAAGGTTTGTAATCAGTTACTCAATGACGAAATTATCGATTATTCAGTTACAACTTCCATAGTTCCAATCAATTCCAAATCATCAATTACTCAATAACTGAAATTACCATTTAATCATACAAGTATCATTGATTTACATGAACCCTAATTATTCCAAATCACTACCGGTTTAACAATTATAATCATCACTTTTATTGATCATGCACATGAACCCTAGAACATCAATTAATTGTTAACAACACATTCAAATCCGATTGAACCAGTTGAAATCCATGAAATTCTTGATTATCAACATAATGCAACCCTAGTTTATAAATCAACATTTGTTACATCCTGTGCCCTAGCAATCCTAATCAAATCAATTGATTATCATAACCAGTTCATCAAAACTCCACTATCGTGCATCCCTAATCCTTATCACCATTCATGTTATCACTTAAAACCCATGATCATTGTCACAATCCACATCAAGTCACATATAGTCGAGAACAATTAACATCAATCAAGACAAGTATATGTATACTAACCAAAGGATCATAGGAGGTGTGCTCGAATGAGGAAATGGATGCTCTACAAAGAGAGGCTTGTTGAGTTCAAGAGGCTGTTGTCGTCTTTGTGTGTGCTTGGAAGGAAGTTTAGGGTTTGCAAGTGATTTTTGAAAGGAATAGCATGCATACCCACATGCATATGTGCATTCAAAATGGGTTGGGCTTGGTTTGGGGATCAAAAGGAGTACAAGTGTGCGGCTGTAGAGGAGTGTGCGATTCGGATTAATGTGCGGCCGTATATACGTATATATAACATATAACCACTTAATCATTCAATATTTTAAAACCATTCACTTATATAGTTACACATAACGTGAAACACAACACGAGTTAAAGGTGTTAAAGGTTTCAGAATCAAACGATACTAACCTTGAAAGTTCGGGTTGTCACAAACATATTAATAATTACCTGGTGGATGCATATGCCTTTTTGATTAATGTATGTGCAGATTTGTTTACAATAGAGTTAGAAAAGATTATTACATTTTAAGCAAGAACATTTATGTAGCGACATTTGGAGGCTTAATTGTTACGGGAATGTTGCCAATTATGAAGTATTGAAGGCTCTCGTAGCAATTGCAATAATAGTTATCTTTCGTATGTTTATGTTCTGGTTCAAAAATGACTAGTTGTGTAATGTATATATCTTTAAGTAACTGACTATTAATTTCTTGTAGCACAATGTGGAAGTTTATGTTTTTGGTGATGATGGTCCTTACAAGAAAGAGGCTTGAAGAAGATTCTAGAGGAACTACAAATCAGTTGGTGGCCATTGGAAGTGCATCTGATATGGTACCGCGCTCGACCCATAGACGCAAGCGTAACACCACTACAACTACTGGTAAATATCATAGACTTTTGATTATTTAAATTTTATAAAACTTTTGTGTTTTACTTATAACTACGCCTGGAAATCTTGACCTGTTGTTCCAAATCTGTGTTGGTATGAGCAGTTTTCAAACTTTGGGTTGATATGGGTGGCTCTTTCCCATGGAATGGGTTGGATTGGGTTTATTAAGATAACCCTTTTCCAATTTAATGGGTTAAACTGGGTTGATCTTAATTTTTGGCTGGATCAGATGGGCTAATAAAAAAGATGAATAAGAATTATTTAAAGTATAATTATTATGTTTGTTTATATTGAATAGTCTTTGAGCTCCCCTAATTGTAAACAATATACAGATTCAAATCAATTCCAGGTTGATCCAAGAAAAAGGCGTGGTCCAAATCTCAATCTTAGCGCTTCAAAAGGCTTTGGGAATTTTCCTAAGGGTTCCAAAATTGCTTTAACAATGGCTGGCGGTACGAAAGGATTTGTTGGGCGTACAGCTACTCAGTTTGTAAATGAGTGTGGGATTGTAATACGTAGTGTATGTCCATTGAACTTTCACAAATGGGAGACCGTACCTGCTGATATAAAAAATCTTATGTATGAAAGTTACAAGTAAGTTGGATATACTTTTTATTTTAATTATTGAAGAGTTACTCACATTTTAATTTGTATTGTTAACATACAAATTCAATGCAGGGAAAATTCAATTTGTTGCGAACAGATAGAGTTTTCATGGGATATGTGGATCATCGACTACATCTCCAATGGACACGTACCAGAGGTGAGCTGAATGCCCACTGGAAGAAGAATGGAGGAAAAACCAATCCTCATTTGGCAAGATCAATGATGAAATCCAATTGTCAGACTCCGGAAGATTAGAACCATTTATGCGATTATTGGGAGTTAGAATCAACTCGGGTAAGTTTTTAAATGCTTGAAACCAATTTATGCAAACTTTATGTTAACATCATATATACATACATACATACAAAAAGTTGTTTACATACATATAAGGTCCTACATATTGATGTAAATGCTATTGGATCATAGTGATTTGATTGCATATAACTCAGTGGCCCATTCTTCTTAACTTTGTAGAGATATAATGATCAAATGGAATGTAGTCGTGAGTTATTACAAGTAGAGCAGGCTCTCGGTCAATAGCCAATCACGTATACCACATGGTAAGTTTTGAAGATTTATTGTTTAAACTTTTAAAGGGTTTTATTTGATTTAGTGAATTAGTTTAGTACTCTCTTTTCATTTATGGACCATTTTTGTTCATATCTAGATTATTGACAATTATTTGTTAGTTCCAACTTCAATGTTTTCTAAACACATTTATCAAGACCTATGTTATTGTAACACCTCGTAAAATCGTGTCCAATTATGTGAAGACACGTGTCCTAAACCCTAAACGTGTAGAGAATTGGTTTTGAAGGACTAAACTTGACAAACAATGAAAAGATGTATGCGGAGGGACTAAAGGTGTCAACATGCTAAATTTATGCCTCTGATTGACCCCACACGATAAACGTATTCTTAAACGAGTAAATATTCGGACATAAGAAGCCGTTTGTGAAAGAAATCAAAAGTTTACAAGACAAAGGGGTTAAACGTGTCAACATGTTAATTCTTACCTCTGAGTGACCTTTTAACAAACCCGGGGCTTCGTAATATTTGATTATACTCTCGAGAATACGTTATAATAAATTCACAATGTTTCAGTATCGTTATGTGTTAAATGTGAAAGATTTTAAGAAGAAGGGTTAAAAGCGTCAACGAGAGAAACTAGTATATTCGGGTGACTTTTAACGAAACCCGAGCCTAACGGTGTTTGGTTATACTTCCAAGATCACCTACAAACTAACTAGGAGGGTTAAATGTGCCAAAAATGAAAGAAACTTTGAATTAAAAAGTTCAGGAACTGAATGTGCCAAGTTTCAAACTTGTTATGCTGAAACCATAGGGGTCGCGTTGCGCGACACCTTCCCCTGTTTGCCGTCGCGCGACGCGACGGGTTGGTTTCGATAGAATCTTGTTGCCAGCTGCTGCATCTTCTTCCTTGGCCTCCAAACAAACCACCAATCCTTTGAGCTCGAATTCTAGGGACTTTTTATGGTTTTTAAAACCACCATGGACACCTGTGATCATCCCTGGACCTCCCTAACACCTGGCATAATCCAAGAGCACCCTCCTCAACTATAAATACAGGCATTGTGTTGCCTTTCTCCTTGCTCATTCACAATTTTCACTTCTTCTCTCTTGCTTGAGCTTTCTTGAGTATTTCTTGGGATTCCTGATTAAAAAGGAAGCTCACCATAGTTCAAAGTTCGAGCTAGGACCCTTTGTAAGTGTCCTTAGCCATCATAGTTCGGTTTTTATACATTTAAAGACCGAAAGTCAAAGTTGCCGCAAAACGGATTTGACCTTCGGTTTAGACCTAAACGGTTCAGCCATTGTTCGAGGTGAATATGGCTACATGATCGTAATTAGGTGTGTGTTAATCCCTCAAAATGGCACATCCTAATTACCACGTTTACTTAGTTAATTGTCGGGTCAAAGTAATTAAGTAAAAAGTCAAACTAGTCAGATTTTTAAATAAAAATCAAAACTGATAATGTAGAAGTTATAAAACATGTTTTATCACTTTAATAACTTGGTAAACATTATTAGAACATGTCTAAACATGTTCAACCCGACAAATCTAAGTTTAAGCTCGGTTCGCAACCGAAAGTCACAAAAGCTTGACTTTTGCTTTGACTTTCAGTTCTGACCCGAATTAGCTTAATTCCTTTATGTATTAAGGTTCCATTGTGACCATATAATGTTGTAGTATAACCCTCTGAGGTTATATTACATGGTCACTTAGTAAGCTGAATTATATGCATGTTTCCGTTATTATGCTTATTGTTGACTAATATGCCCTTATGGTCTAAAAATGAGATTTTTAAATAAATGAAAATGCAAATGGATTAGGTACTGATTGGTAAACATAATTAAAGTATTTTAACACTTACATTCTGGTCATAAACTAATGTTATGCAAATGATCGTAAATTAAGCTTTTTATATAGTCTAAAATGCCCTTTGGTATATAAATCAAGCTTTTGACTCAAAACTCTTTACCTACTGTTGTGGTATCATTTTTAGGAATTTTTGGAATGTTGGGTCAGATTATACTACACTGACCTTAACATTGAGTTCTTGTATAAAATCTATAATTGATGATAATACCCTTTTTGCGAATAAAATGAGTTTTACAATTAATTAACATGCAAATCTTTTGCTACTGATCTAATATGAAAAATAAAATAATTTGACCATTCAAGGCTGGTCAAAATCTCGTAATCTCTTAAACCTTTAAATTATCGTCAAATATCGACTTTTACGCTAATTAGGTGCATAGTATGGTTTAAAACCATGTTTAGAACCCAATACTTATTACCTACTGATTTTATAAATGATTTTTAATATTTTTACAGTGAGTATAAGTCACAAACTCAGAATTCCAATTATGTCCCTAAAAGCATATGTAAAATGACCAAAATACCCTTTCGGGGCATAGTTTGGCCATAAATGGTAAACCACACATATGTATGCTATCCTACTGTTATAACATCATAAAAAAATATTTTTACAGAATGTTTTTGACCAGAACTTCAGTTTACCTATAAACCTCTTTTATAAATCCTAAAATGACCAAAATGCCCTTATGGGGCCTAATTCGGTTTTGAAATCTTTTTGGGCATACATGGTGATATCCTACTGATATCATAACAAATTTTAAGCATAATAACATATGGAACTTGTATATGACTCATACGGTTACCCGTTTATGATTATACGCGATCGGTTCAGTTTATGTAACTAGTTTGCATGAATTAACCGAAACGGGTTTAACCATATCATCTAAACTTCAAAATCCAGAATGTATTTAGTTTACCCATATTATACAAGTATTCATACTTGTTGGGTCTAAATTTCATTCCATTCGGGTCTCTGCTTAATCTAGCGTTTCGTACCGTAAAACGTCCTTAAAACTAACCGGTCGAAATCTTTGACTTAAATAAGACCCGTTAGTATCCTAATAGGTTAATAAAACCTTCCTTACAGATTAAGTAGCCTCAGTAGAAGATACTTGCATAAAGTCTTAGTAACATACGGCTGAGTAGCATTTCTTGCATTATTAACTCAGGTAAATACTTTTAACATATTTTCCCTTATACGGGCTTGGGATACGGTAAATTATTACCGCTTGGTCGGGTATGGGATCATTTAGTCGGATTGTGATTAATAAATCCGCATAACCCGTTTTGATCTGTTTTGTTTGATAACATGAACATTGGGGGTTAACGACCGTGTCCTGGATATCCTCGGCTCATTTAAGTTATTAATGGCCACGACCTATGCACGGGGTGTAGGCATACACCCGATAGATGCAAATGCTAAATAATAAATTACCCACAAGTTGGGGATAACTCCTTTGTGGGTTTTATAAGTGGCGAGTCAGTTAATCATGTCCGGTTTCCAAACCGGCCCTAAATGTATGACAAACATGTAAATTTGTATACAAGATTTTAAATGAAATTGTCCCAAGTTATAAAAGAATTTTTGTGCCTTGTGAACCTAAACCAATTTTCATAAATGTTTTCAAATGAGTCAGTTAATTGTATTTACCAGTGAAAACTGACGTATTTTCCAAAGACTAAGTGACAGGTACATCATGAAATAGGCTGGAGCTACTTGGCATTATTTAAGAAGATCTTGCAAATTCCTAGATGCCTAAAGTCTGTCAAACTCTGTTTTATGTATTTGTCTAATGGTCCGCATGTGGATCTATTTACAATCGTCTGTATATTCTTTTATTTCGCACTTGAATACTTTGGGTTGTAATAGTAATTAATTTCAAAGCCTTCTGCTGTGTTATATCTGTGTTTATGATGATATCAACTACGTCACGATACTCCCCATCGGGCCCACCGGATTATGTGGAAATATCGGAGTGTGACAGTTATATTACTACTTTTTGTTATCACAGACAAATCGCGAGACTCAAACGCCGCCTAGCCCCTTTGAAGTCTATTGCAAGTTGCATTATAATGCTAAAAAAGGATGGCAAAATGATGAGGCAGAAACTGAATATGTAAGTTATTACTCTCCTTGAAACAACCCATTTTTTTAGAACTAGCTTTCCGATAGATGCAAGTCAGGTTTAGAGAATATATAGGTTGAATTTTGAGCTGCAATACGTAAGGATATCCACGTTTATTTTTCTTTACGTATTGCGATCCATAATCATCATCAGACCAAGACAACAACTTAGCTACACTCAGGTTTCATTTTTTTGATTTTTTAGCATATGATGTGAATGATGAGAACCTATTGTTTATCAAATATAATGTGAATGATCACTTTTTATATTATTTTTTAGATAAATAAAACCTGATGATATTGTTACAATCTCATCAATTTTATTTTTTGAGAGGCTGAGCCATATAGTTATCAAAGATTTTTATTTAGGAAAGTCACATTATTTATTTGAAATTTGAGTGATTTGTTTATTTATTTACAAATTATTGATGATATTGTTTGAAATTGATAATATTGTAACACTCTCTTTGTTAGGAAAATATTATGCAACATAAAGACGAGGCAGTGGCGAAGCTAATTTCTAATGGGACAACGATAACTACTACCATTGATCATGAGCTCGAAAAGGAGGCAATTGAAACTGTATGTGCCAAGAAAAAAGCAACAAAATCTGCATGGAAGGTAGGTGTTGGACCGGTTTCCAGAAAAAAAAGATTTTTTGATGACATCGGAAACTGGATCATCTCAACCATCTTCAAGCGACGCAGAAGCACTTCGAAATCAGGTGGCTTTACTAGAAGAGAAATTGAAACAAAGCAATGAGAACTAGGAAAAAGTGTTGATGTTCATGAGCTCAAAGTTTCTGGATTTTCAGAGCTCAATATCCGCACATGTGAGTGGTGGAGCAAATGATTTGGATGGGCAACTCAATGTTAATGATAGTTTGATCTAGGATGTGAGTTAGTTAAACTTACTTTGTTGGTGTTTGTTTGATTACTGTTTTCAAGTTTAGGATTGATCTACTAAGTATTTTTACTTATATGTTTGACTCTTAACTTTATTAAAGTTTAGAATTAACATGCTATAATGTTTTGGATTATATTTGTTGAGAATGTCATTGTATTTAAGACTCTTATTAGTACTAAAAAGTAAATATATTACCAAATGTGCATGCATACTATCGACTATCAAATGTAGTATCAAAGACTATTTTTTAGTCTTCAAAAAACTCATGACTAGAAACAGTCATAGCATCATATACTATTTTTTAGTTACGAAATTAACATATTAGGGAGTGATTATCAGTCTCTAAAAAAACATATTCGGGATTGTAAAAGTTCTTAAAAGATACAAAATTTCAGTCTCTAAAAAACATATTCGAGACTAAATAATGACATCTAAGATTATTTTTTTAGTCCTTAAAAGATAAATTGAATATGTTATCAGTGACTAATTCTTAGTCTCTAAAAGAACATATTATCAGGGATTGATTCTTAGTCTCTAAAAGAACATATCCAGGACTGAAAAAGTTCTTAAAAGCTAAAGCTACATATTTTCAGTCCCAAAAACATATACGAAACTAAATAAGATGACATCTAAGATTATTTTTCAGTCCGTAAAAAATATATTAAGGAATGAAATGGTATGTTATCACGGACTAATTCTCAGTCTCTACAACGTCTATTAGAGACTGAATTGTTATGGAACCCAAATCTAATTAAATGTATTTGGGACAAAATAGACAAGGTTCAAGTATTGATTTTCAGTCCTGAAAGGCCTAGTATCAAGGACTGATTTTCAGTCACCGACGAAATATATTCGAGACTGAAATGATGTTGTACGACAACATATATTGAGGACTGACCTTATGTGTATAGGAGACTGAATGTCAGTCCCTATTGGTGTCAAACAATCGGGACTGAATTTTAGTTACTAATGAAAGTGTCTAGGACTAAGCAATTAGGACTGACTCGGGACTGGCAAAATCAGTCCTTAATAACCATTAGGGACTGATTTAGGAGTTTTAGAGACTGATTTTTCAGTTTTCGATGGATCCAAGGCATCCTGTAGATGTCTTCCAGCCTTCTTTCCAATTCCAACAAGGGATCCAAGGCAAACACCAACAAGAAGATGCTTGCATTCATGGCTAAGCAGATGGCTCTTGTGATACCTGATATCGTGAGCAAGGTTACCTCAACCAATACACCCAATTCCTTAGTCGATTCTGTCACACCCTGGCTTTGCGGAAGCGTGGTTAATTTGGTGTGACTTCTTAATACCATAGCTTAACCATAACAAAGCTATATGAAATAAAACCATGCAAGATCATCCATTTAATTAAGTTTTAAAAACCAAATACAACAACATTGTTTTTAACAAACACAAACATCAACATGACATAAACACAGTTTAAGGACTGTGACTTGTCCAGGAAAGAGTCACATTCCCCAAACCCGGATGACCTCGTAACTAGTGCAGCGGGAAAACGTGTCACACGGTGCTAGATCCTTTAATTCCCTGAAATACATGTAAGTTGAAAAATCAACAATAATGTTGAGCGAGTTCATGTGTTTAGTATGTGCGCGCGAATAAACCTTTGTAATCATTGCAAGTATGAATGTTTTGTAAACTCTGGTATGAAAGCAAATAAGGAAACATATCAGTTATTGTGTATCCACATGGTCCAACCTGCGGGCGCATGGGAGGGGATAGGACAAGGTCACCACATGGTCCAACCTGCGGGCGCATGGGTGGTGTTACGACAAGGTCACCACATGGTCCAACCTGCGGGCGCATGGGTGGTGTTAAGACGGGGTCACCACATGGTCCAACCTGCGGGCGCATGGGTGGTGTTAAGACAAGGTCACCACATGGTCCAACCTGCGGGCGCATGGGTGGTGTTTGCTATGCTCAAATAGGCCTATCACTCGTATCCCTCGATCGTACTACGAGGACTAATGTTCTTAAGGTTTCACCTACCCAATCACATAACCTAACAGTTCCTCCCTAGCTGACCATACCATGTAAGAAACATTCGTAATCATAGTAACATGTATTTCACCCCCGAAGTTATAAAACTGAAAACAGTTAAGAGAAAAGGGGGACATGAACTCACAGTGGTGCGTCTCTACCAAGTATGCCTCCAAATCGATCAGCTGTATGACGACCTACACGTGCTAACTCTATTAGACGGACGGCCGTGCCTTAGCTTTATGGTTTAAGTTTTTGGGAAATAGTTAGGCAACTATTTCGTGTTTACGTTCTGTATATACTTCGTAGTCATTTTCCTTCCCAAGGATGGGGGATTTAATACATGTGCGTTCGTATAATTCGGATTACACTATTAAGTCTCACTTAATATATTTTATTCCTAACTCCAAAATATAAATATTCTTCTCAAAAATATTATACCTTAATACATGTGATTTTCCCAAAATAATACTTAGTAATTTTATTTTTACTCTAAAAATAATATTTACGTAGTTCACAAAATAGTCGTAAACACTTATACAAGTGATGTTGTGAAAGAAGAATATATACTAAATATATATATGTATCACGTTTTATTTTGTGAAAATCCCACCTCCGATGTTTTGTAACTATAGTCATGGCGAAACTTATATTTTGAAAACAAGTCAAAATGTATTTCTAACACTTATAGTGAAAATATTTCTAAGTGTTAGGTTTTTGGAAAATTTCGCCAGAGTTTCCTCTGTAACTGGAGGTGGCCACGCTTTCAAGCGTATCATTTTCTTTTATAAATCAAACCAACAATCTTCTTAATCAATCAACACAATGTTCAAATCACAAACTAGTCAAAATATGTATGTAAGTCGCATAAATTTCATGAACTTGTGATTTATCCAAACTATGAAGTAAATCTCATTACTTTTAGTGGATTGTTATATAAAACAATCCGATTTTGTAAAAACCTCGTTTTTATGAAAGTTCCGTCTTTACAACTTCTCGTCATCTTTTTCAAAAATAGTTATTTTGTCGAAACTTTGTGTTACACATGTGTTTACACACTTGTGTGTTCTAAAAACCATTCTTGTTAGTGTAAGATCCGTCTTTTAAAGTATGATTTCTTTAACGCTTGGTCCTTTGAAAATACCACTTGCAGATACGTAGATCTGCTAGTTTTAAACACTATTGTACAAGCTAAAACACTTTTACACAAGTTCATGATTCGTGTGTGGTAGAGTTTCACCCTTTAACCCTTGTTCTATTCAAAACAACCTTGTGTCATTATTCGTGATCATGACCAAACTGGGTTAAGTGATGATCCGAGCTACCACAACATAGATCGGGTCTAAATAATCACAAATTTCAATTACTACAACATTTACACAACATATGAGCTTTTATCCAACACTTATAGCATTTTTAGTAGACTTTAAAGTATCATCTTGTAAGATTTCGAGTTTTAACCGTTACAAATCGTATTAACCACTTTAGAATAGTTCAAGAAGATGATTTTAGCAACATACCACTAGCTCAAGGCTAGGGAAGAATCTATGCGAAAAACGCGTGGATAAAAGCAAAGTAGAGAGGTCCTTCGCCTTCCGTTTGCACCAAGACTCCTCATATGCGATCCTTATCACTTGTGTATCCTTGGAGTGTGAAGATTAGAACCGAAAATGATGGATGGAGGGTGGGTGGTGCTTGGCCGTAAGCTTATAGAGAGAAAGAGAGAGTTTTTGTGTGGTGTCTTGTGTTGTTTATTCTTATGTGCAATACCAAGTTACTTATAGACAATTAACAAGAGTATTATCCAATGGTCCGAATGTCTAATTGATATTAGACAAGAAAGATTTAAATAATCAAGCAAGTACCAAGGGTGTCCCCTTCTAGTTGGGGCCGGTTAGAGAGGGGGGGGTCTTGGTCCGATTCCAACTAGTTAGTTAGGTATTAGTTAGGTTAAACCAAGTTAGTTAAGTGTTTAACCCAGTTATTAGTGTGTCACGCGTTACAGTGGGTATTAGGGTGTTCAGGGACCCTAACTGGCTCAGAAAAAGATAAATAATGAAAATAACAATATTTCCTGACACTTTGGAAAGTGTTTAGTAATATTTTTCTCAAGTTTTGGCACTTTATTAGTTAGCTAAAAACTGAATTGTTATGTAAAGTGCTGAGTTTTGTACTTAGAGTACGTTTTAGGCACATCCAGTCATTGTGACTTATTCCTAGAGACGCAGTTCTACAACCCTTATATCCCTACATTCACCACTAGTGTAGCAAAATATTTCAGGCTCTTACAGGCCTTAGAGGCAGTGTCTGCCTGATGCTGGCTTATCAGCATGTTCAATAGGTTATCCGTTATAGTGCTACTGTGCTTTTTGTGCATCATGTTTGTCACTAAGGTTCGACATGTAAATAATGTAGTGACAGCAAGTAAAGTATGATGCAAGTAAGTACATGTATCAGTAATCAAGTAGCAGTTTATTCACAAGTTCAAGCAAGCACAGTAATTAAGCAGTAATTAATTATTAATTAAGTCGTACGGATACCTGGTTTAGTGAGGGTTGTCACATTCTCCCCCCGTTAAATAAATTTTGTCCCGAAATTTTAAGTTCTGCTACTAGATGCAGGGTTCTTAGGAAATAAGTGGGGGTATCCCTCTTTCATCCGGTCCTCGCGCTCCCAGGTGTATTCAGGACCATGTCTGGCATTCCAACGAACTTTGACGAGCCTGACACTGCTCCGGCGGGTCTTGTTTACCTTCCAATCCGTGACCTCAACAGGTTCTTCTGTGAAGTGGAGCGTGTCGTCAACATGAATCTCGTCAGTGGGAATGGCAATGGTATCTTGAATTGGACTTTTCTTCAGGCTGGATACATGAAATGTATCGTGAGCTGAATGGAGTTCAGCAGGTAAGTCCAGCTTGTATGCTACTAGTCCTATTCTTTCTAAAATTCTGAAGGGACCAATGTAGCGCAGATTTAACTTCCCACGCTTTCCGAAGCGTGCCACCCCCTTCCAGGGTGAAACTTTCAACAAAACCATATCTCCAACTTGAAATTCCAAGTGTTTCCGGTTTGGATTCACATAGGCTTTCTGCCTGTGGCGAGTGGCTTCGATGCGTTTCAGAATCTGCGCAATCTTGTCTGTCGTCTCTTGGACGATTTCAGGACCAGCAAGCTGCCTATCTCCTGCGTCAGCCCAACATAGGGGTGATCGGCACTTGCGTCCGTTTAGGGCTTCAAATGGCGCGACACCAATACTGGTGTGGTAGCTGTTGTTGTATGAAAATTTGACCAAAGGCAAATGCTTGTCCCAGCTACCGCCCAAATCCATAACACACGCTCTTAGCATGTCTTCCAAAGTCTGTATCGTTCGCTCGCTTTAACCGTCAGTTTGCGGATGAAACGTAGTGCTCAGATTTAATTGTGAGCTAAAAGCTTCTTGGAAGGATTGCCATATCCTTGACACAAACCTTCCGTCTCTATCAGAGACGATTGAGAGAGGTACTCCATGGCGCGTAACGATCTCTCTCATGTAAATTTTGGCCAACTTGCTCGTATTATCCTTCTCTCTGATAGGTAAGAAGTGTGCTGACTTTGTTAATCGATCCACTATTACCCAAATAGTGTCATGGCCTCTCGGCGTTCTTGGCAACTTTGTAATAAAATCCATGGAGATTTGTTCCCGTTTCCATTTAGGAATCTCAGGTTGTTGCAGAAGTCCTGAAGGCTTCTGGTATTCCTCTTTAACCTTAGCGCATGTTAAACATTTGCTCACATATACAGCAACATCGCCTTTCATCCTAGGCCACCAATAGTAATCCTTGAGGTCTTGGTACATCTTATCCGCTCCTGGTTGGATAGAGTACCGTGATTTGTGAGCTTCATCGAAAATAACCTTCCTTAAACTACCAAACAGAGGAACCCAAATCCTTTTCTCAAAACATAACGTTCCTTCCTCGTTTGGTACCAGTAGCTTCTCCATCCCACGGAGGTATTCTTTTTCAAGGTTTCCTTCCTTGAGAGCTTCTTTCTGCGCGGCACGAATGCGCAAGGAAAGATCGGTTCAAATAATCATTTCTAAAGCCCTAACCCCTATGGGCTTGATCCTCTCCTTTCGACTTAGGGCATCGGCGACTACATTCGCCTTCCCTGGATGATACTTTATCTCACAGTCGTAATCGTTCAGCAACTCAACCCATCGTTTCTGTCTCATATTCAACTCCTTCTGGCTGAATATGTGCTGTAGGCTCTTGTGATCTGTAAAAATTGTACACTTTGTACCATAAAGGTAGTGTCTCCAGATCTTTAATACAAAAACCACTGCGCCAAGTTCCAAATCATGTGTGGTATTGTTCTTTTCGTGCACTTTCAATTGACGCGATGCGTAAGCAATAACCTTTTGGCGTTGCATCAACACACAACCCAATCCTTGACGCGAAGCGTCGCAGTATACCACAAAATCATTTGTACCTTCTGGTAGTGCTAAGATTGGCGCATTGCAGAGCTTATCCTTCAATATCTGGAACGCTTCTTCCTGTTTGATTCCCCAATCAAACTTTTTATCTTTCTGCGTGAGGAGTGTCAAAGGTTGAGCGATTTTTGAAAAATCCCCAATGAACCTTCGATAGTAGCCAGCCAAATCCAAGAATTGTCGAATCTCGGTTGGCGTTTTTGGCGTTTCTCAATTCTTAATCGCTTCGATCTTGGTTGGATCCACATGGATTCCATCTCCATTTACCACATGTCCAAGAAATTGGACCTCATGTAGCCAAAATTCGCACTTAGAGGGTTTGGCATACAGCTGTTCTTTCTTTAGCAGCTCCAATATAGCTCTTAGATGCGGCTCGTGCTCAGCCTTTGTTCTTGAATAAATCAAGATGTCGTCGATAAACACAATCACGAACTTGTCCAAGTGCGGCTTGCAAACTCTATTCATCAAGTCCATAAAGACTGCAGGTGCGTTTGTCAAACCATACGTCATAACAAGGAACTCGTAGTGTCCATAACGAGTTCTGAAGGCTGTCTTTGGGATACTCTCCCCTTGTATCCTTAACTGATGGTATCCAGATCGAAGGTCGATCTTTGAATAAAAGCTTGAACCTTGCAGTTGGTCGAATAGATCATCAATCCTTGGCAGAGGATATCTATTCTTGATCGTCAGCTTGTTCAGCTCCCGGTAGTTGATGTTTATTTGAAAATCATCATCCTTCTTTTTGACGAGTAGAAATGGGGTTACCCCAAAAGGGAATTTTGGTCTGTTATCTTCCTTCTCTACCCATTTCTAAAACTTCTCTGTCAATCCTTGCATCTCCGAAAATGTAAGTCGCTACGATGCAACGACTACGGGTGCAGTGCCTGGAATTTGATCGACGCGGGATTCGACTAATCGTTGAGGAGACGATTCCGGCAAGTCTTCGAAGAAGACTTCGGGGTATCTTCCAATCACAGGGATATCTTCGAGTTTTGGTTCTTCGGCTTCTTTTTCC
The DNA here is from genome assembly GCA_030545235.1 of Helianthus tuberosus. Classification (NCBI taxonomy): domain Eukaryota; kingdom Viridiplantae; phylum Streptophyta; class Magnoliopsida; order Asterales; family Asteraceae; genus Helianthus; species Helianthus tuberosus. Next base: position 26,068,092 of record CM060441.1, read on the forward strand.
ACGACATGAGCCAAGAATGCAACACATCCTGTGTGCGAAAATTTTAGTGTCTTCTTTGTCTGATAATCCGTAGGAGCGTATCCTGCGCCATGAATCACAATCATTTCCCCGTTCGTCGTCGGGGCGCGGATGACAATCTCCGCCGGGTTGTTCGACAACCAGTCCATCCCAATTACCACATCGAAGCTTCTGTTAGGCTTGTTCTATCGAGAACTGGGTATCTAGGTTACTTACTACTAAAACAACTATATTTTCTGAAGCTAAAATTTGACAATACTGTCGAATAGACAATAACATCGACTATTATGAGACGTACCGATATCCACGCTCGGATTCTATCCCCGCTGTTGAGCTTTTATCCACGTGCCTGAGTGTTCTTAGGGCAATACTTCCTGAAATGCCCCACGTCACCGCAATTAAAGCATGCTTGGCCACAACCTTGATTGTCACCATCCCTGCCTTGATAGTTGTTGTCGTCGTTATTTCCTCCGCGATTTCCGTTACCATCTTGACCTCTATTTCCAGGTTTAGTACCTTGCCAACACGTTTCCTTGACATGTCCCACCTTGCCACAGTTACCACATTTTCCATATCTACACCGCCCGTTATGGGGTCATCGACAGTTGTCGCACTTTGGTAGGATACCCGTGTACTCTTTTCTCTTTTTGGCCTTGTCGTTGCTACTCGACTGGGTACCCTGTTTGAAATTTGCCAACTTCCTCTTGTTGTCCCCAGATGACTCTACATGAGTCTCCTTCTTCTCCTCAGAGGTTGAAAATTTGTTCATCCTGACTGCCTCTTCCGTCAGGGCTACACTTAGATTGATGGTCTCAGTGATTGTTGCAGGCTTTGATGCCGTTACCATGCTCATGATTTGGGGTGCCAATCCCCAAATGAAACGCTCAATCCTCTTAAACTCCGGATCTACCATGTAAGGAACGATACGCGATAGAACTTGGAACTTCTCCACATACTCGGCTATTTTTGGACCTTCCATCTTCAAGTTCCAAAACTCAGTTTCTACCTTCTGGCTTTCTGTTCTCGAACATTACTTTTTATGCATTAGCTCTTTCAGCTCGTCCCATGATAGTGCATACGCAGCAGCCTCGCCCATTGTTTGAACCTGAAGTTTCCACCATGACAGAGCCCCATCTCGGAACAGCCCGGAAATGTACGTGACCTGATCTCTTGGGGCGCATTTGCTCGCACGCAAAACAGTGTCCGTCTTCTCAATCCAGCGTACGAAGGTTACGGCACCCCCAGTGCCGTCAAAATGTAGGGGCTGGCAGCCTAAGAACTGCTTGTAAGTGCAGTCGTTGGGTGGGTTATTTCCTGAGGTACCTCCGTTGCGCTCGGAGTGATGGGCCTCGTATTGTGCGATGACTGCAGCAATGATTCCCTGAAGTTCCGCCTCGTTGGTGGGTATGCGTACATCCCGTCTTGGAGGCATCTTCTAAATGATGATGGTATGGGTCTGGTCATAGTAAGTAAAGTGTACGTAAGTATACAACAATATCAACACATAACATCTCACGTTATAAATCAAATCAATCACATAACATCTCATGTTATAAGTCAATCACCCATATTGATAGCCTCTGCAATGGTTGAGGGCTTCGAGGGAGTAACCATGCCCCTGATCTGGGGTGCAAGTCCCCAAATGAATCGTTCCATCCTTTTGAACTCCGGTTTGACTAAGTAGGGGACGACCCTAGACAAGTCGTGAGATTACTGGATGTATTCAGGAATCTCTGGTCCGTCCATTTTCAATTCTGGAACTCTACCTCACGCTTCTGGTTTCTAGCCCTAGAATTGTATTTCTTCTCCATCATTCCTTTGAGCTCGTCCCAGCTCAGTGCATTAGCAGTATCTTGTACCAAGGGTCTGAACCTGGAGGTTCCATTATGAGAGTGAGTTATCTAGAAATAACCCCGAGATATAGGCAACACTCTGTTGGGACGAACAGTCACTCATTCTTGGAATGGAGTCAATCTTTTTGGACCAACGAACAAATGCAACGGCGCCTCCTGTTCCATCAAAGTTCCAAGGCTTGCAGTTCAGGAACTGCTTATAGGTGCAGACAGTTGGAGGGTTATTTCCAGTTCTACCATCGTTGTACTTAGAGCGGAGGGCTTCATGTCGTGCATTTATCTGTGAGATGCGTTCTTGCAGCTCGGCTTCTGTCCTTGGCAACGTACTGGTGTTTGTGTCACGTTTGGGTGACATTCCCTTTTGTCGGAGTGGTGTGAAGCGGGTTAGACAACGTTTCAATTGTCTATGGGGGTATACATAGCAACATAAGCCATCATGTAATCACCCAATTTCACACGCAAATATACTCAATGTATGAGTGGGGAAGTAAATTTCCGAGCCTTCACAAAGGCTTGCCAATTTGGCTTATTGCTTGTAATAGAATGAACTCGAGACTACATCGCCTCGCCTTGGTCATTCGTGTTTTAGATGTTTCCTGCTACATTGGTTTTCATTAGCTTGACCCGCAGAGTCCACCAGGATTTCTGTGCATTACAAGTCGTTATTACGTGGGCCCCCGTAATAATAAATTGTCTTGCACAGTTACCCCAAATTTTCTCTTATCCAAGCAGATGATCAATCAAGGAGCAACAGCAGGTGCATCGGCATGAACAGGGTCATGCTCCAATGCGGGGTCAGGAGCAATGCCTGGCTCAGGGGCCACGACTGGCTCCGGATCAAAAACTCCATCTCGAGATCAGCTGGATCAACAAACCCAGGGGGTTACCGGATCCTCCAAGGGCTGGTCTAAGTGTATGAACTCAAGGTCATGGTCTGGATCAAAACCAGGTGGAAGAACAAGATCACCCTCAATACTGTGATCAAACTCAAAGCTAGGTGCGGGAACCGGTGCAGCTGATGATGCCGTATCAAGGTTGGCGTCGTGTGAATGGTGCTGCACTCCCTGTATATGCGAAAATTCGGATGTCAGAAACTCAAATGAGTCTGGGACAGGGGAATGGGCATGAGTTTCCCCTGCAGGAACGTCCGCATGCAGTAGGCTAATACCAGCAACAATAGGGCCCTGCCCTCGAATGGGTCCTCCTCTAGTAGATCGTTATCGTCGTCAGAGGCCACGTCGGGGGGGGGGGGCATATCAACAACATGATAAGCGGCAAGGGGGCAAATTCCCAACAAGATGGCCATCAGTAGGCTCTGCTACGACTTCAGGCAGCGCAAAAGGGCTGAAAGTCGTCATTGTCTGTGCCGGTAGTATCGGAAATGTACACCTCGTGCTTCGATGAAACTATGTCGTCTGATACTATGGCCATGGGATTCGTAGTGTCCATCTTTCTAGTACATGATGAAAGCATGACGTTTGTAACACAAACACATATACGTATAATAATCAATCATATAGTCATATAAACATGTCAGTCAATCAAATAATTCTCCTAGTCTCACTAGCCAATTTCTCCCAGTCTCTAAGACTGCTCTATCCTCCACCTCGACCTCTTAGATCGAGCCTCGGTCCCCTTGACCGAGCCTCAGCCTTCATGACTGAGCCTACTCTTCCTAGCCTCACTAGCCAACTACCTCGGTCACCTAGACCGAGCCTTGATCCTCCAGACCGAGCCTTAGCCCTCCAGGCTGAGCCTATAATAAATCAACGTGCTCAACATTTGTTTGTAAAAAGTTTTGGATCTGGACTTAAGTGGTATGCAGAAAAATGTTTTCGTGAGAGCCCTAGTGATCATAGTCTAGACTCGAGAACGAATCCTAGTTCGCTATGATCAGAGCTCTGATACCAAGCTGTCACACCCTGGCTTTGCGGAAGCGTGGTTAATTTGGTGTGACTTCTTAATACCATAGCTTAACCATAACAAAGCTATATGAAATAAAACCATGCAAGATCATCCATTTAATTAAGTTTTAAAAACCAAATACAACAACATTGTTTTTAACAAACACAAACATCAACATGACATAAACACAGTTTAAGGACTGTGACTTGTCCAGGAAAGAGTCACATTCCCCAAACCCGGATGACCTCGTAACTAGTGCAGCGGGAAAACGTGTCACACCGTGCCAGATCCTTTAATTCCCTGAAATACATGTAAGTTGAAAAATCAACAATAATGTTGAGCGAGTTCATGTGTTTAGTATGTGCGCGTGAATAAACCTTTGTAATCATTGCAAGTATGAATGTTTTGTAAACTCTGGTATGAAAGCAAATAAGGAAACATATCAGATATTGTGTATCCACATGGTCCAACCTGCGGGCGCATGGGAGGGGATAGGACAAGGTCACCACATGGTCCAACCTGCGGGCGCATGGGTGGTGTTACGACGGGGTCACCACATGGTCCAACCTGCGGGCGCATGGGTGGTGTTAAGACAAGGTCACCACATGGTCCAACCTGCGGGCGCATGGGTGGTGTTTGCTATGCTCAAATAGGCCTATCACTCGTATCCCTCGATCGTACTACGAGGACTAATGTTCTTAAGGTTTCACCTACCCAATCACATAACCTAACAGTTCCTCCCTAGCTGACCATACCATGTAAGAAACATTCGTAATCATAGTAACATGTATTTCACCCCCGAAGTAATAAAACTGAAAACAATTAAGAGAAAAGGGGGACATGAACTCACAGTGGTGCGTCTCTACCAAGTATGCCTCCAAATCGATCAGCTGTATGACGACCTACACGTGCTAACTCTATTAGACGGACGGCCGTGCCTTAGCTTTATGGTTTAAGTTTTTGGGAAATAGTTAGGCAACTATTTCGTGTTTACGTTCTGTATATACTTGGTAGTCATTTTCCTTCCCAAGGATGGGGGATTTAATACATGTGCGTTCGTATAATTCGGATTACACTATTAAGTCTCACTTAATATATTTTATTCCTAACTCCAAAATATAAATATTCTTCTCAAAAATATTATACCTTAATACATGTGATTTTCCCAAAATAATACTTAGTAATATTATTTTTACTCTAAAAATAATATTTACGTAGTTCACAAAATAGTCGTAAACACTTATACAAGTGATGTTGTGAAAGAAGAATATATACTAAATATATATATGTATCACGTTTTATTTTGTGAAAATCCCACCTCCGATGTTTTGTAACTATAGTCGTGGCGAAACTTATATTTTGAAAACAAGTCAAAATGTATTTCTAACACTTATAGTGAAAATATTTCTAAGTGTTAGGTTTTTGGAAAATTTCGCCAGAGTTTCCTCTGTAACTGGAGGTGGCCACGCTTTCAAGCGTATCATTTTCTTTTATAAATCAAACCAACAATCTTCTTAATCAATCAAAACAATGTTCAAATCACAAACTAGTCAAAATATGTATGTAAGTCGCATAAATTTCATGAACTTGTGATTTATCCAAACTATGAAGTAAATCTCATTACTTTTAGTGGATTGTTATATAAAACAATCCGATTTTGTAAAAACCTCGTTTTTATGAAAGTTCCGTCTTTACAACTTCTCGTCATCTTTTTCAAAAATAGTTATTTTGTCGAAACTTTGTGTTACACATGTGTTTACACACTTGTGTGTTCTAAAAACCATTCTTGTTAGTGTAAGATCCGTCTTTTAAAGTATGATTTCTTTAACGCTTGGTCCTTTGAAAATACCACTTGCAGATACGTAGATCTGCTAGTTTTAAACACTATTGTACAAGCTAAAACACTTTTACACAAGTTCATGATTCGTGTGTGGTAGAGTTTCACCCTTTAACCCTTGTTCTATTCAAAACAACCTTATGTCATGATTCGTGATCATGACCAAACCGGGTTAAGTGATGATCCGAGCTACCACAACATAGATCGGGTCTAAATAATCACAAATTTCAATTACTACAACATTTACACAACATATGAGCTTTTTTCCAACACTTATAGCATTTTTAGTAGACTTTAAAGTATCATCTTGTAAGATTTCGAGTTTTAACCGTTACAAATCGTATTAACCACTTTAGAATAGTTCAAGAAGATGATTTTAGCAACATACCACTAGCTCAAGGCTAGGGAAGAATCTATGCGAAAAACGCGTGGATAAAAGCAAAGTAGAGAGGTCCTTCGCCTTCCGTTTGCACCAAGACTCCTTATATGCGATCCTTATCACTTGTGTATCCTTGGAGTGTGAAGATTAGAACCGAAAATGATGGATGGAGGGTGGGTGGTGCTTGGTCGTAAGCTTATAGAGAGAAAGAGAGAGTTTTTGTGTGGTGTCTTGTGTTGTTTATTCTTATGTGCAATACCAAGTTACTTATAGACAATTAACAAGAGTATTATCCAATGGTCCCAATGTCTAATTGATATTAGACAAGAAAGATTTAAATAATCAAGCAAGTACCAAGGGTGTCCCCTTCTAGTTGGGGCCGGTTAGAGGGGGGGTCTTGGTCCGATTCCAACTAGTTAGTTAGGTATTAGTTAGGTTAAACCAAGTTAGTTAAGTGTTTAACCCAGTTATTAGTGTGTCACGCGTTACAGTGGGTGTTAGGGTGTTCAGGGACCCTAACTGGCTCAGAAAAAGATAAATAATGAAAATAACAATATTTTCATGTCTCGGGTATAGTCCGGTTGTTCGGTTGGATAGTAATCCGTTAAAGCGTTAATCAAAGCTTTAAAGTGTCGTTATTACCCCTTTTAGTGACACAACTCATTCCTGACACTTTGGAAAGTGTCTAGTAATATTTTTCTCAAGTTTTGGCACTTTATTAGTTAGCTAAAAACTGAATTGTTATGTAAAGTGCTGAGTTTTGTACTTAGAGTACGTTTTAGGCACATCCAGTCATTGTGACTTATTCCTAGAGACGCAGTTCTACAACCCTTATATCCCTACACTCACCACTAGTGTAGCAAAATATTTCAGGCTCTTACAGGCCTTAGAGGCAGTGTCTGCCTGATGCTGGCTTATCAGCATGTTCAATAGGTTATCCGTTATAGTGCTACTGTGCTTTTTGTGCATCATGTTTGTCACTAAGGTTCGACATGTAAATAATGTAGTGACAGCAAGTAAAGTATGATGCAAGTAAGTACATGTATCAGTAATCAAGTAGCAGTTTATTCACAAGTTCAAGCAAGCACAGTAATTAAGCAGTAATTAATTATTAATTAAGTCGTACGGATACCTGGTTTAGTGAGGGTTGTCACAGATTCCAAGGTCGACCAACCTAAGCCTATCTCGTTCAACTACAAGCACTTCGCTGCTTGCAACCCTCAACCTTTCACTGGCAACGATGGTGTTACTAAGATGCTCGAGTGGTTCGATAGCATCGAAGTGACATTCATCAATAGTGAATGTCCTGAGAACCTGAAAACCCGAAGTGCTACTGGTGTCTTCCAGGCGAGAGCTCTCGACTGGTGGACAAACGAGTGTGACATCCGATCCAATGAGGATGCCTACACCCTCCCTTAGGCTGAGGTTAAGGAATTGATGATGACCGAGTTCTACCCTCCCCACGAGCAGCAGAAGCTTGAGGAAGAGTTTTGGCACCTCAAGCAGATTGGTGACGATAACCTTGGCTACACTACTCAATTCAAGCATGTGACAACTCGAATTTCCGACATTCTTTATTCGCATTAAATGCACGTTGACTTTGACTATATGGTTGTGTTATGATAAAACCTAGTGTGTTTGCTTGATTATGTGTTTGATTGTATAACATGTCGTGAAACATAAACTGTCAACATAAGATAGAACCCGACGAAACACAAGTGTGTTTCGCCATAACCATTCCCGACGAAACAGGATATGTTTCGCCGTATACGACTCGACGAAACAAACTGTTTCGCCGAGCCTAGATCTGTCGAAGCCCAGCTTGGGCCCAGAACGTTATTCTGTGTATTTTTACGTAAAACATCATCATTTTACACTTTCTATCAACACAACCGAAACCCTAGAGCTCTCTCACTGTGACAGCGAACTAGAACCCACCGGAAACCCTTGTGCGATAAAACCATCATCTCGGTTAGTAAATCTATGTGTCTTGATTGATCTTTCATCAGTGTACGTGTTTATGTGTCATGTGATTCTACTTTGATGATGTATATCTGAAATTGATACATGTTAAATATTAGGGTTCTTGTTATAATGATGATGATATGGATTTCGATATGAATATTGTAGTCGGATATAGATGGTTTTATGCGAAACTTAATATGATTGAATATTCGGTTCTGGATGTTGTTATTATGATCTGGTTCTGAATGCAAGTTAGCATCTTGATAGGGTTTGATGATGTGATGTTGTAATCGATATGTTGTATACGTAAGCTAGGGTTCATGCTAGACGTTAAAGTGGTTCGATGATTATGCTATGATGATGTTACAATGATTCTGTGTTGAATGATTTCTGCATGATTGATAATATTGATGTTGGCTGCTAACATGATTAGGGTTTCTGTGTATTTCGTAACTGCTGTAACGGTGTCTACGAATCAGACATTCGACGAAACAGGAACCTCGGCGAAACAGAATGTGTTTCGCCAAGAATCGTCGACGATTTGGAATCCTGTTTCGCCAAGCAAAGCCACGACGAAACAGAGTGTGTTTCGTCACTATATGTGTTTCGTCACTATATGTGTTTCGTCACTATATGTGTTTCGCCACTATGTGTGTTTCGTCAATTTGTGTTTCGCCATTATGTGTGTTTCGCCGAACAGAATCTGCACAGTAACTTGGGTTAATTCTGTTAAGTGTTAACTGGAATATTTAACTGTTGTTAAGTGTAACCATCTTGTATATGATTGTGATTACGTGTTACATGTTTATACGTGCACAACTTGAACACAAACTGATTTCACATACGTGCATACTTTAGGACGTGATTGATTACTTGCGAGCATACACTTAGCATACCGAGCAAACCAAGGTGAGTTCACACAGCCAAGGCATGGGATTCCCAGGATGGGAATGGGTTGGATTATTTATTCGTTCAGTTTATGGAACTTAGATATATGATTCCCGGGAGAGGAAGGATTATGGATAAGAACAGACTAGACTGGTTATACTAATTTAAACGATCTTCGCACACACGCCAAGGGTCGGCCGCGATATTATGACAATCTTCGCACACATGCCTAAGAAGGGCCGCGAACTATATACTCTAATCTTCGCAAACATGCCAGGAAGGGCCGCGATACTACTATACCTAGTCTAGCAAACATGGGAAATCCCCACTATACTTCGCAAACATGCCTAGAGGGCCGCGATACGATACATACGATACATGATTACTAAATGAACATACGAACTACATTATGAACACTATAACTAAACAAACTCACTGTGAACTCGCTCAACTAGTTGTTGACTCTCTGTTACATGCCTTGCAGGACCTTAGGTACTTATGGAGCTTGCACGGGAGGCACGGTCGTTGTGGGCACAGTTTGTGGATGTTATGAACAACATTTAAACATTTGAATTGTTACTTATGATTGGGTTTATTTATGCTTCCGCTAAACGTTGAATTTATACATATGTTTTGAACACCTTTCATATTGGTTTGATTGCTTTACATTTAATACTTACTATGTTCAATATGATTGGTGGCTTGATCCTGGTCAGTCACGCCTCCAAGCGGTGATACTCCGCGTGTGGATTTTGGGGTGTGACAGATTGGTATCAGAGCCATTGGTTATAGAGAACTTGGTTTTAATAAGGGAAAAACGTTTTTATTGAAACCAGACTATAACCAGTACAGTGCTCAACGATCCACAACGACACCTCGCTCCACGTGCAAGACTCAACATCCTAGGTAATAAGGTTTATATTTATTGCCTACTTGCTAGAATTACATAGAACTTTGCTCGTGGTATGCTTAGATTACATTGATTACTATTCGTTACTGCTTGAGAACGCTTATATGCTCACACTCTTCTGTCATCGCACGATTCGCGATCCTCTCTGACTTATGCTATCTTTACTATGAAGATCATGTCTGGACGTATCAACATGGCACAAGCCCAATTGACGGCTCTCATCGCTGAACAAGTTACTGCGGCAGTTGCAGCCGCACAAGCAGGAGGTATACCCTGCAGTTGAAACTCACACTAGGGTCCTTAGATCCTACATCCCTAAACCAACTCTTGTGCTAAAATTTTTGTTTACTCTTACGCAAACAACAGGTCAAGCACCTGTTTGCACTTTCAAAACGTTCATGGACTGTCGTCCCAGTACTTTCAGCGGCACGGAGGGAGCAGTCGGACTCCTCCACTGGTTTGAAAAGATCGAGACTGTATTCGAAATGTGTGAATGCCCTGAGGCACGCAGGGTGAAGTATGCCACCGGTACCCTAGAGGGTTTAGCTCTCACATGGTGGAAAGCTCAGGTGCAAATACTGGGGTTGGTTGCTGCTAACGCTACCCCATGGAATAATTTCAAGGAAATGATCAAAGAGGAATATTGCAGTCGGGATGACATTCATAAGCTGGAAGTAGAGTTCTTTAACCTCAAGATGACGGGGTCAGAGATTGAGGCGTACACTAAGAGATCGAACGAACTTGCTTTACTGTGTCCTACGATGGTGGACCCTCCAATCAAGCGAATCGAACTGTTCCTCAAGGGTCTAGTGCCAGAGATCCAGAGTCACGTCACTTCAGCAAACCTCGCCACTTATCAGCAGGTTGTACAGCTGGCTCACCGTCTCACGGATCAGGCAGTGGAGCAGAACAAGTTGCCTGAACGCATCAGCACTACTACTACCGCTACTACTCCGGTCACTCCTGCTACTCCCAGTGACAACAAGCGGAAATGGGATGGGGATTCCAGCAAAGGTTCAGCTATAGTTCAATCTCAGGCTCAGCAACGCAAGACTAATGACTACCAGAGCCCAAGTCAGCAAACTTCTGGTGGGCAGAGACAGAGTGGTTATCGGGGAAATCATCCACTGTGTAACAGGTGCTACAAACATCACAGTGGTCAGTGTCGCAAGGCCTACTGTCAGAGATGTCTCAAAAACGGGCACGAAGCTAAAGATTGCAGGAGTTCACGACCTGCGAATCAGAACCAGCAACAACAACCACCTGCTCCACGAAACCAGCCACAGCAGCAGCAGCATGGAAATAGGGGATGCTACCAATGTGGGGCTGAAGGTCATTACAAGCGGGATTGCCCCCAGTTAAACCAGAACCAGAACAATAACAACAACAACAATCAGGGCAACGGGAACAACAACAACGGTGGGAACAATAACAACAATGGTGCTAGAGGCCGTATGTTTGTGATCGGTCAGGGTGATGCCAGGAATGATCCCAACGTGGTTATGGGTAAGTTTCTTCTTGACGACTTTTATGTTACTGTATTATTTGATTCTGGTGCGGATACAAGTTACATGTCTCTGAAAGCTAGTGAAATGTTAAAACGTGCACCAACTCCCTTAAACACCAAACATGTTGTAGAGTTAGCTAACGGTAAAAGTCTAGAGGCCACACACATAGTTAAAGGGTGTAATCTTATCCTCGCTGGTCAGACTTTCTCCATCGATCTCATTCCTATACCCTTGGGTAGCTTTGACGTCGTCATTGGTATGGATTGGTTATCTCAACAACAAGCGGAGATTTTATGCAAAGAAAAAGTTATTCGTATTCCTCGGTCGGGCAAGGAACCTCTCGAAGTTCAAGGCGACAAGAGTGGTGTCGTGAGTGGCATCATCTCCTTTTTGAAGGCTCAGAAGTGTTTACGCAAGGGGCACACTGCTATATTAGCACTCGTTACAGATACCTCGAAGAAAGAGAAAAAGATTGAAGATATTCCTGTAGTATGTGACTTTCCTCAAGTGTTCCCTGAGGAATTACCTGGGTTACCGCCTCATCGTCAAGTCGAATTCCAGATCGAGCTCGCTCCAGGAGCAGCACCTATAGCTCGAGCACCTTATCGTTTAGCTCCAACTGAATTGGAAGAACTGTCAAAGCAGCTACAAGAACTCTTGGAGAAGGGTTTTATACGTCCTAGCTCTTCGCCCTGGGGAGCTCCAGTGTTATTCGTAAAGAAGAAAGACGGTACGTTCAGGATGTGTATAGACTACCGTGAACTCAACAAGGTGACGATCAAGAATCGTTATCCTCTTCCGCGCATAGATGATTTATTCGACCAGTTGCAAGGGTCGAGCTACTACTCCAAGATAGACTTAAGGTCAGGGTACCATCAGCTGAGAGTCCGGGATGAGGACGTCTCCAAAACAGCATTTAGAACTCGCTACGGCCACTACGAGTTTATGGTCATGCCATTCGGGCTAACGAACGCGCCTGCCGTATTTATGGATCTTATGAACAGGGTGTGCAAACCCTATCTCGACAAGTTCATCATTGTTTTCATCGACGACATTCTGATTTATTCGAAAAGTCAGGAGGAACACGAGCAGCACCTACGACTCATACTGGAACTTCTACGAACGGAACAGTTATACGCTAAGTTTTCTAAATGTGACTTCTGGCTTCGTGAAGTCCACTTCTTAGGCCACGTGGTAAACAAGGATGGGATTCATGTAGATCCATCCAAGGTGGATTCGATTAAAAATTGGCCTGCGCCTCGTACACCAACGGAAATACGTCAATTCTTAGGTTTGGCAGGTTACTACAGAAGGTTCATCAAAGATTTCTCCAAGATTGCTCAGCCGCTTACACTACTGACACAGAAAGGTGTTGTTTATCGTTGGGGTAACGCACAGGAAACAGCGTTTCAGCACTTAAAGGATAGACTATGTAGCGCACCTATCCTCTCACTGCCTGAAGGCACGGACGATTTCGTAGTCTACTGCGACGCATCTATCCAAGGTCTTGGATGTGTATTGATGCAGAGGGATAAAGTTATTGCTTATGCTTCGCGCCAACTTAAGGTTCACGAACGGAATTACACTACACACGACCTAGAGCTGGGAGCGGTCGTCTTTGCACTTAAGATATGGCGACACTATTTGTACGGTACCAAATGTGCTATCTACACTGACCACAGAAGCCTCGAACATATATTCAAACAGAAGGAACTGAATATGCGATAGCGACGATGGGTTGAACTGTTAAATGACTACGAATGCTCAATCAGGTACCATCCAGGCAAAGCCAATGTTGTGGCTGACGCCCTCAGTCGAAAGGACACCGCGCCTAAGCGCGTGCGAGCTTTACAACTCACCATACAGTCTAACCTTCCTTCTCAGATACGAGATGCTCAGACAGAAGCATTGAAACCAGATAATGTCAGGGCTGAAGCCCTGCGCGGCTCAAGACAACGTTTAGAACAAAAGGAAGATGGTGCTTACTACGTCACAGGACGCATTTGGGTTCCACTTTATGGCAACTTACGTGAGCTGGTAATGGATGAAGCTCACAAGTCTCGCTACTCGGTACACCCTGGTTCGGATAAAATGTACCACGATATTAAGACTACATACTGGTGGCCTAGCATGAAGGCCCACATAGCCACATACGTTAGCAAATGCTTGACTTGTGCGAGAGTCAAGGCAGAATACCAGAAACCTTCAGGTCCACTTCAACAACCTGAGATACCACAATGGAAATGGGAACAGATTTCCATGGATTTTGTTACTGGCTTACCTAGATCTCAGCGCGGAAACGATACTATTTGGGTGATCGTGGATCGACTCACTAAGTCTGCTCACTTCCTGGCAATCAAGGAAACGGATAAGTTCTCCACACTAGCAGACATATATCTTAAAGAAGTGGTCTCGAGGCACGGAGTGCCCACCTCCATCATCTCTGATCGTGACGCACGTTTCACTTCAGAACTGTGGCAAGCAATGCATAAATCGTTCGGCTCTCGTTTAGACATGAGCACGGCGTATCATCCTCAGACCGATGGGCAGTCTGAGCGCACTATTCAAACTCTAGAAGACATGCTTCGGGCGTGCGTAATTGACTTTGGCAATGGTTGGGAGAAACATCTGCCACTCGTGGAATTTTCATACAATAACAGCTACCACACCAGCATTAAAGCTGCTCCATTCGAGGCATTGTACGGGCGTAAATGTCGATCACCTCTTTGTTGGGCAGAGGTGGGGGAAAGTCAGATCACAGGTCCAGAAATGGTAGTTGATACTACTGAAAAGATTGCACAAATACGACAACGCATGGCGGCAGCTCGTGACCGTCAGAAAGCATACGCTGATTTAGACAGGAAACTACTCGAATTCCAAGTTGGGGATCGAGCGCTACTTAAAGTTTCACCCTGGAAGGGTGTGGTTCGTTTTGGCAAGCGCGGCAAACTAAATCCACGATATGTTGGACCTTTCGAAGTTATTGAGAAAATAGGCAAAGTGGCCTACAGACTGAACTTACCACCTGAACTCAGTGCAGTTCACAACGTCTTTCACGTGTCGAATCTGAAGAAGTGTACGTCAGATGAGACCCACATAGTTCCCTTAAAGGAACTCACTATCGACGAGCGGTTGCACTTCGTCGAGGAACCTGTTGAAATCACGGACCGGGATGTTAAGGTCCTCAAGAACACGAGAATCCCTCTTGTACGAGTTCGTTGGAACTCCCGCCGCGGCCCAGAGTTCACCTGGGAGCGCGAAGATCAAATGGAACTCAAATATCCCCAGTTATTCGGAACTAATGCAACTACTACTGAGGCTGAAGCTACCAATGCAGAATTTCGGGACGAAATTCCAAATCAACGGGGGGATAATGTGACATCCCAGGAAAACCAGTAATCTTCGCAAACATGCTCGGGGAGCCGCGATACAATACAGGTAAACAACGTCACACCATTAGCTTTCCTCAGTAACCGCATGCTAAATTTCGGGACGAAATTTCTTTCAAGTTGGGGATAATGTGACAACTCGAATTTCCGACATTCTTTATTCGCATTAAATGCACGTTGACTTTGACTATATGGTTGTGTTATGATAAAACCTAGTGTGTTTGCTTGATTATGTGTTTGATTGTATAACATGTCGTGAAACATAAACTGTCAACATAAGATAGAACCCGACGAAACACAAGTGTGTTTCGCCATAACCATTCCCGACGAAACAGGATATGTTTCGCCGTATACGACTCGACGACACAAACTGTTTCGCCGAGCCCAGATCTGCCGAAGCCCAGCTTGGGCCCAGAACGTTATTCTGTGTATTTTTACGTAAAACATCATCATTTTACACTTTCTATCAACACAACCGAAACCCTAGAGCTCTCTCACTGTGACGGCGAACTAGAACCCACCGGAAACCCTTGTGCGATAAAACCATCATCTCGGTTAGTAAATCTATGTGTCTTGATTGATCTTTCATCAGTGTACGTGTTTATGTGTCATGTGATTCTACTTTGATGATGTATATCTGAAATTGATACATGTTAAATATTAGGGTTCTTGTTATAATGATGATGATATGGATTTCGATATGAATATTGTAGTCGGATATAGATGGTTTTATGCGAAACTTAATATGATTGAATATTCGGTTCTGGATGTTGTTATTATGATCTGGTTCTGAATGCAAGTTAGCATCTTGATAGGGTTTGATGATGTGATGTTGTAATCGATATGTTGTATACGTAAGCTAGGGTTCATGCTAGACGTTAAAGTGGTTCGATGATTATGCTATGATGATGTTACAATGATTCTGTGTTGAATGATTTCTGCATGATTGATAATATTGATGTTGGCTGCTAACATGATTAGGGTTTCTGTGTATTTCGTAACTGCTGTAACGGTGTCTACAAATCAGACATTCGACGAAACAGGAACCTCGGCGAAACAGAATGTGTTTCGCCAAGAATCGTCGACGATTTGGAATCCTGTTTCGCCAAGCAAAGCCACGACGAAACAGAGTGTGTTTCGTCACTATATGTGTTTCGTCACTATATGTGTTTCGTCACTATATGTGTTTCGCCACTATGTGTGTTTCGTCAATTTGTGTTTCGCCATTATGTGTGTTTCGCCGAACAGAATCTGCACAGTAACTTGGGTTAATTCTGTTAAGTGTTAACTGGAATATTTAACTGTTGTTAAGTGTAACCATCTTGTATATGATTGTGATTACGTGTTACATGTTTATACGTGCACAACTTGAACGCAAACTGATTTCACATACGTGCATACTTTAGGACGTGATTGATTACTTGCGAGCATACACTTAGCATACCGAGCAAACCAAGGTGAGTTCACACAGCCAAGGCATGGGATTCCCAGGATGGGAATGGGTTGGATTATTTATTCGTTCAGTTTATGGAACTTAGATATATGATTCCCGGGAGAGGAAGGATTATGGATAAGAACAGACTAGACTGGTTATACTAATTTAAACGATCTTCGCACACACGCCAAGGGTCGGCCGCGATATTATGACAATCTTCGCACACATGCCTAAGAAGGGCCGCGAACTATATACTCTAATCTTCGCAAACATGCCAGGAAGGGCCGCGATACTACTATACCTAGTCTAGCAAACATGGGAAATCCCCACTATACTTCGCAAACATGCCTAGAGGGCCGCGATACGATACATACGATACATGATTACTAAATGAACATACGAACTACATTATGAACACTATAACTAAACAAACTCACTGTGAACTCGCTCAACTAGTTGTTGACTCTCTGTTACATGCCTTGCAGGACCTTAGGTACTTATGGAGCTTGCACGGGAGGCACGGTCGTTGTGGGCACAGTTTGTGGATGTTATGAACAACATTTAAACATTTGAATTGTTACTTATGATTGGGTTTATTTATGCTTCCGCTAAACGTTGAATTTATACATATGTTTTGAACACCTTTCATATTGGTTTGATTGCTTTACATTTAATACTTACTATGTTCAATATGATTGGTGGCTTGATCCTGGTCAGTCACGCCTCCAAGCGGTGATACTCCGCGTGTGGATTTTGGGGGTGTGACAAAGCAGTTGAGCATTATTGTACCCCATCTGGTTTCAATTCCTGAGCGTGCTATCAGGAAGTACTTACAAGGTCTACCCTCTGCTATTCGTGACACCATTGAAGCCATAAGACTTGACACCATAGAGCTAGTCTACCGCTTAGCTGCCAGCCTCAACAACAACCGTGTGAGAGACAAACAAACCACAACCTGTGTCACTACCAAATCTGTAAACCAAGCTACCACCGAACCCAAAGAACCCAAAACTCAGTCGCGTGACAACAAGGGCAAGAAATGCAAGTTTCAAAGCTAGAGTTGCAACGTGATCACACCTGCTGCTAATCCAAATCCCCCACAAGAATCCACCAGAAAGCCTTACACTGGGACACATCCTAAGTGTAACACCTGCCATTACTATCGTCCTACCAATATTGTATGCCGCCATTGCACGAATTGCAATAGGTTTGGGCATGTAGCTGCCATATGCTGCAGTGGTCCTACACCACAAGGCAACCAAGCTCAGCAACCTCCCCAAAACCAAAACCGTCAAACTTCTGCCAACAATGTTCGAGCCTCGAAGGATCGATTCCTTAACCGTTAAATTCGATAAACACGTATCTTGTGCGGAATCCAAGTACGTGTGTGAATTGAACATAAAGAAGTAATTAACTGTTGTTTTCTATTGATAGTTGACAAGTACAAAACCACGAAAACAAACGAGCAGAGCTTTGCCTCTCTAATGCTCAAAGATGCAAATGAACAAGACCCTACACCTCTATATATAGACATAGTGGGTTTGTACAAGACTAGTTACAAAGGGACTCCACTTCATACGAACCTGCTTGTACGAAGTGACATTATGAAAATGTGTGGGTTCGTATGAACCTGCTCCTTCGTACAAACCTACAACTTCTAAACAAATAATTTTCAGGTTAAACCATGTCTTGATCATTTGACTCAGCTACGATACGTGATTGACAGAAGTGATAGACATACTGCACTCACAGACTCCCCCTTGGATATTACTACAGTCAATCTCCTAGCTTTCTATCTTCTCTCTCTGAGTCTTCTAGAAGCTTTGGCATCTTCAGTACCACAGACTTCCCAATGCTCTAACAAGCTCCTCTTGATTCTGCATTCTGAATCCTCAGCTCCTCCTATCTTCAGACTCTTTCTCCAGGCTCCCCATTTCTTTAAGCTTCCGGTGGCTTTTCAGGATCGACAACTGGCTCTTTGATTACAAGCCCCCTTATTTTGAGCTCGTCTTCAGACTCCCCCTTAGGCTTAGCTATCGAGATTGTAATCTGGTTCAACATCTGAAAATCTAACAATTTCAAACCACTTGTAAAATATTTGACAATTTAGGTTCAAAATCGAAAACCTAGCTCTAAACACAAATATTTAACAGTGAAAGCTTTTTGAATACCTAGAAATGATAATCTAGCTCTAAAACTAGATATAACAATATGTAATCTCCCAGAATTACCCAACTCTACCCCCCTATCAAATAACTCTATATTTGACAATGAAAGTATCCAAAACTCTCTTAGTTAATCATCCAAGTCCAAATTAATGACCTTGGAGATTTCACAAACTGTTTTTGAATTTTTCAATTTAAAACCTCAAGTTTCAAATTAATGAACTTGTTTATTTTTAGAAACATGCTCAGCATACTTAGATTTTGAAACTTAGCCTTCAAACATCGGTTGTCGAAAATAAAGCAGAAACAATTTTTTTTTGGAATTTTTCAAAGTTTATGCTAAAACACTCCGAAAATATTTTTGTGATTTTTCTGTAATGAAATGCAGTAAAGAAATATTTACAGACAATATTTTTGTTTGAGTTTGCGTCAGAGGATCATATCAGTTTATGACACATCACTAGCACCGTTGACCTTTTTTAGACTTTAAGATCTAAACGATTCACTTAGATTGTCAGTATACTGGTCCACCTAAATTTTCACACAAAGTTCAACTGATTCGAGATACGAGATTAATGTATTAAGCACTTAACTTTTTCGCGTGTGCCACCTCAGAATATACTCCCGTATCAAGATTCCCTAGATTCAGTCTTACAGGTGAGTATACTATATTGATATCTGTACTCTGGGTTAATGCGAGACCTTGAGAGCTCAGGTATGAACTATCATTCAGTCAAAGAGATGAAGGCTCGACTAAAAGGTGTGTTCCACTTAGGAATCTTCTTTACAACTGCACTTGATTTATATCTTTAGATATTTTTCAATTTTTATGCAGAGGGAAAGCTTTTAAAGCACGTAAAGTATTATACGAGGTCTAAACCATTGCTGACGCAAAATCAGAAGACCAGGTATAATATCCCATATATCAAAAAGTATAAAGACATAGTATCTCAAAATCAGGCAACCTCTCAAACAAGATTTCGGAGGTTATCCATATATCCGAGAGATGTTCCCCACAAGATAAGTAAGCTATTGATATTTAGGTTTGTCACAACCCCCGACCCCACCCTAGGAGCGGGAGCCGTGAACCAGTCAGATGGTATCGGTGTTTATTAATTTGGCAGCGGAAATGAGACATCAGGACTGTAGTTAGGAAATAGTTTCAGAGTTTTAAAACACCATATTTAAACAATGGGATAAAACCCAAGTTTCATTTGAAATGCATATAGGGATAAACCCTAATTACTGAAAATATAATTTTCTTTATACTTAGGTAATTCTTATAGCCACTTCTTTAAGCCTTTAGTGTTCTCCAGCTGGCTTCTATTAACTTCACATTAAGTTACCTAAAACGAGTTTTAAAAAGATTTTATCAGCAAGAAATACTGGTGAATGCATCCCAGTTTAATCAAAACAGGTTTTATAGCTTTACAGTATTGAGAGCATCAACGATTATAATGTTTATATCTACTCAATTACCCCTTCAGTACTGTCAATCCTGACTTGTGGTCATCCTACTATTCGCAACAGTAACGAGTGTCAAGTAATGTATACAGAACCCCAACATACCGATAACAATTGTAGAATACATAGACTCAATTACTGATAAGTATAATTTAAAATATTTGAGGTTTTGGTAAAACAATTTACTAAAATGACTCACAAAAAAAAGGTGGCAAAAAGTAAGATGTACTCACCTTGTAGGCTTAGGTATTTCTATGGCTTCCTCATACTATTTCTTGATTATTTCCTTGAGTTTTTACGAAAAACATATAATGCACACGTGTTAGTAAGATAACCCAATTACATTAGCCATACAACACGAGACATAACTCCAACGAACTGAGTCAGGCAGAGCCTTGACATGCGTTACAGAGTCCTAGATCAATTGAGCAGAGTATTGACTTAGTAACCTAGGGTTAAGATACTTACAACGAGACAGAGCTTCGTGTTTTAGGGGTATAATACCCGAGTATTTTTGTATTATAACTTGAGAGAGAAAAGAAAAGATTGAACGAGGATGAATGACAGGGGTTTGGCCCCTTTTATAGCTGAGACATGTAACAACCCGATATTTTGGATCGTTACCTGTCGCTGTCATTTCTTTCATAAACGCTTGTACTCTTGGGATTCGATTTACGAGATCGGTTAAACTATATTTTCAATGCATTTTTAACGCATATTACAACACTTACTTGATCATGATCGCATTTTACAATGCTATTTACAACGCTTACTACTTAATCGCATTTTATCGGAATTTAAATCGCTTGTTACTTAAACGCCATCACAACGCAAACTCAATACAAACTCGAAACACGGATTTAATTATATTATATGTGTTATTTGTGTGATTATTTGTTGAATGTTACGTGGTTATCAACGCAACGCTTATACGCTCAAACGCTCACTCGCAACTCGATTAAACGCAACGCTTAACAAACGAACCAAAGTTGGAAAACTAACTCGCGCAAACTCGGTCGTATGAATGTGTCACACCCTGATAATTCCACATATTACCGGTGGGCCCGGCGGGGAGTATCGTGACATAGTTGATATCATCATAGTCAAATATACACAGTTTATTGCACAGCGGAAGTCTTGGTAGAAAATACTATTACAAACCAAAATGTAAAGTACAAATAAAATATAACGCAGACGGTTGTAAGTTAGGATCCACAGGCGGATCTAAAATATAATACAAAACATTGTGCAAAATATTGCATACTTAGACCAGTTAGTTTAAAGAAAGGTTTACGGTACGAAACGCTAGATTAAGCGATAACCGGAATGGAATGTAATTTAGACAAGACAAGTATGGAGACGAGTACAAAATGGGTAAACTAAATACATTTTAGATTTGGAAGTTAAAATGATAAGAAATGATCTGTTTCGGCAAATTTATGCAATCTAGTTACATAAACCGTACCGAGCACGTATATGCATAACGGGTAACCGGATGAGTCATGCACAAGTCCCATAAGTTATTATGCTTTAAATATGTTATGATATCAGTAGGATATCAACAATTATGCCCCAAAAGATTTTAAAAACAATTTAAGTCCCGTAAGGGTATTTTGGTCATTTTAAGATTTATAAAAGAGGTTTTAAAGCAAACTGGTGTTCTGGTCTATAACATTTTGTAAACACATTTATTTTATAATGTTATAACAGTAGGATATCATACATATGTGTGGTTTACCAATTATGGCCAAACTATGCACCATAGGGGCATTTTGGTAATTTCACATATGTTTTTAAGGACAAAATTGGAAGTCTGAGTTCATGACTACTGTAAAAGTATTAAAATGTATTTATAAATTCAGTAAGTATCAATTCTTAGGTGTTAAATATGGTTTTAAACCATACTATGCACCTAATTAGTGTAAAAATCGGTAATTGACGATATTTGCGATGTGTATGTGATTCTGAGGTTTTGACCAACCTTGAATGGTTAAAATATTTTATTTTACATATAACATCAGTAGGAAAAAGTTTGGCATGATAATCATATGTAAATATCATTTTATTAACAAAAGGGCATTATCGTCATTTAACGAATATATACAAGAACTCAATGATATGGTCAGTTTATAATCTGAACCAACATTCCAAAAATTCCTAAAAATATTATCATAACAGTAGGTAATGAGGTTGGTGCCAAAATTTGGGTTTAAACATGATTTATGCACAAAAGCGTAGTTTAATTAATAAAAAGTTCAATTTTACGATATCTTGCATAACTTCGTTTTGAGACCAGAAAATAATGTCAAAATAATTTTGACAAGTTTATATATCAGTAATAAAGCTATTCGTATGCTAACATATTTAAAAATGTTGTTTTTATACTATAAGGGCATAATAGTCAAAATTAAGCATAGTAACGGAAACATGCAATTAACTCAGATTACTAAGGGACCATGTAGTATAACCTCAGAGGGTTATACTAACATATAATATGGTCACAAAGGAACCATAATGCATAATGAAACTAAGCTAATTCGGGTCAGAACTGAAAGTCAAAGCAAAAGTCAACTTTTGTGACTTTCGGTTGCGAACCGAGCCTAAACTCAGAAT
This sequence comes from Helianthus tuberosus, assembly GCA_030545235.1. Lineage (NCBI taxonomy): Eukaryota > Viridiplantae > Streptophyta > Magnoliopsida > Asterales > Asteraceae > Helianthus > Helianthus tuberosus. The sequence continues at coordinate 26,090,421 of CM060441.1, forward strand.
TGTCGGGTTGAACATGTCTAGACATGTTCTAATATTATTTACCAAGTTATTAAAGTGACAAAACATATTTTATAACTTCTACATTATCAGATATGAATTTATTTAAAAAACTAACATGTTTGACTTTTTTATGTTAATTACTTTGACCCGACAATTAACTAAAGTAAACGTGATAATTAGGAGGTGCCCTTTTGAGGGTTTATCACCTACATAATTACCAACACAAAGCCACATTCGTTTAGAACCATGGCTGGACCGTTAAAGAATAAACTAAAAGTCAGAGCATAATTACGATAACTTGGACTTTCGGTCCTTATACTAAGAAAAACTGAACTATAGAAGCTAAGAACACTTACACAAGGTCCTAGCTCGAAGATTTAACTGATGGGAGTCTCCTTATAGACCAGGAAGCTCCAGAGAAGATGTAGTAAGTGAAAATTTGAGAGTGCAAGTTCAAATGTGCAAACTATGCACCTATTTATAGAGATTTGAGGGACATTAAGATCAATCCAGCTGTTGTGGGGAGTTACCAGATGATTACAAGTGTTCTCATGGCAGTAAAAACCATTAACCAGCCCCTGGTATCGCTCAGGAGCCATGCGATAGCGGTGGACAGGCCTGCAAGATGCAGCTGTCCATTTTTTGGTTGCTGGCACCTCTCTCACGGCCCGTGTAAGAGTTATGGGGGTGTCTTCGCGGCCCGCGACACTCCCTGTTTCGGTTACAAAGTTTTTAGTAATTGCATTTTCAGTCCCTGGTCCTTTATAACTTGAAATAACTTCTATTTATTGCACTTTTGTCCCCCAAAGTTAACTTTTAAGTATCTTGGGACATAAACAAACACTGTTAGGCTTCCGTTTAGTTACGAGATCACCCGAAAGGTACTAGTTTCTCTTGTTGTCGCATTTAATCCCTTTTCTTGAAATATTGCATAATTTTTAATTAATAATATCGAAACCATATATATTTATCATTTGGCATTCACGGATATATAATTGGACATTACGAAGCTCTGAGATCGTTAAAAGGTCATTCAGGGGTAAAATTAAAATGTGGACACATTTAACCCCTTCGTTTTATAAGATTCACTCGCTTTTTCACAATTTGCTTCTCACGCCTAATAATTCCATTGTTTGAGCATACGAATACCGTATAAGGTTATTTAAAAGCAAAGTTTTCACATGTTGGCACTTTTAATTCTTCCACATACATCTTTTCACTGTTGTCAACTTTAATCCCTCAAAGTCAATTTATTAATTGATTAAGGTTTATGACACGTGTCATCACTTTATTGATCATGACTTTGCGAGGTGTTACAGAATGGCCTTCCGTCCGAATGGACATCCGCCCGGATGGAGTCATCCGAACAACCGCCTCTCGCGCACCGCCTTAAGTCTCGCTCTCTCCCTATAAATACTAGCCGTACGTCTTCATTCACACACTTTGCGGGTTCTATCCCCCTTTTCCACCCTTTGTTCCACCTCATGCAACCTTTAAAGAATTTTTTGTTGCTGCGGTTGTTGGAGTGGACGTTGCGGTAGCTGCTGCTGCTGAGGTTGTGGAGGTGGCGGGTATTGATACCCATAAGCAGGGTACCCAGTCGGGTACGCGGGTGGAAAGGGTGAGGGGTAGAGAGCATTGAAGTTTGCTGCCTCAACGTATGGGTCAATGGTAGGTGCATGGTAGTTATAACCCGGGTAAGCTGGTTGCTCAAATGGGTTGTACCCAGCTGCATCTGAGTAAGTAGGGATTGGGTTTTCATAACCCATGGGTGGTGGTGGTGGTGCAGGAGTGACTGGTGCAGAGTCGACTTCAGAAACAGCGTTTGAAGGCCCACCCATTTGCGGGTCTTCGTGAAGTAGAGGATAGTTGCTGGAGTTTTGGGGGATGCTGAAATGAAAACCCCCACGCACGGACATCCGTGCACTTCTTCTTCGCCTCAATGGTTCTGGAGGCGGTGGCTGCTCTGGCAGTGGCGGTGGCGGTGGCGTGACCACCTGAACGTGCGGGTCCTCTGAGGGAACCTGTTGATGTGGTGGTGAGTAGTGGTGTGGGGGAGTAAACTCCCACTTGTATGTGCTCCACCTTTCGGCCCATATATCGGGGCCTCTGTATGGCGAACCTGCAAAAGAAGATCCAATGGAAATTTCGATGGGACGTGTCGGCGTCCCAAATGGTGGCATGGTGGGATCCTGATCGTCGTCCAGATCCATATCCTGGTACTCAAGATAGTGGTCTGTAGGTCCCAATGGGTTATGACCCATCGGTTCGTCAATTTGGTTCATGGGGTTGAAACAGCTTTGAAAGTAAGGTGTGGGGTTTTGAAAAGAGTTGTGAGAATCAGAACACTGTAAGGGAAGGTACGAATGATGCGAGTCATGGGGGTCGTCCTCCTGTCGAGGTCCGAAGGAGTTGCGGTACGAGGGTGAAGAGCTAAGCGAGACAGAACGCCTCACTGGTTCGAGATAGTTCCTCCAATCCTCATGCGGGTTGGAGCTGAAAGATGCTGAGGGTGTTCGTCTGTGCGACGGCCCCGCTTCATGATCGTTTCTTCCCCTCATCGGGGCCTTGCCTCTTCCTCCATGTCCACGTACTCTTGGCGGCATGATTAAAAGTAATCTGTCAAAACAAAGAACAAACAAAAGATATAAACCAATTAAGATTAAGATTAATCCTAGGTCATTTGCCTAGACTCGGAAGTCAAGGAATGTGCTACTGTGTCATTGAGATTAAACACAAAAGGCTAGTGTTTACTTCACTCAATGTTGGCTCTGATACCAACCTGTCACACCTCGATAATTCCACATATTACCGGTGGGCCCGGCGGGGAGTATCGTGACGTAGTTGATATCATCATAGTCAAATATACACAGTTTATTGCACAGCGGAAGTCTTGGTAGAAAATACTATTACAACCCGAAATGTAAAGTACGAATAAAATATAATACAGACGGTTGTAAGTTAGGATCCACAGGCAGATCTAAAATATAATACAAAATATTGTCCAACAGACTTTAAGCATTAAGAACTTGCAAGATTCTTTAACTAACGCCCAGAGCTCCCAGCCAATTACAAATAGCACCTGTCACTTAGTCTTTTTGAAAAATACGTCAGTTTACACTGGTAAATACAATTAACCGACTCTTTTGAAAGCATTTATGAAAATTGATTTAAATGCACAAGGCACAAATATTCTTTTATAACTTGGGACAATTATATTAATAATAATCTTGTATCAGATTTACATGTTTGTCCAACATTTAGGGACGGGATAAAAGCCGAACAAGATTAACCAACACACCACAAATATAATCCCACGACAGGTCACCCCAGCAAGTGAGTATATCTTTTACATACGCAACTGTCAGGTGTATGCCTACACCCCGTGCTTAAGTCGTGGCCATTTACGATTTTAAATGAGCCGAGGATATCCAGGACACGGTCATTAACCCCCAATGTTATTTGTTATCAAGCAATACTGATTAAAAACAGGATTATGCAATTTAACCATATTCGATTAAAATATTTTTACACCAGACCAAGCGGTAATATTTTACCGTATCCCAAGCCCGTATAAGGGAAAATAAGTTAAAAGTATTTACCTGAGCTTAAAATGTAAGTTTTGTATAGTCAGCCGTAAAATCTACTCAAACAAATGCAAGTATCTTTTACTAAGGCTCCAAATCTGGAACGAAGGTTTTATTAACCTATTAGATTACTAACGGGTCTTATTCAAGTTGCATACTTAGACCGGTTAATTTAAAGAAAGGTTTACGGTACGAACGCTAGATTAAGCGATGACCGGAATGGAATGTAATTTAGACCCGACAAGTATGGAGACTTGTACAAAATGGGTAAACTAAATACATTCTGGATTTTGAAGTTAAAAAGATAAGAATTGACCCGTTTCGGCAAATTTATGCAATCTAGTTACATAAACCCTACCGAGCGCGTATATGCATAAAGGGTAACCGGATGAGTCATGCACAAGTCCTATAAGTTATTATGCTTTAAATATGTTATGATATCAGTAGGATATCAACAATTATGCCCCAAAAGATTTTAAAACCAATTTATGTCCCGTAAGGGTATTTTGGTCATTTTAAGATTTATAAAAGAGGTTTTAAAGCAAACTGATGTTCTGGTGTATAAAATTCTGTAAACACATTTATTTTATAATGTTATAACAGTAGGATATCATACATATGTGTGGTTTACCAATTATGGCCAAACTATGCACCATAGGGGCATTTTGGTCATTTCACATATGTTTTAAGGACAAAATTGGAAGTCTGAGTTCATGACTACTGTAAAAGTATTAAAATGTATTTATAAATTCAGTAGGTATCAAGTCTTAGGTGTTAAATATGGTTTTAAACAATACTATGCACCTAATTAGTGTAAAAATCGGTAATTGACGATATTTGCGATGTGTATGTGATTCTGAGGTTTTAACCAACCTTGAATGGTTAAAATATTTTATTTTACATATAACATCAGTAGGAAAAAGTTTGGCATGATAATCATATGTAAATCCCATTTTATTAACAAAAGGGCATTATCGTCATTTAACGAATATATACAAGAACTCAATGATATGGTCAGTTTATAATCTGACCCAACATTCCAAAAATCCCTAAAAATAATATCATAACAGTAGGTAAAGATTTTGGTGCCAAAATTCGGGTTTAAACATGATTTATGCACAAAAGCGTAGTTTAATTAATAAAAAGTTCAATTTTACGATATCTTGCATAACTTCGTTTTGAGACCAGAAAATAATGTCAAAATAATTTTGACATGTTTATATATCAGTAATAAAGCTATTCGTATGCTAACATATTCAAAAATCTTGTTTTTAAACTATAAGGGCATAATAGTCAAAATTAAGCATAATAACGGAAACATGCAATTAACTCAGATTACTAAGGGACCATGTAGTATAACCTCAGAGGGTTATACTAACATATAATATGGTCACAAAGGAACCATAATGCATAATGAAACTAAGCTAATTCGGGTCAGAACTGAAAGTCAAAGCAAAAGTCAACTTTTGTGACTTTCGGTTGCGAACCGAGCCTAAACTCAGAATTGTCGAGTTGAACATGTCTAGACATGTTCTAATATTATTTACCAAGTTATTAAAGTGACAAAACATATTTTTTAACTTCTACATTAACAGATATGAATTTATTTAAAAACTGACATGTTTGACTTTTTATGTTAATTACTTTGACCCGACAATTAACAAAGTAAACGTGATAATTAGGAGGTGCCCTTTTGAGGGTTTATCACCTACATAATTACCAACACAAAGTCACATTCGTTTAGAACCATGGCTGGACCGTTAAAGAATAAACTAAAAGTCAAAGCATAATTACGGTAACTTGGACTTTCGGTCCTTATACTAAGAAAAACTGAACTATAGAAGCTAAGAACACTTACACAAGGTCCTAGCTCGAAGATTTAACTGATGGGAGTCTCCTTATAGACCAGGAAGCTCCAGAGAAGATGTAGTGAGTGAAAATTTGAGAGTGCAAGTTCAAATGTGCAAACTATGCACCTATTTATAGAGATTTGAGGGACATTAAGATCAATCCAGCTGTTGTGGGGAGTTACCAGATGATTACAAGTGTTCTCATGGCAGTAAAAACCATTAACCAGCCCCTGGTATCGCTCAGGAGCCATGCAATGGCGGTGGACAGGCCTACAAGATGCAGCTGTCCATTTTTTGGTTGCTGGCACCTCTCTCGCGGCCCGCATAAGAGTTATGGGGGTGTCTTCGCGGCTTGCGACACTCCCTGTTCCGGTTACAAAGTTTTTAGTAATTGCATTTTCAGTCCCTGGTCCTTTATAACTTGAAATAACTTCTATTTATTGCACTTTTGTCCCCCAAAGTTAACTTTTAAGTATCTTGGGACATAAACAAACACCGTTAGGCTTCCGTTTAGTTACGAGATCACCCGAAAGGTACTAGTTTCTCTTGTTGTCGCATTTAATCCCTTTTCTTGAAATATTGCATAATTTTTAATTAATAATATCGAAACCATATATATTTATCATTTGGCATTCACGGATATATAATTAGACATTACGAAGCTCTGAGATCGTTAAAAGGTCATTCAGGGGTAAAATTAAAATGTGGACACATTTAACCCCTTCGTTTTATAAGATTCACTCACTTTTTCACAATTTGCTTCTCACGCCCAATAATTCCATTGTTTGAGCATACGAATACCGTATAAGGTTATTTAAAAGCAAAGTTTTCACATGTTGGCACTTTTAATTCTTCCACATACATCTTTTCATTGTCAACTTTAATCCCTCAAAGTCAATTTATTAATTGATTAAGGTTTATGACACGTGTCATCACTTTATTGATCATGACTTTGCGAGGTGTTACAGAATGGCCTTCCATCCGAATGGACATCCACCCGGATGGAGTCATCCGAACAACCACCTCTCGCACACCGCCTTAAGTCACGCTCTCTCCCTATAAATACTAGTTGTACGTCTTCATTCTCACACTTTGCGGGTTCTATCCCCCTTTTCCACCCTTTGTTCCACCTCATGCAACCTTTGAAGATTTTTTTGTTGATGCGGTTGTTGGAGTGGAGGTTGCGGTAGCTGCTGCTGCTGAGGTTGTGGAGGTGGCGGGTATTGATACCCATAAGCAGGGTACCCAGTCGGGTACGCGGGTGGAAAGGGTGAGGGGTAGAGAGCATTGAAGTTTGTTGCCTCAACGTATGGGTCAACGGTAGGTGCATGGTAGTTATAACCCGGGTAAGCTGGTTGCTCAAACAGGTTGTACCCAGCTGCATCTGAGTAAGCAGGGATTGGGTTTTCATAACCCATGGGTGATGGTGGTGGTGCAGGAGCGACTGGTGCAGAGTCGACTTCAGAAACAGCGTTTGAAGGCCCACCAATTTGCGGGTCTTCGTGAAGTGGAGGATACTTGCTGGAGTTTTGGGGGATGCTGAAATGAAAACCCCCACGCACGGACATCCGTGCACTTTTTCTTCGCCTCAATTGTTCTGGAGGCGGTGGCTGCTCTGGCGGTGGCGGTGGCGGTGGCGGTGGCGGTGGCGTGACCACCTGAAAGTGCGGGTCCTCAGAGGGAACCTGTTGATGTGGTGGTGAGTAGTGGTTGTGCTCCACCTTACGGCCCATATATCGGGGCCTCTGTATGGCGAACCTGCAAAAGAAGATCCACTGGAAATTTCGATGGGACGTGTCGGCGTCCCAGATGGTGGCATGGCGGGATCCTGATCGTCGTCCAGATCTATATCCTGGTACTCAGGATAGTGGTCTGCAGGTCCCAATGGGTTATGACCCATCGGTTCGTCAATTTGGTTCATGGGGTTGAAACAGCTTTGAAAGTAAGGTGTGGAGTTTTGAAAAGAGTTATGAGAATCAGAACGCTGTAAGGGAAGGTACGAATGATGCGAGTCATGGGGGTCGTCCTCCTGTTGCGGTCCGAAGGAGTTGTGGTACGAGGGTGAAGAACTAAGCGAGACTGAACGCGTCGCTGGTTCGAGATAGTTCCTCCAATCCTCATGCGGGTTGGAGCTGAAAGATGCTGAGGGTGTTCGTCTGTGCGACGGCCCCGCTTCATGATCGTTTCTTCCCCTCATCGGGGCCTTGCCTCTTCCTCCATGTCCACGTACTCTTCGCGGCTTGATTAAAAGTAATCTGTTAAAACAAAGAACAAACAAAAGATATAAACCAATTAAGATTAAGATTAATCCTAGGTCATTTACCTAGACTCGGAAGTCAAGGAATGTGCTACTGTGTCATTGAGATTAAACACAAAAGGCTAGTGTTTAATTCACTCAATGTTGGCTCTGATACCAACCTGTCACACCCCGATAATTCCACATATTACCGGTGGGCCCGGCGGGGAGTATCGTGACGTAGTTGATATCATCATAGTCAAATATACACAGTTTATTGCACAGCGGAAGTCTTGGTAGAAAATACTATTACAACCCGAAATGTAAAGTACGAATAAAATATAATACAGACGGATGTAAGTTAGGATCCACAGGCAGATCTAAAATATAATACAAAACATTGTCCAACAGACTTTAAGCATTAAGAACTTGCAAGATTCTTTAACTAACGCCAAGAGCTCCCAGCCAATTACAAATAGCACCTGTCACTTAGTCGTTTTGAAAAATACGTCAGTTTACACTGGTAAATACAATTAACCGACTCTTTTGAAAGCATTTATGAAAATTGATTTAAATGCACAAGGCACAAATATTCTTTTATAACTTGGGACAATTATATTAATAATAATCTTGTATCAGATTTATATGTTTGTCCAACATTTAGGGATGGGATAAAAGCAGAACAAGATTAACCAACACACCACAAATATAATCCCACGGCGGGTCACCCCAGCAAGTGAGTATATCTTTTACATACGCAACTGTCAGGTGTATGCCTACACCCCGTGCTTAAGTCGTGGCCATTTACGATTTTAAATGAGCCGAGGATATCCAGGACACGGTCGTTAACCCCCAATGTTATTTGTTATCAAGCAATACTGATTAAAAACATGATTATGCAATTTAACCATATTCGATTAAAATGTTTTTACACCCGACTAAGCGGTAATATTTTACCGTATCCCAAGCCCGTATAAGGGAAAATAAGTTAAAAGTATTTACCTAAGCTTAAAATGTAAGTTTTGTATACTCAGCCGTATAATCTACTCAAACAAATGCAAGTATCTTTTACTGAGGCTCCAAATCTGGAACGAAGGTTTTATTAACCTATTAGATTACTAACGGGTCTTATTCAAGTTGCATACTTAGACCGGTTAGTTTAAAGAAAGGTTTACGGTACGAAACGCTAGATTAAGCGATGACCGGAATGGAATATAATTTAGACCCGACAAGTATGGAGACTTGTACAAAATGGGTAAACTAAATACATTCTGGATTTTGAAGTTAAAAAGATAAGAATTGACCCGTTTCGGCAAATTTATGCAATCTAGTTACATAAATCGTACCGAGCGCGTATATGCATAACGGGTAACCGGATGAGTCATGCACAAGTCCCATAAGTTATTATGCTTTAAATATATTATGATATCAGTAGGATATCAACGAATATGCCCCAAAAGATTTTAAAACCAATTTAAGTCCCGTAAGGGTATTTTGGTCATTTTAAGATTTATAAAAGAGGTTTTAAAGCAAACTGATGTTCTGGTCTATAAAATTCTGTAAACACATTTATTTTATAATGTTATAACAGTAGGATATCATACATATGTGTGGTTTACCAATTATGGCCAAACTATGCACCATAGGGGCATTTTGGTCATTTCGCATATGTTTTTAAGGACAAAATTGGAAGTCTGAGTTCATGACTACTGTAAAAGTATTAAAATGTATTTATAAATTCTATAGGTATCAAGTCTTAGGTGTTAAATATGGTTTTAAACCATACTATGCACCTAATTAGTGTAAAAATTGGTAATTGACGATATTTGCGATGTGTATGTGATTCTGAGGTTTTGACCAACCTTGAATGGATAAAATATTTTATTTTACATATAACATCAGTAGGAAAAAGTTTGGCATGATAATCATATGTAAATCTAATTTTATTAACAAAAGGGCATTATCGTCATTTAACGAATATATACAAGAACTCAATGATATGGTCAGTTTATAATCTGACCCAACATTCCAAAAATCCCTAAAAATAATATCATAACAGTAGGTAATGAGTTTGGTGCCAAAATTCGGGTTTAAACATGATTTATGCACAAAAGCATAGTTTAATTAATAAAAAGTTCAATTTTACGATATCTTGCATAACTTCGTTTTGAGACCAGAAAATAATGTCAAAATAATTTTGACATGTTTATATATCAGTAATAAAGCTATTCGTCTGCTAACATATTCAAAAATCTTGTTTTTAAACTATAAGGGCATAATAGTCAAAATTAAGCATAATAACGGAAACATGCAATTAACTCAGATTACTAAGGGACCATGTAGTATAACCTCAGAGGGTTATACTAACATATAATATGGTCACAAAGGAACCATAATGCATAATGAAACTAAGCTAATTCGGGTCAGAACTGAAAGTCAAAGAAAAAGTCAACTTTTGTGACTTTCGGTTGCGAACCGAGCCTAAACTCAGAATTGTCGGGTTGAACATGTCTAGACATGTTCTAATATTATTTACCAAGTTATTAAAGTGACAAAACATATTTTATAACTTCTACATTATCAGATATGAATTTATTTAAAAACTGACATGTTTGACTTTTTATGTTAATTACTTTGACCCGACAATTAACTAAGTAAACGTGATAATTAGGAGGTGCCCTTTTGAGGGTTTATCACCTACATAATTACCAACACAAAGCCACATTCGTTTAGAACCATGGCTGGACCGTTAAAGAATAAACTAAAAGTCAAAGCATAATTACGATAACTTGGACTTTCGGTCCTTATACTAAGAAAAACTGAACTATAGAAGCTAAGAACACTTATACAAGGTCCTAGCTCGAAGATTTAACTGATGGGAGTCTCCTTATAGACTAGGAAGCTCCAGAGAAGATGTAGTGAGTGAAAATTTGAGAGTGCAAGTTCAAATGTGCAAACTGTGCACCTATTTATAGAGATTTGAGGGACATTAAGATCAATCCAGCTGTTGTGGGGAGTTACCAGATGATTACAAGTGTTCTCATGGCAGTAAAAACCATTAACCAGCCCCTGGTATCGCTCAGGAGCCATGCAATGGCGGTGGACAGGCCTACAAGATGCAGCTGTCCATTTTTTGGTTGCTGGCACCTCTCTCGCGGCCAGCGTAAGAGTTATGGGGGTGTCTTCGCGGCCCGCGACACTCCCTGTTCCGGTTACAAAGTTTTTAGTAAGTGCATTTTCAGTCCCTGGTCCTTTATAACTTGAAATAACTTCTATTTATTGCACTTTTGTCCTCCAAAGTTAACTTTTAAGTATCTTGGGACATAAACAAACACCGTTAGGCTTCCATTTAGTTACGAGATCACCCGAAAGTTACTAGTTTCTCTTGTTGCTGCATTTAATCCCTTTTCTTGAAATCTTGCATAATTTTTAATTAATAATATCGAAACCATATATATTTATCATTTGGCATTCACGGGTATATAATTGGACATTACGAAGCTCTGAGATCGTTAAAAGGTCATTCAGGGGTAAAATTAAAATGTGGACACATTTAACCCCTTCGTTTTATAAGATTCACTCCCTTTTTCACAATTTGCTTCTCACGCCCAATAATTCCATTGTTTGAGCATACGAATACCGTATAAGGTTATTTAAAAGCAAAGTTTTCACATGTTGGCACCTTTAATTCTTCCACATACATCTTTTCACTGTTGTCAACTTTAATCCCTCAAAGTCAATTTATTACTTGATTAAGGTTTATGACTCGTGTCATCACTTTATTGATCATGACTTTGCGAGGTGTTACAGAATGGCCTTCCGTCTGAATGGACATCCGCCCGGATGGAGTCATCCGAAAAACCGCCTCTCGCGCACCGCCTTAAGTCTCACTCTCTCCCTATAAATACTAGTCGTACGTCTTCATTCTCACACTTTGACACTCTCATCCGCTCCCCAAGACTCTGCTGCGATTCAAGGCTCTTTTTTAAGCTTCTTCTACTCCATCTTTTTCATCAAAATCACACACACACACTTTAACTTTTTCTTGAAAACCACAGATTTTGGACCTCTTGAAGGTGTTTTCCACTCGTTTGCTTGGGCAAACTGTTGTAGGACATCATTTAATCGAGATTGGTTCCAGATCTAAAGGATTTTCGCACTTTTCAACTAAGTTATGAAAGATTTCAACACTTTTTCATCTGTTTTCAATTTTCTCCAGTTTTTACACAAATTCGATGGAATTTAGACTCAATCAGACTCTCGACTCGTTCCTTAGTCGAAAGCCGGCTTGAAAACAGATTTCCACCGGAGAGATGGACCGATTAACGGGTCAAACATGAATCTTCATCAAGAACAGCTCGTCTGACCTAATAGGCGGGACACATCCGACCGAACGAACTAGAGTTGGTGTATTCCGTTGTTTGACACGTCGTCACAACACCTCCGTTAACTCAAAACCTTTTTACTTAGAAAAATTGTACGAAAAATCTCAACTACAGATCGTCCGCCTGAGTGGCCATCCGTCTGGATGACCATCCGCCCGGATGACCTGATTCTTACAATCTCCATTGTTTAAACGTTTTCAACTAAACTACGATCTTTAACGATCTTAATAAACACCCACAGACGGTCCAAATGGCCATCCACCCGGATGACCATCCGTCCGGATGACCATCCGTCCGGATGGAACCCATCCGTTTGGATAGACTATTGAACACCTATGACACTCGACCTTCTGTTTACAACCATTCAGCCCTCAGGAAGACTTATACTTCTGTTTCCATGCACAGGCTGACCCGACGCACTCCCATTGATCCAATCCAGATTGTGTTTACTTGCTAAACACACATTGTGAGTATACTCGAACCCATTTTCGTTTAACGCACTTTTGGGTGTTACATACGTTCTATATCAAAACACAACACATAACGCAAACACTTTACAACGCTAACCACCCCCACATGCTATACGTGATTAGTTGAATGCTTTTTACTATGTCATACAGTGTTACACTAGACCACCTCTAGCAACGATAGTACTATAATTTGGACTCAGCACCTGTCGTGGACAGGGGTTGCTAGGGATCACATTACTTTACTTCATGTGTTCGCTTCAGTGAACATATGTCGCGCATACTCTACAACGCAGTCTCGTGGTTAGGTTGTAATCATTGTTGATAGTTACATGCTTCACCCATTACGTGTTACATGCTGGTTATGCGTAAACACTTTTATACTATTATTATGCAAACTTGTGTACTCACCTTTACTTTATGTATTGACTTTATTTTAACGTATGTGGCAGGTTGATATGGATGTTATGCTGGAATCAAGTTAGGAATTCTAGAAACCCACTAAATAAAATCTGAGTTGTCGGAATGGAACTTGTTTTTGAGAATGAATATTTGTAATGACTATTATGCTTTATTTGTTTAATAGTATGGGATATTGAACCTTAAAAATACTGTCATTGATAGTTGTTATGGATTCTCATGGACAATTTGTTTCGCTCAGTGCCACGCCCCGATGATTCCGCCATCGGTTGGGGTGTGACAGATTGGTATCAGAGCCATAACTATAGGGAATTAGGTCGAGTCATGTCGAATTGACCTAGTCTACAGTCTAAGTACCAACAGACCCGCTTTATGCGAACCCAATAGGGGTTTCGTACAAGCCTACTTTTGATACTCACGTTCGAACTCGCGAAAACTACACCTTCATACAGACCCGCATACTACAACTTCGTGCGAAGACAACCTTTCCTAAGGTTGAAAACTATTTTGCCTTTCCTAAGGCTAACACAATACACACTTTTGAAAAACGCTCGCATATCACAACCGAGTGATTGGGTCGAGATTAGGTGTGAAAACCAAGAACTCTCGATAAGATCACACGGGGCCGTGGACAGATGCCCAGTAACACAAACTTTTGTTTTTCAACACCTTTTTACACATTCAATTAACCTAAAAACTTTTTGGGACACATTGAGGACAATGTGTAATTTAAGTGTGGGGGGGGGGGGGATGCTAAAACCTTGAATTTTGCAAGTCCTAATAACAAGCCTTACACAAAACTCTATTGGAACCGCTAATCACCCCAAATTTTTCAAAAAAAATTTCATTTTTTTACTTGTCTTGGTTTAAATTAGGAATAACAAGTTCTAAAAATGTTATATTTTTACAAATTTACAACCGATATCGTCGTGATAAAAAGAACCAACATAAGAAAATTATTGTTAGTGCATGGAATGTCTGTTGACTTCGTCTGCATTAGGTCTTGTGTCTAGATTGATTGAAAGAACACACATTAGGGTTTGTATGGTTTAAGATTGAAGATTTCGCTTGAAACATCTTCAAGCGAAATCAACATCACATGATTTCGCTTCAAGCATGCTCAAGCGAAATCATCAAGCCTATATATATGTGTTATGTATTTCGCTTGAGTAGTAGAGAAATCAGAATTGTCATTGTACGTGTGACGAAGTGCTGACGGATTTGTATCAGAAAACGTTGTACAAGCACTCATATTAATCAGAAAAGAAAGATTAAAAGGATTAGAGCTGTTATGACTTGGTTTACTTTGATTCCGCCTCTGTAAACTAAGATGAACTGCCTTAACTGACGATTAACGGTCGTAGAACGGTCCAACAATTATGAAACGGCATAACAAATCAAATTAAAATTTGATTATATATACTTGATCACATTATAAACCCATTCCCACAACATGTGAGTTTTGAGCCTTTATTAAGCATACAAGCACATATCTTTAAACTAAATGCTCATTTTTCGTTTTTTGTGTGAATAGCCGCTTGGTTCTTACGACTCTAGAACTTGCCACGACAATACATTCCCGGTCCTTACCAACTTAAACCCAAGTAAGTAAATGATGGAGGCATTAGGACTAACCCATTTTCCTTTCAACACCATTATTTTTCATTTTCTTTATCACCTACCCAAAATCCCCCTAGTTAACTCCTTTGAGCCTAAACCTTTTCATTTCTAAACCCACAAAACAAACACCCTTTTACCCACCAAAACCATTTTTCTTTTCAACCTTTTGTTTTAGTAAGAAGCTCGGTTATCTTGTGACGTTTCTTTTAAAAAAATGAAAGTCTAGCAATAAACAAACAAGTTCCTCAAAGAAACTTTGTTTGAAGATGCTTAGTTTGAATAAAAGTCACAAAAACAAAACTTTTACGACGACCGACGCTTTTTTACACTTTTAGCCCTTTTTACTAACCACTAACCAAAACCACCTATCCTTAGCCCAAGCCTAACCCTTTCCCAAGTCCTCTTGACATTTACAAAGGTTTATAGTTAAAAAGGAGGAGGATTGATTGCTTGGCAAGCATATGGTAGAAGTAAGTTCCATGCCGGTCTCGAGCGTTTCACAAAAATACATTTTCAGCTGAGTGTTGAGTGATCTCCCGTGAGGTATGTGAACTTGTATATAAATGGTATTTTAAAGAGGCATGTTATGCCCAAATAAGTAATTTCTCTTATGAAACCTTCTAAATAAATCATAACGAATATGATTGTAAATAAAATTAAAATAAAACCCAATAACGATCTTGGATTCCTGACACTTAAGACAAGCCCAAAACTTCTCTTCTACCCATTCCATTTGGGTGTGTAAGCCACATAGTAAAGAGTTTTGCTTGAGGACAAGCAAAGATTCAAGTGTGGGGGTATTTGATGTATGTAAAATGCAACATATAAATTACATCAAATGAGGCATAAAACTAACCCTTTTTTTAGTACTAATGTTGGAAAAAGCGTGCTTTTGTTTTCCTTTTGAATTTACAGGACCAAATGAGCTTAAACGAGCAAAAGGAACAAATGTGCAGCAAAAACTAACATAAATACAAAGAAAATGAATAAACGTGACATGCTCGACCCCTCGACAGCATCCTCAAGAGCAAAAACAAGAAACAGAAGGCTGACCACAACCTGTGCCCACTGGACACGGGGGCGTGGTCAGGTGTCTGTAGAAAGGACAAAGCTGTGGAAGCTTCTATGCCCACCACGGGGACGTGCCCAGCTCAGCACGGAGCGTGGTCAACGCTAAGATTCGCAGAATCTTGCAAAATCTTGGTAGTACAGATATGCTTCTGCACACGGGGCCGTGCCCACTGGACACGGGCCGTGTTGAGCCCTATGCTGACAAAAACAATTAATGAAGGAAGAGAAAAGAGATGGCCACGGGGGCGTGTCCGCTGGACACGGGGCCGTGGCCGGGCTTCTGTTCAGGCTATAAATAGAGGTGCTTGGTTCACTTCAAAGGCATCCCTTGGAAAACCACCACTCTCCCACTTTGCCACCACTCTCCCACTTTGCCACCACTCCACCACCACTACAACACCCACATCCACCACCATCATCCATCATCCACCTTAGAGTGTGTGTAGTAGTCTCGGATCCAAGATTGATAGTAAGAGATCTTGTCAATCAAAGGCCATGTTTGACTAAGTCTCTTACATCACTTGGTGAAGACAAGTCTTTAATGTATTACTTTTGATTTTTAATCAATGACTTTAATAACTAGTTTCTTATGTTGAAGGTGAAACTTCTTTATCATTTGAACGTGGTGTCTTGGCATTACTTTACTGTCTATATAAAGTAAAAGATTTACACCATTCATATCTCTACGCTCTATATAGAGATATCTTGGCTACCTGGTCGGAGGTTAAGGGAATGGTTTAGTAAGGTTCTTGCCTTGTTCAGTGTATAGATCCTACAAGTACCTGGGCCAAGCTTACTAGGACCTCCTTCAACACCCCACTGGTGTTGGATGGCGGGGGTACGAATGGCTTGATCCTCTCATATGTAAACTACTATTAATACATTAAACCGGCTACTTGGGATTGTATCGCTGCTGACTCAAACCACTTAGCCGAGGGTAATGTCACCTTCAAAAGAGGGGCCTACCACTTTTCGCATTAATAACTTAATTAATTATCCTTCAGTATTCCGACCCTTTGGGATTGTATCCTTGTTGACTCAAACCACTGGGTTGAGGGTAACGTCACCTTCAAAAGAGGGGCCTACTACTATAACTAAGATAGTCTCTTAAAAAGTGCAAAAGTGCGGAAATCATCAAAGGATACATTAAAGGCGAGTCAGATCCAAGTGATTCATCTTGTCTATCTGTTTTTACTTTATTTTTATTTCTGCATTTTTAGTTTCTATTTTCATACTTTAAAACCTTTTCTTAAAAATTTTAGATTAATTAGACGTTGAGGATAAACCGGTACTAAAAGCTCTTGAGTCCTTGGATGACCTCGGTATCTTACCAACGCTATACTACGCTCATGATGGGTGCACTTGCCCATGTGTGTGTTTAGTGTTAGTAGAATATCGTGTTTTATAAATTTAAAACTTGATTAACGCGTAAAATGGGCTAAATAATATAAATAAAATTATAACACACCTAAAACACACCACTCAACACGAGAATCTTCATTGAGTTAGGAGTGACATCCACATCTCAACGGAAATCTCCACCCCTCTATCTAGTAGAACTCTCAAACCTACTCGGTGAAGGAGTGTCCTGGAGCAAAGTTGTTAAGTTAGGGGTGAAACCCACACCTTAATGATGTGTTCCGCTCCCTACTTCGATTTTACAAATCTCACCAAAGTCTCGACTATTCCAACGACACGAGTCACGTAGTAACTGGAAGGATGGGTGTCGATCGCCAGATTCGGCGAGAGCACAGTCTATTAGGCCAAAGCGTGTACTCGAACTCGTTGGGAATAATCGAACCTCTTTGGGTAATCGATGTGTAACACCCAAAGACACTCTATTTTCGATTTAAGCCTGCAATCGCCAATTTTATGCGTCATCGATTTTATGTGTTGATATGTTTCGATTTTGGAGATTTTACTCTTTATCGCTTTTTCACTGCATTATGAAGCTCAGGATCACGTCACTACCGCAATCTAAAACGATAATCGCGAACAAACTAAGGAATTCCCGTACGGTAAACTCCTCGCCTACACTACTCGTTATCTCTCACAACTCTCGAACGCGCTACGCAGCTTTGAAAGATAGGTGAATACGTGCAAAATATGTAGGTGAATACGTGGAAAATATGTGAATTATGTGCTCATACGTGCTTATGTGCTTATGTGCTTATGTGTATACGTGCTTATGTGGAATATGTGCCTATGTGTTATGTGCCTACGTGTTACTGTGCTTTACATAATAATAATAATAATATAATGGGTCGTAAAACGCTAAACTTTTCAAAACCCAATATAATCGTATCTCGTCTAATCCTTTTGGGATGACATCTGTTGCAGAACTCGCACTCGACAATGTCTTCTCTCGGTTCTCACACTTACCGAAATGTTCAAAGGAACAAGGCTGACATGCGTATCGCTTCACTTGCGGCCAAGGAAATGGCTAAGGTCATACCTCAAATTGTCAGTGAAATTAACGAGGTCCGTAGCAAATCATCCATCGATTCTAAGAATGAAGCTCCGAAAGCACCCTTCAGCTTCAAAAATTCAAAGCCTGCGGTCCTGCAAACTTCACTAGCGAAGATGGACCCAGTGCTATGTTCCATTGGTTTGACTCTATCGAAGTCATCTTCAGGAAAAGCGGATGCCCAGAAAATCTCCGCACTGTGAACGCTACCGGTGTTTTCTAGTCCAGGGCACTGGATTGGTGGACTGCTGAGCGCAACAGGCGCGGTAACGATGCAGCTTATGGCCTCTCATGGGAGGAACTCAGGGAGCTTATGATGAAGGAGTTTTGTCCTCCTCATGAAATCCAAAAGCTGGAGAATGAATTCTGGCACATCAAGTAGGAAGGAGGTGACAACACTGGTCTCACCGCTCGTTTCAAGCAGCTGAGTATTATCTGTCCTAGTCAAGTGGACACGCCTGATAAGACAATCAAGAAGTACATTCGCGCTCTCCCCGACTGTGTAGCTGACTTTGTTCAGGCAGCAAAGCCTGCTACTATTGAGGAAACCTATCAACTCGTAGTTGAGATCAACGCCAAGCGAGTCTTAGCTGGATATTTCAAGACCTCAACCAAGAGACTTAATCAGGCTACCGCTACTCCCGCTACCGACAATGCAGCATCTCAAGGTTCAAAGTCTTCACGTCAGAACCCCAAGCGAAAGAACAACAACAACAAGAACTATGCTACTACCGCCACTCCGCTCAACGCCGTCCCCGTACAGCCCAACAACCAGAATTGTCAAGTTACTGCTACCAATGCACCGCCTGCTAAGCGTACGTACACTACTATCCTCCCTCTGTGCCCTACTTGCACCTATCATCATCCGACAGGGGTCAACTGTCGTTTCTGTGCGAACTGCAACATCTATGGGCACTTAACTGCTCACTGCCGTTCAAGCCCATGTCAGCAAGCTGCTCAAGCTATCCTCACACCGCCAGCTCCACTCCCTGCTCCTCAGGTCAACCAGGCAGCTCCTGGGCCCACTGTTCAAGCGCGAGCTTGCTACCCTTGTGGTGACCCGAATCATTTTACTAATGTCTGACCACTGCGTGTGGTGAAACAAGAGCCACAGCAGCAACCACCACCACAGAAGCAACAACCACAACAAGCAGCCCACGGAAGAACCTTCAATATCAACGTCCGTCAGGCTCAGACTGACAACAATGTTGTCAATGGTACGTTCCTTGTTAACGGCATTTATGCTTCTTGCTTGTTTGATAATGGAGCCGATAACTGTTTTCTGTTGTTTGAATTCGAAAAGCTCCTAAACCGTAAACACGCTAATCTCCCGATGACCTTCGACGCAGAAATTGCCACCGGAATAACCGTCACCATCAGTTCTGTTCTCCATGATTGTACTCTCAAACTCAACAATCACGTTTTCCCGATCGATCTTATTCCTGTGCAACTTGGTAGTTTCGATGTCATAGTAGGTATTGACTTTCTTCACGAAAATCATGCCGAAGTCGTTTGTTTCAAAAAGATGATTCGTTTCTCTCTTTCAAACAGTGATCAACTCTGTGTTTATGGCGAAGTATCCTCGAAGGAACTGAAACTTATGTCATGTATTCAAGCAAGTAAGTATCTCCGCAAGGAATACTTGGCTTTCTTAGCCCACATTATAGTAGTGGAGGAGGAAAAGAAGCCGATGGAAAAGGAACTTGTGGTTTGTGATTTTCCTAATGTCTTTCCTGACGATCTACCTGGTCTACCCCCTACTCGTGATATCGATTTCCGTATCGACCTCATTCCTGGAGCTAACCCTGTTGCTAAAGCCCCTTATCGCCTCGCACCGTCTGAAATGCATGAACTCTCTAGCTAACTCCAGGAGTTACTTGATAAAGGCTTTATACGCCCTAGCACATCTCCATGGGGTACCTGTCCTTTTCATTAAGTTAAGCAAGATTAATTAAACACCTAATAGATATACATGAAAAATAAATATATATATATATATATATAGATATATATATAGGGTTAGTATCTATAGAAAACCCACTTTAATTTAGAAAACCCGGGAAACTCTAGCCTCCCGATGTTTTTTTTAAAAAAAAAAATATACACATGTTATATACATGTTTTTAAGGTATTTGGGCCAAAAAAATCAAAAAAGCGCCGAGTAGATATTTTTAAAAAAAATAAACAAGTTTTGGTGTAACACGTGTTACATTCATCTGACATATTTGTAACACGTGTTACACCAAAACTTGTTTATTTTTTTTTTAAATATCTACTCGGCGCTTTTTTGATTTTTTTGGCCCAAATACCTTAAAAACATGTATATAACATGTGTATATTTTTTTTTTTTTTTTAAAAACATCGGGAGGTTAGAGTTTCCCGGGTTTTCTAAATTAAAGTGGGTTTTCTATTTATCTTTAGCCTATATATATATATATATATAAATATAAAATAGATAATATCAAAGGAAGGTGCTAGGAAGGTGTAAGAGGATAGATATATGTGAGTAGGAAGCTTCCTAGAAAATGTATAGCTAGCTTCCTAGAAAAGCTATAGGAAACTTCCTAGAAGTTTCATACTTCTTACCTATAAATAGGAAGTTTAGGAATTCATTTCCTTTGTTCATTTCTTCTATTCCTCTCTCTATACGTTAATGTTCTAACCAATAATCACCGATGCGATGTTCTGTCCGATCGATTCAGGAACCATCTAACAAATGCCAAAGTGCTGTACTTTGTGAATTTCATTAAACGGAATCCAAAGTGCTATACTTTGTGAATTTGCTAAGGTTCGAATCTTGTGACTACCGTTAGGTTTGATTTGGGTTTCACACAAATACGTATTCCATTCTGTTAAACTATATGTTTGACTACCAGAATACTCCCAACTACACACTTACAATCAAACAAGCTGTTAAATCATCAGAAGATTCAGAACAATAAAGTATATGCTTAATTATCAGAAGGAATAGAATCAAGAAGCTTGCTAAATCATGCTTATACTGTGAGTCATTCTCTTTTTACCAAATTGCTTTCAAAATCACGGTTGTTTTTAAAAGTTATAATTACAGGGATTAAGTCTTTGTAATCTCCAATTTACAGCCGGTATGTGGGGTTTTGTATACAATACTTGATAACCGTCACCATTGGACAACGGGTTAGCCAAGGGGTGATATGACCATAATCACAGACACCATTGGACAACGAGATAGCCAAAAGGTGGTCGAGTGATAAATACCGTGGGTAGATGGTTGATATAGAAACATTGTAATCGCTCATAATACTGTAACTTATAACACTCTTTTCTAGTTATACTTTGCAGTGATTAAGTCTTTGCCAATCTTAAAGAAGCAAATGTAAAAACTCTTAATGCTGTGAATTATAACAAATATGTTTTATCAAAAATGAATGAACTCACCAGTATTTCCTGCTGACCAAATCTTTTTAAAACGCGTTTCAGGTAATTACAGTAGATCAGGAATTAGAGTTGGATGCGGCACCAACAAGGCTTACAGAAGTGGCTTATTTTATCAATGAAATTAAATTAAGAAAAGTTGTTTTATGTAAATGGGTTTATCCCATATTAAAAGCTACCTTTGTAAAACATGGGTTTATCCCCACCTGTTTAATAAATAAAATCCGGTGTTTCTAAAACTCTGATATTTTCCCTAACTCACAGTCCTGATGAACATTTCCGCTGCAATGTTTTTTCTAAATCACCACTGGTACCACTTGGCTGCTCGCGGCTCCCGATTCCGTCTAGGGTGGGGTCGGGGGACGTGACACGAAGCTGCGCCTTATACGCTGGATTCTGCTTCTGTCCGAGTTTGATATCGAAATCAAGGACAAGAAAGGGGCAGAGAATGTGGCGGCAGACCTCCTGTCGCGTTTAGAGGATCCGAGTAGGAAGGAGATTCGTGAGGAGGCGATAGGAGACACATTGCCTCACGAGTCTATTGATTATGTTGAAGCTGAGATGGAGGGTTTGCCTTGGTTTAGCGATTTAGCCAACTACTTGGCCGAGGGATTCGTGATGGAGGGTATGAATCGCCAGCAGAGGAGGAAGCTGTTGAATGATGCGCGAAAGTACATTGGGGATGAGCCTTATCTCTTCAGGATAGGCGGTGATCGTGTTTTGAGGAGATGTGTGAGTAGAGAGGATGGTTTGGATATTATTCGGCACATGCATGAGGGTTTGACAGGAGGACATCATGGTCCGCATGTTACTGCGCAGAAGGTGTTTGATTGTGGATTTTATTGGCCGACGGTAGTGACTAATGCTGTTGAGTTGTTAGAAAGTGTGATCAACGAACCGGCAACATCTCATCCAAGGATGAGATGCCCCAGAATCCTATTCAAGTGTTAGAAGTCTTCGACGTTTGGGGCATTGATTTCATGGGGCCGTTTCCCTCTTCTAGTGGAAATCGGTACATCCTCGTTGTGATCGACTACGTTTTGAAGTGGGTGGAAGCTCAAGCTTTACCTACGAACGATGCACGAGTGGTGGTGAGATTCTTGAAAAAGTTGTTTACGCGATTTGGTACTCCAAAGGCAATTATTAGTGATCGCGGTACGCATTTTTGCAATACCGTTATGGAGAAGGAGTTGGAGAGATATGGAGTTACGCACCGCTTGTCAACCGCGAACCATCCGCAAACGAGCGGTCAAGTGGAGAACGCGAATTGAGGTGTTAAGCGAATTTTAGAGAAGATGGTAGGGAAGAGTCGAAAGGAGTGGTCCGATAAGTTGGACGATGCATTATGGGCATTCCGCACCGCCTATAAAACGCCACTAGGGACGACGCCGTTTATGATCATTTATGGGAAAGCGTGCCATTTACCGGTCGAGTTAGAGCATCGGGCTCTATGGGCGCTCAAAACGGTGAATCTTGATTTAACTGAGGCCGCTAGGAAACGATTTTTCCAAATTCATGAGTTGGAGGCGCTTCGTGACGCCGCGTATGACCGTTCGTGGAGTATTAAGGAAAAGACGAAAGCTTTGCATGATAGAAGGTTGCGAAAATTGAAGGAGTTTAAAGTCGGCGATCAAGTGCTTTTGTTTAATTCACGTTTGAAATTAATCGCCAGAAAGTTGAAGTCAAGGTGGTCCGGTCCGTACGTCGTGAAGGAGGTTTTCCCGTATGGAAACGTCGAGTTGCAAAATGAAGTTGATTCGAGTACATGGAAGGTTAACGGACATAGGTTGAAACATTATTTAGGGGGTCCCATCGACACCGTCGAAGAGGAAACCGTTCATCTTTCAGACCCGCCGAGCACCGCCGCGTAGTTTCTTGAGTGAAAACTCAAGTGTAGAGTTTGTACATTGAGTCGTCGTTCGTGTCGCGTCGTTAGTTTAGTGTTTGTGTGTTTTCGTGTCGTTTTCGTATTTTTACGTCTTCTGTGTGTCGTCAACGTATTTTGCAGGTTTCATCATCTTCGCGTGGCCGAATTCGACATACGAGCAGCTTTCCAGGTACGTCTAACATTAAAAATGATAAAAACTAGGGTGATACACCCGCGCTTCACGGCGGGGTGACCCGATTTTTGATCCGATACAAAAGCATGTTGACACGTGTCTTACATCGACCGGAATCGGGTTTTCGGGTTGAAACCGGGTACTCGTAATCGGCTATAAAAAAAACCCGGATTTTGTAATACCCGGTTCCAGGTTTTATTTTCGCATCCGTGTACAGGTTTGGGTTTTTTGTGCACCACTATGTATGACCCACTTTCATTAAACTTTAAGGCACTTTCTTAATAAATAATCTGCCAAGACCCCCCACCTGGGCCACCTCCACTTTGCTGGCCTAGCTTGCTTTCAGCCCAAAGACAACTGTGACCCAACAACCCAAAATCGAGGAAAGAAAAGTAGAAAAGTAGAAAACACATTCAAAGGGAAGATATAATTAGACAAATAACATATGTAAGCATAAACCCTGTGAATATAAACATCTTTAATGCAGTTTTCAACTATTTCAATGCCTGATTTCTTGTTTCAACTTCCTGTTGAGTTGATAGATCTAACTTAATCTCATGATCACTGTGACAAACAACCGTCGAGTCAATCAAGTGTCTGGTAGATGATTCATGAGAAAGCGGTTCAGCTTTGAAATCTGATGCATTAGTGTCATCATAGGCAGCAAAGCGTGTGGGCTGACCGGTTGTCTTTGAACGGTGGAGTGTAGCTGCAGTTGTTGGGTGGAAAGGTGAATGAATGGGGCTAGCAGTAGGACTATTCCCTACTGATCGGTTTGGGGAGTTTCCACCCTTGCCTTCATGCGTCCTCTTCACCGCCATTCGCCAATTTTGCAGGGCGCGAGCAGTTTGTTCGTCAAATATGGATTTCTTCATGTTGGACCCCATCTACACATGTAGCACATCAATATATCATGTGTTTAGTATATGTATATCATATTCAAATTAACAAAGTCCATCTGATACAATGTAACTGGAATACAGTCCAAATCGATGAATATAAGTTATTCAACGTAGACTAACCTGTGATAGAAGCGCGTATAGTGGAAGCGTTATATAGTTGCACAAGATTAGAGTTCCAACCCTACATTAAACACAAACCATTCCATCAGCAAACACTCTAACCAGTGACTCGGTTATGCAATCACTTTTGTTAAAATGTAATCCATACCCAATAAGAAGTTTTATAATCACAAGTTCCATAGTGTCATGGAAGCAAGAACTGATACCATATTCATACTGCACAAGCACATGAAGCAATCTAGTGTTATCCAAGTTTCAAAAAAAAAAAAAAACTTCAGTACATATATATATAAATATAGCACTTGTGTTACCCAAATCCAAAGGAAGTAAGTAATCTGGAAAGCATTCTGTGAGCACAAATAATTCAGTAAAACAATTAGTGACATGAGAATAAAGAAATATGTGATCAAATTCCCAGAGTTTTCCATAAGTACCTGAAACAAAGCAAAGTGTATAAGATGAAGCATTAGGCTCGGCCTCGAGAACCAAAAGTATTTATCAGAGGTCTTCACAAGAGGAATCCCTTGGAAAACTGCATGTCTTTCCTTTATTTCAACAGCTATTATTGTCAAGATGGCTTGAAGCTTTGTTCCAATGGCTAAGATAATCTGTGCAGCATGGGTTTATTGTCGGTAATCAATCTTAAAGAAGGCCAAGTAGGGGGGGGATAGTGCACGGTCCTCCTAACCGCCGGAGTGATCCCATTCTGGGAGCTGCTACCCGACCAAGCTAGCTCAAAATAAAGTTATTTTCAAATGGTTAAGTGGTTCATACAATACAGACACAGTTTACGTTTCTTTTAAATATTTCTTTCAAAAATGAACAGAAGTGAAGGACAATAATAAGCAAATTTAAAAAAGGAATTACCTTTCCAAGTTTATGAAGAACTTTTTCTAAAGGTATGGAGATGATAATGATAATTGCATATACACCAGCAACAGCCCATGTTGGTGTTTGATGAAGCTTCCTTTCACTTGAATAATCCCCTCCTGCCATTTTTACCTCAAAAATCCAAATTTAATTTTTTGTGACATTAAGAAGACAAGAACAATGGAAGGTGACTGGTGGTTCAATTCTATCTGCATAGGCTTCTTATAAAGCTAAAATTTGTGCCTTATGAATTAGTTAATTAATTATTCCCACATCAGAAAGGGTTGTTTCAAAGTGAAGAGTTTATTTAAAAAAAATAGATTTGACCTTCGATTCTGAAACCAGACTTTGATCTGCTTTGGCTCGATGTTTGAGAGGATAGGGCACTTGTGAATGACTTGTTTTTGTTGTGAGCACGGTTTTGGGCAATGTTCCGGTGTGAATCGAACATATTTGCCATTGTTCATTGCCATTGAGTCCTCTTTGCAGTCCGAAGTGATCGCTATCATTACTCCAAAATCAGTAAAGATTGCTGAATAAAGGGATAAAAATTACATCGAAAATAAAGAAACAGACCCTTCTTATTTTTGCCTACCAGAAATCATAGGAAAACTAAGTAGCGTTAAAAAGAGGCAGAATAACGCACCTGAACACTGGCAATGATTTTCGTTGTCCCTCGCGATTTGTCGTCGGACATGTTCCATCACCAGAAGTGTTGATTCCGATGAGTAACCACCACTATCGTACACCCAAACCTCTAAATCTTACTACACCATAAGGTTGGTTTGCTTTTTGCCTAAAATTTGGATAGCATCCCCCTGATAGAAATGTTGTTAGTGTTAGTTGTAAATGTGGTATTTGTAATACATTATGAACGATAAAGAAAACCTTGTTTTATAGGATTTGAAGTAAGGTGCTACTTTCTTAACACACACAGACTTCAATATCTGTCGTTGCGGAACTGTATTGTAGAGCCAGGATTGTCTTGATTTTCATTTATGTGCATCTGTTTCAGCAGCAAACAATAGAAAACGTAATTGTATATTATTATTAAAGAGAATAACGGAATGCATATGCTATTGCAATAATAGTTAGTGTATGATGTAAATATATATCATATATGATATACGTATGCAAACGGCCAATAACAACAACCTGATTGTTATTTACTTGACTCAACAGGTCGCGAAAGACAACATTTTTTGTTGTGTTCAACGTAGTGCTTTCTGCAGAAGTGATTAGCATTTTAAGCGAATTTGGGGATGTCGCACGAGATAAAGCAACGTATAGTTGGCCAAGTGTAAAGACAGGTTGTGGAATATAGATACCAATTTTGTTGAGAGATTGTCCTTGACTTTTATTTATGGTCATAGCATAACAAACTTTTATTGGAAATTGCCTTCTTGTAAAAACAAATGGTAAATCTGTATTTTTATGAATGAATTTAATTCTAGGTATGTACACACGTTTTCCTATTGAGACACCTGTAATTATAAATGCTTCTATTACTTTTGGTAACAGCTGAGATACTAATAGACGTGTGCCGTTGCATAAGCCTAATGGTTGGTTTATATTTCTAAGTAGCATGACTGGGGTATTTACTTTCAAAACTAATTTATGGGGAGGAATGCCAGGAAATGTAAGTTGATTAAGATATTCCTGTGGATATAAAGTCTCTAAATCTGATGCATGTTGCGTGTGAGGTATCATAGAATCATAGCTTATATAAGTTCTGGCTTCACCAGCAGTCATAGTCAAAATCAAGTTGTTTATTTCATCTGCTGTTTGATTTTTTGGACAAACAATTGCCCTGTTTGACATGTTTGTGGCAGACGGATTTCTGAGTATCGCATCTTCATATACAAACTCTATTAGAGATTGTAGGCCGTTTTGATCTTGTTGGATTAAAAAATTGTCTGGAATTTGAACAATTTTTGTATTATGAGGATCCTCTGTATCAGGCTGCCCTATTTCACCATCTCCAATGTCTACTAACCATGAAGCGAATGTTGATGATGGTTGTGTTGATGTATCATTTTTGTTTGTAAGCCTCATATTGTGATGCAATGTATATACTTTAAAAGATGGCCATAAGTAAGAGTTTGGTAAAGTTGAAGCTAGGATTTGTGATCTTGTGCTTTTTGGTCTAACTGGAAGTGTCTGTCGAAAGTCTCCGCCTAAAAGTATTGACATGCCGCCAAATAAATGTGTGTCGTTTTCTAGGATATCTTTGAGTGTTCGATCTAAGCATTCAAAACAACATCGGTCACTCATAGGGGCTTCATCCCATATGACTATTGATGTTTGCTTGAGAAGGTTTGCAAGCTGAGTATTCTTCTTAATATTACAGGTAGATTCGTTCGATAGATCTATGGGAATGTTGAAACGTGAATGCGCAGTCCTCCCTGAAGGTAGAAGAAGTGATGCGATTCCTGAAGCGGCGACTGCCAGTACTATTTTTCCAATAGATCTAAAGTAAGAGAGTATTGTAGTCCATAAAAACGTCTTCCCTGTGCCTCCATGACCATAAACAAATAATAATATTTGAGCTTTGTTAATATGTGCTGTTGTGACTGCATTGTAAACACTAAGTTGGTCTGCATTAAGTTGCGAGTGCATCTCAGAGTGTTGAACTTGCAATGCAGATCTATCATAGCTTGTTTCTTCGAGTAGGAGTCTATTCTTTAAGATAGCAAGAAGTGTTTCTGATGGCAGCGGCAAACCAAAATCTTGAAGCGACTTTGATGGGGTCGAAGAATTGAGGATTTTTTGAAGCTCCAACAGCACTTGTTGTTGTAAATCATTATCATTTATGAAGAATGATGGGTTTGTAGCATTGGAATTTAAAGTACGTAACAGATCGTCGGCCATTTTTCTCCACTGAGACTCCCACAAAACTAAAGGGTTGCTGACTTCACAAAATAGAAGCAGGTGGCAAAATAGGGACCTCAATTCTGAGGACGTGGCCCATGAGGATGCATCAGTGAAGGCTTCCAACCATTCTTTATCGTCGCCTATCAATCCCAAAGCCTCGCACGCTGCCCGAAAGGTGGTGTAGGTAACATGTGCGACTGTACGAATATCCGCATATGATTTGCAGCCTTTTTGATGACAAAGTAACATACGTAAATAGAATAATTCGCCAGCTGTTGGATGTACGTATACAAGTCGACCAATGGCTGTGCTACCTAACCGGGCTCTACGAATCCATCCTTTACCAGAAGACTCCCACCAAAACCTAGATGGATAGTCACTATATGTAAGGTGCAATCCCTCTGGCTCTTTACAATTGTTATTCAACCATTCAGTTAATGTTGTTTTTCCAAAAGATGGGTTGTTAACGATTGCCTGCAAACGACTATTTTCCTTGAAGGTAACATTTTGCATGTTTTCTAAATGAACAGCTAGGATTTGAACAGCAGGATCACGTTCATGAATAGGGAAGTTCAAAATTCTCCAAGATGCTTCATGTGGACAAATGAAGCGGCCATCAACAAAATTCTGAATTTCATTGATGACTGGAGTTGACTCAGCAGATGTGGAAGCTGCATCATTTTCAGATTTCTGTATAACAAATCTTATACGATCAACTCCTTTAGAGATGTATTTGAATAGATATTTGATCAACATGTTCCATCCACAATATTCAACATTTATGTGTGCATTAAAACGGCTACACAAGCGTTTATTATATGGAACTACATAACCGTTATCAACGCGGATTCCACTTCGCAACACATGATGAATACCAGCATTCCTTTTGTAATGAACATATCCATCTTTGTTGAATGTTGTAGCAGGTTGAAAAGATTTTGGAAAATTCTTTGAACACTTACCCTCACGCATACATGGAGCGGTAGGGTTTAACAAACCACAAGGCCCATGAAGCATGCATTCAGTAATTGTTTGATACAGAGACGCTTCTGACTGTGGATCGGGAAATTCAGCTGTAATGTAATTATCAACAGCAGCAGCATCCTGTATTTTATAAGCTTCCGTCACCCACAATAAAGTATGGCAATGTGGTAATCCCCTTTTTTGAAACTCAATTGTATATAAGTCTACAAAACATTATAGGAAATAAATAATATTGTGATGTGTGTATAAAATAGGAAAAGCAATTCATGTTTGTATCGTAATAAGAAAAGGGACTTACATGCTGCGACATCTCCAAAGGTTTTGTCAGTTTTCATAAACTTTATGAAATCTTCTACTTTTAACTTAAAAACGCGAGCTATAATGTCAGGACGGTGTTGAGAATTTTTGCTGCCAATGTTGTCCATGTATCTTGTTATTTCAGGCCACTTAACATTACAGGTGAATGTGATGAAATATTGAGGGTTGCCATGAACCCTACAAATCGCTAATGCGTCTTGATAATGTCTATGCATATATCGCGGGCCACCAGTAAATGAAGCAGGCAAGAATATCCGTTTGCCTATTTCGCGGGATTCTGTATCACCTCTAGAAATAGCATCATAGACACCAGCAATATACTCAGATCGCAACTGATCTTGATGTGTATTATAGTAGGTGAGCCTATTTTGTTCAACACATGTATACGCGTCAACTAAGTATTGCTGAAATAGGCGGCCACCATGTAAAAGAAGAGAATAGCTACCAGCTCGATCGTGGATTTGATAACTATAATACATGTTAACCGTCAACCTCTTCTCTTTGGTACTATGAACTTGATGCAAATGAAAACGTGGTGACCAGCCTTCTTCACCAAATGGAAACAGCAATGGGTACTGTAATGGCATATAAGATGGGTGTAACTTACTAACTCTTTGAGGTATTCCGTCCTTTGAGTGTACGATGATATCGTACTCGCTAGAGTTAGCGTCATCACCACATACAATACCGCCTAAGGTACCTGGAGAGGGGGGGCCATATCTTCTATCAGGTACATTGTTGTAAAGGCGTACAGAATAGTTGTTCTCAGTTGGATCAGCCATCTCCTTAGCATTTTTAAAAACACGCACGTACTTATTATGGGTGGCTAACACATCACTAAGTGTTCTAACATTATCAGCAGAAAGACTACATTGAGTTGAGTCTCCAAAAAAGCGGAGCCTGTTTGAAACCTCGTTCTCGGTATCATAAATGTATAATTGCAAAAACCGAGGCTTCTCATTAGATGGTGGGCACAAAGACCCAATCCAGTGGGAAACTTGTCCTGATATCTTAAAAACATAAGGGCCACGACCATCGTCAACTGTCTCATCAATGTCCGCCCCAAACGATGTCATAGAGAACATGCTATTGTATGCTCTAATATTTTCCAAAAAATCACTGTCCTCAAACAATTGCTTGATGACGGAAGGCGGCTGAATAGGAAACGGTAACCTTACAGCCCCTAATTTACAACATTGAGTATAGCGAGGATGCTCAACACGAGACCAATGTACAACCCTTTCTGCATACCAAAACTTAGCACTGCAGTATTCACAAACATACCGACAATCTCCACAATCAGAATACAAAGGAAGCGGCCTTTGTACAGCCTCAGATGATAATGTAGACGGACCATTAAGTAATCGTTGTCGCCGTGACTGTCTATGAAAAGAACGGGCTGTAGAACTTTCACCTGTTTCATGTGAACTAACTATTCCTCTACGTTTACCAAGTGTATTCATTTTTAGATATTTTTTTGGCAGAACGAAATATTATTAATAAGAGCAACAACACATATACGGATCATAACCAACCACATGCAATAAAACGATAGACATGAACATAAAAGAAATGTAAATATGACTTATATATGAGAAAACAAACATACTGAAAAGATGACGAAACAGAATGTGCAAAACCGGTACATAGCAACCTATAAGACGACAAACTCACAAGTCACTATAGATTATTAAGAAGCAATAAAATAATCAATAGCAGAGCATGAAACCTTAAAGCAATAGAAAGTTGAAACTTATAGGCCTTTTTTTTCTTTTATAACATGCGTAAAATAGATTAACACAAATAGACTATCAGAGAAAAAAGAGCGCCAACTGGACAATCAGATCAAAGACATCGTTAAAAGGGAAACAATGAGACGCGATTTGGGAACCTGGAATTCGAAATTGGGACTGGAAACCTAGATGAGGCTGGGTGTTTTCCAAAACCGAGCTTAATGATTCTATAAGTTTTCGGGTTATAAAATGTTTGCGATTGTAAAAAAATGGGATTTTAGTAATATCAAGTATCTTATTTTTTGGTTAAGGGTACCCTCGTATTTTTTTTGTGGTACCCTTTGTATAAAAAAAAAAAACACTACGAACACGGAGTTGAGCCATAGCCCGTGCTACGGCTCATTATATTATGGTTCCACCCCTAGGTGGATCTATGCACTCACCCAAATCCAAACTAAATACACACTTCTACACGTATAAGAAAGTTAGAACCGGACCGAACCTTATGTTAAAAAAATTAACTTCTATACGGCATGTACAGATCTATCTATACGTGTCGTATATGTCATTTAAACCACAATGTTTAACACTCAAAAATACACTTATATTGAATTGAATCATCTATTCGGCAAGACTAAATCTAATGGTTCAAAATTATGATGTTTAATTTGGTCGGTTTTGTTCCTTCATAAGTGATGGTTCGTTTTGTAGCTTCCTATCCACACGACCACCACAAAACAAAACTCTTGAACAATGAACATGTCTTATAAATATCTTAAAAAGATGCTACAGATATTAGACTGGCTTTTTTTTAATTTGTGGATAATAATATATTAATAGCAATAATATATTAATAGCATCTATCATTAAGATTTAATCTTTAATTTACTCTCTGTTGT
This sequence comes from Helianthus tuberosus, assembly GCA_030545235.1. Lineage (NCBI taxonomy): Eukaryota > Viridiplantae > Streptophyta > Magnoliopsida > Asterales > Asteraceae > Helianthus > Helianthus tuberosus. The sequence continues at coordinate 26,122,698 of CM060441.1, forward strand.
TCAATTTGACACTTGATAAAGTGAAGGAGCCTGCTGAATAAATACCAAGAATAAAAAATAAAGAAACAGAAACAGAGAGACTACAACCTTGTTTGAATTCAGGGTTCAACTTTAAGATGCAGAATCAATAAATTAAAAGATAGAAATCGGACTTACTGAGTAGACAATCGACAGGTGGAAGAGACGAAGACTGCAATAGATTCAAAGATTCTTGTATTCAATAGCTCATTACTACAATCGACAGTTAGGGTTTCTTTTGAAGCGATGTAAAATTGGGACAAAATTAAGAGATTGTAAATGGGTTGAACTTGGAGATGGTTGAACTTGGATATGCTGGAAGGGAACGAAGAATATGCTGGAAGCTGATTTGGTTGAACGTGGAGATGGGTGTTTTGAGAGGTGGGATGCAAGTTAGATGACCTATAGATGCCAGTCATCAGTGAGTTGGAAACTGATACTATTGTTAAGAGCTTTCATCAATTGTTAATATATAAAATAAAATAGGTGCAGGGGGTAGTTTGGGAATAAAATTATATCAAAAAACTGTAATCTGTTGTTGCTGTCAAAGCCCCTGCTGTATTTACTGTCCTCGCGGCCCGCGGCCCCCATTTCTTCTCTTTCACCCAGCCCGTTTGGGCTTAAAAAGTGTTTTAAACTTTAGGAGTGTCGCGGCCCGCCTCGGGCCGCGTGGACTTGAAATGTCGCTAACACAGCAAAATCCCCAAATTGATTTCACTTTTTGAAACCGTAACTTAAACTCTCCCACCTCCGGCGATTTTTCCCACCCACCACCACCCTCATCCGCCATCCTCCACCGTGCACCACCACCCTCCGTTCACCTTCCCACCCACCACCATCTACATCGTCCATAATCACCACCATTCCTCAGCCGCAGATCACCACACCACCATCATTTTCATCACCACCTACACCACCTCGGACCAGTCATCACTGCCGCACATTGCCTGCCCCATTTGTTCTCGCTATTCTGAAATCATCGACGGCAAGGTATGATTTCCGCAATACTTTTGATTGGTCACCAGTTTGTTTGTTGGGTAATCGTTTTGTCAGTGAGTCATGTGTCTGCAATTTGTCGGTTTTTGTCGAGTCAGTGGTTTTATGTCGAGTCCATAATGGTCTGTCGATAGCTGGTTTCGAGTCAATAGTATTCCTGTTGGGTTTGTATAGTTTTGTCATTTATAGTCGTTGGTCTGTCAAGTCTTCATTTCAGTAGGTCTCTGTCGAGTCTGCAGTATTCGTTCTTGTTTGATCAGTTCTGAGTCAATATATGTTTTGAGTTATGCTGCAGGTCAGTAATATTGGTCGAGTCGGGTCAAAAGTCCATGTCTGCAAGTCCGAGTCTTTGTGTAGGTCAGGTTCTGATTGCGTCCGTGATACATTTGTGTGTTGAGTGTTTCGAGTCCGTTGGGTCAGGTCTGTTTGGGTTGTGGTCAGTCATCGAGTCTGTGTGGTCTTGCGGGCCTATTTAGTTGTCTAAAGTATTTGCTTAGTGTTTTATCTGCAGTGATTAGATGTTGTCAGTTGAGTCGTTATCTGCCTTCATAGTGTCTTTCAGTTATAGCTGTAATGGTTTAGTCGAGTCTTTTGCATATGACGTGCATTATGGGTACGGGTGGTTCGGGATGGCGATATTGTTTGTCTTGCGTGAATTGAGCGACGTGAGGATGGGTTTGTGATAGAAATAGGGGGGGGGGGGGGGGGGGGGGGTTTGCGTTGAAGATAAAATTATAGACGGTTTAATTTTTGCGACGAGCGACGGTTTAGTTTTAAATTGTTTTGAAATATTGCGAAAGATTGTTTTGGGCGTCGTAAAACTCAAGTGTGGGGATACGGTTGCGCACTTTTTCACTATAAAGATAAAGTTTTTCATTAAATATACGCGCGCTGTTTCCATTGCTTCCACATTGGGATTTTGATGGTTTTGTCGGCACTAGAATTGCTCGAGGGCGAGCAAGGTGCCGGGAGGGGATAAAGGTGTAATTTTTGTGTATATTGCGTCTAATTAGTCAAAAGGTCGAGTTTTTTGCGTCGTTTGTGTCTTTTAGGGTCGTTTTTAGTGTTTCAAGTCGTAGTAGAGTCTTTTTAGTGTCGTTTTGCGTGCTTATTGCATTGCTTGGTTCCTAAACAGCTTCGCTCGTACTCAATCTCCATTCGGGCGAGTTTGTTTGGTAATTCGAGTCATTGTGCGATATTTCACTAGTTTCGAACAACGACCGTGAAAAATGCTATACGGCCGTCGTTCGACGTTATATTATTATATTATTAAAATATTATTAAAAAAATTCAAAAATTATAAAAGATCAAAAAAAAAATCATAAAATTTTCGAAAATTCCAAAAAAAAAAAAATCAAATCAGAAAAATTATTAAAAATTCCAAAAAAATTAAAAAACTCAAAAATACCAAAAATAGCTTGTGTTTACTAACTGTTCACCTGTTTTGTGCGTTTATTGACTTGTTTTGAACAGGATGTCAGGTGAAGGGTCATCATCAGGTACAAAGCGCAAGAGGCGCGGTACTAGAGCTCAGGAGCAGCCGGCCGATGCGCCGCTTAGGATAGTTATATATAGGGATGTGGGGATCCCACACGGACAGAGCGCGGTGCTATGGGACAGCCCGTTGCTGCGGTTTACTTTTGGGTCGGCTGAGTATTTGAAGTTTGATGTGATTAAGGATGTGAAGCTGCTGGAGTTCAGGAGGATAGATTGGGAGTTAGTTGGTAGATTTGGGCAGGTTGAGAGGCTGCAGGAGTTGTTAGGGCCCAAGTTCAGGATGGCGTTAGATTGTGGTGCGCCGGAGTATTATGAGCTTGCCTTGGAGTTTTACTCCACATTTCAGTACAGGCATCAAGGAGGGTTTGATGAGCCGGACGTAGTCTCGTTTGTGTTGGGAAAGAGGATCTTCAACATGACACTGCCACAGTTCGCAGAGGCGATTGGGTTTTACTCAGTTCAGGAGGTTAAGTCTGAGGAGTTTAGGGGTTTGTTGAGGCAGGTAGTGAAGGAGAGGCAGGATTTTTGTGTGTTGAGGGAGGATTTAGAGAGGTTTTGGCGCACTATTGCTATATCACCATTTTCAAACAACATGGTGGCATCTGATATCAGAGATCCTCTGTATAGGTTTGTGCACAAGATACTGGCGGCGACGTTGATAGGTAGGCACGAGGGGGATAATAAGGTGAACCAGCAGAGTTTGTTTTGTCTGATGTGCGTGGTTGAGCGTCGCCCAGTGAATCTGGCAAGTGTTCTGGCATGGTCGTTGGTGAAGCCAAAGAAGGGAAGAGGAAAGTCGAGGTTGTACGGAGGGCCGTACATTACGATGTTAGCAGCAAATTTGGGTATATTTGCTGATTATCCTGCTGAGAGGATGCATACTGGAGCAGCTCCATCACTTATGGAGCTGAAGAGCTTTCAGTAGGCTGGGATAGTTACATGGGATGATCCACCGGCGTGGTCAGCAGTGTTAGAGGGGCAGCAGGTGCCACCTCCACCAGATTCAGCCGCCGAAAAGGCGATGCAGGCTGCTATTCCCACACGTTATCAGGTGCCACTTCAGAGGCACCAGTTGCCGGCACGTGAGCACCCTATCAGGCAGCCACGACCAGAGCCGTTGACATTGGAGGCGTTATATGATAGGATGGAGAGTATGCATGAGGAGAGTATAGCGGTCAGAGACTTATCGAGGATGGTATGAGAGTGATCATGGATCACTTCCACTTGCAGCCGCCGCCGTCTTGGCAGCCACAGCAGGAGGATCCTACAGGCGGGCAGCAGGGTGGAGCATGAGGATATGCAGCAGCGCTTATGGATCTTATATCTTTTATTTTTATTTTATGCTGTTTTAATCCTCATATTTTGGTCTGTACGGATATTATAAACAGGTTGGAGGGTTTTGGGGTTGGTTGATACTTGGATGGTTGTTGACACTGATATTATGATGTATATATTATCGTTTGTTTGATATGATTGTTAGGTCGTTGTTTGTGCCGCTTCCGTTCGCGTGTCCGAGTTTTTACAGTTTGCTGAGCGCGTTTGGATTGGAGGGCATATGTGGTAGCGACTGGCACAATGACAGTCTCACATATATTCAGCTAAGTCGTTCCACTTGTACACTTTGTATTTTATTTTTTATTTTTCGTTTTTCTTTTTACTTTTAGGTTTTAGGAGTCATGTTTTTCATCCTTGCATTAGGGACAATGCAATATTTAAGTGTGGGGATGGGACACTTTCGTTTGGTCATTAGTTAGTGAGTCTTGAGTCATAAAAAACCAAAAAATACAAAAAAATTGAAAAATTTTCAAAAATCCAAAAAAAATCTAAAAAACTAGAAAATGTCTTTTGAAATGAGAAGTTTGCAAAATAAAAGCGGAAAATGATAGAAAAGTCGGGGTTTTGTTTGGGTTCAAATAATAATAATATGATAATAAAATAATCGTGCTTGTGTCTAGTTTGGGATGCGCGGGTAGGCTCGATTCGGTTATGGGTTCCTTTGATCTTTAAATATACCTAATTGTCGGTTTACTAGTGGGTTCTCATCTAGGGAGAGTGGAGAAATTAAAACTGCCAAAAATAGCATAAGGGGTGCCGTTATAAGTTAAGATCGTTAGAGTTTCTTCTCATATCTCGTTGAAAAAGAAAAAATAATAAAATAATAAAAGAGCTAGAAACTAAAGAAAAGTAGCGCAATTCTATGTAATCTGTGGTTGGGGATAGCGACTCTACAGCCGGAATACCTCTAGATTGTGTGAAATCAAAATTGCGAAAAAAGTGCCGACATCTATTGTAATCCGAGTTGGGGATAGCGACTCTACAGCCGGAATGCCTCTGGGTTAGGTACAAGCAAAGTCTAAGCTCATGAAAAAAAAATGAAAATGAGAAAAAAGTTAAGATTTGAATTTAAACTCTCTTGATCTTGGTATAAAACGGTAAGGAAATAACCCAGTGGTTGTTCCTTTTGTCCTATAAGCTTGAGGCGGGATTAGGTGGATTCGCAATTCTTAGCGTGAGGCCCTAGGTAGATTGACCGAACTTGAACTAAATTGCATGATAAGGGCTTGGAACCGGGTTGGGTTTAAGAGGATCGATATACTTGCAATCGCGGCTAACACGAGTTTCGGTTTTAATAAAATAATTTAAGCTTTTGGCCCGTTCGACTATTCCAACTATGATTCCGCTTGCATAATTCTTTTTCGAGGACGAAAAAAGGTTAAGTGTGGGGATATTTGATGTATTGTAAAATACATCTTTATTCGCGTCCGGTTTTAGTCGTTAGATAGTCGTTTTTGTCCGTTTTTAGCGTAGAATGTACATACTTTTGATATTTTGGGTTTTCCAGGTCTTTACAGCCAAAAGGAGCAGATACGAGTTAAATTCTGGAAAGGCGAAAGGCTGGAACGAAAATCGAGAGCTCGGGAGAGGAAATAAGGCGAAAAATCATTCAGAAGGTCTTAGGCGGGCCGCGTGAGCTTATAACACACTCATACGCGGGCCGCCTCAACTTAAGGAAAAGTTTTGGTAAAGAGGAGCTAAACGGGCCGCGTAAGCTTAACCTTATGGCTTACGCGGGCTGCGAGAGACATAAAATCAGACACCGACTTTGAATCAGCAACGGCTATAGGTTTTGCTTGGTTATATAACATCATATTCATTCACAGCCGCAGAGACTTACGAATTTGAGAGTTTTGAAGCACCATTGAAGGTTGTTGAAGGTTTTGGAGCATCTTGGGAAGCTTGGAATCATCGGGTAACATCTTGGAGCGCTCGGGAGTAGAGAATACGGGTTTAATCTTCCTGTTTCTTTGTTTTTCATTCGTTTTATATTGTTGCAAGATGAATTCAGATTTATTATTGAATGATACTTTGTTTCTGATCATGTTTTCCGGCTAAAAACCTTTAACTACCTAGGTGACGACAATGGTTTAATGAAAGTTTGGATTTTTATTCGGTTTTAATGTGGTTTATGGGTTTTCTTGTATTGTAAACAGCTATGGAATTTTTAACTTGGTGTATATGCATGCTTGATTCTGTTTAATCGCTGTTTATTGCTTCATATGATCCTTGGTGACGGTCTATATCACATAATAGGGTTATATTAGGGTTCTTGATTTAGGTGAGTGTCTATATCACGTAATAAGTCATTAATCCTTTAGGGTGAAAAGTGCACTAGTAACCTTAGAAGTAATATTTGGTAATCTTATAAAAGCAAGTGTTCTACTAATCTTGTCGCTGTGAGGCTCGAGGTTGTTAATAGGTCTTGGTTTGGAATATAGCTAGATTTAGGTTTTGTGAGAAATCGGTCTAGTTCCCTACCCATTCTCTTGTCTATTAAACCAAGTTGAAACCCATAGTTGCCTTAGACTTTCGCGCTGTGAGGTAGATTGTCATATTAGGGCACTTTTAAGAAGTTAGAGGACTGTGAGGAAATCTAACAACCGGTAATCGTAACAGCCTAGGTAGTGCCACAAGAATCGCCTTGAGAAGGATCGAGGGGCTTAGTGGTGTCTTAATAGGTTTAGTATCTAAAGATCCCGGTTCCATACCACATTACTTCGAATAGAAATCCATTCCGAGTTAAGCTTGTGTCTAGCCTAGGTAGTCTTCATCACCACTGGTCAAAGTCTTCGTTCGAGTTCGTGTTAGTTAATCTAGCTAATCTAGTTAATCGTTATTTGCATTTTTAGGATTTTTTAGAAACCCCCCCCCCCCTAATCAATCAACAAATAGTTAAGTCGTGTCAGTCGTAGTCTAAATAGAGTCTTAGCGTAATCCTTAGAGTCTCGTGGGTTCGATACTCGGACTTACTTTAGCTTTACTACATTGATCGGTACACTTGTCGATTGTGTGGTTTTAGTTTTAGATCGAGTCTAAGTTTATAAATTTAAAGCTTAGAGTGTCTAGATTAGGGTTAATTTTAGTTGTTTTTAGTTGACCACTTTGTGTACATCACACATCTTGAACCAGCAAGAACTAAACACGCGCCAACGCAGATGGGTTGAACTTCTCAACGACTACGATTGCGAGATACGCTACCACCTAGGCAAGGCAAACGTCGTTGCTAACGCTCTTAGCCGACGAAGCTATTTACTCAGTGTTCGTAATGTTCAAGCCCAACACGACCTTGAAGCTCTCATTCACGACGCTCAACACGCCTATTTCTCAAGAACACCTTGAAGGAAGAAAGAATCTGCAGAACCGAAAACCAATCAGTGAATAAGCCGAATGATATTTTTCACTATCTCGACTGTATTTAGATTCCTGGTCATCATAATCTCTGAGAGATATTGATGATTGAAGCCCACAAATCTCGATATTCCATTCACCCCGGTTCCGACAAGATGTACCAGGACCTTTGTGCCAGGTACTGGTGACCGGGAATGAAGAAAGATATCGCTGTCTATGTTTCAAAATGCCTAACTTGCTCTAAAGTAAAGGCCAAACATCAACGACCCTCTGGCTTACTCGAACAACCGGAAATCCTAATGTGGAAATGGGAGAATATAGCTATGGATTTCATTACGAAACTCCCTTGCACTCCATCAAGTCATGATAGCATTTGGGATATCGTTGATCGTCTTACGAAATCCACTCACTTCTTACCGATACGAGAAGACTTCAAGGTAGAATGATTAGCATGAATCTATACCGACGAAGTCATTTGTCGACATGGGACACCTCGTGACATCATCTCTGATCGCGATGGTCGATTTACCTCGCGTCTCTGGGAGACATTCCGAGCCGCACTCGGTACGACTCTTAATCTCAGTACCGCTTTCCATCCCCAGACCGACGGTCAGACTGAGCGCACGATCCGCACCCTTGAAGACATGCTTTGCTCGTGCGTTATAGATTTTGGTGGTAATGGGATTCGCATTTACCTTTAGTATAATTCTCGTACAACAACAATTATCATGCTAGTATTCAAATGGCACCCTTTGAGGCATTATATGGTAGAAAATGTGGATCGCCTATTGTATGGCACGAGATCGGAGATGCTCAGATCACCGGTCCTGAGCTATTACAAGAAACGACTGACAAGATCCTTCAAATACGAGATAATCTCTTGAAAGCTCAGAGTCGTCAAAAGAGTTACGCCGATAAACGCCGCAAGGCCCTTGAGTTTGAAGTTGGTGATCACGTACTCCTAAAGGTTTCACCTTGGAAGGGAGTGATCCGATTCGGCAAGAAAGGAAAGCTAGCGCCACGATACGTGGGTCCCTTTAAGATTCTAGAAAGAATTGGCAAAGTGGCCAACCGACTCGAATTACCGGAGGAACTCAGCAACGTGCATCCGACTTTCCACGTCTCGAACCTCAAAAAGTGCCTAGCTGAAGAAAATCTTCACGTGCCTCTTGAAGACTTACAAATAAACGAGACACTGCACTTTGTGGAAAAGCCAGTAGAAATCATGGACCGAGAGACCAAGAAGCTTCGATGCTCACGCATTCCTGTAGTGAAGGTTCGCTGGGAAGGCAAATGCGGGGCCGAGTTCACTTGGGAACTCGAAAGTGATATGAAAGCTAAATATCCACAACTCTTTGTTACACCTGCTCCTTGATTTCGGGACGAAATTTCCTAAAGTGGGGGAGGCTGTAATAACCTGATATTTCGGATCGTTACCTGTCACTGTCATTTCTTTCGTAAACGCTTGTACTCTTGGGATTCGATTTACAAGATGGGTTAAACTATATTTTCAACACATTTTTAACGCATATTACAACACTTAGTTGATCACGATTATCACATTTTACAACGCTATTTACAACGCTTAACACTTAAACGCATTTTATCGCAATTTACATCGCTTATCTAATCGCTTGTTACTTAAACGCCATCACAACGCAAACTCAACGCAAACTCGAAACGTGGATTTAATTATATGATTATTTGTTGAATGTTATGTGGTTATCAATGCAACGCTTATACGCTTAAACGCTCACTTGCAATTTGATTAAACGCAACGCAACGCTTAACAAACGAACCAAAGTTGGAAAACTAACTCGCGTAAACTCGGCCATCCGAATGGCCTTCTGTCCAAATGGACATCCGCCCGGATGGAGCCACCCGAACAATTGCCTCTCGCGCACCGCCTTAAGTCTCGCTCTCTCCCTATAAATACTAGCCGTACGTCTTCATTATCACACTCTGACACTCTCATCCACTCCCCAAGACTCTGCTGCGATTCAAGGCTCTTTTGTAAGCTATTTCCCTTAAATCTTCCACAATCTTCATCTCTAATCACTTCTACTTCATCTTCTTCATCAAAATCACATACACACTTTAACTTTTTCTCGAAAACCACTGATTTTGGACCTCTTAAAGGTGTTTTCCACTCGTTTTCTTGGGCAAACTGTTGTAGGACATCATTTAATCGAGATTGGTTCTAGATCTAAAGGATTTTCGCACTTTTCAACTAAGTTATGAAAGATTTCAACACTTTTTCATCTGTTTTCAAGTTTTCTCCAGTTTTTACACAAATTTCAATGGAATTTAGACTCAATTTGTCACACCCGCTCGTAGCGGAAACGCGAGGTGTGATCTGATCGGTTCTCATTGCATAACAATATAAGTGAACAATACTAAATGAATAAAAACAAGCTCCAATGCCATTGTCATAATTGTTTCGAAAGAACGCAACATAAGTTAAATGTATTTGTTACAAACCATCAAATGAAAATGCGTTTTCATCGTTCTATACATCAAAATGTAAGTCTTATAATGTCAAGGCTTTGATCACTATATCACCGCAAAGAGGCGGTATATAACGGGCAAACCCTTCAAATGGTGGCATGGAGTCTTGATACTTGCTTTCCTTGACTGAAATGTCTGCCAGGTCCACTAATTTCCTGAAATACATGTTAAGTTTGAAAACATCAACAAAAGTTGAGCGAGTTCATGCAGTTTAGCTGTATGAGATGTATCTGTAAAATGTGAGTTGTATAAAATGTATTTGTAAAATGTGAGTTGTATAAAATGTATCCATAAAATGTGAGTTGTATAAACTGTATCCATAACATGTGAGTTGTATAAAATGTATCTGTATGTATGATGTATAAACTGTATCCACAACATGTGAGTTGTATAAAATGTATCTGTATGTATGATGTAGTATGTAAAGCGTCAATGAAATCGTTGATCATTAATGTTTCGCGAGGACATTAATATGTGTGACGAATTAGGAAGCAATCCAAACCTAGACGATTTTATGTCGACTCCTATCGACTGGGACACAAACGCACTCTTCTGTATGGGTCCACGACCAAGAGTGGGGCTCGCCAATACCCATTAGATCTAACCACTTGTACCTAGGTCCAAACTGGATTAATGGTGCTTAGATGTATAACCCTAATTCGCACATGATCTAAGGTGTTTCATTCCCTAACTTTAACATACGATTGAACATGTATCTTCCCCGATAGTTGTAAAGTTGTAAAACATTTAAATGAATAGGGGACATGAACTCACAAAATTGCGTCCGTGAATAGAAGTAATTATGATCTCGCGTGTGGTCGTCTTGAACAATGTTGCGACCTACAAATGTTCTTTATTTGTTAGACACTTCGGTCTTTATAAATGACTTGAGTATAAGTCTTGTGTCTTGAATATGTGTTAAGACCTGTATGTCTTTGTTACTCATTGAATTGTGTATTAGATGTATTAACTGATAACTGTTTAGTGTATATATTTCTCCAAATACATATTCTTGTATCTCGTGAGTTGTATCATCGGGTCTTGTCATCTTGGTTTCGTGTCTTGTATAAGTAAATTGTATAATTGTAATGTTTATCAATTATATGTCATTGGGCTTAGCCCAAGAATTCATGTCATTGGGCTTAAATAGTATTGGGCCTAAATAGTGTTGGGCCTCAATAGTGTTGGGCCTCAAATAGTGTTGGGCCTCAAATAGTGTTGGGCCTCAATAGTGTTGGGCCTCAATAGTGTTGGGCTTGAATAGTGTTGGGCTTGAATAGTATTGGGCCTAAATAGTGTTGGGCCTCAATAGTGTTGGGCCTAAATAGTGTTGGGCTTAATGTTATTGGGCCTTGGCCCATATGTTTGGTTTTGGGCTTAGCCCATGTGTTTTGATAAGCCCATTATGAAGTTAAGCCCATTTATAAATAATAGCCCATTTATAAAAGATAGCCCATTTGTATAAACTAGCCCATTAAGAAATGCAAGCCCATTTGAAAGTATAAGTCTTTCATTTTTACAAAAAAAACATTTTTATAAAAATAACTAAATATACTTTTTAGTTAATAAAAACATAATAGTTTTTATAAGTTTCAAAATGTCCGAATTTTGTTAATGGTAACGAAATTCTTGCGTCCGCATCGAAAGGTCGCCTAAGCATCGTAGTAACTTCTCCGAATGGCGATACGTTCATAGATTCGCCCGTCGTCCGTTTTAACCATAAGTTGTGTCCGAAAGTTCGGAATGTCCGTAAGTTGTTTTCAAGTGTGTCTATATGTATTCTTGTAAGTCTTTAGTTGTAAGTATGTCTTGTATTTATTTGTGTCATTGTTATCAAGTCTCTAACTTGTATATATAACAAATACAAATAATAACACATAGCACATACTTGATATGTTCAATAAATATGTATTTTACCAAAATATATATTTATGTCAATTTTTATGTTTAGAAAGACCAACTTTCTAATCTTGTAAAGACTTTGTAAAAAAAAATGATAGTTTTGTTAACATAATGTTCTAAAAAAAATGGCCATATAACCTTTGTATTAATCATTTGTCATGTTTCATAAACATATCATTTTCTTTTCCAAATCACCAACAATTTACCCAATCATCTTAACTAAAAACATATGAGATTTTTATAACATAAACTTATCAAAATGATCTCCAAATCATGTAGGGTTTTGGACATGATCATAACATGTGCTAACTAGTTCAAAAACCAAGTTTACTTCTAGTTTTAACAACTTTTATAAAAATCTCATGTTGTATGTTACTTTTCATAATTTTGTAGAAGTATTGTTTTTTAGTGAAAAACATTAAATACTTTAACAAAATTAAAGGTTATGATCATCCAAGTAATCCTTTATGTTAAAAACCCTTTAACATAAACATGTATAATTATTAGATCATATTTCTAAAACATTATCTAACAAGTTCTTGATATCATAATCATCATAACAAGATCAAATATGCATGTATCAAGTCTTAGATCACAATATAAACCAACATAAATATATCATGATTATTATCTTTGCTTCTTTGTATTTTCTTCATGTTTATTATGTATGATTTCTTGGTTTTTATTTGCAATAATAACAATCATAATCATAATATATGTATCAAAGAAAAAAAAAATAGATATAGAAGCTTACTTCTAGCACTAGGCTAGGGATGATCTTAGATGATTTTAAGAAGCAAAGAAGATGAAGATCTTGATGATATAAGGCTCTTGAATGGATGAATACACTTCCTTTAACTTGCTAGTTCTTTAGATCACCTTAAGCTCCATAGAAGTACAACTTGATCATCAAATAAAGGCTAAAAAGGAAATGGGTTTTTGTGGTGTTCTTGGTAAAAAGATGAAGATGATGAGAGTATTCTTATGTGTGGGTAAAGTATGGTGAAAAGTGGTGTAGAATGGTTAGTAACTAATGAGATTACATGTTATAATAATTCACCAACTTGATCCACTTGCATCTAAATAAATATCTAGATATTTTTAACACATAATTAAGGGTATGTGGGCCCTTATACACGTTCATACATGGGGGGGGGGTCTTGAATTGTTGAATTGTTATTAAGTGTTTAAAGTGTTAGAAACTTTTAGCAAAGTTTAGGTGTTTTGGTGTTTAAATGTTTCAAGTGTATAAATGTGTTAAGAAGGTGTTAAGTGACCATTACTAGTCTAATATGATCTAAATAATATTAGATGGTCACTAAAAAAAAGATCTGACATTGTTCGGATATTCATTTCGAATTGTTTCGGTTAGACGTTATTTGAACGCTAAGTTGTGTAACTTGTATGAATTGATGTAGTTATTGGCTCGGATGATACCCGAATGTATCCTCTCATGAATTCTATGTTAAATAATATTTTTACATGTCGTAAAAATATTACAAAACTGATTTCTGCAGAATTTCTGCGGAAAAGTGTAGAAATCGTCGCTTTTAGTGCTTTTCGGCAGTTTTCGGTGCTACCGGACATTGGTAGTATATTAAACCAAACCCTTGCATTCCCATATAGGGTTTAATGTATATTTGATGTTGGACTTCCGTCTGAGTCCTAAAGATGTAATTTAGATGGTTTCGCTGGATCCTGAGTTTTCGTCAGCACGCTAGTTTACTAGATACTGCTCTAGTTGTTTCGATGCATTGTTTACATTGTTTCAAAGGTAACCAATAAAATGAATCATGTGCATCATAATTGAATATTCCATAAGTATTCTAAGATGTATATTATGTAATACGCAGTTCGAGTGTTCGAAATGCATAAAAAAATGTAGCTAAAATGAGTACTTTAAGTGTAAGAAAGTTACCGAAAAGTGTCAGTTGTCACATTCTCCCCCTGTTATTGAGAATTTCGTCCCGAAATTCAAGCTGAGTCATCCTTTGCAGGATTGTTCTCAAACAGGTGAGGATATTTGACTTTGATTTGATCTTCACGTTCCCAAGTATATTGGGGTCCGTGTCGAGAGTTCCAACGAATTTTTACTAATATGTGACGACTCCTTTGTATTTTCTGGACCTTCCGGTCCATGACCTTAATAGGTGCTTTGTGAATTGGAGTTTGTCATCAATGTGAATCTCATCCGCCGGGATGATAACCGTTTCTTGCGTTGGACTCCTCTTAAGATTCGACACATGAAATGTGTCGTGTACACTACTAAGTTCTTCTGGTAACTTTAGCTTGTAGGCAACAGTGCCAATCTTCTCTAAGATTTCAAATGGTCCTACATATCGAGGGTTAAGCTTTCCACGCTTACCGAATCTCGCTACGCACTTCCAATGTGAGACTTTCAACAAGACCTTGTCTCCGACCTCGAAAGATAATGGCTTCCGTCTCTTGTCTGCGTAGCACTTTTGTCGATCGCGAGCCGCCTTGATACGGTCTCGGATCTGAAAGATTTTATTTGTAGTCTCTTGGACTAATTCCTGACCGATTAGTTGTTTATCGCTCGCTACCGCCCAACATAGCGGAGAGCGACACTTTCGACCGTAAAGAGCTTCGAACGGTGCAGCTTGTATACTAGTGTGGTAGCTGTTATTGTAGGAAAACTCAACTAAAGGTAGATGAGTATCCCAATTTCCGCCTAAATCCATAACACATGCACGAAGCATATCTTCGAGTGTTTGGATTGTTCGTTCGCTCTGGCCGTCAGTTTGTGGGTGAAAGGCCGTACTTAGATTCAAATGAGATCCAAAGGCCAGTTGAAATGATTTCCAAATTCTTGAAACAAAACGACCATCTTGGTTAGAGATGATTGAAATAGGTACTCCATGACGAGCCACTATTTCCTTGAGATAGGGTTCCGCTAGTTTCTCTGTACTATCCTCCTCTCGAATCGGTAAGAAGTGTACGGACTTTGTTAGTCTATCGATGATTACCCAATCATGACATGAACGCATGAGGTCCTGGATAACTTCGTAATGAAGTCCATGGATATTTGTTCCCATTACCAAACGGGAATCTCGGGTTGTTGTAACAAGTCCGAGGGATTTTTCTACTCGACTTTGACTTTCGCGCAAGTCAATAATTCTCCGGCATAAGTCGCGATATCACTTTTGAGGTTAGGCCACCAATAGTATTCTTTCAATACTTAGGCCTATGTGCTTCCTCAAAATATCATCTCGAAGGCCGCCAAAGAATAGAACCCAATTTCGACTCATAATGTATAAAGTTCCATCTTCTTTACACTAATTGTTCCTTCATGCCTCGAAGTGTTTCTGCTTGAATATGCTCTTCCTTGAGCGCTTGTGAATCATCTTCTCTAATGCTTGAACTCTCAATGTTCTAACTCGCTCCTTGCGGCTCAAGGCATCTGCTACAACGTTTGCCTTGCCCGGATGGTACTTTTTTCACAATCATAGTCGTTCAACAATTCAACAAACATCGTTGACGTATATTTAATTCTTTTTGGTTGAATATGTGTTGAAGACTTTTATGATCCGTGAAAATAATGCATTGAGTACCATATAAATAATGTCGCCATAATTTTTTTTTTTTTTTTTTTAGCGAATACCACCACGCCTAACTCAAGGTCGAGAGTGGTATAGTTCTTCTCGTGAACTTTTTAAATGGGCGCGACGTGTACACAATAACTTTTTCACGTTGCACGAGTACGCAACCCAATCCTTGATGCGAAGCATCATAGTCTACAATAGAGTCATCGGTATCGTCGGATAATGATAAGATTGTAAAATGCTATGCACCAATCTCAAGAATAAGTTGTAAGGCTATATCTTGTTTTTCGATTTGGGGCGAATTTATTGTCTTTAACAACTCTAAAATGGTTCTCAAATGTTGCTCATGTTCATCAGCCGATCGAGAGTATATCAAAATGTCGTCAATAACCACTATGACGAATTTGTTGAGATACGGCTTGCACACACGATTCATTAAATCCATGAAGACCGCTGGTGCATTTGTTAAACCAAAAGGCATAACGAGAAACTCGTAATGACCGTAACGAGTCTTAAAAGCCGTTTTCGGTATGCTTTCCTCTTGAATTCGTAACCGATGATACTCCGATCGTAAGTCTATCTTAGAGTAGAAGCTAGAACCTTTCATAAACCATTTGAGTTAGTTGGAAATTCATTTGTAACATGGTTTAGAAATATGAATTTTCGTTCATCGAAATGTTGTGCAATTTTTGCAAAACTTGCATGTCTTTCCACCCCCAAAACCTTTATAAAGATGTATAGTGGTAAAGAGTAGGGGTTATGAACTCACAACATCCTCATTCGGTCAACTACAAGGTTCAGAAGGTGCTAATCGATATGAAGATCTGGCTATTGATGTGGCTCCCGTTACCAAGTCGATGTGAAACTCGACTTGTCGATATGGTGGTAGTCCTGGCAAGTCTTCAGGAAAGACTTCAGGGAATTCTTTTACCACAGGAATATCTGTCATCTGAGGCCCATCGGCCTTCTTGTCGACAACAAGTGCTAGAAAGGCAATACAACCTTTTCGTAAGCACTTTTGTGGCTTCATGCAATTTATGGTCCGCAATGATGTGTTGCGCTTCTCTCCATGGATAACAAGTGTATCTTCGTTCGGTAGTGGTAAGCGAATGATCTTCTCATGACAGAAGACTTCGGCTCAATTATTGGATACCCAATCCATGCCAACCACTACGTCGAAAATACCCAACTCAATGGGTAAGAGATCGATATGAAATTTCTGCTCATGACTCAGCTAGTTTACCGTTTGCCAATTCTATAGAATGAGGAGACGTCTAGCTTACTTGACTCTAGGCCAAGTACCTTTTGAATTCTATGTAGTAAGGACTTCACTGTACAAATGTAGAGAACAATCCAATCCCTGTGTTTAGATGTAGGATAACCCAATCCCTATTTGTAGCTAGGACAATCCCGTCACTAGCCATGAAACTATGCATGTGAAATGTTGCGATAAAGCTAAAAATCGGCAATGGTATCAAATAATATGGATGTGAAATGTTGATTGATAAGATACGTAACGGTGACCCTTTATGATTTGACAAGAATCAGCTAATTTCCCATTAGCTAAGTTGATATAGTAATGTGTGTCCAACATGACTCTAATTCGAGTATATGCTTAACATTTAAAGACAATAGCTAAGCTCGGTGTTGGTATTAAAAGAATTGGTACATGATGATCGTAGAGTGTACGTACTCATGACTTCATTGGGATTTTGTGGAGTATTCATAGTTCTAGCCACACACACACTTATTCACTAGCTAGATCCGTTCTTAAATATTATCGTCTTACTAGCCTTTGTTTTGCGCCCGGTATCAGCACACTGCTACTCTTGGTGCTTTTGCAATTGCCCTCATTATGAATGTCTCACTTGTCGCATTTAGGATTTCGACAAGTTACCAGCATACATCCTGGTGCCAAAATCGTTTATGGCAGCAGTTGCCTTCATTTCTCTCATGGCGAGAGTTATTGTTTGAGTGATTGAGGTAGGGAGGGATGATGCGGTTATGCTTCGGATCTCCGAGGCTAAACCTAAAATGTAACACTCAGTGTGTTTGAATTTGGGTGTTTCCCAGTATGGAACAACCCTTGAGAGACCGTGAAAGCATCAAGTGTAACCATCAACATTGGCTCCAGTTATGATCGAGTTCTTTTATAAAATCATATGAAAATAGATATGAACATCAGATGATATAAAAGAATGATGTATGGTTAAATAAATAACCAATAAAAATGTAGTGTATAAATATATCATGTCTTGAAATAGAATATTATGTCTTGTGTAGAGGATGTCGCGTTTTGTGCAAAAATGTCATGTCTTGTCTTTGTCGAAGAGATTTGAATAACACCACGATATGCAATATAACATAAGCACTTATATATAGGAAGTACCAGCGGCGTATCCACCATGATTTTATCATATTACACACGTCTCATCACTTACAAATAACCACCAAAAATGTCTTGTGTATACCAACGTCAAATGACATGTATAACAATGTCTTGCGTAACAATGTCATGTATAAAACATGTCTTGTGTAAAAGCAATGGTTTTCAACACATAACTTTTAACTTAAACAATTGATTCTTTTGGCGCCGTGATCTTTTTAATACACACTATTAAAAGAATCTAGACATGTATTTGGATAAATAAAGTCTATCATGTGCCCAAGAATGAAGAATGCAATCAATCGGTCATGGAAATCTCAAGACCATATTGTGCATACATGTTTGAATAAATGATAATGTGGATAACCAAAACCAAAAGGTGTAATGCCTCTGGCGTGTATTGGTCATATGTGTGGATAACCAAAACCAAAAGGTGTAATGCCTCTGGCGTGTATTGGTCATATGTTTAAATGGACAAAGAAGAAGAGAAAGAAGAAAAAAATAATTCGTTGAGGAGGGGAAACCAACCAGTGGTCTCCGTCCATATAATATGTATTCCCTACTCTATGGACCTCGATCATCCTAAGTAGAGAAAATCCTTTGTCTTACTTGTCCATGTGACAATTATGGTAATAGTGCTTGATTTTCACGAGCTCTAGCAAGATTATTAGAATCTCCAAAAATGTAGAATAGAATGTAATGAGGGAGTTGCAGCATGGCGCATGCCATACCATCCCTTGGAAAAAGACAAATGTCAAACGACGGAATTTATCGTATCACTTCCAATAAATATGATAAGGTGGAATATGATAAAGTAAGGTAAGGTAAAGTAGGATAAAGTGTCATAGACACCCTGGAACCAACCCATGTTCAAGAATTTCGAGAATGTTGAGGAAAATCCTCCATGAGTAGCTAACACGTTTTGTTTGTTTAAATGACTAGTCTCAACTGAATCGTGATATAGATCGAATGTTAGGTGTGAACAAATATGTGTCGTCTTCCCGTATTGTATTGTATTGTATTGTATTGTATTGTATTGTATTGTATTGTATTGTATTGTATTGTATTGTATTGTATTGTATTGTATTGTATTGTATTGTATTGTATTGTATTGTATTGTATTGTATTGTATTGTATTGTATTGTATTGTAGGGTGTTATACTAACCACCCCCAGTTCGTGTTCTACTAGATAGGAAGAATTGAATCTCAAGTAATAACTTAAGAATTTTGAATGAATAGTGATCATTAGCTTGACCCGCAGAGTCCACCAGAATTTCCATGCACTACAAGTTGTTATTACGTGGGCCCCCGTAATAATAAATTGTCTTGCATGGTCACCCTAGCATTCTCTCGTTCAGAGCAGGCGATCAGTCAGAGAGAGGACACTATTGTTTATATACCTTCAACATGGAAGGAAACTTCGTGATAGTTCACGTGTCAACGTCCGTTGTTGTTACTCGCAGGACGGTACGACGTTAGATGAAATAGAAATGGAAAGAATCTGTAACAATAACAATTGAAGGGGCACCTTCAAGATGAGTACTTCATCTTCCTTGTAAGGACAAGAGTATATCCACCTTGGTTAGTATGAGTCACATGGATCTCGTCCCACTAATGGAGTTGTTGTCCAAGGTTACCACCTTCGCCGCGTCGTCATTATCATGGTCAGGCATCTCAGCATTCGCGAGAAAGCAACCATATTTTACGGAATTAAGTTTAAGATTTCACTTAGGAATCATGTTCGCCATAAGCTCCGCAATAGAAATGAGGTCGATATTTTCACCGTGTGAGTAAAGAATAATAATAGAGTTTGAAGTCGAAGGTATTTTGTTCTTGGCAAAATATTTCATGCAACATATATATGAACCACCTATATATATAATCATGTAAAATCCTATCAATCAAGGATTTCTATCTTGTATAAGCTGAACTTGTAAACTGTTTATAATGCATAAACTGATAATGTAATGTATTGTAGGCACATAGTCTATTAATGTATTGTGTCTGTTTCTCATAGACTTCACCCATGGAAATGTCCTCGCTTGATTTATGTGAAATGAATTTTTTTGCTGTAGTGGACCTTGAAAAATGTTTATGCAATGAAAACCTTTTGACTTGTCCAATTTTATTTATAATCTGTTCAACATGAACAAGAGGTTTTCGTGAGAGATCCCTAGTGATTGTAGACTTAGACTCGAGAAAGAATCCTGGTTCACTACAATCGATGCTCTGATACCAATCTGTCACACCCGCTCGTAGCGGAAACGCGAGGTGTGATCTGATCGGTTCTCATTGCATAACAATATAAGTGAACAATACTAAATGAATAAAAACAAGCTCCAATGCCATTGTCATAATTGTTTCGAAAGAACGCAACATAAGTTAAATGTATTTGTTACAAACCATCAAATGAAAATGCGTTTTCATCGTTCTATACATCAAAATGTAAGTCTTAAAATGTCAAGGCTTTGACCACTATATCACCGCAAAGAGGCGGTATATAACGGGCAAACCCTTCAAATGGTGGCATGGAGTCTTGATACTTGCTTTCCTTGACTGAAATGTCTGCCAGGTCCACTAATTTCCTGAAATACATGTTAAGTTTGAAAACATCAACAAAAGTTGAGCGAGTTCATGCAGTTTAGCTGTATGAGATGTATCTGTAAAATGTGAGTTGTATAAAATGTATCTGTAAAATGTGAGTTGTATAAAATGTATCCATAAAATGTGAGTTATATAAACTGTATCCATAACATGTGAGTTGTATAAAATGTATCTGTATGTATGATGTATAAACTGTATCCACAACATGTGAGTTGTATAAAATGTATCTGTATGTATGATGTAGTATGTAAAGCGTCAATGAAATCGTTGATCATTAATGTTTCGCGAGGACATGAATATGTGTGACGAATTAGGAAGCAATCCAAACCTAGACGATTTTATGTCGACTCCTATCGACTGGGACACAAACGCACTCTTCTGTATGGGTCCACGACCAAGAGTGGGGCTCGCCAATACCCATTAGATCTAACCACTTGTACCTAGGTCCAAACTGGATTAATGGTGCTTAGATATATAACCCTAATTCGCACATGATCTAAGGTGTTTCATTCCCTAACTTTAACATACGATTGAACATGTATCTTCCCCGATAGTTGTAAAGTTGTAAAACATTTAAATGAATAGGGGACATGAACTCACAGAATTGCGTCCGTGAATAGAAATAATTATGATCTCGCGTGTGGTCGTCTTGAACAATGTTGCGACCTACAAATGTTCTTTATTTGTTAGACACTTCGGTCTTTATAAATGACTTGAGTATAAGTCTTGTGTCTTGAATATGTGTTAAGACCTGTATGTCTTTGTTACTCATTGAATTGTGTATTAGATGTATTAACTGATAACTGTTTAGTGTATATATTTCTCCAAATACATATTCTTGTATCTCGTGAGTTGTATCATCGGGTCTTGTCATCTTGGTTTCGTGTCTTGTATAAGTAAATTGTATAATTGTAATGTTTATCAATTATATGTCATTGGGCTTAGCCCAAGAATTCATGTTATTGGGCTTAAATAGTATTGGGCCTAAATAGTGTTAGGCCTCAATAGTGTTGGGCCTCAAATAGTGTTGGGCCTCAAATAGTGTTGGGCCTCAAATAGTGTTGGGCCTCAATAGTGTTGGGCCTGAATAGTGTTGGGCCTGAATAGTGTTGGGCTTAATGTTATTGGGCCTTGGCCCATATGTTTGGTTTTGGGCTTAGCCCATGTGTTTTGATAAGCCCATTATGAAGTTAAGCCCATTTATAAATAATAGCCCATTTATAAAAGATAGCCCATTTGTATAAACTAGCCCATTAAGAAATGCAAGCCCATTTGAAAGTATAAGTCTTTCATTTTTACAAAAAAAACATTTTTATAAAAATAACTAAATATACTTTTTAGTTAATAAAAACATAATAGTTTTTATAAGTTTCAAAATGTCCGAATTTTGTTAATGGTAACGAAATTCTTGCGTCCGCATCGAAAGGTCGCCTAAGCATCGTAGTAACTTCTCCGAATGGCGATATGTTCATAGATTCGCCCGTCGTCCGTTTTGACCATAAGTTGTGTCCGAAAGTTCGGAATGTCCGTAAGTTGTTTTCAAGTGTGTCTATATGTATTCTTGTAAGTCTTTAGTTGTAAGTATGTCTTGTATTTATTTGTGTCATTGTTATCAAGTCTCTAACTTGTATATATAACTAATACAAATAATAACACATAGCACATACTTGATATGTTCAATAAATATGTATTTTACCAAAATATATATTTATGTCAATTTTTATGTTTAGAAAGACCAACTTTCTAATCTTGTAAAGACTTTGTAAAAAAAAAAATGATAGTTTTGTTAACATAATGTTCTAAAAAAAAATGGCCATATAACCTTTGTATTAATCATTTGGCCATGTTTCATAAACATATCATTTTCTTTTCCAAATCACCATCAATTTACCCAATCATCTTAACTAAAAACATATGAGATTTTTATAACATAAACTTATCAAAATGATCTCCAAATCATGTAGGGTTTTGGACATGATCATAACATGTGCTAACTAGTTCAAAAACCAAGTTTACTTCTAGTTTTAACAACTTTTATAAAAATCTCATGTTGTATGTTACTTTTCATAATTTTGTAGAAGTATTGTTTTTTAGTGAAAAACATTAAATACTTTAACAAAATTAAAGGTTATGATCATCCAAGTAATCCTTTATGTTAAAAACCCTTTAACATAAACATGTATAATTGTTAGATCATATTTCTAAAACATTATCTAACAAGTTCTTCATATCATAATCATCATAACAAGATCAAATATGCATGTATCAAGTCTTAGATCACAATATAAACCAACATAAATATATCATGATTATTATCTTTGCTTCTTTGTATTTTCTTCATGTTTATTATGTATGATTTCTTGGTTATTATTTGCAATAATAACAATCATAATCATAATATATGTATCAAAGAAAAAAAAATAGATATAGAAGCTTACTTCTAGCACTAGGCTAGGGATGATCTTAGATGATTTTAAGAAGCAAAGAAGATGAAGATCTTGATGATATAAGGCTCTTGAATGGATGAATACACTTCCTTTAACTTGCTAGTTCTTTAGATCACCTTAAGCTCCATAGAAGTACAACTTGATCATCAAATAAAGGCTAAAAAGGAAATGGGTTTTTGTGGTGTTCTTGGTAAAAAGATGAAGATGATGAGAGTATTCTTATGTGTGGGTAAAGTATGGTGAAAAGTGGTGTAGAATGGTTAGTAACTAATGAGATTACATGTTATAATAATTCACCAACTTGATCCACTTGCATCTAAATAAATATCTAGATATTTTTAACACATAATTAAGGGTATGTGGGCCCTTATACACGTTCATACATGGGGGGGGGGGGGTCTTGAATTGTTGAATTGTTATTAAGTGTTTAAAGTGTTAGAAACTTTTAGCAAAGTTTAGGTGTTTTGGTGTTTAAATGTTTCAAGTGTATAAATGTGTTAAGAAGGTGTTAAGTGACCATTACTAGTCTAATATGATCTAAATAATATTAGATGGTCACTAAAAAAAAGATCCGACATTGTTCGGATATTCATTTCGAATTGTTTCGGTTAGACGTTATTTGAACGCTAAGTTGTGTAACTTGTATGAATTGATGTAGTTATTGGCTCGGATGATACCCGAATGTATCCTCTCATGAATTCTATGTTAAATAATATTTTTACATGTCGTAAAAATATTACAAAACTGATTTCTGCAGAATTTCTGTGGAAAAGTGTAGAAATCGTCGCTTTTAGTGCTTTTCGGCAGTTTTCGGTGCTACCGGACATTGGTAGTATATTAAACCAAACCCTTGCATTCCCATATAGGGTTTAATGTATATTTGATGTTGGACTTCCGTCTGAGTCCTAAAGATGTAATTTAGATGGTTTCGCTGGATCCTGAGTTTTCGTCAGCACGCTAGTTTACTAGATACTGCTCTAGTTGTTTCGATGCATTGTTTACATTGTTTCAAAGGTAACCAATAAAATGAATCATGTGCATCATAATTGAATATTCCATTAGTATTCTAAGATGTATATTATGTAATACGCAGTTCGAGTGTTCGAAATGCATAAAAAATGTAGCTAAAATGAGTACTTTAAGTGTAAGAAAGTTACCGAAAAGTGTCAGTTGTCACACAATTAGACTCTCGACTCGTTCCTTAGTCGAAAGCCGGCTTGAAAACGGATTTCCACCGGAGAGATGGACCGATTAAGGGGTCAAACATGAATCTTCATCAAGAACAGCTCGTCTGACCGAATGGGTGGGACGCATCCGACCGAACGAACGAACTAGAGTTGGTGTATTCCGTTGTTTGACACGTCGTCACACCGCCTCCGTTAACTCAAAACCTTTTTACTTAGAAAAATTGTACAAAAAATCTCAACTACAGATTGTCCGCCCGAGTGGCCATCTGTCCGGATGACAATCCGCCCGGATGACCTGATTCTTACAATCTCCATTGTCTAAATGTTTTCAACTAACCTACGATCTTTAATGATTTTAACAAACACCCACAGACGGTCTGAATGGCCATCCGTCCGAATGGCCATCCACCCGGATGACCATCCGTCCTGATGGAACCCATCCGTTCGGATAGACTATTGAACACCTATCACACTCGACCTTCTGTTTTTAACCATTCAGGCCTGAGGAAGACTTATGCTTCTGTTTCCATGGACAGGCTGACCCGAGAGCTCCCATCAATCCAATCCAGTTGTGTTTACTTGCTAAACACACACTGTGAGTATACCCGAACCCATTTTCGTTTAATGCACTTTTGGGTGTTACATACGTTCTATATCAAAACACAACACACAACGCAAACACTTTACAACGCTAACCGCCCCCGCATGCTATACTTGATTTGTTGAATACTTTTTACTATGCTATACAGTGTTACACTTGACCGCCTCTAGCAACGATAGTACTATAGTTTGGACTCAGCACTTGTCGTGGACAGGGGTTGCTAGGGATCACATTACTTTACTTCACGTGTTCGCTTCGGTGAACATATGTCGCGCATACTCTACAACGCAGTCTCGTGGTTAGGTTGTAATCATTGTTGATAGCTACATGCTTCGCCCGTTACGTGTTACATGTTGGTTATGCGTAAACGCTTTTATACTATTATTATGCAAACTTGTGTACTCACCTTTACTTTATGTATTGACTTTATTTTAACGTATGTGACAGGTTGATATGGATGTTATGCTGGTATCAAGTTAGGAAGTCTAGAAACCCAATAAATAAAATCTGAGTTATCAGAATGGAACTTGTTTTTGAGACTTAATATTTGTAATGACTGTTATGCTTTATTTGTTTAATAGTATGGGATATTGAACCTTAAAAATATTGTCATTAATAGTTGTTATGGATTCTCATGAACAATCTGTTTCGCTCAGTGCCACGCCCCGATGATTCCGCCATCGATTGGGGTGTGACAAGACTAAGGTCTCTCGCGCCCCGAGAGAGCCTCGTCTACTTCCTTCACGGCCCGCGAGGAACCTTTGGTCGGTTTTAGGGTTGGTGAGTCAAGGGTGTAGGTTTGACATGTGTCCGACATGTGGCAATCAGGGTGTCCGGTAAGTAATAAATTGTCGCGGGCCGCGACTCGCCCTCTTGTTTCTTTTGCGGCCCGCGAGCGATGAAGAATCGTGTTTTATTTTGATTTTTATAATAGGTAAGGTTATTTGAGGGTTTAGGGTGCTTTTCGAGGGTTGTTATAAGGTTTATATCTCGAAATCAATCTACTAAGTGTGTAAAAACCTACTGGCACATCATCAGTGAGACCGTTTATCACATTTGACTTTCCATTTCTTTAGCGTGCTATGATCGTCTTACTGATGTACTATCATTTTCTCTTTTTACACAAAACTCTTTTGAATTTTATCATGTTTTTGACTTTTTCAAATTTTCAAATGTTTTTGTATTTTCAAAATTTTTACTCCCCCTAAAATCCAAAATATTTTAAAGAAAATTTGACAAGCCGATGTAGATACCTTCGTCTCGCCATCCATTTTCTGCATCATATGCTCTGTTTTGCATATTTCATGCCAAGCAGAAAGTACCCCCATGATTTACAACACATTGATTTTTAACAATGTTAAAACCATTTTTAACCAATTGTGAATATAATCATGTTTGTTCAGCCGTGAGGGTTTCGGCATATTCAATCAACATATTTTTTGATTTTTTTAACAAATTTAGAAACAAACATATTTTTTCATTTTTCAATTTTTGACAAATAAAAACTTATTTTTTAGTTTTTAAATTTTTCTATTTTTTAGGGTTTTTGAATTATGGTTTATTTATATACAAAAACTAACAAACTCCCTGTTTTTTTTTCAATCTCAGGGATCCTCCTCCTCATGTACCAGGCTGCTCTTCTCCTCTTGTTGACATTCATCTGTCATCTGGAGCACCTGCACATTTAAACAACTCAATCATTCGAATAATGCAACCCATGCCTGTTTGACCTTGGATATTGTGACACAATAAAAATCCTTCAATTTCAGAAAATCTTTGTCATTTTTTACAAAACTTTTTCGTTCTTATTTTCAACCTTCTTGGTTGAATCGATTTTCTTTTTGTCACTCACAGAAGTCTTTTTCTTTGCCACCCAAATTTGTCCTTTCAAAAAATTCCTTTGGTAAAACCTTGATTTAGTTTGAATGTTTTGTTTTGACAAATCAATTTTTGGTTTCCAGATTTATTTTGGTTCAAACTTGGACATTTTTTATTTCCAAGTTTGTTGTGATTCAACCTTGCATGTTTTCGGCTTTCAAGTTTGTTTTAACTCAAACTTGGTTGACATTTGTTTCACAACAACAGACTTCTTTTTCTCTTTCTCAATATCAACTTTCTTTTTCTCAACATCAACAAGCTTCAGATTTGGACATTTGCGACCAACATGTCCAATTTGATCACATTTAAAGCATGTTTTCTTCGAAACATCTTTAGCCTATTGTTGTTGCTATTTCTGAGCATAGAACTCTTCATTAGACTGTCGTATAAATTTGAGTTCTTTCTCTTCTTCTGAACTTGTTCCGTGAACAAAGTTGAATTTTTTTTTGATGATTTGATTTTTCAAACCGTTTTCTTTGATTTTGTTTCTTTTTATAACCCAACCCAGCCTTCATTTTTTCTTTTTATATTTCCTGCTCACTTTTCTGGCAAATTTTGCAATTTCGGATTTTCTCGATTTCTACCAGTTTGAAAACTTTGTTGATCTTGTCCAAAATCACATTTTGAATTGGAAATTCAGCATCTGAGAATAATTTTTCCAATCCAATCATGGTATATGCCAATCCTGTTGGATCATCATTCGCATCTTTCTCAGATTTCAAAATTTTCAAATAGTTTTTGTGAAAACTATCCTCATCTTCATTTTATGATACAGACTTACCATTTTTGGTAGAATCGTCTCCAAAAATGTTTTCAACAACCTTACTTACCACCTCTGAATCATCAACATCATCAGATTTGGTGTAAGTGACATCAATGTTTTCAGGTAATTGGTTGACCATGTTCAAACCTTTTGCCACCTTTTCGTCATCATAAAACGTGTAATTATCCCTCAATGGCGGTGGCACCTGATGATATTCTAAACCAATACCTTTTTTATTCTTTTCAGAATCTTTACCATCTGGTGTGATGTTGAAATTACGTTCAAGAATGTACGAAGAACTATGATAACTTTGAAGTTTTGTAACAATCTTTTCTTTTTCAGCCAATTCTTGTTTAAGTTTAGCAACTTATCAATACATTTATTAACTCATGTTGCTTTTCTTCATATTTGGCCTCAAAAAGTCTTGTTGTTTTTAAACTTTCTGACAATCTACCTTCCATACATTTGAGTTGTCTATTCAAAGTATCATAAGCTTCTTGTACATTATGACTTGAGCATTTCATTTTATCATATTCTTTCTGTAATTCTTGAATGATACTAACTTTTTTGTAAACAGTCATTACATTTTGCTGAACACTTTTATTTTAAAATTTCATTTTCTTTTTCAAAATTTTGACATTTCAGTTCAGCTTTTCAATTTTTTGTTTCAAAACTTCTTCATTTTCAAGCATTTCTTTACATTTTGTTTTGAAAACTGTTTCAATTTTTGTAAATTCAATATCTCTTGATTTTAAATTTTCTTCTTTCTCAGTATAGGCTCTGCACGTTTCCATGCATTTCCGGAACTGATCTTCAGTTTTATCAACAAATTGTTTAACATTTTCATCATTATTTGATGACTTAGAAGATTCAGTTTGAATTTTTACCTCAGTTTCATCTGGCACCTTTGATTCTTCTGTTGTCTGCTTCTGATTTTCATCAACCTTCTGCTGGCTCTCATTAGCGTCTCCTGCTGTCTTCTTCACCTCTTCAACCAGCTTCTCAACTTCTTCTTCTTTCTTCTTTTTCAACTCTATCACCTTTGGTAGACTCGCGAAAAACACTTCTTTTAAACGCTTATACAAATTTGCTTCATAATCTTTCTCTATCGACCTCCTCGTATAGAATGTTTGACAAGTTGGAAAGAACGTTGTTGCTGCATTTAAATCCACTTTCTCAGGATCAACCCCTGGATTACTTTGTGGATCCAAGTAGCATTCTCTTTCAGCATCCCATCTGTTTGCTCTCTGTGCTTCCTTAAAAGGAGCATATAATTTTCCAATCTCATGTTGGGCAAAATCTCTCTGCCATCTATTATCTACCTCAGCAACCAACGGTCTTTTGAAATGTATTTACTCCAATTAAAACCCTCATCCTCTTGAATTACCCAATCTGCTACCATAGCTTGTTTTCTATCTTTTGAAGAACCCTCACCAATCTGCTTTTGATTTATCTTTGGCGAATCATTGATGCGATGGTATATTGCTTTCTTGTAATAATCATCTTTGAATGGATTCACAACTTCATCTGTTTGCTTGTTTGTGCACTCTCTCTTGAAGTGCCCTTTCTGTTTGCACTTAAAACAAGTAACTCCAAGACATGATTTTCCTGTAATCTCCATAATTCGTTGAGCTCTCCTCATAACGCTAGCCATACACCATCTTATATCGATCAGCTCCATCTCCTCTGGATCAATCTGGTCATAATCTTCTTTTGTCATATTGGGGTTTCCAACCTTACCCGCGACCAGGCTTTCGTACGATTCCAGAATAGATGCTAAGAACACCATTTGTTGCTTGGCAGCTTCTGCATTCAGGCTTTGAGAGTTTTTCAGATCTATAGCAATATTGCGTTGAACTATGTTTGGATTTGACTGGTTTGAAATAGATGATGAATGATAACCCGAATCATACTTTGGAAGACTGCTTTTTGATGAATCGTTTGAACTACCAGCATTAAAATCCGTCTGTGGTGCTTGGTTGCTCAACAACATGCTTCTTCTGTAGTACAAATCGACATTTTGTTGATAATTTTCATTGGCTGTGTTGTTTTGTTTTTGTATTTCCAGTTCGTGGCCTTTAAGTTTTTCGATCAGCCAATCAAGAGTCATTGTTTTAGTATCATTACCGTTTTTGAGAATCATGACATAGTATGGCCAATCATTTTCATTTGGAAGTGCTTCGATCAGCCTGTCAATGATCGCTTCGTTGTCTTTGTAAACACCAAACCTCTCCAGTTCGAGTTTAAGATGACAAAATCTTTCAATCATTTGACGAACATTTTCGCCTTTCAAGCATGTAAATAAATCAAATTCCTTTTTCAATAACGATCGTTTGTTTTTGACAATTTCATCACCACCCAAACATTTTTTCTCTAACGCCTCCCATAAACCTTTTGAAGTTTTGTCATAATGAAGCAGTGAAATAATATCGTCTCGAACAGATTGATGTAACAGTCCAATCATTTTTTGTTCAGAAGAAACGTTTTTTACATCTATTTCAGTAAATTCTTCGAGCGTTAAAAAAGCTCCACCATCTTTAGTTCGTTTTTTATATCCCAATTTTAACATTAACCAACTATTATAAGCAAACGCTTTTACTCAACCCTCAAATCATTTTTTCCACCAGTTATAGTCCTCGATATTCATAAGTCTCGATGGTTTCTGATGGTTTCCGTACATGTTGTCGTAATTCAAACTTTCAAAAACGTATTTGATAAAATTTTTGTTGCCGAAGTCATTTTCGACGTGAAGGCGTTGTAAAACGTGTTGTAGAATTCTTCAGCCATGATTCCTGCAAACAATCAAACACACACTTGAATCAACTTTGAAAATCAAACAAATAACAACCTTGGTTCATACGAACGTATACTCGTGGGTTCGTACGAAGACACAACTCTGGTTCGTATGAAATATTGTTTGGTTCGTACGAAGCTAATGATCTGGGTTCGTATGAAGCTACTACTGGGTTTGTGTAACACCTTGTAAAAATCACGTCCAATAATGTATTGACACGTGTAAATAACCCTGATAAAGTCAAACGTTGAATTTTAGGGACTAATTTTTCGAAAAATCAAAAACTTTGATTATGAAAGGACTGGAAGTGTTAACATACCTAAAATAAGTTTCTAAATAACCTCGTACGGTATTTATATTCACAAATGGGCCACTTGTTGATCGAGTGTAGCCGTTTACGTAATAAATTGAAAGTTTGCTCGATAAAAGGGTTAAAAGCGTCAACATGTTAATTCTTACCTCTGAACGACCTTTTAACAAACCGAGAGCTTCATGATATTTGATTATACTCTCGGGAATGCCAATCATTGGCCGTCCAAGGCTTTCACGCCTTTAAGTGACGTTTCGCGCAACTTTGCAAATATAAGGGGTTAAAAGCGTCAATATGTTTAATTATACCTCTGAATGACCTTTTTACGAACCCGAAGCATCATGATGTATGATAGTACTCTCAAGAATGCCTAATATGGATTTAGTAAAGCTTCGATGCTATTAATCGATGATATACGCAAGTTTGCACATTAGAGGGACCAAAAGCGTCAACTTTTGAATCTACGCCTTTTGTTGACCATTCAAGCGAACGAAAGCGTAGAAATAATTAAGCACATGCTTGGGAATACCCATTATGGGCCATGGAAGGCTTGGATATCATTAAACGACATTTCGCGCTACTTTGCGCAATTAAAGGACTAAATGCGTCAAACTTCAAAAGTATACCCATTCGTAGGGTATCGAACCTTCCGGAATATGATCCTAAGTTAAACATGCCCTAAATATCCTTTGTATAGCTTAGTTAAAGGCTTAGAGGTGTTTGATGCGCAAAAATAAACTTTTAAGTCAACCAGGGACTAAAAGTGTCAAAAAGTGCACAAGTTTGCATTTTCGCGCATATCTTACGTTCTGAATATATCCGGACACCCAAAAATTTATGTAATCATTAAAATATTTTATTTTAGTGATCGGCATGATAAAATTCCATTCATCGCGTAATTTGGATCGTTTTTCGCGTCCGTTCGTGTTTCGCCGTAATTAGTCAAACAACGTGACCGTACGACCAAATGAACCGACATCCGGCATATTTTTGAGCATGTTTCATGTCCCCTATGTTTAGGCATCATTTTAGAGCCATGAAGATGGCTTAACGGGCTTTAAATGTGTCAAAAATGGCATTTAACATATGCAGGGACTGAAACTGTAATTCAGCAAACTGTTTCTGATCTTAACAGCCTTCAAAAGTTGTTTTAAACATGTACCCATCTGAGTTAGAGGTTAGAGGAACTAAATATGTCTTTTTATAAGATGTACGGGTTTATAAAGGGCAGTTATATGCAGTTATATAAAGACATGGACCATTTCTGCAATTTTTAAGAATTCTATTGCTGATCTGGGTTAGTAGGCGGGCCGCGTAAGACATCCTCTGAGTCTACGCGGGCCGTGTGAGCCATCAGACCTGCAGAAAACCATTTCTCCATGTGCAGCAGCTGGTTTCAGGTATTGTTGATGGGTTTTAATCATTCTATGGGCCATTTTGGGCACCCATAGTATTGAAAAACAATGGGTAATACTTGTACGGTTCATATTGAATCACGGGTTACGAGAAACGATCCTAACGGTTCTCAAAATCCTATATAAACCCACTTGTTCTTGCTCTCATTTTGCCCATGATCTGAATTGTTCTAAGTTGGAGCTTTGGTGCTTTATACCTGAACATTCTAGATCAATTCCATCCTTGCTTGGACCCTTTGTAAGTGTCCTTTCGTGCTTAGTTCAATTATTTAGCGTTTATAGCCGAAAAGTCAAGCGTTTACGATAAACGCTTTGACTTTTAAACGGTTGAGCCATTGTTCGCAACGAACATGGCTACGTGATCGTAATTAGGTAGTTATTAAACCCTCAAAAGAGCACCTCCTAATTACCACGTCTGTTTAATTAATTGTCGGGTCGAAATAATCAGTTTTTAAATAAAATTCATAACTAATGATGTAAAAGCAATAAAATCAGTTTTGTCACTTCAATAACTTGGTAAATATTAATTGAACATGTCTAGGCATGTTCAACCCGATAATTTTCAGTTTAGGCTCGGTTCGGAACCGAAAACGCAAAAGGAGACTTTTGCTTTGAATTTCAGTTCTGACTCGATTTAGCTTAGTTTAGACATGCCTTAAAGTTCCTTTAGGACCATATTATAAGTTAGTACAACCCTCTGAGGTTATACAACTTGGTTCCTAATTAATCTGATTCATATGCATGTTTCCGTTAATTGCTTAAATGTGACCATTATGCCCTTTTGACCTTAAAACGAGATTTTTGAAAATGTGAGAGGACAATAATCTTTGTTACTGATTTATAAACTTGTCCTAAAAATTTGACATCAGTTTGAGGTCTAGATTAAGAGTTATGCTCAATAGCGTAATTAGAAAGCTTTTTATTAATTAAACGACATAATTAGCATAAAACCTATCTAAACCCAATTTTTGACACCAACCTTTTACCCACTGATGTAATATAATATTTTGGGATTTTTGAAGATTTTTATTTATTTTTAAACTGATCATGGCAAAGGGTTCAGCCCTTGTTTCGGCAATTGTCGGTTTTGCCCTTTTGGCCTATAAAATGAGTTTTACGTAATGTTTTGACACCAAACTTGTTGCTACTGATTCTATATGATAAATAAAATATTTTAAGCCTTCTGGAATAAAAAAAATATCAACTTCTCTTATAAAACCCAGAAATCACTTAAAACCGCCTTTTTACGCGTTTAAACGCATAGTATGGGTTAAAACTATTTTTATCATATAAAACTTAATACCTACTGATGTTTTAAGTAAATTTTTATAATTAAACAGTAAGCAAAAGTTTTAAACCCAGAATTCAAATTTTGACCTTTAAAGCTTATGTGAAATTACCAAAATGCCCCTACGGTGCATAGTTTGGTTATATAAGATAAATTTCACATACATGAAATACCCTACTGTTATGACTTATAAAAATAAATATTTTTACTGATTATATCAGACCTAAAACTCAGTTTAATATTAAACTCGTTTATAAGCTTTAAAATAACCAAAATACCCCTACGAGGCATAAATTGAGTTTAAATTCGTTTTGGGCATAATGGAAGGTATCCTACTGATATCACAACATATTTAAGGCATATTAACTTAGGAAACCTATTAATGACTCATTTGGTTACCCGTTACGCATTTTTCGCGTTCGTTCGGTTTATGTAACTAGTTTGCATAAATTGACCGAAACGGGTCAAACCTTATCATTTTTATCTCAAAATCCAGAATGTGTTTAGTTTACCCATATTATACAAGTCTCCAAACTTGTCGGGACTAAATCACATTCTAATCCGGTCTTCGCTTAATCTTGCGTTTTGAACCGTATATCTTTCCTTAAAACTAACCGGTCTAAGTTTTAACTTAAGTAAGACCCGTTAGGAATCTAATAGGTTAATTAAAACCTTCATTCCAGATTTAGGAGCCCAGTAAAAGCTATCTGCAC
This sequence comes from Helianthus tuberosus, assembly GCA_030545235.1. Taxonomy (NCBI): domain Eukaryota; kingdom Viridiplantae; phylum Streptophyta; class Magnoliopsida; order Asterales; family Asteraceae; genus Helianthus; species Helianthus tuberosus. The sequence goes on from CM060441.1 coordinate 26,156,255, forward strand.
TTGCTAATTGAATACGGTTGAGATAAATTTGAATATTTGCTCAGGTAAATACTTTTAACTTATTTTCCCCTATACGGGCTTGGGATACGGTATTATTATAATACCGCTTGGTCGGGTATGTAGTTATTTAAATCGAATTGTGATTAATATACTTACATAACTGATGTGCGTGAAGTGTCGTATATTTTAGGTGTATATTTTAAGCCCTTTTTAACACTTATTTTAGCCAAGATTTAAATTTATAAAACACGATATTTCACTAACACTAAACACACATATGGGCAAGTGCACCCATCGTTGAGTGTAGTATAGCGTTGGTAAGATACCGAGGTCGTCCAAGGACACAAGAGCTTTTAGTACCGGTTTATCCTCAACGTCTAACCAAAATAAAAGTTTAGAAAAATGTTTTAAACTAAGAAAAATAAAAACTAACTAAAATGCTGAAAATAAAAATAAAATAAAAACAGATAGACAAGATGAATCACTTGGTTCCGACTCGTATCTAGTATAACCTTTGATTATTTCCGCACTTTTGCACATAATTAAGAGATTATCTTAGTTATTGTAGTAGGCCCCTCTTTTGAAGGTGACGTTACCCTCACCCCAGTAGTTTGAGTCAGCAGGGATACAATCCTAAAGGGGTGGATTATTGGAAGATAATGAATTAAGTTATTAATGCAGTATTGTGGTAGGCCCCGCTTTTGGCGGTGACGTTACCCTCGACTAAGTAGTCTGAGTCAGCAGGGATACAGTCCTAAATAGCCGGGTTATAGTATTAATAGTAGTTAACTTATGAGGGGATCAAAGAGTTTGGACCCCCGCCATCCAATACCGTGAAGTATTGAAGGAGGTCCTACTAAATTTGACCCAGGTCCATTGCAGGACCTCTAAACGCTGAACAATGGCAAGACCTTTACCAAACCGTTCCCTTAACCCCCTACCAGGTAGCCAACATACCTCCATATAGACCGTGGAGATATGAATGGTGAAAATCCTTTATTTTATATAGACAGTAAAATAATGCCAAGACACCACGGACAAACGATAAGGAAAGATCACCTTCAACATAAGTAACTAGTTATTAAAGTCATTAATACAAAACCAAATAAAAAGTGCAAAAGATTAGAAATAAAAAGTATTATACTAGACACTTTGTCTTCACCAAGTGATGTAAGAGACTTAGGCAAACATGGCCTTGATTGTCAAGAACTCTTACGATCAATCTTGGATCCCGAGACGACTCACACACTCTATGATGGACAATGGATGATGGTGGTGGATGATGGTGTTGTGATGGTGGTGGGTGGTGGATGAAGTGTGAGAGAGGTGGTGTGCCAAGGGATGAGATGAAATGAATCCAAGCACTCCTATTTATAGGCTGAACAGAAGCCTGGGCACGGCCCCGTGCCCGTCTGACACTCTCTCTCTTCATTAATTGTAATTCGCAATTACAATTAATGCGCCTGCAGTACTTTCGGCACGCCCCCATGTCCGCTGAGCACGGCCCGTGGTGGGCAATAGAAGCTTCTATAGGTTTGTCTTTTCTGCTGCTTCTTGGGCACGGCCCGTGCTGGCTGAGCACGGGGCGTGTTCAGCCTTCTGTTTTCTTTATTTTGCTTTGGAAGGTGCCGTTGAGGGTTCGGGCAATCCACTAATGTTCCTTTTCTTGTATTTATGTTGGATTTAGCTGTCTTTTTGCTTCTTTTGCGTTTTTGAGCTCATTTAATCCTGAAAATACAAAAAGGAAGACAAAAACACTCTTTTTCCAATATTAGTACTAAAAAAGGGTTAGTTTTATGCCTCATTTGATGTAATTTATATGTTGCATTTTACACACATCAAATACCCCCACACTTGAACTTTTGCTTGTCCTCAAGCAAAACTCTTTAATATTTGGCTTACACTCCCAAATGGAATAGGTAGAAGAGAAGGTTTTGGGCTTGTCATAGAGTGTCGGGATTTCCAAGATCTTTTTGGGGTTTTTATTTTTATTTATTTACACTCCTATTCGTAATGATTTATTTAGAACTGTTCATAAAAGAAATTACTTATTTGGGCATAACATGCCTTTTTAAAATTCTATTTATATACAAGTTCACATACCTCGCGGGGAAATCACTCACACTCGGCCGAAGGTGTATTTTTAGTGAATCACTCGAGAGCGGCACGGAACTTATTCCTACCATAGGCTTGCCAAGAAATCAATCATCCTCCTTTTTAACTTTTATACCTTTGTAGATATCAAGAGGACTTTGTGGGTTAAGGGTTGGCTAGGGTTAAAGGTAGGTGGTTGGGTTAGTGGTTAGTAGAAAAAGGGCTAAAAAACGTAACAAGTGTCGGTTTTCGTATTTTTGCAACTTTTTATTTTTGATGAAGCTTTTATTCAAACAAAGTTATTTTTGATTACTTTGTTTTTTTCTTTTTGCTTCATTATATATATTTTTTTTTTCGAAGAACCGAACTTGTTACTAAAATAAAGGGTTAAAAATGAAAAAGGTTTTGGTGGGTGAAAGGGTTTTTGTTTTGGGTGATGAAACGAAAAGGTTTAGGCTCAAAGGGGCTAACTAGGGGGATTTTTGGGTAGGTGGTAAAAAAAAAAAAGAAAAATAATGGTGTAGAAATGAAAAAGGGTTAGTCCTAATGCCTCCATCATGTACTTACTCGGGTTTAAGTTGATAAGGACCGGGAATGTATTGTCATGGCAAGTTCTAGAGTCGTAAGAACCCAGCGGCTATTCACACAAGAAACGAAAAATGAGCATTTAGTCAAATGGTATGAAATTGAGTGCTCAATAAAGGCTCAAAACTCACTTTTGTGGGAATGGGTTTTTATGTGATCAAGTATATATAATCAAATTTTAAATAAGTTTGTCATGCCTTTTCATAATTTTCTTATGTTGGTTCTTTTTATCACTACGCTATCGGTTGTAAATTTGTAAAAATATAACCTTTTTGAGAGCTTGAATTTCCCGAGTTAAACCTAGACAAGTAAAAAAATGAAATTTTTGAAAAAATTTGGGGTGATTAGCGGTTCCAATAGAGTTTTGTGTAAGGCTTGTATTTAGGACTTGCAAAATTCAAGGTTTTAGCATCCCCCCCCCCCACACTTAATTTACACATTGTCCTCAATGTGTCCCAAAAATAAATTTTTAGGTTGATTAGATGTGTAAAATAGTGTTTAAAAAGCAAAAATTTGTGTTACTGGGCACTGAACACGGCCCCGTGTTATCCGGGCACGGCCCCGTGTTCAAGTGCCAGTAACAAAATTGAAATAAGAGAAACAGAAGTCTGGACACGGGGGCGTGTTGGGTGAACACGGCCCGTGTCCAGTTACCTGTACTGGGCGTTTTCTGCAGGTGATTCGACACGGGGCCGTGTTGGTTGGGCACGGCCCGTGTTGAACCTTCTGAAAGGGAGAAAATTGTCGGGTTGCCTCGTTCTTGTGCATGGGATCATTTTTCTCGTTCCCCTTTTCATCCTTTACCACCATGAGTGTGTTTTATTCCTGAAAATTAAACTAACTAGAAAACATAAAAATTAATCTAAATTAAACTAAGGATAGTTCCGTGGAATGCCTCCATGGTGCGCCACGTTTATAAGGGTCCTTGGCTAGACCCAAAGCCTGGTCATATGCTACCCAAGTGGGATGTGTTGCATCCCATGTTACACCGTCGGAGAGCGTCATCCAAACTTGAGTCTATGACCTTCATGTAGTTGACCGGATCTTCTTCCTCTACTCGCTTTCCACATTCAAATTTCACTTCCTCATTCCCAAACTTCAATGTTAGAGTTCCGTCATTCATATCCACCAATGCTTGGGCGGTGGCTAGGAATGGCCTCCCGAGGATGAGGGGGACCTCGGTGTCTTCTTCCATGTCTAGGATGACAAAGTCGGTTGGAAAGACGAATTTGTCAACCTTGACTAGCAGATTTTCGGCGACACCATGTGGGAACTTGACGGACCTGTCGGCGAGTTGTATGCTCATCTTTGTGGGGCTTGTTGTTCCTAGGCCGAGTCGCTTGAACATTGATGTGGGCATGAGGTTGATGCTAGCTCCAAGATCGGCTAAAGCATTTCGGACGGGGGACTTCCCAATCGAACAAGGGATTGTGAAGCTCCCGGGATCGATTTTCTTTTGTGGAAGTTTGTTGAGTACTAGAGCTGAGCATTCTTCGCCTAAGTTAACTAATTGCAATGATTCAATTTTCCTTTTGTGAGTGAGGAAATCCCTCATGAATTTTGCATATTTAGGCATTTGGGTTAGGACCTCAATAAAAGGAATATTGACATGCAATTGTTTTAGTAAGCTTTCGAACTTTGCGAATTGCTCATCGGTCTTTTGACGATTTAACCTACCGGGGTACGGGATTGGAGGAGTCTTGGTGGGCCCTTGATTTGGTGTAGAAGCTTTTTCTGGCGCAGGAGGAGTCACAGGCTGACTAGAATGGCTTCTTTCATTTGGCGACAATGGAGCATCCTCGGGACCCACGGTTCGATTTCTTAATGTGATGAGATGTACTTGTGCCTTTGGGTTCGTTTCGGTATTACTGGGTAATGCGCCTTGCGGTCTCTCGGAGAAATTTTGAGCTAGTTGATTTAATTGTTTTTCAACGTTTTGAATGCTAGCTTGTTGATTTCTGAAATTCGATTCCAATTGTTGAAATCGATCCGAGTTTTTCTTTTCAGTGTCAGAGATGAGGCGAGATACAGTATCTTCAAGCCTTTCTCTTCCACCTTGTTGTTGAGGAAAATTTTGTGGTTGTTGAAAATTAGTTCGTTGATTTTGTTGGTTACTACTATTGCCGGGATCTCTCCAACCAAGATTTGGGTGGTTACGCCATCCTTGGTTGTAGGTACCCGTTGGAGGACCCGACGGCCTAGGTCTATTATCCATGTAGTTTACCGTTTCAGTTTGTTCATCTAATTCTTTCATACAACTCCAATTTTCATGTGACCCACCACACCCTTCACAAGCCATAACCGAGGCCGTTTTTGTCATTTCTAGCCTTTTGATTTTTGAAGAGAGGGCCTCGATTTGGGCTTGTAAAGAGGTGCTTTCATCAACCTTATGGGCGCCCGGGGTAATAGATTTATTACCTCGGGGAGTGTGCCATTGAAAATTGGTTTGAGCAATTTCCTCAATTTGGTTATATATTTCATTTGGGCGACGATTACCTAAGAGTCCCCCGGAGCTTGAATCAAGTGTTTGTCTTGTGTGTGGCAACAATCCATTGTAGAAAGTGGATACTTGTTGCCATACCGCTAGACCATGGTGAGGACACTTTCTTAGAAGCTCCTTGAACCTTTCCCAAGTTTCATATAAGGATTCCCCATCCTCTTGTGAGTATGTATTAATTTCAGTCATTAATTTAGCCGTTTTAGCAGGAGGGAAATACTTATACAAAAACTTTTGGGCGAGTTCATCCCAGGTGTTTACCGATCCAACTGGGAGGGTGTTAAGCCAAGCCTTGGCTCGGTCTTTTAGTGAGAAAGGAAACATTCGAAGGCGGATGGCGTCATTTGATGCTCCATTGATCCGAAAGGTATCACATATTTCTAAAAAGTTAGTAATATGTAGATGGGGATCCTCGTCCGCAAGCCCGTGGAAGGTTGCGGAGTTTTGGAGCATTTGTATCAAATGCGGCCGAAGTTCGAAGTTGTTGGCCTCGACATTCGGTGCATTGATAGCAGCGCCAAGATTGCCTACGGTAGGCCGTAGGTAATCCATGAGGGTACGTTGGTCCGCCATTGGAAGTGGGTCCCCCGAAGCTTTCTCTTGATTTTTAGCTTTTAGTATTTTTCTGAGAAAGCGCTCGGGTTCTTCTAGGGGTTCTTTTATGTCTCTACTAGAACTGGAGCTCATGCACTACGTAGGAGGTTCAAATGTGGCGCCTGGGTTCCGAGTCCTGCAACAAAAACAGAAAAGAACGCTGGTCAGAATGTTTACCACGGCCCCGTGCTCAGTGAGCACGGCCCGTGTTGAGAGATACAGTAATTGTTTTCTGGATTCCCAGTTACTGGGAGTTGGACACGACCCCGTGTTGCACCGACACGGCCCCGTGTTCAGCTCTCTGTAACTCAGAAAATAAAAACTGCCAGTGATGATGCTGGGCACGGCCCGTGTCTGACCGGGCACGGCCCGTGCTGAGCTCTGCAGAAGCTGAAAAACAAAGAAAATCTAAAAAAAATAAAAAAGAAAAATAAAAGATGATTAGGCCGTTGATTCCTAACTTTCTTAAAATCCTTGTGTCCCCGGCAACGGCGCCAAAAACTTGATGTGCGTGAAGTGTCGTATATTTTAGGTGTATATTTTAAGCCCTTTTTAACACTTATTTTAGCCAAGTTTTAAATTTATAAAACATGATATTTCACTAACACTAAACACACATATGGGCAAGTGCACCCATCGTTGAGTGTAGTATAGCGTTGGTAAGATACCGAGGTCGTCCAAGGACACAAGAGCTTTTAGTACCGGTTTATCCTCAACGTCTAACCAAAATAAAAGTTTAGAAAAATGTTTTAAACTAAGAAAAATAAAAACTAACTAAAATGCTGAAAATAAAAATAAAATAAAAACAGATAGACAAGATGAATCACTTGGTTCCGACTCGTATCTAGTATAACCTTTGATTATTTCCGCACTTTTGCACATAATTAAGAGATTATCTTAGTTATTGTAGTAGGCCCCTCTTTTGAAGGTGACGTTACCCTCACCCCAGTAGTTTGAGTCAGCAGGGATACAATCCTAAAGGGGTGGATTATTGGAAGATAATGAATTAAGTTATTAATGCAGTATTGTGGTAGGCCCCGCTTTTGGCGGTGACGTTACCCTCGACTAAGTAGTCTGAGTCAGCAGGGATACAGTCCTAAATAGCCGGGTTATAGTATTAATAGTAGTTAACTTATGAGGGGATCAAAGAGTTTGGACCCCCGCCATCCAATACCGTGAAGTATTGAAGGAGGTCCTACTAAATTTGACCCAGGTCCATTGCAGGACCTCTAAACGCTGAACAATGGCAAGACCTTTACCAAACCGTTCCCTTAACCCCCTACCAGGTAGCCAACATACCTCCATATAGACCGTGGAGATATGAATGGTGAAAATCCTTTATTTTATATAGACAGTAAAATAATGCCAAGACACCACGGACAAACGATAAGGAAAGATCACCTTCAACATAAGTAACTAGTTATTAAAGTCATTAATACAAAACCAAATAAAAAGTGCAAAAGATTAGAAATAAAAAGTATTATACTAGACACTTTGTCTTCACCAAGTGATGTAAGAGACTTAGGCAAACATGGCCTTGATTATCAAGAACTCTTACGATCAATCTTGGATCCCGAGACGACTCACACACTCTATGATGGACAATGGATGATGGTGGTGGATGATGGTGTTGTGATGGTGGTGGGTGGTGGATGAAGTGTGAGAGAGGTGGTGTGCCAAGGGATGAGATGAAATGAATCCAAGCACTCCTATTTATAGGCTGAACAGAAGCCTGGGCACGGCCCCGTGCCCGTCTGACACTCTCTCTCTTCATTAATTGTAATTCGCAATTACAATTAATGCGCCTGCAGTACTTTCGGCACGCCCCCGTGTCCGCTGAGCACGGCCCGTGGTGGGCAATAGAAGCTTCTATAGGTTTGTCTTTTCTGCTGCTTCTTGGGCACGGCCCGTGCTGGCTGAGCACGGGGCGTGTTCAGCCTTCTGTTTTCTTTATTTTGCTTTGGAAGGTGCCGTTGAGGGTTCGGGCAATCCACTAATGTTCCTTTTCTTGTATTTATGTTGGATTTAGCTGTCTTTTTGCTTCTTTTGCGTTTTTGAGCTCATTTAATCCTGAAAATACAAAAAGGAAGACAAAAACACTCTTTTTCCAATATTAGTACTAAAAAAGGGTTAGTTTGATGCCTCATTTGATGTAATTTATATGTTGCATTTTACACACATCAATAACCCGTTTTAATCTGTTTTGTTTGGTATATGGTCCATGGGGGGTTAATGACCGTGTCCTGGATATCCTCGGCTCATTCATTGAAATGGCCACGACTTAAGCACGAGGTGTAGGCATACACCTGACAGTTGCGTATGTAAAAAGGTACTCCGCAATAAGAAATTGTCTTTGTGGGTTTTATACCTATGGCGTGTCAGTTAATCTTGTCCGGCTCTTCTAACCGGCCCTGACGGACGACAAATATATAAAACTGTATACAAGATTATTTTTAAATAATTGTCCCAAGTTATAAAAGATATTTTGTGCCTTGTGCATTCAAATCAATTTTCTTAAATATTTTCAAAATGAGTCGGTTAATTGTATTTACCAGTGAAAACTAACGTATTTCAAAAAAGGTTAAGTGCAGGTACTAATCGGAATAGGCTGGCTACTCCTAGCATCAATAAAGAGTCTTGCAAGCTTAGATGCCTATAAATCTGTTGAACAATGATCCTTGTTAACTTTGATCCGCCTGTGGATCTTTTACATTCCGTTGTAATACTTTGATATTACTTATATTCGGTTTGTAATGTATTTATCTTTTGCTTCCGCTGTGCTTTAAATCGTGTTGTCTGATTATGACGATATCAACTACGTCACGATACTCCCCACCGGGCCCACCGGTAATACGTGGAAATATCGGGGTGTGACTGTTAGTGCACTACGTCTATTGACTTCGTCTTGTATCATGAGAGATGATAGGATTATCAGTGCACGAGGTTCGAGAAACTGAGAAATGAGGTTTAAGTGAAGATTTCGCTTGAAGTGAACTTGTGACAAGTTCATGCGAAATCACACACAACAGATTTCGCTTCAGCTGGTTCAGGTCACTCTCAAGCGAAATCTCACCTCTATATATAGGGCACTTGTCATTTTACTTGGTACGCGACTTCCGAAAGTGTAACGAAGTGCTGCCAGTTTTCTGTCAGGTTGTAAACATTGTTATTATCAATACAAGCAACAGATTAAAGATTACAAGCTGTTTTCGAGTCCGGTTTACTGATTCCGCCTTTAAACTGGATGTAAAACTCTTTTGAACGACTCAGTCGGGTCAAACAACGATCCAACAAGTGGTATCAGAGCTCAGGAAGAAGAGTTTAGCTTGATATCATCTACTTTCTGAATTCTACACCTTCTTTTCCAATCTGGATGTGATTTCACAGTCAAAATGGTCTGAGTTTTTCTCCGAACGTGTAAAACAGTATTCTAACAAATCCTTGAAAGTTTCACGGCAAAATTCAAAGTAAAAATGACAAAAACTGGACAGAAACTAGATTTCGCTTGAAAGAGTTCGTAGATAATGGGTTGATTTCGCTTCAAATCAGACTTATTGGACTATTTCGCTTGAAACTTCTGAAGCGAAATTGACTTTGCTGGATTTCGCTTGAATACAACTGAAGCGAAATGGTTGTTTTCGCTTGAAGACTGATTCGATTGGAACTTGTATTGTTGAAGCGAAATAGATCATTTGAGATTTCGCTTGAAGGATCTAATCATCTTGAAGCGAAATTGAAGTACTGGAATTTCGCTTGAAACACTTAAGACAGATTTCGCTTGAACAGTTTAAAAGGAAATTTCGCTTGAACAGTATTATTTTGTGCTGAATTCGCTTGAAGCAGTTAGTCAAAAGATTTCGCTTGAAGTCTCATTCTGTTTCAACTTGAGATTTCGCTTGAGTTTCCTAGTTCAATTGAAAAGTGGAATTTTGTGTCGGATCATTTCACGACGATCAAGTGTCAGTCATTTTCAGTATATTTGATATTTGATTGTACTGATTGGGTTTGTTTGATCATTCTGTCAGGTTTGCATTATGGCTGAGGAATTCTTCAATACGTTTTACAACGCGTTCGCAACCGAATCGTCTGAGGCTACAAATGTTACACCAAAAACCATCACGAAGGCGCTAAATGAAAACATCAAACATGATAACTTCTACGGAACAAATTCAAAACCACCAGCTCTTGATAGTATTGAGGATTATACCTGGTGGAAAGAACGTTTTATCAACTGGGCAAAGGCGTATGCTCATGAAAGTTGGTTTTGCTTGGAGTATGGGTATGAAAAACCAAAAGACGATAAAGGCGAAGATCTTGTATTCAAGAAATTTACTAGAGAAGATAAAGCTGAATTTGGAGCTGAACAGAGAATGATAGCATTGATCCAGTCCGCAATCAGAAATGATATTTTTGCTTTACTAACTCATGACGGGTCATCTAAGTCTGTCTGGGAAGCTTTACGTGTTAAAGCTGAAGGGGGTAAACAAATTAAAAAGAACAAAATTGCTTTATTAAAGAAAGAATTTGATCTGTTTGATAACATAAAAGGAGAGTCGGTGAGGCAAATGATTGAGAGATTCTGTCATCTTAAAATTGAATTGGAAAGATTAGAGATAAATAAATCAAGAGAGGAACTTATTGATAAAGTAATTGAAGCGTTACCACGAGCTGATCAGTGGCAAACGTTTGTTTTTATTTTGAAAAATGATGCTGTGTATGATAATATTACTCTTGATGCTTTGTTTGAAAAGATTGAAAGTCATGATTTGGAGTTGCAGAAGCAAAACAAGATGACTGATTCTTCACATCAACAGAACGTTGGCTTGTACTACAAAAGCAGTGTGTTTTCTGATAAAGGCGTTGGTTCACCAAAAACAGCATTTAGTGGTGAAAAGATGAAAGAACCAACAACAACGTCAACAAGTCATCATTCTGGATATCATTCATCTTCAAAGACAAATTCTGATGATTCTGAAGAAATTCTGTGCAACATTGCTCTTAAACTGAAAAATTCTCCTGCAATGAGCATAAATGCAGCTAAGCAGCAAATGAGTTTTCTTGCATCTGTTTTGGAGTCATATGAAGGTCTAGTAGCTGGCAAAATTGGAAACTCTGAATTGACCAAAGAAGACTACGACCAGATTGATCCAGAAGAGATGGAGCTCATTGACATTCGTTGGTGTTTAGCTAGTTGTATTCGAAGAGCTCAGAGGTATATGGAGATTACTGGGAAACAATCACTTGGAGGTGCTTCAACAAAGCTTGGATTTGACAAATCCAAAGTGACCTGCTTCAAATGTAAGCAAAAGGGTCATTTCAAAAGAGAATGCAGAAATTCTGAAGTTGGTGAAAGAAATGAACGTCCTTTCAACGATGATTATTATCGAAAGGCGATCTACCATAGAAGCAGAGAAGAGCCAAAGTTGATTGAAGATAAACCGAAAGAAAAATCAAGAGCTTATGCTGTAATTTACGAGGATGAAGGATATGACTGGAGTGAGGTTCTTCCAATAGATGACATTGTTGATGAACAGTTCAAAGCTGAAGCCAAACAGGAAGAATTAAATAAACATTATGCTCTTGTTGCTGAGATCCAAGATGAAAACAAAGATAAAGACATTGCTGAAGTCCATGAAGAAAAAGTTGAGATTAAAGAGAAAACTCGGGAAGAGATCTTAAGTGAGAAGACTTACAGAGAAAGAAATGTGGTTTACAACAGAATGGATGATATGCAGGAAGAGTATGAGATGGCTGTCGGTAGCAAAAGATGGGATAAAAAGAGAGAATGCTATTATAACAGAGAAGGAGAACCGGTTGTTCCTAAGAAAGACATAATCTTCGATGATGTTCTTCTTGCAGTCCCGTTAAGAGCTGAATACTATAGAAGAGTATTGAAAGATGACACATACGCTAAGAGATATGAAAAGGATATCAGATATGCCATGTTATCATGTCTAAGAAAAAGGGACGAGGAGAGGATGAAGAAGAATGTTGAAGAAATGGTGAACAATCTGAAGAAAGCTGCTGAAGAGGCTAAAACAGAAACTGTTGAAGTTGAAGCTGTGAAGGAAATCAAAAGTGACGAAGTTGTTGTGAATGAAGAGGTTGAGAAAGCTGTTACTGAAGAACAGCAGATTGAAGAAGAGGTGAAGAAAGAAGAAAAAGAAGAAAAGAATGAGAATGAGGAAGCTGATAATGTTGGTGATGAAGTCGGTGTTGAAGAAAAGCAGAATGTTGCTGAGCAGACAGAGGTTGCTGAAAACACCAAAGTGCCAATCACTGAGGTAAATTCTGATTTTGAAAACTTAAAACTGATTGATCAGTGCAAGAAATGCATGGAACCGTGCAGAGCTTGTACTGAAAAAGATGAGCAATTTAGAACAAGAGATCTTGAGTTCACAAAAATTGAAAATATTTTCAAAGAAAAATGCAAAGAAATGCTTGAAAAAGAAAAGGGTTTTAAAGAAAATGATGAAAAACTTTCAGAAAAATGTAACAAATTAGAGAAAGAAAATGAAGTTTTGAAAGAAAATGTTTTGAAAATGACAAATGAGTGTGAACAAAAAGAAATTGCTTGTCAAGAAATGAAAAAGGAATATGACTCAATGAAATTATCATATCACATTATGAAAGAGTCATATGATAAAGTAAAAGATGAAATGAAATATGCTCAATCAAGAATGAATTATATGTCTGAAACAACCAAAGAGCTTAAACGAATGTATTCTATAAAACAAGATGTTGTTAATTCCTATATTGAGGATGTTGCTAAGTTAAAGCGACAGATTGCTGATTTAGAACAGGATAACAACAAGTTAAAGAGTTACCATGTGTCGTCATATGTGCTTGAAAGAATTTTCAATATAAAACCGGGTGAGGGTGAGTCTGAGCAGAACAAGAAAGGTATTGGTTCAGAGTTTCATCAAGTTCCACCACCGGGAAAATTTGCATTTTATGATGAGGAAAAGGTCGAAAAAGCTTTCAACATGGTTGATCAATTGCCAGACAACATTGACATAACCTATTCCAAATCTGATGATTCTCATGATTCAGAGGTGGTAGGTAAAGTCGTTGAAAGTGTGTTGATAGAAGAGTCGGTTGATACAGGTAAATCTGAATCACAGGATGAAAATGAAGGAAATCTTTATGATGGTGATCTGAAAAACACAAAATCCGAGAAAAATTTGAATGATGATTCAAAAGGATTGGTTTATACCATGATTGGATCGGATAAATTGTTCTTAGATGTTGTATTCCCGATTCAGAATGTGATTTCAGAAAAAGTCAACAAAGTTTTCAAAATGGTTGAGATTGAGAAGTCTGAAATTTCAAAGTTTGTCGGTAAGAGTCATAGAGGTTCGTATAACAAACCTGGTTTCAAAAAGAAGAATATGAAGGCTGGGTTGGGTTATAAGAAGAAACAACATCGAAACAAAAATGAGATGCCAAATTTTCAGACAAAAATGAGTTTTGTTCAAGGAGGCAGTTTAGAAAAAGAAAAAGAACTCAAAATGAGACAGTCTAATGATGAATTCTTTGCTAAAAAGAAAAAGCAACAACCACAGGTTAAAGATGTGTCCATGAGAACATGTTTCAAATGTGATCAAAAAGGACATCTTGCACGCAAGTGTCCTAATCTAAAACCTGTGGATGTTGACAAAAAGAAGTTTGATGCTGAGAAACAAAAATCTGAGAATGTGAGACAAAGGTCAACCAGATTTGATTCGAAACAAACTTGGAGGTACAATACAAACAAGTTTGTTTCAAATCAAAATTGGAAATCAAACCCAAACAGGTTCGATTCAAGACAAACCTGGAATTCTCACACACCCAGATTCAGAACAACTCAGAGTTGGAAAACCACAATTGATATGACAAAACCTCAAGAGTTTTGGAAACCAAGAGTTTTTGTTCAAAATCAAAATGTTCAAAAAGTTTCGCATTTTTACAAACGAGGAACACCAAAAGGTCAAACATGGAGTGTTAAGAAACATGTTGATTTGGTAAAAGATGAGAAAGTTGAAGTTAAAATTGAGAAAGTTTTTGTGAAAAATGACAAAGAATTTCCAGCATTGAATGAAAATTATTGTGTTGAAATGCCTAAGGTTCAACAGACCTGGGCTAAATTGTTCAAGTAATTGAGTAGTTTGTTTGTGCAGGTGCTCATGGAATTCAAAGATTGTGAAATTGGAGATTGGAGCAGTCTGGCACATCGAGAGGAGGCTACTAGATCCTGTGTTGGTTGAAACAGGAAGTTTATATGTTTTATGTACATAAATAAACAATATTTTCAAAAACCCTAAAAATTGAAAAATTTGAAAAACCAAAAATATGTTTTGATTGAATATGCCGAAACCCTCACAGCTGAACAAACATGATTACTTTCATCAGATTGAAAAACGGTTTTCAAACTGTTAAGATCAATGGGTTGTAAATCATGGGGGTACTTTATGTTAGATTTTCTGCAAATCAGTACACTTTTAGCAGAAAATGGATGGCGAGACAAAGCTATCAGTGTTGGTTGTCAAATTTTCTTTAAATGGTTTTACATTTTAGGGGGAGTAATATTGTCAGAAAATACAAAAACATTTGAAAATTTGAAAAAGTCAAAAACATGATAAAATTCAAAAATTTGAGTTTTTGCGTAAAAAGAGGAAATGATAGTACATCAGTAGACAGTTACAGTACGCTAAAGAATTGGAAAGTTTAAATGTGTTAAACGATCTCACCGTGGATGTGTCGGTAGGTTTTTATACATTTAGTAAACTTTTTCGGGATATAAACCTAAATTCAAACACTTGCTTATTTCGTGGGGAACACTATTTGGATATATAGGTAACCCCTGAAATCTCGTTTGAAAGGTCTCATAATCTGATATACTAGGTCTTTATACTCAATGATGTCTGGGGTATTATTCCGGGACTTCTGCTGAATGGAAGTTCTGACCTAGTCCTTGGATAATACTTTCTGCAAATGCTTGAAACATAGCATTAAACCCTCAGCATGCTGATGAAACAATAAAATTGATAGTCGCTGCTGTTGTAAGCAAAAAGATCCTCTAAAGGGGACATACCGTAAAGTCGAAGCTGATATCTCTCTGCGTATACGGAAGTATCGACCTGAGATCCCTTGGCCCTCGCATACCTAATTTATGTACAGATATCATTGTAGTATACTCACCTGTAAGACTGATTATTGGGATTCTGGATACGGGAGTATATTCAAGAGGTGGGACACATGAATGGGTTAAGTTCTTAAAATACTTAATTAGTATCCTGAATCAGTTGAAATTTGTGTGAAAATTTAAGTGGATCAGTATATTGACAATCTAAGTGAATTGTTTAATGCATAATGTGATTTTAAGCTCAACGGTACTTGTGACTTGTCGGTAACTGATATGATCCTCTGATGCATACTCAAACAAAAATATTGTCTGTAAATATGTTTGTACATATTTTGTTATTGCTTTATATTTTCAGAAAATACAAAAAGATTTTGATTTCTGCTTTATTTTCGACAATCGATGTCTGATTGCTGAGTTTCAAAATCTAAGTAAGCTGATTGTGTTTCTGAAAATAAAACAAGTTCATTAAATTGAAACTTGAATTAAAATCAAAAATTTCAAAAACAGTTTGTGATATCTCCAAGGTCATTAGCTTGAACTTGGATGATTAACTGTGAGGGAGTTGGATTCTTTAATACTGCTATATCTATAAAGATTGTTGATAGGGGAAGTGTTTTAGAAGTTTGGAATTGCCAGGTTACGATTCCTGGATAGTCTAAAATGTTGTTACTTATAAACGTATGAGTGATTGCAGATAGTCCAGACTACGATCCCGAAAGCAGAGTCTAAGGGGGAGTCTGAAGACAAGCTTGAAGCATGGAAAAGTTTGTAGATAGAAAGCTAGGTGTCGATCCCAAAGCACGAAAGCTTGATGAAAGGGGGAGCCTGAAGCTGATAGAAGAAGAGAGTGATGGTTGCGTACAATGTTACAATCTAAATGAGGATGCAGAATGATCAAGACTGAAGATGTGTCATATTGAAGAATAGTCACTGAAGACTTCGTCAATATCCGAGGGGGAGTCTGTTAGTGCACTACGTCTATTGACTTCGTCTTGTATCATGAGAGAGGATAGGATTATCAGTGCACGAGGTTCGAGAAACTGAGAAATGAGGTTTAAGTGAAGATTTCGCTTGAAGTGAACTTGTGACAAGTTCAAGCAAAATCACACACAACAGATTTCGCTTCAGCTGGTTCAGGTCACTCTCAAGCGAAATCTCACCTCTATATATAGGGCACTTGTCATTTCACTTGGTACGCGACTTCCGAAAGTGTAACGAAGTGCTGCCAGTTTTCTGCCAGGTTGTAAACATTGTTATTATCAATACAAGCAACAGATTAAAGATTACAAGCTGTTTTCGAGTCCGGTTTACTGATTCCGCCTTTAAACTGGATGTAAAACTCTTCTGAACGACTCAGTCGGGTCAAACAACGATCCAACAGTGACAGCTTGGTATCAGAGCCAACATTGAGTGAATTAAACACTAGCCTTTTGTGTTTAATCTCAATGACACAGTAGCACATTCCTTGACCTTTTGAGTCTAGACTTAACATATAAATACTCTCATCCCTATTCAGAAAACTATTGCTTTCGATTTTATATATTTTTGAATATGTCGCCAAGTAAAGAAGCCGTAATGGAAATTCTCCCCATCCGAAGCCTTGAAATGCCGAGCTTTGTACCGCGGCTAGGATAAACGTGCAACCAAGGAGAAAACATTCAGAAATAAAGTGAAGAAGAAACTCCTTTTACTGAAGATCGTTTCCTTAGTAGTCCTTATAAGGACTTATTTATCTTTTAATCCCTTCGTGGACAACATTACTTCTTTCAAGTCCCGTTTAGGGCAATTCTGTACCTCTTTTAAAATTATTGGAATGTTTTATCTAAATTTCATTTTTATTATTATATATGAATAAAATATATGAAATAAATCAAAATATCATTCCTTTTTGAAATTGATCTGCCAGTATATATATATATATATACTAGCCATTTACCCGCGCGATGCGGCGGGAAACATATCACTTAGGTTGGTGAGTTTAGGGCTATGTACGGGGCGGTTTGGTTTTGAGCCATATCACTTAGGTTTGGTTAGTTTGTGGATTATTATAAAGTGTTTTCTTGTTATAATATTTTCTGAGGTTAAACAGCCATTAAAATCCACGAAGTTGATTAATCTGATTTTATAAGCACGTTATTTTGCAATCGACTTCATAATTTTGAAGTGAATCTTCTGCTATAGTAAAATGTAATAACCCAAGCCGAGCCCAAATTAAACCCAGTGCAGTTTCTCTTGTACACGAACCACTTTTGCAGGTGTAGAACGTTTAGATGGCAAATACTAAATTAAGATTTGGTGAAAGCAAGACCCTTCCAAAAGGATAAAAAATAGATCATTGCAAAAATTCAAATGTACAAGCAGACATGCCCAAAAAAACCACCTATTTCACGCCCAAAATATGTAAAAATCATTTCACAAGACATAAATGAAAATTTAAACATGAAACTGGTACTCGCACGATGCCTTAGCGACATCAATTTACAAAGTGGAACTCTTGCAATAATTGAGTTGTGAATGTATTGTTTACGTGAATAAGGGTATGGTATAGAACCAAGGGGTCAAATGAGTTGAACACTTGCAATAATTGAGTTGTGAATGTATTGTTTACGTGAATGTTCATCGCTTTAGCTTGTATTGTTTACTTAAAAAGATTAGATCATAAAGAGCCTGTACTTAGTTACCACTACCAATAATTGAGTTGTTTAAGGAAACATATGCCAAATTTGTTCTATGTTCTAGTAGCTAATTTATATGCAAAATAAGCATAAAACAATCCGCAAAAGGAACTATTATAACTTCACATTAAATTTCTTGATCGTTGTAGCAGTTGGCTTCCCATTTGACCACACTATCACCACGAAATTTAAATGTGTTTCCGATTTTTAAACAAAACTCACTTGCCATGTGCACCACAAATCCTCTATATTTATTTTAGTCAAGTACTATAACACATACACACATTGTAGTCAACAAAGCTTTCAACCATCATTGAACCATTTCATCCCTATTAACCCAACCCCTAATTTGGATTTAAAAAAAAAAAAACTTACAAATTTTAAAGCTCAAAAAATTTCCAAAAAACAATGCAAGGTTCAAACGGGTCCCTTACATCTATAGATAACTCTAAATAAAAACCACCAAAAGAAACTTACACAACAAGAAATCAAAATACTATTGCTATCATATCAGTGGTGCATAGTATTAATAGTAAAGCACATTTTTGGTACAATGATAATACATCTTTTAAGGATACTTCTTTACACCAAACATTTCAACATGCAAGTTCCACAAAATGGCCGATCTTGTGCTGAAGAAAATTGTCGCATATCTACTGCTAACTACATAAATGAAAAAGGTGGTTGGATGTTAAATTGTAAGAGGACTTTAATGCCACGTTGGGCTGACCCGTATTGACTGTTTCGATAACTTTCCATTTTAGAACAAAATAGAACTTGGTAAAGCTAATAAGCCACTGCTTGTTTCTATATTCAAGGTTTAAAAAAACGGAATCCTATATCGAGGCGTTTTCCCTTCGCCTCACGAGGCGTAAGCCTCAAGCGAACCGAGGCATAAGCTCGAGGCGAAAATTAAAAATTATATATCTTATGCAAGTCCATCTGAAATTTCCTTTGAAATGTAAAATATTTGGCAATAAAGAATAAAACTCTACATAAAATGATTAATGACAAAACTACCATGATGTAAAATTAACAAAATTACACGGATTTTTGCCTCATAAGAGTTGGTTTTGTGTGTAATTAGCAGATTAAGAAAACATAACAGGGGTCGGGTTACACCAAGCGGAAGAGAAATTAACAGGTTTGGGTCAGCAGAGACCGATCATTATTGCCAGATGTCATAATTGACGCAAAACTTTATACGCTTGGTTTAAAAAAGCGCGAAGCGCTCCGAAGCGTTTTGGTTCCAAAAGCTTTAAGCGAAGCGAGAGCTTCACGTATACAAAGCGCTCCATATTATATATAATTATATATAATGTTAATTTTATATATATGTATAAAAAATAGCTATCCATAGTATATATATGTATTTTATAATGTTAATTTTGTACTTTTATGCACAAATTAAAAAGTTTAAGGACCAAATGTAAACTACTGAAGATAGAGGGGGTTAAATGTTTAAATAGACAAACTATCTTTACACTTTTTAAGTAAAAAGTTAGAAGTTTCAGGGACTGAATGTAAACTAATGAAAGATAGAGGGGTTAAATGTTTAAAAACCATAACTTATAAAAACCCTAAAAGCCTAATTTCACATACGCAGCCGCTCTCACAGCATCTCTCTTCTTCTTCTTCCCCCTTCTTCCTGGTTTCCGGCTGAAAGCAACTCCGTCGCCGGAATTTGTCGCCGGATTTCACATAGGAAGTCGCTATATCGTCGATATAAGGTCGATATGTACCTTGTAAAGACTGTTGGGCTTAAAAAATGGCCCAAATGGTGATCTGATTGGCTGGAGCGTCGCTTCACAACTTCATCGCTTCGCCGCTTAAAGCTCGCTTCACTTCGCTTCACGTAATGTAACGCTTCAGAGCCAAAAAAGCGTTTTTCCCATCGCTTCATCGCTTCAAGAGAGCTTTTTTAAACACAGTTTATACGTGGCAAACATTGATTGGATGTAATCATTTCTAACAGTCAAATTAATAAATTTTTAAAGAAAAAGCTAACTGCTATTTCAGTAAATATGTCGGGTCAAAATGACTATACGTAATTTTCTCTTTAAAGAAATTTTGTCGACTTCAAGTTATTTTGATGTAGCCAACGCTAACAAAATGTACCTCATTTGTTTCTGAACCAGTAGCAATGTAACCATCAGATACAGATAAACCAACAAAATTCTGAACGAAAAAAAAAACAAAGTTAAAAACTGTCGATAAATAAATCACATAACCAAAAAAAACAAGCATACCTTTACATTCATGTGGCCCGTGAACGACTGAACGGGACAGTCAATAACTTGCGATGTCGACTCAGACAAATCCCATAGTTTGAGCGTATTATCAGTTGATGACCATACAAGAGTCGACGAATCAAGAAACTTAACATAACTAACGGCTTTATTATGCCCGATGAGCGTATAAAGCGGCACACCGGGGTTACGAAGATCATAATAATAAACTCTATGATCAGCTGACCCGAACGCTAAAGTGTTTCCCGTATCGGACGGGAACTGAACACAACATACATTTGCTTTTGTTTTAATGGTACCAACACTTGTTCCCTGCATTAGCAACAATTGTGAAAAGTCAACTGACCAGACTCTTCTCTCGTGCTCTTTCAGCTCCGTATATACTTGATTCCGTGTCACGTCCCATATCTGAAACTTTCAAAATAACTATTAACTAATGTTTTTTTTCATTATTCAAAACATAAAACATTATTTTTTAAAGAATTCTATACCTGTACTACACCTTCAAAATTGCTTGATGCAATTTGGCCTTTGATGTAATTATTCCAACATATACCCATTTAAACCCGCAACTGTTTTGACCCTTTACCCAACTCGCCAATTTCATTTCAAAAAATATTATTTAAAAAAACACAAAGAACAAATCACTTGTTCCTCATTTTTTATCCGTTACCCAACCAGCCAACCCATCTCGCCAGACACAAAGACACTTGAATTTAAAGTAAGCTAATGCCACTTGAAGCGGTGGGTAGTTTGGCTTCATCCTCTTTGTAGGAAGGATAAGGGGCTTGAATGACGAAGTCGCCCACCACCAGAAGGAGCGATTAGCACAATTTAAACACATTTAAATCAGAGCTTCAAAGATGGAAGTGATAAATCATCATAAGTTTTCACAAAGTCAACATAACCATCATCCTCGTCTTCTTCCTCTAGATCGTTCACCTGCTCAATCTTGCATCCTGAAACAAACAAAAACAAAAAACCCCATGATCATATAGAAATCTTAAACATAAATTCTAAAAATGCACATATTTGGTGAAAAAAGTCATAGGACAGGTGTTGAAACGGGCGAGTAAATGAATCTCATAAGAAAATGAATCTCTCATTCTCTGAAGTGTTAACTTTTCTACTGATGCTTTCTATATACATTTAGAATAAGAGAACCCTCCCAGGAATATATACAGATATACGAATTCTCGCCAAATCTTAGATGAACAAGGTCATTCAAAAAATGTCCAGTACATATCTTCTTTAAATCAACCAGTGACCCATTAGTAAAAACAGTTTTTAAGTAAACAAGATGATGTAAAGCATGTATAGAAGTAAAGTAAATTCAAGAATTTAGATACCCGAATAGTCTTTTGAAGCAGCTTGTCTAAAACTTACAGTTTGCCGCAGACATTGATTTCAACATCCAATGGGTCAGTCAAAGAAGCTTCTTTTGAAATACTACGCAAAGTAGGGTCCTCAAAATATGGGTGATCACAATTCACAACACTGCAAAAACAATTAATGAAATTAAGAAACATTTACCAAATAAAACTACAATTACAAGCATGCTACGGTGGCGATGCAACAGACAAAAAAAGATGAAAATCAACTCACAAAAAGGCGTCAACTATCTGCAAAGACTCAACAATATACAAAACGTGATGGCCTTACGTCCCAGCGTCCCTGATGTACTGCTTTGGTGTTCTTTAATTAATCGATGATAGTTGGTTTTTTTCTAGATATGTTCAAATGTAATGAGCTTGTTCACTTGCAAAGGTGCCACATACCTTCTAACTGTTTTGTGATCAAGACTTGCAAAATAGTATGTTTATCATAATAAACTGACTTTAGGGATGAATTATCCTATAATTAAGATTTATAATAAATATTAAATCAAACAATTCTGATGGAAAAAAACAGATTACTATCATCCCATGCTCAATTGCAAAACCAACTCATACTAAAAAATTGCTACAGTACCCGATAATTAAAAAAATATCTATTTTATTCATTATTTATTATCAAAAGCCTATAAAATTTATGAGTACATAAAGGACACTTCACAAGGCTGGACATATCATCATCACTAATCAACCCGTGTCTTGTTCATCCTGAGATTGTAAATCCACTGATCAGTTGAAAAGAAAATATAATCTGCTAAATTCATATCCATATCATAGTACAATACCTGTACAACCCCTGAAGTATTCACATTGTCCTGATACACAAATGCAACTGCCTGCAAACAACAAAGACACATCCCACCTTTAGGTCTAGATAAAGGCTAAGACTGATAAATCTGGAATAATTCCTAATATGCAGCAATGGCCTACTACATGAGTCTAAAAAGATAACAAATAATAGTCATCTTTTTCATATAATTTTGTCTTTTGTATTGAACAATAGAAGGCCTCTGTATTGAACAATAAAAGCCCTCCCTGTCCACAACAATGCTAAATAATCACGATTATATTAACGAAATATCAAAACCAGTTTCACTAAACAATCACGATTAATCAACATAATCAGAACATGACATGATATCCTACACATAATATCAACACAATCCAACTCTGATACACATCTAAAACAATACCTCTCCATTCGTAAACAACACAAGATAAGATTCTAACTGAAATACAACACGAATTCAGCATATGCAGAACCCTAGCTCTATCAATTTCAGTACAAACATAAGCTAGCAAATAAAGGATATTGAATAGAACCTGGATCTTGGCTTTGACATTGTCGATGGTGTCGCTACTCTCGACTTCGAGAGTTATGGTTTTACCGGTTAGGGTTTTGACGAAAATCTGCATATTTGTGTGTGTATAATAATCAAAATACACAAAATCACAAATGGGTAATGAAAATACCACACAAAAGTTTTCAATTCCAAAAATTCCCAAAACAGGGTTCCTGAAAAAGATCTACTTTCTTGAAAATCACAGACGCGTTTTTAGGGTTTGCGGTTCGGTTTAAACTACGATTTCATAACAGAAACAACCAAAACACATAAAAACCCAAATGGGTATTGAAACAACCACAAAAACAAGCATATTTACCTTGAACTTAACATCCGGATCCGAAACGGGTTTAAGATTTCAGATGAGATATAATCAATAGCATCAACAGCAGGAGCAACAACAGCAGGATCCAAAGGGAGTTTGTTCTCTCTGCAAACCCAAATCTATTCCAGATCTAGCATCTAATTTTCATACTACAATGAATCGATTTTGCAAATTAGGGTTTCTCACAAGATGAAAGAGAACTCGGAGGTGAGAGAAATGAGAGCAGGAATGTGAAGATGGAAATAGTGGATCTGCTTTTAGGTTTTGATGACAGTGAGCGGGAATTCAAAATTTGATTGAGATTTGGCCGCCCAAAAAGTGAAGGGTGTTGTTGGAAAGCTAATGAATATTATGCTTTAAAGGGGTTGTACATTATGCTTTAGGGGTGTTTTAAGGGAATTTTGTTGACTTTAAGAAGTCCTTCTAATATGCTTTATAAAGTAGTATAGATATATATTAAAAAGAATCTTAAAGGGTATAACCTAGCTTGAATGTCATTAAAGACCTAGCTATGATGGTAAAACCTGTTTAAAAGAGATTCAGATCCTTGTTAATATCTGAAAACATGTTAACACTCCTGACAACAGTGATGCGATAAAATCACACTTGTCATCTTTATGTTGAGAATTTCCAAACCCCTTATTTAGCCTAAATGATCAATATGAGTCATGGCTAATAAATGTCGAACATGATGTATACATCAAAACACCCATTTGAGATGTATGCCTACGGGCAAAGATATATTCATGACAAAGATAGTCTTATTTCATAACTTCCTGCCAAAAGGCAAAGAACTATGAAATTTTTCTGATCCAAATGATCATTGATTATGTTTTAAATTGTCCTTGTGACAAGGCATTTGTGCCATCTAAAAGTCCCTTAAGGCAAGCCTTTGCGCTATACAAAATGTCTGTACGACATTGACAGTTGTGACTATGTCCCCTGTCTAATAAAAATGAAGGATTAGATTTCCGTTTAAACGCCAAAGATGGTTTATTTAAAAACCTAGGCAAAACATAATCAAATAAATTTTATACTATCTACTGGCCTATATCATTTATTTACACCATGGCTATTTAATCATCAAATTTGACGATTCGCTATATAATTAAATAAATTATTATTACTTGGTTTGTAGCCTTCAAAGCTTCACCATGGCTGATTCATATGAAGCCCACAATCATCTAGTTGATCAGAATAATAATGCAAGACTGAACTTAACGGGCACTGAGTTACAGGCTATGTTAGATACAGCCGTAAACAAAGCCGTGGACCGAGTATTAAAGGATCATAAGCGAAAGTGCGATAATACCCCAATTACGGGTTACAAAAAGAGTAAGACCGGTTCAAACTATAACCAGTCCAAGCCAAATGAGGCAAAACCCAAATGTAAAACCTGCGGGAAGCAGCACTTCGGAAAATGTTTCCATAAGCAGATCAGGGGATGTGGTATCTGTAAGAAGACAGGTCACAAGACTCATGAATGCAAGGACTTGAAAGACGCCACATGCTATGGTTGTGGCGAGAAAGGACATATAAAGACTCGCTGCCCAAGGAAGGCGACTAAAGGGAAAGGCACTTTAGATTTACAAGCTAAGCCTTGTGGAATTTGTAATAAGGAAGGACACAAAACCTTGGAGTGCCAAGACATAAAGGACGCAACCTGCTATGGTTGCAATGAAATAGGGCACATCAAAACTAATTGCCCAAATAAAACCAAGAAGCCTGAAGAGGCTAAGAAGGAAAATACCTGAACTGCCTGATGAATACCAGAGGCAGTACATATTAATAATATCATCAGGTACATTCCTTATCATATATTAATAATTTCTGCTAAGTGTCCTGCTTTTAATACATGCAATAATCAGTCTTACATAGACCATAGGTATAGCAAACTTTTAAAATCTTCCATAAGAACCCTAGATATTAAGTATAAGGTGAAACTTACAGGCGAAAATCATAGGAACTATTTCTTCTATTCCTGTCAGAAATCTTTAGTCGTAAAATTTTAGTGTACCCTCTCTCCAGATGAAGTGCGTCAGCATATGTAGTTGATATCTCTTGATCTCTATCGATTGCGAATACCAGATGGTATGACAAAAGCGCCATATGAGGATTGGTGTATCTTAATATGTTCCATAGATTGCTTCCATGCCTGATCAGTATGGAGGTTTAATGCATGGAACCACAAAGATATTCCAATGGTCATACGGTATTAAAGTCAGCTAACGGTATTCAAAGAAGATATCTAGAATGGAATCATCCAAGTAAATGTCTCTGATTAAGGAATCCGTGGACTCATAACATAAAATGAGTCACTTATCTGACACAGGCAATTATAGATGAACTGGAACCGAGATTTGGAAATTCTCTATAACCTCCTTGCGTCTTGGTTATCTTCTCCAAAGACTACCCTGTTTACCTCCTGAAGGGCAAGTAGAGTTAAGATTAACATCCCGCTTAGGGCTGCAGTATTGTGAAATCTCCATGTCGACTAGTACCATCATTATGGGAAGAATCGGAACCCTGATTAAGTAAGTTTTTTTAGGATAAAGGTTCATAAAGCCTAATTCAAAATTCGAAGAAATTAGTATCATTAATTAAGAAAGACGGTTCATTTTGCTTATGCATTGATTACCGCAACCCTACGTAGGCAGCGATTAATAATCGCCATCAGCTACCCAGGATCGTCAATTGGTTCGAATATCGGCAAGGATTAGCTATTCCTTAAGATTGGTTTTAAGATATAGTTGAAATAACCATCTAACCTTAAATAAGCTATTTTATAACTAATAGTCGATATATAAGTATCAAGGCTGCTCCTTTGGAGACCTTGTATAGATGAAATGTTATACATCTGTTATTGGACAGAAGTTTGGTAAGTCCAATTATCAGGATCTAAAAGTTGCCTTGGAAAACAACGAATAAGATCATACAAATCCATAATCGTCTGAACGTTGCCAGTAATCGGCGGAGAATTTAAGGATTGATGAAAGTCGAAACCCTCTTAAGTCCTTAATAAGGAATAAGGTTCAATTGAAAGTATCGCCCTAAGAAGGGTGTGTTGAATCTTTATATATGTCAGGCTAGTTAAGCTCTGGATATATAGGATCATTCGAGGAAATCGAATACATCAAAGGTCAATAGCTTATAAGCTAAAACTTATTTAAG
This sequence comes from Helianthus tuberosus, assembly GCA_030545235.1. Classification (NCBI taxonomy): domain Eukaryota; kingdom Viridiplantae; phylum Streptophyta; class Magnoliopsida; order Asterales; family Asteraceae; genus Helianthus; species Helianthus tuberosus. The sequence goes on from CM060441.1 coordinate 26,182,306, forward strand.
GAACTTGGTGGAACTCGCAATATGACCCACACTAGTGATTTAAAGAAATGATTCACCGATAAGTCGAGACGCATTATCACATAATGATATGCAGATTTATGATATGATAAGAAACCCGTATCGATTAAGGATCGGCAGGTTAAGAAACTCCAAAGGGATACATGTACCTGTTATAGAGGTCAACTTGGGTGCTTGGAGAGGCCCCAGATATGCTATAGAAGTTAAGTCCATTATGCGACAAAAAGTACTTCCATCATTTTAGCAAATCTCGAGGTCGAGATTTCTTTTAAGGGGGTGAGGATGTAACACCTCGTAAAAATCACGTCCAATAATGTATTGACACGTGTAAATGACCCTGATAAAGTCAAACGTTGAATTTTAGGGACTAATTTTTCGAAAAATCGAAAACTTTGATTACGAAAGGACTGGAAGTGTTAACATACCTAAAATAAGTTTCTAAATAACCTTGTACGGTATTTATATTCACAAATGGGCAACTTGTTGATCGAGTGTAGCCGTTTGCGTAATCAATTGAAAGTTTGCGCGATAAAAGGGTTAAAAGCGTCAACATGTTAATTCTTACCTCTGAACGACCTTTTAACAAACCGAGAGCTTCATGATATTTGATTATACTCTCGGGAATGCCAATCATTGGCCGTTCAAGGCTTTTATGCCTTTAAGTGACGTTTCGCGCAACTTTGCAAATATAAGGGGTTAAAAGCGTCAATATGTTTAATTATACCTCTGAATGACCTTTTTACGAACCCGAAGCATCGTGATGTATGATAGTACTCTCAAGAATGCCTAATATGGATTTAGTAAAGCTTCGATGCTACTAATCGATGATATACGCAAGTTTGCGCATTAGAGGAACCAAAAGCGTCAACTTTTGAATCTACGCCTTTTGGTGACCATTTAAGCAAACGAGAGCATAGAAATAATTAAGCACATACTTGGGAATACCCATTATGGGCCATGGAAGGCTTGGATATCATTAAACGACATTTCGCGCTACTTTGCGCAATTAAAGGACTAATTGCGTCAAACTGCAAAAGTATACCTATTCGTAGGGTATCGAACCTTCTGGAATATGATCCTAAGTTAAAAATGCCGTAAATATCCTTTGTATAGCTTAGTTATAGGCTTAGAAGTGTTTGATGCGCAAAAATAAACTTTTAAGTCAACCAAGGACTAAAAGTGTCAAAAAGTGCACAAGTTTGCATTTTCGCGCATATCTTACGTTCTAAATATATCCGGACATCCAAAAATTTATGTAATCATTAAAATATTTTATTTTAGTGATTGGCATGATAAAATTCCATCCGTCGCGTAATTTGGATCGTTTTTCGCGTCCGATCGTGTTTCGTCGTAATTAGTCGAACAACGTGACCGTACGACCAAACGAACAGACATCCGGCATATTTTTTAGCATGTTTCATGTCCCCTATGTTTAGGCATCATTTTAGAGCCTTGAATATGGCTTAACGGGCTTTAAATGTGTTAGAAATGGCATTTAACATATGCAGGGACTGAAACTATAATTCAGCAAACTGTTTCTGATCTTAACAACCTTGAAAAGTTGTTTTAAACCTGTACCCATCTGATTAAGAGGTCAGAGGAACTAAATATGTCTTTTTATAAGATGTACGGGTTTATAAAGGGCAGTTATATGCAGTTATATAAAGACAGGGACCATTTTTGCAATTTTTAAGAATTCTGTTGTTGATCTGGGTTAGTAGGCGGGCCGCGTAAGACATCCTCTGAGTCTACGCGGGCCGTGTGAGCCATCAGACCTGCAGAAAACCATTTCTCCATGGGCAGCAGCTGGTTTCAGGTATTGTTGATGGTTTTTAATCATTCTATGGGCCATTTTGGGCACCCATAGTATTGAAAAACAATGGGTAATACTTGTACGGTTCAGATTGAATCACGGGTTACGAGAAACGATCCTAACGGTTCTCAAAATCCTATATAAACCCACTTTTTCTTGCTCTCATTTCACCCATGATCTGAATTGTTCTAAGTTTGAGCTTTGGTGCTTCATACCTGAACATTCTAGATCAATTCCATCCTTGCTTGGACCCTTTGTAAGTGTCCTTTCGTGCTTAGTTCAATTATTTAGTGTTTATAGCCGAAAAGTCAAGCGTTTACGGTAAACGCTTTGACTTTTAAACGGTTGAGCCATTGTTCATAACGAACATGGCTACGTGATCGTAATTAGTTAGTTATTAAACCCTCAAAAGGGCACCTCCTAATTACCACGTTTGTTTAATTAATTGTCGGGTCGAAATAATCGGTTTTTAAATAAAATTCATAACTAATGATGTAAAAGCAATAAAATCAGTTTTGTCACTTCAATAAATTGGTAAATATTAATTGAACATGTCTAGGCATGTTCAACCCGACAATTTTCAGTTTAGGCTCAGTTCGGAACCGAAAATCGCAAAAGTAGACTTTTGCTTTGACTTTCAGTTCTGACCCAATTTAGCTTAGTTTAGACATGCCTTAAAGTTCCTTTAGGACCATATTATAAGTTAGTAAAACCCTCTGAGGTTATACAACTTGGTTCCTAATTAATCCGATTCATATGCATGTTTCCGTTAATTGCTTAAATGTGACCATTATGCCCTTTTGACCTTAAAAGGAGATTTTTGAAAATGTGAAAGGACAATAATCTTTGTTACTGATTTATAAACTTGTCCTAAAAATTTGACATAAGTTTGAGGTCTAGATTAAGAGTTATGCTCAATAGCGTAATTAGAAAGCTTTTATTAATTAAACGACGTAATTAGCATAAAACCTATCTAAACCCAATTTTTGACACCAAACCTTTTACCCAATGATGTAATATAATATTTTGGGATTTTTTGAAGATTTTTGTTTATTTTTAAACTGATCATGGCATAGGGTTCATGCCTTGTTTCGGTAATTGTCGGTTTTGCCATTTTGGCCTATAAAATGAGTTTTACATAATGTTTTGACACCAAACTTTTTGCTACTGATTCTATATGATAAAAAAAATATTTTAAGCCTTCTAGAATAATAAAAATATCATATTTTCTTATAAAACCCGGAAATCGCTTAAACTGCCTTTTTACGCGTTTAAACGCATAGTATGAGTTAAAACTATTTTTATCATATAAAACTTAATACCTACTGATGTTTTAAGTAAATTTTTATAATTAAACAGTAAGCAAAAGTTTTAAACCCAAAATTCAAATTTTGACCTTTAAAGCTTATGTGAAATTACCAAAATGCCCTACGATACATAGTTTGGTTATATAAGATAAATTTCACATATATGAAATACCCTACTGTTATGACTTATAAAAATAAATATTTTCATTGATTATATCAGACCTGAAACTCAGTTTAATATTTAAACTCTTTTATAAGCTTTAAAATGACCAAAATACCCCTACGGGGCATAAATTGAGATTAAATTCGTTTTGGGCATAATGGAAGGTATCATACTGATATCACAACATATTTAAGGCATATTAACTTAGGAAACCTGTTCATGACTCATTTGGTTACCCGTTATGCATTTTTCGCGTTCGGTTCAGTTTATGTAACTAGTTTGCATAAATTGACCGAAACGGGTCAAACCTTATCATTTTTATCTCAAAATCCAGAATGTATTTAGTTTACCCATATTATACAAGTCTTCAAACTTGTCTGGACTAAATCACATTCTAATCCAATCTTCGCTTAATCTTGTGTTTTGAACCGTATACATTTCCTTAAAACTAACCGGTCTAAGTTTTAACTTAAGTAAGACCCGTTAGGAATCTAATAGGTTAATTAAAACCTTCATTCCAGATTTAGGAGCCCAGTAAAAGCTATCTGCACTTGCTGATTGAATATGGTTGAGATAAATTTGAATATTTGCTCAGGTAAATACTTTTAACTTATTTTCCCCTATACGGGCTTGGGATACAGTATTATTATAATACCGCTTGGTCAGGTATGTAGTTATCTAAATCGGATTGTGATTAATATACTCACATAACCCGTTTTAATCTGTTTTGTTTGGTATATGGCCCTTGGGGGGTTAATGACCGTGTCCTGGATATCCTCGGCTCATTCATTGAAATGGCCACGACTTAAGCACGAGGTGTAGGCATACACCTGACAGTTGCGTATGTAAAAAGGTACTCCGCAATAAGGAATTGTCTTTGTGGGTATTATACCTGTGGCGTGTCAGTTAATCTTGTCCGGCTCTTCTAACCGGCCCTGACGGACGACAAATATGTAAAACTGTATACAAGATTATTTTTAAATAATTGTCCCAAGTTATAAAAGATATTTTGTGCCTTGTGCATTCAAATCAATTTTCTTAAATATTTTCAAAATGAGTCGGTTAATTGTATTTACCAGTGAAAACTGACGTATTTTCCAAAAAGGTTAAGTGCAGGCACTAATCGGAATAGGCTGGCTACTCCTAGCATCAATAAAGAGTATTGCAAGCTTAGATGCCTATAAATCTGTTGAACAATGATCCTTGTTATCTTTGATCCGCCTGTGGATCTTTTACATTCCTTTGTAATACTTTGATATTACTTATATTCGATTTGTAATGTATTTATCTTTTGCTTCCGCTGTGCTTTAAATTGTGTTGTCTGATTATGACGATATCAACTACGTCACGATACTCCCCACCGGGCCCACCGATAATACGTGGAAATATCGGGGTGTGACAGTTTGTAACAACTATTCTAGCTTTGTACGAAGCTGTGGGTTCATACTAACACATCACCACGAACAAAGGTCATTTTTGTCAAGGTTTTCATCGATTTGATCATGATTTTGTTCAAATTTTGATATGAAACTTTGTAAGGTTTGTTAAAACTGATTTTCGCACAATATGTTTGAAAATCAGACGTTTTTAACCGTGAAAACGTCTTGAATTTGAGATTTTAAGTTCAAAAAAATGAGTAGAAGAAGATATGACGAAAATAATGAAATTCGTCTTTGAATCTGATGAAGATGCTTGAGTCTTTGTGTCATCAATCCATACAAACAATCACCCGCTCTGATACCACCTGTGGATTCGCTCCGAGGATCGATTCCTTAACCGTTGAATGCGATGAACACGTATCTTGTGCGAAATCTAAGTACGTGTGTGAATTGAACACAAAGAAGTAATTAACTGTTGTTTTCTATTGATATTTGACAAGTATAAAACCATGAAAACAAACGAGCATAGCTTCGCCTCTCTAATGCTCAAAGATGCAAATGAACAAGACCCTACACCTCTATATATAGACATAGTGGGTTCGTACAAGACTAGTTACGAAGGGAATCCATTTCGTACGAACCTGCTTGTACGAAGTGACATTATGAAAATGTGTGGGGTCGTACGAACCTGCTACTTCGTACGAACCTGCAACTTCTAAACAAGTAATCTTCAGGTTAAACCATGTCTTGATCATTTGACTCAGCTACGATACGTGATTGACAGAAGTGATAGACATACTGCACTCACAGAGACACTACTCACCTTCACCCTCAATGCCCTCAACTCAATCAAGAGCAGCAGTAGTAAGCACCTCGTGGTCGTGCATTCAACATCAACGCGGATCAAGCTTAGAACGACAATGAAGTCATGAACGGTACATTTCTTGTAAATGACTTATATGCTTCTTTAATATTTGATACTATTGTGGACCAAAGTTTTGTGTTCGTTGAATTCGAAACGATGTTAAATTGTACACGCTCTAAACTCCCAAAGTCATTCACAGTCGAAGTTGCCAATGGCAAGTCTATCACCATTGATTCCGTTCTTCGCGATTGTTTTCTCACTCTTAATGACCATGTATTCCCTATCGACCCCATTCCCATGCAATTGGGTAGCTTTGATATCATAGTAGGAATGGATTGGCTTCGTAAGAATCATGCTGAAATCGCTTGTCATGAGAAATTTGTTCGATTGCCTTTTCCTTCTGGTGACACTTTACACGTCTATGGCGACAGACCTTCAAAGGGACTCAAACTCATATCATGCACATAAGCGAACAAGTACTTACGTAAGCAGTATTTTGCTTTTTAGCCCACGTTGTGGAAGAAAAGGGCAATGGAAAAGGCATAAGTAATGTTCCAGTGGTTCATGATTTCCCCGATGTTTTTCCGAAGACCTACCTGATCCTCTGCCTTCTCATTCTGTTAATTTTCGCATTAACCTCATCCTTGGTTCTACCCTCATCGCTAAAGCTCCTTACCATCTTGCACTTTCTGAAATGCAAGAGTTGCTTGATAAAGGTTTCATATGCCCAAGTACCTCTCCTTGGGGAGCTCTTGTTCTGTTCGTCAAGAAGAAAGATGGATCGTTTCGCATATGTATCGATTATTGTGAGCTTAACAAACTCACTGTCAAAAACCATTACACTCTTCCTCGCATCGATGACCTTTTTGACCAACTCTAAGGCGCAACGTGCTTTTCCAAAAATAGACCTTCGCTCTGGCTATCATCAACTTCGACTTCTCGAAGAGGACATCCCTAAAACTGTGTTTCGTACTAGATATGGTCACTACGAGTTCTTGGTTATGCCTTTTGGTTTGACCAATGCACCTGCGGTTTTCATGGACTTAATGAACCGTGTGTATAAACCCTAGTTGGACCATTTTGTGATCGTATTCATCGATGACATCCTTATCTATTCGAAAACCCAAGCCGAACACAATGTCATTTGCACCTAATCCTTGGACTTCCACGTGCCGAACAACTATACGCCAAATTCTCCAAGTGCGAATTTTGGATCAAAGAAGTTCAATTCATTGGACACACTGTGAGTGAAAAAGGTATTCATGTTGACCCCTCCAAAATCGCAGCTGTCAAGAATTGGATCGCACCGAAATATCCGTCTGAAATTTGTTGATTTCTCAGATTGGCGGGCTACTACCGCCGATTTAACTCGAACTTTTCGAAGATAGATGTTCCCCTCACTCTATTGACCCAAAAAGATAAACATTTTGTTTGGGTCCCTGAACAAGAGGAGTCTTTCCAAACGCTTAAGGAATTGCTTTGCAATGCTCCTATCCCCATTCTTCCTGATGGCAACGATGATTTCATTGTGTATTGCGATGCATCCAACCGAGGTCTTGGTTGTGTTCTTATGCAATGAGACAAGGATATCGCGTATGCTTCGAGACAACTGAAAATACATGAGAAAACTACACTACTCATGATCTCGAACTTGACACAGTTGTTTTTGCGTTAAATATCTGGCAACACCACCTATACGGTACCAAATATGTGGTCTTCACCGACCATAAGAGCCTACAACATATCTTTAAACAAAAAGAACTGAACATGCGTCAAGGACGTTGGGTAGAATTGCTTAACGATCACGACTGTGAGATTCGCTACCACCCTCATAAAGCGAATGTCGTGGCTGACACACTCAGTCGAAAGGCTCATGTTAGCAGCATTCATTATTCCCAAATCTTAAGCGACCTCCAAAATTGCATTTGTGAAGCTCAATATTCGTCCGTCAACGAGGAGAACATGTACAACGAGATGAAGTGTGGTGCTGAAAACCAAAGCGTGACTAAATCCGATGGAATCCTCTATTATTTCGATCGCGTGTGGGTACCAAACCATGATGAACTTCGTGAGATCATAATGAAGGAGGCACATAAATCACGATACTCTATTCATCCTGGTGCCGACAAGATGTTCCACGAACTTCGTACACCCTATTGGTGGCATGGAATGAAGAAGGATATCGCCACATTTGTTTCGAAGTGTCTCACATGCTCGAAAGTGAAAGCAGAACATCAACGTCCCTCTGGTTTACTCGAACAACCAGAAATCCCAGTTTAGAAATGGGAGAGCATTGCCATGGATTTCATAACCAAACTCCATCGAACTCCTTCTGGTCATGATAGCATTTGGGTGATCATCGACTGTTTGATCAAATCCGCTCACCTTCTTCCCATTCGTGAAGATTATAAGGTTGAGAAATCAGCCCGTATCTACATGGATGAAGTCATATGCCATCATGGTATTCCGATTGACATCATTTTGAACCGCGATGGTCATTTCACCTCTCGCCTTTGGCAAACGTTCCAAACCTCGATGGGTACTCACCTTAATCTTAGTACAGCCTTCCATCCTCAAACGGATGGTCAGACCGAACGTACTATCCAAACCCTCGAGGATATTCTTCGTTCTTGTGTAATAAACTTTGGTGGAAATTGGGATGTACATTTACCGTTGATAGAGTTCTCGTACAACAACAGCTACCACTCAAGTATTCAAATGGCTCCTTTTGAAGCATTGTATGGTTGTAAGTGTCGTTCGCCTATTTGTTGGCATGAAATTGGAGACGCACGAATCACTGGTCCCGAGCTTATTCAAGAAACAACGGACAAGATTCTACAAATCGGCGACAATCTCCTCAAGGCTAGAAGCAGACAAAAGAGCAGCGCTCATAAACGACGCAAACCACTGGGTTTAATGTTGGTGATCAAGTACTCCTCAAGGTATCCCCTTGGAAGGGAGTTATTTGCTTTGGTAAGAAAGGGAAGCTTGAGCCAGGCTTTGTAGGTCCTTTCAAGACACTCGAAAGGATTGGCAAAGTAGCATACCGACTAGACTTACCTCAAGAACTCAACAACGTCCATCCAACGTTTCACATTTCAAACCTCAAGAAGTGTCTAGCAGATGAAGGACTTCAAGTCCCAATCGACGATCTCCAGATCAACGATACTTTGCATTTCGTGGAAAAACCGGTCGAAATCAAGGACCAAGGAACCAAACAACTTAGGCGTAGTCGAATTCCCATAGTAAAGGTTTGATAGGAAGGAAAATGAGGCATTGAATTCACTTGGGAACTCGTGAGTGAAATGAAGACCAGATATTCACAGTTTTTCATTCAGTCTCCCTCTTGAATAAAATTCGATGACGAAATTCCCTAAAGTAGGGGAGACTGTAACACTTCGCATTCTTGTACTTTCCTTATTTAGAATGCATCGTTGTAATTCTATTTTTGGAAACTTGTAATTGTGTTGTACCGTACTTTCTTTTCAACTTTGTAATCCGAGACTATTGATCATAATGAAATTCACATGTTTATTCACAATTATATTACATATTTAGACTTGTTTACATGTTCATACTCAAAATCCATGTTTTAAACACCATGTTACATGTTTTATACTTGCACAATACACGATTATGCTCATTACACTTAAAACCGGTTAAAATAAGTGAGATAACCAAACGTGAACCTTCGAGCAAAGGAAACAAGCCCCTTCGCGCGAAGATATTCCCTCTTTGTGCGAATGGCCAATCACTCCAAACACCCATTCACACCAAGCCTCTTCGCACGAATGGCCCTTTCATCCCAACTCACTTCTCAGTCTATAAATACGTGCCTAGCCCCACTCATTTCACTTTCCCAGTTACCCAAGACACTCTCAAATGCTCTGAACTTGCATTTCCGAGCAGAAGCATTTCAGTAATCATTTCCCTTCATTTCTTTACATTTCTTGCATTTTCATTTCATTTCTCTAACTTTTTTTTTCAAATCATCTTGTTTGACACACCTCTTGGATGGTTTTCATGAGTTTGCCTTGGCAAACTGATGGTGAAACCTCGCCACTTATGAGGTTCAAACTAAGATTTACAAACTTTGATTTTAAACTTGTTCTTACATTTTGTTTTATTTTATTTTCATTACGAAACTTGGTGGAATCTGGTACCCACCAGACTCACAACTCAGTTCATAGTTGTGGGTTTGCGTTAGGGTTAATTTCCATCAAGAAATGTACTATTTTCGAATGAATCAAACTGTTGTTTTGGGACAAACTTACTCCACTCGCACGAAGGGACTGTTTCACATGTTTACGTTTTTTATTTCTTTTCTCTTCGATCCAAGTTCATTAGTACAACGAATGTTGAAGTCATCTCAGATTCACCATCCTCAATATGGAAGAATCTGAGTCATGACAAAAGTGTGAACTGTGGGAGCCTTAGCTTTCCAACCTAGTTCCACCACCTCATTTGATTATTTGACATTTTATTACTATTTCTATTTTTGATGAGAATTATAATTGCTGTACAACGTTAAAACAATTTACAATTAAAGTTTTACGAACAAATCCTTGCAAAAAGGTCCAATCGCGCGAAGGACAGGTCCATTCGCACGAGTGGATACTCCACTCGCACGAGTGGGTATCCCACTCGTGCGAACAGACTTCCATTCGCATGAAGGGTCTGTAACTTGATTTATTTTGTACTGTTTCTTATTGAAAGTCTTATCCGAAACCTTTATCACCTCAGAATACTCACACCTTTGTTTACCCACTATAGGGTAACCACGGTGTATCGACTCTCATCCATATGGCTCTCGGTTTAGTGGAAAGCTACGCAAAACCGTGAGTATACTCGATCCCATTTTCTATTTTATACATTTTGGGTGCAACATGTGTTAGTGCACTACGTCTATTGACTTCGTCTTGTATCATGTAATAGGATAGAATTATCAATGCACGAGGTTCGAGAAATTGAGAAAAGAGGTTTAAGTGAAGATTTCGCTTGAAACTGTTCAAGCGAAATCATCTACAACAGATTTCGCTTCAAGCCTTCAAGCGAAATCTTAATCTCTATATATAGGTGCACTTGGTTATTCATTTGTAACTTTCGGATCTGAGTAGCGAAGCTCTGCCGAATCGTCTCTAGGGTGTAAATCAGTTTCATATCAATACAAGAGACATTATAATTACATCGAGTGTCCGTATCTTTGATTCCGCCTCTGATTCGGATAAAAGACTCTTCTGATCGACTCAATCGGGTCGTACAACGATCCAACAAGTGGTATCAGAACATAGGAGGAAGAGTTTAGCTCGATTGCAATTAGATTCTGACTTCTACACCTTCTTTTTCAAACTGAACGAGATTTCATGGTCAAAATGGATTGAACTTTTCACCGAATATTCAAAACAACAGTTTAACAAAGCCTTGAAAGTTTGAGACCAAAATTCGCATTAAAAGTGACTGAATTGGATCAAAAACTAGATTTCGCTTGAATTGTATTCGAAGGTTACAGGATGATTTCGCTTCAAAGTAGACTGTTTGGACTATTTCGCTTGAAACTCTGAAGCGAAATAGTGTTATGTTCTTGGATTTCGCTTGAAACTCTGAAGCGAAATAGACTTCCTGAAGCGAAATAGTTGGTTTCGCTTGAAACTTCTGAAGCGAACTTGTTTTTGCTGGTTTTCGCTTGAAGATTGAGTTCAGGTTGAAGCGAAATAGAGCATGTGGGTTTTCGCTTGAAGGTTCTAATCAGCTGAAGCGAAATAGCTGATTTCGCTTGAATCAATTTTGTTAGCAGATTTCGCTTGAACAATTTAAGAGACTTCGCTTGAGTTTCCTATTTTGATTGAAAAGTGAAATTTTGTGTCAGATCATTTCACGTCAACAGTGTATCAATCTATTTCAGGATATTATTGTGTATACTGATTGTTTGTTTGATTGTTTGCAGGTGATTTGAGGTGATTTACACGGCACAAATACCAAGAATTCAAAATGTTTGATGAACTGGAAAACACTAAATTTGAAAGAATGAACAATTGGACTTGTTGTTCTTCTTCTGAGAAAAAGGAGGTTTTAGTTGAAAGATTTGAATATTTCATGTGTCGAAAGGATGAAACGTTGGATGAGTTGGAAATACGATTTAAAAATGTAATGGACAGTTTGAGAAACAAGAATATTAGAATATCAAATGATGAACAGATATCGAAATTGGCAAATGCATTACCTGCTAAATGGGATAAATTCTTGGTTGATCTAAAAAGGGAAGATTTTTTTCAAGAACTTTATCCAACACAGTTCTTTAATGAGGTTAATGGAGAGTTTCGTAATGAAAATAGGAAAAAGAAGGAAATTTTGACCAAAATGGAAAAGAATTTACAAAAATTGGAATTGGATATTATTACTGAAATTGATAATAGAATTCGTGTGTGTCTTGAAACAAAGAGTATTTTGAAATATGATATTAAAAGGAAATGTTATATTGATGAAAATATGAATCCTTTTGATTTCATTAAACTCTTTTGTGCAGGAACATATAAGATGGAAACAAAGGATATTCCAAAGAACAAAGAATCTTTGAAGCTTGGATCTTCAAGTTCAGAATCAGTGTGCTCTAAATGTGATAACTTTAAGGCTGAAAATGACAAACTTTTGAAGGATGCAGAAAGTTTGACATCAGAAGTTGAGAAGTTGAGAGATGAGAAGCAAACTGATGATAACCAGATTCTTATGTTGCAGGGAATTTGTGAAAATTTGAAGTCTGAAAATGTCAAACTGCTTAGTGATGTGAACAGTTTGACAGCAGAAAACAAAAGTTTAAAAGAAAAAATTGAAAATTTTGAACATGAAAAATTAAAATTTGAAAATGATTTCAAAAGTCAGTTAAAGATTTTAGAAGATGAGAGAGATGTTTTTGGTAAAGATAATCTTGAAAAACAAATTGAAATCAATTCTCATCTTGCTAAAATCATTCAGCTTGAAAAAGAAGCCGAAAAAGCTCGGACTAAAATCAAAGAGCTTGAAGTAAAATTGAAAGGTTTTGTGACTTCTACATCACATGTTTGTCCAAAACCAATCAATTTCAATATTGAAAATGTCAAAGTTGAAGATTGTGATGAGATATCTGATGATGAAAAAGAAAAGAAAAGAAGAATATTTTTAGATTTACAAGAAAAATTTCAAAATACTGTTCTGCAATCTACTGAAACAGGTGAATGTTCTAAACAAAAACCTGTTAAGAAGAATGCAGAACAGAAACAAAAAGATAGAAATTTGAAAAATTCTAAAAATGAAATCAAAAGTTCATCAGATAAATCATCCAATCATTATCAAAAATCACAAAAATTTAAAAATGAAAACTCACAAAATGTTGGTAATAAGTGGTGCAGGTTTGACCACAGTGCTCAAAAGACAAATCCAGCATTGAGGAGGAGAAATGACTATAACCAAGCCAAACAATGTTATGATCTAAAGGTTTGGACTGACAGAAGTGGATGGTACGATAACAGAGTGTGCTACACCTGTGGTGTTAGAGGACACATTGCTGTTAAATGCCAGAATTGGAATTATGAAACGAGAAGATGCTATAATTGCCATATCAGAGGACATATTGCCAGAGATTGCCCAAGGAGATCGATGGGAAGATCGAGGGTTGAATCTCAAAGAACGGTAAAGAAGCCAGTCAAAGTCAAGCCCCATGAACAGAAGGTTCTAAAACCTAAAGTTCAGGATCAGACAATTCAAGAAAAGAAAGTTAAACTTTCACAGGGGCAGAAAGACAGACTACGAAAGAAAAGGAAGAAGGCGAGAGAGTATCTTGAGAAGATTTTGTCTTCGGGTTCACCGGTTGATTCGAATAAGAGTTCTGATGAATCGATTCACTCGACTGCAAAGCCAAGCATATCGAATTCTTCAGATACAAATCTGAGGACAAAAGAGAAAAAGGAAAAGAAGAAAATGGTCGGCGATGAATCTGATATTTCAAAGTCAGACAAGCCACCATCGGGCAATGAATCTGATTCCACAAAATCAGAGGAGCCACAAGTTGAGGTAAAGAAGGAAGAAACTGTTCTTTTGATGAATGATGAAAAATTTCCTCCATTACAATCCACAAACACAAAATCAAAAGGTGTTGATGCTGGAAAAATGTTTAATAGCAATGTTAAACATATTTTTAGTAAGATGGTTGATGGTAAGGAAAAAGGAGTGAAAGAGTTTTATGAAGAAAAGAGAAAAGCTCAAAATACACCCAAGGACAGTCAGGCTTGGGTGAAACTTTTCAAATAGAAAAATCTGACTTGCCGGAGCTTCCAGGTTGGTAAGTGTGAAGCAGGTATCGGCATCATTCTTGAGAAATTCACAGGATGGTAACTGTGATATTTCGTCTTATAAGTGGTTAATCAAGGACATTAAGTTGTACTTGATTTTCTACAAGTGATTGTGGTGTTTGATCTTATATTGTTAAAATCTGTACAAAAAGGTTTTAAAAAGAACAAGGTGATGAGATAACCCCAAACTCACAAGTGATGGGTAAACAAACTAATTTTTCCGGAAAAACCATTCTGATTAAAACAAACTTAAGTGTTTTGAAATCATTATGGAAAATAGTTTGTTGTAAGGGGGAGTGTTGATTGATTATGCCGAAACCCTCACGGCTGAACAAACATGATTACTTTCATCAGATTGAAAAACGGTTTTTAAACTGTTAAGATCAATGGGTTGTAAATCATGGGGGTATGTTATATTTTCTGCAAAACAGAGCACTTGAAGCAGAAAATGGATGGCGAGACAAAGCTATCAGTGTTGGTTGTCAAATTTTCTTTATATGGTTTTGCATTTTAGGGGGAGTAATGTTGTTAGAAAATACAAAAACATTTGAAAATTTGAAAAAGTCAAAAATATGATAAAATTCAAAAATTGAGTTTTTGCGTAGAAAGAGGAAATGATAGTACATCAGTAGACGGTTACAGTACGCTAAAGAAATGGAAAGTATAAAAGAGTTAAACAATCTTACTGATGATGTGTCGATAGGTTTTTGCACATTTAGTAGATTTATTCGGGATATAAACCTAAATTCAAACTGGTGAATTTTGTGGGGAACACTACTTGGATATATAGGTAACCCCTGAAATCTCGTTTGAAAGGTCTCTTAATCTGATATACTAGGTCTTTATACTCAATGATGTCTGAGGTATTATTCCGGGACTTCTGCTGAACGGTAGTTCTGACCTAGTCCCTGGCTAATACTTTCTGCAAATGCTTGAAACACAGCATTAAACCCTCAGCATGCTGAAACAATTAAATTGATAAATGCTGCTGTTGTAAGCAAAAAGATCCTCTAAAGGGGACACACCAAAAAGTCGAAGCTGATATCTCTCTGCGTATACGGAAGTATCGATCTGAGATCCCTCGGCCCTCGCATACCTAAATTATATACAGATATCATTGTAGTATTCTCACCTGTAAGACTGATTATTGGGATTCTGGATACGGGAGTATATTCAAGAGGTGGGACACATGAATGATCTATGTTCATAATTCATCTAAATCATATCCTGAATAAATTGAAATTTGTGTGAGAATTTAAGATGGATCAGTATATCGACAATCGAAGTAAATTGTTTAAGTCTGAGTATGAAATGTAGCTTAACGGTACTTGTGACTTGTCATAAACTGATATGATCCTCTGACGCATTCTCAAACAAAAATATTATTTGTAAATATGTTTGTACATATTTCTTTACTGCTTTATATTTTCAGAAAATACAAAAAGATTTTGATTTTTGCTTTATTTTCGACGACCGATATCTGAGTGCTGAGTTTCAAAATCTAAGTATGCTGATTGTGTTTCTGAAAATGAAACAAGTTCATTAATTTGAAACTTGAATTAAAATCAAAATTTTCAAAAATAGTTTGTGATATCTCCAAGGTCATTAGTTTGGACTTGGATGATAAACTGTGAGGGAGTTGGATTCTTTAACACTGCCAAATCTATGAAGTTTGTTGATAGGGGGAGTGGATTAGAGAATTTGATTGGAATTGCCAGGTTACGATTCCTGGATAGTCTAAAATATTGTTACTTATGAATGTATGAGTGATTGCAGGAAAAAGTCCAGACTACGATCCCGGAAGCTGAGTCTAAGGGGGAGTCTGAAGACGAGCTCAAAGCAAGGGGGAGCTTGTAGCTGGAAAGCTAGGTGTAGATCCTTAAAAGCACGGAAGCTTAACGAAAGGGGGAGCCTGAAGCTGATAGATAAAGAGACAGTTGGATGCTTACAATGTTACAATCTAAGTGAGGATGCAGAATGATCAAGACTGAAGATGTGTCATATTGAAGAATAGTCACTGAAGACTGCGTCAATATCCGAGGGGGAGTCTGTTAGTGCACTACGTCTATTGACTTCATCTTGTATCATGTAATAGGATAGAATTATCAGTGCACGAGGTTCGAGAAATTGAGAAAAGAGGTTTAAGTGAAGATTTCGCTTGAAACTGTTCAAGCGAAATCATCTACAACAGATTTCGCTTCAAGCCTTCAAGCGAAATCTTAATCTCTATATATAGGTGCACTTGGTTATTCATTTGTAACTTTCGGATCTGAGTAGCGAAGCTCTGCCGAATCGTCTCTAGGGTGTAAATCAGTTTCATATCAATACAAGAGACATTATAATTACATCGAGTGTCCGTATCTTTGATTCCGCCTCTGATTCGGATAAAAGACTCTTCTGATCGACTCAATCGGGTCGTACAACGATCCAACAACATGTATAACTATACAAAAACACACAATCACTATTAAACTTGTTACAAATCACTATCTATCCACTTTTAACAAGAGACTTGTTTTATTCTTGTTAATCTCGCATGCTATGTATACCTGCGTCTATATGCTCATTAACTTTGCAAGTAAACTATATTACACCATCTTCGTTTCGGAGATGTTTGGTAATCACGATTGCGTTAAACTCTAGTTTGACATATGTCTTACACTTATATAGTATGTTAGTAACAGTATGTGCATTTCATCATGTTGGATATGAGCAAACTCTTTTTACTATTATGCTATGTTATCAAACTTGTATACTCGCCAACTTTTTGTTGATATTTATTTTAATGCATGTTGCAGGACGCTAGTGACAATATGAAGAAACTCGTTTATGGTGGACTTAGATACACACCTTAAAGATAAACTTATATTTTGTTTTCATGATGTTTGTTTGCTACTTGATGTATTTGGTTTTGAACAATGTATTTCATTTAGTACTTATGAAATTTGAATTAATTAATTATTGACACAATTAGTGTTATGATGTCTCGAGTAATTTTGTTTTCGTCTCACTCCGATGTTTCCGCCATCGGTTGGGGTGTGACACCACTTGTCTTTCCTGTTGTGACCCCTAAAGTCTCCTCCACCACTAGAGTAATGGTAGTCACCACAGCCTCCCACAGTTGGTTTGTGTCCACATCCAGCGGGGCCGGTGTCGCCGAGATTATCTTATCCCTAAAGATAGTAATCTTGTCATCCTTCAAATTTCCCCAACGGATCCTAGGATAAATTTCCCTCTCCCTCCCAATCAACTTTTTCATCAGGACAATATCTGCAACTAGTAAATGGTGCTAAGCTACTGCTGTTTCCCCCGGTATCACCTTAGAGTCTCTCCACCGTCGTTTATCCCCTCGTGCCATCAATAGATAGTCGATTTGCGTATTACATCCCCCACTACTAAAAGTGATCAAGTGTGATTCCCTTTTTCTAAAGAACGAGTTTAAAATACCTAGGTCATGGGCAACAACAAATTCTAGAAGCTCTATACCAGGCTCATTTCTATCACCAAGCCCGAAACCCCCATGTACTAACTGGAATCCATCACTATCCTTACCAATATAACCATTAAAATCACCACCTAAAAATTATCTCTCTCTAGTCATGGCCCTTACTACCACGTCTAGGCACTCCCAAAAAACCTTCTTTTCCTAGACTCCCAGTCCTACTTGTGGTGCGTAAGCGCAAATCACTGCTACTACTTCCTCGCCTAATACTATCCTTAGCATCATAATTCTATCATTGTGTCTTATCACCTCAATCACATTCTTGTGCAAATCTCTATCCACTAGAAATCCTACCCCATTTTTTGTCTCATCAGACCCCGAATACAATAGCTTGTACCCATTGCGCTCTTCCCATCTATGCCCTTTCCACCTAGTCTCTTGAAGACACTCTATCCATACTCTACGCCTTTTAAGTGCGTCTACTGTCACAGCCCCCGACCCCACCCTGGGAGCGGGAGCCGTGAACCATTCAAGTGGTACTGGTGTTTATTAAATACGCAGCGGAAATTTTTTTTCATCGGGATCGTAGTTAGGAAATAATTTCAGAGTTTGTGAAAACACCAAACCTTTAATATTAAACAAATGGGCTAAAACCCATGTTCCATTTCAAATGTATTTATAGGGATAAACCCTAATTAATAAAATATAAATTTCTTCTTTTATTCATGTATATTTATAGCCACTTTATTTAAGCCTTCAGTGCTCCATAGCTGGCTTCTATTACTTTCACAGTGGGTTACCTGAAACGCGTTTGAAAGCATTTTATCAACAAAAAATACTGGCAAGTACATTCCATTTTATAAAAAGACACATTGTTATATTTTACAGTATCAAGGGGAATTATAATGTATATTTCTATCAATTATTCAACACAATATGCGACTGGGGACACTCCCTTATGCTTGTGGTCATATTACTTTGGGTCATGTCACCCAACAGTAACGGTTCTTGTCACACCCTTGGCGACTGTGAACTAGTAATGTATACAAAACCCCAACTACTAGCAATAATTATAGATTACAAAGACTTAATCACTATAAGTATAACTGTAAATATTTAAAATTTTGTAAAGAATTTTAAATAAAAAATGTATCACAATAAGGTGATAAAAAGGAGAATTACTCACAATAATGTGAGAAAAAGAAGAATGACTGACTTTGTAACTTTAGGGTTTAACTACAAGCCTCCTGGTATAATCTTTGGTATAACTCCTGAGCTCTTAATAAAATATACAATGCACTCGTGTTTAGTGTAGTAACCTAATTCAACATAATTGATACATCACGAGATCAGAACCCCAACGTAGTTAGCAAAGCATAGCCTTTTCAGGCAGTGCCTTGACATCCGTTGCTGGGTTCAAGATCAATCGGACAGGGTATTGAATTAGTGATCAAGGGTTAAAACACTTACAACGGGGAAAAGATTTGTAGAAGTGGGTATATCATCTAAACAAAAATTTTGAGAGAAGAAAAGAATTTTGAACCAACTGAAATTCTGATGAGTACCCCTTTATATAGCTGAAATTTGATGTTTTCGCACCTCGCGATAGACTAGAGTAACTCTGTCGTGGCCCGCGGTAGGCTATAACTAGGGCATTGGCTTTGTAGGATTAAGGGTATAATACTAAAGAAAATGGGGTATATATGTGAGCAGTAAGAGAGGGCGAGAGAGAAGGGACAGATGTGAGCAATTTTTCTTTGAAGGCCATATATCCTATTTCTAGTAAAACTGAAACTTGGAAGTCACGTCCATTTTATTGTGATCTTCAACGTACACACGCACACGTACACTTTACATTTCAAATGTAATTAAAATTTTATTATTATAATTAATTCACATGCTTTACTCATTTATCGCTTATAACTTCTAAAATATGAAGTTTTATAAAACGATGAATATGCCATTAGAACGAGCATATTTTTATGTACATTTTGACCTAAGTTTCGTTAAAAACGGAGTAAGGTCAATTACAATGTATTTTTATTATTATAATTATTAAACGGTTCCTATATCCGTCTAAATATCTCATATTTCTAACAGTCAACTTACTCGTAATCTACCCGTTTAATAATATAAGTTTTATATACTTTATTTTAATATATGAAAAATGGAAATGTTACATCCCTCCCACCTTGTTTTAAATCTCATCCTCGAGATTCACTGAAATATGGAGGAATACTTTTAGTTCGTCACTGATCCTAGTTCCCTTAGTATATTCTGGTCCTTACTTTGAATTCCACTTTACTTTGACCAGAACTATTCTCTATGCGTTGAGATTCTTATCTTTGACTTGTATGGTTTTTCAAGGGACTTAAATTCTTCATTTACCTCTATATCTTGAAGAGGTACAACTAGAGATTCATTAGCTAGATATTTCCTAAAATTATCTACATGAAATATATCATGTATTCCTGTCATTTCTTCTAGTAACTTTAGCTAATAAGCTAATGCTCCAATTTATTTAATGATTCCGGATGATTCAACAAATCTTAGACTTAACTTTTCTTTCTTGCCACATCTGACTATTCCCTTTTCATTCCTATTTATCAATAATTCTTATTCAAACCTTGATACCTCTTATCACTTCCACGACGCATCATATAATTAGTTTTATGAGCTTCTTCGAGAATCCTTTCTCGTAGGTTTCCTTGACTAGGTACCCAAAATCTTTTCTTACGGAATCTCCAAATTCCATTAGTTCCTTTTCCGAATTCCTTTATTATTCCTTTTTAATCCTTCAGCATCATCCTTGATCGCAACTCCAATTCTTTTACCTATTAACATCTTAGAAGATTTCACAAAGCCCCTATCACTTAGTTTTTGACTTTTCGAAAATATATTAGCCGATGGGTACTCTTTAATTGCTCCATTAAATCTATCTGTAAATTTAATCTAAGAGCACGTATTTGTTTTCGGCTTCTTATGAAACTTACGACTTAAAGCATCTAATACTACATTATTCTTACCTTCGTGATATATCACAATCGTAGCCACTTAAAATTTCTATTCATCGTCTTTGCCTTTTGCCCAAAAATATATCTTAAGCTCTTATGATTTGTAATTATAATGAACTTACTACTATATAAATAATGTCTCCAGATTTACTTATTGACTTGGGTAACGGGATGGCTATCCGGAATAAGTCTAAAATGTTGATAGTATCGTGAGCATAGATTGACAAATAACGAGCTCCTCGAATAAGTCGTCAAGTCTTAGTAATGGGTATCAATTCTTAATTGTGACCTTATTCAATTTTCGATCATCGATGCACATACGTATCTGTTCGTCCTTCTTCTTAACAAATGATACAGGTGTTTTAACAATCGATGTTGTTCCTAGTACCAGGTAAATTCTAAGTTCCTCCTCGTGATCGGGTGATAGTCCAAGTAGATCCTCTGGGAAAAATGTCGGAGTATTCCGATATTACCGGAAATTTTCTTTTAGTTCCTTGCCTCTAGTGTTCATGATCACCGACATCATATGCACTATGTCTTACTATTTTAATGCCTAATTTTTGAAGCATACATTACTTCATCCTTCTTGGCGTATATACTAATGGTTAGGACAGTTTAGTCCTTTCAGCCCATATATTGTTGTAGCAATTCCTTTATTACTGGTAATCTTAGTAGGATTATAGGTGAAGAGAGTCTTTGTAAGTGCATTTAGTCATGGTTACTCTTATCTTCTCAAGAGTTCTTAATGAAGGTAAAATTACTCTCATTAGCGTAAGTTCTTAGATGTTTTGTGTCTTAGCACAACTTTTAGTTACAGGTTTCCTAATGCGTCAGTAATCTAAGGTAGCGCAAGGGGAATTCTTATACTTTCAATGGCGTCCCAACTTAAAGGGTTCTTGTCATTCATTTTGTCGCACGAGTTACGAGACGGATGATCCAATGAAGTAGTGTTCGATATCAGAATTATAGACGTATACGATAGATTCCTGATAAATAAATCTAAAATTATCATTGACACACCTATTTGTGATTTATCCCTAATTTTCAATCATTATGGCCTTTGGATTTCCTTATAGATATACATATTTATATAATCATATATTTCACATATTGTAATACACACACCATTCATAAGGTCAATGTATCCCATTTCACACATTCGTGTTCGTCAATTGGACATCAATTGATGTTGATGTTCTAGTTTGGTAGTTTGTTTGAGTTTGGTGGTATGTTGATGACCATACGCGACAAGGTGGTGGTTTTGGAGGGAAGAGATTCACAGTGATGAGATTTGAGTTGGGTTACAAATGGGCTGTATCAATTACTCAGATCTCTATTCGGTCATCTTTCCAAACTGCAACACACGAATATGTGGTTCCCAATTTGTAACATATCATCACAAAGCCCTTGTATTTACATGCATTGTACAGTTTTCTAATATTACCATATTGCTGCTATCAAGTTTAAGGATGCATTCCACGGTAAACGATGAGCCTGATATTAGGGGAATTATAACTATACCCTAATGAAATTTAGGGGATAATGGATAGATATGGTAACAACTACCAAGGGATAATGGATACGGTAACAACTGCCAAGGGGATAATGGATATGGTAACAACTACCAAGGGAGAAACTTCTTCGATCTAACTGCCGATATCTCATCCTTCTTATCTATTTCACAATCAAATCAACTCATCCTCCGATTTAAGCGGCGTGTTCCGATCAATGTTCATCGACATTGTTACAGGTGATGAAGAAACCCTAAAACGGAACATAATCCCAGATTGTCTAGAGAAGCGTTTTTATCATGTGTCATATGGGAACAACTACCAATGGGATATGGATATGTTGCATAATTCATTTAGTTTCTATTTGGCACCTTCAATCTCCGTTGCTTCATTAAAATTAACAAAGTGGTCTCGGCTGCATGAAGCTTTGCATTCTCTTTGATGTATGTTGCAAGTTAAATCCACAATCAATGTATGTTGGTTAATTGTAAGTATTGCATTTGCATTAATGAGATGTTAAATGTTTTACTTCAAATTTTAAACCTCAGCTTCCAACATAATACGCCTCATTTCATCTTTTTATTCTTTTCTTTGATTTCAACAATCAGTAAAGTACTTGGTATCAAACAAAGTTCGTAGTTCTAAATCCTCAAAGTTACTGCGTTTTCTTCAATTCCACATATACTAATTAAAACAAAGAAAGTTGGTTAATTGTATACAGGTCGTATAACGTTATACGGATCGTATACAAGACATAAAACAGTGCTCGTATGTTAAGTATACGATCGAATAAAAAATTAAAAAGGTTGTATACGACCCGTATAACTTTATACAGGCCGTATACAGTCTTGCAATTAGTCAGCAGTCATTACAGTCTTGCAATTAGTCAGCGGTCATTTCAGATTTTTAGACACTTACTTGAACCGTTAGTCATGCTTGATGTCATTTTAGCTGAACCATAACCTAAATGAATTATGCAACATTAAGAAGTAATGACTGCTGGCTAATTAGTCAAAAAATCTCGTTCCGTATTTTCTCCTTTTCCTAGTTAATGGCGACAACCCATGTAGTGAATGATATGATTAGACCACAAAAGTACTCCATCCGTTATATGTATTTTTTTGTATCAGCCTGCGATTTCGTCTGTAGGGTT
Organism: Helianthus tuberosus; assembly: GCA_030545235.1. Taxonomy (NCBI): domain Eukaryota; kingdom Viridiplantae; phylum Streptophyta; class Magnoliopsida; order Asterales; family Asteraceae; genus Helianthus; species Helianthus tuberosus. The sequence continues at coordinate 26,205,292 of CM060441.1, forward strand.
CGCAGACCCATAAAAACTTTTACAAGGAATGTATAAATCGATATCAGAACATTGTTTAAGTAAGAAGTTGCTATCAAGTTTACAAATGCAAACGCTGGTTTCAGATTTTTTTTTACTTTGAAAAAACTCCCATTTATTCAAATGCAAGAGATACTCGGAAGTTATTGATACAGGCTCTTGATAATCATTCTGAACTTGAGAACAGGAAGCTCAACAATGGTGGTACAAGACGAATGTGTTTACATGCAGTGTACAGTGTGCTAATATCACTATATTATTGGAAACGACACAGCTTATTTGGGAAGACCATGGCGCAGATATACTTGAGTTTATTTCAACAAAAGTCAACACATTTCCATTCATTACAAACCAACTTCAGTACATAATAGCTACAAAACATAGTCTACAACAGCATGTTCATTTACTGAATACAAATACATAGACAACAAACAAGATCCAGATGCAAATAAGGTAATACTTCCAAGTTCTTGCTTTTTCTTTAAGTGTTCTTCTTTATTCTTGACTTATCTTTAACTTATCTTCATACTCGTTCTTGCACGTCAACAAATCATGTATGATATCCATGCAAGGTTGACACATTTTTGGTGGTTCAACCACATAAAAAACCCACATTTTAGTCAATCCCAAATATACTAATTAAAAAGAGAAAGTGGGTTAATTGTATACGGGTCGTATAACGTTATATGACCGTATACAAGTCATAAAACAGTTCTCGTATGTTGAGTATACGTTCAAATAAAAAATATAAAGTTTGTATACGACCCGTATAACTTTATACGGGCCATATACTCCTGCAATTAGTCTTTACTTCTTAATGAACTCGAATTCAGGAAATGATGAGTAAAGTAAGGAGAAGTGTTGGGATTCAATGATTTAGACGCCATGTCATAGGAAGATAGGTACAAAAACCACGGGAAAAGCGAAATAGGAAAAGCGACTTCCAGTATTGACAACTAGTGCCTACCAAATAGGAAAAGCGACTTCCATTATTGACAACTAGTGCCTACCAAATAGGAAAAGAGACTTCCAATATAATTAGCAGCAAACTTGTTACAAACCTTACAAACACCATCTAAAAACTTATCGTGAATAGTTGATATGATTAGACCACAAAACTTATAGTGAATAGTTGATATGATTAGACACAATAGTTCTCCAATTCCAGATCAACGATAATGTTGAATCTGTTGATGCAGCTCTATACATTGATTGTGGATTTAACTTGCAATATACATGGATGGTTTGTTCACGTATGAGGCGTGTTAGAAGGACGAAAAGCAACTTGTTGTATAGACACTTATCACATCTCGCTCTTCTGACACCAAAGAGAATGCAACGAAGATTGAAGGTGCCAAATAGAAACTAAATGAATTATACAACATTTCCGCATTTTATCTATCATGTCATCGACCAACTGCTCATCATTAAGAAGTAATGACTGCTGACTAATTAGTGGAAGAATCTCGTTCCGTATTTTCTCCTTCCTCGAAGAATCTCGTTCCGTATTTTCTCATTTTGCTAGTTCTCGAAGAATCTCGTTCCGTATTTTCTCCTTTAGCTAGTTCTCGAAGAATCTCGTTTCGTATTTTCTCCTTTTCTAGTTACACAAGGCAATTAAACCTTACAAACACAATCTAAAAAGTTATATAACATGCTTCAAGCATTCTGAACCCTAGCTATAAACAACCCAGCAAACCCTAACTTTCACATGGATAGTTGTTAGGAATTGTCTGAGAATAATTTGAAGGCTCACAAATTTCAATATCAGATCTGTATTCGGCTATCTTTCCAAACTGCAACACACGAATATGTGGTTGCCATCACAACGCCATTGTGTTTACAGGGAGTGTACAGTGTTCTAATATCACCATATTCAAGCATTCTGAACCCAAGCTACAAACAACCCAACAACACCGTTATCTGCTCCATGTAGTGAATACTTGATATGATTAGACCACGAAAGTACTCCATCCGGTAGTTAACAAACGATAATCAGGTGTAAAACCGAACAACCGTTTAATAAATGTTAGTAATTCTTTAGATAACGTGGTGGGGTATGAAGTAAATTAAAATTGAAAATAAAAGAATGTGCCATACGAGGTGGGGGGAATCATATAGGGTGTTAATATTAAGACATGGTAAAATCTTGTTTTAACATGGTGTATAATGGCGACAACCCACATGGACAATTGTTAGGGTTCAGATGACGATAACCCGTTATATGTATTTTTATGTATCAGCCTGCGATTTCTTCTAGAGGGTTCACCTATGGTAGTGTTTTTCCTTTTCTAATATCACCATATTCAAGCATTTTGAACCCTTGCTACGAACAGGCCCGGAAAGCCCATTAATGACTGTGTGTTGTGTGAATTGAGACAACAACAGATAATGAATGAATTGTTGGACTTCTTGTTCCAATTGCAGCTGTAGGATCCATACTTAAAGGTCTCTCTCTTTCTTACATAGTTGATATGATTATACCATGAAAGGACTCCATCCGGTACTTAACAGACGAATAACAATATCATTTAATGAAATTTAACGTACATACCGCATTCGAATATTCTTGCATCACAAAGCCACTGTTTTTACATGTAGTGTACTGTGTTCTAATATCACCATATTCAACCATTCTGAACCCTAGCTACAAACAAACCAACAAAACGTTTTACACAAAAAAAGTTATATATACGGGCCGTATAGCTTTATACGGCCCGTATACAGATATTAAAACCCAAAAACCTGATCAAACCTCAAAAAATAAACACATTTGGCAATATAAAATTATATTGGTCGTATACACATGTATACGTCTCGTATAATGTTATACGGCCCGTATACATGTAAAACAAAAAAAAAAGATTCCACTGCATTTATTTCTGTGCAAAATCATTCTATATGGGCCGTATAACCTTATACGGCCCGTATACCTTAGGGGATGTGAAAATAAGATTATAGGGGTGTGTGTATATTATCTGTTTTATAAAAATTGTAAGAACATATCGGGGCGATGTAAATTTTTAATCAATGGATGTTATTAATTACACATAAGCCTTTAGGATTGTTTATATCAGTTAGTAGTTTTAAGGGTAAAGACTGGGGCTCCCAACTATTTTTTTATACATATAGAATAAAATGTTACAATTTTTTTATTCTCTATGTATCATATAAAACTGAACATTTTGTATCCTTTCATGATTTTTGAATTCAATCAGATTCTTGAAGGTTGAATCTACATGTTCTCTGTTGTCATTTAATGAAAATCACTGTCCATTATATAAGTTTGAATTAGTTCTGCTGGTGTTAAGATTTGGAGAGTGGGGATACTCTTTGTATAGAGATCTATGAAAAAAGAAAAACAAAAAATAACAGACTATGGAAAACTAGCGAATTACTGTTTGGCCTCAAGTCCATCATATCTCATGTAATCTCTTTTATTTGTAGGCTTTTTTTCCACATAGGCACCAAAACATCTACCTGGCCGTTGCTATTATTAAAGCACAATTTTCCACATAAGACTTCGAATAAGACAACGCCATAAGAGTATATGTACGATTATTTTGATAGGGTGTATGAACTCAAATATTGTGGGTCACAATACACAGGGGTACCTACAATATTGCGGGTAATAACAACTGTGTGCCGCAGATTAGCTGGTCCTAATCTAGACAGTCCCATGTCCAAAACTTTAACATTCCAATTGTCATCCAGGAGAATGTTTGCACTTTTTATATCTCGGTGAAGAACTCTTTGCTTTATGCCCTTGTTATCATGAAGGAAACTTAGTCCTATAGCAGCATCAACACAAATCTTGATACGTTGCCTCCACGTAAGAAGGTTGGAACTTAAATGACGATCCCGGCTTCCATTAGATGCATACTCATACACAACTATCTTTTCTAGATGTCACAACCCCCGACCCCACCCTCGGAGTGAGAGAGCCGTGAACCAGTGGTACCGATGTTTATTAAAAATGCAGCAGAAAAAATTTTCATCAGGATCATAGTTAGGAAATAATTTCAGAGTTTGTAAAACACCAAATTTTTAATATTAAACAAATGGGCTAAAACCACGTATTTCATTCAAATGTTTTTATAGGGATAACCCCAAATAAATAAAACATAAATTTCTTATTTTATTCAGGTATTTATAGCCACTTTATTTAAGCCTTCAGTGCTTCATAGCTGGCTTCTATTACTTTCATAGTGGGTTACCTGAAACACGTTTGAAAACATTTTATCAGCAAGAAATACTGGCGAGTTCATTCCATTTTATAAAAGACACTTTGTTATAACTTTACACCAACAAGAGTTTTTACATTTGTTTATATCTTAACAATTTCTCAACAGTATTGCTACTGGGGCCGAATTCCCGTGCTTGTGGTCATGCTACTATTGGCTTACTCTTTGTCCAATAGTAACGAGTGTCAAGTAATGTATACAGAACCCCACATACCAACAGTAATTGCAGAACACAAAAACTTAATCACTGTAAGTATAACATTGATAAACATTTAGGGTTTTGTAAAGCATTTTAAATAATGTCTCACAAACTGTGAGAAAAAGAAGAGTGACTCACAATAAAGTGAGAAAAAGAGAATGACTCACTTTGTAACCTTTAGTGTTTAACTAAAAGTCTCCTGGTATAAATTTTGGTATAACTCATGAGGTCTTAATAAAATATAACATGCACTCATGTTAGTGTAATAACCCAATTCAACTTTATCAATACATCACAAGATCAGAACCCCAACGTAGTTAGCAAAGCATAGCCTTATTCAGGCAGCACCTTGACATCCATTGCTGGGTTCAGGATCAATCGGGCAGGGTATCGAATCAGTGATCAGGGGTTAAAACACTTAAAACGGGGCAGAGTTTTGTAGGTTTATGGGTGTAAACTAAAGAGAAAGGGAATATATGTGAGCAGAGAGAGAGAGAGAGAGAGAGGGCGAGATAGAAAGAAGGAAATGTGAGCAGATTCTTAGAAGGCTATTGTTCCTATTTATAGTTGAAATGTTCAACTTGGAGATCATGAAAATTAGACGCCTTCTTATCTCTTGGCCATACACGTAGACAATATTTCAATTTAAATGTTTAGATTATTTTATTATTTTATATAGAGTTAATTACTGTTTTCGTCCCTATGGTTTGTCAAAAATCATTATTTCAGTCCATTAGTTTAAAAATTGCGATTTCAATCCCCGTGGTTTCACTTTCGTAACCATTTCAGTCCACCTCCGTTAACCCCATCCATTTATTCTGTTAAGTACACGTGAATTGACCATAATGCCCTTATTAATAAAAAACAAAAGGTTATCTAAATGAGTTAATTACTGTTTTTGTCCCTGTGGTTTGTCAAAAATCACCATTTCAGTCCATTAGTTTAAAAATTGCGATTTCAGTCCCTGTGGTTTCACTTTCGTAACCATTTCAGTCCAGTCTCCTAACACCGTCTATTTTACGTTAAGTTTTTTTTATGAAATACCTAAATTACCCTTGTGTTAATTAAATATCGACTTATATGATTTTATTATTGGATTTATATGATTTTATTGTTGTATGACATATGGACTTAGGGCATGTTTGGCTAAGCTTTTTGAAACAACTTATTGACTTGTTGGCTTTTTGGAAAAGTCAGTATGGAGTGATTTATTGACTTATTGACTTATTGGTTTTTCCCCTCACATACACCCTCATTGTCAAACATCATTTTTGATCTTATGACTTTTCAAAAAGCCAATATGTCAATAAGTTGTTTCAAAATGCTTAGCCAAACATGCCCGTAAATTGGATTGTAGGGTTTGACCCACCATGGCTTCAGTAGAAGTAGAAGTCTGGGCACTATTTTTACATATATGGTTCCAAAATTTTAATTTTGGATTTAGAATGAGAAAATGTTAAGGTAAGCATTATTTTTCAAAGTTATTATGTTAATTGATGCTGCTAGAAAGATATTAATTGGAGTGGGGTAATGGGTCGTCAGACATTAAAAGGGTGGGGTTGTGATGTCGGAGAAGATGACCGAAAACTTTTGCCGGAAATGAGAGCAGGGATGGAGTGGGGTGGGGTAGCGTGGGGTTGTGTTTTAACAAGTGGGTCCTAGAATACAATCTTTTAAATTTCCATGGTTTTTTATTTAATTAACACAAGGGTAATTTAGGTATTTCATTAAAAACTTAACGGTAAAATAGACGGTGTTAGAAGACTGGACTAAAATGGTTACGAAAGTGAAACCACAGGGACTGAAATAATGATTTTTGACAAACCACAGGGACGAAAACAGTAATTAACTCATTTAGATATATTTTTGTTTTTTTATTAATAAGGGCATTATGGTCAATTCACGTGTACTTAACAGAATAAATGGATGGGGTTGACGGAGGAGGACTGAAATGGTTACGAAAGTGAAACCACAGGGACTGAAATCGCAATTTTTAAACTAATGGACTGAAATAGTGATTTTTGACAAACCACAGGGACGAAAATAGTAATTAACTCTTTTATATATTATTATTAATTCAGCTGCTTCACTCATTTATTGTTTATAACTTCTAAAATATGACGTTTTTATAAAACGATGAATATGTCATTAGAAAGAGTATATTTTTATCTACATTTTGACCTAAGTTTCCTTAAAAACGGAGTAAGTCAATTATAATGTATTTTTATTATTGTTAAACGGTTCTATGTTCATCTTAATACCTCATATTTATAAGAGTCAACTTACTCGTAATCTACCCGTTTAATAATATTTTTATATACTTTATTTTAATAAAAAATGGAAATGTTACATCCTCCCCACCTTGTTTTAAATCTCATCCTCAAGATCACTGAAATATGGAGGAATACTTTTAGTTTGTCACCGATCCTAGGTCCTAAGTATATTCTGGTCCTTGCTTTGAATTCCACTTTACTTTGACCATAACTATTCTCTATGCTTTGAGATTCTGATTTTTGACTTGTATGGTCTTTCGATGGACCTAAATTCTTCATTTATCTCTATATCTTGAAGAGGTACAACTAAAGATTCATTATCTAGGTATTTCCTTAAATTATATACATGAAATATATCATGTATTCTTGTCATTTTCTTCTGGTAATTTTAGCTGATAAGCTACTGATCCAATTTATTTATTGATTCCGAATGGTTCAACAAATCTTAGACTTAACTTTTCATTATTGCCGCATCGGACTATTCCTTTTCCATTCCTATCTATCAGTAATTCTTATTCAAACCTTGATACCTCTTATCACTTCCACGATGCATCATATAATTAGTTTTATGAGCTTCTTCGAGAATCCTTTCTCGTAGGTTTTCTTGAATAGGTACCCAAATTCTAATTCCTTTATTATTCCTTTTTAAATCGTTCAGCATCATCCTTGATTGCTGTTTTTTCGGTACTCTTTAATTGTTCCATTAAACTTATCTGCAAATTTAATCTAAGAGCACGTACTTGTTTTCGGTTTCTTATGAAATTTATGACTTAAAGCATCAAATACTACATTAGTCCTACCTTCGTGATATATCACAATCGTAGTAACTTAAAATTTCCATTCATCGTCTTTGCCTTTTGCCCAAAAATATATCTTAAGCTCTTATGATCTGTAATTATAATGAACTTACTACCATACAAATAATGTCTCTAGATTTACTTATTGACTTGGGTAACGGGATGGCTATCCGGGATAAGTCTAAAGTGTTGATAGTATCCCGAGCATAGATTGACAAATAATGAGTTCCTCGAATAAGTTGTCAATTCTTGGTAATGGGTATCAATTCTTAGTTGTGACCTTATTCAATTTACGATAATCGATGCACATACGTATCTGTCCGTCCTTCTTCTTAACAAATGATATAGGTGTTTTAACAATCGGTGTTGTTCCTAGTATCAGGTGAATTCTGAGTTCCTCCTCGCCACCGGGTGATAGTCCAAGTAGATCCTCTAGGAAAAATGTCGGAGTATTCCGATATTACCGAAAATTTTCTTTCTGTTCCTTTCCTCTAGTGTTCATGATCACCAAGACCATATACACTATGCCTTACTATTTTAAATGCCTAATTTTTGAAGCATACATTACTTCATCCTTCTTGGCGTATATACTAATGGTTAGGACAATTTAGTCCTTTCAGCCCATATATTGTTGTAGCAATTCTTTTTTTACTGGTAATCTTAGTAGGATTATCGGTGAAGAGAGTCTTTGTAAGTGCATCTAGTCATGGTTACTCTTATCTTCTCAAGAGTTCTTAATGAAGGTAAAATTACTCTCATTAGCGTAAGTTTTTAGATGTTTTGTGTCTTAGTACAACTTTTAGTTACAGGTTTCCTAATGCCTCAATAATCTAAGGTAACGCAAGGGGAATTCTTATACTTTCGATGGCGTCCCAACTTAAAGGGTTCACGTCGTTCATCTTGTCGCACGAATTACAAGACGGATAATCAAATGAAATAATGTTCGATATCAGAATTATAGATGTATACGAGAGATTCCTGATAAATAAATCTAAAATTATCATTGACACTCATGTTCGTGATTTATCCCTAATTGTCAATCATTATGGCCTTTGGATTTCCTTACAGATATACATATCTATATAATCATATATTTTACATACTGTAATATACACACATTCATAAGGTCAATGCATTTAACAGATTTATATTTCAAAAAACAGGTCAGACATCAGGTCATGGTATTATTTAGGGAATTCCATATAACATATACCCCATCTTACCCAGTCTCGCCGGAGAGGTAACCCCATCTTACCCGGACAAGCTGGAGAGTCTACTACACCATACCCAGTCTTGCCGAAGAGGTAATTATCATTGTATTTCCCATAAATAGAATTCTCTCCAATCATGATTTTAAAAGTGCATCATTTATTATGGCTTACATCAAGAAACAAGGAAATTAGTATTCTCATGATGGATCATATTCTAGAACCGAGTAGTACTAATACACAAGAAATAACAGTGGCCAAGTGTTATTGCTTATTTATTATACTTGCAATGTTCTAGTCATCATACTCACGACATACCAACACCCATTACACTTTATCCGCAAGTAATTAGCTTATCTCGAAGCTTATACTAAGGCATTTTACTTAGGTTCAAGTCTAAATACTATCATGGGTGTTACCGGTAAATATCAATATTCTAACTCTTTTGTTTAAGCATAGGTATTATTATGGTTATGACTTTCTTTTGTTTAGAAAATGGAGTTTTGACAAAAATATCTCGTCTCTATTGACACTACGGCAAGGTTCAATGTGATGAGTATGCTTACAGCTAACTCTATTCATGCTTATATAACATTATATTCCGTCGCAAGAAATGTTTTATTGAAACATATGGCATTTTCAAAAAATAACACGTTTCATGACTCATCTGTATAATGACTTCATTTTTCATATGAATCACCAGTGATATTTTCTCTTATGTTATCTACGGAAGATATTTGATTTATATTTTGTATACCATCAAGAAATTCTATTACGTATAAGCATATATGTGTATATTTATTATTTAGAAACATAAAATTTCAAATTTCTTTGTTTATATCAAAACTTACGTAATATATATATATATATATATACATATATGTATAGGGGAAGGTTCATTTGAGAAGAAAAATAAATTAAGAAGAAAAAGAACAAAGGGTACAAATGTAAAACATTAAATAGTTTTTCTCTCAACTCATTTATTATTATCTTTGACTAATTAATTAGTCATAAACACTATCATCCTCTACACTTAAATTTTTGCTTACACACATCAAAATTTATCCTACACGTTTTGAAATTTATCCTACAAATATTGAAATTTATCCTACACAGCTCGTAATTCATCTTACACACCTCGTAATTTATGCTACACTTTAATTATATATTTTGTCTTTTTTGAAAAAAATATGTTATTTTGAAAATAAGTTACAAATTTAATGTAGTTAGCCATTAAAAAAGGAAGACTACCAATTAATGATCCATCTAATTTTACCAATATACCCTTACACTAATATTAAATACAAAAATTAAATGAAGTAAAATGAAGCATTCTTATTGGTTGAAATTTCTTCTTTCTTATTCTTACAAAACAAATTCTTCTCATTTGAATTGTCCACTATATAGAATACTAGATCATTTTGTAATATCTATAATTTATAAAAATCCAACTATATAACCGATGGTACTAATCTTTAAGCTTATTCCCATAACTTTATTCATCCTTTTATAATAATAACAATAATAATAGTATATTGAAATAAACTTCTGTTAAATTTATTTAATATAATATTTTGGAATCAAAGGATGGACAAATAAAAGTTTAAAGAAATAAATTAGTCAAAATATAAACTTTTTAGATTTATGGGAACAATTTCATTTTTAACTAGTGAGTTGAACCATATTGGTTTAAAATATTAAAACTTAACTCTTAATTGATTGTATATTATATAGCTAGTGCTAATACCCGCGAATTTTGCGGTCTTGAAAAATGATATGTTTGTACTTTTGATAGAAAAGTTTTATATTACATATCATAAACGGATTGTACGGATGAACTTATCATGGCAGTTTTTCTATCATCGTACTACAAACGTAAAAAAAGGGAATCGAAAAGTAAATGTAAGAAATATGTTTTTCGGGTTTTCAATATAAACTGAAACTCTGTTGCTCTAACACTTCTGCTTGTTGGAGTTTCGTAACCAATAACCTCGAATTCGTTTTAGACCAGTTGGAAAAACAATCGTCACCTAACGAAATATGTTCAGCTTGAAGTATATCATGCCATCCAACAACACCGTACCTATGATAGAAAAAATATGAAAAATTTTGTTAGTAATATATACAAATTAGGTAAAAGAAAAGTAACAACTAAGATCATAAATTGATTGACAAACCTTCTTTGACCATCAATATCGTGTGTACAAAGATTTTTAACCCAAGTATTTCCTTTAACAACTTTGATCTTTACTTCAGAAAACTCATTTAAACCACTTAAGTCAGTAATTAACTTGGGAACGATCTACATTTTGTAAGAACATTAAAAATTTGTAAATTTTGTTAAATGAAAAACACAAAAAAACAAAAAAAAATTAATATAAAACATGATAGTATAATACCAATTGATGAGTTACTGTCATTGCAAAAACAATGATAGTTACGATCGTCACTAACTTGTCGATAACCTTCCACATTGCTAATATGTTCATATTCTTGCTCAATCAAAGGAGTGTTGTTTAACAAAACTTGACGACCATGTTTATTAAATATCATAATATTAAAATGTGTGACGTCCTTTATTTGAAAACAAAGAATATCACCAAGATTTAACCTTATGTCTTCTATAAATTTAAACCAACCGTCAGCAAAACAATAATTTGGGCCAATCTTTCTGATATGGACTTCCCATTGATGATACTCGGATACATTAAGTATAACCATGCTATCCGGTAAACGATATTCATAATGTTTGGAAATAAAAGTATTTGTAGAACTTGTAAAAAAATAATTATTAAAATTTTATGCTTATTATGCATTATGTATTTTTAATAAATCATAATAAAAAAATAAAATATTAAATCTATAAGAAAATTACATACCGTTGGACTTTGTAAAGGATTATGAATAATTTTACAAAACGATTTTCCATACTCTTTATTTGGATCATGAGAGAATAGGTTGAACATGAAGGTACGATCACCAAGATAGTTAAATATCATGAAGAAAACTTCATGGCCGAAAAAGTTTAAAACCTCACACTATCCATCGGTAAAGCAGAATATATCTTCTATTAATTTGATAACAATAGACCATGAATGCGTGTCATCAAATTTAAGACTAATAGTTGAAGATTCTAACTTATTCATCCATATAAATCTACTCATACATATTAAAACTTAACTCTTAATTTATTGTATATTATATAATTTATTCAAAGAAGTATTATAGTAGGTAATACAAAGTTTGATGTTTCTAAAATTGATTCTAAATATATTAGTTAATTAAGTAATATACATGTATTAGAATATATATATATATATATATATAACTCAAATATAGTTTAAAGAGATGAGTTAAATTTAACGTGCCAGGTAAAAAAATAACTAAATAAATAAAATACTAAATTATTAATTTAAGTCGAGTAAGAAAAGTGGTTTTCATTTTGTAATATCTTATACTTCTAAAAATTAATTATCTAACCTCTTTTATATGTATCGATTACATTATAAAATAAAAATTATTACTTTTATAATATTTTAAATGATATGTTGGTGCATATGTCTGTTGACTTCGTCTTGTATCGAGTCATGTAATAGAATAGATAGTCCAGAAAGCACGAAATGCCAGAAAGCATGAAAGTTCGTGAGGACTGGCCAGAAAGCGTGAGTTCGTGAGGACCGGCCAGAAAGCACGAAAGTTCATGAGGAGTAGCACGCCTATAAATAGGTGTGTTGGGTCTTTCATTTGTAACTTTTGTGATTCCGGTAGCAAAGCTCTGCCGAAGTGTCTCCAGCTCGTGTAACCTTGTCAAATCAATACAAAAGACAGTTAAACAACTTCTAAGTGCAAATCAAGCTGATTCAACATCAAAACGTCTGTTTCCGCCTCTCGTTTTGATCAAGAACTCTTCTGATTGACTCGTTTGATCGATTCAACGGTCCTATAATTGGTATCAGAGCTCAGGAGGAGGAGTTCTTACCATTTCAGCTTCTTTTCATGGATAAAATCTGATTTCTTCTCACTTCTACTCACTTTCTCCACATTTTCTCAAAATTAACTGAGTTTTTACGGTTAAAGTGGACTGATCTTGACATATAACACGCAAAACACAGTTTTAATCAATCCGTGAACATATCAGACCCTAATTCAACTTAAAAAAACTTGATCAATTTGTAAAAAAAAACACATCAGATCGTTCGAAACACTTCAGTTCGCACGAAGTAGGGTATCAGTTCGCACGAAGTGAGTGGATAATTGCATTTCGCACAGAGTGATATCTTACAGTTCGCACGAAGTGAGAAAACTATTTCAGTTCGCACGAGGTGGACCATATTTGTTTGAAAATCATCTTAGGTTGCACGGTTTGGTTAGCTGTCAACATGTATTAGTTTCATTAATAACACTTCACGTGATCTCCTGAATTCATATCTTTGGTCCAATAGAATTCATTGAGTCATAAGATTATCGGCCACTAACTCAATGATTTGCATGAGAAATGGATTGTTACACAATGCATGTGATTTGTTCAAATTGAGGTCCAATTAAAATCAGTAGATATTAAAGGAGTGTCGGCCATTAATTCTGAAATTGCTCATAATCATACGGTTGCATGTGAGAGTGTTGGCCCAAGGTTTGCATGAGATTAAAGTTGGGCGGCCCAATAGAATTAAGTATCCATTTAGTGTTGTCGGTTATCAATCTTCAAATTGATTATTTGTTGTCAGTTGCTTGTGATAATGTTCTGAAAATCAAGGTTCATTATTGAGGTCAATGAACTGAATTCAGGTCGCACGGGAAGAATTCAGTTCGCACGGGGTGGTTTGATTCCAGGTTGTACGGTTTGGTTGATTTGAAAAGGTCCAGTTCGCACGGAGTGCATATCCAGGTCGCGCGAAGTTGATTTTCAGTTCGCACGAGACCTCTCAGTTCGCACGGATTGAATTCATTCAGTTCAAGTTCGCGCAGTTTAAGTTTCAGTTCGCACGGATTGATCCATTTTCAGTTTGCACGGATTGATACATTACTCAGTTCGCAGGAAATAATCCAGATCATTTGAAAGGTTATCTAAGTCACACGAGTTGATCAAGTCGCTTGAAATAATTCAGGTCATTGAAAACAATGTGGTTTAAAAGTCTCCAGATCGTACAAAATTCAGATTGTTTGAAAAGTTAGTGTTTGTTTGATCTTTCAATACCGAAACATAGATTCCAAATTCTACAATGCGTTTGCTATGGCTCCAACTACTCTAGTTACTGTTGCTCAGAGCGTGAACATGGAAAATGAAACAGGAACGTTGTAGAAACCTCCAAAGCTGATGAGCATTGAAGAATATTACAGCTGGAAAGACCGTTTCGAAAATTGGGTTCAAGCAAATCATTTAAGGTCTTGGGAGTGAATTGACACTAAGTATGTTAAACCTCGTTCAGATGTGGAGTTATAAAGACTATTTCTGAATTGTCGGATAAAGAGAGAGACATGTACAAGGCAGAGAAAATGATGATCAGTCTACTTCAGCAAGCTGTGAAAGAAGACATCTTCATACTACTTCAACATGATGGTACTTCATGTTCAATTTGGGAAGCACTTCGCATTAAGTTTGAAGGAAGTACAGAGATGACCAAAAATAAGAAATCATTATTAAAAAAGGAATTTGACTTGTTTACAAGTTTGCAGGGCGAAACTACAAAGAAGCTCATTGAGAGATATTGCCATTTAGTGCGCTCAATGTCCTGATTGGATATCAACAAAGATAGAGAGGAATGGGTTAACAAACTAGCTGATGCTTTACCTCAGAATGAATGGGGTACATATCTAATGATCTTGAAGAACACCGGAGAATATGATAGATTGTCTATTGCTCAATTCATTGAAAAGCTTGAAGGACAAGATCTTGAACAACAAAAGATCGCTAGAATGAACAATCCAAGTGGTCAACAAGATGTCAAGATGTATTTCAAAGGTAGTGTTCAAAATGTTGAAGCTAGTCCAAAGATCCAAACTGCTTTCAGCGCAGAAAACTCATCCGGATCACTCAATCAAAGTCCAATCAACAACAATGGATTTTCTTCATATCCAAGTGTTAATCCAAATGTTTCAACTTCCAGTTATCAGTCTCAAAGCTCGAACAATGGTAATAGTCATGTGCTACAATGCAACATCGCGTTGCATCTTCAGAACGGTCAGAATTTCTCTGAAGAAGTCGCTAAAGGTCATATGGCATTACTTGTTACCGTATTAGAATCATATGAGAGCTTGGTTGCGGGAAGAATCGGAAATCCTATATTAACAAAAGAGGATTACGATCAGATTGATGCTGAGGAAATGGAACTAATGGATATTAAATAGTGTTTGGCGAGTGTGTTGAGGAGAGATGAGAAATTTAAGCAGATTACAGGAAGAGATAATTTACGTGATGCTAATGTTTCTACTTTAGGTTTTGATAAGTCTAAAGTTACTTGTTTTCGTTGCAGGGAAAAAGGACATTTCAAGAGGGAATGTACCAATCGAGAAGCAGGTGGAGCTCAGAATCCCTTTGGAAACAATGAATATTATCGGAAAGTGATATATCATCAGGTAGCTCAACAACCGTCATCATCCCGTAGTATTCAAATTGAAGATGGAAAGAAGAAAGCTTGTATTACTATGACTCCAGATCAAGAAGATGAAAGATTGCCAGAGGATTTCAGTTGGGACAAATATATTCCGGCTGATAGTAATTCAAAGTTTAGATCATTTGTTGCACAAATCATTCAAGAGCCAGAGTTGATGAAAGAATGGATGGATGTATTTGCAAATGATGAGAAAAGTCAAGATGGAGAGTCTGCTTCTTCAGAAGATAGCTCAGAAAAGACACCAGTCTTTGATCAATCATCAATTGATAGCAGTGATGATGAGGAAGAAATTAAACAAATAAACATTGGTAAAACTCATTTATCTCCTGAAAGTTTCAAATTTTATTTTGTAGATAGATTGGAGAAGCTAAAGGAGAAACGAGCAGCAAAAGAGAAGAAAAAGGCAAAATGTGAGAATGTTGCTCAGGAAGAAAAGCATGAACAGAGTGAAGAAGTTAAAGTTGCTGAGAAGATTGTTGAAATTGAAAAGATTGTAGAGGTCACAAAACCTTGTCTGAAATGTTTGGAACCATGCAAACATTATGAAGAGAAAGACAAGAATTTAGTGAGCTAGACAAGATGAAAGAAAAATTGTTGTTTGATGTTAAATACGTGAAAGAATCGTATGATGTGTTGAACAGAACAGTAAACCAGTTGGAAAAGACAAACTCAGAAAGAGAAGATGCTTTGACAATGATGAATGCAGTGATGATGTCTAAACAAAAGGCCATCAATCACTATATTGAAGAGTGTGCAAAGTTGAAGCAAGAGTTGGAGACTGAAAAGATTGAGAATGAAAGAATCAGACGATTGCTGCAAAGTTATTCAAGTTCTGATTACTTGATTGATAGAATTTATCCAACTGTTGCAGGTTTTGAAGCTTTTCAAGATAAGAAGTCGGAAGATACGGATATTGGTAAGAAACAAAGTGCAAATTATAAAAGGTGTCCGCCTCCGATCTGGGAAGGTTATTCTCCCAGAAAACCAAATTCGGAACAAGTCAAAAAGGCAGTCAATATAAAGTTAAAGTCCGAAACAACTGATGAGTTACCAGACAACATTGACGTCACATTCACATCGTCTGACACTGATCATGAGTCTGAGTTAATAAAGAAAGTGGTCGATCAGGTGTTGGATAAGGATGAGGAGTCAGAGTCAAAGTCTGAGTCTGAAACTTCGAGTTCATCAGTCAACAGTTCGAAATCATCGGTCAAAAGGGTTTACAATAAAGAATTTATGTTATCAAAAAGTAATTTGAATGACGAAACAATCAAAGTTGCATATACTTTGAATGATTCAGACAAATTATATTTTGATGAAGAATTTCCAATAAGAAGTGTTAAAACTGAAATGATTAACAAGGTTTTCAAACTAACAGAAATTAATATTTCTGAAATAAAAGATGTAAATCTTACTGAAAAACCTAAAAAATACACTTCAAGAGTTCAACAAATATTAAACAAGAAAAAAGGTTACAGTTCTGGTTCGGGTTATCGAAAGAAACCGAACCATAACAGTAATTTCAAAAAGAAGGGATTTGGTTTTGATATTGAAAATAATCAAAATATTAAAGATTCTAAATCAAAAACTGTATTTGTTTCAGGGGCAAGTTCTGAAGAAGAGAAAAAGAGCTCATTCTGGAAGCAATCAAACAAAGCGTTTGTTGCAGAAAAACAGAAACATGAGAAGAATGAAGCTAATCAGAAAAAGGAGACAAGAACCTGTAATCAATGCAAAGAAGTTGGTCACATCGCCTAGAACTGTCCAAAGGCAACGAATACAAAACAGGGAGAATCTGAAAACTTGAAAGAAAAAGTGGTTGATAATGAACCACCAACTGAACAATTTAAAGTGTTCAAAAATTCAAAATTTGAGGTTGGTGAGTGTTCAAAAAGGTTTTACAAGAGAAGAGTAAATCTTAACAACCAAACATGGGTTGTTAAGAAATCATATGTAAAATCTGGCGATGAATTTGTTTCTTTGGAAGCAAAGGAGCCACTTTCTAGTGATGAATCTGACTCGTCAAAGTCAGAGGAGCCACAAGTTGAGCTAAAAAGAGAAAATTCAGTTCCGCCAATGGATGATGCAAACTTTCCACCATTGCAGACTGAAAAGTTAAAACAAAAAGTTGGAAAAGTAGAGATTTCGAATCAATTCTATTCTGAAAAGAAAGAATTTGATGTCGAAAAGGCTTTCAATAGCAAAGTGAAACATATCTTTGGTAAGATGGTTGATGGAAAAGCCAAAGGGGTTAAGGATTTTTATGAATCCAAAAGAAATGTTCAAAAACCATGTGAAAGTGAACAGGTTACACCTAAAGCTGGTCAGGCTTGGGTGTCTGTATTCTTTGCTTGAAAATCCTGACTTGCCGGAACTCCCAGGTTGGTAATTGGGGAGTAGGTATCGGCATCTTTCTTGAGAAATTCAAAAATTGTTATACTTACAAGTGGTATGGTTGATGAGAACCTACAAGTGGTTAATCAAGGTCATTAAGTTGAACTTGATTTAACTATTCATACAAGTGGTTAAAGAAAAGGAAAAGTGTTTTTACAAGTGGTTGAAAGAACAATGTGATGAAACCCCATGATGTTTGAAATCAACAAAACTAATTTTCCGGAAAAACCGTTTTGATTAAAACAAACTTAAGTGTTTTTGAAATCATAATGGGAAAATAGTTTGTTGTCAATGGGAGTTCTGATTGTTTAAGCCAAGTGGATGGCGAATTGAAGCAGTTCACATCTTTTTGTCATTTTATTTGTACAATTTATTGCGTTTATTTTTAAAATTTCCCGTAAAATCGAAAATTGAAACATATTTTTGATTTTAGGGGGAGTAAAAAATTTAGAAATTTTGAAAATTTGAAAAATCCAAAAACATGATAAAATCAAAAACCAAAAACATTGAAAAATCAAAAATGAGTTTTGTTATGAAAAAGAGGAAATGATAGTACATCAGTAGACAATCACAGCACGCTAAAGAATTGGAAAGTTAAATATGTGATAAACGGTCTCACCGATGATATGCAGTAGGTTTTTACACATTCAGTAGATTGTTTTCGAGATATAAACCTAAATATGATACTTATCTCGTGGGGAACATCTCTCGGATATATGGGTAACCCCCGAAATCCTGTTTGAAAGACCCCTCTTTCTGAGATACTAGGTCTTTATGCTTAGTGATATCTGGGGTATTATCCCGGGACTTCTGATTTTGCGAAAGCAATGTCCTAGTCCCCGTAAATACTTTTCGCTTGCTTGAAATAAAAGCACCCCCTCAGCATAAAAATTGATGAAATATCGAAAAGATAAAATCAAGTGTTGTTGTAAAGAAGATCCCCAAGGGGGACACACCAAAAGTCGAACCTTCAACTCTGCAAAAAATTGAGCTCTCAAGGTTTCGCAATTCACCCCTTACAGATATCATCCAGGTATACTCACATGTAAGACTGAATATTGGGATCTGGATACGGGAGTATATTCTGAGGTGGGACACGCGAATAAGTTTAAGTCTTTAAAACACTAATCTCGTATCTCGAAACAATTGAACTTTGTGTGAAAATTTAAGTGGATCAGTATACTAACAATCTAAGTTAATCGTTTAGAACTTAAAGTGTTTAAAGCTCAACGGTGCTAGTGAATTGTCAAAAACTGATAGGATCCTCTGACACAAACTCACAAAAATATTGTCTGTAAATATTTCTTTATTGCATTTTATCATACTGAAATTCTTAAAAAATTGTGAAAAAGATTGTTTTAGCATAAATTTTGAAAAATCAAAAAGATTTTATTTCGTCTTATTTTCGACAACTGATGTTGGAAAGCTGATTTTCAAAATTCCAAGTGCCAAACATGATGAACAACAGGGTTGGGAGAGTTTGTTTGAAATGAAAAATGAATTTGAAATGATTAAATGGTTCATTAATTTGAAACCAAATTTGTGTTTCCAAGTGAATTATCAGAGTTCATCAATGTCATAATTGTGAATGATATCTACAAGTGGTTTCTAAATTTGTTAAATTTTAAAAATTGAAAAATTTACTTTTAGGTAGAGTATGTGCAGGAAAAAGCGTTGAAAAAGCTAAGTTTCGATTCCTGAGGATTTTCAGCATAAGCATATGCAGATTAGAGCTAGGATTCCGATTCAAAGCTTTGCAGATAGTGTATTCCAGACTGTGATCCCAGCATGTTGAAAGGGGGAGTCTGAAGACGTAAAAGCCAGGTTCCAGATCCTGTTGCTACGGAGAGCCAGGACACGTTTCTGAACCTGTGAACAAGAAGAAGAGAGAGTTTGATAAGGATGCTTACAGAGAAAGATACTTTGGAAAGAGCGTGATGACCGATCAAGTCTGAAGACTTGATGTACTGAAGACTCGTCATCATCCAAGGGGGAGTTTGTTGGTGCATATGTCTGTTGACTTCGTCTTGTATTAAGTCATGTAATAGAATAGATAGTCCAGAAAGCACGAACGACCAGAAAGCACGAAATGCCAGAAAGCATGAAAGTTCGTGAGGACTGGCCAGAAAGCATGAGTTCGTGAGGACTGGCCAGAAAGCACGAAAGTTCATGAGGAGTGGCATGCCTATAAATAGGTGTGTTGGGTCTTTCATTTGTAACTTTTGTGATTCCGGTAGTGAAGCTCTGCCGAAGTGTCTCCAGCTCGTGTAACCTTGTCAAATCAATACAAAAGACAGTTAAACTACTTCTAAGTGCAAATCAAGCTGATTCAACATCAAAACGTCTGATTCCGCCTCTCGCTTTGATCAAGAACTCTTCTGATTGACTCGTTTGATCGATTCAACGATCCTACATGATAGAGAATAAAAACATGACTATGTATATATTATAGTAAAACATGAACTCATTTTGTCACTCATAACTAATTTATACCACTTTTTAAGGTATGAACAGTCAGATGTATATGATAGTAATTATACCAAAACGAAGGGCCACCTATTAATTATATCCGTATATAATTAATTATATTAATATAATAATAAAAATGGGCTATATATATTATACACAATATATATATATATATATATAGATAAATATTATACATCTAGATATATAACGAAGAATTTAATATCATAATTAATTCTAAAACTATCATATACTACGAAAAATAATATATTGTTGTGAAACAACAACCTAATAGCAACATCTAATACGTAAAGGATAGTATAGAGAATATAGAGAAAATGAGAAGTATATAAAATGAGAGAATTCTTATTCATTGAGTGTGTAATACCAATTACATAAAACCTCCATTTGTAGAGGCTTAACATTAATACAAAGGTAATCAATAGATGGAGGTTATATATGTGGAGAGTCACCACATTATGATGCATTCATAACACTCCCCCTTGACTATCTACATGATGAAATATAATAGTCTCTGTTCTTTTAATACGCTAGGTGTACTGCCTCGTTAAAAACCTTGCTAGGAAAACCCAGTGGCACAAAATCTCAGCTAAGGGAAAAAGAGTGCAACGCGTATTATCTCCCCCTAATACTTCTGGATCAGGTATGTTGTGTCACCCCCTGACTTTTGCGGAAGCGTGATTATGTGTGACTTGCTTAATATCATTGCATTCAATTATATCAAACACTATATGATAAAACCAAGATGTTCATCCATTGAATAAGTTTAAAACATCACAACATCATTGTTTTAGAACCAAAAACAGACTTCAAACCAAAGTACAAACCTTTCAAATTGTTTAGAGTTCCATAAGGACTCATCAAAAGACTTTAGTTAAAACCAGGTTTTGAAAGATGTGTCTCGTCCAGGAATAGACACACTAACCAAACCCTAAGACACGGATGACATCTTTTATTCTCAACATGACTTGAAATCTTCATACGCCCGCCAGATCCATACTTAATTCTCTGAAATACATGTAGTTTGAAAACATCAACAAAAGTTGAGCGAGTTCATGTGTGCGTTTGTGAATAAACCTTTGAAAGTATTGTAAGTATGTTTGTATATACTTGAAATCCGGTATGAAAGCAACAAGGAAACAGATCAATTAATGTGTAGCTAATACATTAATATTTGTGACGTGATGCAGGAAGACTCAAACCTAGCAGACTTTGCACCGGGCTTCCGGCTGTAAGACATAGTCACCGCATGGCCCACTCGGCGGGCGCATGGGTGGGGCTCGTTGTACCCAAATAGATCTATCACTCCTGTCCCTCGGTCCTCAACGAGGATTAATGGCCTTAAGAGTGCGCCTACCCACTCACATGATCTAATAGTATTTTCCTTAGCTAACCATACCAATCGTAATTGTTTGTAAACATTTTGTAACATGTACTTCACCCCCGAAGTTATAAAACTGAAAACAGTTAAAAGAAAAAGGGGGACATGAACTCACAGTTTTGCGTTCCTTGTATCCAATGTAACTCAAAGCTTCCTCTAGAACGCACGGCTACCTACATGCGTACTACGGTCCATTAGACGGGTAGGTCGTGCCTTAACCTTGGTCTTTATTAGTGTCTTGAGTTACGTTAGTTTGTGTCATCAATGTTATTCCAAATATATAATTATTTGTTAAAATAATAAATATTTTAACTTAAATTATATTTGTTAAATTTTGGAATAATATTTAAGATATATATTTTGACTTAATACTTTTCAAGTATTTACATGTGTACATCCTTCCCAAGGATGGGGGTATTTTATTTGTATTCTTGTTCTCGTATATTTTTGCTATGTATTGGTGTCGTATTCCGGTGTATTTATACGTGTGATAATACGTATTTTCTTGTAATTGTTAAGTATTCTTATACTTAAGTTTTGTATTAACTTTTCCGGAATAATATCTTTAATACAAATACATCAATATATTTCCAAAATATATATTTTAAGAAGTATTACTTAGAAAAATTATTTATAATTTTTCCTTGGCAAAATACTTGTATTTCATACAAGTTCCAAAAATAATATATTTTCAAGTCTAACTTGGAAAATATGCGTAGACTTATTTTTCTCCAAAAATAATATGTTTGACGTTTGTTGGTGAAAATATATGTTTCTTTCAAAAATGATACGTCTTCTAATAATTCCAAGAAAATATATTTTTATTCACCCAAAATAATATATTTTCTTCTTGTAAAAAATATGATATAAACTTGTAATAATTGTAGAAATCATATTTTTGTTTCCTTGGTGTCCAAAATATTATTTACCAAAATATTCATATGAATAATATTTCCGGAATATTTTGCAAGTTATATTCCTTTGTTTGGTTCTACCGGTATTTTGTGTAATCTTGTATATTCATATTCTTGGAATTTTGGTAATATTTTGGATTGTAAGTTCTTGGTATTTTGATGAGTTATATTATTTCAAAACCTAAAATAATATAACTAATGCACATTATATAAAAAGAATCACACACATGGTGCCTTCTAAATATATATTTCCTAAATACATATTTAGTCACTTTTATTTATAAAAACCAACCTCCAATGTGTATAATTTTTGTAACAAAAATTATGGCAAAGTTTATATAAACATCCATGGTTCAAAATATACTTGTAAGTGTGTGTTTAAAAACATTTTCTAAGTATTATATTTCTAGAAAAAGTTTGCCATAGTTTCCCCTAGAAATGGAGGTTTCCATGCTTTCAAGCTTATCATTTCTTTTGTAAAAATCATCACAATCAATCCACAATCAATAATAAACAACCTTTACTTACCAATCTTGCCAAAATCATGCTTAATCTACCACTTCATGAACTTGAATAATTGTAAAAATTTGTAGGAACTTACTAGTGTTCTTAGTAAGCTTTGTTACCTTCCAAAGTGTGATTAGTTCTTTAAAAATTCCATTTTTAAAGAATGTAGATCTTTACAACTTCAAATCATATTTTCCAAAAATGTTTCTTCTTAAACTTTTCTTGTTACATAAGTGTTTCTACACTTGTTTAATCACCAAAAATAATGTTTGTTTGTCTAAGAACCAAGATTTAGTAAAACTTATATTTTTAACTTGGTTTCTTTAGAAATCATCCATAAATCTTTTAGATCTACAAGTGTTACTACTCACATTAATCATTATTTTTCAAGAAAACAATATATTCTTTCAAGTTCATGTCTTGCATGAGGATGATTTATAAATCTCTAACATTTTCATCATCTCATCTTGCTAGATTATGTTTTTAATCATGATCTAGCAAGATCATATGATGATCTACATCATTTACACAAACCATCAATCATCAAGTATCATAACAACACTAAACAACATGATTTTTTTTGAGATTTCTCATAGTTTTAAGCTTATGTTCACGTTTCATCTTCTTGATTCTTAGTGTTCTTCTTGATATTCAACATGTATCATTCTTTAACCACTTGAAATAGATGTAAAATGAAAGGATTTGTGTTCTTACCACTAGCTCAAGGCTAGGGATGATCAAGAGGATAAATGAAGTGGATAAAAGCAAACGGTGAAGGTCCTTCAACTTCCAAAAGCTCCAAGCTTCCTAACTTAGCTCCTTACACCTTAATATTACTTGGGAATGGATGGAATATAAGTGAAAATGGAGATGTGTGGGAGGTGTGTGTGTGCCGTAAGTATGAAGGGGAAAAAGGAAGGAGTTTTGTGTTGAAGAAGATGATAGGAACTTGGTTTAATCTTCTAGTTTATAGGAACTTTTTCCAACATGTAAAGGTATAAGGTATATTATGTATGGAATATTCCCAACATGATCCAATAATTTATTCAAAGAAAATCTTTAGGTGGGTCCCTTGTTGGGGCCGGATTTGGTGAAGGGGGGGTAAAATGTAAATTTTTGGAAGTTTGGGGTTTAAAGTGCAAACTAGAAGGTTTAAGTATGTTTAAGTGTGTTTAGGTGTTTTTATGATTTTTAAGGTGTTCTACCACCCATACTAGCTTAACATCATAAAAACATTACTTCTAGACAAATTTTGATGTCCCGGTTATTGTCTGGTTGTTCGGTTCGTTACGGTTCGTTAAAGTGCTGAATTGCGCAGTTTCATGAGGTATGAAGCCCCTTTTATGGCAGTTTCAATTCCCGACACTTTGTAAGTTATTTTAGACAACAAAACATAAATTTTGCATGATATTATTGTGTTAAATAGCTGCTTATAGCTGAATTGTGCTGATTTATGTAGAATTCTGTATTTAAAGTGTGTTTCGGGTGCTTTCCGGCACTTACACTATCACTAAGAAGGCAGTTTTGGGATCCTTACTTTCCTACACACTGTACTAGTGTAATACTTGGTTTCTAGCTCATTCTGTGTCTTAATACACTATCTGTCTATGTACTGAACTCCGTCAGCATTTTCCCGGTTTGTCTGATAACTGTGCTAACTGTGTTTCGTGCATCATTTGAATCAATAAAGTTTGCATGCAACAATGTTATGTCATTTGCCAAATATGATGCACATATATGTATGATATCAATAATCAGAAAGCAATTCAAGTCATAATTTACAAATCAGCACAGTCATTAATCATTAATTATTGTCTAATTAATTGTACGGATGCATACAAATTGGGCAGTTGTCACATTCTCCCCCTGTTAAGAAAATTTCGTCCTCGAAATTTATACTACCTTAACTTCTTAGGGTTACATTATGCGTGTGTGTATATGAATAATACTGAGGTAGGTAACCACAAAACCGAATCAAATCTTATTCACATCAGGTGAATCCAAGAATATATTACAACAACAAGAACCCAATGGTTAAAAGGTATGTGTTCTAGCATTTGATGTCAACGGACACGAGATGTATAGATGTATAATCTAGTGTAACTTAGTTCACAGGGGTGCAACAAAGGAGTTTTGACCAATGGATTTTCAAACAATCGGTCACAATACGCAAATGAGTTTTCAGAAACAATAGCATCCGCTAGATGAGCTCAAAATCAACAACTTGAACATGGTAGTACATGAAAATGGTCTGCCAACCTTTGAGTAAATGAATAAAATTAGTGTGTTGACGTTATTGAATCGCAAAAACACACCGAATGAAATACAAGCGACTCTGGTGTATCATTGTCTTAATTTGTAGTTGCATTAGGAATGTTTAAGTGATAATTCAAACAAAAGTATGTGTAGTTTTGTGTGAAACGGTTGGCCATGATTAGCACAAGCTACAAATTTGTATCGACACCACAAGGTGTTGTAATA
This sequence comes from Helianthus tuberosus, assembly GCA_030545235.1. Lineage (NCBI taxonomy): Eukaryota > Viridiplantae > Streptophyta > Magnoliopsida > Asterales > Asteraceae > Helianthus > Helianthus tuberosus. The sequence continues at coordinate 26,230,806 of CM060441.1, forward strand.
ACATAATTCAATAATAGCGGTGACCGAACAAGTTCACCGTGTTTGAAATCAAATGAAAGTGTAATGAAGCGAACCTGAAGATTTGATTTACACAATTTCATAGAGTCTTCAATTGGGTATGGAACGTCAAAGAACCATTGTTTTCAATCGAGGATGAACAAGTAACAAATTCTGCAAGCCATTCGATTGATAATGAAAGAACCGTTAGGGGGTACACTGGGATATAAAATGAATTTATGTACCATCGTCTTCACACATAACTGTATTGAGAATGCTTTAATCATGTTAAACAAAACGGATTTAGAGCAAGTCAATAAGTAAACAATTAAATCCGTGTATGAGGTGCGTAACGAAATCGACACAAGCTTCAATTTTTTGTGAAAGCATCACCGCAAGGTGTCGAAACCAACAAATGATTTATTGGAGTCATAGACCAAACAAGTCTACTACGACTCGAAACAAAAGAAATTTTGCAAAAATATTTGAATATGATGCTCTCAATACATCATATGGTGTCTTAAATTGAATATGCGAAATGGACAAGTTCAAGCAATTGAACTTGGTTTCAGCGCAATCTAACAATAAACGTATGTATTGATAAGGGAATCTCGGCATGGTTACAAAGATAAACTATGAATGTACTTGAAATAAAAGAAATTTCAAGAAAGTGTGTTGACTTGATAACAAGGGAGCCAACAATTATAATAATGTAGGTCATTCAAATCACAAATCAATAATTAGATTTAGCAAAATAATGTTTGATCTTTGACGAAGCGCTTATTCAAAACGAAACCACATGCGTAACAGAGGGTGCATGCGTAACATATGAATTTCCAAGAAATGATACAATGAGTATTTGCTAAAATGAAGAATGATCAAGTACCGAAGCAAAAGATGTGTTCGCTCTCAGCGAAGAAAATTAACGCGATGCAACTACTATTAAGGGGAGTAGAGATGCAAACATCTACTCGCTAGAAGCAAAAGTGGGAATTTCAATAAAAGAAATTTGAGTACTTTATCTGTTTGGTTAACTAAAATAGCATTTACGACAGAATAATGGTGCTGGCCCGAGTTAATAGACGTGGTTCTTACGTGGTGACCTTTAATGGATCTCGACATAAGTTCCCGAAGGTCTTAAGCGCATGGTTCCTAAACCCTCAAGGTTCTGTATTCTGTGTGTAACTATTTTGTGTATCGTGTATAAAACACAGTATTAGCATATGTTTAAAACAACTTGTTGACTCACTGTACCTTGGTATACTTCTTTCCCAAATTCACAGCTAATGATACTCGATCAACGATCATTCTTAGAGTAGTAGTTGGATCCTCTCAGTTAGTGAAATAGATCGTTAATCCTCGGCAGGGATACTGATTCTTGTTGGATAACTTGTTCAGCTCTCGGTAGTCGATGCTCATACCAAAACCACAGCTCTTCTTTTTGATGAACAAAACTGGAGCCCCCCCCCCCAAGGCGCGAAGCTTGGTCTCATAAATCCCTTATCTAACAGTTCCTGAAGCTGTGTTGACAACTCTTGCATTTCTGAAGGAGAAAGTCGATAAGGTGCTTTGGCTACATGCGCAGCGTCTGGAACCGAGTCAATGTGGAATTCGACTTGTCGTTAAGGAGGTAATCCTGACAAGTCTTCGGGGAAGTCTTCAGGATATTCCCTTATCACAGGGATATTTCCGTGCTTAGGTTTTTCGGCTTCTTTGTCCTCGACATGAGCTAAGAAGGCAACACATCCTTTGTGCGAAAACTTTCGTGTCTTCAACGACAGATAATCCGTAGGGGTGTATCTTGCTTCATGAATCACGATCTTTTCTTCGTTCGCCATCGGGATGCGGATAACAATCTCTGCTCGATTGCCCGACAACCAATCCATCCCAATTTCCACATCGAAGCTTCACCTTAACTAGTTTTATCGAGTACGAGTTATCTAATTTACTTGCTACTAAACCAAGTATACCCTTAAGCTCTAGAGATGCGTAGCTAAAATTGGCAACAGTATCTAGCAGCACAGATGCATAACGTTGGCTAACAAGGGACGTACCGATGACCTTGTTTGGATCCTGGCGTGTTTCCCTAGCTCCGGTGATGAGCTTTCATCCACGTGCCTGAGTGTTTTTAGGGCAATATTTTCTAAAATGCCTTTTGTCTCCACAGTTAAAACATCCTTGAGCACGTTTTTATTTGTCGTTCTTCCTGCCTTGATAGTCGTTGTTGTCGTTGTTTCCTTCGAGATTCTTGCTACCATCTTGGCCTCCATTTCCATGTTCAGTACCTTGCCTACAAGTCTCCTTGACATGCCCCACTTTGCCGCAATTTTCACATTTTCCATATCTGCATCGCCCGATATGATAACGTCGACAATTGTCGCACTTAGGTAGGATACCGATGTACTCTTTTCCCTTTTTGGCCCTGTTCTTGCTATTCACCCGAGTACCCTTCTTGAAGTTTGCGAACTCCCTCTTGTTGTCTCCAGATGACTCTACAGGAGTCTCCTTTTTCTTTTCTGAAGTGGAAAATTTTCCTAGTCTAACCGCTTCTTCAGTGAGCGCCACACTTAAGTCGATAGCATCGGTGATCGTTGGAGGTTTAGATGTTGTCACAAGGCTTAGAATCTGAGGTGCCAATCCCCAGATGAAGCGTTCGATCCTCTTAAACTCTGGTTGCACCAGACGCGAAGCAACTTGTGATAAATCGTGAAATCTCTGCACTTACTCAGCTATCTTTGAACCTTCCATTTTCTAGTTCCACAGTTCAGTCTCCAACTTCTGGACTTCTGCCCTCGAGCAATATCTCTTACGCATCAGTTCTTTCAGTTCGTCCCACGTCAAAGCATACGCAGTAGTCTCCCCCAACGTCCGAACCTAAAGGTTCCACCATGACAGAGCCCCATCCAGAAACAATCCAGCTATGTACGTGACCTGTTTCTCGGGGGCGCATTTACTTAATCGCAAAACATAATCCGTCTTCTCAACCCAACGCACAAAGGCTATGGCATCCCCGGTGCCGTCGAAATCCAGGGGCTTGCAGCCCAAGAACTGCTTGTAGGTGCAGCCTGCAACATAAGCAACATCATTCGCGTAAGGCATTAGCAAAGCACTCTTGGAAATGTCCAAACGTTTTGTAATGTGTCTTAATTGACTAAACATTACCGTTGGGTGGGTTATTTCCTGAGGTACCTCCGCTGCGTTCGGAGCGAAGGGCCTCGTGCTGTGCGATGGCCTGTGAGAGGCGCTCTTGTAATTCTGCCTCTGTCGTCGGCAGAGGGTTGTTGGTATCGGTGTTCCTTTGAAGCGACATCTTCTAAGAAGAAGATCGGTTAGGTCAGGTCTTGTTAAGGACACAGGCACATAAGCCTCTACTTAACGAATAAGACCTAGGAGGTGTGTATACATATGTATATAAGCAATCGTCATAGCAAGCAATCTCATAACATCATAATTATAGCACAAACATGTAGATGGAAGCACATTTAACGAGAACATAACAGGCAAGCACGTAACATCAGAATCATAGAACAAATATGTATATCAACAACGTGCTTAATGGGAACATGACGATTGAGCTTTCATTAATCATCGACCACAAAGTATTGTTACATGTTTTACAAAGTGTATCACATCAAAAGGGACATAGGGTCACCCTACCCTTGTCCAATAAGTCTATCAGTGTACCAAAATCACGTGGTCAAAAGTGGTCTTCAAAAGTTTCCACAATCACGGCTCAATAGTAGTGTCTTTACCCAAAAGCAATGCAATCCACATAAAATTAGAAACCAACTATACTGGTGACTTGAGGTGGAGGAGGGAAGAGAAGCAATCTGCTAACATGTGCGAGCTCTTCCTCGAGCTTGTATACACGTCGAAGTAAGTAACTGATCTGCTGCTCGATAGTAAAGGAACGAGTATCAAAACCTAAGAAACGTGTAATAGCAGCAGGTGAGAGTGCAAAAGGAGGCAGTGACGAATGTGGAGGATCAAAGTATACTAGCATAGATAGGGTGGAAGACATGGCGCCAGTTCCATTTCCTAAACTCTGCGACTCAAAATCCTCAAACTGTAGCTGATGTGACAGGAGCAACTCATCCCGTGCGTAGTCTTCAAAATGTGAGGGATGGTAGGGGTCTGAAATCAGCATAGTATATGGTAGGAACCATCAGAATGGCTCGCCCAATGGTGAAGTACTGAAAGAAGCAAAATGGTGCAGCCTGTGAGGTCGGGGAAAATGCTGCCGTAGCAAAAAGGATCGTTATGCGGGTGCTGACCTAGAGTACCTTCCCGGGGTGCAGGTATGTCCTGAAAGAAAGTGATAGGCATGTCAGTGCAATGGACGTCAGTTTCCATAGGGGGAAAAGGAGCAACATCGGCGGGTGCGGGTTCAGGAACAAATGTCTCAACAAAAGAGATGATCATCAGGTGCAGGTACTGGGTCAGGTATAAGGGGTGCAATGTCTGGTAAACCAAAAGAAATAGGGTCATGATCAAGCAAGGGCTCAGGATCAGGAGGTGCAACATCAGGCTGACCCAAAAGAAACAGGAGCTGGCTCAGGAGCAAGCCCTGGGTTATGTGAAGGTGTGGGATCTCGAGCAGGTGATAGTGCGGCAGACATAGCGGTGTCGTCGTCTGAGTCAGTAGCAAAAAGCTGCAATCCAGTCGTCTGTAAAGCTGCAGATGTCACAGACTCAAAAGAGTCTGAAACCGAGTGCAAACTAGTATCAGAGGATAACTCGTTAATAGGGATCTCAAGAAATGGAATAGCAACAACGTCCTTGTCTAACTCTTCACCACCATGGGCGTCGTCAGGAGGACCATCAACACACAAATCTACGTCATCATCAAACTAATCGTCAAAAGGCAGATCCTCGAGAGGAATGACCACGAGAGGTACGACATCGAGGATCGGAGCCATGATAGGCTCACCATCGGAATGACCAGTGATGAGGTGGTCATGGACTGAAACAGGAATGGCAAAAGGATCCTCGTCAGGGAAGCCATCAGCAAGGGTAAATCATCACCAACGTCTGGTAGCGCGAACGGTTGGAAGTCGTCCTCGTCCTTGGACAGCATGTCAGGATAACTCTCAGTGTCTGACGTATATATCTCTGGCGCGGGCGTGACCTCGTCTTCTGATGCGACTGCCTTCAGGTTGCGGGCATCCGACAACCCACTCTCTGAGGATAACATGTGTGCCTGTAACATTGTAATCCTAACATATGTACGTATAGTAACCACTAACACCCAATATATGCAAAAAAAAGGCAATTCATCATGTAATCATGTATTCACATTATCCTTCATGAAACTTTCTATCCTTCCTAGTCTCCCAGACTAACCACCTAGTCTCCTAGACTAACCAACCAGTCTCTCAGACTAAACGAATCAGTCTCCCAGACTAAACCAATCAGTCTCCTAGACTGAACCAACCAGTCTCCTAGACTGAACCAACCAGTATCTCAGACTGAACCAACCAGTCTCTCAGACTGAACCGCCCAGTCTCTCAGACTGAACCGCCCAGTCTCTCAGACTGTACCGCCTAGTCTCTCAGACTGAAATACCCAGTCTCTCAGACTGAAACACCCACTCACTCAGACTGAAACGCCCACTCTCTCAGACTAAAACGCCCACTCTCTCAGACTGGAACACCCAGTCTCTCAGACTGAACCATAAACATAAACCTTGTAAAAATGTTTGTTTATTGGATCTGGGCGTTTCGTGCATGCAATGAAAATATGTTGCAAAAATATTTTCGTGAGAGCCCTAATGATTGTAGTCTAGACTCGAGAAAGAATCCTAGTTCGCTACAATCGAAGCTCTGATACCAAACTGTCACACCCTGAATTTTACGGAAGCGTGATTATGTGTGACTTGCTTAATATCATTGCATTCAATTATATCAAACACTATATGATAAAACCAAGATGTTCATCCATTGAATAAGTTTAAAACATCACAACATCATTGTTTTAGAACCAAAAACAGACTTCAAACCAAAGTACAAACCATTCAAATTGTTTAGAGTTCCATAAGGACTCATCAAAAGACTTTAGTTAAAACCAGGTTTTGAAAGACGTGTCTCGTCCAAGAATAGACAGAATAGCCAAACCCTAAGACACGGATGACATCTTTTATTCTCAACATGACTTGAAATCTTCATACGCCCGCCAGATCCATACTTAATTCCCTGAAATACATGTAGTTTGAAAACATCAACAAAAGTTGAGCGAGTTTATGTGTGCGTTTGTGAATAAACCATTGAAAGTATTGTAAGTATGTTTGTATGTACTTGAAATCCGGTATGAAAGCAACAAGGAAACAGATCAATTAATGTGTAGCTAATACATTAATATTTGTGACGTGATGCAGGAAGACTCAAACCTAGCAGACTTTGCACCGGGCTTCCGGCTGTAAGACATAGTCACCGCATGGCCCACTCGTTGGGCGCATGGGTGGGGCTCGCTACACCCAAATAGATCTATCACTCTTGTCCCTCGGTCCTACAACGAGGATTAATGTCCTTAAGAGTGCGCCTACCCACTCACATGATCTAATAGTATTTTCCTTAGCTAACCATACCAATCGTAATTGTTTGTAAACATTTTGTAACATGTACTTCACCCCCGAAGTTATAAATCTGAAAACAGTTAAAAGAAAAAGGGGGACATGAACTCACAGTTTTGCGTTCCTTGTATGTAACTCAAATCTTCCTCTAGAACGCACGGCTACCTACATGCGTACTACGGTCCATTAGACGGGTAGGTCGTGCCTTAACCTTGGTCTTTATTAGTGTCTTGGGTTACGTTAGTTTGTGTCATCAATGTTATTCCAAGTATATAATTATTTGTTAAGATATTAAATATTTTAACTTAAATTATATTTGTTAAATTTTGGAATAATATTTAAGATATATATTTTGACTTAATACTTTTCAAGTACTTACATGTGTACATCCTTCCCAAGGATGGGGGTATTTGTATTTGTATTCTTGTTCTCGTATATTTTTGCCATGTATTGGTGTCGTATTCCGGTGTGTATTTATACGTGTGATAATACGTATTTTCTTGTAATTGTTAAGTATTCTTATACTTAAGTTTTGTATTAACTTTTCCGGAATAATATCTTTAATACAAATACATCAATATATTTCCAAAATATATATTTTAAGAAGTATAACTTAGAAAAATTATTTATAATTTTTCCTTGGCAAAAATACTTGTATTTCATACAAGTTCCAAAAAAATATATTTTCAAGTCTAACTTGGAAAATATACGTAGACTTATTTTTCTCCAAAAATAATATGTTTGACGTTTCTTGGTGAAAATATATGTTTCTTTCAAAAATGATACGTCTTCTAATAATTCCAAGAAAATATATTTTTATTCACCCAAAATAATATATTTTCTTCTTGTCAAAAATATGATATAAACTTCTAATAATTGTAGAAATCATATTTTTGTTTCCTTGGTGTCCAAAATATTATTTACCAAAATATACATATGAATAATATTTCTGGAATATTTTGCAAGTTATATTCCTTTGTTCGGTTCTACCGGTATTTTGTGTAATCTTGTATATTCATATTCTTGGAATTTTGGTAATATTTTGGATTGTAAGTTCTTGGTATTTTGATGAGTTATATTATTTCAAAACCTAAAATAAAATAACTAATGCACATTATATACAAAGAATCACACACTTGGTGCCTTCTAAATATATATTTCATAAATACATATTTAGTCACTTTTATTTATAAAAACCAACCTCCAATGTGTATAATTTTTGTAACAAAAATTATGGCAAAGTTTATATAAAAATCCATGGTTCAAAATATACTTGTAAGTGTGTGTTTAAAAATATTTTCTAAGTATTATATTTCTAGAAAAATTTTGCCATAGTTTCCTCTAAAAATGGAGGTTTCCAGGCTTTCAAGCATATCATTTTCTTTTGTAAAAATCATCACAATCAATAATAAACAACTTTACTTACCAATCTTGCCAAAATCATGCTTAATCTGCCACTTCAAGAACTTGAATAATTGTAAAAATTTGTAGGAACTTACTAGTGTTCTTAGTAAGCCTTGTTACCTTCCAAAGTGTGATTAGTTCTTTAAAAACTCCATTTTTAAAGAATATAGATCTTTACAACTTCAAATCATATTTTCCAAAAATGTTTCTTCTTAAACTTTTCTTGTTACATAAGTGTTTCTACACTTGTTTAACCACCAAAAATAAGGTTTGTTTGTCTAAGAACCAAGATTTAGTAACACTTATATTTTTAACTTGGTTTCTTTAGAAATCATCCATAAATCTTTTAGATCTACAAGTATTACTACTCACATTAATCATTATTTTTCAAGAAAACAATATATTCTTTCAAGTTCATGTCTTGCATGAGGATGATTTATAAATCTCTAACATTTTCATCCTCTCATCTTGCTAGATTATGTTTTTAATCATGATCTAGCAAGATCATATGATGATCTACATCATTTACACAAACCATCAATCATCAAGTATCATAACAACACTAAACAACATGATTTCTTTGAGATTTCTTATAGTTTTAAGCTTATGTTCACGTTTCATCTTCTTGATTCTTAGTGTTCTTCTTGATATTCAACATGTATCATTCTTTAACCACTTGAAATAGATGTAAAATGAAAGGATTTGTGTTCTTACCACTAGCTCAAGGCTAGGGATGATCAAGAGGATAAATGAAGTGGATAAAAGCAAACGGTGAAGGTCCTTCAACTTCCAAAAGCTCCAAGCTTCCTAACTTAGCTCCTTACACCTTAATATTACTTGGGAATGGATGGAATATAAGTGAAAATGGAGATGTGTGGGAGGTGTGTGTGTGCCGTAAGTATGAAGGGGAAAAAGGAAGGAGTTTTGTGTTGAAGAAGATGATAGGAACTTGGTTTAATCTTCTAGTTTATAGGAACTTTTTCCAGCATGTAAAGGTATAAGGTATATTATGTATGGAATATTCCCGACATGATCCAATAATTTATTCAAAGAAAATCTTTAGGTGGCTCCCTTGTTGGGGCCGGATTTGGTGAAGGGGGGTAAATGTAAATTTTTGGAAGTTTGGGGTTTAAAGTGCAAACTAGAAGGTTTAAGTATGTTTAAGTGTGTTTAGGTGTTTTTATGATTTTTAAGGTGTTCTACCACCCATACTAGCTTAATATCATAAAAACATTACTTCTAGACAAATTTTGATGTCCCGGTTATTGTCCGGTTGTTCGGTTCGTTACGGTTCGTTAAAGTGCTAAATTGCGCAGTTTCATGAGGTTTGAAGCCCCTTTTATGGCAGTTTCAATTCCCGACACTTTGTAAGTTATTTTAGACAACAAAACATAAATTTTGCATGATATTATTGTGTTAAATAGCTGGTTATAGCTGAATTGTGCTGATTTATGCAGAATTCTGTATTTAAAGTGTGTTTCGGGTGCTTTCCAGCACTTACACTATCACTAGGAAGGCAGTTTTGAGATCCTTACTTTCCTACACACTGTACTAGTGTAATACTTGGTTTCTAGCTCATTCTGCGTCTTAATACACTGTCTGTCTATGTACTGAACTCCGTCAACATTTTTCCGGTTTGTCTAATAACTGTGCTAACTGTGTTTCGTGCGTCGTTTGAATCAATAAAGTTTGCATGCAACAATGTTATGTCATTTGCCAAATATGATGCACATATATGTATGATATCAATAATCAGAAAGCAATTCAAGTCATAATTTGCAAATCAGCACAGTCATTAATCATTAATTATTGTCTAATTAATTGTATGGATGCATGCAAATTGGGCAGTTGTCACATGTTGCCTCATTAAAAACCTTACTAAGAAAACCCAATGGGACAAAACTTGGTCAAGGGAAAAAGAGTGCAACTTGAATAAGTCTCCCCCTCATTTTAACATGTATCTTTAAGTGACGTGTGTCCATCTTCCTTGAAAGTCGAATAAAGCTGTTGTAGCGAATGCTTTGTCGCTTGATCCCTTAATGTGCAATCCTTTATGTTGAGCAATGTTGTATAATCTTCTAACGAGACTTTAGGTGCCTCCTTCCAAAAACTATCATATGTCCATGACTGTGTTTCGTTACATTCCTGAAATATTTCTTTGAACTCATTCCAATGTCTCTTCGCTTGAAAAAGGTTATATCATGACAATAAGCTCAAGTGAAAGATATTATAACCATACATAGCTAGCAAAACATATTAATACACTTATGCATTTAACGATGGTACTTCTAGAATGAGAATCTCTACTTTGGTAGGAGATGATAATAGGCATTTCTTATAACAAATGACTTAACAACCTTTAACATACTTTAAGGTTCAACTATGTCCATACTAAAATATCCAAACATCATCTTCTAGATGTACTTGAGGGAGTAGTAAAATATAATTACATATATACTCGAACTGCAGTTCGAGTAATAATTAGACGGTGCCAAGGTCATTCAAAAATTATCCCTTTAAAAGCTCGACAATTTCTCTCGATGATGCCTAGACATCATTACTGTAAATTGCGATTATAGTGAACTTTTAAAAGTAGAGTGTTCATAAAAACATGGCTAATTTAATCAAACTTATATCCCTCTTTATGCGAATATCTCGAGTTGTATAACACTCGACCCAACTATTTTAGCCCATACGTATTTTATTAACTTCAAATAGTACGTTCTTGAGGTTTTTATATCAATGCTTCTGGCATTATCAATCCATGAGGGAATTTGCCCATCTTATCCAAATATACATGTGCATTCACTCTTCATGAGTTTTGCTACATAAACGTACCCATATAACACATAGATATCTATATCATATGCAAAAATGTCATGAACACTTGCTTTTATCTTCAAAATCCATATTGTACCATGCATGCACACTATTTATTGAGATATCACAATCACTGGGTACAAGTTTCTATGTACATTTCTTGGTGCACAAGTATTACATCGTTAAGATGTTTCAATTAACCTTTTAAGCATCCAATTTCTTTAGAGACTCATCAGGAGTTTCAATTATATCCAACATGTAAAAAATCATAACCTATTCAAATCAGAATATGTATAGAATGATCACATTGTTCTCGAGAACTTACTTTACATGACCTACATAATTTAATCCTTCGGGACTTTCATGTAAACTCTCAGTATCGAGTGATACATAAAATTCATAAGACGAATATCAATTCTCTCTTTATATTACCAGACTAATAAAATATTGGAAAGGCAATGCATCCACCACTGGAGAATACGTTTCTTCATAATCAATCATAGGTCTTTGTGAAAATTCTTGTGACACCAATTTTGACTTATATCACTTAATTTGATTTTCACATGATTTGCGTAAAAGACATATTTGTATCCAACATATTTTACAACTTCAGCTGTATGGACTGTTGGTCCAGAAACTTTCCATTTCATTAGAGAACTAAACTCTGCCTTATTTGCGTCTTTCTATTTTGGCCAATCATCTCTTAATATTTATTCATAGGCAGATCTTGAATCTTGATCCTCATCATTTAATCATTTTAAGCGCTACATTATATACAAAAGTATAACGATGTCGATTTTATTTCGATTCCATACATATCTTAGACATGATACAACTTATCGAAATCTCTTTATTTTCAGGTACCTGAGGTTCTTCTTGAGCCATCATGTCTGTTGTCTCTTCAGGAGATCTTATTACTATAACCTCGACTTGACCATCTTAATTACTTGCTCCAATTTTCGAGGAATATTATTGGAATCAACTAGTCTACCACACTTTAGGCGTGCAATAGACTCATTACAAAAATATGCGGCTGTCCTCTTGGGACACAAATATAACTGGAGCATAAGCAGTTGATTATGTGACTTACTTAGTCACTCTATTTAGGTCAGTGAACTTGTCTAGAAATTTGTTCTTTAATATTGGTAAATGAATTATACTTTAAAATTCTAGTTCATAGTTTATAGTCTGAGGATCAAGATGACATGATAATTCATTTCACTTTTTACTTTCCAACTGCTTGTTGTCTCCCCCTAATGTTGGGAACATTTATTCACTAAAGTGAAAACCAATGAGCCATAAACAAATTTCTCACTAATGGCTTTAAGTATTCAATCATAGACGATTATTTATACCCAACATATTCTCAAACTTTTTAGAAGACCCATCTTTGTGCGGTGTGGTGGATAAGTTTCAATATATATCGCACAACCAAAATATTTGATGAGACATCTTTGGTTCCTGACCAAAAACCAACTGTATGGGGAGAACTATAACTTATTGGCTTGATGTGAATTGATGGTACTATATATAAAATTACATGTACTTAAATGAACTTTTTCTCCTCTCATGATCAATGGGTATGTAACCAATAGTAGACGTTTAATGATCATCTCAACAATAACACTTATTCCAATGATCGTTAATAACTTGGGAATCAAATTCACTATTATCAAATAAATATACTAATCTGGATTACTATGCATGCTATCACATTAGCTAAGCCACAATCACACAAGCTTCAGGTTGTGGATTTGATAACCATTTAGACGATGCATCGATTTAAAAAACTAAATAGTATTATGTTGGGATATGCATATCCTTTAATTGCTTCCAGAATATTTAGGTATACTCGTTTATTTTGCAAATATATAATTTCCCTTGAGAGAAAACATTACATGCTAATTATTATCTTGAAGAATCTTCTAGTTCTTTATTATGTTTCACATCATCATTGACTCGGTGTGGTCTAACCGGTCACGCCAACTAATTAAATAATTATGATCCATAAACATCTGGTTTATGATCGTATGTGTATTACTTGCTCGTATGTAATACAAAACATATGATACGAGAGAATATATAATAACTTCAAAGTTAAAACCATCACGTTATGTAATCACTCCTTAGTTTGACACTTTTGGTGGTCTATCTCATTATTAAAATGGCCACCATTACAATTCTTATAGTCAATCTCATCATTACAAGTGTCTCAATTAGGTCCATCATTACATTTACAATGATTAATAGATAATCACATTCACTTTTGGGAATAGAGTAGAACCAAAACAAGCTTCATAGCTTTTCATTATTTACTCGGTCACATGAGTATAAAATCATTTCATTTTTTCATAACTCTTATAACGATATTGCTACTTTAGGAGCATATGTCTCAAGTGTGACAAATGAAAAGAATTTAATCGATTTTTCCTTGTAAATAATGTTCTCTTTGCTTACCATCAATTGAGAAGTAGCTGAGTTGTATAAGATTTATCAATCTTATATCTTACGACCTTTATAATGATCATTGTATAATCATCTCATTATTAACATGGTTGATCTCATTACATGAGCATCATAACAATTTTCTCAATTACCATGATTATGAACTTTACACCAATTATTATATCATCACATTCAGTTCAAGGAATGGATTATAACCAAACAACTATCATTGTGACATCATTACAATTTTCTTAGTTATTATATACATGATCACAACCTTTACATTGGTCATTATATCATTACATTCACTTCATGAATGGATTAGAATCACACAACTTTCATGGTGGTCGTTTCAAACCTTACATATTCTTTAACAATCTTGCTTCTTCAATAGCATATTTGAGGTTTGACAATGGAACTTGTTTTGCTCAATGGATTATGATATATATTTTTCTCATCACATGATATAAATCGAGATGTAGTTATATAACCGAGACATTTATACTTATCGGTTTAAAATCTTACAAGCTTCGATAAACTCATAATAAGCTTTGAGAAGTTAGACACTCCAGGTGTCTTTTTATATAAACTGTGACCACATTTCAATCGTTTTTATAGATTGTGATCATATACCACAACCCTGGTCACTTTGATGTCCCCTTCCAAATTTATAGCATATGGAACATAATATATACATTAGATTATACAATGCATGACTATATAACATGTCACCAAATAAATAGGTTATGATACAACCTTACTTTTTTCATCACTTGTAAGAAATATATAATATTTTTTTATTTAATACATCATCTAAATAAATTAAAGCATATAAAAGACACATAAAATTGCAATGGTGATAAGCCTATTATTATAGGTCATGCTCTAATTTATCGACATTGTGTGTGTTAGTTTTTAAATTAGCGGTGTTCCATAAAGGACAAAGTTGATATATGATGAAAGCTACAATAAAATCATACATCTTGATTAATAGTAAGATAATATTTATAAAGAAAGATGAGTAAAATGATATATGATTTTTTTACTACTAAAATATAGCTATAATTTGTCATCAAACAGATTAAAAATTATATGATAACATGTGATGTAATGTCATATAAAGCACCAAATTTCTTATTTATAAGATTGTAATTAAATGGATATTAAAGATCATTTAAAGTAATAAGAACTAATCAAATTTCTAACGTTAAAATAAATTAATGATATTTAATGATTTTAATTTCTAAGCATTAACCAACATGATAGGAAAAATGATATTTAATGAATTTAATTTTTAAGCATTAATCAACATCATATATATTCATATCGTTTAAAGCCTTCTTTAATTTCTTAAGAATACAATTGGTTTATGAGTAAACGTATAACCAAATATTTAATCCTATAACATCACTAAATCATTTATATATTACCACCAACACAAGCAGATATACCTAATATAATTGCACTGTTTATTCCATAAATATTGAGTTCCATACTTTGTGATATTGAATTTAATTATTTTTCATGAGTTCTAAAAGCACATATAATATTCTCTAGATTGCAAATTAACTTCCTCAAATCAAAATAATTCAACAATTTTACTTACAACTTAACAATACCCGGAGAGTGAAACATTTAGCCATTCAAAAATAAATAAATAAATAATACAAATAACTTATATGTATACACACACACACACACACACACATATATATATATATATATATATATATATTTGAACTAATTATTTAACCCGGATGAAGGATATATATTACAAATTATAGTTGTGAAATTATTATCCGAAAAATGTTGTGAAGTATTCTTTGTAACAGAAAGCAAAAGGTAACATAAAATAATAGTTTCATTTTTAGTAAAAAAAAAATAGGTAAATTTTATATTCCATAGCAGTAGCTACAAATTTTTATGTCATTGTGTTTTACCCTACAATTATCATTCCTCTTTATATTCGTAGAATATTAACTGTATCCATGTCTCTAATTTTGACGAAATACAAGGATAATAATGTATGCGTTAAATAAATTTACTTTTCAAGTTTAAAACAGTATGCATCCTTTTGTTTTATAGGAAACTAATTAGAAAAATAGTTCATTTTTATCAATGTTTGATAGGACGAATCAAGACAGGTTTCAAATGGCGTATGTATAATAGTGTATGCGTATATTATTAAACAATTTCAAGGGGGTCTGATTTTGTTACATGTGTTATGAAGGGAATACCTATCAAGAATGAAGATGTCGGCTTTCATGTTCCATGTAAGGTTGTGAGGCCAGTGGCTCTCGTTCTCTTGCGATGATTCTAGGTGATGGCATCAATGATCAAGGTTTTTAAGCCTCGTTCTGATAACATGTTGCGAAACAACGACCTAATAGCAACATCTAATATGTAAAGGATAATATAGAGAATATAGAGAAATGAGAAGTATATAAAATAAGAGAATTCTTATTCATTGAGTGTGTAATACCAATTACATAAAACCTCTATTTGTAGAGGCTTAACATTAATACAAAGGTAATCAATAGATGAAGGTTATATATGTGGAGAGTCACCACATTATGATGCATTCATAACATATATATAATTAATTATACTAATTATATAATAAACAAAAATTTTAAACTTCTAATTATATTAGGTAAATGGGGCACTCACCTATTTAGGGAATAAACGATCATTGTAAACTCAATGCAATTCACAGTACGACATTCCTATAAAGAGATTAATAGTTTGGGTATATTCTAATAGGAATATATTATTAAACATTCTAAGGTAATATATAGGTCCCTATTAGAGACATAATACATCTGTCTAGGTAGCTTATAGGTATATCTAATTATATTGGTCACTCATACTGTGAACTCAAAATTTGTTAAAATTTCATAAAAATCATAATATAAATATTAAGATTTATTTACACAGAATAACACATAAGTTATTACATTAATTTCCTAACATAATGTTTAAGTTTATGTATTAAAAGAACAACTACATAGCTTAAACCAGTGGCTCTGATACTACATTCTATCACAACCCTCGACCCCACCCTCGGAGCGGGAGCCGTGAACCAGTCAAGTGGTATCGGTGTTTATTAAATACGGAGCAGAAAAAAATTTCATCAGGATTGTAGTTAGGAAATAATTTCAGAGTTTGTAAAACACCAAATTTTTAATATTAAAAAAAGGGGTTAAAACTCGTATTTCATTCAAATGTTTTTATAGAGATAAACCCAAATAAATAGAACATAAATTTCTTCTTTTATTTAGGTATTTATAGCCACTTTATTTAAGCCTTCAGTGCTCCATAGCTAGCTTCTATTATTTTCACTCTGGGTTACCTGAAACGAGTTTGAAAACATTTTATCAGTAATAAATACTCGCGAGTTCATTCCATTTTATAAAAGACACTTTGTTATAACTTTATACTCAAGAGTTTTTACATTTGTTTATATCTTAACAACAATATTGCTACTGGGGCCCAATTCCACCATGCTTGTGGTCATGCCACTATTGGCTATGTAACGCCTGCGTCCCTGAACTTTTAGCTATTGTCACTTTTAGCCCTTATACTATGTAATTCTTGACACTTTTGACACTTGTGGTGCTTGAGTCTTGAAACTTAGTGAATCTAAATTCAATAAGGCTTGATTCTTGAAACTATGATACTTGACTCTTAATTCTAGAAACATGATTCTTGATGCTTAATACTATGATTCTTGACACTAGATTCTTGAGGCTTCATTCTATGATTCTTGATACTTGGAAGCTAGATTCTTGATTCTTACTTAGTGCTTGACTCTCGAGACTCATGAAACTTGAGACTTGGTTGAACGAGAGACTGGAGTCTTGTCACTGGCGGAAACTATGAAACTTGGAAACTTTTGTGTTGATAATGTAATCTAGTTATATGTGAATCAATTACAAAATAATACGCAACGCAACGCTCAATCTAACTCGCAAAACGAATCAAAGACGGAGAAACGGAAAGTATAGGATTGACCAAGTGGCGACCCGATCGGATGACAATCCGATCGGACGGCCACTCGATCGAACCACCATCCGATCCGCTGCACGCCGCCTTAACTCCCCCTCTGACACTATCAGAGATTTGAGCCCGTGAGGATGACGTCATCATGGCGGTTTGTACAAACTGTGGTGTGATGTCATTCTAGTCAAGATCTAGCTCAGATCTAAGGAATTTCAAGCATTTCTTCACTGAATCTTCACTAAACCGGGGCTTTCAACTAAAATTTATGCTTTTCTTCATCATTGTTCTTATAACTTTGACTTAAAATGGCGGAATCCGGACCCAAACGGACTATAGACTTCATGATTAGTCAGGAGTCGGCTTGGAAGATGGATTGTTGCTGGAAATAATGACCGGAGTGCGGATTCCGACATGAACACTGTCAGGAACAGACACTTGAACGGATTGGGGTGATTCCCATTCGATCGGACAGGCTGTGTTCTGATGTGTTTGCCGGTCTCAATACGTACCATGCCGTCACCGTTAAACTAGAAACTAAGGAAACGTTGCAAGGTTGCAAAGGAGACAAAGACTACTCAATCGAATGGCAATCCGATCGGACTGCCGTCCGATCGAACAGCCATCCGATCATGGGGACAAGTGCCTTACAACCTTCAATACTTAAATTATTTTGAATCAGAAACTTTGAACTTGAAACTCAAATCTCAACACATGGATCGAATGACCATTCGATCGAATGGCCATCCGCACGGATGACCATCCGATCGGATGGCAGTCCGTCCCCATCACACTTGTGTCATTCGACCGGGTGACCATCCGATCGGGTGACTGATCCTACACTTTGTGAAATCTCGTTATTCTGCCTGACGCTTATCTATTGTACATTAATCAAGCTATTCTAAAGAGCTCCCTTTGATCCAATAACAGTCTTAACTGTTAAGCAATCATTGTGAGTATACTCGATCCCTTTTTGTTTTAAACTTTGGGATGCAACATGTATTCTATTAAACTATGAAACTTGATACTTTGAAATCTAAACTCTATCCTATGTGTATGTGAAACTTGTGATTCTTGATTCTTTATGCTATGTGAACGTTTAATCCAGAGTGTGTAGTTCCGCCTTAACAATAGTAGCGCTATAGGAGATGCACCTCCCCATTATTCTTGGGGGTATTGTTAGGAGGATTCTAGTTTTCCTTGAGACTTGGGAAAACAACAAAGCATCAGGATACTTGGGCTATCACTTGTTGGACTGCGAACACTAGCATGGCTGAAACTATTTTGTTACACTTACATATAGATATAAGGCTTTAATCTATTATACTAATATTCAAACTTGTATACTCGTTGGTACATTTTTGTACTGACCCTATTTTAATATGTGTTGCAGGCTGACAGGAGGCTAGGAAATCTTGGAATCAAGCTAGGATGATGCTTAGAAACTCATCTAGATAAATAAGTTTTGAACAATATTTGAGATTTGATGTACTATGATACTTGTTGACGGTTGTTTGGTTTTAGACAATGTTGAATCAATCTAAATTATAATGAAACTATCTAGTGTTATGGAATCTCATGAGCAATCTAAACGCTTAGTGCTCGCACCCCGATGTTTCCGCCATCGGTTGGGGTGTGACAGATTGGTATCAGAGCCATAACTATAGGGAATTAGGATAAGTAGGAATACTTGCCCTAGTCTATAGTTCTAGGAATCTTGACTCTTATTTGTTGTTTAAGACTTATGCAATCTACCATATCTGCTTCCTAGCAGCACATATTCCCGCTAATCTTACATCGCCTCCCCTAAGGCCTATACAATATACACTTGCTACTTTGAAAACACTGTAGATCAGTGTTTGTATTTTGCACGAGATTTGCCCTCAAGACAGGAGTGACGTCCGAACCTTGATGGGAAATTTCCTTATTATATTCTAGTAGGTTTTATCTATTGATAAGTACCGACGCTATTGGGTACAATGTTATCAAGATAGAGGTGAAACTCAGACCTTGATAACTAGTCCCACTCCTTGATTTTTATGTCTCGCCAGAGTCTCAAAATTTCCAATCAATTGGGAACGTGAAATGACTAAAAGGACGAATATCGTAGGCCTAACATCGATGACGTATTTATCTAAGTAAGTCAAGACACGTTGCTTCAATTCGAGAGGGGTTCGAAACACTTTGGTTAGTCACTGTTCCTCTACCCAGAACAATCCTATGTTTTATGAGCCTATCTTTTATGTTATCCCGATTTCTTACATGTGGTTTTAAACTCGATTCTTCGTCGATCTTGATTCTTCGTTTATTTTGAGACTTTTTACACAAATCGCACGTATGTCTGCAATCTAAAACCTTAATTCTAATCTCAGAATCAAACTAAATTTATGAAGCTTTATCCTATCATGAGAGTCTATGTGGGAATCTTGATCGACTATGATACTATGTTAATCTATCTGATGAACCTATGTGTTAATGTGGTTGTGAAGCACTAAACGTAACATGGCATGGAAGTATGAAGGAAAAGTGACGTGTCTGAAACATGATGGATACGCCGCTGGTACTTCCTATATATAAGTGTTTCCGACATGTTACCAACTTTCGTACTAAGTGCCATGCAAAACTTAGTGTTTTGCGGACCGGTGAAGAGTTGGTTGAAATCTAATCCATGGGAAACTACTTGAGTAATCTATGAGGAATCTACGTGTAATCTATGTGTACTCTAGCATAATCTATGTGTAATCTAAAGTATGTGTTAATTGAGAAACAAAATACAAAATGTAGCCTAGCGCCGAAGATGAGGCAGACGTGGCATGTCCGAAGCATGGTGGATACGCCATTGGTACTTCCTATATATAAGTGTTTCTGGCGTGTTACCAAACCTTCGTTCCACGCGCTAAGCGAAGTTCGTAGATTTGTAGGCTCGAGTTGAATTTATGGAATCTATTTGGGTAATCAAGTGGATAAATCTATTTGGCAAATCTAGGTTGTGAGAAGAGGTGAAGTCTAATGTTGTGGTTAACGAAGTGTGACACCGATGACGCAGGGGACGTGGCATGATTGAAGCATGGTGGATACGCCGCTGGTACTTCCTATATATAAGTGCTTCCGTCATGTTGCCGAACTTTCGTAGCACGTGCCATGCGGGATTTCGTTGTTTGTGGATTGTTAACACGAATCTATGAGAATCTATTGGAAACTATTGAATTTGTTGGAGTCTATGAAGCTAATGAATCTATTGGAATCAATGAGAAACTATCGGAGTCTAATGAATCTATTGGAATCTATGTGAATCTATTGGGGTGATCTATTTAAATCTATAATGGTGGTAATGAGTGTGTTTGCGACACGTAACATGACACCGAGTACGAGGCAGAAGCAATATGCCCGAATCATGGTGGATACGCCGCTGGTACTTCCTATATATAAGCATTTTTACATGCTGCCAAACTTCGTAGAACGTGCCATGTGAAGGTTGTAGGTTGCAGTGTTGAAACTAATGTGTACTATGCGAATCTTGTTGAATCTTGAGTCTTTAAATCTAACGTGTGTGAATCTATACTATAAGACTTTGTGAACCTAGACTTATACGATCCTCTTGTTGGATCACTAGGATGTCTTCTCGAAAGCTCTCCGACACTCTCAAGAGATCCGGGGAGAAGTCTTAGAAAAAGATGATGTCCTTTATGGCCGACCAGATCGCTCGCGTCGTGCCAAAGATCGTCTCTGAGATCCAAGGATCTAGTACTCCTCCATCCTCTGCTGACTCTAAAGCTGAACAACCAAAGTCTACAAAGTTCAACTATAAACAGTTTGTCTCTTGCAACCCTAAGTCCTTCACAGGCAGTGATGGGGTGACCGCTATGCTCAAGTGGTTTGACAGCATCGAGGTTACCTTCATTAACAGCGAATGCCCAGAGCATTTAAAGACTAGGAGTGCAATGGGAATGTTTCAAGGCAGAGCACTGGAGTGGTGGTCGAATGAGAGAAACATCCATTCAAATGAAGAAGACTATACTCTTCCATGGGCCGAGGTGCGTGAATTAATGATGCTTAAATTCTGCCCTCCTCATGAGCAGTTGAAGCTTGAAGAAGAGTTTTAGCACTTGAAGCAGATTGGTGATGACAATCTGGCTTATACTACCCGTTTCAAGCAGCTCAGCTTGATTGTTCCTCACTTGGTTTCTACCCCTAAACGCACGATAACCAAGTACATCAATGGATTACCTCCTGCTATGCGTGATTCGATTGAAGCAGCTCAGCTCGGAACTATTGAGGAAGTCTACCGTCTTGCAGCCAGTCTCAACAACAATCGTGTTCGTGATAAGCAGTTCGCTAACCCTGCCTCTTCTAAATCTGCACACCAAGTTACTCAGCAACCAAGTGGCAGCAGAAACAAGAAAAGAAAGTCTCAGGGTTTAGGGTGCAATGCGATTGTCCCTGCTATAAACCCTGCTGCAAACCCTGCTGCTAAGCCTGCTCCTACTGCTGTTGCTCCAAACCCTTCTGCTCATGAAGTCAAAAAGTAGTACACTGGGCCTCATCCTAAGTGTGCTACTTGCAACTATCATCATCCTGCTACTGCTCCTTATCGCTTGTGTACCAACTGCAATCGCTATGGTCACACAACCCCCTACTGTCACCAAGCTAACCCTGCCCAACCAGCTCAGCAAACGCCCGTTTAAGCAGCCTCACCAGCTCTCCCAGCTCCTCCGTAGAATCCTAAGCCAGT
Source organism: Helianthus tuberosus (assembly GCA_030545235.1). Lineage (NCBI taxonomy): Eukaryota > Viridiplantae > Streptophyta > Magnoliopsida > Asterales > Asteraceae > Helianthus > Helianthus tuberosus. The sequence continues at coordinate 26,252,771 of CM060441.1, forward strand.
CAATGCTGTTCGTGCATGCTACAAGTGTGGAGATACTACTCATCTTCGTAACCAGTGCCCTCAGCTAAACCAGGAGCAACAGCCAGCCGCTCGTGGATGAGCGTTCAATCTTAATGCTAACCAGGCTCGTAATGACAATGATGTCGTGAATGGTACGTTTCTCGTTAATAACCTTTACGCTTCGATACTATTTGATACTGGTGCCGACAAAAGCTTTATGTCCGTAGAATTTGAATCTTTGTTAAACTGTGCGCGCTCTAAGTTACCTAAGTCATTTTCGGTAGAGATTGCCGATGGAAAGTCGATTCTAGTTGATTATATTCTCAGTGGTTGTTCCTTGACTCTTAACGACCACGTATTCACTATTGATCTTATACCCATGCAACTGGGTAGTTTTGATGTCATAATCGGCATGGATTGGTTGCGTAAGAATCATGCCGAGATTGCATGTCACGAGAAGTTTTTTCGTCTACCTCTACCGTCCGGAAATATTTCGCATGTCTATGGAGACCGACCTTCGAAAGGACTAAAGCTGATGTCATGCACTCAAGCGAGCAGATGCTTACGTAAACGGAACTTTGCCTTCTTGGCCCACGTAGTGGAACAGAGGGGCAAAGGGAAGAACATAAGCGATGTCCCGGTAGTGTGTGATTTCCCTGATGTCTTTCCTGAAGATCTTCCTGGTCTTCCTCCTCCCAGATCCGTCGACTTTCTTATTAATCTCATACCTGGTGTGACTCCTGTCACCAAGGCTCCTTACCGACTTGCACCTTCCTAGATGCAAGAGTTGTCTAGTCAACTCCAAGAACTGCTCGACAAAGGCTTTATTCATCCAAGTAACTCACCTTGGGGTGCTCCCGTATTGTTCGTCAAGAAGAAAGATGGTTCGTTCCGTATGTGTATCGACTACCGTAAACTTAACAAACTCACCATTAAGAATCGTTATCCTCTTCCTCGTATTGATGATCTATTTTACCAACTACAAGGCGCAAGTTATTTCTCCAAGATCGATCTTCGATCTGGTTACCATCAGCTTCATGTATTCGAGGATGACGTACCCAAAACCGCATTTCGTACCCGTTATGGACACTACGAGTTTGTCATCATGCCTTTTGGATTGACCAACGCACCCGCTGTGTTCATGGATCTCATGAATCGTGTGTGTAAACCTTATCTGGATCATTTTGTGATAGTCTTTATTGATGATATTCTCATTTATTCTAAAACTAAGGCTGATCATGCTCGCCATTTGCGCTTGATGCTTGAACTCTTACGTGGTGAACGCTTGTATATTAAATTTTCTAAGTGTGAGTTTTGGATTACTGAAGTGCAATTTCTTGGTCACGTCGTTAGTAAGCAAGGTATCCATGTTGACCCGTCAAAAATCGAAGCGGTGAAGAATTGAAGTACGCCTAAATCTGCATTTGAGATTCGTTCATTCTTTGGATTGGCAGGTTATTACCGCCGATTCATTTCGGACTTCTCTAAGATCGTTGTTCCTCTTACGTCGTTGACTCAGAAAGAGAGACCTATTGGTTGGGGTCCCGAGCAAGAGGAATCTTTTCAAACTCTTAAGACTCTTTTGTGTAATGCTCCTGTTTTAACTCTCCCTGATGGGAATGATGATTTCGTGGTATATTGTGATGCCTCGAACCATGGTTTGGGCTGTGTGCTCATGCATCGGGACAAGGTCATTGCTTATGCTTCTCGTCAACTCAAAGTGCATGAGAAAAACTATACTACTCACGATCTGGAGCTTGGCGCAGTTGTGTTTGCGTTAAAGATATGGCGACACTACCTGTACGGTACTAAGTGTGTGGTTTTCACTGACCATAGGAGCCTTCAACATATCTTTGACCAAAAGGAACTGAACATGCGACAGAGACGTTGGGTGGAATTGCTTAACGACTACAACTGCGAAATTCGCTATCATCCTGGTAAGGCGAATGTAGTGGCCGATGCTCTTACTCGTAAAACTCATGTGAATGCTATTCGTATCTCTAATGATCTTCATGCATGTATCCATGACGCTCAGTATTCGTCAGCAAATGAAGGAAGCCTAGAAGTGGAAATCCGAGGCGCTAAGATTGAACAACTCGAAACTAAACCTGATGGACTCCAATACTACCTCAATCGCATCTGGGTACCGGATCACGATAATCTCCGTGAACTCATTATGAATGAGGCTCACAAATCTCGTTACTCCATTCATCCGGGCGCTGATAAGTTGTACCATGATTTGCGTGCAACTTATCGGTGGCCTGGCATAAAGAGGGACATTGCTGTATATGTTTCTAAATGCCTTACTTGTACAAAATTTAAGGCTGAACATCAACATCCTTCAGGACTCTTAGAACAGCCTGAAATCCCAGTTTGGAAATGGGATAGCATTGCTATGGACTTTATTACTGTAACACCCGTTCTTATAATTTAAGGTTTAATGAATCTTTTACGAAGACAATCATGTAATTACGATTACATATACATCGGAAATACGGGTTTACTAAAAGTTTTACAAATCATAAGTTATTCTACATAACGTGATCGAATTCGTTGTTTAAAATTTACAACGTGGCAAAGTGCGGAAGCGTGTATCTTTATCGTGTCCGGTTCTTCGCCGAGCTTGATCGTCTTCCGGCATCCAAAAGTACCTATATTCCATAAACATGAAATACTTTAGTCAAACGGGGTTTAAAACGTGTCTAAACGAGTCCGGGAATTTAAACTAAATAAAATATACTTTGTTTCTGGGTCCACTGTAACTCAGTATGTAACCATCGTAATCATATCAGCTCCACCGTAACTTACGGTGGCATGACTAAATCAAGTATACGCAATCATATGTCTTTTTCTGGATTAATAATGACATTATTAATGTGCAGCGATTTTCTATACAGCTGCTGTAATTGACCATTATGACCCATTCAAAGTCCGAACTAGATTAACATGTTCAAAGATGGATCGTAGAAAACTTCAATACCTTCGCAAGCATATAAGGTACACCTTCTAACGAATTTTCTATGATTTTATATGATTTTTATAAAATCAGCACAGCAACTATATTTTCATTTTTCAAACAGCTTTCAAGGTTTTGAACAGCTGTTTAATTCATTCTTTTGGCCTATTTAACAACCACATTTGTTTCTTATGATTGAAAACAGTAAAAATTTACTTCATAAGCTTTCCGAAAAGGTATAGAACACCCAAATCGGATAAACGGTTGATTTTATATGATTTTTTAAAGATTAGTCGAAATCCGTATAAAAAGCTGCGGAAATCATGTTTAGGGTCATTTTAAATTCGAACCAAACCATCAAATGCAACCCATTTCCATGGCTAAAACCCTTATTAAACTCTTGGTAATGGTTAGAAACCTATAACAAATATAATGACCATCGTCCGTAACATTTGGTTTACCTATTAAGGTAACCAAAAACTTATTTTAGACTTCGTTTAACTCTCATTAGCCTTACATTTAAATGAGAGTTATCTTATTATGCGTACCTGGCTCGGATCATTACATTGACCCATTTAAGTACCTTGCCTCAATATCTACTAAGTAATAGCGATGTAAATATCCACTCGATATTTATTTCTGAAATCAAACAACTCATCAAACCATTAGTCGATATTGTCAAAAGTGATATTTTCACCTTTTGACCCGTTGGTCTAAATGACCGATAATATTGGCGAGATAAAGCTTATTGCCATCTCGTCTACACGACTCGTTCCGATTTACACTGCACGGTCGTTTTAACTATAATTCACCTCTTAACGCTTTTTGGCCTAATAAGGCTTACGAAATATGTATCTTTCAAAACCAATAATTATTGTCAACAAGTGTCCAAATTTCAATTTTACCCTTATTGGTTATCTTGTTCCGTACGACTACACGCCGGAAACACCATATCTCAACTTTCCATTTGTCTTGTTCGAAATCAAAACAACAAAAGGACATTCTAAACTATATGACTAGTGTAAGCTATACTTACCTCGCATCCGAACTATGCTTTTCCTTTCCTTCTTGATTTGTTTGATCCGCTCCCTCATCAAGCTTCCGCCTAGCTTGTTACGCGTCAAACTATCATCATTCACAAGGTGGTTAGATTAGTCATTTCAATTCACGACTATTCCACCTCACCTATTTTCTATGTCGAAACTACTATTTGACTTTATCATTGGTTAGTTTGACTTTTTAAAAGTCAATTGACTTACCAACATATTCATATGCACATTTGGTTCATTGAACTCACTTAGGCATATTTCATCCGAACTCTTAACAAAAATCAAATTTTTACATACTAACTTAGTAAGCCGCGATTTCATTTAGGCATTTCATATCAACGAAAATTGGCTGTTTTTGGTGACTTGTTTAACCTGTTTACAAGTCTTCAAAAATTATGATTTTTTTATGTGGCGTACCTCTCGGAGGGTTAGCCCTTGAGTTAAAATTTCAAGATCTAACTCTTTACCAAAAATTCGTGAAAATTCATTTACTAAGCTGCAATCAGATTCGTCACTTCTGACTGCAGCTTACGGAAAAATTCATTAAAAATTCCTCGTTTATCCGATTGACGAAATTCCAATCGGCGATTCTTTTAATCGCTTAAAACTTTCTACAATAAGAATTTGAGATCATAACTCAATTCCTAAATTGAGTTATGACATTCGTGATGGGCTGCAATTTCTGTCAGAAAACGCAGCTTGAACCTTTGATACGGAAAAATTCATAAAACGCTCGATTTTCGTCGAAAAAATGCGATTCCAGTGGGGTTTTAAAGATATTTCCTGGAATTACATTCTAGACTCAAGAAACACATTATTTTATCACTTTTTGTCCAGGTTACAGCCAATACAAATCGGCTGTAAATTCTGATCAAGAATCGTTTGAATTCAGCTTTCAATTTAAGCTTGTTCTTGACATCATAACACTATTTTTTTTGCAATCAAAACCATAAAAACATCTCATACATGAATTTAGTATCAACAAAAACTTGAGCTAAGCATGATTTCGACATATACTTGTCTAGGGCTTACTCCTAGACACTATATTGTTCCTATTCCATGCAATTAACAAACATGCATCATAAATTTTCAGATTTCCTAATTTCGTGAGATTTTCAAGTTGAGAGTTTTCATCAAATTTTACATACCTTGTAATCCTCTTGTGATGAGGATCAATAATCTATGCTCGAATTTCGTTTTGGACCAGATTTGCACCTCCAATTGAGAGTTTTAGTGAACTTTTCTAGGGTTTGAGAGTGGGGTGTCGCCCCTGCTCATTCTTGATCGACCAGAACCCCCAAATGGGGTGTTTTGTTTTTATTTTTAATTAAAATCAATAATATAAGTTTCAATTTTAACAATATTGGCCCCTCTAATTTGGTTAGTTAATTAAGTAGGGCACAACCTACTTATTTCTAACAATATTCCCCACTTATTAACTAGGTTAAACATTCCTAGTTAAATTAGTGGGTTCGGGAAATCTATAACCAAGTTTATTTCAGGTCCCGTTAACTCGGGCCTTCTATCACTTTATTTCTTAAAAGCTTTTTATTCACTTTTTGTTTATTATTAGGATTAATTATTTAAATCCTAATATTTACCGGGTAAATTTTTTTTTACCACTAACGGTATTTTACCCGTCAGTAATATTAACGTGGTTTGCTTACCAAACCCGTTTTTGGGGTGTTACAATTACCAAGCTACCTCGAACACCTTCTGGTCACGATAGTATCTGGGTGATAATTGATCGATTGACCAAACCAGCCCATTTTCTTCCTATTCGCGAAGATTATAAAGTGGAAAAACTTGCTCGAATCTATACCGATGAGATTATATGTCGTCATGGCATACCTCTTGACATAATCTCTGACCGTGATGGTCGTATTACTTCACGTCTTTGCCAAACATTTCAATCCGCTATGGGTTCTCATTTGAAACTTAGTACGGCCTTTCATCCCCAAACGGATGGACAGACCGAACATACTATTCAAACCCTAGAGGATATGCTCCGTTCTTGTGTAATCGACTTTGGTGGTAACTGGGATGTACATTTACCCTTGATTGAGTTCTTGTACAACAACAGCTATCATTCCAGTATTCAGATGGCTCCTTTCGAAGCTTTGTATGGTCGCAAGTGCCGATCTCCTCTCAGCTGGCATGAGGTTGGTAACAAGCAATTTACTGGCCCTGAGATCATTCAAGAGACAACAGATAAGATTCTTCAGATCCGTGATAACTTGATCAAGGCTAGGAGCAGACAAAAGAGCTATGTTGATAAAAGGCCCAAGCCTTTGGAATTTGATGTTGGCAATCGGGTACTTCTCAAGGTATCTCCCTGGAAGGGAGTAGTTCATTTTGGTAAGAAGGGAAAGCTCGCTCCTCGCTATGTGGGTCCTTTCAAGATACTCGAAAGGATTGGCAAGGTGGCATACCGACTCGACTTGCCACAAGAACTAAATAACGTACATCCGGTGTTCCACGTATCGAATCTTTGGAAATGCTTAGTCGAAGAGTAACTTCAGGTTCCCCTCGAAGACTTGCAAATAAATGAGGCTTTACACATTGTGGAGAAACCGGTCGAAATCATGGACCAGAGTGCCAAGCGATTGAGGCGCAGCAAAATTCCTATAGTCAAGGTTCGATGGGAAGGAAAGCGTGGCGCTGAGTTCACTTAGGAACTCAAGAGTGAAATGAAGGCCAAGTACCCACATTTGTTTCCATAGTCTTCCTCTTAGATTTCGGGGACAAAATCTCCTAAAGGAGGGGAAAATGTAACGCCTGCGTCCCTGAACTTTTAGCTATTGTCACTTTTAGCCCTTATACTATGTAATTCTTGACACTTTTGACACTTATGGTGCTTGATTCTTGAAACTTGGTGAATCTAAATTCTATAAGACTTGATTCTTGAAACTATGATACTTGACTCTTAATTCTAGAAACTTGATTCTTGATGCTTAATACTATGATTCTTGACACTTGATTCTTGAGGCTTGATTCTATGATTCTTGATACTTGGAAGCTAGATTCTTGATTCTTAGTTAGTGCTTGACTCTTGAGACTCATGAAACTTGAGACTTGAGACTTGGTTGAACGAGAGACTGGAGTCTTGTCACTGGCGGAAACTATGAAACTTGGAAACTTTTGTGTTGATAATGTAATCTAGTTATATGTGAATCAATTACAAAATAATACGCAACGCAACGCTCAATCTAACTCGCAAAACGAATCAAAGACGGAGAAACGGAAAGGATAGGATCGACCAAGTGGCGACCCGATCGGATGACCATCCGATCGGACGGCCACTCGATCGAACCACCATCCGATCCACTGCACGCCACCTTAACTCCCCCTCTGACACTATAAATAGGCCTGTCACATCAATCCTCACTGATGTGACAACCTCACTCTAACCAAACGCACGCTCCCGCACTTTCAGCACTTTTCTTCCATTTTGGGGCGATTTCGGTACGTTTTACACTAGATTCTTGTACATCTTTAATCTATGCACTATTCTCTATGAGATTCTCCATTGAAATCTCACTTTTCACCATGAAATCTCTTAGATTTGAGCCCGTAAGGATGTCGTCATCATGGCGGTTTGTACAAACTGTGGTGTGATGTCATTCTAGTCAAGATCTAGCTCAGATCTAAGGAATTTCATGCGTTTCTACACTGAATCTTCACTAAACCGGGGCTTTCAACTAAAACTTAAGCTTTTCTTCATCATTGTTCTTAAAACTTTGACTTAAAATGGCGGAATCCGGACCCAAATGAACTATAGACTTGATGATTAGCCTGGAGTCGACTTGGAAGATGGATTGTTGCCGGAAATAATGACCGGAGTGCGGATTCCGACATGAACACCGTCAGGAACAAACACTTGAACGGATTGGGGTGATTCCCATTTGATCGGACAGGCTGTGTTCTGATGTGTTTGCCGTTGTCTCAATACGTACCATGCCGTCACCGTTAAACTAGAAACTAAGGAAACGTTGCAAGGTTGCAAAGGAGACAAAGACTACTCAATCGAATGGTAAACCGATCGGACTGCCGTCCGATCGAACAGCGATCCGATCATGGGGACAAGTGCCTTACAACCTTCAATACTTAAACTATTTTGAATCAGAAACTTTGAACTTGAAACTCAAATCTCAAATCTCAACACATGGATCGAATGACCATTCGATCGAATGGCCATCCGCACGGATGACCATCCGATCGGATGGCAGTCCGTCCCCATCACACTTATGTCATTCGACCGGGTGACCATCCGATCGGATGGCCATCCGATCGGGTGACTGATCCTATTGTTTGCGAAATCTCGTTATTCTGCCTGACGCTTATCTATTGTACACTAATCAGGCTATTCTAAAGAGCTCCCTTTGATCCAATAACAGTCTTAACTGTTAAGCAATCACTGTGAGTATACTCGATCCCTTTTTGTTTTAAACTTTGGGATGCAACATGTATTCTATTAAACTATGAAACTTGATACGTTGAAATCTAAACTCTATCCTATGTGTTTGTGAAACTTGTGATTCTTGAATCTTTATGCTATGTGAACGTTTAATCCAGAGTGTGTAGTTCCACCTTAACAATAGTAGCGCTGTAGGAGATGCACCTCCCCATTATTCTCGGGGGTATTGTTAGGAGGATTCTAGTTTTCCTTGAGACTTGGGAAAACAACAAAGCATCGGGATACTTGGGCTATCACTTGTTGGAGTGCGAACACTAGTGTAACGCCCCGTATTTCCATATTTCCATTTTTAGTAAATACGTGTCCGTTTTTCTATTTTTAGAATCATAGTCAAAATCGGATCGAAAAACGGAATTTAAAACGACAAACTATGCATTTTTACGCACTTTTGACGCGACCGACAAGCGAATGCGACCAATTTCGACTATCAACATCATTTCGCGAATTTTTGACCTTTAAATAATATTAGACGTCATTCTCTAAAAGTTCGGATACGAAGATAAGTTTAAAACGTGAACGGGCCGCTATCGGGCTTTAGGCCCAAACCTACACAAAACCCTAGAACTATTTAAGCTTCTTTAAACCCATCCCTCCTTCACTCAAACAAACCCTAGCCCCTCAAGACCCCACCTCCTGCTCTCTCTAAATTCCGGCGACCAGAGCCGGATTCCAGCGACTCCGGTGTCGAGCGTTTTCCGGCGACTACCTTCTTCCTCCTTCACAAACACCCACCTAACTCCCCTTTCCTTCATCACTCTCTCTCGCTCCTTCTCCGATGGAGACACCGGCAGAACCGGCGGCGACGGCGACTCTCCAGCGCCCCCTCTTCTCCTCCGGCCACACACAAACACCCTCCACCTCTCGCTCCTCTCTCTCCTCTCTCTCTCTCTCTTCAGCAGGTGGCCGACACCACTTCTGGTGGCGGCGGCGTCAGTTTCTCGGCGGCTCTGGTCGTTTTTCCGGCGAACCACCGGAGACGACGCTAGGTTGATGATGATGATGATGATGATGTTGATCGACGGAGCTCTGGGCCAGCTGACACTGCTATGGTTCAGTTCAGGCGCAGGCACGACAGGTTTACTCGCTCAGATTCGTTTTTGGTTCGGGCTCTAGCTCAGTGCAGGTCTGATTTTTGGTTGTTTTATGGGCACGAGTCAACTCCGGTAACTCGGATTGTTAGGATTTCAGCTGGTTCGAGTTTTTAAGCGGATTCCGGGTTAGTTCGGGTTCTGCAGCTTTGGGTTTCTTTGGGTTTAACTCACTCAGTTCAGTTTTGATGATTGGTTCGGTTACGGTTCATCTCAGGTTTTGTTCGCGGTTCGTGGTTCGGGTTGACTCGGTCAAACCGAGTCAACTCGGTCAATTCTGGTCAACTGCCAGTCAACTCGGTCAACTTTAACGCGAAACTCGGTAAAACATTAAATTAAGCAAGTTTCGTTTATATCGTTTCTCATATTAATTATTTACTAACCGTGCTTGAACCGTCATATATAGTTTATATATATTGTATAAACATTCGTTAACTTTACAAAAGTATTCGTATATTGAGTATGTTATTGAAATTGTTGTGTTTTGGAAAAATATATCGACACGTTAGTTGTCGGGATCGTCTAAAAACAGAGGAAACTCTGCCCGATTTTCGTAAAATATATTTATATTTTTTTTGCCGACACCTCTTCCCAGAGGTACCGGGTTCGAGTCTTGGGAGTGGCATATGTCGCCCAGGGTAAGAACTCGGCAAGGGGAATTCACCGCGGAGCTAGCTTGGTCGGGTAGCGGCTCTCGGAGTGGGATCACTCCGGCGGTTGGGAGGACCGTGCTCTATCCCCCCCCCCCCAACACTAATGGAAACGTAACGGGACTCAAAGGAAGTTTATAAATATAAACGAGGTTTTTAAATATATAACAGTTTTTTTATTTTTTTACTATACAAAATTACATTTATGCCACTCGTGTAATGCACGAGGTTTTTAAAAATATAACTTTTTATATTTATTCATTCCATATAATATATTGGGTTTATAAAGATATAACTTTTTATTGTTTGATATATAAAATTTCATGTGCTCAACCCGTATAACACATGAGGTTCTTAAAAATTCAACTTTTTATTATTTAATATATAAATTTACATTTATTCAACCCACGTAATAAACAAGATTTTTTTAGTATATATTGTTTTATTATTTGGTATATGAAATTACCTTTATTCGACTCGTGTAATAAACGAGACTTTTAAAGATATATATTTTTTTCTTCATTTTATTATTTGGTATATAAAATTACATTTATTCAACTCGTGTAATACACGGGGTTCTAACCTAGTATACGTATATATATACTTATCAATCGACAAGTTATACTTTAAATTCCACTTCAAATCATCCGTCGTAATTTCGTTTACTCATGCACCATCGTTTGCCCTTATAGGATGACCTCGGTGTTCTATCCTCATAAACTCATACACTCATCAACACTTGGATAATCGGAAGACTTAGCAAATTTTGTGAGTACACTTGACCCATTTTCCTTTTAATACACTTTGGGTGCAACATGTTTACTTGTTAAAATGCACGATTCACAAACATGCTTTATTCAATCAATCCTTATACATGCTTTGTTATGCTTAAGTTCATATTAGAATTCATCTACTTGTTAACCCGCCTTAACAATTATAGCGCTATAGGAGTAGCACACCACCCGACGGGGTTTTTGTTAAGTTATATTCTTTACGGTCTCGATATTGTTATATCGAGGGATGCTATTATTCATACTTCACGGTCTCGTTGTTGCTACATCGAGGGATGCTATTATACTAGTGGACACTTGGGTTTGACTTTTAGTTATGCATGATAGTTTGACTTTATATACCAAATTGCTATGTTAGATTGAAATTACCTTTTTATACATATGCCACGAGTTTAAAACTAGTGTACTCGCCAATACCTTTGTATTGAACTATGCTTTTAAAACATGTTGCATGATTAGCGATGACGTTGATGATGCATGGAATCTAGTAGGATGCTTAGATACACACTTTAAATTTTGTACTCTTATTTTATTGTATTTCATTATTCAGGTTGTATTGCTTCAAATCCTTGTAATTGATTCTTTAGAAATGGAATGAAATTTATTATTTAAATACTTGTCACAATTATTGGTGTTATGATGTCTCGAGCAATCTATTTCGTCTCACTCCGATGTTTCCGCCATCGCTTGGGGTGTGACAGATTGGTATCAGAGCCATAACTATAGGGAATTAGGAAAAATTGCCATGATTTTGACCTAGACTATAGTTAAGCACCAAATTCGACCATACATGCTTCACATGCTACTTTTATGAAACATCTTTACATGATATTCTTGAAATGTCTCTTACGTGTTATTTCTTGAAATCATTTGTGTGCTCATACTTGTTATTATTATTTCGAACGTACGTCTTTTTACTCATTTATACTAAACTCGAAAACACTCGTATTTCATAAACAAGACGACTTCACCAAAATAGGCGTGAAATCCACAATTTGGTGAACGACTCTCAATCCACCTATTCTTTTTACTCGAGATTCGACATCAAGTTAGGAGTGAAATCCTCACCTTGATGGAGAATTTCCATTTTCAAATTCTAGTGGACCCTTGTCAAAGTGTCAAAATTAAATTTTGACTCGACGAGTACCAACCACACTTAGGATACGGAATCGTCAAGTTAGGGGTGAAACCCGCACCTTGTCAATTAGTTCCGCTCCTTGATTTTCAAAATCCCGCCAAGTCTCGAATTTTCGATTGATTTGGAACATGTAGTAACTGGAAGGCTGAATACAGTTAACTGAGATATCGGCGAGGGTATTCCACCTATTAGGCCAAAGCATGTTTCTCAAATTCAAAGGAATTTTCGACCACTTTGGTTTAGTCAAAGTTCCATTTTGGAACAATCCAAGTTTTAATCAAACCTATACTTTATTATCATTGCTTTTATATGATTCAATTCTCTCGTTTCAAATTTGAATTTATTTTCGAGATCATTTTTCTCACACACGCATCATCCTAAATCTTTTCATACATTTATACATATGCATGATTTCAAAACGTCACTCAATTTTTTTTACATTCTTTGTAACACCAAAATGGAGACATGTCATCGAGATAGGAGTGATTTCCTTACCTTGACGATTAACTCCACTTCTTCTTTTCTTAAAAACGACCTCACCGACGAGTTAGGGGTGATTCCCTTACCTAGGTGATCGTTACCAAAAATTTCTTTCAAAAGAGACTTCATCATGTAACACAATCATATTTTACACCTAAATCGTTTATCATTCACCAAAATCTCTACTTATGTGAATTACAAAATTTATTATTTTATCAAACGTATTCTTTATCTCATAATCTATTTCACGTAAAGCATATACACGAAAATTCTTAATCATGTTTTAAAACGTTTTATCACCCGAATTTCAAAATCTTACGAAATGCTACCTATCAACTTAATCGGTCCGATGGATCTCTTGTCCATGAACTTCTTATTTAACCTAATCACTAAAACGCAATCACGTTTTATCTTTATACTAAAGACTTTCATTCTCAGTCGTAAATCAAACCAACTTTCTCATATATTGATAAGATCTTATAGGTATTATAAGATCGTTTTACCACAAACTCTTTTCAAAACCAACAAACCATTTCGTTAAAAACTCTTTTCAACGAACACTAAGTTCATTGCTAAACTTCTTTTAAGAATCAACGTTTTCACAAGAACCTCCAAATTTCAAATTTCATATTTTAATCCTACGAACTTATTATTTACAACGAACTTTTATACACCGCTTAATACGTCATTCAAATTTCTAAACACGTGGTCAAGAAGACTTCATGGGGACCGACAATCTTCAACTTACGTAAATCTTCTTTTAAAACAAAAAGTAGCATTTCCAATCCTTACAAATACGTTATGTATAACCAATAAGTACCTTATATTCTTCTTACATTTACAAGCTAGAATTTACATTACTAGTCAAAATCAATCCATTTCGATTCGATAAACTCAACGTTTCGCTTAAACAACTATACATGCATACCATCGTACATGTTTTAGTCACTATCTCACGACAACTCCACTTAAACCGTTTGTTTTTACATACTCGATCTTTCGATCGTTTTCACATGCTTAGATTCGTTATGTTTCAATTTATACTATTTACGCAATCCTTATTATTCGTACCTACACTCATACTCATACGTTTTATATTTATACTAACACACATGCGTATCTATACTTACACTTATATTTATGCTCATACTCTCCTTCATGCTCATGATTCATACATTCGTACCCGTACGCGAACGGGATCCGAGGGATTCGCTTACGTGGGTCCCATACATACTTAAGCATGGACTTGCTTATATACTACATTCTTATACGTACACATTCTTATTTTTTTTTAATTTATGTATACCCTAATTCATACACAACTAGTACAAGCTATGTGGATCATGCGACGATCAAAATAATCGCGTGTGCACACGGGATTATAGTGATAGGCGCATGAGAATCATAGAGTGTACTACTGTGTATGGTAAGACACGGAACGTAACATGACACGAATAACGAAACGGATGTAGCATGGTCAAAACATGGTGGATACGCCGCTGGTACTTCCTATATATAAGTGTTTTCATCATGTTACCAAACTTTCGTAAAACGTGCCATGAGAAATTCGGTGTTTTGTAGACCTTTTGACTTGATACAAACTTTAACAACTCACAAATGCATTGCTAAGTGCGCAATATCCGATTATCCACGATGAAACCTCATCCCTAACGCAACGTTTTGTTCGTCCAATACACTTACCCTTCTCATACTTGCATTCGTTTATTAGATCAATCATTCCCTCTTCTACCTCTGTTATTCCCCGTTATCCGTTGTCCTTCATACAAGCCTCGTTACGAACAAATCTGTTTACACGTGCGAAGTCTAAAAGTACCTTCTTGGTTAAAACTAGCTTTCTATTCTTTACTTATGTGCAAACGTACTTAATTGGCCGTTACCTCCAAAACCATTTTACTTAAAATACCTAATGTTCTCATTCCTCGTCAATAAATAATTTCTTACAAACAAGTGATTTATTATTTTTCTTTGAAATCAACGGTATTCTTCAAACGAATTACAGTGTGGTCACGCTTTTCATCGAAATGCTTACCGTTTATACGAAAGTTTTACTCCTTGGTTATCATATTTTAAAGTTACCTCTTCATTTTGAGTTATTCAAACTTGTTTAAACTCGTTCGCCTATACGCACACATGCACATTTTTTTATGACTAATGCCTTAAATCATTTTAGTCAAACAACCTCTTTTTATAAATCTAACTTCTCGTTCCTCAGAACTTCATACTTTTCCACACGTATCCAAACTTCCAAGTCTCGATTTCAGACGATCATTCTTTAGCCAAATCCTTCTTAAACTCTTCCTCTTGAATAAATTTCGGGACGAAATTTCCTAAAGGAGGGGAGACTATAACGCCCCATATTTCCATATTTCCATTTTTAGTAAATATGTGTCCGTTTTTCTATCTTTAGAATCATAGTCAAAATCGGATCGAAAAACGGAATTTAAAACGACAAACTACGCATTTTTAGGCAATTTTGACGCGACCGACAAGCGAACGCGACCAATTTCGACTAACAACATCATTTCACAAATTTTTGACCTTTAAATAATATTAGACGTCATTCTCTAAAAGTTCGGATACAAAGATAAGTTTAAAAACGTGAACGGGCCACTATCGGGCTTTAGGCCCAAACCCACACAAAACCCTAGAACTATTTAAGCTTCCTTAAACCCATCTCTCCTTTACTCAAACAAACCCTAGCCCCTCAAGACCCCACCTCCTGCTCTCTCTAAAGTCCGGCGACTCCGGTGTCAAGCGTTTTCCAGCGACTACCTTCCTCCTCCTTCACAAACACCCACCTAACTCTCCTTTCCTTCATCACTCTCTCTCGTTCCTTCTCCGACGGAGACACCGGCAGAACAGGCGGCGACGGCGACTCTCCAGCGCCCCCTCTTCTCCTCCGACCACACACAAACACCCTCCACCTCTCGCTCCTCTCTCTCTCTTCAGCAGGTGGCCGACACCACTTCGGGTGGCGGCGGCGTCAGTTTCTCGGCGGCTCTGGTCGTTTTTCCGGCGAACCACCAGAGACGACGCTTGGTTGATGATGATGATGTTGATCGACAGAGCTCCGGGCCAGCCGACGCTGCTGTGGTTCAGTTCAGACGCAGGCACGACAAGTTTACTCGGTCAGATTCATTTTTGGTTCGGGCTCTAGCTCAGTGCAGGTCTGATTTTTGGTTGTTTTATGGGCACGAGTCAACTCCGGTAACTCGGATTGTTAGGATTTCAGCTGGTTCAAGTTTTTAAGGGGGTTCCGGGTTAGTTCGGGTTCTGCAGCTTCGGGTTCCTTTGGGTTTAACTCACTCGGTTCAGTTTTGATGATTGGTTCGGTTACGGTTCATCTCAGATTTGGTTCGCGGTTCATGGTTCGGGTTGACTCGGTCAAACCGAGACAACTCGGTCAATTCTGGTCAACTGCCAATCAACTCGGTCAACTTTAACGCGAAACTCGGTAAAACGTTAAATAAAGCAAGTTTCGTTTATATCGTTTCTCATATTAATTATTTACTAACCGTGATTGAACCGTCATATATAGTTTATATATATTGTATAAACATTCGTCAACTTTACAAAAGTATTCGTATATTGAGTATGTTATTGAAATTGTTGCGTTTTGGAAAAATATATCGACACGTTAGTTGTAGGGATCGTTCAAAAACAGAGGAAACTCTGCCCGATTTTCGTAAAATATATTTATATTTTTTTTAGCCGAAACACTAATGGAAACGTATCGGGACTCAAAGGAAGTTTATAAATATAAACGAGGTTTTTAAATATATAACATTTTTTTATTTTTTTACTATACAAAATTTCATTTATGCCACTCGTGTAATGCACGAGGTTTTTAAAAATATAACTTTTTATATTTATTCATTCCATATAATATATTGGGTTTATAAAGATATAACTTTTTATTGTTTGATATATAAAATTTCATGTGCTCAACCCTATAACACATGAGGTTCTTAAAAATACAACTTTTTTATTATTTAATATATAAATTTACATTTATTCAACCCACGTAATAAACAAGATTTTTTTAGTATGTATTGTTTTATTATTTGGTATATGAAATTACCTTTATTCGACTCGTGTAATAAACGAGACTTTTAAAGATATATATTTTTTTCTTCATTTTATTATTTGGTATATAAAATTACATTTATTCAATCCGTGTAATACACGGAGTTCTAACCTAGTATACGTATATATATACTTATCCATCGACAAGTTGTACTTTAAATTTCACTTCAAATCATCCGTCGTAATTTCGTTTACTCATGCACCATCGTTTGCCCTTATAGGGTGACCTCGGTGTTCTATCCTCCTAAACTCATACACTCGTCAACACTTGGATTATCGGAAGACTTAGCAAATTTTGTGAGTACACTTGACCCATTTTCCTTTTAATACACTTTGGGTGCAACATGTTTACTTGTTAAAATGCACGATTCACAAACATGCTTTATTCAATCAATCCTTATACATGCTTTGTTATGCTTAAGTTCATGTTAGAATTCATACTACTTGTTATGTGACAACCTGAAATTTCAAGTCCTTTCATTTATGTAATTCTGGGGTGGAAATCCTGTTTTGATAAATTGTTTAGGTTATGAAAGTCTGTGTAACAGTTTAAAAGAATTGATTCTCTGGATTATGTAATTGTGCATTGTGTGTGTGTTAATGTTTTAGTTAGTGATGATGCTATGACAAAGCCACTGCTCGACGAAACACCCGACGAAACTTAGGGTTCGCCGCTGACCTGTTGATGCATTAATGTCTATCGCCTCCGTCAATTCAAACCGTAGCTGAAACTAAAGAAATTAAGATTTTATTGTAATATTTGGATAGTATTAGCAAGGTGGCATTTTGGTAATTAATGAGAAATCTCATTAATTCCAAGGCCTATAAATAGAGTGTTATGTCATAAGTTGTAAAGACTTTTAGAAGACTTTTTGCTCATTTTGGTGATTTAGGAGATTCAAGTCTAGAGAGAGAAAGTCTAGAGAGAGAAAGTACTCTCTACGTGATTCTTGTATTGTACACGTCATATATTTCAATAGATTCACGGTTCTAGTACGTTATTGTGTGTTCGGTCACGCACGTTCACGGATTCCGCACGTCGAACGTTCGTTACGCAATCGAACGGTGTCAAAACCGGTCCTACAAGTGGTATCAGAGCTAGGAGCTCGATTGCTTGATCAAACACATCGTTTTCGTACCAGATTTCAGCCGATTCAGATCCGATTTCATCTATTTCTTCATCTTCTACCTATTTCTTACATCTTTCACGGTTTTTAGTCAAATTGAACTTGTTTTCATGGTCCGATTTGTCTGAATTTTTGATATTGTGTGCGAAATTGTTAGTTTTAAAACCCTACCAAATTTCAGATTCAAACTCCTAGCCATTTAGGAGATATTCGAGTTTTTAGGTCCGATTTAGTTTGAATCAGCAAGCTGACCGTTTGAAAGTGACCCTCCCGTTTGAAACTGACACTACCGTTTGAGGGAGTGACAGTTTGAAGTTGAAAGTTTGAAAGAGGCCGTCCCGTTTGAACTATCGTTTGAAACTGTCCGTCCCGTTTGAACTATCGTTTGAAACTGTCCATCCCGTTTGAAAGAGGACATCCGGTTTGAACTATCGTTTGAAATCAAGCACGTGACTGTTTGAAATTGATGTCCGTTTGAGGACATGACAGTTTGAGAGTTGTCCGTTTGAGGACATGACAGCTTGAGAGTTGTCCGTTTGAGGACGTGACATTTTGAAATCAAGCACCTGACCGTTTGAAGGATCCTGACTGTTTGAAATTGGGTTAACCGTTTGAACAATCACCTTACCGTTTGAAACATGACATGACCGTTTGAAACGGTGAATTTTGAAAGTGGTTATCGGGTCACATGAAATCAAAATTGAAAATTCATTTAAGTGGTTGTTGAACTTTAAAACAAATTGTTTGGAGTGTGTCAATTGTCGGTCATTGATCAGAGTAAACACGTGAACGGCCGAATCTAATTGAGTTTATTGTCACCGAAATTGTCAGACATATTTGTTGTTGATGTAAGGTTGTCGGCAATAAATTGTAAATTGTGGGCTCAATTAAAAGTGATTATTCAGTTCTTGCATGTGATTTTGATCAAGAAATGTGATACATTTAATGTACATGGGTAAATGTGTGATTTGTGTCAAGATCATTTCATTTGATCAATAAAAGGTGTGATCTGATTAGTTAAATTTTGAGGTCCAATCACCTTCATTGAATCATAGGACAAATCATTAAAAGAGGACTAATACAAAGCAGTTTGTGTGTTGAAGATACTCACCCAATCACAAAATTTGGATTTAAATTGTCGAAATTTTTTTAATGTCAAATTACATGTGATTGTATAAATTGGTTGATATATTCGATGCTTGTCAGGTCATAAGTTTGCATGTGAACAATCAAAGTGTATTCTGGATTTAAAAGAATTGGTCATAGTCACGTGATTGTAAATTGATAAAGGTCAAAACAGATTCAGAGTTTAATTGATAAGGCCCAGTTCTCGAACATCATTTTGTGAGGCCCAATCATCATTGAGTATTAATAAGCCCAAATTTGTCCATTGATCAATCGGCTCATTCGTTTAGTGATTTCACTTCGAACAACATTGAATCGAATTCGCGAATCTTTGACAACGAGTCTTAGATTAATTTCACAAACTCACACGTTTACATATTCAGTTTGTTTAAAACTGATTGTTTGTTTGTTTGTTTGCAGGCGACCTGAGGTGATTTGACAAGCATTGTATACCCATCAGAACGAATTTTTCACGCGATCCATTGTTACTAAATTGTTGTCACTAAATCAGATATCTATCTGATTCAGTGGGTTGATACAGTGATTGAATTGATTTCAGTTTGTGATTTGAAATTTTTTTTAAAAAAATAACGAAACATGGATTGTGTGTCGTATCGTGTTCAGAATCCAGCAGATATTGCACAGAAGAAATTTGATAGTTTTACGGGTATCAAGGGAGAGTCTATAAAAGAATTATTTGATAGATACTGTCATCTAGTTTTGGAAATGGGAAAATTAGGGATAACCAAGTCTAATAAGGAGTGGGTTGACAAAGTGGCAAATGTTTTACCACGTGATGTGTGGGGAACGTATTTGTTAGACTTGAATGACAGATATTTAGACTTGAATTTGAGCGCATTCATTGAGAAGATTGAAGCTCAAGAATTTGAGTTCCAAAAGATTAGAAAAAAGAAATCTGAAGAAAATGTTCAAATGATAGAGAAGCTAGTTAACGAAATTTCAGCTCTGAAGGTTGAGAAGAAAGCTGATGATGAACAGATTATGGAGTTGCGCTTGAATTGTGAAAAACTGAAATCTGAAAATGACAAACTCTTGAGGAATTTAGAGAGTTTGTCATTAGAAAATGAAAATCTTAAAAAATCAGAAAATGTTTTGAAAAATCAAAAACAAAATTTAGAAAATGAAAAAGTAAAAATTGAGAAAGATTTTCAAATTCAAATAAAGATTTTAGAAGATGAGAAAGATATTTTTGGTAAAAATAATCTTGAAAAACAAATTGCAATATATTCTCATCTTGCTAAAATCATTCAGCTTGAAAAAGAAGCTGAAAGTGATCGGAATAAAATTGCTGAGTTAGAAAATAAGTTGAAAGGTTTTGTGACTTCTGCACTATATGTGTGTCCAGAACCGATCAATTCTGTTTCAATAAGTGACAATGTCACAGATTTTGACAAAGTCAAAATTGAAGATTGCGATGACAAAGCTGATGATGAAATAGAAAAAGAAAAGAAAAGAAAAATATTTTTAGAATTACAAGAAAATTTTCAAAATACTGTTTTACATTCTACTGAGAAAGGTGAATGCTCAACACAAAAACCTGTAAAGAAGAATGTGGAACAAAAACAAAATGTTAAAAAACCGAAAAATTTTCAAAACAACAATAAAAGCTCATCGGTTCAGTCATCCATTCATTATAAAAAACCACAAAAAGTTGAAAATAAAAACTCACAAAAAGTTGGTAATAAGTGGTGCAGGTTTGACCACAGTGTTCAAAAGTCAAATCAAGCTTACAAGAGGAGTGAGTATTACCACAAAGCCAGACAATGCTATGATCTGAGTGTTTGGTGTGAAAGTGGTGAATGGTACGATAACAGGGTGTGTTACAACTGTGGTTTTCAAGGACACATTGCTGTTAACTGCCAGAGACAGAGATTTGAGACAAGAAGATGCTATGAATGCCAAATCAAAGGTCACATTGCCAGAGATTGCCCAATGAGATCAATGGGAAGATCGAGGGCTGAATCTCATAAAAAGGTGAAAAACTCAGTCAAAGTCGAAGTAAAGCCCAAAGAACAGAAAGTTCAAGAACAAAAAGTGAAGCTTTCACAAGGGCAGAAAGACAGACTGAGAAAGAAAAGAAAGAAAGCTCGAGAGTATCTTGAAAGGATTTTGTCCTCGGGTACAACTGTTGGTTCAAATAAAAGTTCTGATGAATCGCTTCACTCAACAAACAAGTCAAGTAAACCGAATTCATCAGATGAAAATCTGAGGACAAAAGAGAAAAACAAGAAAGTAACATTTTCAGATGAAAAATCTGGCGATGAATTTGTTTCTTCGGAAACAAAGGAGCCACGTGTTGGCAATGAATCTGACTCGTCAAAGTCAGAAGAGCCACCTGTTGAACAAAAAGGAGAAAATTCAGTTCCGCCAATGGATGACATAAACTTTCCACCATTGCAAGCTGAAAATTATAAACAAAAAGTTGACGAAGTTGAAATTCCAAATCAATCTTTTTCTGAAAAGAAAGATTTTGATGTTGAAAAAGCCTTTAACCCCAATGTTCTAAACATTTTTGGAAAAATGGTTGACGGAAAAGTCAAAGGGGTAAAGGAATTTTATGAATCAAAGAGGAATACCGATACACCGAGTAAAAATAACTCGGATGCACCCAAGACTAGTCAGGCTTGGGTGTCACCATTCTGTAACTGAAAAACCTGACTTGCCGGAGTTCCCAGGTTGGTAAGCGTGGAACATGAATCGGCACATTTCTTGAGAAATTTCACTCTGGTGATTTTTCGTCTTACAAGTGGTAAATCAGGGACATTAAGTTGTACTTGATTTTCTACATGTGATTGTGTTGTTTAAATCGGAAATGTTAAATCTTTACAAGTGGTTGAAAGGAACAAGATGATGTGATGACCCCGAACCTACAAGTGGTTGGTAAACAAACTAATTTTTCCGGAAAAACCATTTTGATTAAAACAAACTTAAGTGTTTTGAAATCATAATGGGAAAATAGTTTGTTGTCAGGGGGAGTTCTGATTGTTTATGCCAAGTGGATGGCTAATTGAAGCGATTCGATATCATGTTGTCACGTTTCTTGTACAATTCGTTTTTCAAATTTTCCCAGAAAATCAAAATTGAAACATATTTTGATTTTAGGGGGAGTAAAATTTTAAAAAAATTAGAAAATTTGAAAATTACAAAAACATTGAAAAATTCAAAATGAGTTTTTGTTGAGACAAGAGGAAATGATAGTAAATCAGTGGACTATCACAGCATGCTAGAGAAATGAAATGTCAAATGTGATAAACGGTCTCACTAAAGATGTGACGATAGGCTCAGCTAGACTAGTAGATTTGTGATAACGATACAAACTTAAATAAAAAAGCCTAGTTTCTAGTGGGAAACATGATTGAAAGCATAGTACTTAGTTTTGTCCTTTTTGATTGTGTGCCTACTCGGTAATCACTGATTGTCGTAAGACATAAAACTGGTTAAGTTTGTGAACTTTCACAACTTTGCTGAAAAGTCGCTGTGATTGTGCATTTTTATTTTGCAAAGATTTAAACTTGTTTTATTTCTTTATTTTGTTTAAGCATCGGACATCCTCTGCGTATACGTGAGTATCGACCTGGATGTTGTTGCCTAAACGTTCTGCTTTATTTTCTTTGGTGTTTCGTTTAAGCTTTGGACCTCCTCTGCGTATACGGAAGTATCGACCTGGTGGTTAAAGCCTAAACAACTTCAACTTGTTTTATTTTCTTATTTTGTTTAAACATTGGACTTTCTCTGCGTATACGGAAGTATCGACCTGATTGTTAATGTTTAAACATTCTGCTTTGTTTTCGCACAAATCACAGTTGATAAAGTTTAAAGGCATTACTTGAGTCAGTGTATTGCATGATGAGGGGATATGCTGAGATCGTGGGATCCATAAGAACTTAGTGCTATCTTAATATACCTTAAAGTATCGGTAAGCAGATTGAAATTTTTTAGATTGAGTTTAAGTGGACAACAATATCGTCAATCAACGTGAATCGTTTAGAGCTTAAAACGATTAAAAGCTTAACGGTGCTTGTGATGTGTCTCAAAAACTGATATGATCCTCTTTCGCAAACTCACAAAAATATGCTTGTACATATTTCATTTCTGCATTTAATTTCTGTTATTGCATTTATGTTTCATATTTTGAAAAATTCAAAAAGATTTTCGACAACTGATGTTAAAAAGCTGATATTCAAAATCTCAAAGGCTAAACAAGATGAACAATTGGTTTGGTTAAGATGATGAGAAGTTGGAAGTTAATCCTCAAATGTTTAGATAATTCATTAATTTGAATCACAATATTGTGTGTTATATGTTTGAGAATTTTGAGTGAATTCTTTTAGAGTCAAAATTATTTTATCTTACGAGAGGTTGAGATGTGTAGGTTTCTGATTCTGTTGCTACGGAAAACCAGGCGTCGATCCTAAAAGCACGGAAGCTTGACGAAAGGGGGAGCCTGAAGAGACTACCGAAAAGGGGAGCTGAAGCTGAAGACAGATCCACCGGGATTCTGTTCGAGCAAGAGGGAGTCTGTGTTTGCTGAAGACGTTAAATCTTAAAGAAGACTCAAGAGAGAGAGAAAGACGAGTCGCTACGAGTTTAACTACGGATTGACTGCGGCAATATCCAAGGGGGAGTTTGTTGATGCATTAATGTCTATCGCCTCCGTCAATTCAAACCGTAGCTGAAACTGAAGAAATTAAGATTTTATTGTAATATTTGGATAGTATTAGCAAGGTGGCATTTTGGTAATTAATGAGAAATCTCATTAATTCCAAGGCCTATAAATAGAGTGTTATGTCATAAGTTATAAAGACTTTTAGAAGACTTTTTGCTCATTTTGGTGATTTAGGAGATTCAAGTCTAGAGAGAGAAAGTACTCTCTACGTGATTCTTGTATTGTACACGTCATATATTTCAATAGATTCACGGTTCTAGTACGTTATTGTGTGTTCGGTCACGCACGTTCACGGATTCCGCACGTCGAACGTTCGTTACGCAATCGAACGGTGTCAAAACCGGTCCTACATGACCCCTTTCGTCACCATTGTTGCCCGACGAAACTTAGAGTTTCGACTGTGGTTCCTTTCGCCGGCCCACGGCCCATGTTAGGCCCAACATTGCTTTTATATTAAATCAGTACGTAGCTAAGCCTAAGTTTAGTCGGCAAACCCTAGAACATATCTCCTTTTGTGTACGGCGAATACCTTGGGTGCACGAGGCTCCGTAGCTTGATCGGATTTATCGTCTGGAAATCACCGGTTAGTAATCATCGTGCTAATCTTTGGCGTAACTGGGTGTCAATTGAATGTGAGATTAGGACTCGTCTACGTCATAGTGTAGTTAGATGATCGAATGTTTTTGGTGTTAGTTCATGTTGTGGTATTAAAGAACTCTACGACTGACGTTTCGTTGTATGTAAGTCCGTGTTGTACTGATGAATCATTTGCCTTAACATGATGATTACATGTGTAGTAAATGGCTAGGGTTTCACCGTAACCAATGTAAACTGTTATGATTGAATTGATTTGAATAATATTAATTGTATGATATGAATACGAGAACTGTTAATGATCATGTTGCTATATGTGATGATTGTTAGGGTGCGTATGATTAAGTGATAATGGCAAACTATCAGCTGGTATGATTAGAGTTGAGGAGCATGATAACTGTTAGGAATTTTGGGAAACTGTCAAGGTCGTCGACGAAACATAATGATGTTTCGTCCTGCTCACACAACGATGAAACCTGTTGGATTTCGTCACATGATGTTTCGTCACTTGAGCCATCGACAAACCCCTATCCCGACGAAACCTCCATCACGACGAATCATGAGTTCGTCGGCAGAAACTACGACGAATTAAGGGGTTTTTGTCGGTGGGTGATTCAACGCTGTGAACTAGGTTAACTCTTGTTGGCAAATGATTATGATTATGTTAATAAAATATGTTAAGTGTGGACTAGGTTGACTTCTATGATGGATGATTGTGATCATGCTAATAAAGCAATGATGCCTACTATTACTGTTATCTAATGTCAATGATATCTACTAGTGATGATGCCTACTGATAATGATATTACTGTTAATGATGCTTACTGATAACGATGTTTAATTATGATCCACTGACATGAGTAGGCTTTTACTTCTAGCGCACTTAACTGTTAAGCAATATTACGGAACGTGCATACGAACTGTGGACTTAATGGAGTCATATAACTGCCATGTGATATTCAGAAATTGTTACTTGAATGCATGCTACGATTATAAACGTAAACTTGTATTTTGTGAACGCAAACTGATTATGTGTACGTGAATACCATAGGCTTCGATTAACTGAGTGTGAACAAGTAATTAATCAAACCGAGCAAACCAAGGTGAGTTCACTGCTCTTTTCCAAGCATGCATCCCAGGGAGGGATATCTGGTAATTGTTCCGGGAAGGTACGTCGGGTTAATGGGATGTTTGTTATTACTCAGTTTCTATCATATAAGACCCCTTACATCTACCGATTGTTGCCGGGAAGGCAACGAGGTATTTAGTTGATAGCGCTATTAGGATTGGCACCCTCACACCGTGCCGGAAGGACGGGCGTGAACTAATTACCTTGACCACTTGACCAATGCTTTGATAGAGGCATTGGGGTTTGGGCAAACACATCTTGTAGCCATTTACGGTAATCGAGTTAATAACATCATCAAAACAAATCGTTGAACTGTCTTATACACACAACTGGTCGTGTTAACAAAACTTTGAACTCACCAGCGTCGTCTGACACACTCGTCTGCATGCTTGCAGGTCGTTAGATTCATGATATGGACTTGCTATCTGGGAGTGCTGGAGTGCTCATGGGTCGAAACTCTTAGATATAAGCTTGTTGATTTTGAACACTTGATTGAAACAATTGGATTACGATTTACATTATGCTTCCGCTGAACAAATTACTTTGGTTTGACTTATGTCTTGGATTTATGTTTTGAAATTAATGGAATGTTTTATTTAAATATATGCGTAGTTCAATGTGATTAGTGGCTTGGATCCTGGTACGTCACACGCCCCGCGGTGATCCCGCGTGTGGTATTTTGGGGGTGTGACAGTTTGGTATCAGAGCCACTGGTTATAGTGAACTTGGTTTTAAATGTTTTTATAAAACCAGACTATAACTGAACAACTTCGAAAATCGACCATGACACTCAGCTCTGGATTGCAAGGTTCGTCTCCTGTTACTTTATGCATTACTTGGTTAGTAGTCACACACCCACAGCTTACATGAAACGACATATTAGATGCTATGGTGATTTGATAGTGTGACATTACTTTTCGACTTTTGTGAATCATAATCCTGTAGTGCTTCCTGTTTTGCTACTTGAATGCGGGGGAAACTTTTAGCGCAAGTTAAGAGGCACTGAGATGAGCATGCAAGTTGCCTTATTATTATGGGTGCACACATAATAATAACACGAGGTGCATGTAAGTCCCAGTGAGGCTTAACGAGTGTGAGAAGGGTTCTGCCCTATTGTGTGTAAACTTAGTAGTTTATAGATTTCAACGTGATACTTGACTTTTACCCCATTTCGACTTCTAAATTTGTTCTCTCTCCATATATAGAATCATGAGTGGACGAGGACATGGACGTGGTCACATCGCGATGACCCAAGCAGAGCTGACGAACTTAATCAATACACGTGTGGCTGAGGCTTTGGCAGCCTACCAAGCTGGTACGAAATGTACCAAATTTTCTTTTTCTTCTAATCTTGTGTCTCGTACACAACTCTTACTCCTGTGTTGTATTTTCTTTTGTCCAGCGCATCCGAACAACCAGCCGGCTTGCACTTTTAAAACATTCATGGATTGTAAGCCGCAGACCTTCTGTGGGACTGAAGGGGCTGTAGGACTTCTGCAATGGTTTGAGAAAGCAGAATCAGTGTTTGCAATGTGTAACTGTCCTGCTGGGGACAGAGTGAAGTATGCTACGGGCACACTCGAGGATGGTGCCCTGACATGGTGGAATGCCCAGGTTCAGTTGTTGGGCATCGAGGAGGCAAACACCACTACTTGGGATGATTTTAAGGAATTGATAAGGGAGGAGTATTGTCCTCGGGATGAGATTCAGAAGTTAGAGAATGAGTATTATGATTAGAAGATGGTGGGATCGGAGATTGAAGTATACGTGAAACGGCCGCATGAGTTGGCTACTATGTGCCTGAACTTGTCCCGACCTCTGCACCGGAGAATAGAACTGTTCATCAAGGGATTAGCTCCACGAGTGAAGAGTTTGGTTACTGCAGCGAACCTCAACAACTTACCTCAGATTGTTCGTTTTGGCTCACAAAATCACTGATCAAGAGGTGGAGAGTGGTTCGCTACCACTGCGCGTTTCTGCCACTACTGCTGCTACAACCACAGCTACTACGCCTGCTAGTGACAACAAGCAGAAATGGAATGATGCTGATAAGACAACCAGTGCCAGTCAATCACAGAAAAAGCCTGACAAGAGCAACAACCGCAGTTTCAGTCAGTCATCCTCAGTTAATCAAGGTCAGGGCAGCAATCAGAATCAGGGCTCCTATGTTGGGAAGAAGCCACAGTGCAACAAGTGTGGCTATCATCACTATGGGCAGTGTGTCCGGGCTTGCCGTAGGTGCGAAAAGGTGGGCCATGAGGCCAAAGACTGTAGAGCCCCGCAGCCAAAGCAGCAGCAGCAGCAAAATCAGCAGTATCAGCGACAACAAAGGCAACAACCCCAGCAGAACCAGGGCTTTAAAAATGGGTGTTACCAGTGTGGGGATGAGGGCCACTTCAAGCGGGATTGCCCTCAGTTAAACCAGAATGCCAACGATAACAACCGCCAGAATAATAACAACAATGCCGGAAACAACAACAATAATGGCAACAATGGGGGCAATGGTGCTCGGGGAAGGGGATTCGTGCTTGGTGCCGGTGATGCTAGGAACGACGGCAATGTCGTGACTGGTACGTTTTCTGTGAACAATCTTATTACTTCTGTGTTATTTGATTCCGGTGCCGATTGGAGTTATGTGTCCCTAGAGTTTAGTCAGCGATTAGGGTTAACTCCAACACCTTTAGAGGTTAAGCATGTAGTAGAACTAGCCGATGGTAAAACAATAGAAGCTTCGCATGTTCTTTTTGGGTGTAAACTAGATCTCGTGGGTCGGGTGTTTGATATTGATCTCCTTCCTGTTACCCTCGGTAGTTTTGATATAGTGGTTGGTATGGATTGGCTGTCTGAGCACCAAGCTGAGATTCTATGTAAGGAGAAGATTGTGCGTATCCCTCTCCCTGGTGGAGAGTCATTATCGGTTCAAGGGCGTCGTAGTGGGACGATGGTTGGTATTATCTCGGCTATGCAAGCGTAGAAGTGTCTACAAAAGGGGTATCCTGCAGTACTAGCATTAGTTACTGATACTCCATCTAAAGAAAGAAAGATCGAGGATCTGCCAGTCGTACGTGAATTTACTGATGTATTTCTGGAGGAACTTCCTAGTCTACGTCCTCACCGTCAAGTAGAATTCCAGATTGATCTTGTGCCAGGAGCAGCCCCGATAGCCCGTGCTCCTAATTGTTTAGCACCTGGAGAGTTGCAGGAGTTGTCTAATCAACTGCAAGAGTTATTGGATAGAGGCTTTATTCGACCCAGTTCTTCGCCTTGGGGAGCCCCAGTTTTGTTTGTAAAGAAGAAAGACGGGTCCTTTCGCATGTGTATTGATTATAGGGAACTCAACAAGGTGACTATCAAGAACCGTTATCCGTTGCCACGCATCGACGACTTATTTGACCAGTTGCAAGGGTCATGTTTTTATTCGAAGATCGACTTAAGATCGGGCTATCACCAGGTGAGAGTCCGAGAGGAGGATGTTCCAAGAACGGCTTTTCGAACGCGTTATGGGCACTACGAGTTTTTAGTTATGCCGTTTGGGTTGACGAACGCACCGGCAGTATTCATGGATCTCATGAACCGTGTATGCAAACCATATCTCGACGATTTCGTTATAGTATTCATCGATGATATTTTGATCTACTCGAAGAGCAAGGAAGATCACAAGCGGCACTTACGAATTATCTTGGAACTCCTGAGAAAGGAGCAACTCTATGCGAAGTTTTCTAAGTGTGACTTCTGGATTCGGGAGGTACACTTTCTTGGGCACATTGTTAATGAATTGAGGATACACGTGGATCATACAAAGGTTGATGCTGTTAGAAATTGGGCGGCACCAAAGAATCCTTCGGAGGTGCGACAATTTCTTGGTCTCGCGGGGTATTATCGAAGATTCATCAAAGACTTTTTGAAGATCGCACAACCTCTTACCTCGTTGACACAGAAGGGTGTTGTGTATTCTTGGGGAACGAAGCAGGAAGATGCTTTCCAGTTACTGAAATAGAAACTCTGTAGTGTGCCGATTTTGTCTCTACCTGAAGGAACGGAAGATTTTGTGGTATATTGTGATGCTTCCATTCAGGCTCTTGGTTGCGTGCTGATGCAATGCAACAATGTAATCGCTTATGCTTCTCGACAACTGAAGGTTCATGAAAGGAATTACATGACGCACGACTTAGAGCTGGGAGCCGTGGTGTTTGCACTCAAAATCTGGAGGCATTGCCTGTACGGTACTAAATGTACTATTTATACCGACCACAGGAGCCTTCAGCACATTTTCGACCAGAAGGATTTGAATATGTGACAGCGTCGCTGGGTAGAACTTTTAAACGACTATGACTGTGCAATCAAGTATCATCCGGGTAAGGCCAACGTTGTAGCCGACGCTCTCAGTCGAAAGGAATCGAAACCCAAACGTGTTCGCGCTTTGCAGCTCACTATTCATTCTAACCTGCCAGATCAGATCCGTTCAGCTCAGGCCGAGGCATTGAAGGAAGAAAACTATGAAGCCGAGTATTTACGGGGTATGGAAAAACGACTCGAGAAGAGATCAGATGGTATTTACAATTTTATGGAGAGGATATGGATTCCGTTGTTTGGTAATCTTAGAGAACTTGTGAAGGACGAAGCGCACAAGTCTCGGTATTCTGTTCACCCAGGTTTGGATATGATGTATCAGGACCTCAAAATCATGTATTGGTGGCCGAAGATGAAAGCTCACATCGCGACTTATGTGAGTAAGTGTTTGACTTGCTCGAAAGTTAAAGTGGAATATCAGAAACCGTCTGGATTGCTGCAACAACCAGAAATACCCATGTGGAATTGGGAACAAATCGCAATGGATTTCGTCACAAGTTTGCCGAGAACACAAAGCGGGAACGACACAATTTGGGTGATCGTTGATCGTCTCACGAAGTCAGCGCACTTTCTAGCAATCAAGGAAATAGACAAGTTCTCACAACTAGCCGCTGTCTACCTTAAGGGAGTGGTTTCTAGGCACGGGGTGCCGACATCTATTATCTCAGATCGTGACCCGCGTTTCATTTCAGATTTGTGGCAGTCGATGCACAAATCATTCGGCTCGCGTCTTGATATGAGTACTGCTTATCACCCGCAGACGGATGGTCAAAGTGAATGGATGATCCAGACACTCGAAGACATGTTGCGGGCGTGTGTGATTGATTTTGGTAAGGGTTGGGAGAAGCACTTGCCTTTGATAGAGTTTTCTTACAACAATAGTTACCACACCAGTATTCAAGCAGCTCCATTCGAGGCATTATACGGACGAAAATGTCGTTCACCTCTCTGTTGGGCTGAGGTGGGTGACAGTCAGATTACAGGCCCGGAACTTGTACTTGAAACTTCCGAGAAAATTGTTCAGATCAGGAATCGTATGGCGGCAGCGCGTGATCGTCAGAAAAGCTACGCTGATGAGCGCAGGAAACCTTTGGAGTTCGAAGTTAATGATCGCGTTATGTTAAAGGTCTCACCCTGGAAGGGTGTGGTGCGTTTTGGAAAACGCGGCAAGCTTAACCCTCGTTATGTTGGGCCATTCAGAACTCTGGAGCGAATTGGTAAAGTGGCCTAAAGGTTGGAGCTACCTGCTAAGTTGGGTAACGTCCATGATGTCTTCCATGTTTCACAGCTGAAAAAGTGTTTATCGGATGAAACACTTGTAGTACCATTTCAGGAGTTGAAAATTAATGACAAGTTGCAGTTTGTCGAAGAACCGATAGAAATTATGGACCGAGAGGTCAAGGTCCGTAAGCACCGCCGTATTCCGATAGTGAGAGTTTGTTGGAACTCAAGACGTGGACCGGAGTTCACGTTGGAACGCGGGGATCAAATGAAGCACAAGTACCCACATTTATTCCCAGAGGATAAGTTTAAGCCTGGCAAATCTAGATCTAATGCAACTAGTGAATTTCGGGACGAAATTCCCATTCAAGTTGGGGATGATGTGGTACCCGTGGAAAATCCACAGCCATCCTAGCCATCCTGAGTTAACGTCTTGCTGTTTTGGGATTGCGTATCAAATTTTGGGACGAAATTTCTTTCAAGTTGGGGATGATGTGACAACCTGAAATTTCAAGTCCTTTCATTTATGTAATTCTGGGGTGGAAATCCTATTTTGATAAATTGTTTAGGTTATGAAAGTCTGTGTAACAGTTTAAAAGAATTGATTCTATGGATTATGTAATTGTGCATTGTGTGTGTGTTAATGTTTTAGTTAGTGATGATGCTATGACAAAGCCACTGCTCGATGAAAGACCCGACGAAACTTAGGGTTTCCCCGCTGACCCCTTTCGTCACCATTGTTGCCCGACGAAACATAGAGTTTCGTCTGTGGTTCCTTTCGCCGGCCCACGGCTCATGTTAGGCCCAACATTGCTTTTATATTAAATCAGTACGTAGCTATGCCTAAGTTTATTCGGCAAACCCTAGAACATATCTCCTTTTGTGTACGGCGACTACCTTGGATGGACGAGGCTCTGAAGCTTGATCGGATTTATCATCTCGAAATCACCGGTTAGTAATCATCGTGCTAATCTTTGGCGTAACTGGGTGTCAATTGAATGTGAGATTAGGACTCGTCTACGTCATAGTGTAGTTAGATGATCGAATGTTTTTGGTGTTAGTTCATGTTGTGGTATTAAAGAACCCTACGACTCACGTTTCGTTGTATGTAAGTCCGTGTTGTACTGATGAATCATTTGCCTTAACATGATGATTACATGTGCAGTAAATGGCTAGGGTTTCACCGTAACCAATGTAAACTGTTATGATTGAATTGATTTAAATAATATTAATTGGATGATATGAATACGAGAACTGTTAATGATCATGTTGCTATATGTGATGATTGTTAGGGTGCGTATGATTAAGTGATAATGGCAAACTATTGGCTGGTATGATTAGAGTTGAGGAACATGATAACTGTTAGGAATTTTGGGAAACTGTCAAGGTCGTCGACGAAACATAATGATGTTTCGTCCTGCTCACACAACGACGAAACCTGTTGGATTTCGTCACATGATGTTTCGTCACTTGAGCCATCGACAAAACCCTATCCCGATGAAACCCTATCCCGATGAAACCTCCGTCAGGATGAATCATGAGTTCGTCGGCAGAAACTATGACGAATGAAGGGGTTTTCGTCGGTGGGTGATTGAACGCTGTGAACTAGGTTAACTCTTGTTGGCAAATGATTATGATTATGATTATGTTAATAAAATATGTTAAGTTTGGACTAGGTTGACTTCTGTGATGGATGATTGTGATCATGCTAATAAAGCAATGATGCCTACTATTACTGATATCTAATGTCAATGATATCTACTAGTGATGATGCCTACTGATAATGATATTACTGTTAATGATGCTCACTGATAACGATGTTTAATTATGATCCACTGACATGAGTAGGCTTTTACTTCTAGCGCACTTAACTGTTAAGCAATATTACGAAACGTGCATACGAACTGTGGACTTGATGGAGTCATATAACTGTCGTGTGATATTCAGAAATTGTTACTTGAATGCATGCTATGATTATAAACGTAAACTTGTATTTTGTGAACGCAAACTGATTATGTGTACGTGAATACCATAGGCTTCGATTAACTGAGTGTGAACAAGTAATTAATCAAACCGAGCAAACCAAGGTGAGTTCACTGCCCTTTTCCAAGCATGCATCCCGGGGAGGGATATCTAGTAATTGTTTCTGGAAGGAACATCGGGTTAATGGGATGTTTGTTATTACTCAATTTCTATCATATAAGACCCCTTACATCTACCGATTGTTGCCGGGAAGGCAACAAGGTATTTAGTTGATAGCGCTATTTGGATTGGCACCCTCACACCTTGCCGGAAGGACGGGCGTGAACTAATTACCTTGACCACTTGACCAATGCTTTGATAGAGGCATTGGGGTTTGGGCAAACACATCTTGTAGCCATTTGCGGTAATCGAGTTAATAACATCATCAAAACAAATCGTTGAACTATCTTATACATACAATTGGTAACTAAACGCGTTAACAAAACTTTGAACTCACCAGCGTCGTCTGACACACTTGTCTGCATGCTTGCAGGTCGTTAGATTCATGATATGGACTTGCTATCTGGGAGTGCTGGAGTGGTCGTGGATCGAAACTCTTGGATATAAGCTTGTTGATTTTGAACACTTGATTTAAACAATTGGATTACGATTTACATTATGCGTCCGCTGAACAAATTACTTTGGTTTGACTTATGTCTTGGATTTATGTTTTGAAATTAATGGAATGTTTTATTTAAATATATGGGTAGTTCAATGTGATTAGTGGCTTGGATCCTGGTACGTCACACGCCCCGCGGTGATCCCGCGTGTGGTATTTTGGGGGTGTGACATGTTAACCCGCCTTAACAATTATAGCGCTATAGGAGTAGCACACCACCCGACAGGGTTTTTGTTAAGTTATATTCTTTACGGTCTCGATATTGTTATATCTAGGGATGCTATTATTCATACTTTACGGTCTCGATGTTGCTACATCGAGGGATGCTATTATACTAGTGGACACTTGGGTTTGACTTTTAGTTATGCATGATAGTTTGACCTTGTATACCAAATTGCTATGTTGGATTGAAATTACCTTTTTATACATATGCCACGAGTCTAAAACTAGTGTACTCGCCAATACCTTTGTATTGAACTATGCTTTTAAAACATGTTGCAGGATTAGCGATGACGTTGATGATGCATGGAATCTAGTAGGATGCTTAGATACACACTTTAAATTTTGTACTCTTATTTTATTGTATTTCATTATTCAGGTTGTATTTGCTTCAAATCCTTGTAATTGATTCTTTAGAAATGGAATGAAATTTATTATTTAAATACTTGTCACAATTATTAGTGTTATGATGTCTCGAGCAATCTATTTCGTCTCACTCCGATGTTTCCGCCATCGGTTGTGTAAGGACCTTCAAAAATGTCCCAAACCGATCCGTAAATGAAAACCCGGACCCCTGAAACGTTACTGTGCATAAAAAATCAAGAAATCAAGATTTTTGGGTTTCAGGCGGGCCGCTTAAGACATAAACAAAGCTTACGCGGGCCGCGTCAACTCGGAGTTTGACCGGATAAGCATCCAGATCCACGTGGTATCCACCTGGAAACTTTACTCGTGACCCAGCAAACTTACACGTAGACTAGGTGGCCACGCGGGCCGCGTAAGAGTTAAGGGTAGGTTTACACGTGCCGCGTGAGCCTCAAATTTCACCTATAAATAGCCTGGTTCATGAGCTTTCATTCTGTGTCGAAAACTTTTCATACAAACGATGTTATACTGCTCAAAAGTCGAAAATACAATTAATATAGCGAGGCGCTGCTACGATATAGGGTATTAACTCGATCGCTGCTACGATTCAATTCCGATCGATTGAAACTATCCGACAGGATGTTTAAGTGCTTTCCTTTGTCATTAGTCGTGAATCCGACAGGATGTTTGAGTGCCACCCGAACTCGGGGTATACTTTGTCATTCGTCGTGAAAATGGTGGATGTTTAAGTATAGCACTATGTCATTCGTTGCGAATCTGATGGATGTTTAAGTGTTGCACTTTGTCATTTGTCGTGAGGATTTTAATCTCGTGAGTTATCGTAAATGCTGTATTAGTTACTAACCTAGTTCGTGTGCATTGTTATTTAAATTAGGTTACAAGGCTAATCAGTAGGCTAAACTCTGCCCGTGTAAATCTGCAATGTGAGTTATTCTCTGTTTATCAAAAGTATTTTACAATACTCCATTTTCAAAGTTATAATTACAGGGATTAAGTCGTGGTTATCTTAAATCACTGGCTGGTGGGGTATTGTGCACATTACTAATTTCTCACGGTTAGGCTAATAAATCCTAACAGTGATAAACGTCACTACTTGGGGAAGGACCCAATAGTGGTATAACCATCGTCACCAGGTGACACGGCGCCAGATAAAAATAAGATAAAAGCCATTGTAATCGCTCTTATGCTGTAATTGATAACTAATGTGTCGTTTTAAATACTTGAATAACTCACCAGTATTTCCCCGCTGACAAAAATATTTTTAAAACATGTTTCAGGTGACCTGCTGTGAATCAAGAAAAACGTGCTACGGAGCACTAACTAGCTTAAAGAGGTTGCTCAGTTAAAATGAATAAACATGTTTTAGAAATCAGGGAATTTACTTGTGAAAATCCTCTTGTGTAAATTACGGGGTTATCCCGAATTATGAAATAAAATAATCGGGCATTTCAAGTTTTAAAAGATCCTGTTAAATCTTCCGCTGTCGCATCAATGAATAAATACCACGGGTTCCTGTCCCGCGGCTCCTGACCGGGTCAAACCGGGGCTGGGGCCGTGATAGGAAATGGTGGTATCAGAGCCACTGATTTAAGCCTACTAAGTATTTAAAATACTTAATTTTCCTGATTATCATCTTGTGATTATGTGTTCTTAACTGACTATCTGTTAGTTACAGTATGGGTAAGCAAAGAATCTCGGATATCTATCTTAAGTTAGATAGTTCACCGAAAGATAAGGGAATTTCATCCCACTCAAATTCCTCAAGATACTCAGCGGATACTGAGGAAGGAATATTTGTGCGCAAGGCACATTTTGAGAAACCACTTACCCCTAATAAAAGAAGTTGGATTATTAGAAAAAGTCAAGAGAAAATACAGAAGTCACAACCAAAAGGAATGATAAGGGATAAGGAAACCCAGGAAATAGGCAGTAAACCACCATGGGAAGATGAATTAGACCAACAATGGGAAAATCTCTACATGTTGCCACTATCGCAGTAAAAGCTAACTTTTAGTTAAATTACCAAATCAGTACCAGCACCTATGACACATAAACTTTAAATTATTAAATAAATCACTAGTGTATTTTAGTTGTAATAAATATCTAGCAATAGTTCGCTTTAAATAAATTATATTTAAGTTTTCTAAATTGCCATTCTGTGATTATGTGAATTTCAAAATTTTAACCTAGAATTTTGTGTGTTTCTTCATAACTACTACACAGCATGAATGAATTATCCGAAGCTCTTGAGAATCTCAATCTCTATTCTGTTAAAGTAGAAGTTTCCAATGACTTTACCGGTTATTGTGCTGACATTGAGGAACCTATGGAATTTCAAGCTCAGCCACCGGAGAAAACCAAGCCAAAGAAAAGAAGGAGAATTGTGGGCTGGAGGCGTGTGCGCAGGAAGAAACCAGTAACTCGAAAGGTTGCCAAGACGGAGAATCCAATAGATAGAGGAAAAGGAATAGAAGTTGGAGACAGCTCCAAGCAAGCAGAGGAAATGACATTACAGGAAGAACTAGATTACATACTAGCAAGCTGTGATACCCTTAAACCTATCAATGAAAACCTTTTTACCTATCCTGCTGAAACCCAACTCCCAATAAATTTGGAACCAGCCATCCCAGATCCTCTTGTTAACACCCGACCTTTAGGAGAGATGGAAGAATGGTGGACCAACGACTGGCAGTTCCAAAATCTCCTAAACAACCCTTATACCTTTTTCCCTCAGTTTGACCCAGAGCCAGCACCAAACCCACCGATGAGCAACGAGAATCTGGCTGAACTCCGCCATTTTGGCGAAGAACTGATTGATGCAGGAAACCGAATTAGGGATGTGGGTGAGAGAATCTCATGGAAATACGATGAAAGGGAGCGTCATTTCTGAAAAGCCAATTGACAGGATAGACGGTG
This sequence comes from Helianthus tuberosus, assembly GCA_030545235.1. Classification (NCBI taxonomy): domain Eukaryota; kingdom Viridiplantae; phylum Streptophyta; class Magnoliopsida; order Asterales; family Asteraceae; genus Helianthus; species Helianthus tuberosus. Next base: position 26,289,903 of record CM060441.1, read on the forward strand.
GTTGTAGGAATATATGCTTAATAATAATATAATAATAAAATATAAATTATGTGTAATAGATAAGAATAAAACTTTTGTAAGATAACCAGTGTGTACGGATGCCTATTATAAGATATAAAATATCGAAAGTCGAAAGATCGACAATTTTGATTATACGTGTTGATATGATTATATGTAATTATTTTTGTTATATTTAGCTGTTAATTATTTTGTGCTAATCACTTATATAAAATTAATTACCAGATGGAAAACGCTGGTAATGAACCCATTAACGAAGTGAATCAATTTGAGCAAAACAAAGAAGATCAATTTCTGAATAGGCAAGATATCGAGAATATCGTTGCTCAGGGAATAGCCAATGCTATTCCAGCAATACTTGCTGCTGCTCGAAATCCAGTTGAACCTCAACCAATTGTTCCTAGCAAACGTACTCAGGAGGACAACTTCAGTAATAGTATAAACGGAGGCGGCAACAATAATAACAATAACGATGATGTACTGCAAGTCCCAATTCTTAAAAGAATGAAAACTGCAACGTCTGGTTGCACTTACAAGGAATTTCTTGCCTGTAAACCAGCTGAATTTGCAGGTAATGAAGGGGCGACTGCGGCACTGCGTTGGTTAGAAAAATCCGAAGCAGTAATTACAATAAGTAAATGTGCTGAAGAGGACAAGGTCATGTACTCGTCACATCTTTTTAAAGAAGGAGCGTTAGAATGGTGGAATACCGTTCTACAAGCTAAAGGAAGGAATGTGGCATATGCTATGAACTGGGAAGAATTTAAGAGTCTCGTAGAAAGAAAATTCTGTCCCGAGTATGAAAATGAACAAATGACAAATAAGTTCCTAAATCATCGGATGATAGGCGTTGATTGTAGAGGGTATACTTCGACTTTCTTCGAGTATGCTAGAGTGGTACCAACCCTGGCTTCGCCAGAACCGGTATTTATTTCTCGTTATATTTGGGGCTTAATTAGCGAGATCCGCAATATGGTCAAAGCGGCGAGACCCCGCACAATCGATGATGCGGTGGAATTAGCCAATACTTTGACTGACGAATTGGTGTGGACAAGAGAAGAAACCCTGAAAATGGAAGTAGCCCAAAAGATTACCCAGGGATTCCGTATGGGTAACCGTAGCAATTTCAAAAGAAAGGGAACTGGGCAATCTTCCACTTTTCCATTTTGCAATGCCTGCAAAAGAAAGCATTTTGGAAGATGCAAAGTGTATTGCAATTTCTGCAAAATCCCGGGGCACCAAGAAGAAGACTGCAGGAAGAAGAAAGCAACAGTCTGCTACAATTGTGGAGAAGCTGGACACTTTAGACCAGACTGCCCAAAACTGGTTAAACCGGCCGATAACAAAGCCAAACTGTAACACCTCGAAAATTTACGTCCTATAATGTGTTGACACGTGTCATAACTTTTGAACGTGTGAAAGAATACTTTCGAGGGACTAAAGTTGACAAACAATGAAACTATGTAAATATAAGGGTTCAAAATGTCAACAATGAATAAATATACTTTACAATAACCCTACATGATGTTAATAACCTTAAACGAATGGATCATGGATCATACGAAACGAATTGTGAAAGAAAGTGAGAGATTACAAACTACAGGGGTTAAATGTGTCAACATGTTAAGATATACCTCTGAGTGACCTTTTAGCAAACTCGAAGCCTTTTAATGATTAATAATGCTCACTAGATTGCACCATAAAAATATCACCAAGTTTCGTTATCGTATGAGAAAGTTATGATGAAATTCGTGTGCGAGGGGTTAGAAACGTCAACGTTGAAATTTAGGGTTTTTCGGGTAAACCCGAAGTGGCCGAGGACTTCACAAAGTGGGTATAAGTTTTAAAGCCCCCATATGTCAATACTAAAGCCTCAAAATGCAAGAAACAATGAGAAAGCGATGTTTCGGGGGACTAGGGACCAAAAATGCAAAAATGACAAGCCTGATGAAGGCTTGCGCACCGCAACAAATATTTGTTACGGTGCGCAAGCAGTGCCCAGCGACAGAAAAACCCACAGGTGGCTGTTTTGGGCTGTTAACCGACTTAAATTGACTTGTTGCAATACAATGGGCTTCCTATCATGGTTTTGAGGCTATAGGGGACACATGTATTCATCCTTGAGCATTGGTAGCCTTGCATGGCAACAATCTATGAAGATCAAAGTTCTTATATAAAGTTCATAAGTTGCAAACATTCTTGCATTCACTTCCTGATCATTTCTGGAGCATAAAAGCAGATCCCAAGACCCTCCTAATCATCATTAGACACGTGTAAGTACCCTTGACCCTTCTTAATTAAGTCTTGATTAGTTTATAGCCTAGAAGTCAAACCGTGGTAATTACGGTTTGACTTAGTGATAAATCACAAACGGTCCAGGGTTTTGTCGAAACGAAAGTTGTTATAAGTTGGTAATTAGGCGGGCAATTAACCCCTAAAAGGGCACCCACTGATAACCGTTCTAACTATGTCGTTTGTTGAGTCAAACTTCTTCCAAAAAAGTCAACAGAACCATTAAACACATAATTAACGATACAGAAGGCGTGTAATCTGTTTTATCATTCATATAACTTGAAAATAAGTATAATAACTTGTCTAAGCTTGTTTGATTCGACAACTCTCTGTTTTGAATCGATTCGGAGCCGAAAGTCGCATAGTTTGACTTTCTGCTTTGACCTCGATTCTGACCCGGTTTTGATAGGTTAAGACATGCCTTAAAGTTCCATTAGGACCTTGTAACATGTTAGTATAAACCTCTGTGGTTGTTACCTTGATTGTCCAATTCGTTGCATGTTTCCGTTAAAGTGCCAAATGTTGACCATATTGCCCTTATGTTCATAAAACGAGATTTTTGAAGATGTGAAAGTACAAAAGTCTTTGTTACTGATTATTGAACATGTCAGTAAATTTTCACGTCAATCGGAAGTCTAGATTAGGAGTTATGCTTAATGACGTAATTATAAACACTTTTATTAATTAAACGGCGTCATTAGCGTAAAGCCTATCTAAACCCTATTTTTGACACCAAAACTTTTACCCACTGATGTAATATAATATTTTGGGATTTTTGGAGATTTTTAATTATTTTTAAACTGGTCATAAACTAGGTTTAGTTCATTAATTCGGTAAATACCGATTATGCCCTTTTCGGGTATAAAATGAGTTTTACAAGTCCTTTTGATTCCAATCCAATTTATACTGATTTTAAATAATAAATGAAGTGTTTTGAGCCTGTTTGACTGATCAGAAAACTCAGAATTCTATTTTAAACCATACGTCGCTTAAAACGACATTATACGCGTATTAAACGCATAGTTAGGGTTTAAAACTATTTTGGCATATAAGACTTATAACCAAATGTTATAACCCGCTAAAATAAGTTATTTTACTGATTTATTCAGACCCGGATCACAGAAGCTTAATTGATCCCTTTTATAATCTTTAAAATGACCAAAATACCCCTAAGGGGCTTAATATGAGATTAAACTCGTTTTGGGCATAATGGAAGGTATCCTACTGATATCACAACATATTTAAGGCATGTTAATTTAGGAAACCTGTTTAGGACTCTTATGGTTACCCGTTACGCTTCATGCGCGTTCGGTTCGGTTTATGTAACTAGTTTACATAAATTAGCTGAAACGGGTCAAACCTTATCAGTTTTATCTCAAAATCCAGAATGTGTTTAGATTACCCATATTATACAAGTCTTCAAACTTGTCGGGTCTAAATCACATTCTATTCCGGTCTTCGCTTTATCATGCGTTTGAACCGTATCTTTATCTCGAAAACTAATCGGTCAAAGTCAAGGCTAAATTTTAAGACCCGTTAGGATTCTATTAGGTTATTAAAAACCTTCGTTCCAGATTTAGGAGCCCAGTAAAAGCTATCTGTACTTTCTGATTTGATACGGTTGGGATTGAATTTATATTTAGCTCAGGTAAATACTTTTAACTTATTTCCCTATACGGGCTTGGGGTACGGTATATAAAATACCGCTTGGTCGGACATTGAATCTTTAATTGTATGATGGTTAAAGTATTGAGATGTTTCGTTTAAATTGTTTTGTTTGCTTAAAGCCTTTGGGGGTTAATGACCGTGTCCCGGATATCCCTGGCATCATTTTACGAAATGGCCACGACCTTAGCACTCAGGTGTAGGCGTACACCTGTCAGTGTCTCATTTAAATAAAGTGGTGTGTCTATTGATCTTTAACCCGGCTCGATCCGGGCTACTGAACGCATAAGGAACATGTAAATCCTTTACAAGTTTATATATTTAAATAAGCATCCCAAGTTATAAAATATTATTTGTGCCATGTGCATGCAAATCAATCTTTTTAAACCCTTTTCAAAATGAGTCAGTTGATTGTATTTACCAGTGTAAACTGACGTATTTTCCAAAAAGGCTAAGTGCAGGTACTAATCGGAATCGGCTGGCTACTCCTAGCATCATTAAAGAGTCTCGCAAGCTTAGATGCCTAAAGTCTGTTGAACAGTGTTATTTTATTTTCGATCCGCCTGTGGATCCTTTACTTCCGTTGTAATACTTTGATGTTACACTATTTCGGATTGTAATATATTTATCTTTTGCTTCCGCTGTGCATTTATATATTGTGTTGTTTGACTATGATGTTGCCAACCACGTCACGTTACCCCCCACCGGGCCCACCGGTGATACGTGGAAATTCGGGGTGTGACAGGTTGGTATCAGAGCCAACATTGAGTGAATTAAACACTAGCCTTTCGTGTTTAATCTCAATGACACATTAGCACATTCCTTGACCTTCTGAGTCTAGACTTAACATAGGAATATTCTCAATCCTTATCTGGAAATTCTGCTTCCAATTTTTTTTTTATATATTGGATACGTCGCCAAGCGAAGAAGCCGTAATAGGAATTCTCCACACCTGGAGCCTTGAATTGCTGACCTTCGTACAACGGCTAGGATGAAACGTGCAACTAAGGAGAAAGCATTCGGAAATAAAATAAAGAAGAAACCCCTTTTGCTAAAGATCGTTTCCTTAAAAGTCCTTATAACAATATTTATCTTTTAGTCCCTTCGAGGACAACATTATTCCTTTGAAGTCCCGTTTAGGGCAACCCTATACTTGTTTAAGTTTTAAAGGAACGATTATGTTTAAAATATCATTCCTATATTATATGATCTACCATTATTTAGTAAAAATGGCAAAATCTAATAAGGACAAGACCTAGCCACGCATTATTTTGAGACAGGGCAAAGATGGTAGTTCCTCAACTAGATTTAGATCCTTATTAACATCCTGAGTTAGGATTGTTCTGCGTTTATTATTAAAAATGAATCTTAAAGGTAAACCTAGCCTATATGACGAGGCCAAGATGGTAGGACCTATTCAAGGATTCAAATCCCAGTTAACATATGAAAATATGTTAACACTCCTGGCAGAAGTGATTCATTAAAATCACACACGTCATTCTTATTATTGGATTCTTCAAAAGATTCCTAACCCAATATAATGATCTCTGAATCATGGGTTTAGATCATCCCTTGAGATGATCATATTTTGACCATACGTGGTAATATAGCGCCTACAGGCCCTGCTCATTTCCATATGAACCAAAAGACAGTGGTAGCAATGACTCCCTGTCAGATAAAGGTAATGAACTAGGTTCAAACCTTCATGCTTTGATTCTCTGAAATCATAGCTTATAATTTATAAATGTCCTTGTGACTAGGCCTGTTGTGCCAGTATACCTTCATGCTTTGATTCTCTGAAATCATGGCTTATAAATTAAACTTGTCTACGCGACTAGGCCATTTGTGCTATTACTAACTTATAAATTAGGATTCGTGATAAAAATCCTGAATAAAAATAAATATCATTCCTTACCTGCCAGTATAATTATTATAAGAGAATCTTAAATGGTTTGACCTAGCTTGAATGTCATTGAAGACCTAGCTAAGATGGTAAAATCCGTTTAAAAAGAGATTCAGATCCTTGTTAACATCTGAAAATGTGTTAACACTCCCAACAACCGTGATGCGATAAAATCACACTTGTCATCCTTTTAATAGGTAGTTTCCAAATCCCTTAGTTAGCGTAAATGATCAATAGGAATCATGGCTGGTAAACGTCGAAAATGATGTACGCATCAAAACATCCATTTGGGATGTACACATACGGGTAAAGATGAATACATGAAAAAGATAGTTTTATTTCATAACTTCTTGTCAAGACAATGAACTATGAAATTTTCCGATCCAAAGGAATCATCGATTATGTTTTAGATTTTTCCCTAGTGACAAGGCCCTGTGCCATCAAGAGTCCTTGGGAACAAGCTCTTGTGCTATATAAAATGTCAGTACGACATTGACAATCGTGACTTATGTCCCCTGTCTAATAAATATGAAGGATTATATTCCGCTTAAATGCCAAAGATGGTTTATTTAAACTTAGGCAAAACATAATCAAATAAATTAAATTCTATCTATTGGCCTATATGGTTTAATTGCGCCATGGCTATTTATTCAACAAATTCGACAATTCACCATATAATTAAATCAAATATTACTACTGTTTTGTAGCCTTCAAAGCTTCACCATGGTTGACTCCTCTGAAGCTCACAATCATCCAGTTAATCAGAATGATGATACAAGACTGAATTTAACGAGCGCCGAGTTACAGGCTATGTTAGATACAACTGTAGACAAGGTCGTGAACCGAGCGTTAAGGGATCATAAGCGAAAGTGCAAAAATGCCCCAAATAAAGGTCGTAAAAAGAGTAAGACCGGCTCAAATCATAACCCGTCCAAGCCAAAGGAGGCAAAGCCCAAATGTAATAACTGCAGGAAGCAACATGCTGGAAAATGCACAATCGACCCACGTGCTAAATTATGTGGAATTTGCAAAACCAAGGGTCACAAGACCTTGGATTGCAAGGAATTGAAAGATGCGACCTGTCATGGCTGCGGCGAAAAAGGCCTCATCAGTACCAATTGCCCTAAGGCTGCCAAGGAAGGAGCAGCTAAGTCTGGCAAGGATTTAAAGGACAACCAGCAGTCAGGTGAAAAACCCAGATGCAAAATCTGCAAGAAACAGCACTTCGGGAAGTGCAGGAATGGATCGAACTCGCATACACAGACGAGAACTTTTGCATGTGGGATATGCAAGTCCAAGGGGCATAAGACCTTGGACTGCAAGAAGATGGAAGACGCAACCTGTTATGGTTGCAATGAAAGAGGGCACATTAAGACCAACTGCCCTAAATATGCTAAAAAGCTTGAGGAAATTAAAAAGATCAAAGATGGAAGCTCTCAAATGGGTGCTCAAGAGACTGTTCAGGATAACAATAGCACAACAGGTATTTTCTTTACCAATAACGCTCACGCTAGAGTATTAATTGATTCAGGTTCAGATAAGTCTCTCGTAGATAATAGATATTGTAAATCATTAAATCTACTTGTTAAAACTCTAAGCGTTAAGTGTGAAGTAAAATTGGCCGATAGTACCTCAGAAACTACTTCAGCAATATTAGATGGATGTTTTATATCCATTAGGAATCATTTTTCCGATGTCCTATTTTTCCGTTAAAATATAAGGACGCAATATAGTGATAAAAAATCGATGGGTTGCCTTGAAAATCAAGCCCATATTATGGGTGATAAGAAGCAATTAATTATCAAGACTCCTTATGAGACAACCCTCATCATTACATATATCAGTACGATTAATTAATATTAAACATAAAAAAATGGTGGAATTGGCCGTCCCCGGAATCGAACCTGGGTCTAGGCCGCACCCTTTCGCGCGCCTAGCCAACCGAGCTCGGTGCCTAGTTTGTGAAATTTCCATTTTGATTAAATATAAGCACATGTACAATAACTTCCTTATTTCTTACTATAAGTCACATACTTATCCTCCTCATGTTGACTAAGTATTAGAATCCAAGATTTTACCTCTATGTTTTAATTACTCTTGGCTTGCTTATGTTGACTAAACACTAGAAAGGATGAAGTAGAAACCATTAAGTATATCAGTGGTTATGCTAGAAAGGACATGGTAAGGTATACATCACAGTCATTCGATGGCAATACTTTTAATTAGTAAGGACATTAATGAAATCCTCAAGAAGGATCCTCTTATACATCGTGGAATGGTCCAAGTTTTAAGGACCTTATTAGAAAAACCTAGTATCCGTTTCGCGAAAAGGGAAAAGACGGAATAAGAATTTCTGACTCTCGCCATAAAAGTTCTAGACTGTCGACTGTATGTCGCAAATTTTAATTCATTGGCTGAGATAGTACCCTATTAAAGCACATAATTATTAGTGAGTAGCATTGGCAATAAGAGGGCACACTAAGGTTTCAAAACCTACTCATTTAAAAATCCATTATGGATCTACCTCAGCTACCCACGTTATAATGATTAAGAAGTAATCAGTCAAAGCTGAGACTGCCCTAAAGTTATCTAAGATTTTACAGCTAAGTTTAGAAGGATTAAGAATGGAGGCGTTTAACCCTCCTGTTGAATGATTAGAGGCAGCTCACATTAGGAATGTCACCAGATAAACCCTTATTTGTGAATTTATTGCTATAAATTACATGTGGTTTCGGGTGCTGTTAAGTCTCTCACAAGATCATAAACTTAGAAAACTTTTAGAAATTTTCCCGTAAGAACTCCAGATATTAAGCGTAAGATAAAAAAAAACTTACCTGCGAAATCATAAGAACCATTTCTTCTGTTCTTGTCAGAAACCTCCAGTCATAGAAAATTTTTTCCTCTCTCAAGAGGAAGTGCGTCAGCACATGTAGTTGATATCTCTTTAATCTCTATCGATTCCGAATACCAAATAGTATGATAAAAGCATCATATGAGGATTGGCATATCTTAATAAATTCCATAGATTGCTTCCATGCCTGATCAGTATGGAGGTTTAATACATGGGACCACAAAGATATTCCGATGGTTATAGAGTACTAAAGTCAGCTAATGGTATTCAAAGGAGATGTCCAAGTTGGAATTGTCCAAGTAAGTGTTCCCGATAAAGGAGTTCTTGGACTCGTAACCTAAATGTGTCACTTAATTGACACAAACAATGGTGGATGAATTGGAGCCTGAGATTTTGTAAAAATCTCTATAACCTCCTTGTACCTTGATTATCTTCTCCTATTATTACCCTGTTTACCCCTGAGAGGCAGGTAGAGTTAAGGTTTAAATTCCGTTTAAGGTTGTGTTATTATGAAATCTCCAAAACGGCTAGTACTATCATTGGAAGAATCGAAACCCTGATTAACTAAGTTTAAAATAGAGGGTTCATATAGCTTAACTCAATATCCTGGAAATCCGGTATAGTTAATTATGAAAGACGGTTCATTTTGCTTATGCATTATCACCGCAACCCTAATTAGGCAACGATTAAGAATTTGCCATCAGCTGCCCAGGATCGTCGAATTGTTCGACTAGCGGCAAGGATTAGCTATTCCTTAATATTAGTTTTGAGTAGTGGTTGGAACAACCATCTCACATTAAAATAAGCTTTTCTATAATAATTAATATGTAAGTATAAAGGCTACTCCTTTGGAGACCTTGTATAGATGGAATTTTAAATATCTATTGTTAGATTGAGAATTGGTAAGTCCAATTATCAAGATCTGAAAGTTGCCTGAGAGACAACAAATAAGATAATACAAATCCATAATCGATTGTAGGTTGCCAGTATACGGCAGGAAATCAAGGAGTTATGAAAATAGCAAACTCCTAAATTCTTGTTAAAGAATAAGGTTCAACAAAAGGTATCACCTAGGAAGGGTGTACCAAATTTGTTAAATTATCAGGCTAGTTAAGCTCTGAATATATAGAATCATTCGAAGGAAATCGAATGTATTGAGATCAAGTAGCTTATAAACTAAAACCTATTTAAGGAGTTTGGCGAAGCTCGCAATACATTGCACAATAGTGACTGAAGGATGTGTTTCGCCAATAAGTCAAGAAGCACTATCACATAATGATAAGCAGATTTATGATATAATGAGCAACCTATGTCGATTAAGGATCGACAGGTGAAGCAGCTCCAAAAGGATACATGTACCCATTATAAAGGTCAACTAGGGAACTTAGAAAAGCTTCAGTTATGCTATGGAAGTTAAGTCCGTTATGCGACAAAAAGTACTTCCAACATTTTAGCAAATCTCGAGGTCGAGATTTCTTTTAAGGGGGTGAGGATGTAACACCTCGAAAATTTACGTCCTATAATGTGTTGACACGTGTCATAATTTTTGAACGTGTGAAAGAATACTTTCGAGGGACTAAAGTTGACAAACAATAAAACTATGTAAAGATAAGGGTTCAAAATGTCAACAATGAATAAATATACTTTACAATAACCCTACATGATGTTAATAACCTTAAACGAATGGATCATGGATCATACGAAATGAATTGTGAAAGAAAGTGAGAGATTACAAACTACAGGGGTTAAATGTGTCAACATGTTAAGATATACCTCTGAGTGACCTTTTAGCAAACCCGAAGCCTTGTAATGATTAATTATGCTCACTAGATTGCACCATAAAAATATCACCAAGTTTCGTTATCGTATGAGAAAGTTATGATGAAATTCGTGTGCGAGGGGTTAGAAACGTCAACGTTTAAATTTAGGGTTTTTCGGGTAAACCCGAAGTGGCCGAGGACTTCACAAAGTGGGTATAAGTTTTAAAGCCCCCATATGTCAATACTAAAGCCTCAAAATGCAAGAAACAATGAGAAAGCGATGTTTCGGGGGACTAGGGACCAAAAATGCAAAAATGACAAGCCTGATGAAGGCTTGCGCACCGCAACAAATATTTGTTACGGTGCGCAAGCAGTGCCCAGCGACAGAAAAACCCACAGGTGGCTGTTTTGGGCTGTTAACCGACTTAAATTGACTTGTTGCAATACAATGGGCTTCCTATCATGGTTTTGAGGCTATAGGGGACACATGTATTCATCCTTGAGCATTGGTAGCCTTGCATGGCAACAATCTATGAAGATCAAAGTTCTTATATAAAGTTCATAAGTTGCAAACATTCTTGCATTCACTTCCTGATCATTTCTGGAGCATAAAAGCAGATCCCAAGACCCTCCTAATCATCATTAGACACGTGTAAGTACCCTTGACCCTTCTTAATTAAGTCTTGATTAGTTTATAGCCTAGAAGTCAAACAATCGTAATTACGGTTTGACTTAGTAATAAATCACAAACGGTCCAGGGTTTTTTCGAAATGAAAGTTGTTATAAGTTGGTAATTAGGCGGGCAATTAACCCCTAAAAGGGCACCCACTGATAACCGTTCTAACTATGTCGTTTGTTGAGTCAAACTTCTTCCGAAAAAGTCAACAGAACCATTAAACGCATAATTAACGATACAGAAGGCGTGTAATCTGTTTTATCATTCATATAACTTGAAAATAAGTATAATAACTTGTCTAAGCTTGTTTGATTCGACAACTCTCTGTTTTGAATCGATTCGGAGCCGAAAGTCGCATAGTTTGACTTTCTGCTTTGACCTCGATTCTGAACCAGTTTTGATAGGTTAAGACATGCCTTAAAGTTCCATTAGGACCTTGTAACATGTTAGTATAAACCTCTGTGGTTGTTACCTTGATTGTCCAATTCGTTGCATGTTTCCGTTAAAGTGCCAAATGTTGACCATATTGCCCTTATGTTCATAAAACGAGATTTTTGAAGATGTGAAAGTACAAAAGTCTTTGTTACTGATTATTGAACATGTCAGTAAATTTTCACGTCAATCGGAAGTCTAGATTAGGAGTTATGCTTAATGACGTAATTATAAACACTTTTATTAATTAAACGGCGTCATTAGCGTAAAGCCTATCTAAACCCAATTTTTTACACCAAAACTTTTACCCACTGATGTAATATAATATTTTGGGATTTTTGGAGATTTTTAATTATTTTTAAACTGGTCATAAACTAGGTTTAGTTCATTAATTCGGTAAATACCGATTATGCCCTTTTCGGGTATAAAATGAGTTTTACAAGTCCTTTTGATTCCAATCAAATTTCTACTGATTTTAAATAATAAATGAAGTGTTTTGAGCCTGTTTGACTGATCCGAAAACTCAGAATTGTATTTTAAACCATACGTCGCTTAAAACGACATTATACGCGTATTAAACGCATAGTTAGGGTTTAAAACTATTTTGGCATATAAGACTTATAACCAAATGTTATAACCCGCTAAAATAAGTTATTTTACTGATTTATTCAGACCCGGATCACAGAAGCTTAATTGATCCCTTTTATAATCTTTAAAATGACCAAAATACCCCTAAGGGGCTTAATATGAGATTAAACTCGTTTTGGGCATAATGGAAGGTATCCTACTGATATCACAACATATTTAAGGCATGTTAATTTAGGAAACCTGTTTAGGACTCTTATGGTTACCCGTTACGCTTCATGCGCGTTCGGTTCGGTTTATGTAACTAGTTTACATAAATTAGCTGAAACGGGTCAAACCTTATCAGTTTTATCTCAAAATCCAGAATGTGTTTAGATTACCCATATTATACAAGTCTTCAAACTTGTCGGGTCTAAATCACATTCTATTCCGGTCTTCGCTTTATCATGCGTTTGAACCGTATCTTTATCTCGAAAACTAATCGGTCAAAGTCAAGGCTAAATTTTAAGACCCGTTAGGATTCTAATAGGTTATTAAAAACCTTCGTTCCAGATTTAGGAGCCCAGTAAAAGCTATCTGTACTTGCTGATTTGATACAGCTGGGATTGAATTTATATGTAGCTCAGGTAAATACTTTTAACTTATTTCCCTATACGGGCTTGGGGTACGGTATATAAAATCCCGCTTGGTCGGACATTGAATCTTTAATTGTATGATGGTTAAAGTATTGAGATGTTTCGTTTAAATTGTTTTGTTTGCTTAAAGCCTTTGGGGGTTAATGACCGTGTCCCGGATATCCCTGGCATCATTTTACGAAATGGCCACGACCTTAGCACTCAGGTGTAGGCGTACACCTGTCAGTGTCTCATTTAAATAAAGTGGTGTGTCTATTGATCTTTAACCCGGCTCGATCCGGGCTACTGAAAACATAAGGAACATGTAAATCCTTTACAAGTTTATATATTTAAATAAGCATCCCAAGTTATAAAATATTATTTGTGCCATGTGCATGCAAATCAATCTTTTTAAACCCTTTTCAAAATGAGTCAGTTGATTGTATTTACCAGTGTAAACTGACGTATTTTCCAAAAAGGCTAAGTGCAGGTACTAATCGGAATCGGCTGGCTACTCCTAGCATCATTAAAGAGTCTCGCAAGCTTAGATGCCTAAAGTCTGTTGAACATTGTTATTTTATTTTCGATCCGCCTGTGGATCCTTTACTTCCGTTGTAATACTTTGATGTTACACTATTTCGGATTGTAATATATTTATCTTTTGCTTCCGCTGTGCATTTATATATTGTGTTGTTTGACTATGATGTTGCCAACCACGTCACGTTACTCCCCCACCGGGCCCACCGGTGATACGTGGAAATTCGGGGTGTGACACAAACCTGCAGAAGGAACTACCAAGAAGAATGCAAGAGCCTTCCAGTTGACTACTCAGGAAGCAGAATTAATTCCTGACGTAATAACTGGTACGTTCCTAGTTCACGACATCTATGCAAAAGTATTATTTGACTCTGGTGCAAACCAAAGTTTTATAAATACTTCATTTTGCCAAGCTCTTAATTTACCCCTAACCAATCTTAGGCAGATTTTTACGGTAGAAACGACAGATGGGAATTCTGTTAACATAAATAAGGTTTTGCAAAAAGTAAAGATAGAACTCGTAGGCCATAAATTCTTTGCGAACCTGTTACCTATGAACTTAGCTGGATTCGATGTTGTGTTAGGAATGGATTGGTTAGTAGCCAACCATGCTCGAATCCTTTGTGATAAGAATTCCATAGAAATTCATACACCCACTGGAGAAGTAGTGGTGATTACAGGAGATAAGCCAAGAAAGCCACTGAAATTCATTTCAGTAATGAAGTTGGCCAATTATTCAAGAAAACAAGAAATGGTGTATATGATTTCAGTAATCATTAACACTAAAGGTAAGGAACTTAAGGAAATTCCAGTAGTATCAGAATACCCAGAGGTATTCCCAGAAGAACTACCTGGATTACCACCTGATAGGGAGGTAGAATTTAGAATTCATCTAATTCCTGGAACTACACCGATAGCCAAGGCACCTTATCGGTTAGCACCCACTGAAATGCTAGAATTGAAAAAGCAGTTAGATGAATTGCTAAGTAAATGATTCATACAACCTAGTTCATCCCCTTGGGGAGCACCAGTATTGTTTGTGAAAAAGAAAGATGGTTCGATGCGAATGTGTATCGACTATAGGGAATTGAATAAGGTTACAATTAAGAACTGATACCCCTTACCTAGGATTGATGATCTTTTTGATCAACTTCAGGGAGCTAGATACTTCTCTAAGATAGATTTACGCTCCGGATATCATCAGTTGAAGGTACAAGAAGAAGACATACCTAAAACTGCTTTCAGAACTAGGTATGGTCATTACGAGTTTACAGTCATGCCCTTTGGGTTAACAAATGCTCCTACAGCATTTATGGACATGATGAATAGAATTTGTAAGCCGTACTTGGATAAATTCGTAATTGTCTTTATCGACGATATACTTATTTATTCCAAAAGTCAGGAGGAACATTGTGAACATCTGCATGCACTCTTAACATTGTTAAGAAAGGAACAACTTTACGCCAAATTCTCGAAGTGTGAATTTTGGCTACAAGAGGTACAATTCTTAGGACATATGGTGAATCATGAAGGTATTCACGTAGATCCTGCTAAGATAGAAGCAATTACTAAATGGAAGGTCCCACAATCAGCTATGGAAATTAGAAGTTTTCTAGGGTTAGCCGGATATTATAGATGATTTATTAAGGATTTTTCCAAAATAGTTGTACCATTAACTAAGCTTACTTGTAAAGCAGTTAAGTTTGAGTGGGGACCCAAACAAGAAGAAGCTTTTAAGATTTTAAAACAAAGATTAACCAATGCCCCTATTTTAGCCTTACCAGAAGGAACAGAAGATTTTGAAGTATACTGTGATGCTTCAAAGCTAGGATTAGGATGTGTGCTAATGCAACGCAAAAAGGTAATTGCGTATGCATCAAGGCAATTGAAAACGCATGAGGAAAATTATACGACTCATGATTTAGAATTAGGAGCCATAATTTTTGCCCTTAAGATTTTGAGACATTATCTGTACGGAAGTAAATTTACTGTCTATACAAATCATAAAAGTTTAAGATACATATTTGGGCAAAAAGAATTGAACATGAGACAAAGGAGATGGATGGAAATCCTAAGTGATTACGACTGTGATATTCAATATCGCGAAGGAAAAGCAAACGTAGTTGCTGACGCCATAAGTCGTAAGTATCATGAAAAGCAAAAGCGAGTTCGTGCTCTTAGATTAAGTCTACAACTAGATTTAATGGAACAATTGAAGAACATCCAAGAAACAGCAATCAAGGATGAGGCTGAAAGAATGAAAGGAAGAATAAAGGAATTAGAACAAGGAGCTGATGGAATTTGGAGATTCCATAAGAAACGAATTTGGATACCTAAGCGAGGAGAATTAAGAAATAAGATTTTAGAGGAAGCCCATAAATCTAGATATACCATGCATCCTGGTAACAATAAGATGTACCAAGATTTAAGAAAAAATTTATGGTGGATAGGAATGAAAAAGGACATAGCTAGATATGTTTCTAAGTGTCTTACTTGTTCACAAGTTAAGGCAGAACACCAGAAACCCTCAGGTATACTACAACAATTAGAAATGCCTGTATGGAAATGGGAACTCATAACCATGGATTTTGTTACTAAGTTGCCCAAAACCAGAAAAGGTAATGATGCGATTTGGGTAATTTTCTACCCATGAAAGAAACCTTTAGCATGGAAAGATTAGCCAAGTTGTACGTAGACGAAGTAGTATCCTTACATGGAGTTCCACTCTCCATTGTATCGGATAGGGATAGTCGTTTCACTTCCCATTTCTGGACAAGTTTCCAAGAAGCAATGGGAACTCGACTAAAGTTAAGCACTGCATATCATCCTCAAACAGACGGACAAAGTGAAAGGACAATCCAAACCCTGGAGGACATGCTTAGGGCATGTGTGATAGATTTTGGTGGAAATTGGGATGACCACCTACCTTTAATTGAATTCTCCTATAACAATAGTTATCATTCAAGCATCGAAGCTGCCCCGTTCGAAGCACTGTACGGACGTAAGTGTAGAACTCCAGTTTGTTGGGCAGAAATAGGAGAAAGTCAATTATCAGGTCCTGAAATAGTGCAAGAAACTACCGACAAGATCACTCAAATTAAAGAAAGATTAAAGACGGCTCGAGATCGTCAGAAGAGCTATGCAGACAATAGGCGTAAGCCGTTGGAATTTCAAGTTGGAGACAAGGTTCTCTTGAAGGTCTCTCCTTGGAAAGGAATAGTTCACTTTGGTAAGAAAGGAAAGCTAAGTCCAAGGTACGTAGGACCATTTCTAGTAGTCCAACGTATAGGACCAGTTGCCTATCGCTTACAACTACCAGAAGAACTAGCTGGGGTATATGACGTATTTCATGTATCCAACCTCAAGAAATGTCTATCGGACGAATCTCTGGTAGTACCTCTTCAAGATATAGAGGTAAATGAAAAGCTAAAGTTTGTTGAGAAGCCACTACAAATAGAAGACCGAAAAGTCAAATTTCTCAAACACAAACGACTAGTGCTTGTCAAAGTCAAATGGGATTCGAAGAGAGGACCGGAATACACTTGGGAGCTGGAATCGGAGATAAAGCGAAAGTATCCTCACTTATTCCAATGAATCTCGAGGACAAGATTTTAAATAAGGTGGGGAGGATGTAAGGACCTTCAAAAATGTCCCAAACCGATCCGTAAATGAAAACCCGGACCCCTGAAACCTTACTATGCATAAAAAATCAAGAAATCAAGATTTCTGGGTTTCAGGCGGGCCGCGTAAGACATAAGCAAAGCTTACGCGTGCCGCGTCAACTCGGAGTTTGACCGGATAAGCGTCCAGATCCACGTGGTATCCACCTGGCAACCCTACTCGTGACCCAGCAAACCTACACGTAGACTAGGTGGCCACGCGGGCCGCGTAAGAGTTAAGGGTAGGTTTACGCGGGCCGCGTGAGCCTCAAATTTCACCTATAAATAGCCTGGTTCACGAGCTTTCATTCTGTGTCAAAAACTTTTCATACAAACGAAGTTATACTGCTCAAAAGTCGAAAATACAATTAATATAGCGAGGCCCTGCTACGATACAGGGTATTAACTCGATCGCTGCTACGATTCAATGTCCGATCGATTGAAACTATCCGACAGGATGTTTAAGTGCTTTCCTTTGTCATTAGTCGTGAATCCAACATGATGTTTGAGTGCCACCCGAACTCGGGGTATACTTTGTCATTCGTCGTGAAAACGGTGGATGTTTAAGTATAGCACTCTGTCATTCGTTGCGAATCCGATGGATGTTTAAGTGTTGCACTGTGTCATTCGTCGTGAGGATTTTAATCTCGTGAGTTATCGTAAATGTTGTATTAGTTACTAACCTAGTTCGTGTGCATTGTTATTTAAATTAGGTTACAAGGCTAATCAGTAGGCTAAACTCTGCCCGTATAAATCTGCAATGTGAGTTATTCTCTGTTTATCAAAAGTATTTTACAATACTCCATTTTCAAAGTTATAATTACAGGGATTAAGTCGTGGTTATCTTAAATCACTGGCTAGTGAGGTATTGTGCACATTACTAATTTTTCACGGTTAGGCTAATAAATCCTAACAGTGATAAACGTCACTACTTGGGGAAGGACCCAATAGTGGTATGACCATCGTCACCAGGTGACACGGCGCCAGATAAAAATATGATAAAAGCCATTGTAATCGCTCTTATGTTGTAATTGATAACTAATGTGTCGTTTTAAATACTTGAATAACTCACCAGTATTTCCCCGCTGACAAAAATATTTTTAAAACATGTTTCAGGCGACCTGCTGTGAATCAAGAAAAACGTGCTACGGAGCACTAACCAGCTTAAAGAGGTGGCTCAGTTAAAATGAATAAACATGTTTTAGAAATCAGGGAATTTACTTGTGAAATTCCTCTTGTGTAAATTACGGGGTTATCCCGAATTATGAAATAAAATAATCGGGCATTTCAAGTTTTAAAAGACCCTGTTAAATCTTCCGCTGTCGCATCAATGAATAAATACCACGGGTTCCTGTCCCGCGGCTCGTGACAGGGTCAAACCGGGGCTGGGGCTGGGGCCGTGACAGGTTGGGGTGTGACAACTAGCATGGCTGAAACTATTCTGTTACACTTACATATGGATATGAGGCTTTAATATATTATGCTAATATTCAAACTTGTATACTCGCCGGTACATTTTTATACTGACCCTATTTTAATACGTGTTGCAGGCTGACAGGAGGCTAGGAAATCTTGGAATCAAGCTAGGATGATGCATAGAAACTCATCTAGATAAATAAGTTTTGAACAATATTTGAGACTTGATGTACTATGATGCTTGTTGACGGTTGTTTGGTTTTAGACAATGTTGAATCAATCTAAATTATAATGAAACTATCTAGTGTTATGGAATCTCATGAGCAATCTGAACGCTTAGTGCTCGCACCCCAATGTTTCCGCCATCGGTTGGGGTGTGACAGGCTAACTCTTTGTCAAATAGTAACGAGTGTCAAGTAATGTATGCAGAACCCCACATACCGACAGTAATTGCAAAATACAAAAACTTAATTACTGTAAGTATAACATTGATAAAGATTTAGGGTTTTGTAAAGCATTTTAAATAATGTCTCACAAACTGTGAGAAAAAGAGAATGACTCACTTTGTTACCTTTAGGGTTTAACTAAAAGTCTCATGGTATAATTTTTGGTATAACTCTTGAGATCTTAATAAAATATACAATGCACTCGTGTTAGTGTAATAACTCAATTCAACTTTATCAATACATTACGAGATCAGAACACCAACGTAGTTAGCAAAGAGAGAGAGAGAGAGGGGGGACCAGAGCAGATTTTTAGAAAGCTATTGTTACTGTTTATAGCTGAAATGAGATGTTAATTTACCCGTTGAAGGTGGGACATAAAACTAATAAGAAGATATAACAAGCAGTCTCTCGTGAAAGGAGATGTTAATTTACCCGTTGAAGGTGGGACACGATGCCCAAAGTCAACTCTATGTGTGTCAGCCTAGATGCCATTATCATGTGATTGAATCCTAAAATAGATAGTTTATATCTACTTGTTTTTTATACTCTAAACTAGTTAATAAGTGGTTCACTGGTTGTAATGTCTCTAGCAATATTTCACTTCGGATGGTAATTAGAAAATGAATACTTATTAGTTATTCTTGATGGTGGCTTTATTTTAATACGGGCAATACCGTATGAAGTGGTGGTCTTTAAACCGTTGAATATCAACCAAGTTCATTGACACAACCTGGATATACATCACAAATTTTTGACAGGTCATTAGTTGTACCGGAATCTCTCACACGTTTAATTAATACAATAGGCCTTTAGTTTTGTTGAATTCAAAAACAATAAAAAGTGGACTTGGGCATGGGCTAAAGAAGTTGACAACGGCATTATTTTTTATAAAAGTAGCCGTTTTAAAAGTAGGGAATTGATTTTTTTTAAATGTACCCGTTTGACAACGGCATTATTTTGTCCACACTCGGCCCGTCTTCAACGTCTCCTCCATGCCGCTTACCACCACTACTAGAAAAATGTCAATTTGTAACGAAAATTTCCAACGCAAAAAATGCGTTGACGGAAAAAAGATGCGTCACAAGTGTGTTGCAAAACTTTAAAGCTATTTCCGACACCATATTTTTGTCGTAATTGCGTTAAAGATTGCGTAGTAAATAGTTTTCAACAGGGTTTTTTCCAACATCAAGGTTTTGTTGCAAATGCGTAGCAAACCTGAATTTGCTACGCAATTGTAACGGAAAAGCTTGTTAGAAAATGCCAAATTTCTAGTAGTGCACGTCGCTACCTCTATGGAAATGGTGTTGGGGGGCGTCGCTGGGCCTGGACGACCCCTCACACCGAGTAGCCTAAGGAAGTTGACCTTTGATCACACAACACCCATGAGAAAGATCACTTTTTAATATAAAATTAGAGTAAACTTCCGTTTTGCTCCCTATGGTTTGGTCATTTTAACGGTTTTGCTCCAATAGTTTAAAAATAGTCATTTTCCTCCCTGATCTTTCGAGTTTGTCGCCAGTTTCCTCTCTGATGGAGTTAGAGGCTAGGAGCAAAATGAAGATAAGTTAGAAAAATCAGGGAAGAAAATGGCTATTTTTAAACTATTGGAGCAAAACCGTTAAAATGACCAAACCACAGGGAGCAAAACGGTAGTTTACTCATAAAATTATCAAAAGACAAATCACGTTATCCATTACCTGGTGGTCTAGTGATATAGTTTTTGTCCCCTAGTGGTGTGTGGGTGAATTCAAATTCTTAAAAAAAAGACAAATTATGTCTTCCTCTAAAAACATAAAGAATGCTCTCCAAGAAATGGAGGTGCATAGAAAAACCGGTTTCAAAATTGGAACCGGCTTGAGGAGCTCCTTATAAAAGCTGGTTTGGAACCGTTAAAATTCGAACAAACTTGTCAGGAATTTGGTTAAAATAGAAGGTGGTTTGGAACTGAATCAATGTTTACAAAACCAGTGTGGAATCTGAACCGGTTTTGACTTCCGTTGACTGGAACCGGTTTGTTCACCTCTACCAAGAAATACTATAGGCAACCGAGCCGACCCACGTAAGAAAAATTTAAGCTAGAGACTGGGACTCCCAACTATTTTTGTATACATACAGAATAAAATGTTACAGTTTTTTTATTCAATATATATATCATATACAACTGAACATTTTGTATCCTTTCATGATATTTGAATTCAATCAGATTCTTGAAGGTTGAAGCTAGATGTTCTCTGTTGTCATTTAATGAAAACCACTGTCCATTAGATAAGTTTGAATTAGTTCTGCTGGTGTTAAGATTTGGAGAGTGGGGATACTCTTTGTATAGAGATCTATAAAAAAAGAAAAACAAAAAATAACACACTATGGAAAACTAGCGAATTACTGTTTCGCCTCAAGTCCATCTCTTGATATTTATATGGCGGCTTCTGACCGAAATTCAAATTCTAATGCAGTCTCCAGCTTTTCTACAACATCTGCCATCTTTGGCCGTTCTTCACGAGATTTGTGCAAACACTGAAATGCGATGCATGAAAACGTTTCCAAAGAAGTTGAGTCCATCGGTCTCGTTAGACCTTGAAAGACAATCTCATGTAATCTCTTTTGTTTGTAGGCTTTTTTCCACATAGGCACCAAAACATCTACCTGGCCTTTGCTATTATTAAAGCACAATTTTCCACATAAGACTTCGAATAAGACAACGCCAAAAGAGTATACGTCTGATTCTTTCGATAGGGTGTATGAATTCAAATATTGTGGGTCACAATACCCAGGGGTACCTACAATACTGCGGGTAATAACTGTGTGCCGCTGATTAGCTGGTCCTAATCTAGACAGTCCCATGTCCGAAACTTTAGCATTCCAATTGTCATCCAGGAGAATGTTTGCACTTTTTATATCCCGGTGAAGAACTCTTTGCTTTGTGCCCTTGTCATCATGAAGGAAACATAGTCCTCTTGCAGCATCAACACAAATCTTGATACGTTGCCTCCACGTAAGAAGTTTGGAACTTAAATGACGATCAAGGCTTCCATTAGAGGCATACTCATACACAAGTATCTTTTCACCACCCTCGTCACAATATCCCAGTAAAGAGATGAGATTCGCGTGCTTATAATCGGAAAGCATCATGATCTCCTTCAAGAACTCAGGCTCTCCCTGCCCATACTTTGGATCTAGACGCTTAAAGGCACACATTCTTTTTCCATTGGAGTGAGAAACTTTTCCTTGATACACTTTCCCAAATCCACCACTTCCAATTAATTTGTTTACACCAAAGTTGTCAGTGGCTGATTTTATATCTTCCAGTTGGATTTTAAGATATTCAAACTCCTTCAGGTGGGGCGCCCTTATATCACCATTCACAGATTCTGGTTCTGATTCTTCCTTATGAAAGGGCGCCCTTATATATCCATTCTCAGCTTCTGGTTCTGATTCTTCATTCAAGACAGGTGCCCTTATATTACCAATCTCAGCTTCTGGTTGTGATTCTTCCTTCAGGAAGGGTGCCCTTATATCACCATTCTCTGCTGCTGGTTCTGATTCTTTCTTCAGAATGGGCGCCCTTACATCATTTTCAGCATCCACCTTAATTTCTTTAGGTAAAAGACCATCTTCCCAATTACTAAAAATCTCTTCTATCTCATAAAACTCTTCATCTATAAAACCTTTTGTTCCATTCTTGTCTTCACATTCTCCTTCTGTAGCGATCATAGATGGTAGAGCATCGGCATCGAGGAAATGTACCTAATACATGTACAAGTATGCATTCAACTTTTAGTGTTCCCAAAATGAGGGCATACTCAGTGTGAAAAGATATGAAAGGCCTACCTCTAGGGGTGTTCAGAAAAAACCGTAACCAAATAAAAACCGTAAACCGAACCATAACCGTAACCGAATAAACCGACCCGAATAACGAATTCGGTTTTTGGTTTGGTTTCTAACCGAAACCGAATTGTGAATTTGGTTTTTGGTTCGGTTTATGGATCCACATTTTATTTTATTTGGTTTATTCGGTTTATTTGGATAACCGAATAAACCATTTAACTTAATTAATTATTAAATAAAAATAATAATATCTTATAAATCATATACAATTTATTAGACCCAAATAGTTATTTTTTATGTAGTCCAAAATACCAAATGTAAATCTAAAAGCCCAACTCAAAACCACTCTTTAAGTCATCCAATAGTTTCTATGATCTATGTTTTGAAACTTTAACTTTGTGGTTGTGTCTACTACTTTATGGATGTGTTTGTTTTATTTCGCAATGAAACTTTCTTGTATTCATATATTGTTAGGTGTAAATTAGTTGTGATGTTTGGAAGTTGGAACACAAACATAAATATAAATTAAGAAAAAAATACTTAGGTACAATTTGGTTATATTTGGTTTATTTGGTTTCTAACCGAAACCAAACCGAATTGAATTTGGTTTGGTTTGGATCGGTTTGCATATTACTTATTTGGTTTGGTTTTTGGTTTGGGGTACAAAATTTTGAAAACCGAATAAACCAAATAAACCATAAACCGAACCGATGAACACCCCTACCAACCTCTACTTTAAAGTTCTTTGGCATCTGGTCTCTTGCATCCCACATAACATCAACTTCATCTAGACTCAAATGAAGTACACTGCTTCGCACAAATGTTGTGTGAAACATTACTCTAAATATCATTTCCTCCCTAACATCATCCAAATGTAAGCATTCAAGAACCACATCTCCTTGAACACGGTAACCAATATCAATTTTCACCAATTCACACTCTTCCTGCAATAACAAAGTCATAAGATTATATCGACTGGTTCGTTTGGATTTGCGTTTTGAAAATAATTTATCTGATTATTTTGACTTGTAGTCACAGAAAAAGAGTTTTCAGTGTTTGGATAAGCATATTCTGCATCCAATTGTTTAAGGGGAAAATAATCAGTTTCTTATAATTAGTTTCATACTAGTTGCAACTGATTATCAAAGTGTAAAACAAAATGATACGTTCCACCACCCCACGTAGCCCACGCATCCATCAGCCCATGTTTCCATTTCTGCATTTACTTCCAATGTTTCATGCATTTTCTTTTGTTAAGTAGTTCATTTTCTTTTACTTCAGTGTTTGTTAAGGCTATATGATAGCCATAATGCGTTGATTCAAAACAGAGCCTCTAGAACTCATCGTCTGTTCTTCTTTTCTTTCTTAATTCTCGCTATTCCATTTTGGATACACATCACAAAATTACCTAATTATCCATTCTTCTAACCAAATTTCAAAGACACACAAAACGTATATCACTATATCCTTTTTTTTTCACAAGAATGTCAGTTTTGGTCAATATATGAACAAATCACGTTAATGATCAGGATTTGTGACGCTCCCAAACAACTGATTATTCAAACTTCATATTACCAAAAGCACATTTAAAAACTATCTTTTAATCCTGTTTATTACTGTTGACTAGCTGAATAACTGATGGTCATTATATGAAGAAAAACAAAAACACATCCAAACACTATACTCTACAGTCTGTTCTATCATGGCTCACTATCTGATTCTGTTTATCAATTTAATCGTGAAGTCATTTATAACACACACCAATACACTGCCTTAGAAAGGAAAAAAATTGTCTCAACTGTTTGGTATGGTAAAAACTTACTGGTTGATAGTAGCGGGCCTGTATTTTGGTTTTGGAGGATGTAAACAAAAGCTGAGAGCCCCTATTGTCTGTTGTTGAAGATGAATCCTGACCATAGATTCGAATTACAGGTCTGCAGCCCTTTTCACCAAACAAAGGAAGGAAGTTAAGTATGACATGACCTAAAGCTAATGAAGTGTCCGAGGGCTGCGAATCAGAGCCTAAATTTCTCCGGGATATGTACTGAAGATACCTCAGTTGAGAAGGCTGTGGATTCAAAGGTGTTAAAAGATGAAGAAGCTCTCTAGGAGCTTGCTTATACACCATTTAAAGAGTCTTTTGTTCACCGCTATACTGTTTTCTAAATAAGAGAAGAGCGGCAAGCATAAATGCAAGCACGGGCCACCCGCCCCTTTCACAGTACATGAGAAGCACGTTTTGCTGACCCGCTAAAGAGAGCCAGCTTTCACTAGATCTCAAAAAGTGATGTATTATTTCTAATGGTAACAGTGGGCATCCTTCATATTGTGGAGGGTATTCAATTACTGTCATATCGTATTGCGATAATATGTCTGATATTTGGGTCCTTGTGTCACCTCCTCCAAAGTTGAGAACCATAAAGGATGAATCATGGTAGTAGTCTTGAAGTTCAGCCACAATGCCACCCAGGTAAACCTTGTACTCATCTTCTTTAAGTACTTCAGTTGAGAAGCAGCAATCAAAAACTGCAAACCAATATTAACAAGATTGTTTACATGAATTCAAAAAATTAAAAGTCAATGATGCATCCTAAATAAGTAGACAAAATTCAAACCATTTGAGGACTAGTCAAAGAGGAAATCACGAGTTCAACCTATAAAAAATGAGTACATGTGGAAATTTGAAACCATTTTGTGTGGGTTCAGAGTTTCTATGAAAATAAGCTAAACATTAGGAGATAGCTACCGTAAATCCTCTCAGAGATCTCAAGGAGTCGATCCGGCGGCTTCATTTTAAAGAAACGTTTGAACAGCGCCATTAGATTGTATTCTTACACTCCCAACCAGATCCGATATTTTGATACCTGTGTAATCAATTTCAACGTCGTAAAAACAATGGTATCGAACTGTAATCGACAAGAACCCAAACCAAAACACTTTATTAACCCAGAAACTTGTTGATTACAACTGAAAAACGAAGAACAGAACGAAGATAAACTGATATTAACTCTCAACCCTCAAACACAGATGATTATCAACACAATAATCATCGATTCTCACAAGATCTCACAAGACAAAATCACTGATACAAACAAACAGTGACTACACGAACGGAAACCTAGACGGTTTTAGAGAGAGAAACGAGAGACTTCTGGAAACAAAATATCTTCAATTGAATTATTGGCCAAAGACACTGGTGATATATATGGACCAATAGGCAATAAATTTGTTATAACAAACTGCAGCCCACTTGACTTCCAGCAGCAACCGTAAGCCCACTTACCTCCTTAACCCATTCACATGCACATTATAATAACATATTAGAAAAATAATAAGAACTATTAAAACTATTAAAAATAAGTTGTAAGTTGTCATAACCTGGTAATAAGGCTCCAGGGTGTGGAGGCGCCATGAAGGCCACCTCAGCCCCTTATAGCGCCGCCCCCCACACCTTCAAATTTAACTAGGGGCGCCATATGCAAGGCTCCATCGTGGTAACGGGAGGAAGAGGTGTTCAGGTGGGGCCCACATCCATTTCAACCAATGAAATCTTTTTTTTTTTCTTTTTTCTGTATAGCGCCCAAATTCGTGTTATACCACACCCTCCATTTAAAGGGGGCGTTATAAAGCCCACTTGGCTGACGTGGCGCCTACGTGACGCTGATGTGTCCTTTATAACCCCAAACCCACACCCTCCAGCCTAAGATGAAATATTAAACTGTTCGTCTTCTATTATTTTAACACCCACCCTCAGTTTAATATCCAAACACATCATGCATGTGAATCTTTGAACACGGATCATCATGCTGACCAATTAACAAACCCTTTGTTATTAAGGTGTTGTTTGTTTTTTCCTAAAACGTCTACGCAGGCTCTTCTGTCTGCGCGGCGCAGACCACGCGCAGACATTGTCAAGCACAGACTGTTTGTTTTTCCGAAGACGTTTCATTAAAAAAAGTCTGCGCGAGGTTTTCTTGGTGCAGACTTGGTCCGGCCACTTCTAAGATCTTCTAAGGTCTGCAGAGGGTTAAACACCACCACCGACCACCACCCACCACCACCGACCACC
Organism: Helianthus tuberosus; assembly: GCA_030545235.1. Lineage (NCBI taxonomy): Eukaryota > Viridiplantae > Streptophyta > Magnoliopsida > Asterales > Asteraceae > Helianthus > Helianthus tuberosus. Next base: position 26,316,651 of record CM060441.1, read on the forward strand.
ACCGTCCATCAACACCACCACCAGCCACCGTTCATCACCACCACCATCCACCACCCACCACCGTCCATCACCACCAACACCCACCACCGTCCATCACCACCAACACCGTTCATCACCACCACCATCCACCACCCACCACCGTCGTCCATCACCACCACCACCGTTCATCACCACCACCATCCACCATCCACCACCCACCACCGTCCATTACCACCACCACCACCACCGGCCACCACCCATCAACGTCCACCACCCACCACTGTCCTCCAACACCTACCACCTACCACCGTCCACCACCACCGTCCACCGCCCACCACCGTCCATCTCCACCACCACTACCGCCGTCCAACACCCATCAACGTCCACCCCCACCACTGTCCTCCAACACCCACCACCGTCCACCACCCACCACCACCGTTTACCACCATCACCGTCCACCACCACCCACCACCACTGTCCGTACACCACCACCAGTTTATTTTAGAAGCATGCAGAAATTAAAAAAAAAAAAAACAGTTTTCTTCTTGCAGATGTGGTCTGCAGACTGCAGACATTTTACGTCTTAAAAAACAAACAGCACCTAAGTCTGCAAGTTGATCCTTTGAACCTACTCCAGTTGGCTTTATAACCCCTTTAGAGATTAAATCTCTTAAAAAAAACAAATCAACTTCGAAGTGTTTAGTCCTGTCGTGAAACACAGGATTTGCAGCAATTGATAGTGCAGCTGTATTATCACAAAACAACTTAACTGGCAAACTTGCAATAATACCCAACTCTTGCAATACATTTTTTAACCAAATTACTTCGCAAGCTGCGGCACACATAGATCGATATTCGGCTTCCGCTGAAGATCGAGATACCGTAGCTTGCTTTTTACTTTTCCAAGACAACAATGAGTTGCCCAAAAATATGCAAAACCCAGTCATGGACTTTCTAGTATGCAAACATTTTGCCCAATCTGAGTCGGCATATGCAGTAAGAGTTGTTACTGACCCCTTACTAAACAAAACCCCTTTTCCAGGAGCATGTTTCAAGTATCTTAACAATCGAAAAGCAATTTTTAAGTGACCATTGGTAGGACTATGCATAAACTGACTCAAGAAATGCACTGTGTATGATATACCAGGTCTAGTGTGGGCAAGATAGATTAACTTGCCAACTAGTTTTTGATAACCAGTAATGTTATCAACTAAATCACTATTTTCTGTACACAAAGATGTTACTACATGATTCTGCTCTATTGGATTACTAACAGGTTTGCAACCACTCATGCCATACTCTGTTAGTAATTCTAAGCAGTATTTCCGTTGGGACAAACACACACCAGTATTAGATCTAATGACTTCTATCCCAAGAAAATACTTTAATTCTCCTAGATCTTTAATTAATAACTTAGATCTAAGATGATTTTTTATAGCATCAATCTCTAAAACAGAATTGCCAGTAATTACTATGTCATCAACATACACTGGTAAATATAAAGTAACATCTTTGTCAATTTTGTAAAACAATGAATGGTCACATTTACTTTGAGTAAATCCTAATTCACATAACACAGCAACCAACTTTGCATTCCACATTCTCGGAGTCTATTTTAACCCATACAATGATTTCTTCAATTTACATACACGTTTTTCATCTTTAGAAAAATACCCATCAGGCAAAGACATATACACATCTTCATTTAAACTACCATATAAAAAAGCATTATTAACATCTAACTGAAACAATTTCCAATCATTTTGAACAGCAATAGATATAATGCATCTAACAGTAACAAGTTTCACAACTGGAGAAAAGGTTTCATCAAAGTCAACACCTTGTTTTTTACTATAACCTTTAGCAACAAGTCTGGCCTTAAACCTTTCAATCTCCCCAATGGACTTATATTTAATTTTGTAAATCCACTTACAACCTACAATACTTCTACCAGCAGGCAAATCAACTAGATCCCAGGTATCATTCCTATGAAGAGCTTCCATCTCTTCATTAATGGCTGATACCCAATTAGGATCATTATAAGCCTCATTAAAAGTTTTAGGTTCACACATTTTATCAAGTACAGTCACAAAACACTTATACTGTGGTGACAAATTCGAGTAATTAACCACCTTCTCTAAACCATACTTTACTTTCCCTTCAACAATATAGTCGCTAAGGTTTCTAGGTAAAGTAGAACACCTAGTTGACCTCCTAGGTATAGGTGGGACCTCTACTTGATCAGTTTGTATACCCTCAGAAGTATGATCCTCAGCACCGTCAGTCATCACATGCTCAGCCTGATCAATATTGGTATTACTCATATTAGGCTGCTCACCTTGAGCCCCGCCCATAGTATCCGTATTTCCTAACACTGACCTCTGAGACCCATGTGTCCCCGACCCTTTATTGTTTTTATCATTTGTTTCATCATCGGGTGCAGCCGAATGAAGTATGTCTGTGTTCTCATACATGTCAAAAAAATTTAAGTTGGTTATTTCAGGAAAAATATTTTCATCAAACTGTTTTAAAAGATCTTTATCTTTAAAGGGAAACACATTTTCAAAAAATTTTACATCTCTAGAAAAATATGTCGTCTTATTATACAAGCTATAAACTTTGTAAACTTTTTTTTCATTTGAATAACCAACAAAAACACATTTTTCAACTCTACTACTAAACTTATCATTTTCATTTAATATAGTACAGAAACACAGACATCCAAACATTCTTAATTGACCAAGGAAAGGTTCAAACCCATATACCATCTCATAGGGAGTCTTACCACCTAGCACCGAAGAAGGAGTCCTATTAATCAAATATGCAGCCGTTAATACACATTCAGACCAAAACCTAACAGGTAAACAACTCTGAAATAACAATGCCCTAGCAACGTTCAATAAATGTATATGCTTTCTTTCAACTATCCCATTCTGTTGAGGTGAGTATGTACAAGATGTCTGATGAATAAAAACCTTTTTGTTTACAAAACATATTCATTTGGTTATTAATAAACTCAGTCCCATTATCAGATCTGAAACATTTGATATCCTTCTTAAACTGTGTTTTAACAACATCTACAAAATCAACAATATTTTCAAATACTTCATGTTTAGACTTCATTAAACATACCCACACTGCCCTTGAGTAATCATCAACTATTGTTAAGAAATATTTATGTCCTTCTCTGCTAGAAACCTTATAAGGACCCCATACATCCAAATGTACAAGATCCCCTAAGTTTCTAGACTTGTGATTACTCAAAGGGAATGGCTCTCTATGCTGTTTGGCCCTTTGACAAACTTCACAGGGGATACTAGAATCGGAAGTTCCTAAATTCAGTTTATCCTTAAATATTTTAATAGCTTGATCAGATGGATGACCTAGCCTAGAATGCCAAAGACTATTAGAGCTACTAGAACTATAACACACCTTATCAGAAATGCAAGAACTGCCACAAAAATACAACCCATCCAATTGACTACCAGTCACCAGGACTCTCCTGGTTAACAAATCCTGGATATAACACTTGTGTTCATAAAAAACAATCAACAACTTATTATCTCTAGCTAATTTGTGAACCGAGATGAGATTTATGTTGTATTCAGGAACTACAAACACATCTTTAAGAATCACTTTATTACCCACTTTTACAGAACCAATCTTTGTTACTAAAGCATCTGTACCATTAGGATGTTTAACAGTAATCTTAAACTCAGAAACATCTATAAAATCAGTTAAACATTTTTCATCTTTAATCATGTGTTGATTTGCTCCTGAGTCAACAATCCAACCAACCCTCTGTTCACAACTAGACTCACTACCAAAACAAAACACAGGTTTAGAAAAGAGACTAGCACAAAACAGACCACTACCTAAAACATTACAGCTTTGTGGAGGCCTACTAGGTTTATCCCCTAATAGACTAAGAAGCCTTGCAATTTGTTCACTAGTCAAAGTATTAACAGAGATATCAGAAGACTCAACAGTACTATTATTACTTGCAACTGCTTTCTTTCCTTGACTGCTTCTTGGAGGTTTCATCCAAGACGGATAGCTAATAATCTCAAAACATTTATCTACAGTGTGACCTATCTTATTACAATTAGAACACTTTAAGTTTTGATTTGAAACTCTATTATTTTTCCTAAACTCAATAGGTGGAGTTGTTTTTGAAACAAAAGACATAGTCTGTCCTTTTTTGCTACTGTTAATGGAGTTTCTATGGGATTCTTCCCTTGAAACAACAGCAAAAGCCTCCTTAACAGTAGGTAAAGTTTCTTTCATCAACAAGTTAGTCCTAACACTTTGGTACACCCCATCTAAACCCATTAGAAATTGCATTAGTTTAATCATGTGATTAAAATTATTGAAATCCTTAGCAGCATCACAAGTGCAAGTAGGCAGTTGCAAGATTTGATCTAATTGTCTCCACATTACATTTAATTTGTGATAATAATCTGAGACACTTAAACCATTCTGAGTAAAACTATTAATTTTCTGATATAGATCAAAAACAACAGATCCATCTATCTTGTTATAAGTTTCCTTTATGTCTGTCCAAACATCACTAGCAAGTTTAGAAAACACTTGACCCAGGTACAATTCTTCACTTATAGATTTTAAAATCCAAGTAAGAACAATGGAATTACACCTATCCCATTGTTTAGATAAAACATCATTATTTTCTGATTTAATGCACGTTTTATCAATAAATCCCCATTTATTCTTTACTTGTGAAGCAAGTTGCATAGCATTAGACCAAACCGTGTAATTCTCAGATCCTTTCAGTTTTATGGAAACAATAGTCAAATTACTAGAGTAAGATGGATGCAAGTACAAAGGATCACTTGCATCGAGTTTACTCACAAGGGTCTCAGGTGGTGGATCACTAGGACCAGTACCACCACTTGAGATAACCGGACCATCAACCATTGTAACACAAAATCAAGTAGCAATCAAGATCCAAGAACAAAAAATTGCAACAATACAAAGAATTACAACAAACAGAACCTAACAGGCGAAACCTTGACAGGGACCAGATCAGAGGTTCATCACTCAAGGTGCCTCTGCAAGCCTTATCAAGGGAGCCGACTAGACCTAATCTAAACCAGCAACAACAAGTAACACAAGAAAGGGAAACAGATAACAATTAATCACAAGATCAAATAACAATCAAGAAGCAAACAGGAAAAAAATGAGATAACAACAAAACAACAAATAATCACCTTAAATGCAACAGGATGTACCCTTCCTGTGTCCCAATCAACAAACCGGTCCACACTACCCCGACAACAATAATGCGTAAATGCAAGAACAGAAAAATAAAAGGAAGAAAAACAAGGAACGATCTCACCAGGGGGTGCGAAACTCCTGCAAATCAGTCTTGCAGCCTTCACTTAGGGCTACAAGAACCGATTAGAAGACCAACAGCTACACAGATCCGGTCAGTTTACTTTGCAACCTTCTAGGGTTACAAAGACCAACGCGAATCACTTCAACAGCACCAAGAACGCCACAAACCCTAGATTAGGGTTTCGAACCTTCAAGATCCCCAAATTTCTTCACAAAGCACGCACTCCAAGAACCGATACGGTGTCAACCACAGGCAAAACACCATTGAATCGGCGTCAACAAGAAACGATCCAAGTCAGATCTAGTTAGATCTGAACCGATTCAACTCTAGAAACAAAGCACAGCGGAACAAAAAACACCCAAGAGCTTATGAAAGCTCTGATACCATGTAAAAACAATGGTATCGAACTGTAATCGACAAGAACCCAAACCAAAACACTTTATTAACCCAGAAACTTGTTGATTACAACTGAAAAACGAAGAACAGAACGAAGATAAACTGATATTAACTCTCAACCCTCAAACACAGATGATTATCAACACAATAATCATCGATTCTCACAAGATCTCACAAGACAAAATCACGGATACAAACAAACAGTGATTACACGAACGGAAACCCTAAGTGACGGTTTTAGAGAGAGAAACGAGAGACTTCTGGAAACAAAATATCTTCAATTGAATTATTGGCCAAAGACACTGGTGATATATATGGACCAATAGGCAATAAGTTTGTTATAACAAACTGCAGCCCACTTGACTTCCAGCAGCAACCGTAAGCCCACTTGACTTCCAGCAGCAACAGTAAGCCCACTTATCTCCTTAGCCCATTCATATGCACATTATAACAACATATTAGAAAAATAATAAGAACTATTAAAACTATTAAAAATAAGTTGTAAGTTGTCATAACCTGATAATAAGGTGAAATGTTAAACTGTTCGTCTTCTATTATTTTAACAAACGTTGATTACAAAACTTATCATGCAGAATCCAAAACTTCAATTGACGAATTCGATCCCGAAAAATAAGCTTCAAAATTTGTTATATCACCTCACTATACAAAAATTGTGTGAATTCGAATGGAAGAAAGATAAAGTTAATGGAGACATAGTTTGCGGCAAGTTAATAGGTGAGGTAATGGAGGGAGAAAGATGAAATGGGAGAGTTTGAAAAATCGTATTTCTAGACCCGAGCCATTTTTTATTATCGAATAGTTATATTATAGTAATTAACTAAAAGCAATAAGATATAAAAGATAATCGAATAGTTATAAAATTTGAATTTTAAAAATAGAGACGATTACAGACTAATAGCAGGTAGACAAGCAAGCTGCGCCGGTACCTCATTCTGAATAACAAACCCTACCCTGCTAAACACAAAATTATGTCCCTTAAGATGCGCAATGTTACTGCTTACCACCTGTTAAACCCGCTTGAGAAACCACACCGCGTCAGGGACGAGAGCGCCAAAGATATCGAATAGTTATAGTAATTAACTAAAAGCAACTAAGATATAAAAGACAAATAATAACATTAAATAATTGTTGAAAATACATAAAAAAACATCATTTATATATAATAATATATATAGATCATTTCTTTTAAATGTATTTTTGTTTTCTTATATAACTTTAAATTAATACAGGATGTTTTCTTTTAAATGCATTTTTGTTTTCTTATAACTTTAAATTAATACATGATGTTTTGTAAAAATAAAGAATATCTAGCCGCTTGTCAAGTGGTTACGTTAGGACCCATCAAAGCTGACTATCAGCACCTTACCAGGTGTTTTAGGATCGGGAACACCGTGTCAACCAGTCTTGTGCGAAAAAGAAACCCAAGGCTTGCATGAGGTGGTTTGTTCTTCCAAATTTGCGCCACTGACGATTAAAAAGTTGAGAATGAAAAATCGTCCGAGAGAAGTTGCAAAAATAACTGAGCTACTCATGTAGTATCCCATATCTCTTTGCCAGTTTTATCGATTAATGTGAAATCAGGATCTCTGGATCGAATCCTAACCGTTGTATGCGTACGAACACGTGAGTTATGCGGAATCCAATCACGTGTGTGGATGAAACACAAAGGTGTAATTATAAGATGTTTTCTATTACTAATTTGACAGTGTAAACACCACGAAAACAAACGAGCAGAGCTTCGCCTCAAAGTTGCAAATGACAAGACACTAGCTTCCTATTTATAGACATGACAGGTTCGTACAAAGCTACCTACTAAGGACTCTGGCTTCGTACGAATCCATGTGTTGTCCCTTCGTACGAAGCTGCTAGCTTCGTACGAAGCTACTTTAGCTTCACCTTTAGCTCTTTTCCATTTAACACTGGTCTTGCATCATCTGTTTAAGCTAAGGTACGTGTTTGACAGAAGTGATAGACATAATGCACTCACAGACTCCCCCTTGAATATTATTGCCGTCAATCTCGTAGCTTTCTGTCTCTCTCTGAGTCTTCATGAAGTGTTGACAACTTCAGCACCACTAACTCTCCTTTTACTCTAACAGACTCCCCGTGAAACTGCTTCCGGCTCTATCTGCTCCTCCTTTTCGTTTGACTCCTCCTTCAGGCTCCCCCTTGCTTTAAGCTTTCGTGCTTTCAGCTTCTAGGATCGACACATGGCTCTTTGAATACAAGCTCCCCCTTGTTTTGAGCTCGTCTTCAGACTCCCCCTTAGCCTTAGCTATCAGGATCGTTGTTTGGCTCTTTCAACTGAAAAATCCAAAACATTTGTAAGATATTTGACAATTTGAAAAACAAGATTAAAAACTTAGCTCTAAACATAAGCTGAAGCATTTCAAATATGTGACAGTGAAAACGTTTTGAATAAACCAGAATCGGAAAACTGACTCTAAGAACCATCCAGGATAACCCGACTCTACTCCCCCTATCAAATGACTTTATATCTGATAATAAAAGTATCCAAAACTTCACAAATAATCTTCCAAGTCCAAATTAATGACCTTGGAGATTTCACAAACTATTTTTGAATTTTTTCATTAAAAACCTCAAGTTTCAAATTAATAAACTTGTTTATTTTTCAGAAACATGTTTAGTATACACAGATTTTGAAACTCAACTCTCACACATCGGTTGTCGAAAATCTTTTTGTATTTTTTAAAGTTTATGCTAAAACACGCCTAAAATCTTTTTGTACTTTTTCTTTAACGTAAAATAGTAAAGAAATATTTACAAACATATTTTGTTTGAGTTTGTGTTAGAGGATCATATCAGTTTATGACAAATTACTAGTACCGTTGAGCTATAAACACTTTAAGTTATAAACGATTCACTTAGATTGTCGGTATATTGATCCACTTAAATTTTCACACAGAGTTCAACTGATTCGACATATGAGATTTAGTGTTTTAAGTACTTTACTTATTCGCGTGTCCTACCTCAGAATATACTCCCGTATCAAGATTCCCTATATTCAGTCTTACAGGTGAATATACCATAATGATATCTGTACGCTGGGTTAATGTGAGACCTTGAGAGCTCAGGCTAGAACTTCCGTTCAATTAGAGAGATGAAGGCTCGAGTTTAGGTGTGTCCCACTTAGGGATCTTCTTTACAACTGCACTTAATTCGTATCTTTCGATATTTTATTAATTTTTATGCAGAGGGTAGGCTTTATTAAGCATGCAAAAGTATTATACGAGGTCTAGGCCATTGCTAGCGCAAAATCAGAAAACCAGGTATAATACCCCAGATATCAATAAGTATAAAGACCTAGTATCTCAGAATCAGGCAATCTCTCAAACAAGATTTCGAGGGTTACCCATATATCCGAGAGATGTTCCCCACGAGATAAGCAAGTTTATTGATATTTAAGTTTATATCTCGAAATCAATCTACTAAATGTGTAAAAACCTACTCGCACATCATCAGTGAGACCGTTTATCACATTTGACTTTCCATTTCTTTGGCGTACTATGATTGTCTACTGATATACTATCATTTCCTCTTTTTACACAAAAACTCATTTTGAATTTTCTCATGGTTTTGGCTTTTTCAAATTTTCAAATGTTTTTGTATTTTCTGAAAATATTTACTCCTAAAATTCAAAACATTTAAGAAAATTTGATAACTAATTCTGATAGCTTCGTCTCGCCATCCATTTTCTGCTTTACATGCTCTGTTTTGCATAACATACCCCCATGATATACAACACATTGATATTTGACAGTTTGAAAACCGTTTTTCATTCTTGTGAAATTAATCATGTTTGTTTAGCTGTAAGGGTTTCGGCATATTCACTCAACATATATTTTTGAATTTTTCATTTTTAACAAATTCAAAAACCAAACATATTTTTTTTCATTTTCCAAATTTTGACAAAATAAAAACTTATTTTGGGTTTTTAAATTTTTCTATTTTTCTTTTTCTTTCAAAAAATTTTCATTTTCTAACATTTCATTACATTTTTCTTTGAAAATCTTTTTTATTTTAGTAAATTCAATATCTCTGGATCTCAGATTGTTATCCTTTTCAGTACAAGCCTTGCACGTTTCCATGCGTTTCTTGCACTGTTCATCAGTTTTATCATCAGACATATTTAACATTTCAGATGATTCAACTTGAGTTTTTACCTCAGTGTTTGGTACCTCGGCTTCTTTTTTCTTCTTTTTCTGATCTTCTTCCTTTTCTTGTTGTTCCTCTGCAACAGCTTCCTCTGCTTTCTCTTCACCAGCTTTCTCTTTAGTTTTCTTCATCTCATTCACCATCTTTTTGCTTTCATCGACTATTTCCTGCACTGTCTTCTTCTTTTTCTCTATGCTCGCATAAATCACCTTGTTTATTCCTTCATCGACTTTTTCTCTGTAGCGTGGAATCTCTTTGAGCCCTCGACACCAAACTCCAACAGTTGGAATTGCAGCAACTAATACTTCAAAATCAACCACGTCCGGATCAACTATCGGGTTCCCTTTTGGATCAACATAGCAATCTCTATCAGCATCCCATCTATTCGCACGCCTTGCTTCTTTGTATGCATCATATACATGACTCAAAAAACACCTTGCCTCTTCTTCCTCTCGGTTTCTTTTGATCTCAGCAATCAATGACCACTTTACTTTTCTCACATCTTTAATATAGTCATTCCAATTAAACCCTTCATCATCATGAATTACAACATGAGCATGCTTAATCTCTTTTGATGGTCCTTCCTCGATCTACTTTTTTGATGGTTGCTCATTGTTACGATGATAGATGGCTTTTTTGTAGTAATCCTCATGAAAAGGATTCACGCTATCATCAACTTTGTTATTGGTACATTCTTTTTTTAAGTGCCACTTTTGTTTACATTTGAAACACGTAACTTTCACTTTATCGAAACCTATCTTCATGTCAGGACCTTCCAGACACTTCCTGCGTGTGATTTCCATGAACCGTTGAGCTCTCCTGATGACGCTTTCCATGCACCAACGAATATCCATGAGCTCCATCTCTTCTGGGTCTACCTGATCATAGTCTTCCTTTGTCATGTTTGGATTACCTATATTTCCTGCAATCAGACCTTCATATGACCCCCAGAATAGAAGCTAAGAAACTCATGTGTTGTCTAGCGAACTCAGTGTTCAAATGCGGAGAATCTTTCCAGTCCTGACTCTGATTGGATTTGGATGATGCAGAAGATGAATGATATCCTGAATGATATTCAATCATAACTAGGAGACTGATTCTTTGATGAATCACCAGCGTTGTCAGCATTAAAAGCTGTACCGATCTTTGGTGCTTACATCTGATTATTCTGCAGCATACCTCTTTGGTGATACAAAAGCAACAATTTATTGATAACTTGAACTGGACATTTTATTTTGTTTTTCTAACTCTAGATCATGTCCTTCCAATTTTTCAATCAAACCATCCAACGTCATTTCATCAAACTTGACATCATTTTTCAACACAATCACAAAAGTTTTCCAATCGTCTTCATGCGCTAAATGCCTCAACAAGTTTGTCAACAATCTCTTCTCTGTCTTTGTGAATTCCAAATCTCTCTAATTCAATCTTCAGATGAAAAAATCTTTTAACCATATGTCGAACAGTCTCTCCCTTCATACAGTCGAATAGATCAAACTCCTTTTTCAGCAAAGAGATTTTATTTTTCTTGATATCTTTACCACCTTCTGCTTTCAACTTCAACGCTTCCCACATTGACTTAGATGGTCACCATGTTGAAGTAAAAACAAGATATCCTATCTAACCGATTGTTGCAATAGTGTTACCATTTTTAGTTCATCAGAATGTTTTTCTTTATCAATTTTTGAAAATTCGAGAATTGAAAGTAATATATTTTGATCATTCACATGTTTTTTATATCCGTAAATCATCATAACCTAACTCTCATAGGCATATGCCTTCACCCAGTTTTCAAATCTCGTGCTCCACCAATGATAATCTTCGATATTCATTAGCTTAGGTGGCCTTTGGTGATTTCCGTAAACATTATCATGATTTATATTATCATTTACGGCTTTCAAAATGCTTTTTGGTGTAACATTTATTGTTTCTGATGACTCGGAAGTCAACGCATTATAGAACGTGTTGAAAAACTCTTCAGCCATGATTCTTATCTTTGAACAACCTGCAAACAAGCAAACACTTTATCAAATCTGAAAATCAAACTAGATACACACTCTGTTCGTACGAAGCTGGAATGATTCCTTCGTACGAAGCGGCAAACCTAGTTGATTAGACAAACACTTGTGCGTTCGTACGAAGCTGCAACAACACCTTTGTAAAATCAGATTTTGTAAGAATCACAACTAAGTACGTGGGTTCGTACGAAGCTGGAATGTGTAGCTTCGTATGAAGCTACGCTGTGAAGAACCTCGTTGCGTTTTTCACGGTTTTTTACTGATTTGAGTATGATTTTGTTCGAATTTTGATCTGAAACTTTGAAGGACTGTTAAAAACGTTTTTCACACAACATATCCAAAATGTAGTCAATTTTAATCGTGGAAATGTTATAGATCTGAGTTTTAAGTTCAAAAAGAAAGTGTAGAAGATGAGTAGAAGAATATGAAGAGATTTGTCTCTAAATCTGAGGAAATTGCTTGAATCTTTGTGTCTTCAATCCGTGCAAACAAACACCCGCTCTGATACCACTTGTGAAATCAGGATCTCTGGATCGAATCCTAACCATTGTATGCGTACGAACACGTGAGTTGTGCGGAATCCAATCACGAGTGTGGATGAAACACAAAGATGTAATTATAATGTTTTCTATTACTGATTTGACAGTGTAAACACCACGAAAACAAACGAGCAGAGCTTCGCCTCAAAGTTGCTCAAAGTTGCAAATGACAAGACCCTAGCTTCCTATTTATAGACATGACAGGTTCGTACAAGCTACCTACTAAGGACTCTGGCTTCGTACGAAGCCATGTGTTGTCCCTTTGTACGAAGCTACTTTAGCTTCACTTTTAGCTCTTTTCCATTTAACACTGGTCTTGCATCATCTTTTTAAGCTACAGTACGTGATTAATAGAAGTGATAGACATAATGCACTCACAATTAAGAAACACAATAGAGCATGGAGGTTCTGTATAGGCTACCAAGCTTTGAATGACATCAACGTTCTAATCATTTAGTGATAGATAAAACAATTTTCTTGAGAACTTTCAGCCGTGTGTCAAATATGTACTAAAAAAGAGTATGTGACCTCTACTAGCAAGTGGAGTTGAAGCGCTAAGGGCGTTAACAATCTAGAGTTTTGGGTATTTTCTATAAAGTCAAACTTTGATTCGTTTACTTAAGATTTGAATATATAGATGTATACTTTGCTACCATTGGGGTTGGTGGTCTAGTGGCAAGGCAAAGCCTTTTAACACACTTAAGTATGAGGTATTGGTTTCAAGTTTCACAACTAGCAAGAAATTCGTTGTAAAAAAAGATGTATACTTTGCGTTGCTTGTAATATTTTGTATTCGTAGATGGGACGATATGCACAAAGTCAACCCTTCATGTGTGTTTGTGTGCAAGTTGATATTTCCTTACACATCTATTATATATAATAAATGAGAAGATTTGGGCTGATGTGGCATGATATTAGGGCTTCTTGAAATGCATTTTGGCGGGAAAATGAGCTGGGTATTTTCCTTCAAAGCGGATCCTATTTTGAGCAACCCGAACCCATGTATTCGGACCCTATATAATTATCTATTATCACAAGAAACCCTAACAGTCAGATGTTTCCAATCCATCCTTCTTTCATCCCCATTATCAATTGTAAAAATTCTTCTTTGAATCATCATCAATAATACGAATTCGGTCCGACGATTGATGCGAAGAATAACGAAAGAAGATCAAGTTGATTCAGATTGAAACCCTAGCCTCGGTCTTCCTTTGGCTTGAAGCTTCTACCATACGCTTTCCTGAAACCCTAAAGTATCATACGCTTCTTCTTCTTGTACCTGCATCTCATTCTCTCTGAATCGCTTATGCTATTTCAAAACCCTCATCTCAGATTCTTTAATTACGGCCATTTGTTTAAGAGGTATGTTATTATTGCATTCATGAATGTATGATTATTATTATTGACATATCGAATGTAAGAACTATTAGGGTTTCTTTAAAGATATTTTTGTTGTTTGTTTGTTGAAGATGGGTTTGATTAGATAGATATTTGTTGTTTGTTATTTGTTTTTTGAATATTTTGTTCATTAAAGCTTTCTTGTGCAACGGTGATGAAAAAGTTGAAAGGGTGTAGGTTTTCATGACTACTGTTAAAATGTGATCAAAAATTGGGATTTTTTGTTTTCCCAAAGAAAGATGCCCTCTGGTTGAAATGACATAAGGAATATTGAAATGATTTCATTTTGAAACCACAAAACTATTCCGAAACATTTGTTCTTCTTCTTCTTCTTCTTCTTCTTCTTCTTTTTTTTTGAAAATCACACAATTTGATCTAGATGCTCTCACGTTTCTTTTTAGGATATATTCATTTTGTTTAGCTTTATAACATGGCTGCATAAAACTTTTTAATGATAGTGTTTTTGTAAGATGGTTTTGCTTGCTATACACAATTAGATGAAGTTTATAAGCTAGATGACACTAATCAACTTTCTCTTCCAAAAGAAGCATATGCACACAGTTTTTTGTTCTGTGCTTATGGTTTAGTTTGGTTTCGGTTTTAACGAAAAATTTGGAGCAAATTGTTAACTATGGACGGCTTTTGGGAATGACAGCAAACTAACGGTTTGGTTTAATCTAATTATTAGTAGATTTTTTTCTCTTTGTTCTGGTTTGCAGTGAATCAGATAACTATTGTTGGCCAACTGACTATCATAATTTGAGAGCTGGAAATGGCATACTAAAGATACCTGATAATGGTTATGAAAATCTCAAAGAAAGGAGAATAATTCTTTTAGCACTTCCCTGTTATGAAGCAAAGAGAAGTTGTAAACAAATATTTAAAAGTGATTAAAACAACCGATTAAGTTGGCCTTCACATGCCTCACTATGGTAAGCTTCATTTTTATTTACTACTTTCATTCTTATTTTTTTTTAAATTCATATGTTGTTATCTTTAATTGTCAATATTTAGCATCTATTGGAGCAAGAAGTAGACATCTATTATATATAATAAATGAAAGAATTTGGGCTGATGTGGCATTAGATTAGAGCCTCTAGGATTTCATTTTGGCGGGAAAATGTTCGGATCGTGAAGCTGTTTCGTTTTTTCAAGCCTCTGGTTTACCTAAGCCGGTTCTCGCACACAGGTAATTGATGTTTAGTGATTTTGCTTTACTGTTAGAATTTTGTGTTTTTTGTTGATTGAAGTTTTGAACAACTTGCAAGAGTATTAAAAATTGATAATATAAATAAATTTAAACCTTTTTTGATTTGAATTTGTCACTACAGGAGAATTCAAACTGAATATTGAATGCAACCATGCTACTTTATCCGAGCACAGGTATGTGCTTTATACGTGTCGTATTTTATATCAAATTATAAGTTGACTGTTTGATTTTAACGCGGTTGTTTTCTTTTAGTTGCCACCATGAGCTTGAAACAGCAAGAATCAATGGTTTGGTAGGAAATATCGATGCCAATCCTCAAGTCGGTATGATTTGGAGCCATAGATGTTAATGGCGAATAGCGACAAATAGTGATAAGGTACATATATGCTACATAGCGATAAATAGCGGGTGCTATTTTATAAATAGAATTACACTAGATTTTTTTTTTAAATTTTTTTATATGTATATTATATCAAAATACACTGGTATATACACTCTATTTTAGATTTATATTTAACAGAAACCCAAAATCCAGTTTTTTTATAGCTGTATTTAATTTCTATTTATATAAAAAACAAACAAAAACTAAATAAAATGTCACTATTATCACTATCTATCGCTACAACCCTAATAGCGAGCCTAGACCTGTACGCTACGTAGCGCGCTATAGCGATCGCTACGCTCGCTATTGACAACATAATGTGTAAGATGTTGAAACGATAAGTACAAAACACGTCAATTTTAAAGACAAAGGGCACCGCTTGAAACTTGGTATAAACAAAAAGGACAAAACTTGCAATTCACTCTAAAAACTATTATATAGTTGGTAATTGTTGATAGATCATACTACCTGTCGAATACCCAAATCCCGGATGACGATCGAGGGGTCTTCGCTGACGTCAAGATATCCCGGTCTTCGTTGCTACAAAAAAAACCATTAGCCTCGTCACGGAGGACCCCGGGAGGGGGATCCGTGACCAAGCTCCGGCGTGAGAATAAGTAAACTTGCCGGAGAGCTGGAGGAGTTTATTCCGATGAGTGTGACCACCAGATTGTTTCCTCTAAGGTGTGAATCCAATAAATGTGTGTGTAATTAATGTATGAGAATATTGGTCGGAATAAATGAGAGAGGAGTAAATGAGAGAGCTTTAAATATGATACCTTGAACCTCTTGTGATCACCGTTCCTTGCTCTTATATATAACCGTCAAGCCTTATCTCCCATGGGAGATATTTTAGTGAGATGATCCGACGGATTCCGAGAGTCTTCGGGGGGCTCAGACACGTGTCTGACCCCCAACGGTAAGATGGCAGCCTCATTTAATGGTTTCCGGCTAGGAAGTACACTTTTCAGCCAGAGATCCTTTTCTAATCAAGTATTAAATGTTGCCTGTGCCGTCTGATCCTTTTTCCCACTCATTTTGTGTAAGGAAAACCTTAATGGGCAAGGTAAGTTGCTGTTGGGCTTATATCCTATTGGGCCCACGCGGTAGTAGCCCAAGACGGATAAATGGGGCAACCCATAGGCCCGTCGTCAAGTCATCTTTAGTCCCTGATTGTGAGATTTAAATCTCATAACCTAGGGCTGAGTTATAATTACTCGCGAGATCAGTTACATTGGGCTAAGGAGGTGGGCCCCTCCCTAGGTAATCATTATGTGTCCCCCTTTCTCTTTCCAGGGTGCCATTGATTGTTAGTAATCGACGGCTGGGGTTTAATCCTACTGGAGCACGTGCTGAGCGATTTTAAATTTGAAATGAATGGTGATGTGACGGTTTGCTCCATACCAGTCAGTTATTTCCTTTAAATACCCCCTGATTTCTTGAATCTTCCTTCAACTTCCATCATAACCCCCTTTTCTCTATTTTCTTTACACTTCTCCGATCACCATTTTCTCTGATCATGAGCCGTACAGGCCGATCAATGATCCGTTCCGTTTTGACAGCGAAGGACTTGGAGTCCTTCGTCAATACTTACAAAATACCCAGTCGTTTCTCTCCAACATTGCCAGGTCCTGATGAATCGGCTGAATGTACATCGGATCGGATTGTCCTTTATACCTTGGTGTTTTCTTCCTGTGGAGTCCAGTATCCCCTTTCGTCTTTTAAGATTGCCTTATTGAGTCACTTCGGAGTTCATTTCTCTCAGTTGCACCCCCTAGGGTTTATGAGAGTAGTGCATTTTGAGTTGTCTTGTGCGGCCGTTTCCGGCGAGCCATCTGTCCCCTTGTTCTGCATGTTTTATAAGCTGATCTCTGACGGGGATTGGTTCACCTTTGCCAAACGGCAGAATAGTGTGTTGAAACCCTGTTATACCTTCATGCCGACTTCTACTTACCCTAAAGAATGGAAGAGTAGGTTTATCTTCGTTTCTACTGCCATGATACCAGAGTCTCCACCACTAAAGGATGTCGAGGCTGCCATTGGAGATAGCATTCCCGTTTTATCTGTGACGAGATCGTCCAATGGAAGCGTATGTATGAAAATCCGACGAGAGCTTTTACTTTTTCTGAGGGAATCCTGGCTATGGGGGGGGTTGAGCCCTTCCTACTCAGTTCGTCCCAAAGCTTTTTTCGGTAAAAAAATGTATCTTTTTGCCCTGGATTTGCTATTGTCTGTTTTTTGCTCCTTGGGATCAGTGCAGTCATCTTTAGTGTTTCTTCTTATGCAGAGTTGACTTTGTGAAGACTGCTCCAAGGGGATTCTAAGGACGTCAAGTTTGTGGTTGGTGATGAGGTTGATCCTGGTTTGAACCGGAGTATTGGGATGCAGGTTACTGGAGGGTCTATTCAGGCTGGGGGCTCCGTTGCTGTGGAAGGAGACGAGGGGACTTCTTCTGATGGGGAGGAGAGTTCCCCTGATCCCCTTCCCGCTAAGCATTCTGGTCATGATGATAATGAAGATCTGGAGATCCGTTTGGTCCGTAAGAGGAAAGCTGTAAGCCCTAAACCAGCCCCTGCTCCTCGTGACATCCGACAGAGGCTCCGGAGCGCTAGCGGTCAGAAACCCCCTCCTTCAACAAAGGCTGCTTCCGAACTTCCCCCCGTTGGGGTCAAGGGTTCTTTGTCTAAGCACCTGCGGTCCTCCAGCCTTGTGAGTGCACCCTTGTTGGTGAGTTTATTTTCTCTTTTACCTGTTGCCTTACATTCGTTTTGCCTTGGGGAGGTTTTTGATGTTCTTTCCTCTTTCCTTGTCTGAGTAGGGAAGTTCTCATGATCCAATAGAGATTCCTACTGGCCCTTCCTCTTCCCGTGTTCGGGACAAGACTCCAGAAGCAAGCATTACTCGTATTGCCTCAGTTTTTGAGGTTTCTCCTCATCATGCTACTGGGACTAGTAAACCTTCTCAATTTGAGGGTCTTGCTCATCGATCCCCTTTGGCTCCCTTGTTTGCTGATGCCCTCCCTTTCACCTATGTTCCTAAGTGGAAAATAACTCATTCTTCGGTGGTAGGGACCCCTGAAACCACCAGGGATTTTTTGAGTCATGCTGTTCCTCCCTCCTATAGGTTCATGAATTCTGCTTTGAGGGATGACCTTTTTGAGGATCAGTATAGCATGTCACTCTGTGAGAGCTTTTTCAGGGGCCCCGACATGCTGCAGCGGGTTGATGATTTGAGGAAGGAAAATGAAGGACTCAAGGGTGAACTCAAGACCTCCCAGTCTGTTGCTGCCGAACTTCGATGTCAAGTGGTTCAGGCTGAGCGAAAACTTCAAGAAGAGAAGGTACATAGCCTTTCCCCCCTTTTTTTATATAATTTTCGATTGCTTTTGCATTCCTTATGATGTCTTTTGCTCAGGGGGCTGGAGCTATGTTGGAGCGAAGGGAGCGAGCTTGGGAGAGGGAGATGGCGGTGTTGGTAGAGGAGAAAGAGGAGTTAGTCACGGAGCTGAGACATCTGAAGGAGGCTGGTTCCGTTTCTCAGGAGCAGGTGAACACTATGTATGCTGATTATGGGATAACTTCTGATGATAACCAACGGCTGGCTAAGGAGAAGCATTGGCTGATTACTGAAGGCTTTGGGGCCTTTCTTACTGTTGTCTCTCAATCGGAGGAGTTCAAGAGTGGCCTTGAGCAGGTGTATAGGGCGTATCGGGATGTTGGGTACCAGGCGGGGCTGAAGGATGGATATATTTACTCTGCTCAGGGTCTAGGCAGGAAGGAGACCCCGCTTTACAATTCCAAAGCTAAGAAGCAATTGTCTAAGTTGGACAAGGAGTTTGGGGGTAAAACCTTCTCGAGAAGATCTTGGAGCATCCCGTGCTATCCATCGATGAATTGAAAGCCCTGTTTGCTTCTGCTGGTCCCTCATCTCCAAAGTCTTCGTCTGGGGGTGGCTCCCAGTAATTTCTGAACATTAACTCACTTCAATATGGTTGTAACCTAAACAATTATATGCTGTAGGATACTTTTAACTTTTTGATGTTTGGGGGAGAACCTTTGTGTAGGGGTTCTCCTAGCACTTAATTATGTGACTTATGACTGTATTTTGCTATCTCGCTTTTGCTTGTTTTCTGGTGTGTTTTTTTTGCAGGAGTTTTTTTGCTAGGGATCAGGCCGGCGTTTTCCTGAAGACCTTTAGTTGTTTGCTAAAAACTGTGCTTTGGTCTGTTTACCATGTTTTCTATCTTGTATTAGTTTTTCTTGCAAAGGCCAATAGGGCTTCCTATTGTACATTCGTTTTGTAATAAAGAATCTTTCTTTTTGTAGTTTGTTTACAGAAGTGTGTTGTGTTTATAGTTTGCTTTATAAACCAGGACTGTCTGTTCGAGGCCAGTCGCTGGACAAGTCTATAATGTGAGATTATGTTCTTGGCTTGTTTGTCCGCTTTTCTTGGGTTAGCTAGACCCTATTTTGCCTCACAGCCGGGCGTTTGGCATGTTTGGTATACCTTATACACGTGTGTTCCGTTCTGGGCACGTCTGCCTTGGTATAACACCTGTCATTTTGCCAAAAGGGGACAAGCTAGTTGTCCGTTTGTCATTCATTTCTTGGGGAATTTCCCAGTACAAGTTTTTACAAAAGATTTCTTCTTGGGGTAGGCCCCTGACTAGTAGTTAATTATTACAAAAGTGGCTCCTTGGCCGTTTTTCCTAGGGAGTAAACCCCTCATATGTGATACTTCCTGAGCTGCATGAGGTTCCATGTCCTGGGGACCTCCTTGCCTTGAAGTGTTTCCAGCTTGCAACTTCCTTTGCCGTTTGCCCATGTAACCCGGTAAGGTCCTTCCCAATTGGGCCCTAGCTTTCCAGTGTTCTCCTGTAGGCTGGCTTCGTTTGCTCTTAGGACCAAGTCCCCCGGGACGAGGTTAAGCTTTTTCATCTTGGCATTGTAATAGCTTTCGAGCTGCTTTTTGTACCTAGCCTCCTTGACTGCCGCGACTTCCCTTCTCTCTTCAAGCAAATTCAGGTTCATCCGGAGGTCTTGCTCGTTTTCGGCCTCCCTAAGCTTCATTCTGGTAGTTGGGGATCCTATTTCAGCCGGGATGACAGCCTCCATCCCGTAGGTTAAGCTGAAAGGAGTCTCCCCGTTGCAGTCCTTAGGGGTGGTCCTATATGCCCATAGCACAAATGGCAATTCCTCCAGCCATCCTTTTTGTTTCCTTCCGAGTCTCCCTTTCATCCCTTTGATAACATTTTGATTTGCTCTTTCTACTAGCCCGTTGCTCTGGGCATGGGTGACGGAAGTGAACACTTGATGTATGTGCATTTGCTCACACCATGGTCTGAAGGGTTTCCCAGCAAATTGTACGCCGTTGTCACTCACGAGCTCCTTTGGGACGCCATATCTGCAGATAATGTTGTCTAGCACAAACCGTCTCATCTGCTCCCCGGTTATTTTTGCCAAGGGCCTTGCCTCTATCCACTTGGTAAAATAATCAATAGCAACCACCACGTATTTGACCCCTCCTGGACCTTCTGGGAATGGTCCGATTATGTCGATGGCCCACTTTTGGAAGGGCCAAGAAGTAGTGACAGGTATCATTGGGTGTTTGTGGCGGAGTGTCATGGGTGCATGGATCTGGCAATTGTCACATCACTTGATCTCCTCTGATGCCGCCTCAAACATTCTAGGCCAATAGAATCCCGCGTTCATTGCCTTCGCCACTACTGTCCTTCGCCCAGAATGCATTCCATAAATCCCCTCATGTATTTCTCTGATCACATATTTGGCCTCCTCATTATGGACACATTTCAGGGATGGACCCAGGTATGATCTCCGATAAAGCTCTCCGTCAATCAACTCGTATTGCAGAGCTTTGACTCTTACTTTTCTGGCCGCCCAGTCCCCCTCGGGTAATTCCCCGCTTCTAAGGAATCTTATAATCGGTGTCATCCATGTCTCTTGTTCGTCCCCAACTGTAGCCACTTCAGCTGAGTCGAGAGAGGGGGATGTCAGGACTTCTACTTTGACCTCTCTTGCCAAATGATCGAATGCCACGGAGGCCAGCTTGCTAAGGGCATCAGACTTCCTGTTCCTTCCGCGGGGGATGTACTCTAGCTTGAAGGTCCGGAATGCCTTGGCTATTTCCTTTACCTTTGCTACATATTGAGCCATTGTGTTATTTTTGGCCTCGTATTCTCCCAGGTATTGCTTGACCACTAACTGCGAGTCTGTACTGGCCTCCACATGTTTTGCTTTCATCTTTTTGGCTAGCCTCATCCCTGCTAAGAGGGCTTCGTACTCTGCAGTGTTGTTGGTGTTTTCAAAGTCCAGCCTGATGGCGTAGGTTAGCTCAACTCCTTCAGGGCTTATCAACATAATGCCTGCTCCACTCCCCTCTTCACTAGAGGCTCCATCTGTGAGTAGTTTCCACACAGCCTCTTCTTCCTTCTCTTTTTCTTCCCTTTCCAATTCCTCCCATTTCAAAAGCTCTTTTCCTCATCCTCAGGGACTTCTGCTAAGAAATCGGCCAGTATTTGCCCCTTCATGGCTGTCCTAGGTTTGAACTCCAAGGAATGTTCCCCTAGCTCTACGGCCCATTTAGCCAGCCGCCCTGATAACTCCGGCCTCCTCAGTACTTTCTGGAGGGGTTGGTCTGTCATTAAGGTGATCTTATGTCCTTGGAAGTACCTTCTGAGTCTCCGGGAAGCAAAGACAAGAGCCAGAGCCAATTTCTCTAGGGGCATATAGCGTTCTTCGGGGCCCTTGAGGGTCCTGCTGATGAAATATATTGTTATCTGCTTTCCCTCCCGTTCCACCATCATAACCGCACTTATGGTCGTCTTTGAGGCGGATAGATACAAGAGGAGATGCTCCCCAGGCACTAGGGGGGCTAGGGTTGGGAGTTTGCAAATGTAAGCCTTCATTTCTTGAAAAGCGGTTTGCCTCAGAGGTCCATTTAAACCTGTCCGTTTGAAGGCAGTCTTTCAGTACCTTCATGAAGGGAAGGGTCTGGTCAGCTACCTTTGACAAGAAGCGGGTTCAAGGCAATTAACCTTCCATTCAGCTGTTGGATGTCTTTCAGGGCCCTGGGGGATCGCATTTCAGCCACGGCTTGAGTTTTCTCCGGGTTAGCTTTGATTCCACCCTTAGTAACCACTACCCCCATGAATTTCCCTTCCTCTACCCCGAAACAGCATTTCCTGGGGTTCAGCTTCATGTTAACATCTTGCATGGTGCGAATAGTTTCAGCTATATCATCTATCATGGCCATCTCAGTCAGGCTTTTGATGACGATGTCATCGACGTACACCTCCAAGTTTCGTCCCCATTGTTCTCTGAAGAGGGCATTCATGAACCTTTGATAGGTGGCCCCAGCGTTTTTGAGTCCGAAGGGCATTTTGGTATAGTAAAATGTCCCTTCGTCCGTGATGAAGGCGGTCTTCTCCTCGTCTTCCATTGACATTTGTATTTGATGATACCCTTTGTAGTCATCCAAGAAGCACTTCAGAGGGTACTGAGATAAGGAGTCCACTTGGACGTCTATCTCTGGGAGGGGGTAGCAGTCCTTGGGGCATGCTTTGTTTAGATCTTGAAAATCGATGCACATCCTCCACCCTCCGTCTTTCTTCTGGACCATGACCGGGTTAGCAACCCAGGACGGGTACTTCACCTCCCTTACTATTCCGGCTCTGAGCAGCTTCCTGGTTTCTTCACAGGCGGCCCTCCTCTTGCTGGGGCCCATGCTCCGCTTCTTCTGTTTGACTGGCCTTGCCCAGGTGTACGTATTGAGCCGGTGTTCGGTCAAGCTTCTTGGGATTCCTGTCATGTCTCCATGTTGAAATGTGAATACGTCTATGTTGAGGAGGAGCAACTCTTTGAGAGCACTCTTGCACTTGTCACTCAGGTGACTTCCTACTTTAACTGTCTGCTCCGGGAATCTATCACAAAGGACCCACTCTTCGACCCCGTCCTTTTGGGGTTTCTCTGATGCTTCCCCCTCAGATATGGAGGAAATTACTTCATATGCAGACTTCACCCAAGCCAAGCCTTTTGGCGTTTGAAACACTAGAGCTCCGTGTGGGCTTGATGCTTATGCTTGCAGGTCTCCAATCCCAGGTCTTCCCAGGATTGTATTGTACTTTAAGGGTGCCCGAACCACTGTGAAAGTTAGGTTTATAGTTCGTACACGATCCCCTACCCCGACTGTAAATGGGAGTCTGATCTTCCCCAAGGGGTGTGACACACTGTTGTTGAAACCTACTAGGGGGATAGAGTCCTCCTCGAGCCTATCTCTTACATCCCTGTCAAACCTGAGGAAACAGTGTTCGTATATTACTTCTACCCCGGATCCCCTGTCCACATGTATTCTGGCCACCTTGTGGCCAGCTATTATGGCTGAGATGTTAAGAGGGAGTCGTTGTACTTCGTTTTCCTCCAGATGTGGCATCAAGATGTGAGCTTTCATGCGGTTCGGGGAGCCCAGAATTCTGGCCTTTACACTTCTGGTGTTATCAAATTCATCCCTCCTTCGAATCATATCTACGTCTGCCCTTCCAGGCTCCCTCACATCTTTCCCTTTGCGGTCCCCTCCCCCTTTCTTAATTTCTCTAACCAAATGAGCCAGTTTACCCGTTTTTACTGCGGCTTCAATTTCCCTCTTTAGATACATGCAATCATCAGTTTTGTGACCGAATCCTTTGTGGAAGTCACAATATTGATTCGGTTGTGCCTTTGGCCCGGGTTTTATGGGTGGCGGTCTTGGGAAGGAGTTCTTCACCCTCTTAGGGGCCAGTATTTCACTTGGGGTTTTGTGAGAGGGGTGAAGCTGTTAGAGTAGGGGGATGGGCCCCTCCCCCGAGGCCTATATAGGGAATATGAGGGCCTCATTCTATCATGCAACATTCTATCAAAAGCCGGTTTTCTTGAGTAAGGTGTACCTTTTTCGGGAGGTTTTGCAGCTGGGTTGGCCCATCGGGGTGGGGTGTCCATCTCCTTGGCTTTGCTAACTGTGTCTTTACCCCTGACAAAGGCTCTGACTCTGTCCATAAGGTTGTCAAACGAGTGTGGGAACTCCTCCCCCAGTTTATCGCATAGTTGTTTATGCTTTAGTCCATTGATGAAACTGCTGATCTTCATGACCTCCGGGACGTCTTTGATGTTCATACTTTCCTTGACAAACCTCTCTATGTATTGATCTATTCGCTCATTGTCCCTCTGCCTTATGTGTAAGATTTCGTTTGGGTTCTTGACCACTTTTCTTTGCTGACCAAAGTTTCTCAGGAACTTTTCACTTCGCTCTTCGTAGCTGTCAATCCCTCTGGGGGGGGAAGGCTGTCAAACCAGAGCCTGGCTCCCTCCGTCAGGGTCTGCACAAACATATGGAACCAAACTGGCATGGGCAACCGTCCCAACTGTCCTGCACCCCTGAAAGCATGGAGGTGGTCGTCAGGGTCTCTTGTCCCATCGTACCAGTCGAAGTTTGGAGGTAGCTTTGTCTTAGGGGGCATTGGTGCTTCCGCAATCCTCCGGGTGAACTTTGAGATTTCGGCTAAGTCTCGTGGGAGGTAGGGTTGATCCAGACCATCACCGCCTTGGTTTTCCTTTTCTTTTTCTTTTTGTTTCTTCCCTGTAATGAGGTCCTCCCTTTCTTCCGAGGACATTTGCCTAAGGGCCGTCATGAAAGTTTCAAGTGGGTCATTTCCACCGCTTTTGTTTTGAGGGTCCACCCCTTCCTGGTTGGAAGGTGTGTCGAAGGACAGTCTAGCCCTGAGGCTCTCAAGCTTCTCTTGTCTTTCTAAGTCCTCAAGGCACTTTTTCAGCTTCTCTTTGTGCATGGCAACGAAATCTGGAGTAATGGCCTCCTCCCTTTCCAGAATTTCCACTTGATTCTCGTTTTCTTCCTCATGAGTTATGTCTTCCACTATGACCTTATCAGGATCATTCTGTACCATCTGGATGGTATGCGAGCTGGGTGGGGTTGCCATGTTGCTTTTTGTAAAACGGGTTATCCCAACGTCGGAGTTTTAGAGTGGGAACACCAGCTAGACTGCTGTCCCACGGATGGCGCCAATGTCGAATACCCAAATCCCGGATGACGATCGAGGGGTCTTCGCTGACGTCAAGATATCCCGGTCTTCGTTGCTACAAAAAAATAAACCGTTAGCCTCGTCACGGAGGACCCCGGGAGGGGATCCGTGACCAAGCTCCGGCGTGAGAATAAGTAAACTTACCGGAGAGCTGGAGGAGTTTATTCCGATGAGTGTGATCACCGGAATGTTTCCTCTAAGGTGTGAATCCAATAAATGTGTGTGTGATTAATGTATGAGAATATTGGTCAGAATAAATGAGAGAGGAGTAAATGAGAGAGCTTTAAATGTGATACCTTGAACCTCTTGTGATCACCGTTCCTTGCTCTTATATATAACCGTCAAGCCTTATCTCCCATGGGAGATATTTTAGTGAGATGATCCGACGGATTCCGAGAGTCTTCGCGGGGCTCAGACACATGTCTGACCCCCAATGGTAAGATGGCAGCCTCATTTAATGGTTTCCGGCTAGGAAGTACACTTTTTAGCCAGAGATCCTTTTCTAATCAAGTAATAAATGTTGCCTGTGCCGTCTGATCCTTTTTCCTGATTTTGTGTAAGGAAAACCTTAATGGGCAAGGTAAGTTGCTGTTGGGCTTATATCCTATTGGGCCCACGCGGTAGTAGCCCAAGACGGATAAATGGGGCAACCCATAGGCCCGTCGTCACTACCCGTATTAACTAATTAGGTTACCTCTTGGGTCTATATATAATGAGATTATTAGAGATGTTAAAGGTAACACAACTTGGACTCTCATAACATCATCAAATCGTCCCACACCTCTCTCTCCATAATCGATCGAATTCGTCCCTAGTATTCGATCTCACCATCATAACTTTACATCCTAAGGAGGAACCGGATCAAGCTGACAATCATGTCAAACTTAATGGTTGCTTCTCTTACTGGATTCTCTGCTGGCCTGTCTGCTGTCACAGTTATTTCATTTATGTTTTTCATTATGTTTTGAACAGAACTGATCAACATGTGGTATCAGAACATATGTTGGTAAATCAGTTCTGTTTTTCACCCATAAATCTGGAAAACAGAATTTTTTTTGAAAACCCTAATAAAATTCGAAGCATAATTCCATCCAGGTTACTGTGATCTTAATTTTGCATTTCGGATCATAAGTTAAAATTTCGGATCTGATGTTTACTCATAAATTATTGTTCCGAAATTGCATAAGGTAAACAATTGTTCAGAAATCTGCTTAAATGTGTAATTAATCTCCAGATTTCGGATTCAGGATTAAGTTTTATTATTTTAGGGTTCATCATATGTTCATGCGAATATCCAAAAAATTCCCTTATTTTGATATGAAATTTGGATTATTGGGTGTTTTCCTGTTTTGATATATTTTTATCTTATAAAATTTTCGAAATCTGTTATTATTATTAATGGATATACAACAACAACAACCATACCCAGTAAATCACACAAATAGCAAATCTACTTATAGGGTCTGGGGAGGGTGGGATGTAGACAGACCTTGCCTCTATCCATAGGGATAGAGAGGCTACTTCCAGAGAGAGCCTCGGCTCGAAAACAAACAGCATACCAACACCCCAAGTCAAAGAATCTAGAAATAAGAAGTCAACCATACCAAGAAAGTGGTCAGAGTGACACAATATAATGTAAATCATGTATAATAGCATACAACATCATTTGGGCATAAACAAAAGAAGGCGATCACCGGAAAAGTCCCTTAAAGAGTAAGGAAAACCTACGTCCCTAAAATACGCTTAAGACCTTACTGCAATATCTTCTAGAAGTCCTTAACCCTAATCCTACGCCTCCACGAAGTCCTATCTTGGACCATGTCCTCAGAAAGATGCAACTCTAGTAAATCATGCCTAATCTGCTCATCCCATGTCAGTTTGGGTCTGCCCCTTCCTCTCCTCCCCTCCACAGTAAGAGTTTCCACTACTCTAACTGGTGTCGTTGTTTTCCTCCGCTTCACATGCCCAAACCATCTCAATCTCCCCTCCTTAATCTTCTCCGATATACTAGCCACTCCTAATATTTCCCTAAAAACCTCATTTCTTTTCCGATCTAACCTCGTGTGTCCACACATCAACCTCAGCATCCTCATCTCTGCTACCTCCATCTAGTGCGCTTGTGTCTTCTTGATAGCCCAACAGTCTGTTCCATATAGCATAGCGGGCCTAACTGCTACCCTGTAAAATTTCCCCTTTAGTTTAGTTGGGAACCCCTAATCGCACAATACCCCACTGGCTGCCCTCCATCTACACCAGCCAGCCTGTATGCGATGAGTTACGTCACTATCTATGTCACCATCTCTTTGTACAAACGACCCCAGATACTTAAATCTAGTTACCTGCGGGACTAATTGATCCTCAATGGTGATTTGGGTGTCATCGTCGTCGGCTACACCACTGAAATCACAGTGTAGATACTCAGTCTTAGATCGACTAATCCTTAGGCCCTTGCCCTCTAAAGCTACTCGCCACTCCTCTACCCTCGCGTTCAGGCACTGTTTAGTCTCTGCAATCAACACAATATCGTCTGCAAAAAGCATGCACCACGGAACTGTCTCCTGAATCAACTTGGAGAACTCATCCAAGACAACCGCAAAAAGAAAAGGGCTCAATGCAGACCCCTGGTGGAGTCCTACCTCCATAGGAAAGAAGTTTGTATCTCCTACAGGCGCGCAGACACTAGTTTCCGTTCTATTGTATATATCCTTAATTATGTATATATTTCCCCGGTAGTCCTCGACCCTCCAAACTATCCCAAATCAGTTGGCGTAGGAGTTGGGACAGTGTCATATGCCTTTTCCAGGTCGATAAACACCATATGTAAATCTTGCTTCTTCGCTCTATATTCTTCCATCAACCTCCTTAGAATATGTATTGCTTCTGTAATTGACCTCCCTTTCATGAATCCAAATTGGTTTACTGAAACCTGAGTTTCTCTTCTAATTCTAATTTCAATTACCCTCTCCCAGAGCTTCATAGTGTGACTTAGCAGTTTGATTAGTTTGATTCCTCTGTAGTTCCCACAACATTGAGCGTCTTCTTTATTCTTGTATAAAGGCACCACGACGCTACTCCTCCACTGATCTAGCATTTTTCCAGTCTTGAAAATACAATTGAACAAAAGTGTTAACCATCGGACTCCTTCTTCCCCCAAACACTTCCACACCTCAATCGGTATGTTGTCCAAACCCACTGCCTTTCCTCTTCCCATCTTCATAAGTGCCATCCTCACCTCGTCATGTGTGATCCTCCTGCAGTAGCAATTTATTCTGTTGTAGCCTTTGAATCCTAGGATTGCTGCTATCTTGTTGGTATGCCCTGCCGTGGTTGAAAAGATTATGGAAGTAGGTTTGGTATCTCAACTTAATGCCATGTGCCTTGACTAAAACACGTCCATCCTCTCCTTTGATAAACTTTACTACTCCTAGATCTTGTCTTCTTCACGCCCTAGCTTTGGAAATCTTAAACATATCATGCTCCCCCTCTTTCCTTTCCAAACGTTCATACATTTGTTTATAGGCTATGTTTTTTGCCTCGGTCACCGCCTTTTTCGCTTCCCTTTTCGCCTTCTTGTATATCTCCCTTACACTCAGCCGCTCCTCCCCATCTGTGCACCTTAAAAGATCTCTAAAACTCTGTTGCTTATCCTTTATTTTGGTATGCACATCTTCATTCCAACACTAGGACTCCTTATGACCACTAGTCTTTCCTGTTGTGACCCCTAGCGTCTCATTCGCCACTGTAGTGATCGTAGTCGCCATAGCCTCCCACATCCGGTTTGCGTCACCTAGTTGCATCAATGCCATTGAGTTAACTTTATCTGTAAACATCGTAATTTTTTCTCCCTTCAAGTTTCCCCAACGGATATCGATCCTAGGTCTGGTTTTCCTCTCCCCATCAGTTAGCCTTACTTTTAGGGCTATATCTACTACTAGCAAATGGTGTTGAGCCGCTACAGTCTCCCTTGGTATAACCTTGCAGCCCATCCACATCCGTCGATCTTCCTGCCTCATCAAAAGATAGTCGATTTGTGTGTTATGTCCTCCGCTACTAAAAGTGATCAAATGAGATTCTCTCTTCCTAAAGAACGAGTTTATAATACCTAGGCCGTGAGCTGCCGCAAAGTCTAGAAGGTCTCTACCAGGGTCATTCCTATCACCAAAACCAAAACCCCCATATACCAACTCAAATCCATCCCGATCCTTACCAATGTGCCCATTAAAATCTCCTCCTATAAAAATTTTCTCCTCCCTAGGTATGGCCCTTACTACTACATCTAGACAATCCCAGAACTCTCTTTTCTCTTGGTCTCCTAGTCCCACTTGCGGTGCATATGCGCATACCACTGTCACTACTTGCTCACCTAATACTAACTTTCACACCATAATTCTATCGTTGTGTCGTATCACCTCAATTACATTCTTATGCAATTCTATAGACACCAAAAATCCTACTCCGTTTTTTGCCCCATTTGACCAGGAATACAACAACTTATACCCATTGCGCTCTCCACCTAGTCTCCTGAAGGCACGCTATATGTACCCTACGTCTTTTAAGTGTGTCTATCACTTCCAACAATTTACTACTAAGAGTTCCTACGTTCCAGGACGCCACACGTAAACTACAGCCTCTAACTTTACCCTTACCTGCACCTCTCGTCCTTGGACATGATCTCAAGTAAAAGTCATGGTTTCTATTGTCTTTGCTTACAACTAACAACAGGCAACACAAAGTACACAAAGGGCAAAACTACCTGCTCTTTTTTTTTACTTCTTATTTTTTTTGATGATTACATGAACGCTAAAGTTAACAAAACAACACATGCAACAAAATTCAACAAAATATCACAGAGCTTCTTGTATATACACAAATTATAGCCTAATTCACAAAAATCAACACACAAAATCAATCAGACAACAAAATTCAACAAAATATCACTGAGCTTCTTGTATATACAGAAAATATAGCCTAAATTCACAAAAATCAACACACAAAATCAATCAGAAGAGAATTGAACAACAAAATTCAACAAAATATCACTGTGCTTCTTGTATATACACAAATTATAGCTTAAATTCACAAAATCAACACACCACACACGTTCAACCTACTGCCTAAAATGCCAAAAATCAACACACAAAATCAATCAGAAGCGACTTGAACAACTAAAGAGTGGAAGAATACGACCTGATTGAAGAAACGTATGATTAAATAAGGTCTGGTCGAAGAACAAGACTCGTGGAAAGAAATCACCTGGGACAGGGTTATCGTGAAGCCGGAGAAAACTCGCCGAAGCTGGTTCTGGAGCCGGAGAAGTGGAGAAAACCGTCGGAGCAAAGATGCGAGAAGTCGATTGAGCGAAGATGCGACGATCTGAATAGAAACACGCCTGGGTCTTGTGGTCAAACACTGCCACTGGAAAAGCCGTCGGATTCGAGGGTGGTTGCCAGAGAATGAAAGTGGTCGCTAGTGGTTGTACCTGCAAGAAAAGAGAATAGGTCGTCGGAGGTTGTACCTGCAAGGAAAGGGGGCGCCGGTTGTGGTCGCCGGTTTTTTACCGGCGAAAGAAGGTTGCCGTTGTTGGTATGTATGGCAGGAATTTTACCCTTGTTGATATGTACGGAAGAAGTTATATACGGAGAAAAAACAGAAATTAATGAAAGTAATGACCTTTATTATTGATGGATATAATTTTCGAAATAATTAGATAAATCTGATCAACATTAAAACAGGAAACTTAATCCCATAATCCCAGAAAATTCGGATTTCCAACCTTATGACAACTAACAGCTATTAATCTGTAGGTTTTGAGACTTGGAGAACAATTTTCGAGATCAATAAGAGATTTCGAGATAAACTTAGAACTCGAAATCTCATTAAAACTCATAATCTTATTATTTTCGAAACAGAGATTCCGACTCGAAATAATAAAGGTTTTGGTCTTCATCACTCGAAACCTTGAGATTCCGAGTGGGATTGCGAGTGAGATTTCGAGTGGGATTGCAACTGAGAAGACAGTTGCTTGATTTTGACTCGAGTTAGAACTCGAAATCTCATAAGGAACTCGAAATATCATAAGGAACTCGAAATCTCATAAGGGACTCACAACTAAGTCAAAATCTCACTCGAAATCTCAAGTGAACTCAAGATTTCATAATTAAGTCGAGATCTCACTTGCAATCTCAAGTGAACTCAAGATTGCATAATTAAGTTCGATTCGCGCTAACAAGTGGTTTGCTATTAAATAATTGGTTTTGTAACTTTCAGCTGGCTGGGCCTACCTACATATCCTAATTAGACGCGTGACCAACTGTTTATTATCTCATATATATAATAATCAAAGCCAACAAACTTATTATACCTATCATTTTCCATTTATTGCAAAAACGTTCTCGAAACATTTTCTAATTTTTCATTTTTTTTGGATTTTTAATTTTTATGACATGACACTGACACTAATTAAGACACACTAGACGCTAGTCTCCCTCCCCACACTTATTTCCTTCATTGTCCTCAGTGGAGAGCAAAACTAATGACTCAATTGCATAAATCAAAATACAAATATAAATGGAACAGGCTCCCCTGATTTTTAAGCGGCTGGATCCTATGAGCCTTGTTCCACAGCAACCGTATAAGATTTCTTTCGTGGCTGCATTCAACTTGGGACACTCTTATTTGAATAATTCGAATCACCTTGCCCAAATGGAGATTGAGTATGCACAAGGTAACCGAAACCTACAAAATAAAACTCACAAGCTCCCAAGCACGGGTTAAACCATTAGTAAACAAAGAGAAACGAGAGGAAAACAAGTTTATATATATATATATATATGTATATATATATACATTCCCGAGCCACGACTACCAACCGACCTAACTTTTTGCTCAAACTTACTCGCCTCGACACTATTCCTAGCTACTTGCACGCATTACGCCTAAAAACACTCACCAAGGAACGCGTCGACTACATTGACCCTATAACACAACGTACCTTCCCAAACGAGTACGCCCCGTACCAACTATCCACTCATAACCCCTTCCTTCAATCTGACACATTCATTGCATATTCACTACTAGAACTCGCTACCTAAACACTTCATCCCACAACCAAAACTCTCGCATCCTATTTCCAAAACATATATTAACATATTTATATCGCAATAAATACCAGCGACTCAACTTATCAATTCTCATTCTATGTTCAAGTAATCTGAACACAATCCATATCAACCAACCAACGCACGAATCAAACTACACATGTTAATTTCACCAAAAGCACTACTTCCTAACTTAAACTACTGTGCGCATCACCCTACGCACACCATCCATTCACGAACCAACATCTTTCCACCTCCTATATTCGCCTAATCCAATCACTACCCGAATCAATTAGACACGTCCCACTTCTTTTCATCACAATGTTAATTCATAATCAAACCAAATTCCCTGTTTTTACACCTCTCTCAACCTATAACCCAGTTTTCTCACAACCAATTTCAACACCTACTTAACTCCTATGATAATTTTCAATAAATTCAAGCATCAATTCATGTAAAATATGCTCAAAACATATAAAAATCCAAACTTGCATACCTGAATTGCGACTGGATATTAGATATTTTAGTGTAATCGGGGATTGACTTGGTGATCAAGGCGAATAATAATACACATCAAGCAAGTTAGGAGGTGCGGGAGTGCACGCTTGTTTGAGTTATTATAACTCGAAGTGTACGGGCTGAGCCCGTACCCTACGGGGGTTCTAAGGGGGCAGCGCCCCCTTGGCGGGGGTCCGGGGGCAGCGCCCCTGGGAGCAGGGTCCTTAATGAAACTGTATCAGAAAATTTTATTTTCTGGAATTTTTATCATTTTCGAAATGATAAAAAATGATAGTTTTTTGGCAATTTTTGTCTGAAAACTGCCTAATGGCAGTTACTACCCCAAAACCACTTTTCGTAGACAGTTTTGATCATATTGTTCTTCCTGGTTCGAAAATTCACACACACAAACATACACTGGTTCGATTTCTCAAAATCAGAGTTGTATCCGATTGAATTATTCAGGTGAACCACCGAAATAATTTGATCTGAGAGTGATTACACGCCTCTCTGATCATCCGGTAAACTGAAATTCCCCAACAAAGATCAAATTATTTTCTGTGAAGATGGCAAGCGAATCGATGAAGGATATGACAATCAAGGAAAACAAACTGGAGAAGTTCGAAGGGGTGGACTTCCGAAGATGGCAGAAGAAGATGCACTTTCTTCTGACTTCGTTGTAGGTTGTGTACGTGTTGACTACTCCAATCCCGGAGATACAGGAGGAGGGAAATCTGGAGCAAATCAGGAAGAGGTCGAAGTGGGAGAACGACAATTACATATGTCTTGGCCACATCCTGAACGGTATGTCTGATCCCTTATTTGATGTTTATCAAAATGTTGAAACTGCAAAGTTACTGTGGGACACGTTGGAAGCCAAATACATGGCAGAAGATTCTTCTAGTAAGAAGTTTCTTGTCAGTAATTACAATAATTACAAAATGGTTGATGAACGGCCTGTGATGGAACAATATCATGAATTGTTACGAATTTTGGGGCAGTTTGCCCAACATGATATGAAGATGGATGAATCCATCTCTGTTTCGAGTATCATTGACAAGTTACCTCCTTCCTGGAGAGATGTTAAACATAATCTGAAACATCAGAAAGGAGAGTTAACTTTGGTTGAACTTGGAAGCCACTTCAGAATTGAAGAAGGCTTGAGAGCACAGGAAAATGTGTTGGTCAATGATGATAAGAAACGGGCTGGATCAAGTTCTGTGAACATGGTTGAAACGGGTGAATCATCCAATGGAAACAGTAAGTTCAAAGGGAAACGTAAGTTTCAAGGAAACAACAATTCGGGTTCAAACAAAAAGCCGAATTACCCTTGCTGGAAATGCGGTAAGGTTGGTCACTTTAAGAGGGACTGTAAGATGATGAAGAATAACAAGAAGTCTGGTTCAAAGAACAAGAATGAGGATGGTTCTAGCGGGTCTAAGGACCCGGGCAAGCAAGGTCAGAATTTAGTACTATTTGATAATTCGGTTCAGAATTATGTGTCACTAATTTTTGAGGCATTTTATATGCAGGATGATGACAATGCTTGGTGGGTTGATTCGGGTGCAACGAGTCATGTATGCAAGGATCTTCGCTAGTTTAAAGACTTTCAACCAATCGAAGACGGATCTATCATCAAGATGGGGAATGTTGCAACTGAACCAATCAAGGGAATAGGAACTGTGAATCTTGTTTTTACTTCTGGAAAATGTTTACTTTTGAATAATGTTTTGTATGTGCCCGGAATTCGAAAGAATCTGTTAAGTGGCATTGTGTTGAATAATTGTGGGTACAAACAAGTATTGGAAAGTGACAAGTATATCTTGTCAAGACATGGTACCTTTGTTGGTTTTGGTTATCTATGTAATGGTATGTTTATGTTGAATGTTAATGTCTCGTTTATGCATGAATCTGTTTGTGTTGCTTCAACTAGTAATGTTAATGATGTACCTTTAACTAGTAATGCAAATTGCATAGCTTCAACTAGTAGTAGAAACAACTTGACTGAATCGGAATTATGGCAGCTAGACTAGGACATGTACATTATAAAAGAGTTAAAGAAATGTCTAAAATGAGCTTAATTCCGCCTATTAACATAAACAATGATAAATGCCATGTTTGCAAGTTGAATAAGATAACCAAAAAGCCTTTCATGCAACATGTTCATAGGGAAACTAAAGTGTTAGATTTGATACACAGTGATCTATGTGATTTTCATGCTACACCATCTCTAGGTAATAAAAAATATGTAGTAACATTTATAGATGATGCTACTAGATTTTGTTACGTTTATTTGTTGCATGCTAAGGATGAAGCTCTTGAAAAGTTCAAGATTTATAAACAAGAAGTAGAGCTTCATCGGAGTAGGTTGATCAAAACCCAATCTACTGGAATAATACACCATACCACAGCTCCTTACACACCGGAACAAAATGGTGTGGCGGAAAGGAAAAATAGGACTTTAAAGGAAATGGTTAATACCATGTTGTCCTATTCGGGCCTAAGTGAGGGCTTTTGGGGTGAGGCTATGTTGACAGCCTGCTATTTGCTAAATAGGGTTCCAAATAAAAGGAACAAGAACACCCCTTTTGAGCTTTGGTATAAAAAAACCACCTGAGCTGCATAGGCTGAGAGTTTGGGGTTGTAGAGCCGTGGTGAGGCTCACTAATCCTAAAATAAGGAACATAGGGGAAAGAGGTATAGACTGCATTTTCATTGGGTATGCGGAGCATTCATTTGCTCACAGGTTCTATGTTATAGAACCAAATGACTACGTGTCAGTGCATACGGTTATTGAGGCAAGAACTGCAGAGTATGATGAGAATAGATTCTCTTCAATGCCTAGGCCTAGAGACATGGTTCCAAGCTCTAGTAACTCTCACATGGCTGATCAAGTGATTGATACTCCTCTGGAACTTAGAAGGAGTGGTAGAGCAAGAAAAGCTAAATCATTTGGTGATGATTTTCAGCTATATTTGGTTGAAGGATCTAGAGATGAAATTAAAATTCAATATCAATATTGCTTCAATATTGAGGAAGATCCTAAAACCTATAGTGAAGCCATGGCATCTCGAGATGTAGCCTTCTGGAAAGAAGCTATAAATGATGAGATGGACTCTATTATTCATAATAACACTTGGAAACTGTCTGATCTACCCCCTGGGTGTAAACCACTTGGTTGTAAATGGATCTTCAAGAAGAAGATGAAAGTAGATGGTTCAATTGAAAAGTTTAAAGCCCGATTGGTTATCCAAGGCTTTAGACAAAAGGAAGGAATTGACTACTTTGATACATATGCTCCTGTAGCAAGAATATCCACTATTAGATTGTTGGTTGCCTTGGCTGCAATACACAATCTTGTAATTCACCAAATGGATGTGAAAACTACTTTCCTTAATGGTGATTTGGATGAGGAGATATATATGAAACAACTAGAGGGTTTTGCTATGCCTGGCAATGAGCATAAGGTGTGTAAGCTAGTTAAGTCATTATATGGCTTAAAGCAAGCACCAAAACAGTGGCATCAAAAGTTTGATGAAGTGGTTTTGTCTAATGGTTTTATATTAAACCAAGCAGACAAGTGTGTATATAGCAAATTTGATGATTCTAGGAAAGGAGTCATAATTTGTTTATATGTAGATGACATGTTGATCTTCGGTACTGACCAGGATTAAGTTGATAAAACAAAGAAATTTTTGTCGTCTTGTTTTGATATGAAAGACTTGGGGGAGGCGGAAGTGATCCTTGGTATAAGGATCAAACGGGAGAACAATGGCATATCTATCTCTCAATCTCATTATATTGAGAAGATATTGAAAAAGTTTAATTTTCATGATAGTTCTCCGGTTAGCACTCCAATGGATCCTGCTTTTAAGCTCTCACCTAATGAAGGTGTAGCTGTAAGCCAACTTGAATATTCAAGGGCCATTGGATCCCTCATGTATGCCATGATTAGCACTAGACCGGATATAGTTTATGCTGTTGGAAAGCTTAGTAGGTATACTAGCAATCCAGGTGCAAGTCATTGGCAAGCAATGAATCGAGTATTTAGGTACTTGAAAGGAACCATGAAATATGGTTTGACCTATACTGGATTTCCTTTGGTTTTAGAAGGTTATTCGGATGCAAGTTGGATTAAAAACAAGGAAGATCATTCTTCCACGAGTGGATGGACTTTTCTGCTTGGAGGAGGTGCCATATCTTGGGCATCTAAGAAACAGACTTGCATTACTGATTCGACAATGGAGCCTGAGTTTGTAGCATTAGCCGCAACTGGCAAAGAAGCTGAGTGGCTAAGAAACTTGATTTATGAGATTCCATTGTGGCCTAAACCTATATCATCAATATCTATTTGATGTGATAGTGCTGCTACCTTGGCTAAGGCCTATAGCCAAGTGTATAATGGGAAGTCTAGACACTTAGGTGTTAGACACAGCATGATTCGTGAGCTCATCATGCATGGGGTGATATCGATGGAGTTTGTGAGAACTCAACAGAATTTAGCCGACCACTTAACCAAAGAGTTATGTAGAGATCTTGTGCACAAGGCGGCTGTAGGGATGGGATTAAAGTCCACCTGAGATTTCCCGTGTTAAGATACCCAATTCCCACCTAATATGACGTTAGGTGCTGGATTCAATGTGGAAAGCTTAACATATAGAAATTGGAACACATTAGTAGCATCATCCCAAGGTATGTGTTCAGACCTGCAAGTTAAAGGAGGTTAAAGGTTTTCTTCTTAATAGTTCTTTGAAAAATTGCATATGCAGGTGCAAGAATAAAGAGCTACCTATATGAGCATGAAGTTTAGCCGCTTCAAGAAGCTAGGACTTGGCTTTGATATGTTCATTAAGGATGGGACACAGGCTAGTAAAAATAGTGTCAAGAAAGAACATTAGAGTATGTAAACTTGTGTGTATATTATCTTCATGTATTCACTGAATAGAAAGGGTTCAATCCTTAGCGACACCCCTATATTCGAATATTTGGAATGTGTAATATACTAATGTGAAATTCAATCGTCGTGATATTTCATTTATGCATAAGTTTGATTGTTAGTGAATTTGTTTAAGTTAATCAAGGATTACGCTAAAATGGGGGAGGATTGTTAGATATTTTAGTGTAATCGAGGATTGACTTGGTGATCAAGGCGAATAATAATACACATCAAGCAAGTTAGGAGGTGCGGGAGTGCACGCTTGTTTGAGTTATTATAATTCGAAGTGTACGGGCTGAGCCCGTACCCTACGGGGGTTCCAAGGGGGCAGCGCCCCCTTGGCGGGGGTCCGGGGGCAGCGCCCCTGGGAGCAGGGTCCAAGGGGCAGAGCCCCTGGCTGGGGTCGAAATGATAAAAAAAGACAGTTTTTTGGCAATTTTTGTCTGAAAACTGCCTAATGGCAGTTACTACCCCAAAACCACTTTTCGTAGACAGTTTTGATCATATTGTTCTTCCTGGTTCGAAAATTCACACACACAAACATACACTGGTTCGATTTCTCAAAATCAGAGTTGTATCCGATTGAATTATTCGGGTGAACCACCGAAATAATTTGATCTGAGAATGATTACACGCCTCTCTGATCATCCGGTAAACTGAAATTCCCCAACACTGGACACAGGAACTAAAAAAAACTTTGAAACCTTGATGATACTCGGCAGTCACCGGTGGTCGCCGATGTGATGGTAACCGGAGATGGTGAATGTTGGTCGGAGGTTTGTGAAAATTAATAGAGGTGAATGGCCGGTGATGTGATGTTATGGGTAGTGATTGTGGGTGACGGTGGGTATGGCAGTCAATGAGGGTGGGAATAAAGGTGGTCGGCAGAGTTAAGTGTTGGTGGTTAGTGGTGATTGATGTCCGTCTGCTTATTCACCGGAGAAGAAAAGGAGTAGGAGAGAAAGGTTTTAGTTGTATAACATCTGAATTGGGATCGAAAAATTTGTTTCTGGGAATCAGGCCGTGACATGCGGAGACGTAAGTGGAAACCCCCGCGACACGCCTACGGGCAGGTTTTCCAGCAGTTTTGTGCAAATTTTTGAGGTTCGATGCCTTAGATTTTTTTTTCTTTTTTTGTGTTTTCACCTCCCAAACCCCCGAATGAATTTTTATGATAAGTGTTCAATAAAAACATACTTGGGGCTCCTCTTTTCATGATTTTCCTTCTCTGAATCATTTCGTATTCCTGAAACACTCCGAAAATATACCGAAAACAACCGAAAAATATGCAAAACGCTCCACAAATCATTTTTTCGGGCCGATTTTTTTCTGTAATCCTATAATCACACTGGCGTACCCCCCAAACAAATGTGCGTTGCCCTCAACTGCACTAGAGCTTAACCAAACCTCCTGAACTTCCCCACACTTGAATAATTGCACGGTTTGACACAAAATAAACTAAACTAATACGAAAAAATAAACGACAAACCTTAGGCTGCATCCTAAGAGCGCTAAGTTTTAGATCCTTAGCCAGATCATACCTTCAATCTTCACGTTGGTTCAAAGATCGGCTCACCTCCAGATTTCTCTAAATCACTTAGCTTCCAATAGTCTGGAAAGTTCGTCGCTTCATAATAACCGGGCCCAACCTTGGCCTTGTCACACCGAACATTTCCACCATCAGGTGGTTTACCTGCTTTTCCTTTTTTCTTCACTTTCACCTTGTTTACCGATTCTTCGTTTATCTCAGGTTTAGACCTGTCACACTTAATACCAATCTCATCAGTAGCAATTGCGTCATATAAGTTATCAATAATTTCGTAAGTAATAGATTTTGAATAAACATTAAAAATTAACTTACGGTTTTCAGAACTCATAGTAATCGATCCCTCTCTGCAATTGATTTGCTCATTGGCAGTGTTCAAGAACGGACGTCCCAATATTACCTTTGGTTACTCGTTCGTTCTTGTAGGTGCGTAATCCAATACCAAGAAGTCTACTGAATAGTAAAATTCACCCAATTGAATCTTCACATCCTTAACAACCCCACGCGGTTGCTTCCAAGTATCGTCTGCCAATATTACATTCTTGTTAAACTCATGCAGCAATCCAAACTTGTACTGATCAAATAAACTGCAGGGAAAAATATTCATGCTCGCCCCATAATCCAATAGTGCCTTGTGAATTTTCAGCTTTCCTACTTTAATAGGCACAAACGGTGCTCCTAGCTCACTTTCCTCACCTCCATCACTAATACCTGCAACTACTTGGGAAGAAGAAGTAAGATCTGTATGAACAAATTTAGAAACAGGATTGGTACTTACCAAATTAACTCTTGCGTGATGTTGAGGGTTCTTTGTAGTGTCACTCTGTAATTTTACTGGATCTCTTCTCACCTCCTTCACATCGGCCGCCAACTGAGCAACTTGCTTTTTTAACGATTGACATGCCTTAGCTTGTAATTCTTGATCCTTCTTCATTTGTTTTAGCATTTCCAATATCTCATTGTTTGAACCGACATTCTGATTACTCGATCCACCTTGACTCGGATTCTGCTGATAACTTCCTTAATTGTAGTTCTGACTGTTGTAACCAGGCTGTCTGTTCTAGTATTGCTGACCTCCCTGATTTGGTACCTGAAAAGTAGGATTCAACTGATATTAGTATTATTATACCTAAAATTAGGGCGATTACGCAAACCTGGGTGATATGTGTTGGAATTCATATCATATCTCTGTTGATCACCACTGTAGACCTGATTAACTTCCTCGTGAGTTGTACCAAATTGCACTGGGCAATCCTCCCAAATGTTGCCTAAATCGCCACATGAATCACAAACCGAATAAGACTGAGCTGCATGTAATGCATCTCTTCCTCCAATGCCCTTGAATTTCGCTAGCTGGTGTTCCAACGCCTCTTTCTCTCTCTCTCTCTAACTGAGCAACCCTAGCTGTAGAAGCTCCCATACCAGTTGACGTTGGTGTTGGATATTTCTCCGTCCGATCTGCTTATGCTTGCCTCTTCGAATTTACTGCTACAATATCTAGGTAATCCCAATCCACATCCACATGATTTCTCAGAAAAGTACCACCCGTTGTGGCCTTTATGTCTTGCCTATCTTCCTTCGACAACCCGTCATGGAAAGCAGCAATTAACTCCCATCGTGGAATACCCTGATGAGGATAATTATGGATCAACTGATTGAACCGCTTCGACGACTCATACAGCAACTCACCTGGAAGTTGTTGAAATTCCCAAAGCGTAGCTCTGCCCATTTTAGTTCTTTGCGGCGTATAATATTCTTCTTAGAATTGCTGCTGTATCTCTTGCCATGTGTGAATGCTTGTGTATGGCAAAGAGACAAACCACTCGCGTGCCGAGTCCTTTAGAGAGAACTGAAATACAACCAGCTTGACTTGATCAGGGGTGAACCCGTGTCCACCTATCATGCTATAAACCGCTACAAATTTTGCAATGTGAGCGTATGGTTCTTCAATACCCTTCCTGTGAAAGGTAGGTAGCATGTTCAGAATATGAGGTTTTGCCTCAAATGATCAATCAACATTTCCTTGTGCAACTGGCATGACAATCGGTGATGAGTGTTCTGCAATTTTTGGGCGGAAGTGACTCTCAACTCCTCTGATGTTAGGATCGGAAATCTAGGATCCCTTTGATGATGACGTGGAGTTGCTGGTGCCCGATAACCCTGTGGTGGAGTTTGATATTCTTTTCCCCCATAAGGCTGTCTTTGCTGAAACACTAGCTGATTCCAGTTTAGTGCTGGATTTTGCAAACCACCTTGATACCCTATCTAACCATCGTTTATCCCTTACTCTTCATCTCCATACATGTCGTCCCATGTTTTTGCTCTAACCCTGTTTTCCACTTGATCTCCATACCCGATCGGTTCGGGTGTGGCACTTAATTCGGTTGATTCACAGCCCGTAACGGATTGGGCTGTGGTGGTAATCGGCTTTCTATCGAGTAAAGTGGTCCACTAATAATGTGAAAGTCTCCAGTTGGAGTAGGCATTGATTGATTGGTTGTGTTCGATTGCGGTGCTATTGGTGGAGTTTATTGGGTTTGGGTTTGGGCTTCAGTTGTGAACGAGGGCAGTGGGATCGGTGGCATCTCGGTAATTGGTGGTTGTTATGGTGTTTGCAGTTTTGGGGTCGATTGGTTTTCTAACGAATTCATTGTTGTTTTTCCTTTCAAGGTTGAACAAAGAAGTAGATTTTGGCACGTGGTCTTTTCGATTTCGGGATCAAATAACAGTGGTGAAGATCTTCCTGAAAATCTGGTATGCATGCAATAAGAAATCACCTGCACACAAGTAAACAAGAAACAAAGCGTAATACCGAACTAAACAAGAATAAACAAAAAGAAATATTTTTGGGTTTTTTTTAGATTTTTTCAAAAACAATAAAAACAACTAATTCTAAACTAACACTAAGTGCACGAATTACCCAGCAATGGCGCCGTTTTGACAACTGTCGTAAGGTTCATCAAAAACCTAATTAAACTACGTAGATAGCGTAAGTAGGGTATCGTATCCACATGAAATTTGTGGTTAGCGTTAAAGAAATTAAGTAAAACTAAACTATCTAAATTGGGGGTTTGTTTAATTGATTGCAAAGAAAACACGATTTGTCACGTAAAGTGTTATCAATATTAAGAAAAAGTAACCTCCACCCGGAATCCCGAATACTTGTTTTAACACAAAAATCCATTTACTGATTCAAAACACCACATAGACATGGCATTGGAATTCATGGTTTTGATTCATTGTTAAGGATAGTTTTTAATATTCACCATTCAACCTAACAACTCGTTTAATGTATCAACTACCCACCAAGTTACCAACCCGCTAACAATGCAACTATGTTGCCAATACGCTTGATAAAATGACAAATAATTCAAATGCAATAAACGTTTATCAATAAACCAACACAAGTAGTCAAGATATACTAGTTTTATGAATCAGAAAAACAAATAATTATGTCAAACCGGGCAAACGTTCATCCGAGCAGAAGTCACAAGAAGTTTAGCCGAGCATGGTGATCTTTACCGTATCAATTGTCATCTTGAATTGGTTAGATATCATCCATTGGCTTGAATGATGAATAATGATGCCGAATTTCATCCTTGACTTCGTATATTGACTGCTGGGTTGAAAATTGCTAATATGATCCCTAAATAACAACTGTTAACCAACATAATAATGTTTGTCGATTTGGATCAGGTCCGCGTGTCACGGAGAGAAACAGCAAACCCCCCCGCCCCGCATGCCGCGGGGGTGAACATCTTGACCAGCACGTTTAAACTTGACCAACGTTGACCTGATGGCTTAGGCGGGTCGCGGCAGGTTCCTGAGCATGTGTCGCATGTCGAGGGCTCATCCATGTTGACTTTTCTCCTGTTTCACTCGTGTATTAACTTGTCGAACATGCCTTTCACTTCATTTACTCTCGTTTACTTGTTACAACCTATTAAACCACAAAAAAACATAAAAAAATTATAAGTATCACAACTATTATTACTTAATATGTTTAACGAACTAACAAACTACACTAATTAATATAAAACATGCTTATTTTAACCCGACGTCAAACCCTAGAATCAATCTTGTTAGAACCAGATAATTCATTTGGAGGTGACAGCGGCGCTTTGGAGGTGGCGGAGATGTAGAGGTGTCGGCTTGGAGGAGGAAGGGTGGAAAAGAAGGTGCTAGGGTTTGTGTGGGAGGAGAAGTCTATGTTTTGAAAATAGGGCAGAGGAGGAAAAGAGGCTAGAAGAGGAGAGTCCACATATGC
Organism: Helianthus tuberosus; assembly: GCA_030545235.1. NCBI lineage: Eukaryota > Viridiplantae > Streptophyta > Magnoliopsida > Asterales > Asteraceae > Helianthus > Helianthus tuberosus. Next base: position 26,360,557 of record CM060441.1, read on the forward strand.
ACCAAAAAGAGGACGCTCAGACCTTTTTTAATGAAAGGTCTTCGAGAAAACAAACAGTCTTCAGACCCAGAGGTCTGCGCGACGCATACATAAGAGGCCAGAAAGCTCTTCTTTAAAAAAACAAACAACCCCTAAGTTGATGACTTTATGCTTTGGTGAAACATACAATAAGGTTAATCATACCTCCATGCATGACTTACATGATTTATATAATTATACATGATGGACTATACTATATAATATAAAATATATATTTAACCGAATTCTTGATACTAACCGGATTCCGGTTAGATGTCATGAACTTAGGTTATATTATCTTCGTTCTAAACTTCCCGTTTATGATTCTCATGGGCAAGTTAGGACCCATGAAAACACATAAAACTTAGTGTGCAAACGAGTATTTAGACAAGATATATTTTCGTGTACTTATACTTTTTATACTTAATTCCGAATCTGAACTCTCTATAAACTCCGAATACTTATACACCTTCGTTTCCCCAATGTAGGTAACTTCGGTGTTCCATTCTTATCATCTGTCAACTCATGTTTAATCGGAAAGCTTTGCAAAACCGTTAGTGTACATGACCCTTTTTACTTTTCGACACTTTTTGGGTGCAATACTTATTCCTTATTAACACGCACACAAATACTTACAAACATGCTTACAAATAAACGATCCAATATACATGCTTGAAATGTGATACTAGAACTCATACATGCTAGAATACTTATTTGCTTTAAAGTTGTTATTAACTCTGTACAAGCATCCTTTAACATGTATAGCGCTATAGGATTAACACACCACCCGTATACTTGAGGCCATGTTAAGTTAAGCAAACGGTCTTGTCGTTGTCACGACAAGATTACGCTAGTGGGAAACTTTATGTTGACAATTATAAGGTGCAAGCTAGTATTGTTATGTTAAGTCTTAGTTTACGATTATGCCATCTGGATTTGTTTAAAACGTTTATACTTATGCTAGTAATCAAACTTGTATGCTCGCCAATACTTTATGTGTTGACATGTACTTTAATACGTATTGCAGGAACTTGATGGTGAGACGTTGAATGGAATCTAGTAGGATGACTAGAAACCCATTTTAAATTTAGTACTTGTTGTTGTATTTTGTTTCATGTTCAAGTTGTAATTTTGTTTCCAAACATTGTATTTCTGTTTAGCAATGAAATGAAATTTTGATTATTAAATATTTGTCGCAAATAGTCGTTATGAAGTCCCTTGCAATCTCGTTTTCGTCTCACTCCGATGTTTCCGCTATCGGTTGGGGTGTGACAGAAGATGGAACCAGCAGAATGGGAATTGAAATATAGAAAGGCAAAGGCAGCTATTACATTGGCGTTATTGAAATTAGTGGCATTCAATGTCATGAATGTAACATCCATAAAAAATGGATCTCCGAAAACCCGACTCATAATGTAAACCGGATCCGAAGTGTTATGAATAAAAATACGAAATTTCACTGACTTTATTTTTTTTAATAACTTGTGCATTAATTGAGAATTTAAGAATATATATATATATATATATATATATATATATATATATATATATATATAGGATAAGGATCATGTGAGAAGTAGTAGGCTAATTGAGAAACTTGAGAAGCAATCTGGACCACACATTTTCCCTAAGCAAAAAATGCAAAAAAATGTAAAAAAAAATGCAAATTTTATTATTTTTTTTTGGAAAATTGGAGTTGTTTCTATTAGGTGTTTTTTTAGGGATTTATACACATGTGTATATTGTTAATCTTTTACTATACATATGTGTATATTGTCTGTAAGTCCCAAAACTACCAATCGGATATCAAAATCACAATCACGAGTGCGGAATACTGATGAAAGTGATAAGAACAAGAACGATTTGAATGACTGAATAATAACCAAGGTGCACACGGTTTCTAGAGAACCGTCTGGTACACCCACAAGGAATTGAAATTAACAAGAAGAACAAAATATGAACAGCCAACCTAATAATGAACTAGGTTCACCCTATTTATAGTTACATAGGGTGACCTAGTTACAACCTGGGCCAAGCCCACATGCATATTACTAACCAAATAGGCCCAAATCACTAATTAGCCCACATGGCTTATTCTAATATTATCTAACCCACTACAAGGCTAAGCCCAATAGCCTATAATTGTGTTTGATAAAGATAAGCGTAAACCTACCCAATTATAGGGCCTTACAATATCCCCCTAGGTTTATGATGTCTTTATCAAACTGTTGTCTTCATCATGAATCTGTGGGAAGATGCTTTATCTCTTAATCTTCAAACTTGGGCTCGTTGTTCTTCTTAATCACGATCAGCTTTGCTTGAAAAACTTGTTGAAAAGAATGCAAGCGGAGGATTCTCAACAACTCTTTTCTTTGTCAATGTCTTCTATTTCAAGCAGGTTCACAGGTACTTCTTCAAATATACTATCACTGTCAGATGATAATTCGTATCTGGTTCTTCTGACTCGGGCACATCTTGTTGTTGTGATGCTTCATGTTTTGTCAGCAGCCAACAGCATCTCAATCTTCAACAACCCCTGTTTCTTGATTTAAATCAATTTCTGCACATGCTCAGAAATTCATAAGCAAAACATTTCTAAACAACAGAGGGAAATACCAAATGAACACTCGGTACATCCAAGTATTTGTACTCAGATTTCACAAATTAAATTTCTTTCAACTTATGATAAGCAATAAAACCTTCAAGAACGGTTAATTTTTTTTATAAAACAAATAAACACTCTATTTTTGTATTTTTTATTTTATAAAAACTAACAATATAAACTAAAAACACAAATAAACAAATAAAGAAACTAATATACAATTACAATTTGCAATGGGATCAAATCACAGTGTTTCAGGCTAGACTACACTTATCAACACTAATTTACTTTGGGTGATCCGAGCGATTGCCAGTATGTTTGTCCACTTAAACTTATCTCCCTAGGCCTTTTCAAGTGACGGTCTGCAACTGATTTATCATGTTTTTCAATTTAATTTATATGAACACTCAATTCAATCACAATCAAATCCTGGAATTTTTAATCAGAACACGCTATCATACATGCAGTTTCCCTACCACATATTTCACAAGCCCGTTCTAGGATTCTGAAACCTTGACTGAGACTGGATTGAGAAGAGAACGAAATAGATCATTTGCAGAGATGGATATAATATACAGATCAAATGAGTTTTTCTCAGTTTGATATAGGTTTTTCGGGCACTAGAGGGCCTCTTTCGGGTGTAATTGATCTATAGCGCGACAATGTACAACTAGGTCTTTGCTCACGCAAAACAGAAGCCGACGTTGCCTAGCACCTCCAGGTCTTTGCTCACGCAAAACAGAGGAGATACACGAGTTGTTTAGAAAAGATTTCAGAACTAGAACAAAATTGTGTGTATCGGGACATCACACACACATTCAAATAGCCATGTCCTAATTCCAAGTGACGTTCTTTCCTGAGGTCATAGAATAATTTAGTAATCTGTACAGAACCAGTCAAAGAATCTAGCCATCAGGATAAAGCCTACCAACATATCGCTCTAGAGTCAGACCGTTTCAATACTGGTCTTACATGAGTCAGCCTTAATTCACATGGTGAAATTATTTCATTTCCCATTTATGCAACAAAATATTTTTGATTTTTCTGTTTTTCGAATGTTTTTGTATTTTCTCATTTTTCATTTTTTTATTTACCGATATCTCTAGATATCCCCCTAAATTTGTGTGTAAATCTTACGCGCAAATTTACCTAACAACGAAAACGTATGTACAAAGAGAAACACAAAAAAATGAAAATATTTTTGTTGTTTTTGTCTAACCGTTCCATCATAAGACTTAAGACTAATCAATATTGAAATTAGAATACGAAATTCAAAATTGTACCTTTTTGCTGATCTAGTCTTACTTTTCTTATCTCCTTCAAACGAAAGATATCAACTGTAAAGAAATATATATTTTGAAACAGTGAAATGTTACCCGTTATGTCTCTGGAACAACCGCTATCAACATCCAAAGGTTTTCAACAGCTCCTCCTTGGTTGTCCCTGAAAGCTAAGGAGATTAGTAAGACATTGGTACCCAGGCCATCGTGGTCCGGGGTATTCCTGAAGCATCAACGTAAGACACTTCTCGAAAGCACATGCCCCCTTTTGATTCAAGGACTGGTGATGTTGCTGCTTTGTGTTTTGCCTTCCAGACTTGTTTAGACTTCCCTAATTTCTTAGGTGCTTTGGGCAAAACTGTTTGCTTTTCAACCTTTTTGTTTTTCAAAACTTGTTTTGGTTTCAAAGCTTGATTTGTTTAGTTTTAGCAGCATTCCAGTCCCCATCAGATGGTTTAACCTTGGGACCCTTATTCATAATTGCCTTAGGCTTTTCAACCTTCATCGGCTTAGAATAAGATCGATCCCGAGGTGTAACCTTCTGATGCTGTGTATAGTACGACACATAGGGACGATATGTGCAATTTCTTGCAATGTGACCGGGTATGCCGCAATTGTAGCATGTTTGCTTCTTGACGTAAGGAGCATATCCCGATCCATTCCATCCAACTGATGCTGGATTTGAGTTATAAGACTTATTGGATGATTTGTTTGCAGACTTTTCAAATTTTGTGCCCTGCTTCCTATGTCCTTGTTTGCAACAGTTAGCACAACCACTAGATTTAGTATTTTCATTTCTAACTTTTTGATTTAGAGGCACATATTTATTTGAAGGGTCTCTCAAAGCTGGCTCAAAAATAGCCTGTCTCACATAAGGAGGAGCATCAGCAGATAAATTTGATGTTTTTGAACAAACATCGTTACCCTTTTGACAAACAACATCATCCTCCTCAACCCAATCCTCTATTATTACCTCATCTGCACATGAGGTAGAAGCATCAGTAACATTCACACAGTTAAAATCAGGGACTGGCCTTGTTGTTTCAATTTTAGACATTGTGGGCTCAATCACTGCTTCGCTGCTTGATTCAGCTGAACCACTTGAGTTACATTCCTTTTGTAATAGCTTTGCTGAATCTTCTTTTGCTGAGTCGGCTGGTCTAGACGATTCACAGTTAGATTCACAAGATTCAACTGATTCCAATTTCTCAGAATCAGTTGCTTCAGGTGATTCAAATTTGGAAATAGATGGACCAACTTGCTCAGTTGGTGTATTTGCCGATTCGTTATTTTTTTTAAAACTCAATGTCTCTGTTTGCTTAGAGACATCATTTGATTTTACAAAGACAGGTGCAGATGTTGGTTCAGTTATCTTTGTTTCATCTCTTTTAGGTTTTGAGATTTTAACTTTTGTTGATTTTACCGGCTCAACCTTGATGTCCCCGGGTTTCCCATATTCCATTTCAGGCAGATTATCTATCTCCTCTTTAATCATGGGAAGTGAGGTGTAATTGTAATTGTATGGTGGAGGTATACATACAAATCCCAATCCCTTATTCCTCATTTCCTTCTTACTGTATTTTAACTGTTGATTAATCACATTTTCAACTTTTTCACTTGATACATCAAACTTTTTAAAATTAAACTTTGTGTTTTCAAAAGTTGATTTTAGATTATCAAGTTCAACAGTTCTTTGAAGTGGAGATATCTATAATTTGCCTCACTCAGATCGCTATGCAACTTATGGATATCAAGCTTCTGTGGCTCTACCATATTCTTGTATCCGTTTAATTCTTTTTTAAATTCATAACTATTAGATCTTGTATATTGAAGTTGCATAACGAGCGAGTCGGCCTGCTCTTTATACCCTTTAACCTTTTCCCTACAATTAGTAGTACAACAAATATCGTCTACACATAACTCAGTGGGAATGGGAGTGAAGTTGAGAATTTGAATACCTGTACTGCAACCTGATTCTGAATTTCATGAAGAATCAACAGAAGTGGATGAGCAAACTGCAGCAGGCAATGGAGCAGTAGGAGTAGGAGTGGGTGAGCAAACTGCATCAGATGTGTTACCTTGAGTAGACTACTTTTCAGCATTGTCATATGATTTGATGAGTGAGATCAGCTCATGATGCTTCATTTTGAAACAGTAGCAGTCGGTTGTCAGTATTATCTGATTAACATTGCTAAACCAGCTACAGTTCGCCTGATCTGGAATCCTTTTCAGAACATCTAGAAAGCCTTTTGTTGCTCATATGACTTGGAACCATAATTTCTGCCGTCTTCATATCAGTAAGTAGTTCAGCAAATCTGCCAATCAATGCTTCTACAGATTCACCAGGATAGTATCTAAAACCTTCAAGATGCCGATTAATCACATCATACTGAGAAGACATTTCTAAGTTACTCTACTTTGATCCCCCGGAAAAGTGATCCCCCGAAGATGTGATCCCCCGAAAATGTGCGCTTTTAATTATTTCCTCAACACAAGCCCCAAAACAAGAACCCGTGTACTCGCTAACTCAAGCCCTTTCACACTTACAAACCAGATTTTCTGTACCGCGCCTCCAAACCTGTCAAAACTTATCAAACAAAAACAAGACCCTTTTTATTTTATTTTAAATACACCTTTTTTTTAATAAATATATATGATTTATATTAAAAAAAACTAATTAATATTATAATTAATATTATTAATAATGATGCAATGATTAGCTAATGATTACACTACTATTATTATTATTAATATAAAACAAAACCTTAAATAAACTCAAACGTCAGTTCTTCTTCTTCGATTAAACCCAAGAACCAAACCCCAATTTTCAATTTCAAAACGGCCGACTTCGTCTTCTTCGATGGAAACCCTAAAATGATAAATAGACTTCAGCCGTCAATAACAATCTACTCTTCTACGTTTCACAGGTGTTTAACGTATGATGGAGATGAGATGATGATGTAAACGATGAAAACGGTGACGGTGGATGAGCGAGAACAGTTGCTGGTCGACGAGGTTTGATCGGAGGAGATGACTGTGATGTTCGGTCCGAGGAGAGCAGGTCGATGGACGTGATGATCACAGGACGGTTATGGAGGATGACGATGTGATGATAATGGTGGAAAACGGTGAAGGACGGTGGTGACTAGAACCGAAGACGTAACGATGACCGGAGGTGAAGTTCGAGTGACCGGAGAAGGATCGGAGATGGTGAAATTGATGAACGACGATGAGAAAGGAGATGGTGAAATTGATGAACGACGATAGAGAACCGTCTGGTACACCCACAAGGAATCGAAATTAACAAGAAGAACAAAATATGAACAGCCAACCTAATAATGAACTAGGTTCACCCTATTTATAGTTACATAGGGTGACCTAGTTACAACCTAGGTCAAGCCCAAATGCATATTACTAACCAAATAGGCCCAAATCACTAATTAGCCCACATGGCTTATTCTAATATTATCTAACCCACTACAAGGCTAAGCCCAATAGCCTATAATTGTGTTTGAAAAAGATAAGCGTAAACCTACCTAATTATAGGGCCTTACATTGTCAATTTTTTAACTATACATATATGGGGTGGAGTTATTGTAAAAAAGACCAAAAGTGTGAGAAAGGTAAGAAATAATCTCAACCATTAGATCTAAATTAATTGAAAATGGTATAATTGTAAATGCATTAACAAATTCAAATATGGTAATCCTTGATTTAAGGATTTGGAGAGAGAAAATCCTTGATTTAAGGACTTATAACCGTCCATAAATATAACACCATTCAGAGCATATGGTGTTTTAAATATAACACCATTCAGAAAATATAACACCATTCAGCACAAATATAACACCATTCAGCACAAAAAAAAAACACCATTCACACAAAAATAACATCATTCAGCACAAAACATAACATAACACCATTCAGCACAAAAAAAACACCATTCACACAAAAATAACATCATTCAGCACAAAATATAACACCATTCAGCACAAAAAAACACCATTCAGCACAAAAATAACATCATTCAGCACAAAAAAAAACACCATTCAGCAGTAAATAAAATAAACATCATTCAGTACAAGAATATAACACCATTCAGTAAAAAAACACCATTAAGAAAAGAAAAATAACACCATTCAGAAAAGAAAAAAACACCATTCAGAAAATAAAAAAAACACCATTCAGTACACAAAATAACACCATTTAGTACAAGATATAACACAATTCAATAAAGAAAAATATAACACCTCTGTATCATCTTCTCCACTTCCGGCACCACCACTGCCACTTCCGGCACCACCACTGCTGCACCACCGCTACCGATCCGCACAACCACTGCCGCTGCCCGCTCGCCGTCGCCGCTGCCACTGCCGCTCGCAGTCGCCGCTCGTCGCTCGCCGTCGCCGCTCGTCATCGCCGCTGTTCGAACGATTAGAGAGATAGACGAAATTGTAGAGAGAGAGAGAAACTGTTCGATCAATTGGAGAGAGAGATCGGAATTATAGGAATTTTGACTTACAGTTTCCTATTTTTAATGGATATAAAGACTTTATTACCCCTATAATTTTCAATTCAGTCCAAATTAATAAAAATATTTTACATTTTGGTCCCTATTGATCTCAACCATTAGATCAAAAGATCTAATGGTTGAGTTTCTTTCTTACCTTTCTCACACTTTGGGCCTTTTTTTACAGGATCCTAACTCTACATATATGTATATACATGTTTAAAATTGAAAAATAAGTGTTGTAAATCTTTGATTGAGGTGAATGATTTACTTTTAACTTTAGGATTTAGCATTAGTATTTATGGTTTAGCTTTAGGGTTTAGCATTATTATTTAGGGTTTTGCATTATTGTTTAGCTTTTGGGTTTAGCATTGGGGTTTATCTTTAGGGTTTAGCATTAGGGTTTAACTTTAGCTTTAGGGTTTGCATTAGGGTTTAGCATTATGGTTTAGCTTTAGGGTTTAGGTTTAGGTTTTAGCATTAGGGTTTAGGGATTAGGGTTTAGACTGTTTTAGTTATTGTTCAATATACATATATGTATAGTTATAAGATTGACAATATACACATATGTATAGTTTAAAAATTAACAATATACACATGTGTATAATCCAAAAAAAAAACTATTAGAAAAAGCTTCGATTTTTCCAAAAAAAAAAAACTGCATTTTTTTCTTAGGGGAAATGTGTGGTCAGTAATGATTCTCAAGTTTCTCAAATAGAGTGGACTTCTCTTGGGATCGCTACCCTATATATATATATAGGGGATCGCTAGAATGAGAACCACCACGAGTTATGAGAACCACGAGAACCGCGCCCCGCGGGTGGCCGTCGGCGACGAAATTTTTTTTACACCTAGATCCGTATATTTTAGGACTGGGTGTAAATTTTTGGTTCAAACGGCGCGCCCGAGGGGGTAGTTTTTTACGCCCAAAGTTTGGGTTTTTTTTATTTTTTTAATTTTTCTTTTTTTTTTTACCAAACTTTGGGCGTAAAAAACTACCCCCTCGGGCGCGCCGTTTGAACCGAAAATTTACACCCGGTCCTAAAATATACGGATCTAGGTGTAAAAAAAATTTCGTCGCCGACGGCCACCCGCGGGCCGCGGTTCTCGTGGTTCTCATAACTCGTGGTGGTTCTCATTCTAGCGGCTCCCTATATATATATATATATACATACATATGTATAGTTTAAAGATTAACAATATACATATGTGTATAATCCCCAAAAAAAAAACTATTAGAAAAAGCTCCGATTTTTCCAAAAAAAAAATTCCATTTTTTTCTTAGGGGAAATGCGTGGTCAATAATGATTCTCAAATTTCTCAAATAGGGTGGACTTCTCTTGGGATCGCTACCCTATATATATATTAGTTCCGTTGATTTCCGTTATATATAAAGGATCCACTTTTATAAATAATAGAACTTTAACAAAAAGGAAATTAGCTAGTTGGGTTAAGATTATCAAGTCAGGTCCATTAGTGTAGTTATTAAAGTACAAGAGCCTAGGTGTAAATGCTGAAAAACTATTTACAAAAAAATTAAAAACAAAAGAGAAAAGGGTGGACCGGGATTCGAAGCTGGGTCTCCAACCGAGCTAACACACTAGCAAATAACGCAAACCACTAGACCACTGATTCTGTTGTGTAATCTAACATAACTATTCGACACTTAAATTGAACCCAAAAGACACAGACCCATTGTCATCCCCACTTTAGCGTCGTGATCATCCAACGGAGATAACCCGACTTGAAGCAATTTTAGGATTTTCACGACGTTTAATAATCCAACCGGTCCCAATTACATCGTTGTTAGGGAGATTTAAGTTTCACAACACCCAATCGTTCGCCATTCATAAAAAAACGGATCAATTCATTATCAATTATTATTAACATTAATGGTCATTAAGAACTCGTTTAGGTTTTCCTTCAAATCAACGAATTGGGTCGTAAAACTCATACCACTCGATACCTCTGATCTTTTTACACAATAACCCACTGACAATTTCAATTATTATCCACCGTGCATTGCGAATTGATCCAAAGATCAAAACTAGGGCTTGTAACTACAAGCATAGATATCTCCTTCATTTTGTGACCAAATGAGGTAATTCCAAAGCCCATTCTTATTAATTTTTCGTGCTCTACAATATCCCATTATCAATTGCTGCATTTGTAGACTTTTAGAATCTAAATTGAATTATTGGATATACTAGAGTTCTTAGTGTGTGAAAATTTGGGATTTTGATTCTAGGCTTATGTTTTGATAAAATCGACAGTAGGATATTGTTTCTTATCATGTTAGAATTCAATTGGGTTCATGTCACACCCCAACCGATGGCGGAAAGATTGGAGTGAGACAAAAACAAGATTGCTCGTAACATCATAACACTAATTGTGACAATAATAATTAATCAAGATTTCATAAATGCTAAAATGGCATACATTGTTCAAAAACCAAATACAATCAAATTGTAGCAATATAAAACATGAGAAATAGTTTATTATGGTGTGTATCTAAGCCCACCCTAAACTCGTTTCTTCATATCGTCATCTATCAACCTGCAACATGTATTAAAATATGATCAACAAAATGTTGGTGAGTATACAAGTTTGCATACATAGCATAATATGAAAATGTTTTTACTGTGCTTATATCCAACATGATAAATGTATACAAGTTACTAACATGCTGTACTAAGTGTAAACTATATGTCAAACCAGAGTTTAACGCAATCATGATTACCCAACATCGTCGATACGAAGAGGGTGTAATGTGTTTTACTTGACAATACCACAAGTATATGGGCGGGGCGTTAATCCTATAGCGCTATAATTGTTAAGGTAGGCTTACAAAGTTAATGAACATATAGACACAATGTAAGCATAACATATGAGTTTAACAAGTATAACAAGTTTCATGTTTAATGGTGGATAAAGTGTGATTGATAAACATCTTTAATTGTGACTGCGTGTTTTTTGTATATATGTACATGTTGCACCCCAAGTGTTTAAAAATGAAAAAGGGATCGAGTATACTCACAGTTTTGCATAGTTTTCCACGAAAACCGAGAGCGGGTTGTTGAAGATTTAGAACACCGAAGTCACCCTGAAATGGGTAAGCAGAGGGGTAAGTATTCTGATGTGAAAGAGGTTCGGATTAGATTGTATGAACGAGAAAAGCACAGGACCAAAACAATTAATAGAACCTTTCGAACGAAAGGGCAGTGGCCTTTCGTACGAATGGGTGTTTCCTTTCGGACGACTGGTCTGTTTTAAAACACGTAAAACTTGATCTTAAACTGATTTAGACATAAACAGTAGTGTAGTTGTTAAACCAATTGAAAGCAGAAAGTAAAATGGTCAAATAGCCAAGTGAGGACAACCCAGGTGTGTCAACACGGCATGGAAAGAGTGAACTAAGTGTCGGAGGCTGGACAGGTGTGCCAACACGGCATGGAAAGAGTGAACTAAGTTGGGCCCACTTCTATTACAGCAGTGGGACACCCAGCTCAATGATGAAATATCTAAAGACGCTCTGTCACACGATGCAAAATGTGGAAGACATCCACAGCAACCCAAGTAACAGTATGGAGCAAACATACATGGTGCAAGGCGGACCATCGCGTAAAAATAACAACAAACGAAGCCACAATCAACACTAGCGTGAACAACAAGTAATTTTCCCCGTCGTACCAGGAGGTCCTCAAGAAGAACGTCCGGGCATCATCACTGGTATCTTCGGTCATTATCAGACTGATTACATGTTCATTGATCCGGGTAGTTCTATGGATATTATTTACGAACAGTGTTTCAAGCAGTTAGACCAAGAGGACAAGGCGCGCTTGAAACCAGTCGATTTTCCTTTAACTGGTTTCTGCAATGAAGCCGTCTTTCCATTGGGTCAGATCTCCTTCCCTGTAACACTCTCTGATGGGGAGCACTCGCGCACCGTTACAGTCAATTTCATGGTTATGCCAGCTACATCCCGCCATGATGTACTGTTGGGAAGACGTTCACAAAGGGAGTTTAGCATGATTACCTCTATACCACACGCCGCTTGCGGTTTTCCGACAGAAACCAGAGTAGCAATTTTATATTCAAGCAAAGAAATGATGACTGTAGACGACGAGCCGCCAGTAAAGGCCGCGAAGCCATCTCCATCTAATGGACTCAACAATGAATACCCTAAGCAAACTATTTTGCTAGGACACGCCAACCCACCAGCAATCTGCACACGGTTAAAAGAAATTTTATTCGAAAATATGGATATTTTCGCATGGTCCCCAGCGGACATGACCGGCGTACCAAGAGAGGTAACGGAACATTGTTTGAATGTTCGACCTACAGCAGAGCCAATAGCACAAGGAAAGCGCAGTCTTGGTCCAGAAAAGGCCCGCACAATGAATGAGCAAGTGGCTGAATTACTTCAGGTCGGCATACTGCGTGAAGTTCCATATCAAACTTGGGTAGCTAACCCGGTATTGGTGCAAAAGCACAATGGCGCATGTGCGTTGATTTCAAAGACCTCAACAAAGCCTACCCAAAAGACTGTTATGCTCTCCCAGAGATAGACAAGAAGGTAGATTCCTTAGCATCCTTCCGCTGGAAATGCTTCCTAGATTGTTACAAAGGTTATCACCAAGTACAAATGAAGGAAGAAGACGAAGACAAGATAGCTTTCCGCATGGACAAAGGTATATTTTGTTACATAAAAATGCCTTTTGGTCTCCGCAACGCGGGAGCTACTTACCAACGCCTAATGGATAGAGTCTTCGGGGAAGATATCGGTGTAACAGTAGAAGTCTATATGGACGACCTTCTCATCATGAGTACCGAAGAAGAATTAATGCTCGCAAACATCCAGCGCACCTTCGACTCTTTGCGCAGAGTTAACTTAAAACTAAATCTAGTAAAGTGTTCGTTCGGAATGGAAGAAGGCAAGTTCTTAGGATTTATCGTAACCAAGGATGGTTTCAAAGTCAATCCAGAAAAGGTCGAGGCTATTCAGCTCATGCCGTCGCCAGCGTCTATCAAAGAGATGCAACATCTCGCTGGTCGACTAGCGGCGCTCAATCGATTTTTACCGAACCATGCCGCCAAATCATATCTGTTCATTAGCACGTTACGCAACTGCGTTAAGAAGGGCCAGTTTCAATGAACTCCGGAAGCATAAAAAGCTTTTCATGAAATGAAAGAATGCCTAATTTAGCTACCTACTTTAACAACTCTGCGAAAAGAAGAACCATTAATCTTGTACCTCTCCGCATCAGAGGTAGCCGTAGGCGCAGTGTTGCTGGTCGAAAGAGACGGAGTCCAAACTCCAATTTATTACATCAGCAAGATGTTGACTGGCCCAGAAACACGTTATCCAATCATGGAAAAACTTGTCCTCGCGTTAGTTCACTCTTCGCGCCGATTACGAAGGTACTTTTCTGGCCACGTTATAACTGTTCTTACCAACTATCACCTGGGACATATCTTGTCCAAACCAGACCTCGTGCGCCGATTAGGAAAATGGGCCATTGAACTGGGCGGATATAACATTTTGTATAAGCCGTGCCCAGCTATCAAGGGCCAAGTCCTAGCATATTTTGTTACTGAAGTTCCCGTCGATAAGATCCAAGAATGCGAAGCCATACAAAATCCTACCCCAGTCTTCGACGACAGGGTCTGGATCCTATATACAGATGGTGCTTCAAACGATGATGGCGCAGGAGCTGGTCTTCGCCTAGTCAGCCCTGACAACCATGCACTTACCTACGCCATTCGGCTAGATTTTAAAAGCACCAACAACGAGGCAGAGTACGGGGCATTCCTCACGGGTCTCCGCCTAGCAATTAAAATGGGGGCAAAGAATGTCGAAGCGCATATCGATTCCCTGTTGGTGGCTGAACAAATTAACGGTCACTACGACGCAAAAGGCGAAACGATGGCCTTATATCTAGAACATGCAAGAACATTAATCAATCAATTTCAAACCTTCAAAATTATCCATATTAACAGAAGTGAGAACAAGCACGCGGACGCGCTAAGAAAGTTAGCTGCTACAAGTTTCAAACACCTGGCAAAAGAGGTTCGCATTGAAGTTCTCTCAAACCCATCCGTTCCTCCGAGACATGTAAACATGATAGAAATTGGGAATCCATCTTGGATGTCCCCAATTATTATGTACTTACAACATGGAACTCTTCTAGAGGGAAAAACGAAAGCAAGGAAAATTCAACACAAAGTGCTAAATTATGAGATGGCGGATGGAATTCTGTATCGCAAGTCTTATATGGGTCCCCTTCTAAGATGCGTGGACAAACATGACGCACAATATCTTGTCTGGGAAATCCATGAAGGATTATGCGGAATCCACGATGGTCCACGCTTGGTAGTAGCAAAAATCATAAGTGCGGGCTATTACTGGCCCGACATGCATCTAGACGCCACAGAGATCTTGCGCAAGTGTACCTCGTGCCAACGCCATGCTCCAAAGACACTTCGCCCAAACAACCCTTTGGTTCCAGTAACCGCAACATGGCCTTTCCAACAATGGGGAATTGATCTAGTAGGTCCTTTTCCCGATGCGCCTGGTGCAGTAAAGTTTATCATAGTTGCTGTGGTTTACTTCACCAAGTGGGTAGAAGCCAAAGCTCTAGCATCAACCACCGCAATAGTAATCAGAAAGTTCATCTGGGAATACATCATATGCCGGTTCGGGTTGCCACTGCGCATTATCACAGACAACGGTACCAAATTTGCATTTGACGATCTACAAAAATGGATGAAAGAATTGCGCACCGAACATAGTTTCGCCTCCGTGGCGTACCCACAGGCAAACGGTCAAGTCGAAAGCATCAACAAACATATTGTAGATGGAATTAAGGCATGGTTGGGAACTGCAAGAAGAGGATGGGCTGATGAACTTCCAAGTATTCTATGGGCTCACCGAACCATGCCGAAGACTAGCACGGGGGAAACGCCATTTAGCTTCATTTACGGCTCGGAAATAGTAATTTCGGCGAAAATCGGCCTCCCATCACCTCGAAGGCTAGCCATGGAGAAACAAAACAACGAGCGTGAGCGCAGACTCGACCTGGACCTCCTCGAAGAAAGACGAGAAAACGCAGCCATCAATGAGGTCAGGTAGAAGTCAAAACTGGAGAAATATTACAATGCCCGAGTACGCGTATGCACTTTCTTACCGGGAGACTTCGTCCTGAGAGACAACGAAGCATCAAACGCTGAAAAACCGGGGAAGCTCGAGCCCAAATGGGAAGGGCCCTATGTCATTAATGAGGTTCTAGGAAAAGGCGCGTACACCCTGCGACGACTTGATGGAACGGACGTTCCGCACATATGGAATGCACAGCAGCTGCGCAGATGCTATATGTAACTCTAGAACCCTTCGTACTTGGACAGCACACTACGCTGACCAACGTACAATACAAGGGCCACTACTTACATATGCATCATAATTATCTTATTTATTAACAACTTTGTATCTGCTGGCCACTGCGCCTTATCAATGCAAAGTTTTACTTACATTATGCTTCTATGTTTTATTACACATGCATGCAATCTTTTTTGGTAAGCACAAAAACATTATGGTAATCTAATAGAAGTCTCATGAACGATCAACAGTCAGAGGTACTGCGTAAGGTCCAGCCCTACGTTCACACATGAGCTTAATACCATCTTCATTTGTCTTACCTAAATAAAGTAATTGTATTCATGCAAATATTGTAACTAAAACATACTATACATCAACAAAAGTTAACTCGTGCAACAACACATTAACGAAGATTGTGCGGCAGCACATTAACAAACAGTTACTTGCGCAAAAGCGCATTGACCAAACAAAAATGGATTCAACATCCTAAACAAATTCAAAATAAATGACAACCTTTGTTGTCATCCAAGGTCTCCGCCACATCGAGAGATCGGACGTTAGTATTCGTCCTTAACAACAGCTAAGGCAACAATGGTAATAACCTTAACCAAGGTTAGAACTAGTGCCCCACCTAACTTTTAGCACATTACAACATATAGGAAACAACTATATACCCTCACGCATAGCTACCATGGCGCACAACCAATCAACCGTTAATGCTCTCGAAAACTGTAAACCCCCTTTTCAGGAAAACGAGGTTACCTTGACAATAAGGGCGAGCGGGGAACAAGAAATAAACTCACGCTGGCATACAAACCATGTTTGATGACGCCCAATTAATGTTTAACGTCTGACAAGTGAAAGCCTGTCACCTAACCGTCACATGTCAACATCAGTACAGTACCTTTTACCAACTTCCTGCCATAGGCCAAGTTTTTCAAAATTTGAAAGCATGGAAACCTTAGCTTGAAGAAACAAGAAAATATCTTCTACAAGAAGATTCGTCCCACTTTACGCCGAACAAACCTTGCTACTTCTCAAACAGCAAAAGCGCACACTTCATCTCTATAGTCCAGTGCTCCACTTACTTACCATTGGCGCATAGGAGCACCACTGGACTAGGGGAACTTGAAGGGGTATGGTCCCAAAAACCCTGCGCAAGCGCATAGGACGATACCCTAACTTCATTCTAAAGGACAACTTAAACAAAACCCTGCGCGGCGGCGTAATGGTTCTAAATAAGATTTGGAAGAAAACAGTCTTCGATAACCATGCGCGGAGGAAAGGAGAGACAAACACTCAACTAACACCCTTACGCGGGCTCGTGCAAGGGCACAGTTAAGCTCAAAGAGTAAAACCTAAACATCTCCGTGCGCCTGAAGTCAAGACAAACAAAAGGAATCTTTTCTGTTACAACAGAATAGACACGTGGCAAAGGCATAAAGGTTCATAGCTGTAGATCTTCTAGAAGGATTTAAATGTTCATCATGTATGGCCATTCGGTTACAACTAATTGTGACGTGGCATAATCGTGGACGCCCATCTAAATCACGATGATGGTACTCACTTGAAGGTAGATCTACACAAAACCACTTTCCACGTGGCATCTCCCCAGCCGTTGATCAAGCTCACAATCCGTGTGCATGGATGTGAAGTTAACTATTAACGGAAAGCAGAATAACCGTTAACGAAAAAGTACTTTCCATCACTCTCTCCATTACACCATTTTCCCGCCAAAACCCCGTTATAAATAAGGCACTACAGGTATGATCTGACAGGTTACTTCCACTTACTCTAACTTTTAATACTTCTTCTTCCTTGAAGATCACTGTACTTATTCTCACGCCGGAGGGTGGTCACGAAGAGAACCCCCATTCTATCCGTGGCGAGTCTAACAGTTAGTTTTTTTTTTTTTTTTTTTTTTTTTTTTTTTTTTTTTTTGCAGTGATCACCGGAGAAGGAAACTAGCTAACCACCGAATCGACGAGAGGATTAACCCTTTTATGCAGAGACAAAACCCCTGATCTGATTAACTCCAGTACAATTAGATCACTGTTTCTTCATTGTGGTTATGGGTGATATTCAGTTTTGAGATATTTTCTGAATAAAAGGAGAGCTAATTCTTAAAACTCGTGTGTGTAATTAACTGATTGGGACTTGAATTAGTATCAGAGCCAGGTTCAACACCCCAACAATTGTGTTTATACCTTTGAAATCAACAGAAACTGAGGGAAACAAACCTGATTTCAGCGTCAAAGGAACCGGCAAGGAAGAATCAGCAACGGCACAAAGCAACGATCGGTGTTACTGTGCATTCTCTGGTGTCAAAGAGAACGACGGGGAGAGCAACAATGGGAGCAGTAGATTCACCTAAAGCCTGAAGGGTTTCAATCTGGTTGAGATTGGAGCGTTGAAAGGGTTTTCAGAGGATTTGCAAATTCGTTTGATATAGAAGCGGCTTAGGGTTTTTTTTACAAGGAAGAAGAAGGACCATGAACCATGTTTTTTAGAAGCGGAACTCTCTTTAATATAAACAGTGGGCCTTTTATTATTCAGCAGGCTTGAGCAGGTCTGGAGTATCTTTTAGTTAGAAAGCAGCAGCAGGTCTGAAGGATTTTTTATTATTTAAAGCGGCAGAGGTCCGAGTTTTCTTATAATTATTTACATAGCAGCTAAGGGACCAGTTGTTATATTATAATTGTTTATAGTGGATTTATTTTATCGATTTAGTTTCGTTCTGAGAGCGATATTCGGAACTAACTAAGTTGCCGAATCTGAAGGACTGGATCAGCATCATTAACTACTCTTACGTACAAACAAACTTGTAGGAGAAACATGCTTGATGGCGAAGGTTCGAGACCACCATAGGTTGCAGCAAAAGACCTGACTTCTACAAGCTTACAATGTCCAATGTTGAATTCAACAAATTACAACATCTGGGCAATAGGGATCAAAGCGGTTTTTCGAGTTCATGGAATACTGCACGCTTTAGAACCAGGTGCAGCACAGGTAGAAGCCAAAAAGGATGACATGGCGGTGGCACTACTTATTTAGGAAATACCAAAAGAGCACGTGTTTCAGGTGGCTTAGTTTCAGAAAGCAAAGGAAATCTGGGAAGCATTGAAGACATGGTATGTTAGGGTTGAACAGGTTTGAGAGGTAAAGATTGAGCAACTGGAAATTGAGTTCGAATTCTTGAAGATGAAAGAAACAGAGACAGCGGAGACAACTGATTCTTTCACGGGCATAATAAGTCAGTTGGTGACAAAATCAGCAGTTTGGGAACCAGCTACGAAGACAAAAACCTAAACAGAAAGTTATTACGCTCCATTCCAGCAAAGTATGTTTCAATTGTCGCATAAATTGAACAGTTCGCAAATTTGAAAGCCATGACGTTCAAGAAGTTATAGGGAGGCAAAAGACTTTTAAAGACATAATTAAAAATATTGAATTTGCACGTGAAAATCAAAGCAAATTGTTGTTCGTTGGTGGTTAAAGTTCCTATAGCCACAAATCCTATAATAACTCAGGGGGCGTGGCGAGTAGGTTCTAATAATAGGACTCAGGTTGTGGACGTGGTTCGGGTCAAGGGCAAGATACGAGTCAGGACCGAGATAATGGTCATAATCCTAGTGTAAAGGACTTAGGTCAAAAGAATACAGAAAACCGACATAGACCAAAGAAAGATAAATCTGAAATTCAATGTCTAAGATGTGACCAGATGGGTCACTTGGCTTCTAACTGTCCATAAAGAAGGAAGAATCCAGAGGCAAACTTAGTAGTGACTGAAAAGTTGGATTCCATTTCTTTTATGCTGGAATGTTCAAGTGAGAAAGTTTACTTAGATGAAGATAAGGTGATTCCCAAGAATTTTGAGTCCAAGCACATGGAGGAGAACCAGTAGTATTTAGATATTGGAGCTGTAAACCACATGACAAGGAACAAATTATTCTTTTCAGAGCTAGATGACCGAGTAAATGGTAAGGTACGTTTCGATGATGATTCTTGTGTTGAAATCGCAGGAAAAGGCTCGACTTTGTTCACTAGAAAAACTGGTGAACATAAAATACTAACAGAAGTTTATTACATACCGAGCATGCGTTCCAACATAATTAGTCTCAGATAACTCACAGAGACGGGTTGTAAGGTTATGATGGAAGATGATGTATTGTTTGTTTATAATAAAAGCCAGAATCCTGTCGATGGAGGTATTTCGCACTAGTAACCGATTGTACAAGATCAAGTTGACGGTGGTTCCCCGGTATGCTTACTTTCTAAACTAGATGATGAATCGTGGCTTTGGCATGCCCGTCTAGGGCATTTAAATTTTGATTATTTGAAGAGACTGAGTTAAAAAATTATGGTTCGTGAGATGCCCATGATTAATCATCCATCAAACATATGTGACTGTTGTTTGATTGGAAAACAAACCGAGAAGCCATACCCAAAGAAAGCACTTTTTAGAGCCACAAGGCCGCTCGAGCTACTACATGGCGATCTATGTGGTCCTATCACGCTAACTACTCTGGGAGGCTGCAGGTACATGTTCTTAATTATCGATGATTACTCATGTTATATGTGATGTTATCTTTTAAAGTCCAAGGATCAAGCATTCGAAGTATTCAAATGCTTTAAAGCTTTGGTCGAGAAGGACTTAAAAGAAAAAGGTTGAAACTTTCAGAACAGATGGCAGAGGTGAATTCACATCAACCGATTTCAATGATTGGTGTGAAGTTCAAGCTATCCTAAGACATCTTACTACTCCATATTCACCAAAGCAAATCGGGGTCGTTGAACGAAGAAACTGAACAGTAATAGGTATGGTAAGGTGTATGTAAAAACAAACATATGTTCCACAAAGGTTTTGGGGCGAGACAATATAGCATGCAAAAACAAACAAATCGAAGTCTAATGAGAGCGGTCGATTAAAAAACACCATACAAGGCATTGTTGAAAGAAAAACCAGATTTGGAGTATTTATGGTATTCAGTTGTGTGGGTTATGCTACAGAACCAAAAGTTAACCTACATAAGCTTGATGATAGGGGAATTCCAATTGTTTATTTCGGTTCAGAACCTGAGTTAAAATGTTTTCGTATGTATGACCCAGTTCAAAACAAGATTTGTGTTCGGAGAACAATACAGTGTGACGAGAAGCGTGGCTGGCAATGGAAGAAAAATACAGTTTAACCAGAATTTTTCACGGTTTTTGTCACTCGAGTCACGACCGGATTATGACCAAGACAACCGACAGCTCAGAGAACGAACCAGTGCACACCCCACAACATACAGGGGTGCAATCGTATGTCATCAGCAACCGCAAGAAGCAGCGGCATCGGCTGTGGACGCTACCAAAGTGTCACCAGCAGCTTCGGCTGTGTCAGCAGACATTTCAGGTTTGGGGGAACCTGACCCGAGTGAGCATAGGCCCTAATTGGATGCTAATTTTGAAACAGAAACTCCCCTAAGGCGTTCAACGAGACAGAAACACATTCTAGTAAAATCTATTGATTTTGTTATTCAAGATGGAGTTAATCGAGAAGAACTGGAAGAATTTTTACTTGTAATAGAAGATGAGCCGACTTGTTATTCTCAAGCGAAAGGGAGCATGTTTTGGGAAAATAGATAATGCGAGTAGAGTTAGAGAACATTGAAAAAATAAAACACGGACTTTAACGAAACTCTCGGATAAAGTTAAACCAATTGGGTTGAAATGAGTGATTAAAGTCAAGCGTGACGCGTCCTGGAACATTAGGTGAGGCTTGATGCAAAAGGGTACGTTCAACAGTTTGGAATTGAATTTTATGAAGTGTTCGCACCAGTTGCACGAATGGAGTCAGTACGCTAATTTCTTGCACATGCGGCTTGCAAAGGATGGCAAGTTTATCATTTCGACGTCAAATTAGCATTTTTGAATGGAGATTTGAAGGAAGAGGTATATGTTAGTCAACTGGAAGGTTTTATACAAAAGGGACATGAAAATAAAGTCTACCAGTCAACTAAGGCGTTGAATGAGCTTCGTCAAGCACCACGAGCTTGGAATCTCAAGCTTGATGGTACGTTGAAAACTCTCGGTTTTAAGCGGTACTCTAAAGAACAAGAAATCTACACGAAACGCGAGGGGAATGAAATAATTATTACAGGTGTTTATGTAGATGTTTTAATTGTTACAAGTTTGAGTGCTAAGAAGATCGAAGAATTCAAGAAACAAATGGAGGAAAAATTCGAGAGGATCGATCTTGGGTTACTTTCTTATTATCTTGGTATTGAAGTGATGTAAACTGAGAAAGGAATCACGATCAAGGAAGAAGGATACGTGAAGAAAATTTTAAAAGAAACATATTTGTTAGGGTGTAATCTGACAAAGTGTCCTGTGGATCCGGGATTAAAACTAACAAAAGACGAGAAAGGCGAGTTGGTTAATCCAACAAATTATCGAAGACTGGTTGGATGTCTCCATTATATATTACATACAAGACCGGATTTATCTTTTGAAGTGGGATTGTGAGCAGGTTCATGCAAAAACATATGGGTTAGATATACTCTCTAACATTTTGTATGTTGAGATTTTTCTGGTTGTTTTTATTAATCTCCTCGGTTTTACTGAATTTCTCTTTTAATTCATCCGATAACTCTTTAGCACTATTACAGCTTCGCATAGACTTCATTTGGTAGAGCCTTTGCAATTATAATGAGTGCTTTGGTGTCTATCTCAAAATTTTCGAAGTCTAGCATAGAGTAATCTTCTGGTTTCTTTGGCTCATTCACATCAGGATTTTCGACACAAGGTGTCATTGGAATATATGGTCTGTTCAATACAGATCTCCAACATCCTGTGTTTTGTTGAGCTTGATAATGCCCCATTTTACGTTTCCAGATATTATAATTTGATCTGTTAAACATTGGTGGTTTTCTATCACAACCGGAGATATGGGAATCATAGTTATTGAGTGACATTCTCTTTTGATCATTTTAGAAGAAGAACTGAGTATGTGAAGACACTTTATGAGTTCTAAACTTTTCTACTCTGAGCTACGAATAGTATTGGATCTTTGTTGAGCTGATCTTTGTGTGTTAAATTGATTGTGAAATCAAGTTTAACGACACCAAGCTCTTATACCAATTGTTAGGATCTGAGTTTGATACTTGTAAACAAATACTGATAAAAACAATTTAATTCACAATTAGAGAGATATTATCAACAACTGTTTTTCAATTGATTCAAAATATTCATAAGTTTTATAGTCTTGATTCTACAATCTCCCTCTCAGCCTGATCACTCACTAGAACTATACGTACAAAAGAGAATGTATGAAATGATAAAATAGATCTCTTACAGGTGATATCTATTTATATTAAGTTCAAAAGCTGTATTCGTGATAGGCTGACATCACCCTGATAGTTACATCTAACATTTCTAACAGAAAATATTCCACAGAAGTTGCAAACATCTGTGCAAACCTAATAGTATTCTAACTAGTCTAAACACTGATACAAGTTAAACACTGTTACATTGGGAAACCACTGTCTAGACTATCCTCTGTTGCTGTGATCCAAATATCTGTTTGGCCATACAGATGTTTGCTCTTCTTCATTAGACCATTGGCTTCAATAGACTTTAGCTTTTAATATATGTTGTTTCTTCTTGAACAACAGTTCCAAGGCTTGATCAGATGTTTGCTTTGTCTTAAATAGATGTTCTGATTAGGTGTTCAAAATTTACTATCTTTGGGGAGAGAATTGCTTCATCAACTGTTTATTTCTTGATCTTTGTGTCATGTTTTGGCTTTTGGATATCATCTGTTCTTTTGCAGGTACAACATTGTTGGAGCGTATTGCATAATACCCGAACCTAAGCTAATGGGTTGGGCCAAAGTGAACATCTCTAAAGAAGCATGGGTGTTTAATGTAAATATTTAAATTAATCTTAATTGAGGATGATTATAAGAGTTATAGATAATTATGAGATTCCTTATTTTTAGTTAGATACAGAAAGGATGTTTGTGTTTAACTAGAATTAGGATTGTGTTTCAATTAGGATTTCTACCACTATATAACCAATCCACCCCGGATCATTGTGGTTATGAGTGATATTCAGTTTTGAGATATTTTCTAAATAAAAAGGAGAGCTAATTCCTAAAACTTGTGTGCGTAATTAACCGATTGGGATTTGGTAGACAACTTAATTGATTATACAATTTTGACACCAAACTAACTATGCATAAATTACATAATTGACCCATTAAATTTTCATTCGAACTTGGTTAACAATTAAAGGCTAACACATCTTGCTCTGTGTATGTGTTTACAATTTCGACACCAAACTAACTATGCAT
This sequence comes from Helianthus tuberosus, assembly GCA_030545235.1. Taxonomy (NCBI): domain Eukaryota; kingdom Viridiplantae; phylum Streptophyta; class Magnoliopsida; order Asterales; family Asteraceae; genus Helianthus; species Helianthus tuberosus. The sequence goes on from CM060441.1 coordinate 26,384,677, forward strand.
AAATCACATAATTGACCCATTAAATTTTCATTCGAACTTGGTTAACAATTAAAGGCTAACACATCTAGCTCTGTGTATATATTTACCGTTCCGTTCACTTAACGAATCCAGGGTTTTGTGCATGCAGCACAGGCTTTACCGTTTGGTTCACTTCATATGTGGCTTTGGCTAGAATTGGGCTAGCATTGACCCGCCTGGCTCTTTGTCACACCCCGATATTTCCACGTATTACCGGTGGGCCCGGTGGGGAGTATCGTGACGTAGTTGATATCATCATAGTCAAATATACACAGTTTAATTGCACAGCGGAAGTCTTGATAGAAAATATTAATACAAACCGAAAAGCAGAAAAGCAAAGTATAAATAAATATTATACAAACGGTTATGTGATGATCCACATGCGGATCTAAAACGGAAATACAAAATATTGTTCAACAGACTTTAGGCGTTCAGAGCTTGCAAGATTCTTTAACTAACACCCACAGCTCCCAGCCAATTGTGATAAGTACCTGCCACTTAATCTTTTTGAAAATACGTCAGTTTACACTGGTAAATACAATTAACTGACTCTTTTGAAAAGTGTTTATAAAATTGATTTAAATGCACAAGGCATAATGTTTTTATAACTTGGGACAATTATATTAAAAATAATCGTGCATCAGATTTACATGTTTGTCCAACATTTAGGGCCGGTATTAAATAAACAGAACAAGATTTAACAACACACCACATGTGACAACTGTCAAAATTACCAGTATCCGTACAATTAATTAATATTGATTTATGCTTAATGACTGTGCTTAATTACAACTGATGACTTAAACTGCTTTATGATTTCTGCATCATACATACATGTGCATCACATTTCATACCGTCACACCGTTTATTACATACAAACTTTAGTGACGTACACGATGCACAAAGCACAGTTAGCACAGTGAGCGGATAACTCAGAAATATACTGACAGTGCCAGTACATAGACAGACAGTGTTTTGAGGCCCAATATGAGCCAGAGACAAGATACTACACTAGTATGGTGTGTAGGGAAGTGAGGACCATAAGACTGCGTCACTAGGTGATAGTTTAGGTGCCGGAAAGTGCCTAAAACCCACTCAAAATGCAGAATTATGCATTTATTTACCAAAATTCAGCATTTTAACATGTTTGTAATGTGCAAAAATATGGCAAAATGGTCCTGTATGCTTTCCTAAGTGTCGGGAATTAAAAGTGTCACAAAAAGTTACATAAAGGACACTTTACAGTATAACTTAGCACTTTAACGAACCAGTATCTAACCGAACAACCGGACTTTTCCCGGAACACCAAAATATTGCTAGAAACATTGTTAAATTTTTCTGAGCTAGTCATCAACCCCGAACACCTTAAAACCTAATAGAATATTTAGTAACTAACACTAGTAACCTTATACTTGAGCTATTATTTACCTACTAGCCATCAAAAACTTACAATTAACCCCCCCCCCCCCCCATGCCCATTTACGGTCCAAGGGACCCACCTAAATCACCAACATATCCCACTAGATATTACTTCTATTTTATATTAGATCTTTACTTGTTGTGGTGGACAAAATATTAGAAGGAAAGGATTATAAGTATGGTGCCTTAAGATTTCTAAATCATTTCATATCCTCACACAAACTTCACACCACCTCCCTAATCTCACTCTCTCCCTCTCGGCTCCATCAAGAACCGCCACCACCACCACCTTACAACCCTTATCCTTCCATTTTCAAGCTTATTTCAAGTACTAGAAGGTGATTCTTGGAGCTTGAAGCTTGTGGATCATCAAGGAGCTTTCATCACTTGCTTTTACACGCCATTTTCATCAGCTTTTTCTCTTGAGTTCTTCCCTAGCCTTGAGCTAGTTGTAAGTTCTTGATTAACCCTTGTTTACTTCTCTTTTGTTGGTTAAAATGATGTACATTGTTATGAAGAACAAGAACACTAAAAGGATTAAACAAGAAACATGAACATAAAGCTTTACATAAAGATGAAATGTTGCTAGTATGATATTGTTGTGAATATGTTGTTGATCACTTGTTGATTCTTGGTAGTGTGATGTTAATCACCATATTAAACTTGTTAAAGGATGGTTAGAACATGATTTAACAAGATTAGGAGATGATTATGTGCTTTCATAAAATAATCATCTTCTAATAAAAATATGAACTTGATAAAAATGATTTCTTGAAATATAGTTAAACAAAATGAGTTGGTGATCATGTAGATCCGAGTTTTACAAATGACTTTTCTAAACAAACCGAGTTCAAAAGACGGATTTTTGAAGGATCATAACTTTACTTGCACTTACACCATTTTTGGAAATAGAATAAGTGTAAGAACACTTTATTTACAAGATAGAATTTGTTCACAAGTTGTTAACACCGGGATTCTTTAAAAATGAGAGTTTTAAAGGGATGAATACACTTTGGAAGGTAGCTAAGGCCACTAATGGCTTCACCAAGTTACTACGCGTTTTTTGTGAAATATCAAGTTCATGATTTTTATTTAAAGCATATAGTTTATGCTCTTGGAGATGTAAAGTTGTTAAAGATTAATTGTGGATGATTATTGTGATTATTTTGAAAAGAAAATGATATGCTTATTAGCATGGACGCCTCCGTTTACAAAGGAAACTATGGCGAAATTTTCTAAAAATTCCAACACTTAGAAAATATTTTCTAAACAAGTGTTACAAGTATGTTTTGAACTATGTTTTCCGATATAAACTTCGCCATAGATGTTGTACGAAAATTTCAAGTATCGGAGGTTGAGTTTTTATAAATAGAAACGAATAAGGGTATATTTAGAATATACTTTTCATATTAAGAACACTTGTGTGAATATTTGAATACGTTGTGGAATAGTTATATTATTTTAGGGTAAAATAATATAACTTGGCAAATACCGAGAACTTACATTTCCAAATTAATACCAAAAATCGCACGGAATAAATACTTAAGTTACACACTTAATATTGTGAAACCGAACGCTAAAACGTAACTTATGGAATATTCCGGAAAATACTTTTACGAATATATTTTTGATAAATATTGTTTTGGATACAAGAAGTGAAAATATATATTTTGGAATACATTATTTTTGACAAGGAGTTATATATATTTTCTAAGTGGGACTTAAAAATATATTATTTCGGAACTACAATATACATGTATAAATATCCCCATCATTGGGAAGGAAAATACGGAGATAAAATACTTGAGAAGTACGAATACGAAATAGTTGTCTAACTATTATTTCAATACCTAAAAATATAGAATAAGTTAAAATAATTATTATTATTTTATGTTGGTGCATGTTTTGTGACAACAGCTTAATAGTTTGTTTATTTAGTCTTTGGATATTTTGTATTGGGCTTAGCATTATTGGTTAGGGAGTTATTTAGTGTTATGGGCTTGGAGAATGGCCTGGCCCAGACCAAAGCCCATGTGCAAACCTTGTCCTATATAAACAAGGCTTGGCATAAGGGTTTAGGTTACACACTTGAGACACTTAGAGCAAGTTTGGGGAGTTAGAGAAATCTATAGAGAATGGCTAGGAGATTTCTTGTGGGTCTTGAATTGATTGTAAACATTTGCGTTGGATAATCAATAGAAGACCGGATTGAAAGTGTATCGTGTTCTTGTTTCAGTTTTCTACGTGTTTTCTGTTAAATCTGATCTAGAGGATTCCGCACTCTAGGTTGGATACACGATTCTGTTACGATCCATACGGCTCACGGGACCTACAATTGGTATCAGAGCTTTTAGCTCTAGATTGACTTGGTTCAGAATCGTTTTCTGCAGAAAATCGGCGTTTTTGGACGTGTTTGAAGGCTGTGTTCGTGTTCTGCTGGTGATTTCGGATAAAACAACAAGATTTCGGATCTTCTGCTTGCATTTCGGATCATCTAGACTGCATTTCAAATAATCAGTATTGCATTTCGGATTAATATCAAGCATTTCGGACTAGAAACATTTGATTTCGGATCATTTCGAATTCACAGGCTTGCATTTCGGATCAAATATCAGCATTTCGGACCAGATCAGTTGTATTTCAGACACAGTTCAAGCATTTCGGATCATCAGGTTGCATTTCGGACAAGTTCCACTTGCATTTCGGATCAGACAGATCCATTTCGGATCAGTTCGGATCAGTTAAGCTTGATTCCGGATCAGACTGTCCCATTACGGATCAGAAGGTGATTGATTTCGGACCAGAGTGTATCATTTCGGATAAGGCTAGTGCATTTCGGACAAAAGGGTGTTCATTTCGGATAAACATAACCATTTCGGACCATTACGGATAGCCTTCAACCATTTCGGACCTTTTCTGACCATTTCGGAAGGGGTGGAATTTTTCTTGACTCTGGAAAATCCCGAAAACGGTTTTCGACATTATATATCATTGGAATCGTAATCTCGAGACGAATCTAACGGTATAATTTGATAAAACAGTTTTCGGATAATATTTGTACGGTTTTATCAGTTCGCTTACGGTAAAAGCTCAACAAGGACCAGTAGAGAAGTTAGAATTGGATTTTGACACAGGTTACCAAAATTCATTTGAACTTTTACGCTGCGTGATGGCTAAGATGAACAATGGAAAGGAGACTGTTAAGAATTGGCCAAAGCTTACAAACGTCAAAGAATATGCTGACTGGAAAGAGAAGTTTGAGTTGTTTATGAAAAGTGAAGATACTCAAATGTGGACGTGTATGATAGATGGATACTTTACTCCCACACGTCGTGTTGATGGAAGAGTTATAGTGATGTCTTATGATAAGATAGATGAATCTAAGAAACGAATGGTTGATGCTGAGAAGAGAGCTTTAGCAGTGATCAAGAAATCCTTACCCGAGGGCATTAAGAATACCTTCAAGAACTATGGGAATTCTAGAGATCTGTGGGAAGCATTAGAAAAACGTTATCAGATTCCATCAAAAGTGAATACTTGTGATCAAGCATTGATAGCTGAGTTTGCAGCTGTGAAGATTGGAGAGGGAACTGCTGAAAAGGAGGCTGCAGAAGTTTCAAAGTGCATGAATGGTGTGAATGGACTTACATCAGAGGCGAAGGTATCATCAAAATCTGTAAGTCATACATGTTATAATTGCACTGAACTATAGGGTAAAGTTGACAGACTATCGGAGCAAAACAAAATCTTGTTAGCTGAATTAGAAAAGTTAAAAGAGTCAAATGTTCTTTTGATTAAACGAGAGTCAGACTGTTTTACAAAACTCAAATCAAATGAACAAGAAATCAGCAGTTTAACAAGCAAAGTCAATGAACTGTTACAGATCATTGATTTGGCTCGTGAAACTGTGAAGGATAAAACTAATGAATTTTCTGAAAAGTGCACAGAATTGGCTGATGCACAAGCCAAAATTGTAGAACTTCAGGGGAGGTTAGACAATTTTGGAAATTCTTCGTTAGTCAGGACTCAAATTCAAAAAGGTTTAAAAAGGAGTAATGATAAAACAGGGGTGGGGTTTACTAAAGCTTCATCTTCTGGAAATCAAGACTACTCATTTTTACCAAAAGAAGAAGAGCTAATTGATTTTGTAACCACTGCACAAGAGGTAGTGGATCCGATAGCTGTGGACTTGCCAAATAGTCCAGTTTCTTTGAAAGAATCTGTTGAGTCTAACAGTACACCTCATAAAGTGGATGAGGATACTGAAGACAAAAAGACCAACACATTTAAAAAGGGATCAAACAAAAGGAAAACTTATAAGAAAAGATCCTGTTTTAAATGTCACAACAAAGGGCATGTGGCGAGTTGTTGTCCTTTGAAGAAAGGTAAACAAAAGGTTGATGAGGTTAAGGATGAGAATCAGGTTGGGTCAAACAATAGTGTAAAAACTAGTTGTCAGACAAATAAACCTGAATCTCAATCTAAATCCTCAACTTCGAAAAGATTTGATAGACCAAGAAGTATTTCTCCACAATTTAGTCAATATAGTGGTAAATCAAATCGTTTTCAAAGTCAAAATAAAAATTTTGGATATCAATATCGATACCAAACTGCTGGTAATCGAAATTTTCAACAAAGAAATGGACATAGGGGTTTTAGTAACTCGAATGTTCAACAACATCCAAAATTTTTTCAAAATTCATGGTATGATTATAGGAGAAGAAGGTATCAAGATAAAAAGTTACCCAAGGATCCACTGAAGTGTGATGGATATTGGATGGATGTTCCTGTAATGGATGAATTTGGAAAACCCAAGACTATCAGGGCTTGGGTTCTCAAGTCTAACTGAGTTGTTGAGAATGTGCAAGATGACCAAGAAGGACTGTTGATGTGTTCAACAGTGGTTGTTCCTGCTAAGTGTCTGAGGTGAATAGTAAGTTAAAATTGGTAACGAACTATTTACTACAGTGATTGTTATGATGATTTTAAACTTTAACATTGAAAAACTTTTGTCAGGTTAAAGTGGGAGTCTGTTTGTGTTTAAATTTGTGTTTTTGAAACTTACTCCATGAAAACAAAAATTTAGGGGGAGAAATTTCCCTAAGCCAAAAAGAGTTTAGATAGTGCGTGTGTTTAGGGGGAGTAAGTTATAAAATTTTAAAAATCCAAAAACATTGAAAAAAAAAAAATGAGTTTTCATGGTGTGAAAAGGAAGAAATGATAGTACATCAGCAAGTTAGACTGTCACACTCGAACTGAATTAAATTGCTTAAGTGTGATAGCAGCTTCATCATATGATATACCCGTAGGCAAAAGCATGAAATAATCAACTTACCAAAGTGATATAAACTTAAATGCACTGAGTATGGGTGGGGAACACATCAGTGGTGTATGGTTTAATGACCTTAAATCTTGCGTTGATAGATTGCCAAAATCTGAAGTTTTGGGTCTTTATACTGTTATTTCATCTGGGGATATCTTGGTTGTCCTTCTGTTCAGAACTAAAATTGTACATGACCCCAGGAAAGAAAGTCACTTGGAATTAGCTCATTTCTATTTGAATGTCTGTATGTTGTCCCGATACACACAATTTTGATCTGATTCTGAAATCTTCTCTGAAAAAAAGTCGTGTACCTCCTCTGCTACATCCAGATATATGCTGACCTGGAGGTGCTAGGCAACGACAGCTTCTGCTGCATCCAGATACATGCTGACCTAGCTGTACGTTGTCGCGCTATAGATCTAATACACCCGAAAGAGGCCCTCAAGTGCCCAAAAGAAACCCAAGAAACCTATATCAAACTGAGAAAAACTCATTTGATCTGTATATTATACCATCTCTGCTAAAGATCTATTCTGTTCTCTTCTCAACCTATTCCCAGTTAAGATTTCAGAAATCTGGATAGGACTTGTGAAATATGTGGTAGGGAAGATACTTGCATGATAGAGTGTGTTGTTTATATTTCCAGGATTTGATTAGGATTTATTTGGGTGTTCATTGTTAAGCAATCAAAACATGATAAAACAGATTATATGCAGACCTAGGCACTGTCAGGATATCTTAAAGGATGACATCAGTATACTCACCTACTACGATGAATCTTTGTGCATACCTTGATCGTGGGGGTATATCCTGAAGTGGGACACACTAGTATTTCAGTATAATAAAATTACCTTAACGTATCATACGGTAATGGTACTTGAAATGTTCATGCATTTTGTTTAAGTGGACGAACATACTGGTAATCGTCTTGGACTGCTTTTCACGAAAAAATAAATAAAGAATTATCTAATGGTGTGAAAACTGTTTGATTTTGCTGATATGATCTTCTTGCACATGATACTCACAAAAAGATGTGTTGTAAATATATTTGAGATTAGTTTAGTTAGTTCAGTTTGTGTTGAAAAATATAAAAAATACCAAAAACATTTCTTTTTAAAAGATCTCCCATTTTGAACTGACAGGTAGTTGTTTTTGCAAACTAAGATAAAATATTGGTTTATCTTTAAATGTGAAAAAAGGCTAATGGTTTTTCGAGATACTTTCTTGTGTTGCTAAACAGATTGATGCAGTTATCAAAATGAAGTGCATAATACAAGTAAAGTGCAATTTGAGAGTGAAGTGAAGATGTGTGAAGATGCATGGTAGGATCCTTCTACTACATTGCAGAAAGAGATTTGAAAGAGTTGGAGATTACTTGCTTAACCAAAGATTGCTAGTTCGCTGATCTACAACGAATGAAAGTTTTGGAGATTGGAAGCATCAGCTAAGGGGGAGTTTGTTGATGTCAGAAACTGTGTAGCTGACGCTATCCAAAGACCAAAAGACTGCAAGATGTTTGAAGACAAAGTTACACTATGAAGCTATTGTCAAGGGGAGTTTGTTGGTGCATGTTTTGTGACAACAGCTTAATAGTTTGTTTATTTAGTCTTTGGATATTTTGTATTGGGCTTAGCATTATTGGTTAGGGAGTTATTTAGTGTTATGGGCTTGGAGAATGGCCTGGCCCAGACCAAAGCCCATGTGCAAACCTTGTCCTATATAAACAAGGCTTAGCATAAGGGTTTAGGTTACACACTTGAGACACTTAGAGCAAGTTTGGGGAGTTAGAGAAATCTATAGAGAGTGGCTAGGAGATTTCTTGTGGGTCTTGAATTGATTGTAAACATTTGTGTTGGATAATCAATAGAAGACCGGATTGAAAGTGTATCGTGTTCTTGTTTCTGTTTTCTACGCGTTTTCTGTTAAATCTGATCTAGAGGATTCCGCACTCTAGGTTGGATCGACGATTCTGTTACGATCCATACGGCTCACGGGACCTACATTTTAACAAGAAGTTATAACTTGGAATAATTCCAAAGAAACGTAACTCAAGAGCGTTAATACTAAGCTAAGGCGCGGCCCGTTCGTCTAATAGACATTAGTACGTTGTAGGTCGTTGTATTGCTGACAGAGCCTGAGTTACGAGCAGGAGACGCACTACTGTGAGTTCATGTCCCCCTTTTCTTTTAACTGTTTTCAGTTTTATACTTCGGGGGTGAAATACATGTTACAATTATTACAGACATTTTATACATGGTATGGTTAGCTTAAGGAGGGTTACTACTAGATCATGTGAATGGGTAGGGCGATTAAGGCCATCAATCCTCGTTGTAGGACCGAGGGGCATGAGTGACAGATCTATTTGGGTGTAGTGAGCCCCACCCCTGATTCCGCTGAGTGGACCATGTGGTGACTATGTCTTACAGCAGGAAGCCCGGTACGAAATCTGCTAGGTTTGAGTCTTCCTGCATCACTTCACACATATAAATGGCCTTGCAAACCATTGGTGGTCTCTTTTTCCTTATTGCTACATACCAGGGACTTTTATACATACTCACAACATTTTCAAAGGTTTATACATACACACAGACGAACACATGAACTCGCTCAAATTTTGTTGATGTTTTCAAAATACATGTATTTCAGGGAATTTATAAGTGGATCAGGGCGAGCGTTGGAAGTTTTTATGCTGCGTTATGAATAAAGGTGTCATTCATGGTCTTTGAGTTTGGTCAGTGTGTCTTATTCCTCGACGAGACAAGTCTCCCAAACCTTGGCGTTTTTCAATATCTTTGGACGAGTTCTTAATGAACTCATAAACATTTTATGCGGTTTGTAAAACTTGAATTTGAAGTTTACGTTTCAGAACGATGTTGTATTGATTTATATTTATTTAATGGATGACAAATCTATGGTTTTATCATATAGTTGATGTTATGATTGAATGCAATGATATTAAGAAAGTCACATCATAATCATGCTTCCGTAAAAGGCAGGGTGTGACAGCTTGGTATCAAAGCTTCGGTCGTAGCGAACTAGGATTCTTCTCGAGTCTAGAGTTCGATCATCAGGGCTCTCACGAAAATGTTTTCAAACATTTTTTTACATTGCATACACTAAACGTCCAGATCCAGGGAACAAACTTTTTACAAACAAAAGGGCACAAACACACATTTCCAAATTATGTTTATAATTCAGTCTTAGAGACTAAGGGAGTTCAGTCTTAGAGACTGAGGGAGGATCAGACTTAGAGACTGGGGAAGTTTGGTCTTAGAGACCAGGGAATTGGTCTTAGAGACCAGGGATTTGGTCTTAGAGACCAGGGAGTTGGTCTTAGAGACCAGGGAGTTAGTCTGAGAGACTAGCTGTGTATTTCAGTCTGAGAGACTGAGGAGTTAGTCTGAGACTAGCTGGGTAGTATAGTCTGAGAGACTGGGGAGTTGGTCTGAGAGATTAACTGGGTAGTTCAGTCTGAGAGACTGGGTAGTCTGTGAGACTAGTTGAGGCAGTCTAAGAGACTGGGAGGTTTAGCCTGAGAGGTTGGGTAGTTCAGTTTGGGAAACTGGGAGTTTAATCTGAGAGATTCAGTCTTAGAGATTGGGTAATTCAGTTTGGGGAACTGGGAAGTTCAGTCTAAAAGACTGGGTGTCTTCAGTCTGAGAGACTGGGTGGTTTCAGTCTGAGAGACTGGGTGTTTCAGTCTGAGAGACTGGGTGTTTCAGTCTGAGAGACTGGGTATTTCAGTCTGAGAGACTGGGTGTTTAGTCTAGGAGGCTGGGTAGTCAGTCTGGGAGGCTGGTTGGTCAGTCTGGGAGACTAGGTGGGTTAGTCTGGGAGAATAGGAAGGATAGAAAGTTTCATGAAGAATACTGTGAATACATGACTACATGACAAATTACCTTGCTTGCATACACTAATTGTTAGTGATTACTATGGATATACATGTTATGACTATTATGTACCGGTACACATGTCACTTTATTTTAGAACGCGATATATCAGACATTGGTAACCACCCTACGGCCACCGCCACAGATAATGGGATTGCATCTGCGCCAGAGATATTTACGTCAGGCACTGAGAGTGATCCTGATATGCTGACCAAGGTCGAGGACGACTTTCAACCGTTCGTACTACCAGACTTTGGTGACGATTTACCCTTGCTGATGGCTTCCTTAACAAGAAATCCTTCTGTCACTCTTGTTTCAGTCCATGACCACTTCATCACTGGTCATCCCGATGGTGAGCACACCATGGCTCCGATCCTCGACGATGCGCCTCCTGTGGGCAGTCCTTCCAAAGGTTGGCTACTCGATGAGTAGTTGTTGATGACGTTGACACATTTATTGATGGTCCTCCTGCTGACGCCCATGATAACAGAAAGTTAGACGAGAACATTATTACACATTTCACTTCTGATACCCCTGTTATCAAGCTATCCTCTGATCTTGGTGTACATACTCGATTTCAGACTCCTTTGAGTCTGTGACATCTGCAGCCTTACAGACGACTGGATTACAGCTTTTTACTACTGACTCAGACGACGACGTCATTATGACCGCTGCACCATCACTTGCTTGAGATGCCACACCTTTATACGACCCAGAGCCTGCTCCTAAGCCGGCTCCTGTTCCTTTGGGCCAGCTTGATGCTACACCTGATAATCCTGCACCCTGGCTGAATCCTGACCCTGTTTCTTTTGGCCTACCAGGCATTGCACCTGACCCAGTACCTGCACCTGATGATCTCCTTGTTGGTTGAGACGTTGTTCCTGCACTTGCACCCGCTAATATTGCTCCTATGGAGACCGACGTCCATTGCACCGGCATGCCTATCGCTCTCTTTCAGGACATACCCGCACCCCGGAGAGGTACTCCAGGTCGGCATCCGCATAACGATCCTTTTGTACAGCAGCAATTTCCCCGACCTCACAGGCCGCACCGTTTGCTACTTTCACCTCTTCACCGCTGGACGAACCATTTTGATGGTACCTATCATACACTATGCTGATATAGACCCTTACCATCCCTCATATTACGGAGGCTACACACGGGATGAGTTGCTCCTATAACATCAGCTACAGTTTGGGGGATACGAGTCGCAGAGTTTTGAAGCTTGAGATGACACCACGTCCTTCACCCTGTCTATTGCCAGTATACTTTGATCCTCCACACTTACCGAGGATTCCTTTAGCACTCTCACCTACTACTATTACACTTTTCCCAGGATTTGATGCTCGTTTCTTTACTGTCGAGCGGCAGATCAGTTAATTGCTTCGACGTAAATACAAGCTCGAGGAAGACGCATGTTAACAGTTTACTTTTCTTTCCTCCTCTACCTCAGTCACCAGTATAGTTGGTTTCTGGATTATGCGGATTGCATTACATTTGGGTAAAGACACTAACGATAAACCGGGATTGTGGAAACTTTTGAAGACCACTATTGACTACGTAATTTCGATACACTGATATACTTGTTGAACAAGGGTAGGGTGACCCTGTGTCCCTTTTGATGTTATACATTTTGTAAGACGATGCAATTGTGGTCGGAGAATAATGAGAGCCAATCATCATCAAACATGCGACAACACTTTGTGGCCAATAACCAATGAAAACTCAGTCGCTATGTCTTCGTTAAGCACGTTATTGATCTATATGTGTGTGCCATAATTATAATGCTACATGCATGCTTGCTATGCTCTCATTAAACATAATTCTTGAATTACTTGGTTATGCTATGATCATGCTATTGCTTGATTGGTTGATATAAAAATCGAATACGTGTATGTACATATGACCTTTAAACAACTGTATGCACTCCCTGAACAAATACAACCTGACCTAACCAATCTTCTTCTTAGAAGATGTCGATACAAGGGAACATCACTACCAACAACCCTCAGACGGCGACAGCGGCAGAACTACAAGAGCGCATATCACAGGCCATTGCACAGCTCGAGGCCCTTCGCTCCGAATGCAGCGAAGGCTACACCTACAAGCAGTTCTTGGACCACAAACCTCGAGAATTCGACGGCACCGGGGGTGCCTTAGCCTTCGTGCGCTGGGTTGAGAAAACGGATTATGTTCTACGATTGAGCAAATGTACCACAGAACATCAGGTCATGTACATAGCTGGACTATTTATAAATGGGGCTCTGTCATGGTGGAACCTTCAGGTTCAGACAATGGGCGAGACCGCTGCGTATGCTTTGACGTGGAACGAACTGAAAGAACTGATGCGTAAAAGATATTGCTCTAGCGCAGAAGTCCAGAAGTTGGAGACTGAACTGTGGAACTTGAAAATGGAAGGACCAAAGATAGCTGAGTATGTGCAGAGATTTAACGATTTATCACAAGTTGCTACGCATCTGGTAGGACCAGAGTATTAGAGATTCGAACGTTTCATAAGGGGATTGGTATCTCAGATCCTAAGCCTGGTAACAACATCTAAGCCTCTGATGATCACCGAGGCTGTCGACACAAGTGTGGCGCTCACTGAAGAAGCGATTAGACAAGGAAAATTTTCCACTACGGACGAGAAAAAGGAGACTCCTGTAGAGTCATATGGAGATAACAATAGAAAGCTCGCAAATTTCAAGAAAGTTACTCGGGCGAGTAACAAGAAAAAGGCCAAAAAGGGAAAAGACTACTTGGGTATCCTACCTAAGTGTGACAATTGTCTACGATATCATGTCGGGAGATCTAAATACGGAAAATGTGATAACTGTGGCAAGAGAGGGCATCCTAAGGAAACTTGTAGGCAAGATACTGAACGTAGAAATGGAGGCCAAGATAGTAGCGAGAATCACGGAGGAAACAATGACAACGATAATTATCAAGGCAGGACGAGTGACAAACAGAAATGTACTCAAGGTTGTTTCAACTGTGGAAGCAAAAAGCATTTCAGAAAATATTGCCCTGAAAATAATCAGGCACAAGAATGAAAGCTCAACACCGGAGCTAGGGAGGCACACCAGGAATTCAAGCGAGGGTATCGGTACGTCCCATATTACTTAACGTTATGCATCTGTGTTGCCAGTTACTGTTGCAAATTTTAAGCTTCGCATCTCTAGAGTTTGAGAGTATACTTGGTTTAGTAGCAAGTAAGTTAGATAACCCGCACTCGATAGAACTAGCTAATGGGAAGCCAGTGGAAGCCAATGAAGTATTTGGAAACGGCAAGATAGAACCCGGAGAGCGTGAGTTACACTTGATCTACTGCCAGTTGAGTTGGGAAGCTTCGACGAGGTAACCTGGATGGTTTTATTGTCGAGTGATCGGACGGAGATTAATATCCACGTCCCGATGGCAAATGAAGGAACGATCACGACTTAAGAAGCAGGATACGCCTCTACAGATTACGAATTGCTTGAAGGCACGAAATTTTTTACGTAAGGGATGTGTTGTTTTCTTGGCTCATGTCGGGGACAAGGGAGCCGAAAAACCAAAACTCGAAGATACTCCTGTGGTAAGGAAATATCCTGAAGTCTTCCTCAAGAACCAGCCAGAATTATCTCCTCAACGACAAGTCGAATCTCGCATCGATTTGATTCCAGGCACCGCGCCTGTAGTCGATGCACCGTAGAGACTTACACCTTCGGAGATGCAAGGATTGCTAGGGTAACCTCAGTAGTTAATAGAGAAGGAAGCTAACAGACCAAGTTTTCCGTTTTGGGTAACCCCAGTTCTGCTCGTCAAGAAGAAGGACGATGATTTTCAAAGGAGCATCAACTACCAGGAGCCGAACGAACTAACCAACAAGAGTCGGTAACTCTTGCCGAGGATTAACAAATTACTTAACTAACTGTGAGGATCTAACTACTATTACACGACTGATCGATGATCGAGTGTCATTAGCTGTGAATTCAAGAAGAAAGTATACCGGGAAAATTGTGGGACAATAACTTGTTTTTAGACATACACAAAAATGGTGTTTCCTACACAACGCACAAAACTATTTTACACAGAATACGAAGCTTTATGAATCTAGAAAACTTGTACTTAGGACCTTTGGGAACCCAGGTCCAAACTCGTAAAGGTTGTTACCTAGGAACCACACCTGTTAACTCAAGCAAACCCCATTATCCTGACATATATACTATTTCAGCTGACCAAACAGAAAGTACTTACATTTCTTTTGTGAAATCTTCACTTTTGCTTCTAGCAAGTAGATGCTTGCATCTCTACTCCCCTTGATGGTAGTTGCATCGCGTTAATTTTCTTCGCTGAGAGCGAACACACATTTGCTTCAAATACTCGGGCATTTCTTCATTTTAGCAGATACACATTGCTTCATTTCTTGGAAACTTATATGTTATACATGCACCTTTTGCTACGCATGTGGTTTCACTTAAAAAAAACGCTTCATCGAAGTTCAAAAATTATTTTGCTAAAGCTAACTATTGGTTTATGATTCGGATAACCTACGTTATTGTAATTGTTGGCTCTTTTGCTACCAAGTCAACACACTTTCTTGAAACTTCTTTTATTTCAAGTTACATTCATGGTTTATTTTTGTAACCATGCTGAGATTCCCCTTGTTGGTACATACGTTTATTGTCAGGTTACGCTGAAACCAAGTTCAATTGCTTGAACTTGTCCATTTCACATATTCAATTTAAGACGCTATATGATGTATTGAGAGCATCACATTCAAATATTCTTGCAAAGGTTCTTTTGTTTCGAGTCATATTGGACTTGATTGGTCTACGACTCCACTAGATTATTTGTTGATTTCGATACCTTACGGTGATACTTTCACGAAATTGAAGCTTGCGATAATTTGGTTACTCACTTCATACACGGATTTAATTATTTATTTACAAGATTGCTCTAAATCCGTCTTGCTTATCACGATTAAAGCAGTCTCAACACAGTTGTGTGTTAAGGCAATGGTACATAGATTTATTTCGTAATCACAATGTACCTCCTAACGATTCTTTCATTGTCGATCGAATACCTTGCGGTACTTAATACTTTTTCACCTTCGATCAAAAACAGTGGCTCTTTGATGTTCCGCATTTATCTGAAAACTTTATGACATTGTGTAAATCAAATCTTCAGACTGTCTCAGTACACTTTCATTTGATTTCGGCACGGTGAACTTGTTCAGTCACCACTATTATGAAATCTCGTCATTACAAACTTGTAGCTTGTGCTAATCATGGTCAACTGTTTCACACGAAACTACACATACTTTTGTTTGGCTGATCATTTAAACATTCCTAACGCAACTACGGATTAAGACAATGATACACCAGATCCGCTTGCATTTCATTTCGGTGTATTTTCACAATTCATAAATGTCGACACACTAATCCTTACCATTTATTTATTCGAAAGTTGACAGATCATTTCCATATTCAAGTTGTTGATTTTGAGTTCATATAGCGGATGCTATGGTTTGTGAAAACTCGTTTGCACACTGTTACCGATTGATTGAGAATCCCATTGGTCAAAACTCATCTTTTGTGGAAACCCTGTTAACTAGATTACACTAGACTATACGTCTATACATCTCGTGTCCTTTGACATCAAATGCTGAGAGCACATGCCCTTTAACCATGGGATTCGTGTGGTTATATATTCTTGGATTCACCTGATGTGAATAAGGTCTGATTCGGTTTTGTGATTACCTACCTCAATATTATCTATATACATATACGCATAATGTAACCCTAAGGAGATAAGGTAGTATAAATTTCGAGGACGAAATTTTCTTAACAGGGGGAGAATGTAACAACTGTCAAAATTACCGGTATTCGTACAATTAATTAATATTGATTTATGCTTAATGAATGTGCTTAATTACAACTGATGACTTAAACTGCTTTATGATTTCTGCATCATACATACATGTGCATCACATTTCATACCGTTACACCATTTATTACATACAAACTTTAGTGACTTACACGATGCACAAAGCACAGTTAGCACAGTGAGCGGATAACTCAGAAATATACTGACAGTGCCAGTACATAGACAGACAGTGTTTTGAGGCCCAGTATGAGCTAGAGACAAGATACTACACTAGTATGGTGTGTAGGGAAGTGAGGACCATAAGACTGCGTCACTAGGTGATAGTTTAGGTGCCGGAAAGTGCCTAAAACCCACTCAAAATGCAGAATTCTGCATTTATTTACCAAAATTCAGCATTTTAACATGTTTGTAATGTGCAAAAATATGGCAAAATGGTCCTGTATGCTTTCCTAAGTGTCGGGAATTAAAAGTGTCACAAAAAGTTACATAAAGGACACTTTACGGTATAAGTTAGCACTTTAACGAACCGGTATCTAACTGAACAACCGGACTTTTCCTGGAACACCAAAATATTGCTAGAAATATTGTTAAATTTTTCTGAGCTAGTCATGAACCCCGAACACCTTAACACCGACTAGAATATCTAGTAACTAACACTAGTAACCTTATACTTGAACTTGAACTATTATTTACCTACTAACCATCAAAAACTTACAATTAACCCCCCCCCCCCCCCCCCATGCCCATTTACGGTCCAAGGGACCCACCCAAATCACCAACATATCCCACTAGATATTACTTCTATTTTATATTAGATCTTTACTTGTTGTGGTGGACAAAATATTAGAAGGAAAGGATTATAAGTATGGTGCCTTAAGATTTCCAAATCATTTCATATCCTCACATAAACTTCACACCACCTCCCTCATCTCACTCTCTCCCTCTCGGCTCCATCAAGAACCGCCACCACCACCACCTTACAACCCTTATCCTTCCATTTTCAAGCTTGTTTCAAGTACTAAAAGGTGATTCTTGGAGCTTGAAGCTTGTGGATCATCCAGGAGCTTTCATCACTTGCTTTTACACACCATTTTCATCATCTTTTTCTCTTGAGTTCTTTCGTAGCCTTGAGCTAGTTGTAAGTTCTTGCTTAACCCTTGTTTACTTCTCCTTTGTTGGTTAAAATGATGTACATTGTTATGATGAACAAGAACACTAAAAGGATTAAACAAGAAACATGAACATAAAGCTTTACATAAAGATGAAATGTTGCTAGTATGATATTGTTGTGAATATGTTGTTGATCACTTGTTGATTCTTGGTAGTGTGATGTTAATCACCATATTAAACTTGTTAAAGGATGGTTAGAACATGATTTAACAAGATTAGGAGATGATTATGTGCTTTCATAAAATAATCATCTTCTAATAAAAATATGAACTTGATAAAAATGATTTCTTGAAATATAGTTAAACAAAATGAGTTGGTGATCATGTAGATCCGAGTTTTACAAATGACTTTTCTAAACAAACCAAGTTCAAAAGACGGATTTTTGAAGGATCATAACTTTACTTGCACTTACACCATTTTTGGAAATAGAATAAGTGTAAGAACACTTTATTTACAAGAAGAGTTCAAAAGAATAATTTTTGTAGAATTTGTTCACAAGTTGTTAACACCGGGATTCTTTAAAAATGAGAGTTTTAAAGGGATGAATACACTTTGGAAGGTAGCTAAGGCCACTAAACGCTTCACCAAGTTACTACGCGTTTTTTTGTGAAATATCACGTTCATGATTTTTATTTAAAGCATATAGTTTGTGCTGTTAAAGATTAATTGTGGATGATTATTGTGATTATTTTGAAAAGAAAATGATATGCTTATTAGCATGGACGCCTCCGTTTACAAAGGAAACTATGGCGAAATTTTCTAAAAATTCCAACACTTAGAAAATATTTTCTAAACAAGTGTTACAAGTATGTTTTGAACTATGTTTTCCGATATAAACTTCGCCATAGATGTTGTACGAAAATTTCAAGTATCGGAGGTTGAGTTTTTATAAATAGAAATGAATAAGGGTATATTTAGAATATACTTTTCATATTAAGAACACTTGTGTGAATATTTGAATACGTTGTGGAATAGTTATATTATTTTAGGGTAAAATAATATAACTTGGCAAATACCGAGAACTTACATTTCCAAATTAATACCAAAAATCGCACGGAATAAATACTTAAGTTACACACTTAATATTGTGAAACCGAACGCTAAAACGTAACTTATGGAATATTCCGGAAAATACTTTTACGAATATATTTTTGATAAATATTGTTTTAGATACAAGAAGTGAAAATATATATTTTGGAATACATTATTTTTGACAAGGAGTTATATATATTTTCTAAGTGGGACTTAAAAATATATTATTTCGGAACTACAATATACATGTATAAATATCCCCATCATTGGGAAGGAAAATACAGAGATAAAATACTTGAGAAGTACGAATACGAAATAGTTGTCTAACTATTATTTCAATACCTAAAAATATAGAATAAGTTAAAATAATTATTATTATTTTAACAAGAAGTTATAACTTGGAATAATTCCGAAGAAATGTAACTCAAGAACATTAATACTAAGCTAAGGCACGGCCCGTTCGTCTAATAGACATTAGTACGTTGTAGGTCGTTATATTGCTGACAGAGTCTAAGTTACGAGCAGGAGACGCACTACTGTGAGTTCATGTCCCCCTTTTCTTTTAACTGTTTTCAGTTTTATACTTCGAGGGTGAAATACATGTTACAATTATTACAGACATTTTATACATGGTATGGTTAGCTTAAGGAGGGTTACTACTAGATCATGTGAATGGGTAGGGCGATTAAGGCCATCAATCCTCGTTGAAGGACCGAGGGGCATGAGTGATAGATCTATTTGGGTGTAGTGAGCCCCACCCCTGAGTCCGCTGAGTGGACCATGTGGTGACTATGTCTTACAACCGGAAGCCCGGTACGAAATCTGCTAGGTTTGAGTCTTCCTGCATCACTTCACACATATTAATGGCCTTGCAAACCATTGGTGATCTCTTTTTTCCTTATTGCTACATACCAGGGACTTTTATACATACTCACAACATTTTCAAAGGTTTATACATACACACAGACGAACACATGAACTCGCTCAACTTTTGTTGATGTTTTCAAACTACATGTATTTCAGGGAATTTATAAGTGGATCTGGCGGGCGTTGGAAGTTTTTATGCTGCGTTATGAATAAAGGTGTCATTCATGGTCTTTGAGTTTGGTCAGTGTGTCTTATTCCTGGACGAGACACGTCTCCCAAACCTTGGCGTTTTTCAATATCTTTGGACGAGTTCTTAATGAACTCATAAACATTTTATGCGGTTTGTAAAACTTGAATTTGAAGTTTACGTTTCAGAACGATGTTGTATTGATTTATACTTATTTAATGGATGACGAATCTATGGTTTTATCATAAAGTTGATGTAATGATTGAATGCAATGATATTAAGAAAGTCACACCATAATCACGCTTCTGCAAAAGTTAGGGTGTGACACCACAAATATAAACTCACGGCGGGTCACCCCCAACAAATGAGTATATCTTTTATATACGCAACGAATAGGTGTATACCTACACCCCGTGCTTAAGTCGTGGCCATTTACAATTCTTAAATGAGCCAAGGATATCTAGGACATGGTCGTTAATCCCCAATGTTATTTGTTATCAAGCAACACTGATTAAAAACGATATTTTTACCATTTAACCATCTTCGATTTAAAATGTTTCTACACCCAACCAAGCGGTAATATTTTTCCGTATCCCAAGCCCGTATAAGTGAAAATAAGTTAAAAGTATTTACCTGAGCTTAAAATGTACAATTTGTATTCTCAGCCGTATATCCTACTCAACAAGTGTAGGTAGCTTTTACTGGGCTCCAAATCTGGAACGAAGGTTTTAATAACCTATTAGATTACTAACGGGTCTTATTTAAGTTATAAACTTAGACCGGTTAGTTTAAAGAAAGGTTTACGGTATGAAACACAAGATTAAGCGCTGGCCGGATTGGAATGTAATTTAGACCCTACAAGTATGGAGACTTGTACAAAATGGGTAAACTAAATACATTCTGAATTTTGAAGTAAAATGATAAGGTTTGACCCGTTTCGGCTAATTCATGCAAACTAGTTACATAAATCGTACCGAACGCGTTTATGCATTACGGGTAATCGGATGAGTCATGCATAAGTTCCATAAGTTATTATGATTCAAATATGTTATGATATCAGTAGGATATCAACAATTATGCCCCAATAGAATTTAAAACCAATTTAGGTCCGGTAAGGGTATTTTGGTCATTTTAAAGTTTATAAAAGAGGTTAATTAGTAAACTGAGGTTCTGGTCTAAAACATTCTATAAAACATTTATTTTATGATGTTAAATCAGTAAGATGTCATAAATATGTGTGGTTTACCATTTATGGCCAAACTATGCACTGTAGGGGCATTTTGGTCATTTCACACTTGTTTTTAAGGACAAAATTGGAAGTATAAGTTCAAGACTTATACTTACTGTTAAAGTATTAAAATTTATATATAAAATCAGTAAGTAACAAGTCTTAGGTGTTAAACATGGTTTTAAACCATACTATGCACCTAATTAGCGTAAAAGTCGATAATTGACGATATTTGAGATGTTTATGAAAATCTGAGATTTTGATCAGCCTTTAATGCTTAAAATATTTTATTAAACATATAACATTAGTAGGAAAAGGTTTGGTATGCAAATCATATGTTAAACTCATTTTATTCACAAAAAAGGGTATTATCGTCATTTACCGATTTATACGAGAACTCAATGATATGGTCAGTGTATAATCTGACCTAAAATTCCAAAAATCCCTAAATATATTATCAAAACAGTAGGTAATGAGTTTGGTGTCAAAACTTGGGTTTAAACATGATTTATGCTAAAAATGTAATTTAATTAACAAAAAGTTTCATTTTACGATATCTTGCATAACTTTAGTTTAAGACCAGAAACTGATGTCAAATTTATTTGACATACTTATATATCAGTAATAAAACTTTTCATCCTCTCACATATTCAAAATATCGTTTTTATAACATGAGGGCATAATAGTCAAATTTAAGCATATTAACGGAATCATGCAAATAACTCAGATTTCTATAGGACCATGTAGTATAACCTTAGAGGGTTATACTAACATATAATATGGTTACGAAGGAACCCTGAGGCATAACTAAACTAAGCTAATTCGGGTCAGAACTGAAATTCAAAGCAAAAGTCTACTTTTGCAACTTTCTGTTGCGAACCGAGCCTAATACTCAGAATTGTCGGGTTGAACATGCCTAAACATGTTCTTATATTATTTACCAAGTTATTTAAGTGATAAAACGTATTTTATAGCTTCTACATTATCAGTTATGAATTATTTTATAAAAACTGACTCGTTTGACTTTTCTGTTCATTACTTTGACCCAGCAATTGACTAAGTAAACGTGATAATTAAGAGGTGCCCTTAGGCCTGTAAACGAACCGAACGAAAACGAACATAGGCATGTTCGTGTTCGTTCATTTAACTTTAACTGAACACGAACACGAACATATAATCGAACACATTTTTTGTTCGTGTTCGTTCGTTAAGAAATCAGGCATGTTCGTGTTCGTTTATGTTCGTTCGTTTAAAGCCTAAATGAATAGTTCATGAACATAAACGAACACAAACGAACATAAACAAAAAAATTAACTGAACACATTTGAATAAACATAAACAAACATAAATTAACATGATTGAACAATCATAAACGAAAACAAATGAACGTAATTGAACAAATATAAACAAACATAATTTAACATTAGTGAACACAAACAAACAAGTCTAATATATTACAGTTCATCCGAAACACGTCTAACTTAGGGTTCATAGATACTAAAATTAAGTAGTTTTTATATAAATATTAAGTGATCAGTTACGCTATAAGAAAATTTTTAAAATTTCATTTTTTATTACTAGAAAACTCAATTACTAGTTATATTTATATAATTAGTTAGAATGTCTAATATTTATATAAATATAACTATTTATGTATTTACTAAAATTTAAGCGAATATAAATGAACGAATGTTCACGAACATAAACGAACGAACACAAGGTGTGTTCATGTTCGTTCATTTAATTAAACGAACAAAAATATTTGTTCCTGATCGTTCATTTATTAAATAAACGAACATAAACGAACTTCCCGCCGAACAAGTTCACGAACAGTTCATGAACGTTTGGTTCGTTTACAGGCCTAGGTGCACTTTTGAGGGATTATCACCTACTTAATTACCAACACATAGCCACTTTCAATTTGAATAATGGCTGGACCGATTTTGATTAAATTAAAAGTCATAGCAGAATTACTCTAACTTTGACTTTTGGTCGTTAAACTAATAAAAACTTAACTACAGAAGCTAAGAACACTTACAAAGGTCCTTAGCATGAAAATTTCCACTAAGAGAGCTTCCTTCCAAGTCAGGATGCTCCAGAGAAGAGATGAGTGAAAAATTTGAGAGTGCAAGTTTTGAAAGCTCCAAGTGAGCTCTATTTAAAGAGAAAGAGGATGAACTAGGATCAATGCAGGTGTCCCCAGGTGAAATTTGATGCATACATGTGTCCTAGTGGTTTTCCAAAACCGTTTGCATGTTGCTGTCTCGAGAAAAGGGGTGTAGAAGATGACAACCCGCAGTTGTCCATTTCTACTGCCCAGATACAGTCCTTATGGACCGTAAGCCTAAGCCCTTACAGTCCGTAACTGCTTTATAATTAGTATCGCCCAGTAAGGTCCTTACGGACCGTAAAGTAGATCCTTTGCGGTCCGTAAGCTTTAACCAGAAGACAAAATTTTTGAAACTTTTTATATTTGACCATGCAACTTTCAGAATGCGAACTTCTGGTCATTTTCAGCATGAGGGGCCCATATATTTAGGTTTTAAATGTTTTTGCGAGTAAAACCATGCATTCATATGTTTTAGATTTATTGAAATGGTCTCCCGGGAGTAGAAATGTCATATTGACAGTTTTAACCCTTCTTTCTTGGAAATTGCAATTACATCAGATAATTATACCGAAACTTCACGAAATCATTATCCGACATTCATGAGAATATAAAAAAAATATTATGAAGCCTCGGAATCGTTAAAAGGTCACTCAGAGGTAAGAATTAACATGTTGACACTTTTAACCCCTGTGTTTCGTAAACTTTTAATTTTAAGCACAAACGGCTTCTTGTGTCTGACAATTTATTCATTAAAGAATACGAACATCATGTGAGGTCAATCAGAGGCACAAGTTTGGCATGTTGACGCTTTTAGTCCTTTCACATACATCTTTACACGGTTTGATAATTTTAGTCCCTCAAAGTTATCTTTTACATAATTAGGGTTCGCGACACGTGTCACCACTGTTTTGGACATAAATTTGCAAGGTGTTACATCCTCACCCCCTTAAAAGAAGTCTCGACCTTGAGATTTACTGAAACAAATGAGGGTATTTCTGTTTCATCGTGGATTCAACTTCCCACGTATATTCTGGACCTCTACGGGCATCCCATTTTTCCTTTACGATTGGCACATGTTTCCGACGAAGCTTTTTAACCTGTCGATCCTCGATCGACAAAGGCTTTTCAACAAACTTCAAGCTTTCGTCAATCTGCACATCCTTATGAGACATTGCTAGCGATTCATCGGCTAGACATTTCTTTAAATTCAGATGTGGAACAAATTGTGAATTCCACTAAGCTCTTTAGGTAGATTCAGCTTATATGCCACGCTCCTGACACATTCGATGATTTCGAATGGTCCGATATATCTTGGGCTCAGCTTGCCTTTTTTTCCAAATCGCATCACACCTTTCCAGGGTGATACCTTGAGCAATACTTTATCACCTATTTCAAATTTTAGAGGTTTGCGCCTGTTATCAGCGTAGCTCTTCTGCCTATCCCTGGCAGCTTTCAAACGGTCATGGATCTGCACAATCTTATCCATCATCTCAAGGACTATCTCAGGTCCTGATAGTTGGGTTTCTCAAACTTCCGCTCAACAAACTGGCGTTCTACATTTCCTTCCCTATAAAGCCTCAAAAGGCGCGGCTTGGATGCTCGAATAATAACTATTGTTGTATGAAAATTCAATCAAAGGAAGATGGTCATCCCAACTTCCACCCAAATCAATAACACAAGCCTGGAGCATGTCTTCCAGTGTTTGAATCGTACGCTCACTTTGCCCATCCGTTTGAGGATGATAAGCTATACTAAAATTCAAACGAGTGCCTAGAGATTGCCGAAAACTTTTCCAAAAATGAGATGTGTATCTAGTATCCCTATCGAATATGATAGATACTGGCACTCCGTGGAGAGATACAATCTCATCCACGTATAGCTGGGCTAGTTTATCGGAGCTATGCGTCTCTTTTATGGGTATAAAATGAGCTGACTTTGTCAGTCTATCGACTATGACCCATATTGTATCATTCCCATGTTTTGTCCTTGGTAACTTGGTAATAAAATCCATAGTTACCATCTCCCACGTCCAATTGGGAAGTTCAAGCTGTTGCAGTAAACCTGACGACTTTTGATGCTCGGCTTTAACCTGTGCGCACGTCAGACATTTAGCCACATAGGCTGCTATGGATTTCTTCAATCCTATCCACCAATAATTTGCTTTCAGATCTTGATACATCTTTTCGCTGCCCGGATGAACTGAATATTTGGAACTATGAGCTTCTTGGAGGATTACATATCTAAGTCCTCCATGAATTGGAACCCAGATTCGACCATTCAATCTAAGGATTCCATCCTTTCTAAAAGACAGTTGATCAGCAGTTACGCCTAACTTCTCATTCGAAATGTTTGTTTCCAACATAGCTTCTTTCTGAGCAGCTAACAGCCTTTCATTCAAGCTGTTCTTTAATTCAATGCTTTTAGCCTTAACCCTAATATGTTTAATCCTTTCTTTTCTGCTTAATGCATCAGCGACCACATTAGCTTTGCCCGGGTGGTAAAAAATTTCACAATCATAATCATTTAGTATTTCCATCCAACGTCGCTGCCTCATATTGAGATCCTTCTGGTTAAACAAATGTTGTAGGCTTTTATGATCTGAATAGATTCCACACTTGGTTCCATATAGGTAATGCCTCCAAAGTTTGATTGCAAATACAACGGCACCCAATTCCAAGTCATGGGTGGTGTAATTCTTCTCGTGCACTTTCAGTTGACGTGAAACAGAGGCAATGACCTTGCCTCTCTACATAAGCACACAACCTATACCGGTGTGTGATGCGTCGCAATAAACGACAAATTCTTCTATCCCTTCTAGCAATGTCAACACAGGAGCATTGCTTAATTTCTATTAAGAATCTTGAAAGATTCTTGCTGCTTAGGACCCCAATCAAACTTCACATTCTTGCGTGTTAACGAAGTTAAAGGTGCAGCAATTCTTGAAAAGTTTTCGATGAAACGTCTGTAGTAACCTGCCAGACCTAAGAAGCTGCGAATTTCAGTGGGCATCTTAGGCGCTTGCCAATTCATAATCGCTTCTATCTTAGCGGGATCCACCTGGATACCACGCTCACTAACCACGTGTCCAAGAAATTGGACTTTTCGGAGCCATAACTCACATTTAGAGAATTTGCGTAGAGCTTCTCTTGTTGCAGAAGTTTAAGAATACACCGGAGATGTTTTTCATGATCAGCTTGGCTTTTCGAATAAATAAGTATGTCATCAATAAAGACAATGACAAACTTGTCTAGATACGACTTGCAAACGCGATTCATGAGATCCATGAATGCTGCAGGTGCATTAGTGAGTCCAAAAGGCGTCACTAGGAACTCATAGTGACCATATCGTGTTCTGAATGCGGTCTTGTGTACATCTTCGGTTCTGACCTTCGACTAATGATACCCGACCTCAGATCGATCTTTGAGAAGTAACTTGCCCCTTGTAGTTGATCGAATAGATCGTCGATCATGGGCAATGGATATCGGTTCTTGATTGTAACTTTGTTCAGCTCGCGATAATCAATGCATAGACGCATTGAACCATCTTTCTTCTTCACAAATAGAATAGGTGCTCCCCAAGGATACGAGCTAGGTTGAATAAAACCCTTCCCCAATAAATCGTCCAACTGGGTCCTTAATTCTTTCATCTCGGTCGGTGCCAAACGATAAGGAGCTCGTGTGACTGGAGCTGCTCCTGGTATAATATCAATCCTGAATTCCACTTGTCTGTCGGGAGGTAGACCAAGTAGTTCTTCTGGGAAAACATCTGAGTATTCTGAAATAACAGGAATATCTTCTATCATGGGCTTTGGCTCATCTATCGTCACCTGTGCCATGTAAATGACACAACCCTTCTTCAAACACTTAGATGCCTTAAGCATAGTTACTTGATCAGGCAATCCAAACTGCGTATCTCCTTGAATTGTAAGTGATTCACCATAAGGGGTCCTGATAACAACTTGCTTTTTATCACAGGCAATTTGGGCATGGTTAAGGGATAACCAATCCATGCCTATAACTATGTCAAAACCTGCCAATTTCATTGGTAACAAGGATAACGGAAAAGAGTGGTTCCTAATGGATATAAAACATCCATCTAGAATCGTTGAGGTAGTTTCTAAGGTACCATCGGCCAATTCTACCTCATAATTTATGTCTAGAGTCTTTATAGGCAGATTTAATAGTTTACAAAATTTATTGTCTACAAAAGACTTATCTGCACCAGAATCAAATAAAACTCTAGCATAAATATCGTTTATGAGGAAAGTAGCTGTTATAACATTATCATTCTGTACTGCCTCTCTTACATTCATTTGGAACACTCGAGCGTTGGTCTTCTTTGCCTCTTTCGGCTTCTTTGCAAATTTCGGGCAGTTGGTCTTGATGTGCCCTTTTTCATTACAATTGTAGCAAGTTGCGTTTTTCAGATCTTTGCACTCTAATGTCTTATGACCTTTTGTTTTGCAAATTCCACAGAGTTTACCCTGTGGATCTATTGTGCACTTTCCTGGATGGCGCTTCCTACAATTCTTGCACACGGGTCTGTCACCTAACTGATGTGAGTTTTTCTTTAACTCATAACCTTTCTTAAACCCAAAATCACCTTTCTTTTTCTTATCAAAATGCCTAGTGTTATCATCATCTCTCTTTCTCTTCCCATCATCAGTATTTCTTGTAGCCCTACTCCTGATGATATCCATAGTTATAGACAGAGACAAATCAACTGCTGATCTGTATGTTGCAGGCCTTGAAGCTTTCACATGACCTTTCACTTCTGGAGCCAATCCACCAATAAAGCGTGCAATACGCTTTGGCTCTAGTGTAACCAAATAAGGTACCATTCGGGACATGGAGTTGAAGCTGGTGACATAAGATGGACAATCTAAATTTTTCATAACCAGAGTTAGAAAATCAGCTTCGACTTTCTCTATTTCTGTGACAACTGTACTCTGTAATCGATGTACGATGTAAAACAATGTTGATTATCAATAAAGCAATGTGTTTTGGTGTTATTATGTGTGTTTTGGTGTTATTATGTGTGTATTTGTGTTTGATGATTTTACAATTTGATTCGAATTCGATTTCAAGCTTTAAATCGCTTTCAGGATAGTTATACGCAAACTGGTGCGTAAACGCAGTCAGTTTAACGCGACAAACACTCCGGAATAGTGACATAGGCTTAACATACCTTAAATAACCTTCACATAACTTAGAAATAAGTTTTGGATGGTTTGGTGTGTTGAAAACAAGTTTATTCGATCGAAGGGACTATTTGTGTCAAACTGTGAAACTATACCGATTTGTATAGTAACGAACATTCTAGAACTTGATCATAAGTTAAACATGCCCCAAATATCCTTTACATAGCTTAGAAATAGGCTTTGAGGTGTTTGGTGTGCAAAAATAAACTTATTTGGTCAAGCAGGGACTAAAAGCGTCAAAAAATGCACAAGTTTCCATTTTCGCGCATATCTTACGTTCTGAATACATCCGGACATCCAAAAATTTATGTAATCATTAAAACATTTTAGTGATTGGCATGACAAAATATCATTCGTCGCTTAATTTGGATCGTTTTTGCGTCTGTTACGACTTCCGTCGTAATTAACCGAATAACGCAACCGTACGACCAAACGAGCCGACATCCGAGATGTTTTTGAGCATATTTTAAGTTCCCTATACTTTAACATCATCTTAGAGCCTTGAAATGAGGTTAACGATGCTTAAACGTGCCAAAAATGCATCAAAATGCAAGTTTCTCTAGTGCAGGGACCAAAACTGACTTTTCTGAAAACTCAGGCTAGGCGGGCCACGTAGACTGGCCTCATCTTTTACGCGGGCCACGACAGAACCCCCAGATCAGAAAACAAGCTGATTAAATCAGCAGCTGGATTTCTTTGGTTTGCAAACGGTTTTTAAGCAATCTATGGGCTATTTTGGGGCACCCATGGTATTCTAAAACCAT
The DNA here is from genome assembly GCA_030545235.1 of Helianthus tuberosus. Taxonomy (NCBI): domain Eukaryota; kingdom Viridiplantae; phylum Streptophyta; class Magnoliopsida; order Asterales; family Asteraceae; genus Helianthus; species Helianthus tuberosus. The sequence goes on from CM060441.1 coordinate 26,413,756, forward strand.
GGGCACACATGGAGCGCCAAGATCGAAGCGTGGTTTTCGATGAACGATCCTAACGGTTCTAGAAAATCTATAAATACCCATGCCCTTCATTTGATTTCTGCACATGTTGATCTGAATATCTCTAAGTTGAAGCTCAAAGCTTCATACCTGAGTGTCTTGGATCAAGATCTTCCTAGCAAGGACCCTTTCGTTCTTTTATGCGTTTTTAAGCACGAAAGTCAAACAGTGTTTGACTTTCTGCTTTGACCAGTCTTTGGTCAACATGAAGTTCGTTTGAACTTCGCAACGTGAGCATAATAACCATGGTTATAGTCCCTAGTGACTATATCTACTGATTACCACGTGGATTAGGTTTAGTGACGAGTCATAGTTTGGGTCAAAATACGCGTTTGTGCGTATTTTACTACCAAACTATCTTAGGGTATCAAAACACTTCGTTTTGATATCTAAACCTATTTTCTAACTTAGTTAAGCATGTTTTAGCGTGCTTAGCTCGTCACTTTTAGTTTAGTGCTTGTCTAGAGTCGTAAGTCAAGCGGTCTAAACCACCGCTTAGACTTTCGAACTCGACCCGTTTGGTCGATCTTTAGGATCCGACCAAGCATGTTTAGTGACCATAGTTGCATAGGGAATAACCTTCCGAGGTTATACCTTATGGTCACATAGTTTAGGTAGTTGTATGATAGGTAGTTTATATGCCTTAGGTAAATGACCAAAATGCCCTTTTCATGCATAACTGGATTTTAAGCATATGTAACCTAAACCTTTGTCACTTAACTGATTATGAAACATATTTAAACATGTTTAGGCATATAATACTTGTCATAGGACTGGTTAGACGTCTCGAACACGCGTTTGCGCGTACAACGCGTTAAAGTGGCGTAAGCTACCTTAATGGGTCGTAACGGGTCGAAAGCACTTAGAATAGGTTCCGATTTTGAATGTAGGCTTTGTTAAACCATATCACATGAGTTCCAACACTCATTTGGTTTACAAGACCTCATTCTGTCCGATCTTCCGATTTAGGTGTCGATTATTTCACTAGTGATTCGATTGCTAGGTGCTGCTTGAGTTTCCTTGATTTGCCTGAGCTTGTTGAGTTCTTTAGATTGAGGATACTTTGCACTTCAAGTGAGTACATAGTTCCCCTATTTTACTGTTTTCAATTTTTTGGGGGTGATTCATATGTACTAAATGTTTTCGAGGTTTTAACGATGGTTTCAAAAACGATTGACATGGTTTATATAAAACTAATAATGATTTCGATAATGTGAACGAACTTGTTGGAAGTATTTACATAATGAATGACATTCATTAATTTTGGCCGAACCGACCAGTATTAGGTTATGGTACCATAGGATCTGACGAATCCCGTTATCAGACTGTACCCATGGTTATGTGTGGGTTATGTGGGTAACGACTGAATCTGATGTTTGTTAACTTACCCTTTGGTGGTTTGTTAATACGAGTTGAACGAGAAACGAGTTACGAAGGTTTGAATGTTATTAGCGAGACGACCAAAAGTAGTATTCACAATTAAAACAAGAACGACTTTGGGATGAGTTAAATGATTTCAAACGATTTGGACGAGTTAAACGATTTTGGAAGATTTGAACAACTTAAACGAATTGAACAAACGATTGGTTTTGGTTAAGTGTTTAGATAACTGGACGGGTGTAATGTGATGAAAACATGGTAGACACGCCGTTGGTACTTCTTATATATAAGTGTTTTCATCATATTACATACCGTGGTGTTATTTAGTTCACTTGGGTAAACGAGGTTAAAACGATGTCACATAACAATGTTTTCGAGAAGATATAAACCATACGAGTTTTATTAACCAGTTTTTACGAGATTTTTTAGAATTTGGTTTACTAAAACAAATGTTTTGGGGTTAAGAATCATGGCTACGAGATTTTATAAGTTATAACCACCTTGATTTGAGATGGTTTATTACGATTGCATTACTATACACTTTTCAGAACAAGGTTTTTAAACGAGATATTGCAACATGTAAACGAGCCATGATTCCGACACCCTCATAAAACGTATGTGCTCGCCAGCATTGTTGGTGCATATGTCTGTTGACTTCGTCTTGTATCGAGTCATATGTTTGTATAGATAGTTTAGTAAGAATGAGAGTCTAGTCCTTACGAAACGCCAGTCCTTACGAAATGTCAAGTTTCATGAGAAGTGGCAGTTTCATGGGAAGTGGCCAGTTCATGGGAAGTGGCACTCCCTATAAATAAGACATGTTAGTCATTCATTTGTAACTTTCTCCATTCCAGCAGCGAAGCTCTGCTGAAGTGTCTACAGGTCTGTAAACGTGTCATATCAATAAACAAGATGGTTAAACTACTTCTACTCGCAAATCAAGCTGATTCGACACCGACACGTCTGATTCCGCCTTTCGTTTTGCTCTAAAACTCCTGTGATCGACGCGTATAGGTCGTTTCTCGATCCTACAAGTGGTATCAGAGCTCAGGAGGAAGAGTTCCACCGAGTTCAGCTTGATTTCATCTGATTTTATCTCACTTCTACTCCATTCTTCATATTTTTCAAAATTAAACGAGTTTTACTGGATAAAATGGCTTGATTTTGAAATATAACGTGCGAAACAGTGTTTTAATCAATCTGTGAAAGTTTCAGATCTTAAAACAAAGTAAAACCTGATCTATTTTATAAAAAACAGACCGATCAGTTCGTATCAGATCCAGTTCGTATGAACTGAATCTTCAAACTCAGATCTACGACGATTTAGTGGATGAAATTGAACGGAAAACATCTCATTATGATCGGAATGTGTTAAAGAACAATCCTAGAGTATCATTTTTACCAAAATCTGTCTGAAAGTTCATCATATAGGTCAGATCGTATGAAAAGGTTATCCAGGACGTTTAGAGGTGTTCAGTTCGTTTAAAGAAACCTCCACTTCGCACGAAGTGGATTTCCAGACCGCACCAAATCGTTCAGGTCGTTTGAAAAGAATCCAATTCGTATCAAATACTTTCACTTTGTTTCAAATATCTTCCTTCGTACGAAGTGATTACCCAGATCGTTTGAGATTGCCAAGTCGCGTGAAACTATTGAGCACACGTGAATTCAGATTAAGCGGTCCAATGAAATTGATTTGAAAACTATTCTTGTCGGCCAGTTGCCAAAGGGTTTGCATGAGATTCTCGTGAATTGTTATAATAGGCGAATAGAATTGAGTTGAAATTAAAATGTGTCAGCCATTATTCACGTGACATCATCGGACTTTAAATGATAATTGCATGAGTTCAAGTTGTTTAGTGGAGCCCAATCACACTTCTTTTGTAAAAAATATGATCCAGGTCGCACCAGAAGAAAAATCACTTCGCACGAAGTGATTAATATCCAGTTCAGTTCGCACTATACAAAATCAGTTTGCACCAGAGAGTTACACTTCGCACGGACTGAGATTTCTAGATCGAACGAAGTGTATTTGTGACTTCCAGTTCGCAGCAGTCATCCACTTCGCGTGTAATTGTTTCACTTCGCACGGAAACTTATTGGCAACTTCACTTCGCGCCAATATCTTTCACTTCACACGAGGTGGTAGTGTACATAGTCAGTTCGCATCAGCATTAACCACTTCGCACCAAAATCTATCAGTTCGCACAAGAATTGATTTGTTGGTATCTCAGTTCACATAAGATATCCAGGTCGCATGAAGTAGTAATCTCAGCTCGTACGGATTGGTTTAAACAAGATCACTTTGCACGAGAACACTTCTGTTCACAACAAATATTCTTTCAGTTCGCACAAAATTTGATTAGTTTGTTTTGAAAGATTAACTAAGTGGGTTGAGTTTGTGTCTACAGGTGATCTACAGGTGTTTCATGAGGTGAACCAGTTCATTTGAAAAGTCTGATTTTGTGAAACTTATTACCGAATCATGGAAGAGGAATTTTATAACGCGTTTGCTACTGCCCCGAGTACTCCTGCTGCCATTGCTCAGAACATGAACTTGGAAAATGAAACTGGAACTTTGCAAAAACCCCCGAAACTAATGGGCATTGAGGAGTATTATGGTTGGAAAGACAGATTCGAAAACTGGGTTCAAGCTAATCATTTGAGATCTTGGGAGTGTGTTGAGAAAAATTATGTACTACCACGTACATATTTGGGAGTTGAGAAAAAGATTTTTAAATTTACGGATAAAGAACGAGACATGTACAAAGCTGAAAAGATGATGATTAGTTTACTCCAGCAAGCTATTAAAGAAGATATATTCATATTGCTTCAACATGATAAGACTTCACGTTCAATTTGGGAAGCACTTCAAATTAAGTTTGAGGGAAGTGATAAGATGATCAAGAGTAAAAAATCATTGTTAAAAAAGGAATTTGATTTATTTTCAAGTTTGCCGGGAGAAGATACAAAGAAATTGATTGAAAGGTATTGTCACTTAGTGCGTTCAATGTCTTTGTTAGGTATCAACAAAGGGAGAGAAGAATGGGTCGACAAATTAGCTGATGCTTTACCTTAGAAAGAGTGGGGTACCTATCTGATGATTTTGAAAAACACTGGAGAATATGATGGTATGACAATTTCCCAGTTTATTGAAAAGATTGAGGGACAAGATCTTGAGCAACAAAAGATTACAAGAATGAACAATCCGAGTGCACAACAATATGTTAAGATGTATTACAAAGGGAGTGTTCAGAATGTCGAAGCAAGTCCGAAAATACAAACTGCTTTCAGTGCTGAAAACTCGTCTGGATCAATCAATCAAAGTCCAAACAGCAGCAGTGGATTTTCTTCGTATCTAAGTGTTAATCCGAAGAGTTCAACTTCAAATCATCAATTCCAAAGTTTAAACAACAGTAATGGTCAAATTTTACATTGCAACATTGCGTTGCATCTTCAGAATGGTCAAAATTTATTTGAAGAGGTTGCTAAAAGTCATATGGTGTTACTTGCTACAGTGTTGGAATCATATGAAGGGTTGGTTGCAGGAAGGATCGGAAATCCTATGTTGACGAAAGAGGATTACGATCAGATCGATGCTGAGGAGATGGAGTTGATGGATATCAAATGGTGTTTAGCGAGTGTGTTAAGGAGAGCAGAAAATTTTAAAATGATTACAGGAAGAGATGATTTTAGAGATGCAAATGTTTCTACTTTGGGTTTTGATAAATCTAAAGTTACTTGTTTTCGATGCAGGGAGAAAGGACATTTCAAGAGGGAATGTACCAATCAGGAAGCAAGTGGAGCTAATAATCCGTTTGGCAACAATGATTACTATCAGAAAGCAATTTATCTTCAAGTCGCTCAACAACCGCTTCAACAACAATCATATAAACAAAAGGAACCTCAAACTGCACATGCTAAAATGATCGAAGAAGCAAATAAGAAAGCTTATTTTGGAATAATAGATCAAGATGATGAAAAAATGGCAGAAGGTTTCAGTTGGGACAAATACATTCCGCCTAATTCAAAGACAATGGCGTTAATTGCACAGATAATTCAAGAAGCAGATTTGATGAAGAAAAGAATGAGAAGTTGAGTGAACAAGATAAGATGAAAGAACAATTACTGTTCAATCTCAATTATGTGAAAGAATCATATGATGTGTTGAATAGAACAGTGAATGGTCTACAAAAGATAAATTCTGAAAGAGAAGACGCGTTAACAATGATGAATGCGGTAATGATGTCAAAGTAGAAGGCAATAAATCATTACATTGAGGAGTGTGCAAAATTGAAGCAAGAGTTGGAGACTGAAAGGATTGAAAATGAAAGAATTAGAAGATTGTTGCAAAGTTATTCTAGTTCTGATTATTTAATTGATCGAATTTATCCAACTGTTGCAGGTATGGAAGCATTTCAAGATGAGAAGCTGAAAGAGAAGGATACTGGTAAGAAACAAAGTGTGAATTATACCAAGTGTCCGCCTCCAATATGGGAAGGGTATTCTCCCAGAAAACCAAATGAGGAGCAAGTCAAAAAGGCAGTCAATATAAAGTTAAAGTCCGAAACAACTGATGAGTTACCTGAAAACATTGATGTCACATTCACGTCGTCTGACACTGATCATGAGTCTGAGTTAATAAAGAAAGTGGTCGATCAGGTGTTGGATAAGGATGAGGAGTCGGAGTCCAAAAGTTCGAGTTCATCATCAGTTGACAATCATAAGTCGTCAGGAAAACGGGTTTACAATAAAGAATTCCTGTTATCAAAATCTAATTTGAATGACGAAATGTTCAAAGTTGCATATACTTTGAATGATTCAGACAAATTATATTCTGATGAGGAATTTCCAATAAGAAGTGTTCAAATTGAAAAGATCAAAAAGGTTTTCAAAATGACAGAAATTAATATTTCTGAAATAAAAGATGTAAATCTTAGTGAAAAACCTAAAAAGTACAATTCAAGAGTTCAACAAAGATTAAACAAGAAAAAAGATTACAGTTCTGGTTCTAGTTTTCAAAAGAAATCAATCCATAATGGTAATTTGAAAAAGAAAGGTTTAGGCTTCATTCTACCTGAAAACAATAAAAATAATAATTTTTCTAAAACAAAATCAGTATTTGTTTCAGGGACAAGTGCTGAGGAAGAAGGAAAGAGCTCATTCTGAAAGCAATCGAACAAAGAGTTTCTTGCAGAGAAACAGAAATATGGGAAGAATGGAGTTTATCAGAGAAAAGAGACAAGAACCTGTTACAGATGTCAAGAAGTTGGTCATATTGCATGAAATTGTCCAATGGCAACTAATACAAAACAGGGAGCTGTGTCTAAACTCAAAGAAAATGTTGTTGATAACATCGAACCACCAACTGAAAAATTCAAAGTTTTCAAAAATTCAACATATGAAGTTGGTGAATGTTCAAAAAGATTTTACAAGAGAATGGTGAATCTTGACAACCAAAAGTGGGTTGTTAAGAAATCAGATGTGAAATCTGGCGATGAATCTGATTCCACAAAGTCAGAGGAGCCACAAGTTGTTCAAACTGAAGAAAATTCAGTTCCGCCAATGGATGATGTAAACTTTCCACCATTGCGGACTGAGAATTTTAAATCAAAAGTTGGAAAAGTGGAGATCTCGAATCAATTCTATTCTGAGAAGAAAGAATTTGATGTCGAAAAAGCTTTTAATGGAAAAGTTAAAAAGATTTTTGGAAAAATGGTCGAGGGTAAGGTAAAAGGGGTTAAAGATTTTTATGCAACAAAGAAAGCAACTTACACCCCGAGTGAAATTGAGGAGGTCACACCCAAAGCAGGTCAGGCTTGGGTGTCTGTATTCTTTACTTGAAAAACCCTGACTTGCCGGAGCTTCCAGGTTGGTATGCGTGAAGCAGGAATCAACATCTTTCTTGAGAAATTCACTTCTGTGATATTTCGACCTACATGTTTGATTTACAAGTGGTAAACTTTGAAATTGTTATATACTTACAAGAGGTATGGTTGATGAGAACCTACAAGAGGCTCCTGTTCTTACAAGTGGTTAATCAAGGTCATTAAGTTGAACTTGTTTTAACTTTCATAAAAGTGGATCAGTATACTGACAATCTAAGTGAATCGTTTAGAACTTAAAGTGTTTAAAGCTCAACGGTGCTAGTGATTTGTCATAAATTGATATGATCCTCTTACACAAACTCACAAAAATATTGTCTGTAAATATTTCTTTACTGTTTTATATTCGTATGTTTTAGCATAAAATTTTGAAAAACCAAAAAGATTTTATTTCATCTTATTTTCGACAACTGATGTTGGAAAGCTGGTTTTCAAAATTCCAAGTGCTAAACATGATGGACAAAAGGGTTGGGAGAATTTGTTTGAAATGAGAAATGTTTTTGAAATAATGTGAAATCAAAATTTGAGTGTTATAAATACAAGTGATTCATCTGAAATTATCAATGTCATATTTGTGAATAATATCTGCAAATGGTTTCTAAATTTGTTAAATCTTTTAAAATTGAGAAACTTATGTTTTGGGTAGAGTATGTGCAGATAAGAGCCAAAGTCGATCCAAAGACTGCAGATAGCGAATTCCAGACTGCGATCCCATCTTATCGAAAGGGGGAGTCTGAAGATTCTAAAAGAAGCAAGAGAGAGGATAAAGCCAGGTTGCGGTCATAGAAGATAAAGAAGATGAGAAGAAGAGAATGATTGATAAGGATGCTTACAGTGTCAGATTCTTTGGTAAGAGCGAGAAGACTGATCAAGACTGAAGACTCGTTATGCTGAAGACTTGTACCGAAGACTTTGTCAACATCCAAGGGGGAGTCTGTTGGTGCATATGTCTGTTGACTTCGTCTTGTATCGAGTAATATGTTTGTATAGATAGTTTAGTAAGAATGAGAGTCCAGTCCTTACGAAACGCCAGTCCTTACGAAATGTCAAGTTTCATGAGAAGTGGCAGTTTCATGGGAAGTGGCACTACCTATAAATAGGACATGTTAGTCATTCATTTGTAACTTTCTCCATTCCAGCAGCGAAGCTCTGCTGAAATGTCTACAGGTATGTAAACATGTCATATCAATAAACAAGACGGTTAAACTACTTCTACTCGCAAATCAAGCTGATTCGACACCGAAACGTCTGATTCCTCCTTTCGTTTTGGTCTAAAACTCTTCTGATCGACTCGTATAGGTCGTTTCTCGATCCTACAAGCATTTCTTTGCTGACTTTGTTTATACATATGTTTCAGGTGATGTTGCTTGATGTTGATTGCTAGGATACATGTTCACATAGGATCTGGACGAGGCCTTAGTGACATAATAACAATGATAGACAATGTGTAATCTGTTTGTTTGGTTTTAAGACAATGTAAATTAATTAATAATCCAATAAAACGAAACATTTTGAATCCATGGTTGTGAAACGATAATTCTGTTACAACACTCCCTGACGTTTCCGCCATGATTTGTTGTTTTACATGGTGTAACCAAATAAGGTACCATTCGGGACATGGAGTTGAAGCTGGTAACATAAGATGGACAATCTAAATTTTTCATAACCAGAGTTAGAAAATCAGCTTCGACTTTCTCTATTTCTGTGACAACTGTACTCTGTAATCGATGTACGATGTAAAACAATGTTGATTATCAATAAAGCAATGTGTTTTGGTGTTATTATATGTGTTTTGGTGTTATTATGTGTGTATCTGTGTTTGATGATTTTACAATTTGATTCGAATTCGATTTCAAGCTTTAAATCGCTTTCTAGATACTTATACGCGAACTGGTGCGTAAACGCAGTCAGTTTAACATGACAAACACTCCGGAATAGTGACATAGGCTTAACATACCTTAAATAACCTTCACATAACTTAGAAATAAGTTTTGGATGGTTTGGTGTGTTGAAAACAAGTTTATTCGATCGAAGGGACTATTTGTGTCAAACTGTGAAACTATACTGATTTGTATAGTAACGACCATTCTAGAACTTGATCGTAAGTTAAACATGCCCCAAATATCCTTTACATAGCTTAGAAATAGGCTTTGAGGTGTTTGGTGTGCAAAAATAAACTTATTTGGTCAAGCAGGGACTAAAAGCGTCAAAAAATGCACAAGTTTGCATTTTCGCGCATATCTTATGTTCTGAATACATCCGGACATCCAAAAATTTATGTAATCATTAAAATATTTTAGTGATTGGCATGACAAAATATCATTCGTCGCTTAATTTGGATCGTTTTTGCGTCCGTTACGACTTCCGTCGTAATTAACCGAATAACGCAACCGTACGACCAAACGAGCCGACATCCGAGATGTTTTTGAGCATATTTTAAGTTCCCTATACTTTAACATCATCTTAGAGCCTTGAAATGAGGTTAACGGGGCTTAAACGTGCCAAAAGTGCATCAAAATGCAAGTTTCTCAAGTGCAGGGACCAAAACTGACTTTTCTGAAAACTCTGGCTAGGCGGGCCGCATAGACTGGCCTCATCTTTTACGCGGGCCGCGACAGAACCCCCAGATCAGAAAACAAGCTGATTAAATCAGCAGCTGGGTTTCTTTGGTTTGCAAACGGTTTTTAAGCAATCTATGGGCTATTTTGGGGCACCCATGGTATTCTAAAACCATGGGCACACATGGAGGGCCAAGATCGAAGCGCGGTTTTCGATGAATGATCCTAACGGTTCTAGAAAATCTATAAATACCCATGCCCTTCATTTGACTTCTGCACATCTTGATCTGAATATCTCTAAGTTGAAGCTTAAAGCTTCATACCTGAGTGTCTTGGATCAAGATCTTCCTAGCAAGGACCCTTTCGTTCTTTTATGCGTTTTTAAGCACGAAAGTCAAATAGTGTTTGAATTTCTGCTTTGACCAGTCTTTGGTCAACACGAAGTTCGTTTGAACTTCGCAACGTGAGCATAATAATGATGGTTATAGTCCCTAGTGACTATACCTACTGATTACCACGTTGATTAGGTGTAGTGACGAGTCATAGTTTGGGTCAAAATACGCGTTTGTGCGTATTTTGCTACCAAACTATCTTAGGGTATCAAAACACTTCGTTTTGATATCTAAACCTGTTTTCTAACTTAGTTAAGCATGTTTTAACATGCTTAGCTCGTCACTTTTAGTTTAGTGCTTGTCTAGAGTCGTAAGTCAAGCGGTCTAAACCACCGCTTAGACTTTCGAACTCGACCCGTTTGGTCGATCTTTAGGATCCGACCAAGCATGTTTAGTGACCATAGTTGCATAGGTAATAACCTTCTGAGGTTATACCTTATGGCCACATAGTTTAGGTAGTTGTATGATAGGTAGTTTATATGCCTTAGGTAAATGACCAAAATGCCCTTTTCATGCATAATTGGATTTTAAGCATATGTAACCTAAACCTTTGTCACTTAACTGATTATGCAACATATTTAAACATGTTTCGGCATATAATACTTGTCATAGGACTCGTTAGACGTCTCGAACGCGCGTTTGCGCGCACGACGCGTTAAAGTGGCGTAAGCTACCTTAATGGGTTGTAACGGGTCGAAAGCACTTAGAATAGGTTCTGATTTTGAATGTAGGCTTTGTTAAACCATATCACATGAGTTCCAACACTCATTTGGTTTACAAGACCTCATTCTGTCCGATCTTCCGATTTAGGTGTCGATTATTTGACTAGTGATTCGATTACTAGGTGCTGCTTGAGTTTCCTTGATTTGCCTGAGCTTGTTGAGTTCTTTAGATTGAGGATACTTTGCACTTCAAGTGAGTACATAGTTCCCCTATTTTACTGTTTTCAATTGTTTTGGGGTGATTCATATGTACTAAATGTTTTCGAGGTTTTAACGATGGTTTCAAAAACGATTGACATGGTTTATATAAGACTAATAACGATTTCGATAATGTGAACGAACTTGTTGGAAGTATTTACATAACGAATGACATTCATTAATTTTGGCCGAACCGACCAGTATTAGGTTATGGTACCATAGGATCTGACGAATCCCGTTATCAGACTGTACCCATGGTTATGTGTGGGTTATGTGGGTAACGACTGAATCTGATGTTTGTTAACTTACCCTTTGGTGGTTTGTTAATACGAGTTGAACGAGAAACGAGTTACGATGGTTTGAATTTTATTAGCGAGACGACCAAAAATAGTATTCACAATTAAAACAAGAACGAATTTGGGACGAGTTAAACGATTTGAAACGATTTGGACGAGTTAAACGATTTTGGAAAGATTTGAACAACTTAAACAAATTGAACAAACAATTGGTTTTTGGTTAAGTGTTTAGATAACGGGACGGGTGTAATGTGATGAAAACATGGTAGATACGCCTTTGTTACTTCTTATATATAAGTGTTTTCACATATTACATACCATGGTGTTATTACTTGGGTAAACGAGGTTAAAACGATGCCACTTAACAATGTTTTCGAGAAGATATAAACCATACGAGTTTTATTAACAAGTTTTTACGAGATGTTTTACAATTTGGTTTACTAAAACAAATGTTTTGGGGTTAAGAATCATGGCTACGAGATTTTATAAGTTATAACCACCTTGATTTTAGATGGTTTATTACGATTGCAATACTATACACTTTTCAGAACAAGGTTTTTAAACGAGATATTGCAACATGTAAACGAGCCATGATTCCGACACCCTCATAAAACCTATGTGCTCACCAGCATTTCTTTACTGACTTTGTTTTTACATATGTTTCAGGTGATGTTGCTTGATGTTGATTGCTAGGATGCATGTTCAGCTAGGATCTGGATGAGGCCTTAGTGACATAATAACAATGATAGACGACGTGTAATCTGTTTGTTTGGTTTTAAGACAATGTAAATTAATTAATAATCCAATAAAACGAAACATTTTGAATCCATGGTTGTGAAACGATAATTCTGTTACAACACTCCCCGATGTTTCCGCCAGGATTTATTGTTTTACGTGGTCGGGGTGTGACAATTACATGTTGTGGACAGAAAGTATCTCTTATCAGATCAACAAATCAGTCCCAAGACATACTGTAGAGTGGGATTTTCCCTGAGGCCTGTAGCAGTGCCTTCCACCAAACTAACGCTTCACCTTTGAAATAGTGAGAAACGAACTTTACAATATCCCTTTCAGCACACCCGCTGATGTCAACCACAGTCTCCATTTCTTCTAACCATTCCATACAATCGATAGCACCTTTTTCACCGGTGAAGTCTCTTGGCTTACAAGAGACAAAATACTTATATGAACAAGTTTTGGAACGTGTTTCCTGATCGAAAACTAATTTCTTTGATGGCTGACTTTTCTGATTTGATGAGTGCTGAGAATCGTCTTTCTTCGATACATGTGTTTTGGAAGCGGGCTTAGTGGGAGCTGCTGATTGAGTCTTGGTGCATGTAGCACCTGATTCTTTGTACATTTATAGCTTTCGTTACAGCATTCTCTATCGTTGCTTGCAGGTCAGCACCCATTACATTCATTCTGGTATTGTCATTCCTCTCATTTGGATGACTATTAACTTCATCTGAGTCGGCCATGGTGAAGTTCGATTTCTATAAAACAATTTATAACAATTTATTTAGTGATTTTATTATGGAGTCACCATTTTCGGTGATTCATTAACCATGGTATAAATAGACCGCCTTGGTTAATTTGATAATCAAATTTATTCAAATTTTTGTCATAATTTATTCTAGTTATAAACCATTTAGGGTATTAAAGTGGCACAAAAGGCCTTATCACAAGGACAGTTTTAATTTATAAGCCATGATCTTCTGGGATCGAGGCATTAAGGTTTGAACATAGTTCATCACCTTTCTTGACAGGGAGTCATAGACTACAACTGTCATTTATTATGTATTTGAAATAATTCTGGCCCGAAGGAGAAGTAATGACATCGCATAGTGGATGTTTTAGTATGTTCATCTTATATGATGATATAAGTCGTGATTTCTAGATCATTAGGCTAGATAAGGAATTGGAAGAATCCAATATAAGGATGACTAGCGTGATTTTCTCGAATCACCTTCGCCGAGAATGCTAACATGTTCTTAGATGTTAACAAGAATTTATTATCTTAAAAAGGGTTTACCATTATATCCATGTCTAAGATGACATATAGGCTAGGTTATACCTTTAGGATTTTTTTTTAGAGTTAATGGCAGATCAATTTTTAAATTGAATTGATATTTTGATTTGTGAGATGATATATATGTATATGTAAAATGCCAAATGTAATCGTAAAAAGGAAATTTCTCATAATTAAATCCTAAGAATTACAATAATGCCCTAAACGGGTCTTAAAGAAGTAAAATTGTCCTCGCAGGGACTAAAATAAGAAACAAGTCCATGCAGGGACCAAATATTTAAATAAAATGTCCACGCGGGGACTTAATTGAAATGAAACTACAAAACAATAAATAAGGGTTTCTAATGATCCCTCTTCTTCTTCCCCTTAATGAGATCTGCCAATCCCTTAAGAAGACCGCGACGACTTCTACGCTCTTCGTCTACCCTTTTTTCCACCTTATGCAACCTCTGGAGAATTTCTTGCTGCTGCGGTGGTTGAATTTGAGGTTGAGGTAGCTGCTGCTGCTGAGGTTGTGGAGGTGGTGGGTATTGATACCCATATGCAGGGTACCCAGTTGGGTACGCAGGTGGAAAGGGATAGGGGTAGAGAGCATTATAGTTTGCTGCCTCGATGTATGGGTCGACAGCAGGCGCATTGTAGTGATAACCCAAGTAAGCTTGCTGCTCAAACAGGTTATACCCAGCTGCATCTGGGTAAGCGGGGATCGGGTTTTCATAACCCATGGGTGGTGGTGGTGGTGCAGATGCGACTGGTGCAGAGTCGACTTCAGAAATGGCGTTTGAAGGCCCACCCATTTGCGGGTCTTCATACAACGGCGGTTAGTTGCCGGAGTTTTGGGGGTGCTGAAATGAAAACCCCCACGCACGGACATCCATGCACCTCTTCTTCACCTCGATGGTTTTGGAGGCGGTGGCTGCTTTGGCGCTGGTGGTGGCGGTGGCGTGACCGCCTCAAAGTGTGGGTCCTCTGAGGGAACTTGTTGGTGAGGTGGGTTGTGAGGTGGTGTGAACTCCCACTTGTATGAGCCCTACCTTTCGGCCTAGATATCAGGGCCCCTGTAAGGCGAACCATGAAAAGATGATCCGCTGGAAATCTCAATGGGATGCGTCGGCGTCCCTGATGGTGGCATCTCGGGATCTGGATCATCGTCCATCTCTATGTCTTGGTATTCGGGAAAATGGTCAGATGGTCCCAAAGGGTTTTGGCCCTCTGGTTCTTCAATTTGGTTCCTTGGGTTGAACCGGCTTTGGAAGTAGGGTGTTGGGTCCTGGAAGGAACGGTGAGAGTTTGATCGTTGCAAAGGTATAAATTAGTGGTGAGAGTTGTGGGACTCGTCGTTCTGATGTAACCCGAAGGAGTCATGGTAAGATGGCAATGAGCTAAGCGAGACAGAGCATCTCACGAGCTCAAGGTTGGTCCTCCAGTCTTCGTGTGGGCTGGAGCCGAGTGATGCCGAGGGTGTGCGCCGGTGAGATTGCCCAGCTTCGTGATCATTCCTACCCCTCATTGGGGCTTTTCCTCTTCCACTCCTGCCCCTAACTCTTGGTGGCATGATTACTTGTAGTCCTGTCAAAACAAAAATAAACAAAACAGAAACAATTTAAGATTAGGATTAATCCTATGTCGTTTGCCTAGACTCGAAAGTCAAGGAATGTGCTACTGTGTCACTGAGATTAAACACAAAAGGCTAGTGGTTAATTCACTCAACATTGGCTTTGAAACCAACCTGTCACACCCCGATATTTCCACGTATTACTGGTGGGCCCGGTGGGGAGTATCGTGACGTAGTTGATATCATCATAGTCAAATATACACACTTTAATTGCACAGCGGAAGTCTTGGTAGAAAATATTAATACAAACCGAAAAGTAGAAAAGCAAAGTATAAATAATATTATACAAAAGGTTATATGAGGATCCACAGGCGGATCTAAAACGGAAATACAAAATATTGTTCAACAGACTTTAGGCGTTCGGAACTTGCAAGATTCTTTAACTAACGCCCAGAGCTCCCAGCCAATTGTGATAAGTACCTGCCACTTAATCTTTTTGAAAATACGTCAGTTTACACTGGTAAATACAATTAACTCACTCTTTTGAAAAGTGTTTATAAAATTGATTTAATTGCATAAGGCACAATGTTTTTATAACTTGGGACAATTATATTAAAAATAATCTTGTATCAGATTTACATGTTTGTTCAACATTTAGGGCCGGTATTAAATAAACCGAACAAGATTTAACAACACACCACAAATATAAACTCACGGCGGGTCACCCCCAACAAATGAGTATATCTTTTATATACGCAACGGATAGGTGTATGCCTACACCCCGTGCTTAAGTCATGGCCATTTACAATTCTTAAATGAGCCAAGGATATCCAGGACACGGTCGTTAATCCCCAATGTTATTTGTTATCAAGCAACACTGATTAAAAACGAGATTTTTGCCATTTAACCATCTTCGATTTAAAATGTTTCTACACCCGACCAAGCGGTAATATTTTACCGTATCCCAAGTCCGTATAAGGGAAAATAAGTTAAAAGTATTTACCTGAGCTTAAAATGTAAAATTTGTATTCTCAGTCGTATATCCTACTCAACAAGTGTAGGTAGCTTTTACTGGGCTCCAAATCTGGAACGAATGTTTTAATAACCTCTTAGATTACTAACGGGTCTTATTTAAGTTATAAACTTAGACCGGTTAGTTTAAAGAAAGGTTTACGGTACGAAACGCAAGATTAAGTGGTGACCGGATTGGAACGTAATTTAGACCCGACAAGTATGGAGACTTGTACAAAATGGGTAAACAAAATACATTCTGAATTTTGAAGTAAAAATGATAAGGTTTGACCCGTTTCGGCTAATTCATGCAAACTAGTTACATAAATCGAACCGAACGCGTTTATGCATTACGGGTAATCGGATGAGTCATGCACAAGTTCCATAAGTTATTATGCTTCAAATATGTTATGATATCAGTAGGATATCAACAATTATGCCCCAATAAAATTTAAAACCAATTTAAGTCCCGTTAGGGTATTTTGGTCATTTTAAAGTTTATAAAAGAGTTTAATTAGTAAACTGAGGTTCTGGTCTAAAACATTCTGTAAAAACATTTATTTTATGATTTTAAATCAGTAAGATATCATACATGTGTGTGGTTTACCATTTATGGCCAAACTATGCACCGTAGGGGCATTTTGGTCATTTCACACATGTTTTTAAGGACAAAATTGGAAGTCTGAGTTCAAGACTTATACTTACTGTTAAAGTCTTAAAATTTATTTATAAAATCAGTAAGTAACAAGTCTTAGATGTTAAACATGGTTTTAAACCATACTATGCACCTAATTAGCGTAAAAGTCGATAATTGACGATATTTGAGATGTTTATGAAAATCTGAGATTTTGATCAGCCTTTAATGCTTAAAATATTTTATTAAACATATAACATCAGTAGGAATAGGTTTGGTATGCAAATCATATGTTAAACTCATTTTATTCACAAAAAGGGTTTTATCGTCATTTACCGATTTATACGAGAACTCATTGATATGGTCAGTGTATAATCTGACCTAAAATTCCAAAAATCCCTAAAAATAATATCAAAACAATAGGTAATGAGTTTGGTGTCAAAACTTGGGTTTAAACATGATTTATGCTAAAAATGTAATTTAATTAACAAAAAGTTTCATTTTACGATATCTTGCATAACTTTAGTTTGAGACCAGAAACTGATGTCAAATTTATTTGACATACTTATATATCAGTAATAAAACTTTTTGTCCTCTCACATATTCAAAATCTCGTTTTTATAACATGAGGGCATAATAGTGAAATTTAAGCATATTAACGGAATCATGCAAATAACTCAGATTTCTATGGGACCATGTAGTATAACTTCAGAGGGTTATACTAACATATAATATGGTCACGAAGGAACCCTAAGACATAACTATACTAAGCTAATTCGGGTCAGAACTGAAAATAAAAGCAAAAGTCTACTTTTGCGACTTTCGGTTGCGAACCGAGCCTAATACTCAGAATTGTCGGGTTGAACATGCCTAAACATGTTCTTATATTATTTACCAAGTTATTTAAGTGATAAAACGTATTTTATAGCTTCTACATTATCAGATATGAATTATTTTATAAAAACTGACTCGTTTGAGTTTTCTGTTCATTACTTTGACCCGACAATTGACTAAGTAAACGTGATAATTAAGAGGTGCCCTTTTGAGGGATTATCACCTACTTAATTACCAACACATAGCCACTTTCAATTTGAATAATGGCTGGACCGATTTTGATTAAATTAACAGTCATAGCAGAATTACTCTAACTTTGACTTTCGGTCGTTAAACTATTAAAAACTTAACTACAGAAGCTAAGAACACTTGCAAAGGTCCTTAGCACGAAAATTTCCACTAAGAGAGCTTACTTCCAAGTCAGGATGCTCCAGAGAAGAGATGAGTGAAAAATTTGAGAGTGCAAGTTTTGAAAGCTCCAAGTGAGCTCTATTTATAGAGAAAGAGGATGAACTAGGATCAATGTAGGTGTCCCCAGGTGAAATTTGATGCATACATGTGTCCTAGTGGTTTTCCAAAACCGTTTGCATGCTGCTGTTTCGAGAAAAGGGGTGTAGAAGATAACAACCCGCAGCTGTCCATTTCTACTGCCCAGATACAGTCCTTACGGACCGTAAGCCTAAGCCCTTATGGTCCGTAACCGCTTTATAATTAGTATCGCCCAGTAAGGTCCTTACGGACCGTAAAGTAGACCCATTGCGGTCCGTAAGCTTTAACCAGAAGACAAGATTTTTGAAATTTTTATATTTGACCATGCAACTTTCAGAATGCGAACTTCTGGTCATTTTTAGCATGAAGGGCCCATATATTTAGGTTTTAAATGTTTTTGGGAGTAAAACCATGCATTCATATGTTTTAGATTTATTGAAATGGTTTCCCGGGAGTAGAATTGTCATATTGACAGTTTTAACCCTTCTTTCTTGGGAATTGCAATTACATCAGATAATTATTCCGAAACTTCACGAAATCATTATCCGACATTCATGAGAATATAAAAAGATATTATGAAGCATCGGGATCGTTAAAAGGTCACTCAGAGGTAAGAATTAACATGTTGACACTTTTAACCCCTATGTTTCGTAAACTTTAATTTTAAGCACAAACGGCTTCTTGCGTTCGACAATTTATTCATTAAAGAATACGAACATCATGTGAGGTCAATCAGAGGCACAAGTTTATCATGTTGATGCTTTTAGTCCTTCCGCATACATCTTTACACGGTTTGACAATTTTAGTCCCCCAAAGTTATCTTTTACATAATTAGGGTTCGCGACACGTGTCACCACTGTATTGGACATAAATTTGCGAGGCGTTACACCCTTTGACCGGACCATATGAAGAGTAAATCTCATTCAGCTTATTTTTCGCCTTTCTTTGTTTAAGTTATACCTTTGCCTTTTCCATTTCAACCTCTTTTGGAGATTTCTGTTTTTTCTAGTTCAGCCTGTTTGCAGTTCACATCATGGGCTTTTCGAAATAGCTTCACAAAGTTTAAAAGAGTCTGAGTAACTGCAAACCATTCAAAATATCCGCATGTCGTCATCCTTCTGTTGTTTATCCAACATAAAATTGTAATTAGAAGAAAATTAAACCGCTTATAGTTTATATGTATGTTACCTTGTTCTAATGGGCAACGAGCAGTGTTTGCACAAAAATATAGGACTACATCATCAGCATTTCTACCCTGTAATTAATATAAAAGAAACTAAAGAACCTGACAGTGAATTTTATGAAGTAAGACGATCTAATTATAAAGGGATTCTGGATTCTTACCACCCCATAATACAAAGAATCTGCAGACTTCACTTCTGGCCCAGCAAAGCCGATGAACTCTTTAAATGTCTTAACAGTTAAGAAAAAGAATCACTTGGCCAGATGTAAAATTAAAAAAATATAATATTTTTGACGATTTTTATAGTCTAAACATGTAACAAAAATGGTTTTTATTCTTTTGAAAAAGTGGTGTGAGATATCAACTTACTGTATGGAACACTTTAGATATATGACCGTCATATGCAGATGAAATTAGTTCTTGTTTGACCTTTTGTAGTCCCTCATTAATTTCCTGAGGTTCTTGTTTTAAAGACTTCAACCGTATCTGAAATTTAAGCCTTTTAGTTCATATTTTTATTTACCAACAACAAATTTGAGAAATGTGTGAATGTGAACCTTGGTTGCTGACTCGAGACTAGCAAGATCCACATGAAAATCTAAAAGGGCTGGTGACTTAGTAGCAAGAACCTATAAAATGGTGATATATTTGTTTGATAAACTCCTCATAAAAGAAAGATGCATACAAAAATAAGTCAACTTGTTGTTCGAATCAATGAGTTTTAAAAGAGCGTCTAACTTGGAACCAGCAGAATAATATGAAAATATTGTATAGGACCAGATGAGAAATATTTATAAAACGCTTTAACTATTTTCTTGATGATCAAGTATTCCATATTGATGTTCTTACCTGTAGTAGTTCCTTGATTTGATGTATTTCCCAAACTTGTAACTCTCTTCATGACTTCCTTCAGTTTAAAAGAATACCGGACCTAGAATAGAAAGAGGATTATATGAAATAAATTAAAATTAAAATAATTATATGTAATGATTATAAACTGTGTCAACTTTTGTATTGGACTACCTCGTCACATGCACTATTTAAAATGGGCCCCTTTAATTTTCACACCACCTGTATCTTATTTTCACACCCCCTACTGTATACGGGTCGTATAACATTATACGGTCCATATATAATGTTTTTGAATAGGAAAATGTGCATGGAATGTTTTTTGATTTAATAGTATACGCCCCGTATAAAGTTATACGGCCCGTATACATTTATATACGATCAGTAAAACGAATACGGCCCAATGGATTTATTTTGTGAGGTTTTACCAAAGTTTTTGGTGTTACCACATGGATACGGGCCGTGTAACTGTATACGGGCCGTATATAAGGTTGTTTTTTCCATTATCCATTTTTTCCCAATAAAAACACAATCATTCTAGGGTTTCAAAACTCTTCATCACCTTTAACAATTTTGATACACGTTGATCGGAACATGTCGCTTAAATCGGAGCACAAGTAGAGTAACATTACCGATCAGTCCGTTGATGGAAACCTTAGCGATCACAGAGATCTTCGTGTTAGTTATTTATAGATTCTGCTAGTTATTGGCGGGGATGGGTACAGAAACCACCAAGGGTGATAATGGATTGGTTACATAAATCAATAGCAGAAGGACCCGACACGTCTTCTATGATGATCCGAAACATTCCGAATAACTAGCAGAAGAACCCGACACAAACAAATTCTCTACAGTTTGTTATTCAGATCTCTATTCGGTCATCTTTCCAAACTACAACACACGATAAATTTAAACTTTATATTGTGTGATTTGACCAGTAAAGGATTGGAGGTGATTTCTACTTTTAATAAGTTGTCACAGTTGTCAAATTCGTTGCGTGCATTCATATTGTTGAGACAACAATAGGTAATGAACAGATTATTGGACTTCTTGTTCCAAATGCAGCTGTAGGATCCGTACTTAAAGGTCTCTCTAAAATATGCAACCGAGACCGTCTTGTTAATTTTAATGAAGCAATGAAGATTGAATGTGCAAACCGCAACCGTCTTTGACTACGGACACGGTGGCTATGGGAAATCACCATTTCCGCTTACCTTAATCATATCTTCCGATTTGGAATTGGAGAACCGTTGTGTATTTGCTTACTGATCTGGCATTGGAGAACCGTTGTGTATCTGAATCAGGTTCTCAAAAAAACACCAGTAAAGATGAGTTGGTATTGAACCAAGAATATGAAGATCACGGTGCAGACACGAGTGAAGAAAGTCATTGGACTGCCGCAGATGAAGTCAAGTGTGATCAAACTTGGACATCAGACGTAAATCTTGAAGCAAATATGTGGTTCCCTATTGGTTACAGAAACCACTAGCAGAAGAACCCGACACGTCTTCTATCTAGTCTAATACTTGAAAATGGATATGATCGTGTCAAGATATTTATCTATCATATCATCGACCAACTGCTCGAAATCCCTTTCGTTTCTCATGTTACGAAGAATGTTCTCGAAATTGAAGGAGAAGGAAAAATGGTTGCTGAAGTTTCGTCTTCTATGATGATTCGAAACATTCCGAATAACTGCACTATGTAAACGTGGTTGGTTTTAGGAAGTTTCAGTTTGCACACATTCTCACTCAAGAAACCGTTGAATCCTAATGCTTCTCTAAAAATATTTGTTTCTTTCTAACTAAACCCTTGAATCCCAATGCTTCTCTAAAAATATTTGTTTCTTTCCTTTTATGAGGTAAAACCAGTTTCAACATCAATCATTCTTCTAACTAAACCCTTCGTATTTAAATACCAACGGGTTGGTTTTGGGAAGAAAAGAAGGGGTTTAAGGTGTTTTGGTATGTTGAAAGAGGTGAATGATCTTGAAAGATTTGTTGAAATAGAAGAAAAGAGTAAAAAAGATAATATGATTGTCTAAAGAAGCGCTTTTATCATCTTGAGTCCATACATGCATTTAATTCAATCAATCATATCAATACATCATTACTGATCTGGAATTGGAGAACCGTTGTGTATTTGCTTACTGATTATTGAAAAGATTTGTTGAAATCGAAGAAAAGAGTAAAAAAGATGAAATGAGGCGTGCATTGTTTAAATCTGAATCAATTGGTATGTGTTCATATCAACGTTGTTTATCATCCTGTGTGAGCATTGGAAGCCCGACAAACAGTCTTGCAATTACATCTTAGGGGTAAAAAATGGTAAAAAAACGATTATACCTTGGACGTTGTTTAATCTCTTTAATCTATTAGAACGATCTTGTTTTCTCATGTACATGCGTTTAATTCCCAAACATCATTACAAATTCCACGCTTACATTGTGTAGTTATTCGGAATGTTTCAGATTTTCTTTAGTAGTGTTTGTTTGAGAACCTGATTCAGATTTAAACAATGCACACCTCATTTAATCTTTTTTACTCTTTTCTTCGATTTCAACAAGTATTTTCAACAATCAGTAAGCAAATACTCAACAGTTCTCCAATTCCAAATCAGTAATGTAAGGAGAAGCATTGAGATAATGGACATCCATCAAGCTCAAAAAGAAAACTTGTGTTCAAGGTTTCTTGTTATGTAAAGTACTTGGTTTCAAGTGCAATCTTGGATTAATCATTGACATATTCTCTCTTGCTTGTCCCGAATGCATCTACTTCTCGCAGGTATAACACATAGTCAATGTAGTAAAATTTGAGTTTTTACAGCAACCATATCGATATTCATTGTTTCAAAGGGGCAAGTTTACTTTAGATTCAGATTCAGGAAGCAGATGTGTTGATAACTTTCACTGTAATAAAACGGAAGCTATCAACGCAGGGATGTGTACAGTTAAGGTGTTTTGGTAGGTTGAAATAGGTGAATGATCTTGAAAGTGTGCAGTGGAGATTGCAGAGCAATACTTACAATTAACCAACATACATTTATCGTGGATTTAACTTGAAACCTGGTTTACCTCATGAAAAGGAAAGAAACAAACCAACAAAATCCGAATACTGAAAAACCAACATTCCTTCAACCATTCTAAACCCTAGCTAGAAACAAACCAACAAAATCCGAATACTGAAAAACATCAGCAACCATTTTTCCTTTTCCTTCAATTTCGAGAACATTCTCCCTAACATGATAAAAGCGCTTATTTTGCTAGTGGGTTTTATGAGTCAAAGTTAACTTTCAGATTCAGATTCAGGAAGACATGTCGGGTTCGGCACCCATCCCCGCGTTGATAGCTTCCGTTTTATTACAGTCATACGACACATCAACCGAGACCGCATTGTTAATTTTAATGAAGCAATGAAGATTGAATGTGCAAACCGCAACCGTTTTTTACTATGATGATTCGAAACATTCCGAATAACTAGCAGAAGAACCCGACACGTCTTCTGCTAGTTATTCGGAATGACAATCAGATGACACATGATAAAAGCGTTTCTTTAGACAATCATACGACACATGATAAAAGTGCTTCTTTAGACAATCATATGTAATCAAAACCGCATTGTTAATTTTAATGAAGCAATGAAGATTGAAAAGATTTGTTGAAATCGAAAAAAAGAGTAAAAAGATGAAATGAGGCGTGCATTGTTTAAACAACGTACATGACAAATCTCATCTTTTACCTTTTTTGTACCCATCCCCGCGTTGATAGCTCCCGTCCTATAGGTGACTTTTTTTATTATTGAGAAAAAAATCCAATTTTCAAGGAATACGGGCCGTATAAGATTATACGGCCCGTATACGATAATCGTATACATTGTATACGACCAGGTAACTTATTTTCACATGGTGTATACGGGCCGTACAAAGTTATACGTCCCGTATACGCCAAGTGAAAATAAATTTTTTCCATGTGTTATTATTAGGACCCTTTAAAATGTTCGAACGCTTCGTGTACTCTAAAAGCTGAAAGAAAGGTCAAAAAGATATTACGATAATGGCGGTGGTGGTGTCAAATAAACAGAAAATAATAACGTTAGTAAGTGATCAGAACAATCAAACTATGCCATAATAATTACCTGGGTGTTGAATCGAATTTTGAACATAAAAACACGTAACTTTGATTCCATACATGGCACCTTCATGAGTTCCAGAAAGAACTAAGAGATAATTTATTTGAAAAGAATAAAGAACAAGTAAGAGGTGACATAAATTATCAAACAATGATATAATACGTTATATGGCTACCAACCTGTTCACGTGTACTTAGCATCTTCTTGTCACCTCTATAACTCTGAAAAGTTAAAATGCATACCATTAATAAATACAACCAAAAGAGCTAAAGATATAAAAATTTTGGTTGCATCAACACTACAACATCCTAGCCCAATAATAATGTCTCGTCAACAAGTACAAATAGCAATTTTAACTTGTTTACTTATGAATGGTTTAATTTGGGCTATTTTGATCTCGAAGCAATTTTAACTTGTTTACTTATGAATGATTTAATTTGGGTTATTTAGATCTCCAAAAAGTCACGTAGGCTAAATAACATAAACTAGCCTTGAAGGAACGGTGGACAAATAAGTTGAAGGTCGCCTAAAGTGTACTTTTAATGCATCGCGAATCCTTATATTTACAAGTTACACTATTATTGCAATATATAACTAATATGAAGTTAGCAATTATTCATAATAAAAAGCGAAGAACTTAAACCAAAAAGTGTCAAGGGTCAACCAGGCGTGACCTGATTCGCTTCAACCTACACCAAACTTACATGTTTTGACCTATTACCAAACTATCATACACATGCATATTGCCACCTCTGTTATTAACACGATCAAATAAAATTAGGCTCAAACTATTGGCACACTCAAAGTACCTATTTGCATAGTTTAGGGTTTAAGTACGACGCGTACAGGTCTGTACGTGGCGCACAGGGCTGCATAAAAATCAGTGTCTAACTAGTGTTAGTTCTGGTCCGGCTACTCCTATACGCCGCGCCACGTATAGGCCTATATACCATGTATATAAGGGTTTTCTATAAATATTTTATATAATATTAATCGTTTTAGTAAAATTTTATAAAAAAATAAGTTTTCTATTTTAAATAAATAAAAAATACATATTTCTTACCAACATTTTTATACAGCATTAATCATTTTTGTACGTTAGTACAAATATCATATCGTATAGGTGTAGTATATGTTTCATATTGACCTCGTATAAGCCTATAAGTGTGATATCGTATCGTATCGTATAGTGTAATATAGGTCCCATATAGGCATCATATGCATATAGGTGTAGTATTATATAGTATAGGTCCCGTATAGGCCTTGTATAAAACTATCGATGTATTGTTATGACATCTATACATTTTTTTATCATTATACGATTCCAGACATTTTTGTACTCAATAAAAACTTGTATTTTATTGTTAAGAATGCAAAATTTCAACCGTTGCACAATTTCGATAATTTTCGTGTTCGATAAAGTCTTATACTTTATTTGCGAAACGAATAACCGTACAATCGAACGAACCGACATCCACGACATTTCCAGACAAAATCTAAGTTACATATGCCTTAACACCTTTATATAACCTAAATATTATGTTAAAAAGGGTTAAAAGTGACAAAACGCAACAATACAAGTCCAGGGGCCAAATATGCCAAAAAGCAAAACTTGGCCCCCAAGACAGCTTGCGGACCGTAGAGACTTACCCCATACGGTCCATATGGGGTATCCAGCACAGAATCTGCTGGCAGCCTCTTGTTTCAATGCTTGCTCTCCAAGGTCGCGAAATTTCCAGGTTTTTACTATCTTTTGACAAGTGTTATCACCCTCCTCAAATGATGACACCTCATGGACACTTGGATTGATCCTATGAGCTCTTGAATACTATAAATAGCCAAGAGTATGGCCATTTTCAATTACTCGTTTCTCATTTCTTTCTCCCATCTCCTTGGAGCTTGTTTCCAGCCATATGGAAGTGTCACACCCCAACCGATGTCGGAATCATCGGGGTGCAGGACTGAGCGAAACAGATTGTCCATGAGTATCCACAACAACTATTAATTACCAGATATTTAAACGTCATGTCCCATACCATAACATATCAGAATAAAACAGTCATTACAGAGAATTGTCTCACAAACAAGTACTGATCTGGCAACTCAGATTTTAATTTACAATTTATTCGTTTGTTTCTAGGACTCTTTCCTAGCCTCAATTTCATCACACAACAAACAAGGCAGGCAAGCATGCTAGGCACCTGTCACATACGTTAAAGTAAAAGTCAATACACATAGTGTAAATGCGAGCATACAAGTTTCATAATAGCATAATAGAGTTCGAAATCGTTTACGCATAACCGGCACGTACAACGTGTGATGTGAAGCCATAAGTTATCGACAAAGATCCTATCAATACCAATGATCGCGGGTTGACTGCGTAAGGCAGTTTGCAACACATTTTGCCACTGCGATTTGTGAGTAATGTTCCTTAACAACCCCTGAGTGAACAGGTGCTGAGTCCAAACTATAGTACTATCATTGCTAAGGCAGGTAGAAAGCAATCCATGTGTAAATATAACAAATAAGCATTCATCGAGTCACATACAACATGCAGTAACGATTAGCGTTTAAATAGTGTTTGCGTTGTGTGTTCGTTGTGATTTGAATATTCGTAACGTTTGTAACACCCAAAAGTGCATAAAGCAAAAAAGGGGATCGAGTATACTCACAGCGATGATGGATTGAAGGGAGCGCTTAGAGCGAGATTAGCCTGAACAGTTAACGGTAGTATAAACGATAAGCGAGGAGCGGTGCGTAAAACGGGAAAAATACCAAGTGTAGAATGGTGATCCGGACGTATGGCAATCCGTTCGGTTAGCCACTCGGTCGGATATCAATCTGTTCGGGTGGTCATCCGCGCGGATGGCCACTCGGTCGAACTGACATTCCTTGGCATGGATCTGTTTGTGTATGATGGTTTGTCCTTTAAAGTTTTCGTTGTAGTATTTTGAAAACAGAGAAGTATCTCTGCCCTTCAGGTCGGTCGATCGAACGGTCGATCGATCGGACGGCAATCCGATGGCGAGGCTTCTCAGAGTGAGAACAAGTTCACAGCAGGACGGTTACTCGATCGGATAGCAATCCGATCGGGTTGCAATCTTGTGCATTGAACATGTTGAAAATTGTTTAAGTGTGGGAACCATAGTCATCCTACTGGATTGTCGTTCGATCGGACAGCAATCCGATCGGACAGCAATCCGTTCGGGTAACTGGTTTGTTTTGGAACTTGTTAACTTTGAAACTTTACTGTTTGATCGGGACAATACAACA
Source organism: Helianthus tuberosus (assembly GCA_030545235.1). NCBI lineage: Eukaryota > Viridiplantae > Streptophyta > Magnoliopsida > Asterales > Asteraceae > Helianthus > Helianthus tuberosus. The sequence goes on from CM060441.1 coordinate 26,441,228, forward strand.
TCAGTTTAAACAACTGGAACTTCACCAAGTCTCAGTGGTCCGATCGGACGGGAATCACCCCAACCGATCAGCCAACTGTTCCTTGACGGTTTGTTCATGTTCAACCCGAAATCAGTTGTCCCGTTGGCAGAACTCAGATCTTGAGCCGATACATCACTAAGAGTGAGTAGAAGATCAGAACAAGGTCCGGTTCTATCGGTTTGAGCGTATTGAGTGTAGAAGAGTTGAAAGAAATAGAATAAATCATCTTTCAGTCCTTTTTATCTCAAAACACTTAGATTTATGTGGAAAACTTTGATAAATTATATGGAAATCGTTTAGATTCAAGTTGTTCTTGGTGGAATAAAGCCAAACATTGAAGTTCACATGAACTTCATGCTGACATCACCCTAAAACACCTCAAATCTAGTGATTTCATGGTTAAAAGTGAAGATTGTTCGGTGAAAAAGGTGTAGAATCAAGTGTAGATCATAGGAGTACAAAGATCTAGGAAGAAACTTACAAGAATTGAGAGAAATAGAGAGAAAAGCAAGCTTGAGCGACTAGTTCGAATGAGTGTGGTGACACAAATGATGTTGACAGGTGAGGTAATTATAGGGTTGCCCAAAATGGCAAAGAGGGCAGATGGGTCGAGTGAGCCATCGATCGGATGGCAGTCCGATCGGGTGGCGACCCGGTCGACTGGCCATCCGATCGAGCGGTCGCTCGATCAAGTGGTCGCTCGATCGAGTGGGCTTAGTGTGTTGGATTTCGTGTTTCGTTTCGAGTGTTGAGCGTTGCGATTCGATTCGAGAGAGCGATGCGATAGTATTTACTTTTAATCCTAACCATTATATCTAACATACAATCACTATAACTAACTTGCGTTTGGCGTGCTCGATTAGATTGCGATTCGATTGAGTTGCGATTGTGTTTCGATTAATCACCACGAGACATAAATAAACATGCACAAGTAACACATAGGTAACACACACACGTAAAACAATATCCAAAACACATAATTCGAGTTGCGATTTGTATTGCGATTCGATGTCGATTTGATTAGCGTTAGTTTGATTATCGTTTAGTTAACTTTATCGAATTGTTACTTCCTATTGTTCACAGTCGTAAATAGCGATAAACATACGTCGATTACTGCGATTATTGATAATTACTCCACATAATACAACTAAAATATACACATCAAAGAATTTTATTACAAGTCAAGTCGCGCGATCGGTCGTTGACTTTGACCTTGACTTTGACTTCGACTTCTGAGAATACGGGGTGTTACTGCCTTCCCTTCTTAAGGAAGTTTCGTCCCGAAATTAGGTCGAAGCCGTAACAAACAACTGCGGGTACTTCGCCTTCATGTCACTTTCGAGTTCCCAAGTGAACTCTGCGCCTCGTTTGCCTTCCCAGCGAACCTTCACAATGGGAATGCGTGAGCGCCTGAGCTGCTTGGTTTGTCGGTCCATGATCTCGACAGGCTTTTCCATGAAGTGTAGTGTTTCGTTCACTTGGAGGTCCTCAAGGGGTACGTGTGAATCATGCTCAGCCAAACACTTTTTGAGGTTTGAAAGGTGGAAAGTCGGGTGGACGTTGCTAAGTCCCTCCGGTAGTTCGAGTCTGTAAGCCACTTTGCCGATCCTTTCCAGAATCTTAAAGGGTCCCAAATATCGAGGCGCGAGCTTTCCTTTCTTGCCGAATCTGGCCACACCCTTCCAAGGTGATACCTTTAGGAGTACATGGTCGCCAACGTCAAATTCAAGGGGCTTGCGTCGTCTATCGGCGTAACTTTTCTGACGGCTCCGAGCTTTCAGTAGATTGTCTCGAATTTGGAGGATTTTTTCTGTCGTTTCTTGCAATAGCTCAGGACCGGTTAATTGCGAGTGCCCGATCTCGTGCCATACAATAGGCGATCGACATCTTCTTCCATACAATGCCTCAAATGGTGCCATTTGAATGCTGGAATGATAACTGTTATTGTACGAGAATTCGACTAAAGGTAAGTATGCGTCCCAACTACCACCGAAATCTACAAAACACGAACGGAGCATGTCTTCAAGGGTACGAATCATTCTTTCAGTATGACCGTCGGTTTGGGGATGGAAAGCGGTACTTAGATTAAGAGTAGTACCGAGAGCAAATTGAAACGTTTCCCAAAGACGCAAGGTAAACCGACCATCACGGTCAGAGATGATATCACGAGGTGTCTCATGTCGACAGATAATTTCGTCGGTGTAGATTCGGGCTAATCGTTCCACATTAAATGTGACAACTCGAGTTTTCAAGGTCTTTCCTCGACACGTTACTTGTTTACAGTCATGTTTTCATAACTCGTTGTGTTGTAACTTGTTCATGTTTGGTATATTATTTATGTGTTACATGATTGTTAGTTAGTAATGAAACTTGTGAGCTGTTGGAACTATAAACTTAACATGTGTATTCTCACCTTCATGACTACGACGAAACCTTAGGAGTTTCGACATCTCCTCACTCGACGAAACATGTAGTTCCGCCAACATCTTGCTCGACGAAACTTAGAGGTTTCGTCATACACCATACCGACGAAACTTAGGAGTTTCGTCACACTTGGGAGTTTCGCCATAACAGGCCTCGGCCCAGGAAGGTTTCGGCCCAACTTCTCATTATATTAAAACTCCTTGTCTAATCAGTTACGTAAAATTTTCACAAACCCTAGATCTCTCTCCCTAGACACTCGACGGCAGTAGCAGACCCCCACGAGATATTATCTTCTTCGATTAAGTCATTGGTTAGTAAATTATATCTGCACTAACTGTTAATCATCAATTGATGTTTGTGTTGTGTATAGTCTTGGTTATTAGTGAATGTGATTAGCAAAGTATATGTATACTAAGCTATGTTGCTGATCTGATGATTTTTGTGGGCCGATTTACATGTAAATAGTGTGTTGATGTATATGATAGTGATTCAGATTTGTATTTGCTTGACTAAAGAATGATCGAGTAATCGTATGTTCGAACCGTGATTTCCGAATAGAATGATGATATGTATTTGAGGAGATAATTGAAAATGTTTATTCCAATTTGATTAACTTATGTGTATGCATGAACTGCTACTTGGTTCTTAGAGATATTGTGTTGATTAATGTATGTAACTGTTATCGGCGATTAGGGTTCCAAGGAAAACATGAAACTGTAACTGAATGATCATAGAGGGTTACGTCATAATTAGTAATGACGAAACATTAGGGACTTTCGCCAGTATGCATGTTGACGAAACTTGGGGAGTTTCGTCACTCATGTCTTTGACGAAACTTGGAGAGTTTCGCCACCCATCTCCTTGACGAAACTTAGAGTTTCGTCACTAGTGGTGTTTCGCCAAAGGAATTTACATGAACAATAGGTTTTAATGATTACAGTGATTGCATATAATGTAAAGATTGAATGACATTAATCAAGAACAGAAAAACCTGATGTATCTAGTATGTCTGGTAAACCATCTGATATGTGTATTACGAGCTAAAGTAATCGTTACCTGTTAAACCATGATTTTACTATGATATACACTATGAACGTATGTGATCAACGTGATTGTATGCTGATTTTTGTATACGTGATTACCATAGGGTTTGACTGATTGATTTTGAACTAGTAGTTAATCGTACCGAGCAAACCGAGGTGAGTTCACACTTTCTATAAGGCATGGGATTCCCGGTGGTTTGGGAATGGGTTAAGGAACTAAAACAGAACCTGCATATTCTCCTTGGGTAGAATATGTACCACCATCCTCCATGGGAAGGATGACAACATTAAACCTGCGTAATCTCCTTGGGTAGATTACGTACCTCCGTCCTCCATAGGAAGGACGACAACCTATAACTTACTAGACAAAACTCTATCATGAAGTCCCTCATTTTTATATCGACTTAATCGCCAGGCCAATGGGGAGCGGGTCATTAGTTAGCGCTATTTAGATTTGGCAAGCCTCACACCGTGCCGCAGAGGATGGGAGTTAACTAATGGATCTAGGCACTTAGTCAATGATGATAGACATTGACGTAGGGCACAACATGACTCAGTCAGTTGTCGATATGGTAACGGGTCTAGTGGTTAACATGGGGAAGCCCCCACTGATTATGGTTTGGGATACAAGGAATTGGATAACTCGTGGTTTTCGAAACAACTTATGGTTTTTGGAACAACATTAAATCTGGATAACCAACTATGAACTCGCTCAACTTTGTTGTTGACTCGTTGTTACATGCCTTGCAGGTCGTTATATGCTTAGCTGGAGCTTGCACGAGCAGGAGGAGTCGTTGTGGGACATGGACCATTGTGTGCCATGTTAAACTTTATGAACTTATGAATTATGTTTTGGTTTTACACTTTATGCTTCCGCTGTTAACTTGAAGTTGGTTAATTTCTTTTGGACACCAATTATATTGTGGTTGGTTTTATTTACTTAATTACGTTGTTCAATATGATTGTTGGCTTGATCCTGGTCATGTCACGCCTCCTGCGGTGATACTCCGCTTGTGGATTTTGGGGGTGTGACAGATTGGTATCAGAGCCATTGGTTATAGTGAACTTGGTTTTAAAAAGAGAAAAGCTTTTTGACAAAACCAGACTATAACCTGTACAGTGCTCAACGATCCACAACGACGCTTCGCTCCACGTGCAAGGCTCAACACTATAGGTGATATGGTTTATGTTTATATTGCCTTTCTGTTAGTTTTCATAGTGCATTGTTCATGGTATGCTTAGTCAACATAACGACTACTGTTTGAAACCCTGTGTGCTTACTCTCTTCTGTCATCGCACTTTCGCGACACTTTTCTCAGTTATGTTTCCTTTGGTATGAAGATCATGAGTAGACGTCTGAAATTGACCCAAGCCCAGCTGATGGCTCTAATCAATGAACGAGTTGCTGAGGTACTCGCAGCAGCCCCTGCAGGAGGTCAACCTGCTCAGCCTCTGGTGTGTACGTTCAAAACTTTCATGGATTGCCGACCCAATACCTTCAGTGGTACAGAAGGAGCTGTAGGCCTCCTCCACTGGTTCGAGAAGCTCGAATCCGTCTTTGAAATGTGTGAATGCCCTGAGGCTCGTAGGGTGAAATTTGCTACCGGAACTCTTGAAGGTGTTGCGTTAACTTGGTGGAACGCTCAGGTTCAAATGCTGGGGTTGGCTGCTACTAATGCCACCCCATGGAATGACTTTAAAGATTTAATCAAAGAGGAGTATTGTCATCGTGATGACATCCACAAGCTGGAAGTGGAGTTTTACAACTTGAAGATGACGGGGTCTGAAATTGAGGCATACACTAAGAGATCCAATGAACTAGCTGCCTTGTGTCCTACTACGGTGGATCCTCCTATCAAACGTATCGAGTTGTACCTCAAGGGTTTAGTGCCAGAGATTCAGAGCCATGTGATTGCAGCTAATCTCGCTACGATCCAACAAGTTATTCGACTGGCTCATTGTCTTACTGATCAGGCAGTAGAGCAGAACAACCTGCCTAAGCGTATTAGCGCCACTACTTCAGATGCTCCTAGTGACAACAAGCGCAAGTGGGATGGAAACTCAAACAAGGGTTCAACTTCTGTTCAGTCTCAGTCTCAGTAGCGAAAGACTGACGACTACAAGAGCCCCAGTCAGCAGTCTTCTGGGAATCAGGGTCAGAGTGGATGCAGGGGAAATCAACCAAAGTGCAACCGTTGTAACTTGCACCACAGCGGGCCGTGTAGCAAGGTTCGCTGTCATAAATGCAACAAGCCTGCTCACGCAGCAAAAGATTGCAGGAGCCCATATCCTGCGAATCAGAATTGTCAGCAACAGCAACAAGTGTAACGCCCCGCGTTTTCATACTTTCTATATTTAGAAACCATCGTTTGTAAAACTATTTTTGGAAACTTCGTAATCTTGTAATCGTTCTTTCATTAAAAACGATGTAAAATCTGAGACTTGGATCATTAATGAAACTCGTATTTTGTTACAAATATGTTATACACACTTTATATATGCTCGTATGTTCGAAACGGTGAATCAATTGGTGTTTAATCATTATTCTTGGAAACTATGTGCTAAACTTGTAATTAATCTAAACATATGCATAAAACGTATTTTGAACGAGAACGACACTTGATTTTGATACTCATACGCTTAATTATACTTGGGTTATACTCCTCATACTTGGATTTATCTTAAACTATGTTTTTGTGGCACTTATAGTCCTTAAAAGACCTAAAAACACTAGAATAATAACTTCAGGGGCTAAATTGTAATTTTTGAAACTTGTGTCCGGATAAGAAAGGCCGGGCGGCCCGCCTCAACTTACCTTGATCCCTCAAGCGGGCCGCTTGAGGGTGCCCAGATCAGAAAACAAATGCAGTCGCGACCAGATTCATTTTTGAGCGGGATAACCTTGTTTAAACCGAGTTTTGGCCTTAATTATCCCCCCAAAACAACCCTAATCACTCCCCTATAAGTACCCAAGGTCCTCCAAGCACTTGAACACTTTCAACACTCTCAAACCTCTCCTAAACACTCTCAAGTTCTTGCAAGAAGCTGCATTTTCGGACAGATTCATACACCTTTACAAAAGAGAGCATAACTTGCTCATTTCTTAACGAAATCACCCGATTCTTCTTCCTACTTGCTTGGATAATCATAGGGTATGATTCCTTGACTTCTCCTTGGAGAAATCAGACCTAGAAATCCCCTGAAATGATCCAAAAACTTTCTATTTTGATTTATGTTCTTTCAAACTTGTTTAAACTTCAACAAACTTGTGTCTAACACATCTCATACCTATGTCCCAATGCTTACAACCCTTTCTATGGTTGGTTAGGCGTAAAAACAAGGATGAGACACTTGAAATCAGAGGATTAAACCTCAAATACTTTCTGTTTTGATAGGGTTTTTAACCCACAAATCATGTCAAGCTTAGATCTTGATGAATGAGTGATTATGGAACAACTTGGGTTGTCCTACATAGAATCCTCACATGATTTGATGATTTCTCATAGATTAGATTATTTATATTATTGTACTAATCCTAGTTCGTGACCCTCCTTGGTTGTTTTTACACCAAGTGAAGTGGTGAACATTCAAGGGGTTCCTAAATGGAAGCATGTTCTTCCTACCCCATACATGACATCTATGATAACTCGACGTGCCTAAATGAAGATCCTAATCTTCTACCTCCTACTTGAATTATTGGACTAAATAATATGTAATACTTAACCTAAATATATATATACACTCATTCGAACCTTTAACGTTGAACTTGTGTTTATATGTTAAAGTAGTAGAACATCATCTAAGACCTAAACCTTGTTGTGATTCTTATGGGTGTTCAACTCATGAAAACATTATCATAACCCTTGTGGTTACCAAGTGTCATACAAGTGTTAAGTGTTGAAGATGATTATTTTCACATGTTATTCTCATATCTTATTTTTATGTTGTTTTAAATACCGAATCTCGACGCTAAGCATACTTGAACTTTAACCCTTACACATTCAATCTTTTAGCCTCATCAACTCGTCAATAATTGGATAATTGGAAAGCATATGCAAACTTTGTGAGTATACTCATATTTTCCCCTTTTTACTTTTACCACTTTTTGGGGGTGTAACATGTTTACTTATCAACAACTTACACATGAACATTTTGCTTAAACACATGAACATTCCTATAACATGCTTGTATACGTGATTGCTTGATACTTTAAACTTGGGTGAAACTTTATGTGTTGAACTTATCATTAACTTTGTACGAGCCTAACCGTGACATATGTAGCGCTATAGGATTGACGACCCGCCGCCCGTAACTTGTGGTTATGTCATGAGCATCTTGCGTCTCTTTTGGTTTGATATGTTAGACACATGCCATATTTATTGTTTATCTTGAATCACATGCTTGCTATGAGGAATTGTTTAAACTTATCTTTTGTTATGTACGTACCAAACTTGTATACTCACCATTGCTTTTGCATTGAATTGTATTTTAAACATGTTACAGGTTGATGATGACGATGCTATGAAAAGAAGTAGCGTTGATGCCTAGATACACATATAGACGTTTAGGTTTAATATGTTGTATCAAATTTTGCTTATGATGTTATGTATTACTTTTGAATCTTGTTGTTATTTGAGTTTATGTAATGTTGACAATCTGAAGTTATGAAATGAAATGGGAATTATTTAAATATTGTCACAAATAGCGTTATGATGTCTCTAGCAATCTTCACACTTCGTCTCATCCCGATGTTTCCGCCATTGGTTGGGGTGTGACAGATTGGTATCATAGCCCTAACTATAGGGAATTAGGAAAAGTAGGAATGCTTTTACCTAGTCTATAGTTTTAGAGCCTTATTCGTATGTTTTGCTTGAACTACTACATGATACTTTATTTGTTTCTTATTTATGCTTTTTTAAACATGTATACCACTCGTGAGTAATATTCGACATGATATTCTTATGCATTAATGCTTGTCTTATTATGTGTTAATACTTGTTTCATTGTTCGATTCTTCATGTGTTACACCAAACATATTTCTCTATGTGTTAATACATGTTTTATCATTTCGTTATCCAAGCACCATTCTTGATATGCTTTCTTATGTGTTTATACTTGTTTATGTATTTCCTTTGACATACACGTCCCTCATGCATATTACTCGATTATTCTAAATCCGACAACACTCATATTACAAAAAAAATGAGACGACTACACCAAAATAGGCGTGAAACCCACAATTTGGTGAATGACTCTCGATCCTTCTACTTTTCTTTCTTACACGAAATTCACCACCAAGTTAGGAGTGAAATCCACACCTTGATGGAGAAATTCAAATTTCAAATTCTAGTGGACCCTCGCCAAAGTGTCGAAATTAACTTTTTGACCCGACGAGTACCAACCACACTTAGGATACTAAATCGCCAAGTTAGGGGTGAAACCCGCACCTTGTCGACTAGTTCCACTCCTTGATTTTCATTAATCCCGCCAAGTCTCGAAATTTCAATTGAATTGGGGACATGTAGTAATTGGAAGGGTAAACACCGTCAACCGACTTGTCGGCGAGAGTATTTCACCTATTAGGCCAAAGCATGCTCCTCAAGTTTGAAAGACTTTTTGACTACTTTGGTTAGTCAAAGGTTCCGTTTTGGAACCATCCGAATTTTAATCAAACGTGTTTTACTATTTATTTTACGCGATGCAATCTTTCAAATTCGAAATTTACTTTCGATATTTTCTTCTCACACACACAACATATTGAATCTTTTCCATACATTTATACATATGCAAGATTTCATGTAATTTAAATTCATATTCCTTGTAACGACAAGTGGAGACATATCCTCGAGATATGAGTGATTTCCTTACCTTGATGATTAACTCCACTCCCCTTTTCTTAAAACGACCTCACCAACGAGTTAGGGGTGATTCCCTTACCTAGGTGATCGTTACCAAAACGTCTCTTCAAAATATCTTATTATGCAAACTCGATCATGTTTTATACCTAAATTATTTATCCTTATTCAAAATACATACGTTTACAATTTCAAAATACATTGTTTTATCAAGCGTACTTTCTATCCTACAACCTATTTTCACTTAACTTTTATACGCGAGATTCTTAAACATATCTTAAACATTTTACTACACAAATTTTCAAACCTTACGCAATGCTACCTATCAATTTAATCGGTCCAAGGAATCTCTTACCCATGAACTTCATATTCGGCTTAATCACTAAAACACACTTATGATATAAATCACCAAACTAAAGACTTTCATTCTCAATCGGAGGATCAAACCAACCTTTCTTTTACACCTATAAGATCTTATGGATGTTATATGATCGTTTACCAAAGACTCTTTTTTTAACATCAACAAATCATTTGTTAGAACTTTTAACAATCACTAAGTTCTTTGCTAAAATTCTTTTCTAAGGATCCTCGTTTTCACAAGAACCTCTTAAATTCATAATTTCTTGTTTGATGAAATGAACTTACTTTTGGTTGAAAAACCTTTTTCCTACACCAATTTACAAAACTCGTGGGCAAGAAGACTTCTTGGAGACCGACCATCCTTGGATTACGTAAACTCTTTTAAAACAAAAGTAGCATTTCCATTCTTTACAAAATGCATTATGCTTAACCAATGAGTACCTTATATCCTTTTTACATATGCAACTATATTCTACATTTCAAACCAAGCTCAATCTAATTTTGATACGATAAACTCAACGTTTCGTTTAAACAACTATACACACGCTCCATCCTACACGTTTTAGTCATTTTAACGCGACAAATTCATTTATAATCGTTCGAATTTACGTACTTAACCTTTTGGACGATTTTATACACCTAAATCCGTGATGTCCCAACATACACTATATGCGTAAATTTTAATATTCATACCTACACTTGCATTCATACATTTCATGCTTATACTTATAATCGTATTCATGCTTATACTCATACGTTTCATGATTTTACCTATACTCATATATTTCATGTTTTCACCTATACTCATACGTTGCGTGCTTATACATATACACATACTACTCGTACGTGTTATGTTGACACACATACTTGCGTGCTTATTCATACTTAAACTTATACTTATGCTCATACTCTCGTTCATACTCATGATCCATACATTCGTACCTACACGCGAGCGTAATCCGAGTGATTCGCTTGCGTGGGTCCCATACATACTTAAGCATGGACTTGCTTACATACTACATTTTTACACGTGCACATTCTTAATTTTCAAATTATGGATACCCTAATTCATACACAACTAGTACAAGCTATGCGGATCAGGCGACGATCAATATAATCACGGGTGCACACGGGATTATAGTGATAGGCGTATGAGAACCATAGAGTGTACTACTGTGTATGGTAAGGCACGGAACGTAACATGGCACCGAATACGGAACGGACGTAATGTGGTTAAAACATGGTGGATACGCCGCTGGTACTTCCTATATATAAGTGTTTTCACCATATTACCAAATTCCGTAAAACGTGCCATGAGAAATTCGGTGCCTTGCAGACCATTTGGACCTAATACAACTTTATACAACTCTCAAACGCATTATATCCGATTATCCAATGACGAGAGTTCATCCTTAACACACTATGTTCATCTATCCAATACTTATGCTATTCTTATACTTGCATTTTTTTGAGTCATTCGCTCATTCCATACTCGTATTACTCTCCTTATCCTTTTAGTTCATACAAACCTCGTTCTCAATCAAGCTTGTTTAACCATTCGAGTCCTAACGTACCACGTTACCTATAAAATAGTCCCCCTATTCTGGATTCTTGTGTAACTATACTTAGTATACCTTTAATGCTTTATCTTAAGTGCCAAACCTTCTCGTTTCACTCAATAAACAATCTCCTACAAATGCAATTTCGTTACCACGATCCATCAAAATACAAATCGTTTGCCAACATCTTCTTTCTTAATACGTCACCTTTTTAAATACGTCACCAATTTAAGTTACCCAAAGTTGTTAGACTCACTTCACCTATATACGCTCCTACATGTTTTCAACTATGTCAGATACCTCAAATTATTTTAGGCAATAAACTCACTCACCAATTGACCTTGTCGTTCTCCAAAGTTTTGCGCCTTTCAAAATGTTTCAAAATTTCAAGTCTCAAATTTTTACAAAAACTTTTCAAGTCTACCTCTTGAATAAATTTCGGGACGAAATTTCCTAAAGGAGGGGAGACTGTAACGCCCCGCGTTTTCATACTTTCTATATTTAGAAACCATCGTTTGTAAAACTATTTTTGGAAACTTCGTAATCTTGTAATCGTTCTTTCATTAAAAACGATGTAAAATCCGAGACTTGGATCATTAATGAAACTCGTATTTTGTTACAAATATGTTATACACACTTTATATATGCTCGTATGTTCGAAACGGTGAATCAATTGGTGTTTAATCATTATTCTTGGAAACTATGTGCTAAACTTGTAATTAATCTAAACATATGCATAAAACGTGTTTTGAACGAAAACGACACTTGATTTTGATACTCATACGCTTAATTATACTTGGGTTATACTCCTCATACTTGGATTTATCTTAAACTATGTTTTTGTGGCACTTATAGTCCTTAAAAGACCTAAAAACACTAGAATAATAACTTCAGGGGCTAAATTGTAATTTTTGAAACTTATGTCCGGATAAGAAAGGCCGGGCGGCCCGCCTCAACTTACCTTGATCCCTCAATCGGGCCGCTTGAGGGTGCCCAGATCAGAAAACAAATGCAGTCGCGACCAGATTAATTTTTGAGCGGGATAACCTTATTTAAACCGAGTTTTGGCCTTAATTATCCCCCCAAAACAACCCTAATCACTCCCCTATAAGTACCCATGGTCCTCCAAGCACTTGAACACTTTCAACACTCTCAAACCTCTCCTAAACACTCTCAAGTTCTTGCAAGAAGCTGCATTTTCGGACAGATTCATACACCTTTACAAAAGAGAGCATAACTTGCTCATTTCTTAACGAAATCACCCGATTCTTCTTCCTACTTGCTTGGATAATCATAGGGTATGATTCCTTGACTTCTCCTTGGAGAAATCAGACCTGGAAATCCCCTGAAATGATCCAAAAACTTTCTGTTTTGATTTATGTTCTTTCAAACTTGTTTAAACTTCAACAAACTTGTGTCTAACACATCTCATACCTATATCCCAATGCTTACAACCCCTTCTATGGTTGGTTAGGCATAAAAACAAGGATGAGACACTTGAAATCAGAGGATTAAACCTCAAATACTTTCTGTTTTGATAGGGTTTTTAACCCACAAATCATGTCAAGCTTAGATCTTGATAAATGAGTGATTATGGAACAACTTGGGTTGTCCTACATAAAATCCTCACATGATTTGATGATTTCTCATAGATTAGATTATTTATATTATTGTACTAATCCTAGTTCGTGACCCTCCTTGGTTGTTTTTACACCAAGTGAAGTGGTGAACATTCAAGGGGTTCCTAAATGGAAGCATGTTCTTCCTACCCCATACATGACATCTATGATAACTCGACGTGCCTAAATGAAGATCCTAATCTTCTACCTCCTACTTGTATTATTGGACTAAATAATATGTAATACTTAACCTAAATATATATATACACTCATTCGAACCTTTAACGTTGAACTTGTGTTTATATGTTAAAGTAGTAGAACATCATCTAAGACCTAAACCTTGTTGTGATTCTTATGGGTGTTCAACTCATGAAAACATTATCATAACCCTTGTGGTTACCAAGTGTCATACAAGTGTTAAGTGTTGAAGATGATTATTTTCACATGTTATTCTCATATCTTATTTTTATGTTGTTTTAAATACCGAATCTCGACGCTAAGCATACTTGAACTTTAACCCTTACACATTCAATCTTTTAGCCTCATCAACTCGTCAATAATTGGATAATTGGAAAGCATATGCAAACTTTGTGAGTATACTCGTATTTTCCCCTTTTTACTTTTACCACTTTTTGGGGGTGTAACATGTTTACTTATCAACAACTTACACATGAACATTTTGCTTAAACACATGAACATTCCTATAACATGCTTGTATACGTGATTGCTTGATACTTTAAACTTGGGTGAAACTTTATGTGTTGAACTTATCATTAACTTCGTACGAGCCTAACCGTGACATATGTAGCGCTATAGGATTGACGACCCGCCGCCCGTAACTTGTGGTTATGTCATGAGCATCTTGCGTCTCTTTTGGTTTGATATGTTAGACACGTGCCATATTTATTGTTTATCTTGAATCACATGCTTGCTATGAGGAATTGTTTAAACTTATCTTTTGTTATGTACGTACCAAACTTGTATACTCGCCATTGCTTTTGCATTGAATTGTATTTTAAACATGTTACAGGTTGATGATGACGATGCTATGAAAAGAATTAGCGTTGATACCTAGATACACATATAGACGTTTAGGTTTAATATGTTGTATCAAATTTTGCTTATGATGTTATGTATTACTTTTGAATCTTGTTGTTACTTGAGTTTATGTAATGTTGACAATCTGAAGTTATGAAATGAAATGGGAATTATTTAAATATTGTCACAAATAGCGTTATGATGTCTCTAGCAATCTTCACACTTCGTCTCATCCCGATGTTTCCGCCATTGGTTCGGGTGTGACAACAAGCTCCACAGAACCAGCAGCAACAGCAACAGCAGGGTAATAAAGGATGTTTTCAGTGTGGCGCTGAAGGCCACTTGAAGAGGAACTGCCCCTAGCTGAACCAGAATCAGAACAACAACAACAATCAGGGGAACGAAAACAATAATGGGGGAAACAATGATGGCAATGGTGCCAGGGGTCGTGTTTTCGTGATTGGTCAGGGGGATGCTAGAACGATCCCAACGTTGTGATGGGTAAGTTTCTACTGGATGACTTCTTTGTTTCAGTTTTATTTGATTCGGGTGCCGATACTAGTTACGTGTCATTAAAAGTTAGTCAGATGCTTAAACTCACTTCAACACTTTTGAACACCAAGCACATTGTAGAACTAGCAAATGGTAAAAGTCTTGAGGCCACACACATAGTTAAGGGTTGTAATCTCATTCTAGCTGGTCACACCTTCTCTATCGACCTTATCCCGATTGTTCTTGGTAGCTTCGGTTGTTATTGGGATGGATTGGTTGTCTCAACATCAAGCGGAGATTCTTTGCAAGGAGAAAATCGTCCGTATTCCTAGTACTAGTCAAGAACCACTTGTGATTCGTGGTGACAAGAGTGGTGCCTTGGTGGGCATCATCTCTTTTCTTAAGGCCCAGAAGTGCTTACGAAAGGGTCACACAGCTATTCTAGCCCTCGTTACTGACACCTCAATGAAAGAGAAGAAGATAGAAGATATTCCGATTGTACACGACTTTCCTGAGGTATTCCCTGAGGAATTACCTGGCCTTCCGCCTCATCGTCAAGTCGAGTTTCAAATCGAGCTAGCTCCTGGAGCCGCACCAATAGCTCGTGCACCTTATTGTTTAGCTCCATCAGAACTAGAAGAACTATCTACGCAATTACAAGAGCTCTTGGACAACGGTTTTATTCGTCCTAGCTCTTCACCCTGGGGAGCACCAGTTTTTTTTTTTGTGAAGAAGAAAGACGGTACCTTTCGGATGTGTATTAACTATCGCGAACTCAACAAGGTGACCGTGAAGAATCGCTACCCTCTTCCTCGCATTGATGACCTATTCGACCAGCTGCTAGGGTCGAGCTTCTACTCAAAGATTGATCTGAGATCGGGTTATCATCAGCTGAGAGTCCGAGATGAGGATATCTCTACAACAACATTCAGGACTCGTTACGGCCATTACGAGTTTCTGGTCATGCCTTTTGGCTTGACAAACGCACCTGCGGTCTTCATGGATCTCATGAATCGAGTGTGCAAACCTTACCTGGATAAGTTCGGTATTGTTTTCATTGACGACATCCTGATCTATTCTAAGAGTCAGGAGGAACACGAGCATCATCTGCGACTTATTCTGGAACTTCTTCGAGCAGAACAGCTTTATGCGAAGTTTTCGAAATGTGACTTTTGGCTTCGTGAAGTCCATTTCCTAGGCCACGTAGTAAACGAGGATGGGATTCATGTTGATCCATCCAAGGTTGACTCGATCAAGAACTGGCCTGCACCCCGTACACCAACCGAAATCCATCAATTCTTGGGTTTGGCGGGCTACTACAGAAGGTTTATCAAGGATTTCTCTAAGATTGCGCAACCTCTCACTTCATTAACTTAGAAGGGTGTCACCTATCGTTGGGGTGATGCACAGGAATCCGCGTTTCAGCACTTAAAGAAGAAACTTTGTAGCGCACCTATTCTCTCGTTACCTGAAGGCACGGATGATTTTGTGGTTTATTGCGACGCATCAATCCAAGGACTTGGTTGTGTGTTGATGCAACGTGATAAAGTCATTGCTTACGCATCTCGCCAACTTAAAGTTCACGAAAGGAACTACACTACTCACGACTTGGAGTTGGGAGCAGTGGTTTTTGCTCTTAAGATATGGAGACATTACCCGTACGGTACCAAGTGCACCATCTACACCGATCACAGGAGTCTGCAGCATATCTTCGATCAGAAGGAGTTGAACATGCGGCAGCGTCGATAGGTCGAGCTCCTTAATGACTATGAATGCGCGATCAAGTACCATCCGGGCAAGGCCAATGTTGTGGCTGACGCCCTCAGTAGAAAGAAGGCTAAACCTAAGCGTGTATGTGCGTTACAGCTTACCATCCACTCTAGTCTTCCCACTCAGATACGAGATGCTCAGGTTGAAGCATTAAAAGCAGAGAACGTCAGGGCTGAGTACCTGCGAGGGTCGAATAAACAGTTGGAACAAAAGGAAGACGAAGCTTACTACGTGACAGGGCGCATTTGGGTTCCACTTTATGGAAATCTACGTGAACTTGTAATGGATGAAGCGCATAAGTCTCGTTACTCAGTACATCCTGGTTCAGATAAGATGTACCACGATCTCAAGACTACATACTGGTGGCCACACATGAAAGCTAACATAGCAACCTACGTTAGTAAATGTTTGACTTGTGCGAGAGTCAAGATTGAATACTAGAAACCATCAGGCCTACTTCAACAACCAGAGATCCCGATATGGAAATGGGAGCAAATTTCCATGGACTTCGTTACTGGCTTACCTAGATCTCAACGAGGAAACGATACTATTTGGGTGATAGTGGATCGATTGACAAAGTCTGCACATTTTCTGGCTATCAAGGAAACGGATAAGTTTTCTACTCTAGCAGACATTTATTTGAAGGAAGTGGTTTCGAGGCACGGGGTGCCAACCTCCATCATATCTGATCGTGACGCACGTTTTACCTCTGAGTTGTGGCAAGCGATGCACAAATCCTTTGGCTCACGTCTAGACATGAGCACATCATATCATCCATAGACGGATGGGCAGTCTGAACGTACTATCCAAACCCTTGAAGACATGCTTCGGGCATGTGTAATAGACTTTGGTAATGGTTGGGAAAGACACCTCCCTTTAGTGGAGTTTTTGTATAACAACAGTTACCACACTAGCATCCAGGCTGCTCCGTTTGAGGCATTGTACGGAAGAAAATGCCGATCACCTCTTTGTTGGGCAGAGGTTGGCGACAGCCAAATCACTGGCCCAAAACTCGTAGTAGACACGACAAAGAAGATTGCCCAGATACGATAATGAATGGCGGCAGCTCGTGACCGTCAGAAAAGCTACGCTGATAAGCGTAGGAAACCTCTAGAATTTCAGGTCGGGGACCGGGTTCTACTTAAAGTCTCACCTTGGAAGGGTGTGGTTCGTTTTGGTAAACGAGGCAAGCTTAATCCGCATTATGTCGGACCTTTCGAAATCATTGAGAAGATTGGCAGAGTGGCCTACCGATTGAACTTACCAGAAGAACTTAGTGGAGTTCACAACGTATTCCATGTGTCGAATCTGAAGAAATGTCTGTCAGATGAGACCCTCATAGTTCCTTTCAAGGAGCTCACTATCGACAATCAGTTGCGATTCGTTGAAGAACCTGTAGAGATTACAGACCGAGACGTTAAGGTTCTCAAGCGTACCAGGATACCTCTTGTTCGAGTTCGTTGGAACTCCCGCCGTGGCCCAGAGTTTACTTGGGAACGAGAAGACCAAATGAAACACAAATATCCCCAGTTGTTCGAGAAAAGTGAAACCACTACTAAGGCTGAAGCTACTATGGAATTTTGGGACGAAATTCCAAATCAACGGGGGGATGATGTGACACCCCAGGAAAACCACGCAACCTAACTAGCTTCCTCAGTGACTACGTGCTAAATTTCGGGACGAAATTTCTTTCAAGTTGGGGATGATGTGACAACTCGAGTTTTCAAGGTCTTTCCTCGACACGTTACTTGTTTACAGTCATGTTTTCATAACTCCTTGTGTTGTAACTTGTTCATGTTTGGTATATGATTTATGTGTTACATGATTGTTAGTTAGTAATGAAACTTGTGAGCTGTTGGAACTATAAACTTAACATGTGTATTCTCACCTTCATGACTACGACGAAACCTTAGGAGTTTCGCCATCTCCTCACTCGACGAAACATTTAGTTCCGCCAACATCTTGCTCGACGAAACTTAGAGGTTTCGTCATACACCATACCGACGAAACTTAGGAGTTTTGTCACACTTGGGAGTTTCGCCATAACAGGCCTCGGCCCAGGAAGGTTTCGGCCCAACTTCTCATTATATTAAAAGTCCATGTCCAATCAGTTACATAAAATTTTCACAAACCCTAGATCTCTACGGCAGTTACAGACCCCCACGAGATATTATCTTCTTCAATTAAGTCATTGGTTAGTAAATTATATCTGCACTAACTGTTAATCGTCAATTGATGTTTGTTTTGTGTATAATCTTGGTTATTAGTGTATGTGATTAGCAAAGTATATGTATACGAAGGTATGTTGCTGATATGATGCTTTTTGTGGGCCGATTTACATGTTAATAGTGTGTTGATGTATATGATAGTGATTTAGATTTGTATTTACTTGACTAAAGAATGATCGAGTAATCATATGTTCTAACCGTGATTTCCGAATAGAATGATGATATGTATTTGCAGAGATAATTGAAAATGTTTATTCCAATTTGATTAACTTATATGTATGCATGAACTGCTACTTGGTTCTTAGAGATATTGTGTTGATTGCTGTATGTAACTGTTATCGGCGATTAGGGTTAAAAGGAAAACATGAAACTGTAACTGAATTATCATAGAGGGTTTCGTCATAATCAGTAGCGACGAAACATTAGGGACTTTCACCACTATGCATGTTGACGAAACTTGGGGAGTTTCGTTACTCATGTCTTTGACGAAACTTGGAGAGTTTCGCCACCCATGTCCTTGACGAAACTTACAGTTTCTTCATTAGTGGTGTTTCACTGAAGGACTTAACATGAACAATAGGTTTTAATGATTACACTGATTGCATATAATGTAAAGATTGAATGACATTAATCAAGAATAGGAAAACCTGATGTATCTAGTATGTATGGTAAACCATCTGATATGTGTATTACGAGCTAAAGTAATCGTTACCTGTTAAACCATGATTTTACTATGATATACACTATGAACGTATGTGATCAACGTGATTGTAGACTAATTTTTGTATACGTGATTACCATAGGCTTTGACTGCTTAATTTTGAAGGAGTAGTTAATCGTAGCGAGCAAACCGAGGTGAGTTCACACTTTCTATAAGGCATGGGATTCCCGGTGGTTTGGGCATGGATTAAGGAACTAAAATGGAACCTGCATATTCTCCATGGGTAGAATATATACCACCATCCTCCATGGGAAGGATGACAACATTAAACCTACGTAATATCCTTGGGTAGATTACATACCTCTGTCCTCCATAGGAAGGACGACAACCTATAACTTACTATACAAAACTCTATCATGAAGTCCCTCATTTTTATATCGACTTAATCGCCGGGCCAATGGCAAGCGGGTCATTAGTTAGATAGCGCTATTTAGGTTTGACAAGCCTCACACCGTACCGCAGAGGACGGGAGTGAACTAATGGATCTGGGCACTTTGTCAATGATGATAGACATTGACGTAGGGCACAACATGACTCAGTCAGTTGTCGATATGGTAACGGGTCTAGTGGTTAACATGGGGAAGCCCCCACTGATTATGGTTTGGGAAACAAGGAATTGGATAACTCATGGTTTTCGAAACAACTTATGGTTTTTGGAACAACATTAAAACTGGATAACCAACTGTGAACTCGCTCAACTTTGTTGTTGACTCGTTGTTACATGCCTTGCAGGTCGTTAGATGCTTAGCTGGAGCTTGCACGAGCAGGAGGAGTCATTGTGGGACATGGACCGTTGTATGCCATGTTAAACTTTATGAACTTATGAATTATGTTTTGGTTTTACACTTTATGCTTCCGCTGTTAACTTGAAGTTGGTTAATTTCTTTTAGACACCTATTATATTGTGGTTGGTTTTATTTACTTAATTACGTTGTTCAATATGATTGGTGGCTTGATCCTAGTCATGTCACGCCTCCTGCGGTGATACTCCGCTTGTGGATTTTGGGGGTGTGACATTAAAGTCTTCTCGTATCGGCAAAAAGTGAGCGGATTTAGTCAAACGGTCAACAACAACCCAGATGCTGTCGTGACCTGATGGCGTGCGCGGAAGTTTCGTTATGAAATCCATGGTTATACTCTCCCACTTCCACATAGGGATCTCGGGTTGCACGAGTAAGCCCGAGGGTCTTTGATGTTCGGCCTTGACCTTCGAGCAAGTCAGGCACTTCGAAACATAGAGAGCGATATCCCTCTTCATGCCCAGCCACCAGTACTTGTAGCGAAGGTCCTGGTACATTTGTCGGCACCAGGATGAATAGAATACCGAGACCTGTGGGCTTCATCCATTAAAATCTGTCGTAAATCGGTCCGTTTAGGGATCCAAATTCGGTCCAGATAATGGAATATCCCATTCGCTTTATTCACTAGCTGGGCTCCATCGTTCAGAATCCTTTCCTTTTTTCAAAGTGCGTTCGGTAAAACAAGCATGTTGGGCTTTGCGGATAAGGGTTTCGAGATCAAACTGGGCTTGGATATTACGGGCGCTGTGCAAGTAGCTCCGTCTGCTGAGGGCGTCGGCAACAACATTAGCTTTGCCAGGATGATAACGAATCTCACAATCATAATCATTGAGAAGTTCCACCCACCGGCGTTGACGCATGTTTAGTTCCTTCTGGTCGAAGATATGTTGTAGGCTCCTATGATCGGTGAAGATCGTACACTTGCCATAAAGGTAGTGTCGCCAAACCTTCAACACAGAAACAACTGCGCCTAGCTCGAGGTCATGGGTTGTATAGTTCTTCTCATGGATCTTGAGCTAACGAGACGCGTAAGTGATAACCTTGTCTCGTTACATTAAGACACAACCGAGACCAAGGTTCGAGGCATCGCAATAGACTATAAAGTCATCGTTTCCGTCAGGTAGAGTGAGGACGGGAGCATTGCAAAGCATATACTTGAGGGTTTGAAAAGCAGTCTCTTGTTCAGTTCCCCAAGCAAAAGACTTGTCTTTATGCGTGAGGGCGGTAAGCGGCACGAAGATTTTAGAGAACCCTTCGATGAATCGGCGATAATAGCCCGCTAATCCGAGAAAAGAACGGACTTCAGACTGGTTCTTAGGTGTAACCCAACTCTTGACAGCTTCGATCTTCGCGGGGTTGACGTGAATACCTTGACTATTGACAATGTGACCGAGGAATTGGACCTCCTCTATCCAGAATTCACACTTGGAGAACTTGGCATAGAGTCGATTTCCTTGGAGTAGCTCGAGAATCAAACGTAGATGTTGCGCGTTTTCGGTTTTCGACTTGGAATAGATCAGGATATCATCGATGAACACGATGATGAAACGGTCGAGAAAAGGTTTACACACGCGATTCATTAGATCCATGAAAACCGCGGGTGCGTTAGTTAGACCAAAAGGCATAACAACGAACTCATAGTGGCCGTAACGAGTGCGAAAAGCGGTTTTGGGTATATCCTCCCCCTGAATGCGTCACTGGTGGTAGCCTGAGCGTAGGTCAATCTTGGAAAAACACGTAGCACCTTGTAACTGGTTAAACAAATCATCAATGCGGGGCAGGGGATAGCGATTCTTGATTGTTAGCTTATTCAACTCCCTATAGTCGATGCACATCCGGAATGACCCGTCCTTCTTTTTGATGAAAAGGACTGGTACGCCCCAAGGCGAAGTGCTAGGGCGAATAAATCCTTTGTCAAGCAATTCCTGAAGCTGACTCGAGAGTTCGCGCATTTCGGATGGAGCGAGTCGATAAGGAGCTCTAGCAACAGGATTTGCTCCAGGAATGAGGTCGATGTGAAAGTCGATATCACGACTCGGAGGTAATCCGGGAAGATCCTCAGGAAAAACGTTAGGGAATTCACAGACTACAGGAACGTCTTTTACTCCAGGTCTACCTTTCTTTTCTTCATCCGCTACTACGATGTTGGCCAAGAAAGCTCTGTATTCCTTGCGGAGATACTTGCTAGCGTGGATACATGACATGAGTTGCAATCTTTTCGAAGCGACTTCTCCATAAACACACAATTGATCTCCATTATCGAGCGAGAATTAAATCATCTTGTCGAAGCAAACAAATTCAGCATGGTTTTCGCGAAGAAAGTCCAAGCCTACTATGACATCAAAACTACCGAGCTGCATCGGGATAAGGCCGATAGGAAAGATGTGATTGTTGAGTTCAAGAGTACAATCACGAAGAACGAAGTTGACAGCGACGGTTCTTCCGATGGCAATTTCAACATCGAACATCGAGGGGAGATGGGCGCGCTTACGATTAAGTAGCTTTTCGAACTCAAACGATACAAAACAGTTATCGGCTCCAGTATCAAACAAACACGAAGCATAAATACCATTCACAAGGAACGTACCATTGACCACGTTTTTGTCAGCTTGAGCCTGGCGCACATTAATGTTGAAAGTTCGGGCGTGTGCTGCTTGTTGCAGCTACTGCTATTGTTGCTGTTGCTGCTGTTGTTGCTGTTTCTGAGGCTGCTGCTGTTGTGGCTCTTGTTTCACAACCCGATTGGGGCACATGTTTGCGAAGTGGTTGGGATCACCACATGCAAAGCAGACTCTAGCATTGATCGCGGGTGCCTGAGCCACTTATTGGCCTTGAGGAGCAGGAAGTAGAGCTTGATGAACAGCAGCTGGAGCTGGAGCTTGAGCGTGATGAGCACGGCAGTTGCTGGTGAAATGGCCGTACATGTTGCAATTTGCACAGAATCGGCAAGCGTTACTAGTCGGGTGGTGATAGGTGCAAGTAGGGCAAAGCGGGTGTGGCCTAGTATATGCACGCTTAGCAAACGGTGCATTTGCCACAGGCGCCGCTACTTGACGCTGTTGATGTTGAGCTGGTACAGCTTGAATTGGTGCAGCAGTGATTGCACAATTCTTGTTGCTGGAGTTGCTGTTGATCTTCCTCTTGCGACGAGAGGCCTTTGAAGACTGAGGAGTTGTGGCAGTTTCAGCGGTTGGTGCGGTGGTAGCTTGGTGCAGATTCTTGGGGACTTTATCCCAGAAGCCAGCCTTGACCCGTTTGTCGTTGATTTCTGCGGCAAGCAGGTAAGTTTCTTCGATTGTCGTTGGTTTGGAAGCTTGCACAAAATCTGCGCCACAATCCGGCAGAGCTCAGATATACTTCTTGATCGTTATCTCAGGAGTCTTGACTTGGTCAGGGCAGATTATGCTAAGCTGCTTGAAGCGAGCCGTTAAAGCAGCATTTTCACTATCCTTCTGCTTGATATGCCAGAATTCGTCCTCCAACTTTTGGCGCTCGTGGGGAGGGCAGAACTCTTCCAACATGACGTCCTTCAACTCATCCCATGTCAAACCATAAGCTGCATCATTTCCACGTTTGTTTCTCTCGGCTTTCCACCAATATAAGGCTTGGGATTGGAAGACGCCGGTCGTATTGAGAGTGCGGAGATCATTGGGACAGCCACTCTGGCGTAGGGTGACCTCGATCGAATCAAACCATTGAAATAAGGCTGTAGGACCATCTTCGCCAGTAAATTCTTTCGGTCCGCAAGCTTTGAACTGCTTGAAGCTAAAGGCAGTCTTAGGAGTTTCAGTCCTTGACTCCTCAGAATATTTGCTAGCATTCTCGTTTATCTCGCTGAAAATCTACGGGACGACTTTTGCTACTGAATCGGCGACGAGTGCCGCAAGGCGTTTGTCTCTCTGTTCTCGGCGAGCATGTCGAGAGTAACGGGGTCCAGATGTCGACATTGTCTGCACAGACATCGTCATGGGACTCAGACAAAACACAATCGAATCTCACCTCACACGCCTAATGTTACTAAAGCTCAGGAACGCGTTCACGTATCTCTTAAACACATAGGCACATAAACACAGGTTCACATAAGCACAGAAGCACATAAGTATGTGAAACACAGAAGCACAAGAGGCAGTCAGAATACATAAACCTATCATTCACAATCCCCGAGCATTCAAGAATGGCGTAGCATGAGATTATCCACAAGTATCAGCGATTTGTCAGTGTTTTGAGGTAGATGTGCAGTGCGGTTCGTACGTGTCGATCAAGACAAAGAGTGAAAAGCGAATAATCACCAAAATCAAAACATAAAACAGATAAAATCACGTAAAGCGCATAAAATCCATGTAAAAGAGACAAATATCAGAGTCAGCAGCTGCGAGCTTAGAATCAAAACACATAAAAATCGTGAACGGAGTGTCTGCGGCTGTTAGACATCGAGTGCACAAAGTGGTTCGACTATTCACAAGGACTTTTGGTACACACTTTGGCCTTCTGAACTGTGCTCTTGCCTCAATCCGGGCAATCGGCATGCGTCCTTCCAGTGATAGTGTGTCTTCAAGTCGATGGAGTCCGTCGAGACTTTGGTGAGAGTCTTTGTTAAAACAAAATAGAACACGGATCAAGTTACCAAGATTCGGGTTTCACCCCTGACTTAATAACTTTGTTCCTATTTTGATACAATTAGGGAGGAAATTTGCGTCGAAGTACGGATTTCACTCCTGATTCAGCGCAAATTCTCCTGTTTGAAGATAAAATGCGGGTCGGACAAGCGATTTAGTCGAGAGTTTGTGGTTTTCACACCTAATCTCAACCTAATCACTTGTTCGTTTTTTAAATTTGAATGCAGTAATAGTGTAGTGTAAGCGAGAATAGCGAGAAACAATAGGTAAGCTTGTACAAAAACCCCCATAGGGTATGCATAAGTCGGTCTGTTGGTACATAACTATTAATTACCAGATATTTAAACGTCATGTCCCATACCATAACATATCAGAATAAAACAATCATTACAGATAATTGTCTCACAAACAAGTACTGATCCGACAACTCAGATTTTAATTTACAATTTATTCGTTTGTTTCTAGGACTCTTTCCTAGCCTCAATTTCATCACATAGCAAACAAGGCAGGCAAGCATCCTAGGCACCTGTCACATACGTTAAAGTAAAAGTCAATACACATAGTGTAAAGGTGAGCATACAAGTTTCACAATAGCATAATAGAGTTCGAAATCGTTTACGCATAACCAGCACGTACAACGTGTGATGTGAAGCCATAAGTTATCGACAAATATCCTATCAATACCAATGACTGCGGGTTGACTGCGTAAGGCAGTTCGCAACACATTTCGCCACCGCGATTTGTGAGTAATGGTCCTTAACAACCCCTGAGTGAACAGGTGCTGAGTCTAAACTATAGTACTATCGTTTCTAAGGCAGGTAGACAACAATCCATGTGTAAACATAACAAATAAGCATTCATCGAGTCACATATAACATGCAGTAACGGTTAGCGTTTAAATAGTGTTTGTGTTGTGTGTTAGTTGTGATTTGAATATTCGTAACGTATGTAACACCCAAAAGTGCATAAAGCAAAAAGGGATCTAGTATACTCACAGCGATGATGGATTGAAGGGAGAGCTTAGAGCGAGATTAGCCTGAACAGTTAACGGTAGCATAAACGATAAGCGAGGAGCGGTGCGTAAAATGGGAAAAATACCAAGTGTAGAATGGTGATTCGGATGGATGGCAATCCATTCGGTTAGCCACTCAGTCGGATATCAATCCGTTTGGGTGGTCATCCGTGCGGATGGCCACTCGGTCGAACTGACATTCCTTGGCATGGATGTGTTTGTGTATGATGGTTTGTCCTTTAAAGTTTTCGTTGTAGTATTTTGGAAACAGAGAAGTATCTCTACCCTTCAGGTCGGTTATTCGATCGGATGGCGATTCGATTGGCGAGGCTTCTCAGAGTGAGAACAAGTTCACAGCAGGACGGTCACTCGATCGGATAGCAATCCGATCGGGTGGCAATCTTGTGTATTGAACAAGTTGAAAATTGTTTAAGTGTGGGAACCATAGGCATCCTACTGGATTGTCGTTCGATCGAATAGCAATCCGATCGGACAGCAATCCATTCGGGTAACTGGTTCGTTTTGGAACTTGTTGAGTTTGAAAGTTTACGGTTTGATCGGGACGATACGACATCAGTTTAAACAACTGGAACTTCACCAAGTCTCAGTGGTCCGATCGGACGAGAATCACCCCAACCGATCAGCCAAATGTTCCTTGACGGTTTGTTCAGGTTCAACCCGAAATCAGTTGTCCCATTGACAGAACTCAGATCTTGTGCCGATACATCACTAAGAGTGAGTAGAAGATCAGAACAAATTCCGGTTCTATCGGTTTGAGCGTATTGAGTGTAGAAGAGTTGAAAGAAATAGAATAAATCATCTTTCAGTCCTTTTTATCTCAAAACACTTAGATTTATGTGGAAAACTTTGATAAATTATATGGAAATCGTTCAGATTCAAGTTGTTCTTGGTGGAATAAAGCCAAACATTGAAGTTCAAATGAACTTCATGCTGACATCACCCTAAAACACCTCAAATCTAGTGATTTCACGGTTAAAAGTGAAGATTGTTCGGTGAAAAAGGTGTCGAATCAAGTGTAGATCATAGGAGTACAAAGATCTAGGAAGAAGCTTACAAGAATTGAGAGAAATCGAGAGAAAAGCAAGCTTGAGCGACTGGTTCGGATGAGTGTGATGACACAAATGATGTTGACAGGTGAGGTATTTATAGGGTTTCCCAAAATGGCAAAAAGGGCAGATGGGTCGAATGGGCCATCGATCGGATGGCAGTCTGATCGGGTGGCGAACCGGTCGACTGGCCATCCGATCGAGCGGTTGCTCGATCAAGTAGGCTTAGTGTGTAGGATTTCGTGTTTCGTTTCGAGTGTTGAGCGTTGCGATTCAATTAGAGAGAGCATTGCGATAGTATTTATTTTTAATCCTAACTACTATATCTAACATACAATCACTATAACTAACTTGCGTTTGGTGTGCTCGATTAGATTGCGATTCGATTGAGTTGCGATTGCGTTTCGATTAATCACCACGAGACATAAATAAACATGCACAAGTAACACATAGGTAACACACACATAAAAAAATATCTAGAACGCATAATTCTAGTTGCGATTTGTATTGCGATTCGTTGTCGATTTGATTAGCGTTAGTTTGATTATCCTTTAGTTAACTTTATCGCATTGTTACTTCCTATTGTTCACAGTCGTAAATAGCGATAAACATACGTCGATTACTGCGATTATTGATAATTACTCCACATAATACAACTAAAATATACACATAAAAGAATTTCATTACAAGTCAAGTCGCACGATCGGTCGTTGACTTTGACCTTGACCTTGACTTTGACTTCGACTTTTGAGAATACGGGGTGTTACAGGAAGCCTCCTACTGAGTTCTTAAGTTTTCCTCAACACAAGTAAGTGCTCACTCCTAGTCTATTTCATTTATTTTAGTTATTTTGAGCTAAAAGTCAAACAGTTTGACTTTCTGTTTGACTTTCGGTTCTAACCATTTTTGGTCAAGTCAAAGTTCAATTGAGCTTTGCAACGTGATCGTAATCATGAAAGTTATAATCCCTTCCAATTGCTCCTTTTGATTACCATGTTTACTAGGAGAAATGACAAGTCAAAGTTTTATTAATTAAAAGTCAAAGATGCGCGTAAGTGCATTTTACGACGAAACTGTTTTCGGGTTTCAAAACTTAAATTTTTGACACCAAATCAGTTTTACAACTTAATTTGACATGTTCCAACATGTCTAACTCATCATTTCTAGTTTAGTGCCTTTATTTAGTCGTAAGTCGAGCGGTTTGACCACCGCTTTGACTTTCAAATCCGACCCGTTTGGTCAATCTTAGGATTTGACCAAGCGCATTTTTGTGACCATAGTTGTATAAGGAATAACCCTCTGAGGTTATACCTTGTGATCATATGGTTTGATTAGTTATATGATGAGTGGATTTTTATGTACTTTAAAATGACCAAAACGCTTTTTTACGCATAAATTGATTTTAAGCCTATGTAACCAAAATTTTGACATATAAACTGATGTTACAACATAATCAAACATGTTTTGGCATATAAGACTCATCAAAGGACATATTTAACCATCCGATCATAACGGGTCAAAAGCAGTTAGGAATCATTTCAAATCAAAATATTGAGTTTATTAAACCATATCATACGAGTCCTAACACTCGTTTGGTTTATAAGACTTCATTCTATCCCATCCTCCGATTAAAGTCCCAACACACTAACATAGTTATCCGATATTTGGAAACCATTGAACTCTTGAATCTTTGAGCTTTGTTTGATCATTTGAACAAGACTTATACGCAATCCCAAGTGAGTACATAGTCCCGTCTTTTACGTTTTCTAAATGTTTTGTGGTGATTCATATGTGCCTATCACTACTTTCTTGCTTTCATGACATTATACATGGTTTTATTATCTAGTACATATAGTACATGATTTTAAACACTTTCACATGGTATATTGACTTAGTATACCTTGTACATGATTTCAAAGACCTTTTTATGGTATATTGATTTAATATACCCATGGTTGCAAAAGTCGCTAGGCGCTCCCTAGTCGGTAAACCGAGGAGTTGAGAGTACTCGGCATAGGCAGAGAGTACTCGGGGAGTACTCGGACATATTAAATTATAAAGAAAATAGTTTTTGAAAATTAAATATATGTCTAATAACATAAATTTACTAATATTTATAATAAAATACGTGAAAATGATATTCATTATTTAATATGATAGTCATATAAATTATGTTTTTTTTTATTTTTTAAGTCAAACTCGTC
Source organism: Helianthus tuberosus (assembly GCA_030545235.1). Classification (NCBI taxonomy): domain Eukaryota; kingdom Viridiplantae; phylum Streptophyta; class Magnoliopsida; order Asterales; family Asteraceae; genus Helianthus; species Helianthus tuberosus. Next base: position 26,470,057 of record CM060441.1, read on the forward strand.
CCGAATTGACCTACTAGATCCGCTTTTGGCCGAGTTTGACAGCGTTTGATCTATTCCGAGTAATTAGGCGGAGTAAGAGAAAGTCGTCTCGGCAGCCTACCTTGTAGCGACTACTCAGGGAGCACCCGGCCTTGGAAACCTTGTTTTACAACCATGAATATACCTAACACTCGGTTTCAAAGACATTTTATGGTATATTGACTTAATATACCTCACAAATGATTTTTAAAGACATTTTTACTTCGTATGTTGACTTAGCATACCTAGTACATGATTTCAAAGACATTTTTACTTCGTATGTTGACTTAGTATAACTAGTACATGATTTCAAAGACATTTTTACTTCGTATGTTGACTTCACATACCTAGTACATGATTTCAAAGACATTTTTACTTCGTATGTTGAATTAGCATAACTAGTACATGATTTCAAAGACATTTTTACTTCGTATGTTGACTTAGCATACACAGTACATGGTTTCAAAACATTTTCATGACATACTTACATTGGACAAGACATATTGGTGCGTTAAATTTACAATGATACATTCATTAACATTGATCACGCCAACCGGTAGTATGTAATGGTACTAGAGGATTTACAATCCCGTTACCGCTTCCTAGGTTTGTTTGGAAGTGACCTTAGTGAATGACAAAATCCGATGAACATTTGATAGACCTTTGTCTTTACAAAGGTCTATCTGACAATCAATAAGGCTTGAATGTATTCGCCAACAATCCTAATATATGTTTTCACAATAAAAGCAATTTTTTTATATAACAAAACCTTTTGATTAAACAAGACCTTTGTTTATTCCAAACACTTGTTTTATACAAGACATTTTCATTGTTTACTGTCACACCCTGAATTTCCAATCACAACCCCGGTGGGGAGTATCGTGACATAAGATTGGTATCGTCATAGTCAAATATACACAGAATAGCACAGCGGAAGTCTTGGAGTAAAATTATATCATTAAAAACAGAGTTAAATGCCCGGATAGTCCCTATGGTTTAGCCTTTTTTCACCTTTAGTCCCTAACTTTCTAAAATTACAGCTATAGTCCCAAACTTTTCAATTTTCATTCTCGGATAGTCCCTGACACGGATGGGGGTTAGCTTTTGGTGTTAAGTAGCAGTGAAATTACTAACATGCCCTTCAGTATAAAAACAAAATATATTAAATAATTGTTAAATATATATAAAATGTATAATATATACACACATCACATTCAGACCCCTCTCTCTCTCTCTAAACCACCACCACCACATTCAGAACCCCTCTCTCTCTCTCTCTCTCGAAACCACCACCACCACATTCAGACCCCCCGCTCTCTCTCTCTCTCTCTCTCTCTCTCTCTCTTTCTCTAAACTACCACCACCACTACCACTTCATCCCCACCGCATGTCAACACCTCTATTCGCCGCCTTTCACCGACATACCACTCAGCCACCACTGCCACAACCACCTCCACCACAACCACCACCGCCGCCATCATCACCACTGCCACAGGCACCCTCCACTACAACCACCACTGCCGCACCCACTTCATCTTCCGCACTGCCACCATCACCCTTCTATTTCATAAATGTTGAATCTGAAATCTATTTCGAAAACTATTTCGGAAATCGTTTCGAATGCAGTGTTTCGGAAAAAAATTATTTCGGATCAATGATGGCTTAGATGAAGCACTGTTTTGGAGGCTGTATGATCGTGGTGTTATGGTATGAAGAAGAAGCGGTCGTCGACGGTAGGTTAGTGATAACGGAGGTGACAGTGACGATGGAGGTGCTACGGTGATGATTGATGGGTGTGGTGCTCCGGTGATGGTGGCGACGGTAGTGTGAAGACGTGGGGATGCAGCGGGTGGTTTGCCGAGATAGCACGGTGATGATGAAGATGTACAATGGAGACCGGTGGTTGTGATGGAGATCGCCAGAGAGCTGCTGTTGTGGCGTTGGTTAGATGGAGCGGGTATGGTGGTTGTACCGGTGAAGATCGAAGAGATGACCGGCGATGGTGATGATGGAAGAGATGATCGGTTGAAGATGACATGATCTGAAAAGTTTATCTTTATATGTTTTATTTATCAGTTTTTAATATAAAGGGTATTTAGGTAATTTCACACTCACCTAACACCAAAAACTAACTCCCATCCACGCCATGGCCTATCCTGGAATGAAAATTGAAAAGTTGGGGACCATAGAGGTAATTTTAGAAAGTTAGGGACTAAAGGTGAAAAAAGCCTAAACCACAGGGACTATCCGGGCATTTAACTCTTTCAAACATAAGTGTCCAAAGTTCAAAAGTAAATATACAAACTTGTTCGTAATGAAATCCACAGGCGGATCAAACAAATGTACAAAGGCGACTTCAACAGATTAAAAGGCTTATCCAAAGGAGTTGCAAATTCCTCTTCTAGCATTACCGAGCAGCTTCCAGCCTACTTACGTATTTGTGCCTGTAGCTTAGTCTTTTGAAAATACGTCAGTTTTCACTGGTAAATACAATCAACCGACACATTTTGAAAACATTTTCAAAATTGGTTTAAGTGCACAAGGCACATGTTTTTATAAATAACTTGGGAAAATTCAAAATGATCCTGTATACAGTTTTATATTTCTGTCAATACATATGGGGCCCAGTACTAAACACCGAGACATGATTAACCGACACACTACTTAAACCCACAAGGGGTATCCCCTGGTTAACGGGTAAGAAAACATTTTTTTTATAATACGCGCGTGAGCATCTGACGGGTGTATGCCTACACCCCTAGCTCAGTCGTGGCCATTATTAATTTAATGAGCCGTGGATATCCAGGACACGGTCGCGTTAACCCCCAATGTTTAAGTTATCAAACAAAACTTATTAGAACGGGTTATGAAGATTTGTAGCCACGATCCGGAATATGATCCCATACCCGACCAAGCGGTAATAATTTACCGTATCCCAAACCCGTATAGGAAAAATAGGTTAAGAGTATTTACCTGAGTAATACTTGATACAAATGCAAGGTTTATAGTAACTCAGCCGTATTCAATTAAATAAGCGTATGGAACAATCTACTGAAAGGCACTAGTCTGGAATGATGGTATAAAACCAATTAGAATGCTAATGGGTCTTATTTAAGTCGTAGACTTAGACTGGCTAGCTTAAAGTATTAAAAAAGGTATGCTACGCTCGATTAAGCGATGACCGGAATAGGATATAGTTTAAACCCAACAAGTACTAGGACTTGTATAATGTGGGTAAACTATTAACATTCTGGAAATTGAGATAAAAATGATAAGGTTAAACCCGTTTCAATAAACTTATGTAAACTAGTTACATAATTCTAACCGTACGCGTATAAGCGATACCAGTTAACCAGATGAGTCTAGAACAAGTTCCATATGCCAATATACTTTAAACAAGTTATAATATCAGTAGGATATCAACTTGCATGCCCATTAAGGTTTTAAAATCAAATTATGCCTCATAAGGGCGTTTTGGTCATTATGTGACTTATAAAATGGGAACTTGCATATAATCTGATGTTATGGTCATAAAATGTGACAATCGGCAAAATTCAGGTAATTCCGTACAACCCGAACAACTAATTACATTAATTATTTTCGCGTGTTTGACTTGATTTGATTTGATTTAATTAAGTCTTAAAAGTCTAGGAATTATAAAAATCATAGTTAAGTATGATAACAAATCCGTTGCGATTAGAAACAATATCCTAGACTAACGGTAGGAACGTGAACAAACAATATTTGTCAGTACTAGTCGCGGTACAGTCTGACACGATAAAAACAAGACACGCAGATATGTCTGCACAAATATTCTATAAGACTCTATCTAAAATAACATGTGCCTTTATTATTTAGAAAATTCCAATTAAAAACCAAATTATCCAAGTCCGCAGAAAAACACAATAATCCTGCGGAAGTGTACAACATTTCACAGAACGAAACAGTAATTGTACAAAAACCCAAAAATAAATATTATTTGTCATAAATAATCTAATGGGTATTAAAAACGACACAAAATCCGCTATTGAATCTTATTGTGTTAAACTGCACGGCTAGTTCAGTAAACTGCCAGACAGCAAAACCGGTACCGGAACTGTGTCAGAAATAATAAAATTTTAGTCCAAAAAGTTGAATTATTAATTTGGATGATAAAACATGTGCAAAAACAATTTTTTTCATGTATTTATATAAATAAAACGCAGTGTAAGTATTTAACCCGGTACAGGACCCGAACCAACTTTTTCACCCGATCAACAAACTAAAAATTTTGGTGGATTAGTTTTACCTAGTGTCACACTACTTTAAAATATGAAGGTTTTGGATGGGCCCCCATGCCACCATTTTCTAAGTTTTGATGTGTTGGAACTCCAAGTGGATGATTAGTGTTGAGGTGTCAGAACTAGAATCAAGCAAAATCTCTAAACACTCCATCTCAATTCACTTTCCAACACAAAACTCAAAAACTTCCATCTCCTACTTTCTCTCTTTAATTTTCGGCTAGAGCAAACACCCCACCATCTTCATCTTTTCAAAATTCAAACACTAGAGATTCTTGCAAATATGGAGGTTTATGGATGAATCAAGACACTTGTGAGACTAGAAGCTCTCAAATCATCAACATTTTCAAATCTTCATATTTATTTTACTAGCAAACTTGTAAGAACTCTACACTAGTTTCTTTTTTATTTCCATTCTTGAGTTTTTAAAGAATACAAGTTCATCTTGATTCAAACCAACCCACATGAAAAACACTAAGAAAAACCAAAAATCATTATTTATATCTTATGATTTTTCTATGATTTTGAATGAACTTGAAGAAGTTTATACTAGTAAATATAAATCTTGGTTATTTTTGTATAAAAACAAGATCTAAACACATGCATGTTAGATCTAACAAGATTCATCAACAAAAGTGATGAACATGAGTTTTTTTATGATTTAAATAGTTAATATGCATGCTAGAAAAGCATGAGAAATTATTTAAATCCAAGAAACTAATTTTTTGATAAATTATTTGAATAAAGTTTCCATTTCAAGAAAGAATCAAGAACATGAAATATGTTAGTAGAAAAAGTTTTGAATGCATATTTGTACTTTAAATAACTATATGAGTCACCTAGAACATGAAGTTTTAATAAAATCTTGTTCTACAAATTTTTGACAAAAATCAAGAATAAAGTTTCCTTTTTGGGAAAATTAGGGAATATATCATGTTCAAAGTACTTTTGTTGACAAAATATGATGATTTTTTATACTTGATAACATTTGAGATTGAAATAATTCGAAACACAAGTTTTGTATAAACTTGGGAAAAATCCATATTTCAAAAAAAAACTATGGCAAAATTTTTATAAATTTTGTTATGATCAAAAGTTGTTAAACAAAGAAATTTGTAACTAGAAAATTATTTGAAGTCTTTAAACATGATTAAACGAATTTTTGGACAAAAGTTATAAATTCATGTTATGTCAAGATTTCTAAAAGAAAAGTGCTAAAGTATATATTTTAGATAAGATGTATACTTTCAAAATTTATCAAGTATCATAAATATATATTTTTGGTATGTATATTATGTATTTAGTTCATGTAGGAATAAATACAAAATTATATACATCCACAAAAATTACATATATATATATATATATATATATATAGGGGATGCTTCAAATGAAAACCACTTTTATTGTGAAAACTCGAAAACTAACTAAAAAAGCCTAAAAAACACACCAAAATTTTTTTTTTCAATTTTTTTATAAAAATCGCAGCTTCTTTAATATAAAAAAAAAATTGTAGTACACATGTGTAATAATACATATGTGTAGTACACATACACATGTGTAGTATTACACATGTGCACTAAAAAAATTTGAAATTTGTTTTTTATATATAAAAATGACGAAAATTGGTATGCAAAAAAAAAAAAAAAAATTGGTATGTTTTTTTGGCTTTTTTAATTAGTTTTCGAGTTTTCACAATAACTAGTGGTTTTCATTTGAACCTTCCCCTATATATATAGGGTCAGGATTTAGAGAAAACTGTGAAAAGTATGAGAATAATGAGAACGATTATGGATCGTCCGATCAAAACAATCTATGGACTAGATTAGCGCGGTGGCGTTTTTGTAAATAACACCAATTCTATTAAGTGGACGCGCTCATTAAGGATAAAAGGGTCTTTAGACTTCTCTACCAAAAACGCCAAACTCTTGAATAAAACGCCATTATGGGCCAAAACACATCCTATATAAACAAAACATCTCATTCATTCATTAAAACACACCCCCGAACCGCAAACGCCATATTTACTACTATATACCATTCATTTTAGAAACGCCAAAAAACCCAAAACATCAAACACACCAAACTCAAAACACCATATTTTACCAATCATCTTAGAAAACGCCAGAAAACTCAAACATCAAAGATTCCAAATCGAGGTTTCTTTTAGATACACTATTTTCTCAGTAAAACGTCAAAAATGGCAAACCTCGTTAATTGTATATCCAATATTGTTCTACGCGAAGTTTTGCAGAATGCATTCTTAGCTGAGGGGTGTAACTCAATAACATTTTGTTGCATTAGATGGACAAATCTTCAAGAAAAAGTTGCTGGTGTCAGACTTATGTAATTTTTTGTGCTTTGTTGTTGATAAATTTTTGAATGGCATGAAAAGACGGATGACACTGATGAGTGGTTTGAAGATAAAGATGAACTTCAAACAAAAAACTCACCTGATTTTGTCCTTCTAAACGGCCACAAAAAAGCTACTTCAACAACAAAAAAACAATATGAAGCATACCAAAGTCAAACTGCCAGTGAACATGTTTCAAAGAAGAAAGAGACTGCTGACAGCGAAGATTTGGAAGATCAATTGTTTCAATTTTTTTAAATATTCTTTTTCAGTTGTTTGTTATGTATTTTTCAGCTAAGAACAAAAATACATTATTTTAACAAAAAACGCCACTTGTGAAACGCCATCATGCAATAAAAGGCCAAAAAAAACTCACAAACTATAACACAATTACTTTGTAAAGTATTATTAAAAACTCAAAAAAAGGCCAAAAACTACATAACGCAATTAAAAAAAGGCCAAACTTGGAAGATGGGACGTCTATCACCCTAAAATCATAAAAAGCTGAACAAAAACAGTAAAAATACACACAGTAACTGAAAAAGATGGTTACTTTATTAATATCATTTATTATAATAAAATCACGCCTAAAACTACATGCCAAAAACATCATATAAGACAGACGTCTCTGCACAATCAATTGATCACACCCCCAAAAACAACGCCATGTTTCCTAGAAACCACTCACTTTGGAAAACGCCAAAAAAATAGTTAAAAAAACCACAGATGGGAACCCTCGTTTCTTCTATATTGAGTATTGTTCTGAATGAAGTTTCACTGAATAGATTATTCCCTGAGGTGGGTATCTCTATACGCTTTTGCTGAATGAGATGGACAAATATTCAAGAAAAAGAGACTGATGACACTGATATGTCATTATGTCAATTTGTTCTTGTCACACCCCGACCGCGTAAAACAACAAACCGCGGTGGAAACATCGGGGAGTCAAGCAACATAATTATTGTTTCATAACCATGGTATTTAAAGTTTTGTTTTATTTATTAACAAAGGGGGTTACATTGTCTTAAAACAACGAAACAAAGAGAACATAACATAGTTAAACTATTCTAACTCCATTTTATGTCACTAAGGCACAGGTCCGCCTAAGTGTATCTTGATCAACCCTATGCATCAGCTCTTGAAAACACATGTGAAAATAGGTACGTCATCATAAAAATGCCTGTGAGATACATAGGTTTACTGATTTAGGATTCATGACTTATAAGTTTAAAGAATTGTTAAACAAAAGTTGCTCATGAACCTTGAAAAGTGTTTTCCTTTGTAAATCATATGAAAATCGATAAGAAATTAGATGATATAAAAGGAAGATGTGTGGTTAAATAAATAACCAAGTAAAATGAATTTGTGTGAGTTATGTTATTTGTAAAACAATGTTTTGTGAAGTTATGTTCTTTGTGTAAAATGTAATATGTCTAAATTGAAATGGTTTAAATAACGCTACGATATGTAATATAATAAAAACACTTATATATAGGAAGTACCAGCAGCGTATCCACCATGCTTTTATCATATTACACACGCATCGTTATTTAAATCACTTACCAAAACAAACCACCAAATGAATTGTTTAAACCAATGCCAAAATGTTTATGTGTAAACAATGTCAAATGCCAAATGTAAATCATGTCCATGTATAATTCAATGTTATGTATGGCGAGTAAAAATGTCTACCCAAACCATATGTAAAATGTACAAAACAATGCATTTAATATAAATCATAGTTTAAGTCAAAAGATATGTTTTGCAAAATAAATGCATGCTTTATTGATACAAACATCCATGCGGTAATGTGAAAACGCATACATTCAAGCCTTGCGACTGTGGAGACAAACCCTTAAACAAATTAAAGGTTTATCAAAAATTATGAATATCGGATTCTGTCATTCCCTACTTCCAAACAAAACTAGGAAGCCAGTAACAGAATATGTCAGGTCCTATGGTACCACTACTTACTACCGAGCGGCGTAGCTAATGTTAATGAACGTATTTTTGTCCCATTAAATAAACCAAATGTAAGCATGTTTATGTGAAAACAATGTACTAAGTATGCAAAAATGAACATACATAGCATGAATATGATGTAAATAAATGTGTACATATGCTGAGATGAACATATGAAACAAATGTGTTTATAAAATCAATGTACAAGCATGTTAATAAAATATACATAGCAAAAACATGGATGAAATCATGTACTATACATGTACTATATGAACATAGCAAGCATATGATATAAAAACATGAAAAGCACGAAAGTAACAAGTAGGCACATGTGTTTCACCCCAAAATGTTTGAAAAACAGTAAAAGAGGGGTCTACGTACTCACTTGAGAATGCTTAGAAGTCTTGAAATAACAACCAAGCAAAGCTAGGAGGATCACGGAATCAATCGGCACCTAATATAGGTAACTACATTAATAAACCGGACCTAAATTGGAGGATCGGATAGGATGAGGTTTTGTAAACCAAATGAGTATTGGAACTCATGTGATATGGTTTAACAAAGTCTACGTCCTAAATCGGAACCTATCCTAAGTGCTTATGACCCGTTATGACCCGTTTAGGTAGCTTATGCTACTTTAACGCGTCATTTGCGTAAAAGCTCAAACGAGTAGCCTAACTAGTCCTATGACAAGTATTATATGCCCTAACATGTTTAAATATGTTGTATAATCAGTTTAAGTGACAAAATTTAGGTTACATATGCTTAAAATGAAATTATGCGCAAAAAGGGCATTTTGGTCATTTACCTAAGGTATATAAACTACCTATCATACAACTACTTAAACTAAGTGACCATAAGGTATAACCTCAGAAGGTTATTCCCTATACAACTATGGTTATATGATGTGTTTGGTCGGATCTTAACGATCGACCAAATGGGTCTGGTTCGAAAGTCTAAGCTGTTGTTTAGACCGCTTATCTTACGACCCTATATAAGCACTAGAATAAAAGTGAAGAGTTAAACATGTTAAAACATGTTTAACTAAGTTAGAAAACAAGTTTGATATCAAAACAAAAGGGTTTTGATACCCAAGAATAGTTTAGTTGCAAAATACGCATAAATACGCATTTTGACCGAAACTATGACTCATCACTACTCCTAATCAACGTGGTAATCAGTAGGTATAGTCACAAGGGACTATAACCATCGTGATTACACGCACGTTGCAAAGTTTAAACGAAATTCGTGTTGACCATTGACTGATCTGTTGGTGCATACGTCTGTCGACTTCGTCTTTTATCGAGTCATATATTAGAATTGTTAGATCAGGGCACGTTATACGAGAAAATAGTAGGGTTTTGAGGTAATTTCGTTTGAGACATGTAATTTTGCTTGAAATGGACATTGTCACTTTCAAACGAAATTAATATACTTAACTCCGTTTGAAATGGACACTGCCACTTTCAAACGGAATCACATGCCTATATATACCTCTCAAACGAAATCATTTGTAATCTTTCCGGTTTGAGCCACGAAGTGCTGCCGAAGTGTCGCCTCGCTGTAATTTGTTATCAAATCAATCATACGACAGTTTAAAGTATGAATCTTGCTGAATTGACCTTAGTACGATTGTTTTCGCCTTTCGTACTGAGCATAAACTCTTCTGATCGACTCGTTCGAGTCTGAAAACGATCCTACAAGTGGTATCAGAGCTCAGGAAGAAGAGTTCATACCAATTTAGCTGCAAATTCTGATTTCTATACCTTCTTTTCTAAATTTAACAACTTTTCACGGTCAAATGTCTTGATTTTCACACATCATACTCAGAATTTTGTTTTAACAAATCCTTGAGAAAATTAGACCCTAATTCAATCTAAAACTAATAAAATTGGTAATTCCGTTTCAAAATCAGCGAGAGAATGATGACATCAGCAGCATTTCAAACGGAATTAGTCCTTAATTCCGCTTGAAACTGGTATTCCGCTTGAAATATCATCCTGATTCCGCTTGAAACTTGCTATTTCGCTTCAAAGTCATAATTCCGTTTCAGTGATTCCGTTTGAACCAAATGATTCCGCTTCACTTTGGTATTCCGTTTGAGCATTTCAAACGAGATTGGTAATTCCGTTTGAAAGAAGTGGTGATTCAAACGAAATTAGATATTTCACTTGAAAAGGTATTCCGCTTCAAAGGAGATTTCGTTTGAACGTGCTGATTCCGTTTGAACAGGGTAATTTTGTTTGAAAGGGATTTCGTTTGAGAGAAGTAATTTCGTTTGAACAAGACTGTTTTGTAAACTTTGAAAATCTGAAACATAGAAGAGGAATTTTATAACGCCTTTGCTACCCCGATTACTGTTACACAGCAGACAATGTTGGAAAATGAAACCGGGACTATGCAAAAACCACCTAAGCTCATGAACATCGAGGAGTATAAAGGTTGGGAAGGACGTTTTGAAAACTGGGTACAAGCAAATTATTTGGATGCTTGGGAATGTGTTGAGACGAAATATGTTAGACTGATGACTGATGATGAGGAGATTATTGCTATTAAAGATCTGAGTGCTGAAGATAGAAAGAAATACAAAGATGAAAAAATGATGTTAAGTTTACTACAACAAGCTGTGAAAGAAGATATCTTGGTTTTATTACAACACAATGGAACTTCTTATTCAATATGGAAAGCATTAAGATCGAAGTTTGTTGGAAGCCAAGAAATGGTCAAAAACAAAAAGTCACTTCTAAAGAAAGAGTTTGATCTGTTTCGTGGGTTGAAAAATGAAAGCATAAAGCAAATTATTGAACGATATTGTAATTTGTTAGCTAATATGAAGAGATTGAGTATCAACAAAGATAATGAAGAGTTGATCGAAAAATTGGCTGATGCGTTGCCATATGAGACTTGGGGTACATATCTCATGATGTTGAGGAACAAGAAAGGTTTTAGCAGTCTAACATTGAGCAAGTTCATAGAAAAGATTGAGGCTCAAGAGATGGAACAGAGAAAGATCTCAAGAATGAAAGATTTTGATGGTGAACAAGACATTGGGCTTTATTACAAAGCAGGGTTGAATCACAAAACTACAAACATGTCACCAAAGGTTGAGACTGCATTCAATGCAAAGAGTTCATCAGGAAGTTCATCCAAAGGATCAAACAGCAACACAAGTTTTTCATCATATTCATCTTCTGATCCGAACATTTCAGCAACCAAAAATGGCAGAAAGCTACAATGCAACATTGTATTAAATCTTGAAAATGATCAGGATATTCTGAAGAAGTTGCAAAAACCATATGTCTTTGTTGGGAACCGTGTTGGAGTCATATGGAAGTTTTGTGGCAGGTCGGATCGGGAATCCAATGCTTACAAAAGAGGATTACGATCAGGTTGATGCTGAAGAGATGGAATTGATGGACATAAAGTGGTGTTTGGCAAGTGTGTTGAGACGAGCTGAGAAATTTAAGCAGATCACAGGAAGAAATGACTTACGTGATGCTAATGTTTCTACTTTGGGTTTTGATAAATCTAAAGTCACTTGTTTTCGTTGTAGGAAAAAATGACACTTCAAGAGGGAGTGCACAAATCGCGAAGCAAGTGGAGCTCAAAATCCGTTCAACAACAACAATGACTATTACCGGAAGGCCATTTATCATCAAGCTGCTCAACAACAACAAGAACCACAAGTGGCACATGGTAGAAAAGTAATAGAGGAGTCTTCAAAGAGAGCATGTTTGGTGAATCAAGAAGGATTTAGTTGGGACAAATATATTTCAGCTGATAATAAAGCATGCCTGATAAACCAAGATGATGAAAAGTTACCAGAAGGCTTTAGCTGGGAAGGTTTTAGTTGGGATGATTACTGTCCGAATAAAGAAATGCTAAAAGCCAAAGCTTTTATTGCTCGTATTGAAGAAGATAGTGATGATGATAGTGAGTATTATGCAAAACGAATGGCAGCTCATTTGAAAATGATGGCAGAAAGTGATCGCGAAGATGAAAAAGCTAAAAAGAAAAAGAAAAAGGTCAAAACACCAGTCAGCAGTGATGATGAAGAAGTTCGAGTGATAAGGAAAAAGGTGAAAGACATTCCAAAGTTCAAAGTTGATGAAGAAGTTAATGCAAGAAAGATTCCTGTGAATTGTGAAACCTGTGAGATCATGAAAAAGAAAAATAGCGAATTGATTAACAATATGAACAGGTTGAAGGAATCATACGATGTTCTGAACAAAGCCATGAATCAATACAATCAATCAAGTGATGAACAAGAAACAGCCATGAAAACACTTCAAGGAGCTTTCATGACAAAGCAGAAAGTGGTGAACAATTATATTGAGAAGTGTGCTATTCTGGAGCAGAAACTGGAAACATAAAGGATTGAAACTGAGAGAGTTAATCGTTTGTTAAAAAGCTACTTATGTACTTCTTATGTCATTGACAGGATTTATCCAACTGTTGAAGGCATGAAGGCTTTTGAAGATGATGAAGTAACTGAAGAACAAAAGGTATCTGAAGAAAAGATTCCTGAAAAGAAGAAAGAAAAGAAGAAGGAGACTGAAGTGAAGACATCTGGTAAGAAACAAAGTGCCAGTTACAACAAGTGTCCACCCCCGCTTGAAAATGGATAGTCTCCACGAAATCAAAATTCAGAAAGAGTCAAAAGGGCAACAAATTTACAGTGGGAGTCGGAGTCTTCAGTTAACTTGCCAGAAAACATTGATGTCACTTTTACATCGTCTGACACTGATCAACAATCTCAACTGATGAAAAAAGTCGTGGATCATGTGTTAGATAATGATGAAACTAAGGAGTCAAAGTCGGAATCTATGTCAGAGTCAAAGTCTGAGTCCAGCACTCTGAGTTAAACTGTCAAACAGGGCAAAAGAGTTTACAATAAAGAATTCCTCTTATCAAAATCTAATTTGAATGATGAAATATTTAAAGTGGCTTATACTTTGAATGATTCTGACAAATTATATTCTGATGAGGAATTTCCAATAAGAGGTGTCAAAACTGAATTGATCAAAAAGGTTTTCAAATTGACAGAAATTAATATTTCTGAAATAAAAGATGTAAATCTTTCTGAAAAACCAAAAAAAATACACCTCAAGAGTTCAACAAAGAGAAAACAAGAAAAAAGGTTACAGTTCTGGTTCTGGTTATCGAAAGAAACCAAACCATAACGGTAATTTAAAAAAGAAAGGATTAGGTTTTATTCCACCAGAAAATCATAAAAATGAAAAATATGTTAGAGATTTTAAATCAAAAATGAAATTTGTTTAAGGAACATCTTCTGAAGAAGAGAAAGAAAATCTATTCAGAAATCAGTCGAACAGAGAATTCCTTGCGAAGAAGCAAGAAGAGATGAGGACTGCTGATCAGATGAAAGAAACGGGAACCTGTTTCCAATGCAACACTATTGGTTATATTGCCAAGAATTGTTCCAAGGCAATACAATCAAAACAGGGAGTTTCTCGTAAACTGAAAGATAAAGAGTTTGTGTTTGAACCACAAATTGAGAGAACTAAACTTTTCAAAAATTCAACGTTTGAGATTGGTGAATGTTCGAAGAGGTTTTACAAGAAATGGGCAAACCTTGACAACCAAAAGTGGGTTGTTAAGAAATATGATGAAGAGTCTAGCAATGATTCTGATTCATCAAAATCAGAGGAGCTATCTTCTGGCGATGAATCTGATTCCACAAAGTCAGAGGAGCCACAGTTTGAGTTAAAAGTTGAAACTTCAGTACCTCCAATGGATGATGCAAATTTTCCACCATTGAGGGCTGAAAATTTTAAACAAAAAATTGGTAAAGTTGAGATTTCAAATCAATTTTTCTCTGAAAAGAAAGATTTTGATATTGAAAAGGCTTTTAACCCCAAGGTGAAACACATCTTTGGTAAAATGGTTGACAGGAAAGTCAAAGGGGTTGAAGAGTTCTATGAGAAAAAGATGAACGGTAAGAAACCGAGTGTTGGTAACTCGGGTTCACCCAAGGCTGGTCAGGCTTAGGTGGATATATTCTTTGATTAAAACACCTGACTTGCCGGAGCTCCCATGTTGGTAAGAGTGGAGCAGGTATCGGCATCATTCTTTGTATCATATTTGAATGATTTAATCTACAAGTGGTAAATCAGGGACATTAAGTTGTACTTGATTTCCTACAAGTGATTTTGTTGATAAAAGTCGGGAAATGTTAAATCTTCAAGTGGTTAAAAATGGACATTGTGATGAGAATCCCTAACCTACAAGTGGTTAAAACAAAATTTATTTTTCGGAAAAACCATTTGATTAAAACAAAATTAAGTGTTTTGAAATCATAATGGGAAAATGTTTTGTTGTGAGGGGGAGTTCTGATTGTTTATGCTAAGTGGATGGCGAATTGAGGCGATTTGATATCAGTTGTCAATTTCCTCGTACAGTTTGTTTTCAAATTTCTTTAAATGTGATTGAATTTTAGGGGGAGTAAGAATTTTTTAGAAAATCCAAAAACATTAGAAATTTGAAAAAGTCAAAAACATGATAAAAACCTACTGGTAAAAACAAATGAAAAAGAGTTTTGTTGTGAAAAAGAGGAAATGATAGTACATCAGTGGACTATCACAACATGCTAAAGAAATGGAATGTTAAAAGTGATAAACGGTCTCACTGATGATGTGTCAATAGGTTTTTACACATTCAGTAGATTGTGACGAGATATAAACCTAAATTTCAAACTTACTTATATCGTGGGGAACATCTCTCGGATATATGGGTAACCCCCGAAATCTTGTTTGAAAGGTCCCTCTTTCTGAGATACTAGGTCTTTATACTCAGTGATATCTGGGGTATTATCCCGGGACTTCTGATAATGCGGAAGCAATGGCCTAGTCCTCGGAGAATACTTTATGCTTGCTTGAAATATAGCACCACCCACAACATAAAAATGATGAAACATTGAAAAATGCTAATCATGCTGTTGAAGAAAAGATCCTCTAAAGGGGACACACCAAAAGTCGAAGCCGTCATCTCTCTGCTGAACGGAAGTTCTGACCTGAGCTCTTACGGCCCTCGCAATTTAACCCCTTACAGATATCATCTGTGGTATATTCACCTGTAAGACTGAATATTGGGATCTGGATACGGGAGTATATTCTGAGGTGGGACACGCGAATAAGTTTAAGTCTCTAAAACATTAATATCTTATCTCGAAGCAGTTGAACTTTGTGTGAAAATTTAAGTGGATCAGTATACTGACAATCTAAGTGAATCGTTTAGAACTTTAAATGTTTAAAGCTTAACGGTGTTGGTGATTTGTCTCAAAAACTGACATGATCCTCTTACACAAACTCACAAAAATATTTTTTGTAAATATTTCTTTTCTGCATTTTATTTCTGTTCTTACTAGTGGTTTAGTATAAAATTTCCAAAAATTTCCAAAAAGATTTTCGAAGTGTTTTAGCATAAATTTTGAAAAATACAAAAAGATTTTCGACAATTGGTGTTGGAGAGCTGATTTTCAAAATTCCAAGTGCTAGACATGATGGACAAATGGTTTGGGAAGAGAAAAGTTTTTGAAAAGAAAAATGATAATTCTTGCAAGTGTTTCATCAGAGTTTTTAAATGTTAAATCATTTTGAGAATTATATTTACAAGTGGTTAGTAGAGAGTAAATTTGTCAAATTTTAAAATTTGTGAAATTTATTTTTGGGTAGAGATTTGTGCAGGAAAAATAGAGCCAACAACAGATCTTGGGATAAACAGATAAAAAGCCAGGTTTCAATTCAAAACAGACTGCGATCCCAGCATATCGATAGGGGGAGTCTGAATGACAAAGAGCCAGGTTCTGATTCTAAGATTGCTGATGCTGATGAACTTAAGGAATCAAGAGATTTCTTTTGATGCTAAGATAAAGAGAAGAGAGAGATTTGAGGATACTTATAGTGTCAGATACTTCAAAAAGAGGAGCCCGAAGACTGATAAAGACTGAAGGTGCGAAGACTCGACACTTAAGACTCGTCAACATCCGAGGGGGAGTCTGTTGGTGCATACGTCTGTCGACTTCGTCTTGTATCAAGTCTTATATTAGAATTGCTAGATCAGGGCACGTTATACGAGAAAATAGTAGGGTTTTGAGGTAATTTCGTTTGAGACATGTAATTTCGCTTGAAATGGACATTGTCACTTTCAAACGAAATTAACATAGTTAATTCCGTTTGAAATAGACACTGCCACTTTCAAACGGAATCACATGCCTATATATACCTCTCAAACGAAATCATTTGTAATCTTTCCGGTTTGAGCCACGAAGTGCTGCCGAAGTGTCGTCTCGCTGTAATTTGTTATCAAATCAATCATACGACAGTTTAAAGTGTGAATCTTGCTGAATTGGCCTTAGTACGACTGTTTCCGCCTTTCGTACTGAGCATAAACTCTTCTGATCGACTCGTTTGGGTCTGAAAACGATCCTACATGGTCAAAGAAGAAAGTCAAACACTATTTGACTTCTATGCTCGAAATGTATGAACAAGCATGAAAGAAACTTACAAATGGTCCAAGCTATGGAGATTTGATCTAAAAATGCTCAGGTATGAAGCTAAGGCTTCAACTTAGAGCAAAACTCAGATCAAATGTGAGAAATGAAATGAATCAAGGTGGGTATATATAGTTTTTCCAAAATCGTTAGGATCGTTTCTCAGTTATTGAGCTTTAATCCTGGCCCTCCATGTGTACCCACTGTTTTAGTAAACTAGGGGAGTGCAAAACCAGTTCATAGATTGAAAGAAACCATGTACAAAACAAAGGGATAGCTGGGTTTTATGAAAAATGGTTTCTGCTGAGCTAGGGAGGGCTTACGGACCTTAAGCAGACCTATAGGTCCGTATGGCACCTGGTTGCTGGCAGAAAGTTTCAACAATTGGCAGAACAGGCCCATGTGACTCCAAACTTGATTTTTGATGCGTTTTGGCACTTCTAACACCCATCAAACCCATTTTTAAGCTCCATAAGGATGTTAAAACATAGTGAACTTGAAATATGCTCAGAAATGTCACGGATGTCGGTTCGTTTGGCTATACGGTTGCGTTGTTCGGTTAATTACGACGGAAATCGTAACGGACGCGAAAACGATCCAAATTGCGAAACGAATGAAGTTTTAGCATTCCAATCACTAAAATAAAATATTTTAATGATTACAAAAAATTTTGGATGTCCGGATATGTTCAGAACGTAAGATATGCGCGTAAATGCAAACTTATGCACTTTTTGACGCTTTTAGTCCCTGATTGACCAAAAAGTTTATTTTTGCACACCGAACCCCTCAAAGCCTATTTCTAAGCTACGTAAAGGATATTTAAGGTATGTTTAACTTATGATCATGTTTTGGAATGTTCGTTATTATACGAATCGGTATAGTTTCGCAGTTTGACACAATTAGTCTTTAAAACTTATTTCTATGTTATGTAAAGGTTATTTAAGGTATGTTAAGCATATGTTGATGTTCCGGAGTGTTTGCCGTTAAATTGATTACGTTTACGTATCATTTTGCGTATAACTTTCCAAAAAACGATGTAGAGTTTGAAATTGAACAAAAATAAAAAACGTGTAAAATGTCAAACATAAATAACAAATATTGGGATCAAATCACATTGTTTTATTAATAATTGAACAAATTAGAGTTTATACAATGATTACAAGCACAGATGTCATAGTCTCCCCTACTTGTGGAAATTTCATCCCGAAATTTATTTAGAGGAAACTTGTGAGAATAGATGTGGATATTTCGCTTTCATTTGATCATCACATTCCCAAGTAAATTTTGGTCCACGTTTAGATTCCCAGCGAACTTTGACAAGTGGAATGCGCTTGCGTTTGAGCCATTTGACTTCACGTCCCATGATTTCCACGGGTTTCTCAACAAATTGCATCGTGTCATCAACACGAATTTCATCAGGCGGTATGTGGAGGTTCTCATCAGCTAAACACTTTTTAAGATTGGATACGTGGAAGGTTGGATGAACATTTCCGAGTTCAGGAGGTAACTCTAGTCTGTAGGCTACCTTTCCAATTCTTTCGACGATCTTGAATGGTCCAACATATCTAGGTGCAAGTTTTCCTGTCTTTCCAAATCTGATCACACCTTTCCAAGGTGAAACCTTGAGTAGAACGCGATCACCGACTTGAAATTCCAAGGGCTTGCGTCGTTGATCCGCGTAACTCTTTTGACGGCTTCTAGTTGTCTGAAGGTTATCACGAACTTTCTTAACCTTATCTGTAGTCTCTAGAATGAGGTCAGGTCCAGTAAGCTGAGCCTCACCGATCTCATTCCAGCAGACTGGTGAATGACATTTTCGACCATATAAAGCCTAGAAAGGAGCCATGTTGATGCTGGAGTGATAACTATTGTTGTAGGAGAATTCAATCAACGGTAGATACGAATCCCAACTACCACCAAAATCAATCACACAAGCTCTAAGCATATCCTCCAGTGTTTGGATTGTTCTCTCAAATTAACCATCCGTTTGCGGATGATAAGCTGTGCTCAAATTGAGTTGGGTTCCCATAGCAGATTGCATGGTTCTCCAAAAGCGAGAAGAGAATCGAGCATCTCTATCAGATATAATGTTCAAAGGAACGCCATGAAGGGATACAATTTCATCCACATAGATTTTATCCAGCTTATCGGCAGATAGATCCTCACGGATTGGCAAGAAATGCGCTGATTTTGTAAGACGATCAACAACTACCCAGATGGCATCATGACCTCTTTTAGTGCGTGGAAGTTTGGTAATAAGATCCATAGCAATGTTTTCCCATTTCCAAACTGGAATCTCTGGTTGCTCCAGTAATCCAGAGGGATGTTGATGTTCAACATTAACCTTAAGACAAGTAAGGCATTTGGATACGTATAAGGCAATGTCTTTCTTCATACCAGGCCACCAATACTGGGTTCGAAGATCCTTATACATTTTTTCTGCGCCAGGATAAATAGAATAACGAGACTTATGAGCTACATCCATTAGCAAGGTGCGAAGATTGTCTTGACTTGGGACCCACAAACGGTCCATGAAATAATACAATCCATTGTTTTTCAGTTCAAGATCAGGCTTAATGTGACATGGTAATTCCTTACCCATCAAATCTTGTGAAACACAAGTATGTTGAGCATGAGAAATGCGGGTTTGAATATCAGATCGAATCTGAACACAATGCAGCTTGACTCGCTTCTTACGACTCAATGCATCAGCCACGACATTCGCCTTACCAGGATGGTAGCGAATTTCGCAATCGTAGTCATTTAGAAGTTCAACCCAACGTTGTTGCCTCATATTAAGTTTTTTCTGATTGAGAATATGCTGAAGACTTTTGTGGTCAGTGAAAACCACACATTTTGTACCATACAAATAGTGTCTCCAGATTTTAAGAGCAAAGACTACAGCACCTAACTCAAGATCATGAGTCGTGTAGTTCTTCTCGTGTATCTTCAACTGTGTTGATACGAGGATCCGGCGAGTTTGACGGAGTTTTGGTCCCGACACGACGCGTGTGGTGTGTTTATTACAACTAAGAAAGGAGTAGAAGATAGAAGTCACTTAAAATCTGGTCTCTATTTCATAATCTTCACAATTACATCACCGTGAGACCAGTTGGACAGCATCTCCTCTCAGGGACCAAAATCTTGTCCAAATGGAACCCCAAGGTCCCTATTTATAGACATTTCCTACCATGTGGTCATCCGATCGGATTGCCATCCGATCCGGATGCACCTTTACAATATCAAAACCTGTCCAAATTTTCTCTATTTTATACAATATTCAACACACGCTCTATCTAACTATTCGCACAGTGGAAGACGTACAAGAATGCACTAACAGATTCCCCCTCGGATGTCATTGTCGAATCATCTTTAACACTTTGAGAACCTTGAGCCGTGTTTGAATATTCTGTAACTTCAACTTTTCTACAACTTCAATCAGGCATCTTGAAATCTTACAATACAAATTCCCCCTCGATTGATGATTCGGGTTTGCTTTTGTCAAAAGTAATGCACGAATTCCCCCTGGAATGAATCTTCAGGTCTTTTACCTAGTTCACGACTCTCCTCTGATTTTCTAAACTGCAACCTTCACGGACAATCACCAACTTGAAACTAATCAATGCAGCATTCTCTATTTCAACGTTTAAGCACATCCAAGCTCAGTTTTTTATATGACCTGTAAGCACCACGATCTCGCATTCCGCCTGCTCGATCTAAGAATGTACAAAAACTCAACCGGTAATTGATAGAAACTTCAAATACCCCACTGGTTAACTTCAAATCTGTGATTCCCCCTGAAGATCTGATATCCCGTTTACCGTGATCCACGTTAACGCACCATAAGAATGACAGATCCATGTAAACGGTATTCTCCACAATCAGTAAATCTTCATCGGAAAACAAATCATCTGGTAATGTAATCCAATCTGTGAAGCATTCGTCCACAATCAGATTCATCTCCTCGGATAATCTAGATCTCAGAAGCTATCATCCACGATCACTCTCAGATCTCCGATGCTCTCGTCTACGATCAGATATCAATACCTCGGATCATCTTGATCTCGGAAGCTTTCACCCATGATCAAATTCACATTCCCCCTGACAATCTGAAGTCGAAACTACCCGAATACTGTTGCAGTGTCACGAATCTCAAAAATGCCAGAATTTTTGAAAAAAATTGATTCCCCCTCATTTTTGCAAATTCTGACGATTCTATCACTGAATTCCCCCTCAAACTGAATTCAGTTTTCAATTCTCTTCTTCGAAAAACCTGACCAAACTAGAATATCACAATATTCGCCACAATTGTCAGTTTTTCGTCTTTGCGGATTTTACGTTTTTGCCCATAAATAGTCAGATAACCCAGATGATAAACATTCTTCACTATTATCATGACTACCCCACTAATTTCCACAATCCGTGATCGCATCATCAAATATGACAACTGAAGCCCCCAACGGTGTCCCCGAACAACCCAGCTTGGTCGTAAAAAACCCGAAAATTTTACAATTACTAAATTTTTTCTGGAGAGACTCTCCTCGTCGTTGCGATCAAAAAATGCCTTTTTTTATGCATTCATCTGGTAGAATGGCATGGAACGGATGGTCATCCGATCGGATTGTCACTCGATTGAACAGCAACATGGGCAAACTTGTGTTTGTGGATCAGATGGTCATCCGATCGGATTGTCGTTCGAGTGAAAAACACTTGATCTTACAAACACCCCAAAGTAACATGGATCGGATGGTCGTCCGATCGGATGGTCATCCGATCGGATTGCCACCCGATTGAATATGTTCTAACAGCTCAAGAACACTCCAAATCATGTTTTTTCGATCCAGAATCTTTATTTGTGTGAATTTCATGATGAAACTTCACAGGACTGTTCGCGAGTCAATTCCGCACAGATTGATGTGTTCAAATCCAAATTCTATCCGTGAATCGACCTTTATTTTGATGATTTTCTCTGTTTAACGTCAAAACTACCGTTTAATCCAAAATTGATGAGCTTTGGGTGATTTAAGCGACTGTTAGATCGATTAAATCGGTACCGTAGCTCTGATACCACTGTTGATACGAGGATCCGGCCAGTTTGACGGAGTTTTGGTCCCGACGCGACGCGTGCGGTGCGTTTATTACAACTAAGAAAGGAGTAGAAGATAGAAGTCACTTATAATCTGGTCTCTATTTCATAATCTTCACAATTACATCACCGTGAGACCAGTTGGACAGCATCTCCCCTCAGGGACCAAAAGCTTGTCCAAATGGAACCCCAAGGTCCCTATTTATAGACATTTCCTACCCTGTGGTCATCCGATCGGATTGCCATCCGATCCAGATGCACCTTTACAATATCAAAACATGTCCAACTTTTCTCTATTCTATACAATATTCAACACACGCTCTATCTAACTATTCACACAGTGGCAGAAGTACAAAAATGCACTAACAAACTGCCTTGATGCATAGGCTATGACTTTGTTCCTTTGCATGAGAACACAGCCAATACCCAAATTGGATGCATCACAATAGACCACAAAATCATCGTTGCCCTCAGGTAAAGACAAAATAGGTGCATCACAAAGTTTCTGTTTTAAGGTCTGAAAAGCTTCTTCCTATTTGGATCCCCAATCAAATGGTTTATTCTTTTGGGTTAAAGCAGTGAGAGGAACTGCAATCTTGGAGAAGTTTTCTTAAGGTCTGAAAAGCTTCTTCCTATTTGGATCCCCAATCAAATGGTTTATTCTTTTGGGTTAAAGCAGTGAGAGGAACTGCAATCTTGGAGAAGTTTTCAATGAAGCGGCGGTAATAACCCGCAAGACCAGGAAATGAACGAACCTCAGTTGGAGTAGTAGGTGTATCCCAATCCTTAACACTGATTTTGGAGGGATCTACATGAATACCTTGTTCGTTGACAATATGTCCTAATAATTGAACTTCCTTAAGCCAAAATTCGTACTTGGAGAATTTGGCAAAAAGTTGTTCTTTCTTCAGGAGTTCCATAGTAAGATGGAGATGTTGTTCATGATCGGCTCGTGTCTTAGAACAAATCAAGATGTCGTCAATGAAAATGATGATGAACTTGTCCAAATAAGGCTTACAAACCCTATTCATCAAGTCCATGAAAACAGCAGGAGCATTAGTCAAACCGAATGGCATAACAGTGAACTCATAATGCCCATATCGAGTGCGGAAAGCAGTCTTGGGAATATCTTCTTCAAGCACACGAAGTTGATGATACACAGAACGTAGGTCAATCTTCGAAAAACAATTAGCACCCTGTAGCTGATCAAAGAGATCATCAATGCGAGGTAGGGGATATCGATTCTTGATGGTAAGCTTGTTAAGCTCACGATAATCGATGCACATCCTGAAAGATCCATCCTTCTTCTTAACAAAAAGAATGGGAGCACCCCAAGGTGAAAAGCTAGGACGAATAAAACCTTTGTCAGAAAGCTCCTGAAGCTGTTTAGATAACTCTTGCATCTCAGACGGTGTAAGACGATACGGAGATCTAGCAATAGGATTAGCACCAGGTACAAGATCAATACGAAACTCAACTTGGCGTGCTGGGGGTAAACTAGGTCATTCTTCAGGAAACACTTCAGGATAATCCCGAACAACAGGGATATCTTGAATAAACTTACCTTTGCCTTTATCTGCTACAACATGTGCCAAAAAGGCCACATAGTTCTTTCGTAGATACTTCTGAGCTTGAGTACAAGACATGAGTTTGAGACTACTAGCAGGTTTCTCACCACGAACCTCTAAGATCTCACCAGATGAAAGAGGCACACAAACAATTCAAAACAAACTACCTCTGCGTGATACTTGGCTAACCAATCCATTCCTACTATAACATCGAAGCTTCCAAGTTGCATAGGCGTGAGGTTGATAGGAAAAAGATGGTTATTAAAGTTCAATTGACAATTTCGAAGAACAAAATCAAGAATAATGTGTTCACCACTAGCTACCTCTACTGTCAAAGGCTTTCCTAGTTTCGTTCTAGACATGCGAAGCAAAGTTTCAAAAGAAAATGACACAAAACTCTTATCGGCACCCGAATCAAAGAGAACAGATGCAGGCTGATTGTTAACAAAGAACGTATCGTTGACCACCTCGTTGTCTGCTCGCACCTCGTTTGCATTCATATTAAAGACTCGTCCACGAGCCTGAGCCTGATTTGCATTGGCTACTGATTCCGGTAGTGGGTCAAATCCCCACAATTGTATCACGAACCAGGAGGGTAGTAAGGTCGTGCAGCCTGAGCCTGTTGAGCAGGCGGTTGAGCAGCTTGCTGAGCTGGGTTTCGTGCGGCTTGATTAGGAGAAAAATGACAAATGTCGGCAAGATGACCCGATTTTCCACAGTTAGCACAAAAACGACACTGAACTTGCGGTTGATGGTGACTATTGCATCTGTTGCATAACGGCGCTTTACCAGCGTACTGTTTCTTTGCTGGTGGTTGTGTAGGTTGGTTGGGAGCTGCCTGATTTACTTGTGCAGTGACAGCGAAGTTCTGAGAAGCCTTGCGCTTCTTAGACCTCCTTGCACACCCAGTTTTCTTTCCCTTCTTGTTCTCACCCTTATCAGACGATTGTTTCTTATCCTTGTCACCTTTCCTGTGTAGCTTACCTTTCTAATTTGTGACTCAGTCAAAGTCGCAGCCAACTCGATTGCCTGACGAACTGTGGTAGGGTTGCTACCTGTGACGATGTCTTGAATGGTGTCAGGTAAACCATCGACATACCTCTCGATAGCTTTCTCGAGTGGGGTAACCATCATAGGGCATAGCAAACTCAATTCCTCATACCTGTCGGTGTAAGCCCGATGTTCACCACTATCCTGTTTCAAATCATCAAACTCTATTTCTAACGCCCTCTGTTCGTGATGGGGATAGAATTCCCTCATCATAAGAGCCCTAAGCTCTTCCCATGTTTGACCCAAAGTGACATTAGCACCACGATCTCTCATGACTCCATTCCACCAAGTAAGAGCCCTCTTTTGAAACACACTGGAAGCGAACTCGACCTTGCGATTATCAGAACACTGAACATGATGAAAGGTACTCTCAATGCTCTCAAACCACTGTAGGAGCCCTGTTGCTCCCTCGGAACCACGAAACTTGAGCGGTTTAGCCGAATTGAAACTTTTAAAGTTGCATGGAGCATTTTGGTTATTGTTGGCTTGGTTTACTTGAGCAATAATGTTTGGGAGTGCAGCAGCCATTTGCTGCGAAATGATTGCTTCCAGTTCGGCATTAGGTATCTGATTGTCGCGTCAAGGGGGCATTCTAAAAGAGGAAACATGAGAGAAAACGAGTGAGATGATTAGATGGAAATGAAATGATACAAATATCGACAAAAAGCATGGATGGTGGTCATTCGTTCGTACCACAAAGCAAACAAACGACACACAGAGACTAATCAAAGTAAATGGGTCATGATAATGTATCGCGAAGACATGCTTTAGCCTATAAGTGGACACTCACCCCAAGAGTTCCCAGGTAAGAGTGATTGGTCCGATTATGTGGATTTGTACGAACACTATAGCCTAGACAGAAAACTCGAGATACAGGCATCCACTCTTCCAGATTGCACGTGTTCACATTATCTAGACCCAAACTTTGACGAGGTTTTGAAAATTTAGAAGACATTAGCCAAAAATGAATCATCCAGAAGGGTGGGTGATTATTTTTCAAAATCATTTTGGAAACTTTGAGGGTTCAAAACCTTATAACAAATCATCTAAGAACAGATGATTGATTTTCAAAAATCGTTTTGGAAAATTGTGTTCTTGTTATGGTAATCACCTATAGATAGGTGACGTGTATGTTTTAAGATCTAAACACAAGGTAACTTGTGTTAGGGTCCTAGAAAGTTATAGTCTAGGTTAAAGCATTACTAATAACCGAATTCCCTATAACCATTGGCTCTGATACCAACTCTTCTGTCACACCCCGACCGCGTAAAACAACAAACCGCGGCGGAAACGTCGGGGAGTCGAGCAACAGAATTATTGTTTCACAACCATGGTATTTAAAGTTTTGTTTTATTTATTAACAAAGGGGGTTACATTGTCTTAAAACAACGAAACAAAGAGAACATAACATAGTTAAACTATTCTAAATCCATTTTATGTCACTAAGGCACAGGTCCGCCTACGTGTATCTTGATCAACCCTATGCATCAGCTCCTGAAAACACATGTGAAAATAGGTACGTCAGCATAAAAATACCTGTGAGATACATAGATTTATTGATTTAGGATTCATGACTTGTAAGTTTAAAGAATTGTTTAACAAAAGTTGCTCGTGAACCTTGAAAAGTGTTTTCCTTTGTAAATCATATGAAAATCGATAAGAAATTAGATGATAAAAAAGGAAGATGTATGGTTAAATAAATAACCAAGTAAAATGAATTTGTATGAGTTATGTTATTTGTAAAACAATGTTTTGTGAAGTTATGTTCTTTGTGTAAAATGTAATATGTCAAAATTGAAATGGTTTAAATAACGCTACGATATGTAATATCATAAAAACACTTATATATAGGAACTACCAGCGGCGTATCCACCATGCTTTTATCATATTACACATGCCTCGTTATTTAAATCACTTACCCAAACAAACCACAAAATGAATTGTTTAAACCAATGCCAAAATGTTTATGTGTAAACAATGTCAAATGCCAAATGTAAATCATGTTCATGTATAATCCAATGTTATGTATGGCGAGTAAAAATGTCTACCCAAACCATATGTAAAATGTACAAAACAATGCATTTGATATAAATCATAGTTTAAGTCATAAGATATGTTTTGCAAAATAAATGCATGCTTTATTGATACAAACATCCATGCGGTAATGTCAAAACGCATACATTCAAGCCTTGCGACTGTGGAGACAAACCCTTAAACAAATTAAAGGTTAATAAAAAATTATGAATATCGGATTCTGTCATTCCATACTTCCAAACAAAACTAGGAAGCCAGGAACGGGATTTGTCAGGTCCTATGGTACCACTACTTACTACCGAGCGGCGTAGCTAATGTTAATGAATGTATTTTTATCCCGTTAAACAAACCAAATGTCATACCAAATGTAAGCATGTTTATGTGAAAACAATGTACTAAGTATGCAAAAATGAACATACATAGCATGAATATGATGTAAATCAATGTGTACATATGCTGAAATGAACATATGAAACAAATGTGTTTATAAAATCAATGTACTAGCATGTTAATAAAACATACATAGCAAAAACATGGATGAAATCATGTACTATACATGTACTATATGAACATAGCAAGCATATGATATAAAAACATGAAAAGCACGAAAGTAACAAGTAGGCACATGAGTTTCACCCCAAAATGTTTGAAAAACAGTAAAAGAGGGGTCTATGTACTCACTTGAGAATGCTTAGAAGTTTTAAAATAACAACCAAGCAAAGCTAGGAGGATCATGGAATCAATCGGCACCTAATATAGGTAACTAAATTAATAAACCAGACCTAAATCGAAGGATCGGATAGGATGAGGTTTCGTAAACCAAATGAGTATTGGAACTCATGTGATATTGTTTAACAAAGTCTACGTCCTAAATCGGAACCTATCCTAAGTGCTTATGACCCGTTTAGGTAGCTTATGCTACTTTAACGCGTCATTTGCGTAAAAGCGCAAACGAGTAGCCTAACTAGTCCTATGAAAAGTATTATGTCACACCCCAACCGATGACGGAAACATCGGGGCGCGGCACTAAGCGAAACAGATTGTCCAGAAGTTTCCATAACAATTACAATTACCAAATATTTTAAGCATCACGTCCCATACCATGACATAAGTAGTAACATAATTATTACAGATAAAATCTAGTCAAGTAGTTCTGTTCCGACAACTCAGATTTACAAAATAGATAAGTAAATGTTTATTTGTTTCTAGGACCCTTCTCCTAGCTTCGATTTCATCACCTATTAAGCAAGGCGTCCTAGGTCTTTCCTCGCCTCGATTTCACAGCGAGCTAAGCATATAAACAACTTAAGCACCTGTCACATACGTTAAAGTAAAAGTCAATACACATAGCGTAAAGGTGAGCATACAAGTTTAATAGATATAATAAGTTCGAAATTCGTTTATGCATAACCAACACGTACGCATAGTGAAATGAAGCACGTTAGTTATCGACATAGAACTATCGATACCAATGACTGCGGGTTGACTGCCCGTGGCAGTTCGCAATACATGATTACCACCGTAATCTATGCAAGTAATTGTCCTTAACAACCCCTGCGAATAGGTGCTGAGTCCAAACTATAGTACTATCGTTGCTAAGGCAGGTAGACAACATTCCATGTGTAAACATAACAAACAAGCATTCATTAAGCCACGTATAACATGCATTAACGGTTAGCGTTTAAATAGTATTGAGTAGTGTGATTGATGTGATTTAATATTCGGAACGTATGTAACACCCAAAAGTGCGTAAAGCAAAAAGGGTTCGAGTATACTCACAACGTTGATGGATTGAAGGGAGTGCGTAGAATGAGATTAGCCTGAACAGTTAACGATAGCATAAAAGATAAGCGGTGCGTATAACAAGATAGTTACCAATTGTAGAATGGTGACCCGGTCGGATGGCGATCTGGCCGGTCGGCCACTCGTGCGAATGTCTATCCGTTCGAGTGGTTGTCCGTTCGGATGACTACTCGGTCGGACAGACATTGTTGGCATGGTTGTGTTTGTGTATGATGGCTTGGCTTTTGAAGTTTTCGTTGTAGTATTTTGAAACTAGAGAAGTATCTCTACCTTTCAGGTCGGTCGATCGAACGGTCATTCGATCGGACGGCGACTCGAATGGCGAGGTTACTTAGTGAGAACAAGTTCACAGCAGGACGGTCACGCGGTCGGATGTCCATCCGATCGGGTGGCAACCCTGTTATTGAACATGCTGAAAATTGTTTAAGTTTTAAATGAATCAAGATGCAACACGAGCGGACGGCGGGTCGAGCGGGTGGCAACCCGGTCGGACGGCGACTCGTCCCAACGGTCTGATTGTGTTGTAACTTGAGTTTGCTTGAAGTGTTGAAACTTGAACGAGACGTTGTGATAGCTGGTTTAGACAATAGAAACCCTATCTCGTTCCCAATGACCTGGCCGAACAGGAATCACCCTAGTCCGTTAGTGCACGGTCTGAGACGGTTGTTCATGTCCAACCTGAAATCACTATCTTTCAGACGGAACTTGGATCTAGCACTGATACATCACTAAGGATGAGTAGACGATCAGTATTAGCTCCGATTCCATCGGGTTTGAGTGTGTTGTGTGTAAAAGATGTGAAATGTTAGGATAGACATTCCTTTCAACTCTTGTATACTTGAAAACGCT
Organism: Helianthus tuberosus; assembly: GCA_030545235.1. Lineage (NCBI taxonomy): Eukaryota > Viridiplantae > Streptophyta > Magnoliopsida > Asterales > Asteraceae > Helianthus > Helianthus tuberosus. Next base: position 26,499,572 of record CM060441.1, read on the forward strand.
TAGATTTATATGAAAACATTGATTAATCTTGTGGAAATCATTCAGATTCAAGTTGTTCTTGGTGGATTGAAGCCAAAACATGAAGTTCCTAAGAACACATGATGACATTATCCTAGAACACCTCAAATCTAGTGATTTCACGGTTAAAAGTTAAGATTCGAAAGATAGAAAGGTGTAGGAATTCGTGTAGATCAAGAAAGTACAAGATTTAGGGTGAGATCTTACCGGAATTCGCGAGAAATTGGAGAAAAGGTGACTGGAACGAGTGGAGAGCAAGTGTGAGCAGAATACTTTCCCAAAGTGGAAAGTGAGGGGTATTTATAGGATTTCCCAAAGTAGAAAGGGCTGGTCGGTCGGATGGCAACTCGCCCGGGTGGCAGCTCGGTCGCGTGGCACCTCGCTCGGGTGGCTGCCCGGTCGGGTGGCAGTTCGGTCGGCTGGCACCTGGCTCAAGTGCTCGGCGCGATGATTTTCGACGTTTCGATTCGCGTGTAGCGCGTTGCAATGTGGTTCGAGCGAGCGATGCGGTAGAGTTGCTTATCAAATTACTTTTAATCCCAACTACTATATCTAACATACAATCTCTGTATTTAACTTGCGTTTCACGTATTCGAGTAGACTACGATTCGATTCGATTGAGTTGCGTTTGCGTTTCGATTAATCACCACAAAACATAAATAAACATGCACAAGTAACACATAATTGGCACACACATGTAAAACAATATTCAGAATGCATATTTCGAGTTGCGATTCGTATTACGATTCGGTGTCGATTTGATTAGTTTTAGATTGATTATCGTTTAGTTAACTTTATCGCATTGTTACTTCCTATAGTTCACAGTCTTAAGTCGATTAGATAGCGAATAACACACGTCGATCACTGCGATTATTGACAATTACTCCACATAATACAACTAAAATTTAATAAATAAAAGAAATCACTACAAGTTAAGTCGCGCGATCGGTCGTTGACTTTGACCTTGACTTTGACTTTAACTTTCGGAACACGGGGTGTTACATATTATATGCCCTAACATTTTTAAATATGTTATATAATCAGTTTAAGTGACAAAATTTAGGTTACATATGCTTAAAATGAAATTATGCGCAAAAAGGGCATTTTGGTCATTTACCTAAGGCATATAAACTACCTATCATACAACTACTTAAACTAAGTGACCATAAGGTATAACCTCGGAAGGTTATTCCCTATACAACTATGGTCATATGATGTGTTTGGGCGGATCTTAACGATCAACCAAATGGGTCGGGTTTGAAAGTCTAAGCGGTTGTTTAGACCGCTTATCTTACGACCCTATATAAGCACTAGACTAAAAGTGACGAGTTAAACATGTTAAAACATGTTTAACTAAGTTAGAAAACAAGTTTGATATCAAAACAAAAGGGTTTTGATACCCAAGAATAGTTTGGTTGCAAAATACGCATAAATATGCATTTTGACCGAAACTATGACTCGTCACTACGCCTAATCAACGTGGTAATCAGTAGGTATAGTCATAAGGGACTATAACCATCATGATTACACTCACGTTGCAAAGTTCAAACGAACTTCGTGTTGACCATTGACTGGTCAAAGTAGAAAGTCAAACACTGTTTGACTTCTATGCTCGAAATGTATGAACAAGCATGAAAGAAACTTAAAAAAAGTTCAAGCTATGGAGATTTGATCATTGACAGGTCAAAGCAGAAATTCAAACACTGTTTGACTTCTATGCTCGAAATGTATGAACAAGCATGAAAGAAACTTACAAAAGGTCCAAGCTATAGATTGAAAGAAACCATGTACAAAACAAAGGGATAGCTGGGTTTTATGAAAAATGGTTTCTGCTGAGCTGGGGAGGGCTTAAGGACCGTAAGCATACCTATACGGTCCGTATGGCACCTGGTTGTGGCAGAAAGGTTCAACAATTGGTAGAACAGGCCCCTGTGTCTCCAAACTTGATTTTTGATGCGTTTTGGCACTTCTAACACCCGTCAAACCCATTTTTAAGCTCCATAAGGATGTTAAAACAAAGGGAACTTGAAATATGCTCAGAAATTTCAAGGATGTCGGTTCGTTTGGCTGTACAGTTGTGTTGTTCGGTTAATTACGACGGAAATCGTAACGGACGCGAAAACGATCCAAATTGCGAAACGAATGAAGTTTTAGCATTCCAATGACTAAAATAAAATATTTTAATGATTACAAAATTTTTGGAAGTCCGGATATGTTCAGAACGTAAGATATGCGCGTAAATGCAAACTTATGCACTTTTTGACGCTTTTAGTCCCTGATTGACCAAAAAAATTATTTTTGCACACCGAACCCCTCAAAGTCTATTTCTAAGCTATGTAAAGGATATTTAAGGTATGTTTAACTTATGATCATGTTTCAGAATGTTCGTTATTATATGAATCGGTATAGTTTCGCAGTTTGACACAATTAGTCCATGCGATCGAATAAACTTGATTTTGCCATACCAAACCCTTTAAAACTTATTTCTAAGTTATGTATAGGTTATTTAAGGTATGTTAAGCATATGTTGATGTTCCGGAGTGTTTGTCACATTAAACTGATTACGTTTACGTATCAGTTTGTGTATAACTTTCCAGAAAACGATGTAGAGTTTGAAATTGAACAAAAATAAAAAACGTGTAAAATGTCAAACATAAATAACAAATATTGGGATCAAATCACATTTTTTTTATTGATAATTGAACAAATTAGAGTTTATACAATGATTACAAGCACAGATGTCACAGTTCTTGATGGATATATTGATGGCATGAATGGATCAATACCCTTGTAAAAAATGCTATTTTGGACTCCATTATTATAGTTTAGATTTTACGGTTTAGCTTAGGTTTTACCCTTATTTTTAGCTTTAGGGTTTAGAGTTTAGGAGTTAGGATTTAGGGTTTAGGGTTAAGAGATCTTAGTTAGGGTTCGACGAGCCGGTTCCAACGCCGCTGGAATGAGTCCAATCGGAGTTCGTTTGAGTCGGTTCCCCGATGTTCCCCACTTTTTAGTGTTCTCCAATGAACATTCCCCTATATATATATATATATATATAACTTCATATTTTTTAGGGTATTACACGAGATATAACTTCATTCATATAAACTTCCGCCATTCTTTCCGAATTATAGGTTTCCCGAATGGGTAGGAAATGTGCACTTTTGATAAGGCGGTACACGACCACCCAAATAGCATCATGCCCCGTCCTTGTCTTAGGAAGCTTAGTCACCAGATCCATCGTTATCTGTTTTCACTTCCACACCGGTATTTCCAACGGTTGCAACTTTCCATACGACTTTTGGTGTTCGGCCTTCACTTGAGAACATGTCAAGTACTTCGCAACATACTTGGCAATATCTCTTTTCATCCCCGGCCACCAATAATTCATCTTCAAGTCTCTGTACATTTTTGTAGCTCCTGGATGAACGAAACACTAAGACTTGTGAGCCTCGTTCAAAAGCAAATCTTTCACATCACATTCCCAAGGTATCCAGATTCGGCCATACCTCGTCTTCATACCATTCGGATTTTCTTCTAACTTGTGCATGAATCCTTTTGTCCTTTCTTTCTTTGGATCATCGGCATTCAAGGACTTAAGTTGATGTCACACCCCGAATTTCCAACATAACCCGGTGGGCCCGGTGGGGAGTATAATGACATAAGTTGATATCATCATAGTCAATAAACATAGAATAGCACAGCGGATGTCTTGGATGCTATTACAAACCGAAGTTTTCAAAGTTCAAAAAAAATAATATACAGATGGTTGTAATAAAAGATCCACAGGCGGATCATAAAATGTACAAAATGATGTTCAACAGACTTTAGGCATTCTAAAGATTTTCAAGATCCTCTTAGCAATACCAAGCAGCTTCCAGCCTATTTCGTATTGTACCTGTAACCTAGTCTTTTGAAAATACGTCAATTAACACTAGTAAATACAATTAACCGACACATTTTGAAAACATTTCCAAAATTGATTTAAGTGCACAAGGCACATGAAAATCTTTTAGAACTTGGGATAATTAAGAATTTTAATCTTGTATATAGTTTTACATGTTTGTCAATAAATATGGGGCCCAATATAGAAACCAAGACATGATTAACTGACTCGCCACTTTTAAACCCATAAAGGAGTTATCCCCAACTTGTGGGTAAAAATATTTTAACATTCGCATCTTTCAGGTGTATACCTACACCCCGTGCTTAGGTTGTGGCCATTAGTAACTTAAATGAGCCGAGGATATCCAGGACACGGTCGTTAACCCCCAATGTTTAAGTTATCAAACAAAACAGATTAAAACGGGTTATGTAGATTTGATAGCAACAATCCAGCTAAGTGATCCCATACCCGACCAAGCGGTAATAATTCACCGTATCCCAAGCCCGTATAGGGAAAATAAGTTAAAATTATTTACCTGAGCTATAACTCGATTCAAATGCAAGATTTAAATAACTCAGCCGTATTCAAATTAAACAAGTGTAGGTAGCATTTACTGGAAGGCTCTAGTCTGGAATGATGGTAATGTTAACCAATTAGAATGCTAACGGGTCCTATTTAAGTCATATACTTAGACTGGGTAGCTTAAAGAATGAAATACGGTACAATACGCTAGATTAAGCGATGACCGGAATAAAATGTAGTTTAAACCCAACAAGTATGAAGACTTGTATAATATGGGTAAACTAATTACATTCTGGAAATAGAGTTTAAAATGACAAGGTTAAACCCTTTTCGGTAAACTTATGTAAAATAGTTACATAAGTCGAACCGTACGCGTATAAGCATTAACGGGTAACCGGATGAGTCATATACAAGTTCCATATGTTATTATACTTAAAACATGTTATAATATCAATAGGATATCAACATGTATGCTTGTTAAGGTTTTAAAATCAAATTAAGCCTCATAAGGCGTTTTGGTCATTTTGTGACATATAAATGGAGCTTGCAAGTAACTGATGTTATGATGACAAACATTCTGGAAAAATAGTTAATTTATGATAGAGTAAATTACAACCGGTTTCCTTTACGTTTGTATCATATTACAACCGGTGTCCTTTAACTAAAGATATTACAGGCTCCGTCCTTTATGTTATCAGTTTTTAACACCCTATGTCCTTTAATGCTAACCTAGTTTAATTTTTTGGTTAAGTCTTACCATGTGCCTCTCATATGAGGGAAACATGGTCTTTTCATCTAAATTCTACATTTAAAAACTAAATAAATAATCTAATAAAACCATCTCTAAAAAACCATCTAAAAAACTAAATAAACTAGCTGAAATAGGAAAAAAAAATAAGGCAAATTGGCCTGTAATAATCCCACCTACACCTTTTTGGCCAACAATAATCCCACCTCAGAATATTCCCCACACCAGTCCCACCTTTCAGATATTTTGCTAACACTGGTCCTCCGTTAAAAATCCCTAACTCAGTTAGCAAAATTGTTGATATGGCAGCTGACTTATGGATGATGTGTCAAAAAAGATTATGTTGGCAGCTGATTAGTATTCCCCTGGTCTTTTACAGCTTAAATTTTACATTTATAATCCACATTTACTCTTTACAAACCCCTAATTTATCCCTTTCACCAAGCACAGGCGATCATGAACTACAGGCGATCATCAACCACCGTTCAAGACCAACATCAGCAAATCCAGAGGCAATCATCAACCACCGTTCAAGAGGAAAAATAGGTATGTGACTGATTTTATGATTATCGAATTTGAAGCTTTAAAACCCTAAATTTTTAGTTAAAGATTCATAAAATAAAAATGTAGTGGGATGGCTGAATCGGTGCTTGTGAAAGCTTGGCATGGTGGCAAGCTTAACAAACAACCAAAATTGCACTATGAAGTGGGTGAATCTGATATGTTCCAAGTTGAAGTTGATAAAATGTCATATTTTGAGCTTTTGGATTTTGTAATGGAGCATGGTTCATACAAAAGTAAGGATTTTGAAATGTACTACTTAGTTCCCAGAATGAAGTTTGAAGATGGTCTTGTGAAGTTGAATAATGACAACGATGTTAACGAGATGATGATGAAATTGGGGGATGATGTCAGGCATATTCTCCATCTTTACTGCCAAAAGCCACATATTCTGAGAAAGAAAAAGGCCCAGCCCACTAACACAAAAGCCCAGCCCACCAACAAAGAAGCCCAGCCCACCAACACAGAAGCCCAACCCACTAACACAAAAGCTCAGCAAAACCCTACACCCTCACAAGACCTGATAACAGTTGCTAGTTTTATTAAGCCTCCATGTTTTGGTAAACCATCTTCAAGTACACTCCTCACAACACGAAACAAACCTTCTGGTTTTACGAAATCAACTGCTGCAAGACTTCCCACACCTACCAAAACAGTTACAATATCTGAACCACCAACTAGTACACCAATTGATAACAGTCCTGAACCTATTGAAGACTTAACTATTATTCCTGAACCCCAAACATGATCTGATGGTGAAAATGGATCTGATGCTGGGAATGAAGCTGTGGATGAATCTGATGAAGACTGGATAGCAGATGATTTAAATGCTTCTGAGTCAGACAGGGATGATGATGAATGGGTAGCATCAAGGAAAGCTATTAAGCATAACAGTCAGTTGTCAAAGAAAGACTTGCTTTTAAAGTTATTGAAGGAACTTGAAGTGAAACCAGTTGGTCAACATAATACTGAAGAGGAACTTGAAGTGAAACCAGTTATTGAAGGAACTTGAAGACCAGGGGAATACTAATCAGCTGCCACATAATCTTTTTTGACACATCATCCATAAGTCAGCTGCCACATCAGCAATTTTGCTAACTGAGTTAGGGATTTTTAACGGAGGACCAGTGTGGGCAAAATATCTGAAAGGTGGGACTGGTGTGGGGAATATTCTGAGGTGGGATTATTATTGGCCAAAAAGGTGTAGGTGGGATTATTACAGGCCAATTTGCCAAAAAATAATTACACGACCATGATTGGGCTTTAAAGTAACCGAAAATTACCTTGAAGATGTGACGGGACTGTGCGATTTAGGAGCATAATGCATCTATGTTGTTTGTTCTTTGAATATTTTGAATGTTAAAGGTGTTCGGTTTATAAAGTTTATAAGTGATGGATTGGTACTAAATGTGCATGTACTTTTAAAAATTCGAATGTATATAATGTCTTATAAAATGTCTCATCTTTGTTCGACAATTAATAAAAATAATGTATAGAGGAATAGGAATAATCAACTGTTGTTATGAGATGGTTTTTTAGAGATTTTTTATTTAGTTTTTAAATGTAGAATTTAGATGAAAAGACCATGTTGCCCTCATGTGAGATGCACATGGTAAGGCTTAACCAAAAAATTAAACTAGGTTAGCACTAAAGGACATAGGGTGTTAAAAACTGATAACATAAAGGACGGAGCCTGTAATATCTTTAGTTAAAGGACACCGGTTGTAATATGATACAAACGTAAAGGACACCGGTTGTAATTTGCTCTTTATGATATAATATCAGTAGGATATCAAATATATGTGTGGTTTATGTTTTAAGACCATACTATGCACCATAGGGGCATTTTGGTCATTTCACACATAGTTTTGAGAACTTACTTGGGATTCTGAGTTTATAACTTATACCTACTATGAAAATAATTAAAATAATTTATAAAATTAGTAGGTAACAAGTCTTGATTGATAAATATGGTTTTAAACCATACTATGCGCCTAAACAGCGTTAAAGTCGTTAAATGACGATATTTATGATGATTTATGAAATCTGATGTTATGACCAGGTTTAAATAGTTAATATATGTTATTTATCATAACATATTAGTAAGAAAAGGTTTTGTATCAATCTCATGTTTAAAAATCATTTTAAGTGCCATAAGGGCATTATCGTCATTTACGAGCATTATACAAGAACTTGAAGTTAAACTCAGAATATAAACTAAATTAACATCCCAAATAATCCTAATTATGATATCACATCAGTGGGTAATGAGTTTTATAATGAAATTATGTTTAAAACCAATTTAGATGCCAAAAGGGTATTTTGGTACTTTAAAGACATAATTTACGATAATATATAAAAACTCAGTTTATGATCAGACTTATAACATCAAAATATGTGAAACATGTTAACATATCAGTACATAATTCATTTACATGCTCATTAAGGTTTAAAACCTTATTTTTAAACAAAAGGGCATTTTAGTCAAAACTTAAGTATAATAACGGAACATGCAAAATAAGCTCAGATTACTATATGACCATGTAATATAACCTCAGAGGGTTATACTACAATATAATATGGTCATAATGGAACCTTAAAACAATAAGAAACTAATCTGATTTGGGTCAGAATCGAAAGTCAAAGCAGAATTCAAACTTCGCGACTTTCGGTTGCAAACCGACCGTAAACCTGGAATTGACGCGCTGAACATGTCTGCACATGTTCTAATAATTATTACCAAGTTATTAAAGTGATAAAACATATTTTATAACACCTACATCATCAGATTTGAATTATTTTAAAAACTGACCCGTTTGACTTTTTAGTATTAATAACTTTGACCCGTCAATTGACCAAGCAAACGTGATTCTTAGGAGGTGCCATTTTGAGGTATTAACACCTACCTAATTACGATCACGTAGCCATGTTCGTCTCGAACAATGGCTGGACCATAAAGGTCTAAACAGAAACTCAAAGCTTTTATCGAAAAAGCTTGACTTTCGGCTTTTAAAAGCCTATAAACTGAAAAGCACAGGTTAGGAACACTTACAAAAAGGTCCTACCTTGACGTTGGAACTAAGGTGGAGTCTCCCTTCAGCTGGGAATCTCCAAGAGAGCAAGAAGAGTGATTTTTAGAAGGTGCAAGGATAAATGGCCACCCAAGCCCTCTATTTATACTTGAAGCTTAGAATGTAGGATCAAGCCAAGTGTTTGAGAGATTACAAGATCACTCCAGGTGTCCAGGGAGGTGTTAAAAACCAGGTTCAAGCTCATGGTTTCTATTCATGTGAGTGAAGGTGGTAAGAGTGGTGGCCAAGGCATGAAACCTACAGCTGCCCAAAACTTTCTGAGCAATCAGTGCCATCGCGGCACGCGACCGGGAACCCGAGGTGGCGTAGCGCCACGCGACCCCTTGTAATAACTTTCATTCTTTGACAGTTTTAGTCCCTGGCCCCTAAAACTCTTAACTACTTCCATTTTTGACACATTTAGTCCCTCCAACCCATTATTAGGCACACCCGGGTGTATGACCTAACATCATTAGGCTTCGGGTTCGTTAAAAGGTCACTCAGAGGTATAAATTAACATGTTGATGCTTTTAACCCTTCAATTCACAAACTTTTGATTTAAATCACAAATGGTTGTGTACGTCCAACAAGTGGCTCGTTAAAGAATACGAATACTGTATAAGATCATTCAGAGGCTTAGTTTAAGCATGTTGACATTTTAGTCCCTCCACATACATCTTTTCATTGTTTGGCAAAAATAGTCCCTCCTAGTCAACGTTTGACATATTTAGGATTAAGGACACATGTCAACACATCATTGGACACGATTTTACCTGGTGTTACATCCTCACCGCCTTAAAAGAAATCTCAACCTCAAGGTTTACTAAAAAAGGTGGGGGTACTTCAGTCGCATAGTGGACTCGACCTCCCACGTGTACTCGAGGCCTCTTCGGGCATCCCATTTGACCATTACAATAGGCACATGCTTCCTTCGGAGCTTCTTAACCTGCCAATACTTGATCGATATAGGTTTCTCAGTAAAACTCACGTTTTCATCAATCTGCACGTCTTAATGAGACATTGCTAGCGACTCATCGGCTAGACATTTCTTTAGATTGTAGTTGTGGAACACATTGTGAATTCCACTAAGCTCCTCGAGAAAGTTTAACTTATGTTACAGACCTGACACATTCGGTGATCTCGAATGGTCCAATACATCTCGGGCTTAACTTTCCCTTCTTACCTAAACGCATCACACCTTTCTAGGGTGAAACTTTCAGTAAAACCTTGTCCCCTATCTGGAACTTAAGAGGATTGTGCCTCTTGTCAGCGTAGCTCTTTTGCCTATCTCTGGCGGTCTTTAGACGATCATGAATTTGAATAATCTTATTCGTCGTCTCAAGGACTATCTCAGGTCCTGATAATTAGGCCTCCCTAACTTCTTCCCAGCATACAGGCGTTCGACATTTTCTCCCACACAAGGCCTCGAAATGAGCAGCCTTGATGCTTGTGTGATAACTATTATTGTAGGAGAATTCAATTGGGGGTAGATGGTCATCCCAGCTACCACCTAAGTCGATAACACATGCTCTAAGCATGTCTTCCAATGTCTGGATAGTACGTTCACTCTGTCCATCAGTCTGTGGATGGTAAGCCATACTGAAATTCAATCGAGTGCCTAAGGATTGCTAGAAACTTTTCCAAAAGTGTGAGGTGTATCTTGTATCTCTATCGGATACAATAGATATTGGCACTCCATGAAGGGACACAATCTCGTCCATGTACAATTTTGCTAATTTATCGGAGCTATGCGTCTCCTTTATGGGCAAGAAATGTGCTAACTTAGTCAGTCTATCGACAATAACCCATATTGTATCATTACCATGCTTGGTTTTTGGTAACTTGGTAATAAAATCCATAGTTACCATTTCCCGCTTCCATGTGGGAATTTCCAATTGTTGTAGAAGTCCTGATGGCTTTTGGTGTTCGGCTTTAACTTGCGAACACGTCAGACACTTAGCTACATGTGTGGCTATGGATTTCTTCAAACTCATCCACCAATAGTTTACTTTCAGATCTTGATACATCTTGTCACCTCTAGGATGAACTGAGTATCTAGAATTATGCGCTTCTTGGAGGATTAGATCTCTAAGTCCTCCAAAGATCGAACCCCAGATTCAACCATTGAATCTAAGGATTCCATCGTTCCCAGGTGACAACTGATCAACAGTTCCACCCAATCCTTCACATGGAAGGTTAGCTTCTAACATAGCTTCTTTCTGCGCATTTAACAGCTTTTCATTCAAGTTGTTCTTTAACTTGATACTTTTGGCGTTAATCCTTATCGGTTTAACCCTTTCTTTGTGACTCAGTGCATCAGCGACTACATTCGCTTTGCCAGGATGGTAGCGAATCTCGCAATCGTAATCATTTAACGTTTCCATCCATTGGCGTTGTCTCAAATTCAAATCCTTCTGATTGAACAGGTGTTGGAGACTCTTATGATCAGTGTATACAATACACTTTGTTCCATACAAGTAATGTCTCCATAGTTTCAGTGCAAATACAATGGCACCCAATTCCAAATCATGGGAGGTGTAATTCCTTTCATGCACCTTTAGTTGTCGTGATGCGTAGCAATCACTTTGCCTCTTTGCATAAGCACACAACCCATGCCAGTGTGCGAAGCATCGCAATAGACAATAAATTCTTCAATGCCTTCCGGCAGAGTCAGCGCAAGAGCATTGCTCAACTTATGCTTAAGAATATCAAAAGGTTCTTATTGTTTTGGTCCCCAATTAAACTTAACATTCTTACTGGTCAAGGTAGTCAAAGGAGGGGTTATCCTCGAAAAGTTCTAAATGAACCTCCTATAATAACCAGCTAGACCTAAGAAACTACGAATCTCTGAGGGTGTCTTAGGTGCTTCCCAGTTCATGATTGCTTCAATCTTGGCGGGATCCACTTGGATACCACGCTCACTTACGACATGTCCAAGGAATTGGACTTCGCGAAGCTAGAATTCGCTCTTAGAGAACTTAGCATAAAGTTTCTCCTACTTTAATAGCTCTAGGATGCATCTTAGATGTTTCTCATGATCAGAATGATTATGAGAATAGATTAGTATGTCATCTATGAAGACAATGACAAACTTATCTAAATACGGCTTGCAGACTCTATTCATGAGATCCATGAATGCTGCATGTGCATTAGTGAGCCCAAAAGGCATCACTAAGAACTCATAGTGGTCGTATCTAGTCCAGAAAGGGGTCTTGGGCACGTCTTCACTTCTAACCCTGAGCTGTTGATACCCTGACCTTAAGTCTATCTTCGAAAAGAAGCTGGCCCTTTGCAGTTGATCAAACAGATCGTCGATCCTGGGCAAAGGATAACGATTCTTGATCGTTACCTTGTTTAACTCACGGTAATCAATGCACAAACGCATTGAACCATCCTTCTTCTTCACAAATAATATAGGCGCTCTCCAAGGCGATGACCTGGGCTAAATGAAGCCTTTCTCCAACAGCTCATCCAACTGGGCTCTTAACTCTGTAGCATCCATCAAAATTCGCATCCGCAACCCAACCAGATTCTCATTTTGTTTATCCGATTCAAAGTTCTCAATTATCTTGCTAAAGTATTCTATCTAATTTAAAAAAAAAGGTTATATGGAAAAAAAAAATGAGGTATTATGACAGCTAAATTGAATAAGAATATTATTATCTTTATATAATAACGAAAGTAAGTGTGAATATATTATAAGCGTTCTAAATGAAGATTTAATTTTATTTAGTCGTCTATATATAATCTAAAATTTAGTTGCATGTTCTATTTTAAAATCAACATTTATGAAGTTTTAAATGCAATACTTACAATAATATTTATTAAAATAAATACTTAAAAATTTAGTTATATCATAACTGAAATAATAACATTCCATCCATATTTAAAGCTTGAAACCGTTCATTGTTTCCATTCTTCTTCTTCTTCTCGCATACGCTTCGAGATTATTAGGGTTTTTTTTCCTTTCGTTTGTTCGTCTTCAGCAGACACTCGACGGAAGAAACAAAGCTCGACGGTACGTATTCTATTCATCAGGTACGACAACGTTTAACAGCGTCAATACATCTGGTATGATCCTGATTTGTATATTTTATAACTTTGTTTTTTGATTTTGAATAATTTTTCAGATTTGGATCTGTTTCTTTTCTAGGGCTTTTTCGTCTTCCAGCACAAATCTTCAAAGGTGATCAGGCTTCATCAACAAGGTACTAACCAAATCATTATTTTTTTTCTGGTTATGTTTTGCGAAGTCTGATTGTTAGTACGGCAAGAATAAATGGTTCTTTTCCATCGTTCTTTGTTTATATATCATCTGATATACTATTTTCATGTAATCTGTTTTTGTAGGTTTTTAATATGACACAAATTCCATCAAGGTCAGGTACGATTCCATCTCTAGATGAAGTATTAATCCTTTTTAGTAAGCTTATTTTTCGATTCTTCCAGTTTACCTAATGTGTTAGTTGATCTTGAGTGCTTTATCATCGTTTAGTATCAATTAGCCATGATCTTGATGGTTTTTTTGGGTTTTTTTTTCTTTGGTCTTGATTTGAAATATATCAGTCACGAATCAGTAAGGTAATTTTCACTCTCGATCCTAGGGCTTTCTCCAGAAACCCCTTTCTCTCATCCCATCCATCTGCCACATACATTCGATCGTTCATTCGTCTTCAATCAACATGTTTGTATACGTTAATTACCTATAATTTTTTATTTTAATGTTTGTTGTTTCGTGGCCTTATGTCATCGATAATGTTTTTTTAGGGATTAAGATTTAATTCATTCTGTTTTGTTTTGTGTTCATTTTGATCAGACTAGGTTACAAGGTTGAAGGTTTCGAATCACAGGTACAGATTTTAAGTTTTCTTATAATAATTCTTTAAACTAAGTCTTATAGGTGGATTCTGGTCGTTGTAACTACCCATATATTACACAATTTCAGGTTGAAGAGAAGATTACAATGACAAGAGCAAGGCTGTGTTTGGTACTATGATAGCAATATTTTATTTTAGTTAAGTTATACTTTCAAGAAACATATTCTTGATTTTATAGTATGAAGGTATACCTTGGATGAATAGCCTTATTAAATGTATTCGATTGTAGAGATCTGTCTAATTATCCATCCGTTAACCTGAATCAAAGATGTTTCTAACCAGGTAAGTAATAAAAACGCATTTTCATTACAAATCCGTGATGTTTGTTTAGCCCTAAAATCAATGTGTTGTGTATGTAGAATTTAGTATGATAGGGGTGTCAACAACTTCTCTCTAGAAGGCCGTTTGTTTCAAGTTGAATATGCCATTGATGCCATTAAGGTAGATGTCATCTGATTCTCATATATTGAACCACTTTGATGCAGCATATGTTCTTCTCTTGCTTAGGATGTGCATGTGCTAGATGTTTTGTGCTGTGTTTTTGGAAGCAATGTTTAGTACTTTGTAGTGCGTCCTTAGATCTTTTGTTATATATTTCGTTTTAGTTTGGTTAGATGTAAGCCCTATTCACTTGGTTTGTAAGTTCATCATACTCTATACACATTTTTTTTGCTTATTCTTGCAAATTCATGTTGTAGGAATATAAACATTTTTTGAACCATGTTTGTGGTTGCAGAGAGTGAGAGTGAGAGTGAGAGTGAGAGAGTGAGAGTGAGAGAGTGATTACTGATTAGACGCCCCTGGTGATTAGATCCATGTTTGTCGAACACTTTTGGTTTGTCGTGTGGGAAGTTGGAGCGGGTGGTGTAAGTGATCGGATGTCGGTGGCGGTGGAGGCGGGACGGTGTGTGTTCACTGGCGATGGCTCGGGTGCACACCCGGGTTTGAACATCAACCATACTTTGGCAGTGTCTCTATGCGGTGCATGCGATTTCCAAACTCTCCCGGTTAGCAAATGTACTGGTATGTCATGACCTCATGGTTATTTTCATTCTCATAATATTTTGTAACAATATGGTTTTCAAATTTCATCACTACCTCGAACTGTTTGTACGATGGTGCTAATGGACCTGTGAGCTCTACGCCATCGGATTTGTCTTCAAGTGAGCAGTTCAAGAAACCATATGGATCTGTCTTCTTTTTAATGTTAATTTTGATTCATTTTAGGAAATAAAAGCAATTTCTAGCTCATTTTCTTATGATTTCGAGTCGTATATGTAGCAAGAAGCGGGTCGAAGATAACACCATGGTCAGAAGTCATACGTTACAACGGTGGTGATGACAGATGGTGGAAAAGATTTGAATTTTGGTTTCAGGATGGATAAATGTGTGCACTGCAAATTGATTATCATCGAGTTAAATGTAGGTTGCATAATGTGGTTTTTAAGCTAGACAAAATTGTTGGTGCACTACATCTGTCGACTTCGTCTTGTATCGAGTCTTAGACTAGTTAGAATAGATCAGGGCTCGTAGAATGAGAATTTGTGAGAAAGTTAGATGATTTCGTTTGAAGTTATGTTTTGTGTTTGAGATTTCGCTTGAAGCCTCAAGCGAAATCAACATGATAAGATTTCGCTTGAGTCTTTCTTAAGCGAAATCTCATACTCTATATAAAGGATTTCAGTGTCAAGCGAAATCATAGAGTATCATTTGAATGATTCCATACCGAAGTGCTGCCGGTGTGAGAACTGATTGTATTTGTGTTCAGATATCAATATAATCAGTGTTAAAGTGAAGATTCAGCTGTATTATAGTCAAATACTTGTATTCCGCACCTGTATTTGATAGAACTTCTCTGAACCGACTCATTCGGATTGCAAACACGATCCTACAATTGGTATCAGAGCCAGTTGAGGAGTTCTGCAAGATTTCAGCTGAAATTAACATCGTTCTCTTACTTCTACACCTTCTTTTCTCAGTTCAGAAAGATTTTACGGTCAAAACCTATCCAATTTTTCACAGATTGTATAAAAGTACAAGATAACAAACCCTTGAAAGTTTCATTGCAAAATTCGACGTAAAACTATCAGAAACAAACATCCGAATGGATTTCGCTTGAACATATCAGTTTTTCTTTAGAAGATTTCGCTTGAAATTTCAAGCGACACCTTGATTTCGCTTCAAGTAGATTTCTATTTCGCTTCAAGAGTTATCACTTCAACTATTTCGCTTAAGGGCTGTCGATTCAACTATTTCGCTTCAGGACTGTCACTTCAACTATTTCGCTTCAAGGCTGTCGCTTCAACGATTCCGCTTCAGATATTATTACTTGACAATTTCGCTTGAAATAGATTCGCTTCAAAGGTTTTCGATTCAAAGCTTAGGTTGTTGATTTCGCTTGAGAGTGAAACTGATTTGGTGTTTTTGCTTGGATTCACTGTTGTGTGCAATTTTTTGAACTCTGAAACATGGACGAGGATTTCTACAACGCATTCGCTACCCCAAATACTCCAATTTCTATTGCACAAAATACGATGATGGAAAACGAAACGGGAACAATGCAAAAACCTCCGAAACTCATGAACATCGAAGAGTACAAGAGTTGGGAAGAAAAGTTTGAAAACTGGGTACAGGCAAATTATCTAGATGCATGGGAGAATGTCGAAACAAAATATGTTCGACCGATGAATGATGATGAAGAAGTGGTTCCGATTAAAGATCTGACTGCTGATGCTAGAAAAAAGTACAAAGATGAGAAAATGATGCTGAGTTTATTGCAACAAGCTGTGAAAGAAGATATTTTGGTTCTATTGCAACATAATGGAACTTCATATTCAATTTGGAAAGCTTTACGGTCTAAGTTTCAAGGCAGTGAGGAAATGGTCAAGAACAAGAAGTCTTTACTGAAAAAAGAGTTTGATTTGTTTCGAAGATTGAAAAATGAGGACACTAAGCAAATAATTGAGAGATACTGCAATCTGTTGGCGAATATGAAACGATTGAAGATCATTAAAGACAATGAGGAATTGATTGAAAAATTATCAGATGCGTTACCGTATGAAACATGGGGTACTTATCTCATGATGCTAAGAAACAAGAAAGGTTTTAAAGATTTGACACTGAGCAAGTTTATCGAAAAGATTGAAGCCCAGGAGATGGAGCAGAGAAAGGTTATTCGGATGAAAAATTTCGATGGTGAACAGGATATTGGGTTGTATTACAAAGCAGGGGTGAATGAGAAGTCTACAAATCTATCTCCAAAAATAGAAACTGCTTACAATGCCAAGAATGATTCTGGAAGTTCATCATCAGGATCAAACAGCAAAACAAGTTTCACATCATTTCCGTCTTTTGACCCTAACATTTCAACAACAAAGAATGGCAAGAAATTTCAGTGCAACATTGTACTGAATTTGGAAAATGATGAAGAATATTCAGCAGAAATTGCTAAGAGTCACATATCTTTATTGGGAACTGTTCTTGAATCTTATGGTAGTTTTGTTGCAGGTCGAATCGGGAATCCAATGCTGACAAAGGAAGATTACGACCAGATCGATGCTGAAGAGATGGAACTGATGGACATAAAATGGTGCTTGGCCAGCGTGTTGAGGAGAGCTGAGAAATTCAAGCAAATCACTGGAAGAGATGATCTTCGTGAGGCTGGTACTTCTACTTTAGGTTTTGACAAATCTAAAGTCACTTGTTTTCGTTGCAGGGAAAAAGGACACTTCAAGAGGGAGTGCAAAAACCGCGAAGCAAGTGGAGCTCAAAATCCGTTTAACAACAACAATGATTACTATCGAAAGGCCATCTACCATCAAGTTGCTCAGCAACCATCTCAACAACGACAACATCAAGCACAAACTGCACATGGAAGGGATGTGATTGAAGATTCTGGAAAGAGAGTGTGTGCAGTGAATCAAGATTCTTTAAAGAGAGTAAATGGTAGTGCTTTGATAATAGATCAAGACGACGAAAAGTTATCTGAAGGATTTAGTTGGGAAAATTTTACTTGGGATGATTATGTTCCTGATCAAGATACAGCTCACACAGCTTTTGTAGCCCGAGTTGAAGAGGATAGTGATGATGATACTGAATATTGGGCGAGAAAATTTGATGCTGATATGAAACTGCTTGCTGAAAGTGATAGTGATGATGATAAAGTTAAAAAGAAAAAGAAAAAGATCAAAACACCAGTCAGCAGTGATGATGAGGAGGTTTCCGTGAAGAAGAAAAAGGTCAAGACTCTAGTGAGTAGTGATGATGAAGAAATTCCTGTAATCAAACGGAAAGTAAAAGTTGAAGTTGCAAAGTTCAAAGTTGAAGATGAAGTTGATGCAAAGAAGATTCCAGTGAAGTGTGAAAACTGTGAAGCTGTGAAGAAGCAGAACAGTACACTGATCTATAATTTGAATAGTTTGAAGGAATCTTACGATGTACTGAACAAAGCGATGAATCAGTATAATCAAACAAGTGAAGAACAAGCTACAGCAATGAAAACACTTCAAGGAGCTTTTATGACAAAGCAAAAAGTGGTGAACAATTACATTGAGAAGTGTGCTGCTCTTGAACAGAAACTGGAACTGCAAAGGATCGAAACTGAAAGAGTAAATCGATTGTTGAAAAGTTACTCATGTACTTCTTATGTCATTGACAGGATTTATCCAACTGTTGAAGGAATGAAGGCATTTGAAGAGGATGAAGTAACTGAAGAAAAGAAGGATGATGGAAAAGAGACTGAAGAAAAGATTCCAGAAAAGAAGAACAAGAAGAAGAATGATACAAAGAAAAAGACTGACAAGAAGGATTCTGGTAAGAAACAAGATGTCAGTTATAACAAATGTCCACCCCCGCTAGAAAATGGATATTTGCCCAGGAATCCAAATCAGGAAAGAGTCGAAAAAGCAACAAATTTACAGTGGGAGTCGGAGTCATCAGTCAATTTGCCAGTAAATATTGATGTTGTGTTTACATCATCTGACACTGATCATGAGTCCGAGTTAATTAAGAAAGTCGTGGATCAGGTGTTGGATAAAGATGAAACTGAGGAGTCAAAGTCAGAGTCAGAGTCAAAGTCTGGTTCTGAAAGTTCGAGTTCAACGGTCAACAGTCAAAATTCTTCAGTTAAAAGGGTTTATAACAAAGAATTCCTGTTATCAAAATCTAATTTGAGTGACGAAACATTCAAAGTTGCATATACATTGAATGATTCTGACAAATTATATTCTGATGAGGAATTTCCACTAAGAGGTGTAAAAACTGAGATGATCAAAAAGATTTTCAAACTAATAGAAATCAATATTTCTGAATTAAAAGATGTAAATCTTATTGATAAATCTAAAAAATACACCTCAAGAGTACAACAAAGACTAAACAAGAAAAAAGGTTACAGTTCTGGTTCTGGTTTTCACAAGAAACCAAACCCTAACCGTAATTTCAAAAAGAAAGGTCTTGGTTTTACTCCAACAGAAAAACAGAAAAATGAAACATATGTTCGTGATTTTAAAGCAAAGATGACATTTGTTTCAGGTACATCAAGAGATGAGGAAGAAAAGAAAAAGTTTTGGAGGCAGTCAAATAGTGAGTTTCTTGCAACGAAGCAAGAAGAGATGAAGTTTGCTGGACAAAGGAAAGATACGAGAACCTGTTTCCAATGCAACACTGTTGGACATATTGCCAGAGATTGTTTTAAGGCAATACCATTAAAACAGGGAGTTTCTCGTAAACAGAAAGAAAAAGAAGTTGTGTTTGAACCACCAATTGACATAACTAAATTGTTCAAAAATTCGACTTTTGAAATTGGTGAAAGTTCAAACAGGTTTTACAAGAAAAGAGGAAATCTTGACAACCAGAAATGGGTTGTTAAGAAGTCTAGTGGTAGCTCTAGCGATGATTCTGATAGGTTGAAATCAGAGGAGCTATCTTCTGGCGATGAATCTGATTCCATAAAATTAGAAGAGCCACAGGTTGAGTTAAAATTGAAAACTTCAGTTCCTCCAATGGATGATGTTCATTTTCCATCATTGAAGGATGAAAATTTTAAGAAGAAAATTGGTAAAGTTGAAATATCAAACCAATTTTATGATGATAACAAGGTTTTTGATGTTGAAAAAGCCTTTAACCCCACAGTGAAACACATTTTTGGTAAAATGATTGATCGAAAAGTCAAAGGGGTTAAAGAGTTTTACGAGAAGAAGATGCAGAAAGATAAAGTTGAACCATCCCTGGTTTGTGACTGGGATGGTTCATACTACGAACAGTAAGTCTGTGGACTTACCGGAGATCCCAAGTTGGTAATCGTGGATCATGAATCGGCATCATTCTTATGTTGTTTGTTTGAAAATTGAAAATTTTTGAGAATTTTTGCAGGAATTGCCGGAACTCCCAGGTATGTAAGCGAGGAGTAGGAATCGGCACCTTGAGAATTCAATCAAAAGATGGTAAATTGGTTGAAAAACAGGTTTGAGTTGTATGTTTGTGATGGTTACAAGTGGTAATTCAGGGACATTAAGTTGTATCTGATTTTCTACAAATAGTTGATAGACAATGTGATGAACCAAACCCCTAACCTACAAGTGGTAAAATCAAACTTATTTTCCGGAAAAACCATTTGATTAAAACAAACTTAAGTGTTTTGAAATCGATGGGAAAATAGTTTGTTGTGAGGGGGAGTTCTGATTGTTTATGCCTAGTGGATGGCGAATTGAGGCAATTCGATATCAGTTGTCATGTTGTTGTACAGTTTGTTTTCAAATTTCCTAAAATGTTGTTGCATTTTAGGGGGAGTAAGAATTTTTAGAAAATACAAAAACATTTGAAAATTTGAAAAAAAAAAAAACAAAAACATGATAAAATGAAAAATGAGTTTTGTTGCATAAAAGAGGAAATGATAGTACATCAGTGGACGATCACAACATGCTAAAGAATTGGTAAGATAAAAAGTGATAAACGGTATCACTGATGATGTGCCAGTAGGTTTTTGCACATTTAGTAGATTGTGACGAGATATAAACCTAAATTTCAAACTTGTTTGTTCTGTGGGTTAACACAAACTTGGATATATAGGTAACCCCTGAAATCTTGTTTGAAAGGTCCCTTATTCTGAGATACTAGGTCTTTATACTCAGTGATATCTGGGGTATTATCCCGGGACTTCTGATTTTGCGGAAGCAATGGCCTAGTCTCCGGAGAATACTTTCTGCTTGCTTGAAATATAGCACCACCCTCAGCTAAAAAATGATGAAACATTGAAAAATGCTAATCATGGCTGTTGTAATTCAAAAGATCCTCTAAAGGGGACACACCTAAAAGTCAACTAGGCTCTCTGCTGAACGGAAGTTCTGACCTGAGCTATCACGGTTGCATAATTTATTCCCCTGACAGATATCATCTGTGGTATACTCACCTGTAAGACTGAATATTGGGATCTGGATACGGGAGTATATTCAAGTAGTGAGACACACGGATAAGTTCAAGTGCTTAAAACATTAACCTCGTATCTCAGATCAATTGAACTTTGTGTGAGAATTTAAGTGGACAAGTATACTGACAATCTAAGTGAATCGTTTAGAACTTAAAATGAAATGAAGCTTAACGGTGTTGGTGATTTGTCTCAAAAACTGATATGATCCTCTTGCACAAACTCACAAAAATATTGTTTGTAAATATTTCTTTATTGCATTTCATTTTATTGAAAAATCCAAAAAGATTTTCGGTGTGTTTTAGCATAAATTTTGAAAAATTCAAAAAGATTTTCGACAACTGATATTGAAAAGCTGATTTTCAAAGTTCCGAGTGCTAAACATGATGAATATGATTTGAGAGGGAGTTTGTGTTCAAAACTGATTATTTTTGTCAAAACTTCAAGTGGTTTATCAGTTTGAAAGATCTTTTTGATTAGGTTTTTAGAGAAGAGTTTGAATTAGTGAAAGTTTATATGTTTGAAATGTGTAAATTGTAAAATTTATTGTGAGGTAGAGTTTATGCAGGTTAAAGTTTGAGAAGTGATGATTCTGAAAAGCCAAAATTGTGAAAGTCAGACAATGATCCTGAAGCAGATGACGCTGAAGAATTAAAGGAATGCCAGCACATTGTAAAGGGAAGTCTGTTGATGCTGATTGAAAAAGTAAAGCCCGGAGACTGATCAAGAATGAAGATGTGAAGACACAGTATTAGTGTGACTCGATAGTCGACTCGTCAACATCTGAGGGGGAGTCTGTTGGTGCACTACATCTGTCGACTTCGTCTTGTATCGAGTCTTAGACTAGTTAGAATAGATCAGGGCTCGTAGAATGAGAATTTGTGAGAAAGTTAGATGATTTCGTTTGAAGTTATGTTTTGTGTTTGAGATTTCGCTTGAAGCCTCGAGCGAAATCAACATGATAAGATTTCGCTTGAGTCTTTCTGAAGCGAAATCTCATACTCTATATATAGGATTTCAGTGTCAAGCGAAATCATAGAGTATCATTTGAATGATTCCATACCGAAGTGCTGCCGGTGTGAGAACTGATTGTATTTGTGTTCAGATATCAATATAATCAGTGTTAAAGTGAAGATTCAGCTGTATTATAGTCAAATACTTGTATTCCGCACCTGTATTTGATAGAACTTCTCTGAACCGACTCATTCGGATTGCAAACATGATCCTACAAAAATGATAAACCTTTACGAGTAGGTAAACTTATATATTGTTTTGTTTATATCAATTGACTTTTCCGTTCCTTATTTTTTTATAAACTTTGCTTTAAATCGTGGTACGTATTACCAATCTACACACATACACACTCTTATCCCTTTTTTTATTAAATGCCTGACTTTTAGAGATTTAAGCATACTTAGAACACATGCTATGAAATATTATTTTATTATTATGATATGTAAAATTATTACTTGAGAGTGAAAAATTTAATATTATTTGATATGAAAATATAGTTTTATATATTTTATTATATAGACAACATTGTTTACTCAAGTGATTTTTTGAAGCTGATTTTTTGAACATCATGAGCAATAGCCAAGAGTGGTTCAGGCTGACATGTGGCGGTGGGAATTACATGAAAGGTGTGGGGCGTGAAGACAATGATATGTGGTGTGATGGGTGCGAAAACCCCGTTGTCTTCCCGAGAACAAGGTTTGTTTCTAAAAATGTTTAGTGGTATTAGTTTGTAACCATTCTCATGCAGGCTTATAACTGAAAAAAAATTACAAACCTTGCACAGTTTCAGGCTAGAACTCGAGGTGTTTGACTCAACAGCCGAAGCTGTCGTTGTCTGCTTTGATGACATCGCCCAACGCTTGACAAAGAACACTGCTCATAGTATACTCACAGCAGAGTCTGGCCTGTCACGCGTCTACAGCCTTTATTCCACTGACATACAGGATAAGTTCACTCAGGTGATGGTAACGAACGCTGATGGAAGCATTTCAACACTGCCGAATTGTTTGCACTCTCTTGTGGGCGGCACTCAGACCCTCCAGCTTGATTCGTGTACGTATTATGATCATGGCCATTTTGAATCCTTCAACTGCAAGAATGTCCTGCTAGATGGGGATGGTTGTAAGCCCTTTGGTTCTTCCACACCTCCATCGATCCCAGCTAAAGACAAGGGGGTGCTACCCATACCGACACAAGTTAAGCGCGTTGAAGCGATCGTAAGGTATATATCGGCTTACACTTTATTTGTGCCCTGTTTAATAAACCATTTTAATTAAAGACGTGCTATTTACCTTTCTACTCGATCTGAAATGTTATTTACATACCTGGTATATGTTTACTCTATTTTAAAATTAGGAGGCTACAACAGTTGGAAACTTGAGTTCGTAAATATAAAAGTGCATTGCTCTACGTTAAAAAAAAATAGGAATAAAAAAACTTGGTAACGCATCACTTCGAATGTGTAAAGACATATAAGGGGAGAAGTTGGCTTTTGAAAAAAATAAACTTGGTATCGTTATAAATGGAAAGGCAACAAAAAAACTTTCAACTATAATTGATTGATTTCCATAAACAATGTAATTGTGCATATTTATTTTTGGATAACCGTCTACATAAATGTTTCGTGCTTTTCCTTCGCATGCCTGCTTATGCAGATTCGGATTCAGAAGAAACAGTTGACAGTGACCCACATGAAAGGTATACCGTCTGCACTTAGTGTTAGTAATGAAAACCCGTACTACTTTTCGATGCATATATACGTAAACATAGTATACCATTTTTAATAGTTTTCTTTTCGTTATTTTACTGCAGTCAGTTGGCTGGTGATGGGATTGGGGATGACGGTGGCATGCGTTAGCTAAAGTTTGGTCTATGTGTTATCCAATAAGATAGGAAGGCGTGCGAGAGTTTATGCGTTTTCCCTTTTTCTGTTTCATGTTTTTTTCCCTTGGAAGACATCTTTTTTCACTTCTTTTTGGCCGGCAAGTTTTGCCAAGGAAACAACTTATGGCCCATGGTTTAATAAACTTTAATCACGCCCCTTTGTAGGCGTATTGTCTTACATGTTATGCACCGGCCGTGTCAGACATCTTACCACGAACAAACAATAGCTATTATGCATGCCGTGCATCGCACGGGCTTTCTCCCTAGTAATATAAAAGAACATAGATCAGTCTGAATGTTTGTTTTGAAATTTATTAATTCACACTATACGTGTATGTGTATGTAAGCTTGAATGATTAAATTGATTAAGATAATAATTGTTTCCATATAAATGTAAAGGAGAACATGAAAGGCTTATCAACTTAATTGTTTCACTTTTCCTCTGCATCGGTTATTGACTTTTCACTTCTCCTATGCATCGGTTACTGATTCTTTTTGCTTGTCAAGGCAAGAATTAAGCGAATAATAACAAGATAGTAAATATAATAACTCCAACATTGACCGCAAACACCTATCATATATTGCTTTTGACGAAGAACTTTCTCTCCGACTCATCCCAAACAAAAGAAATACAAACCCACCCATCTGAAACAAGCTGAAACTTCTTTTTCCATCTATCTGAATATATAGAAGCGTCTCTAATAACCAAAATAGAACCACTTCGGACCAGCCCCGCATGCTGCGAGATCGAATGCAAATTTTAAATTTCCGTTAAGAAGTCAAGAAACATCTCCGTTACAAACCAATTCAAGAACACAGTTTCGGAATTAGTTTTTTCCTCGCGATGTCTCTGGTATTAACTTAAAGGGTTGAAAGGTTAAAAGGTTCAAAGCCCGCGAACTCGGGTGAGCAGCAAAAGGGATGTGAACAGTGAACCGTCACTTCTCTGATTACTTGTCCAGCCTCTCGCAGCCGTAAAAGAAGACATGTGCACAGAGTGTAGTCTTTTACCCGCAGGTCCAAACGCTTTAACCCCTAAAAGGGTAAGTCCCCCACTGCAAGCATGTTTCACTAGTCAATGTTTTCTTCTTTGGGCGATGTCCTTCCCTATAACTTGACACTTCATTTAGTGCTGAAGGACATTCCGATCAGCTCTGATTCCATTGGGATCTCTGATCTTTTCTCTTGAGTGCTTGTTCCATGCAAGTCTCTCCTTCTTACATTCAACACACACATTTCTATTGCTTCCACATCCGGAGCTGGATACACTTCAGCGAAGGATCTTGAGCAAACAATAAAATCTAACTAGTGAACCTCTCTGCACGTCTTGTAAACCTGGGGAGACCCCATGACCTGCGTTAGGCAAAACTAAACCCTCCAACCCTTTTGCCTAACCAGCCCAGCTACTACCAATGGTCTAGTATTTGTTGCATCAACAAGTTGGCGCCCACCGTGGGGCTACGCCACTGATATTCTTCAAAAGACATAGTAGTGTAGCTCCATTTCTGCTCAAAACTTAGCATGTCGGAAGGTGAGTCTCCGGGAGAGGTAAACCAAATCCCTCGTACCTCTACCCCAAACACTAGCCAAACTACTGTGGTTGCACCAATCTCTATCTCAACACGGGAAGCACTCCAACTGGAGCAACATACCCCGAGTTTCTCACTTTTCAAACGCCGACACCATCTCGTTCCGGAGTACCATCTCCCAACGTTGGTGCCTCTAACACCCCCTCACGTGTTGACCTTACTCCCGAAGGGGTTGCTAATAACTTTCTTGAGTTAAGGTCTCTTCTTAACCAATACGTGAGTAGGGAACGAGACAAGGGAGTTAGGATTCGTCTGGATTATAACGAGCCAGAACCATCACTATCTCCTAGACCTCCCGCCCCTCCTTTTGCAAGTTCTCAACCAGCTGTGTCCAGGAATGAGGCTGGTCCCAGCAATCCTCCTCCAAATCCTAACCCGTATCTGTATTTGAGGTCAGATCCGACACCTTTCCCCCTCTTTTCTTCCCAGCCCGTTGCAACCGGTGCTCCTTTGGGGCATGAGTTGACTTTGGATCAGCTCCTACAATCTCCAATAGCAAGCCTTCCACCCTTAGCAACAACTACATGGGAACAAGCCTTGTATGTGCTTCCCTTGGCACGGAGTGCCGTTATGAGCACTCCTTCATGGGTAAACTGCCCAGTTGCACCTGGAAGCCTTCAAGGCTTCAACCCTATGCCTCAGATGATGGCCCAGATGATGGCAAGCTTCCCGTGGCAACACTTTATTAATCAAGTTTTGGCCACTCAAGGGAACAGCAATAACAACAACTCAGGTGTAAGAGCGGAAGAGGATTTGGCCAAACCCTACAAACCAAGCAATTTGTCATGCTTCTCTCAACAAATTGCTGATTATGATTTTCAAACAAAGATCAAAATGCCGTCCCACATCAAAACATACGATGGGACTGAAGATCCAGAGGATCATCTTTAGATCTTCACTGGTGCTGCTAGGATTGAGAAATGGTCAAACGCTGAATGCTGCCTCATGTTTATGCAAACCCTCATAGGATCAGCCAGAATATGGTCCAACGATTTACCAGCCCGAAGCGTTCGAAGCTTTGATGATCTGAGCAAAGGGTTTTTATCCAATTTCTCACAACAAAGGTGGTACGTTAAAGATGCCACGGTGATTTTTCTGATAAAACAAAGGGATGACGAGAGCCTTCGAGAGTTCATAGAAAGGTATAAAAACGAGGGTCTAACGTATGTGGGGGCGGATGAAAAGATGAGAGTGGCCGGTTTTATGAACGCCATTACCTCCAAATACCTTACAAGGGATTTCAACAAATCCCTACCCAAGACTTTGGAAGAAGGTCTCGAAAGGGGTGAAGCCCACATTAGA
Organism: Helianthus tuberosus; assembly: GCA_030545235.1. Lineage (NCBI taxonomy): Eukaryota > Viridiplantae > Streptophyta > Magnoliopsida > Asterales > Asteraceae > Helianthus > Helianthus tuberosus. Next base: position 26,526,464 of record CM060441.1, read on the forward strand.
GGAGAAGAGACTGTAGACATAAAGGAGTAGAGAAAAAGAGGTTTTAGCTGGCGAGGTAGCAGCCCTGCTAGAAAGAAAAGGGAATTTCCATCCCTATGATAGGCGTCCCCGAGGTTCAGAGCAACGAAGGCATGAAGGTCGAAACCCTCCAAGCAGGGAAAAGACCATAAACTTCACAGCTCTTACAAAAACCCGGCAAGAAATCCTCGCTACAGAGGAAGTGAAACAAAGCTTCCGACCTCCTAGGCCTCTCCCTAAAAGCAAAAGGAATGAAAATTCCACCAAATTCTGTGAATTTCATGAAGAGAAGGGCCACCATACTAATGATTGCTTTCAACTTAAAAAGAGGATTAAAGAGGCCGTCAAGTCCGGGGAACTTGCCCACTTAGTGAAGGGGGTAAGAGACAAGATAGCCGAAGGAAAAAGCAAGGAAGTTAACATGGTGGATTTTGATGGTAAGATTCCCCATAAACAGAAGCGGTTGGAAGCTTGGGAGCTTCAGTGTGTCTACTTTCCTCCAACGGAAAAGGACCCGCTCACGAACCCCCTTGTGGTTGAAGCAACTGTGGGTACATTTATGACAAGCAGAGCATACATTGACACTGGTGCAGCCACTGAAATTATGTTTGAAAAGTTCTTCAACCGTTTGAGCAATGAGGAACGTTCAAGGCTTCAACCCTCCGGAACCTCCATAAAAGGTATTGCTGGCATACCCCTCAAGCCTTTAGGGCAGTTAACCCTTTATGTTCGTTTCAGTGAAGACAAGATGGAGAGAGTTCAACCTCTCACTTTTGTGGTTATCAATATACCTTCAAACTATGATGTCATCATAGGAAGGCCGGGGTAGTGTGCATTCTACATGGCCGTCTCTGTTGGTCATGGCACTGTCAAGTTTCCTACTGAGAGAGGGATTGCAACCCTTCAACCTACTCAAGAGGCCTACATGGTTGAAGGGGAAATGTAACACCTCGTAAAATCGTGTCCAATGATGTGGTGACACGTGTAAGGAACCCTAATAAAGTCAAACGTTGACTATGAGGGACTAATTTCGTCAAAAATCGAAAACCTTGATTATAGAAGGACTGAAAGTGTCAACATGCCTAAACTAGGCCTCTGAGTGACCTTATACGGTGTCCGTATTCTTAAACGAGCCACTTGTTGGACGAAAGGAGCCGTTGGCGTAATTATGTAAAAGATTGCGCGTCGAAGGGTTAAAAGTGTCAACATGTTAATTCTTACCTCTGAGTGACCTTTTAACAAACCGAGAGCTTCATTATGTTTCATCATTTTCTCGGAAATGCCTAATATTGGCTATGCAAGGCTTTTATGCCAATAAGTGAAGTTACGCGCAAGTTTGCAAGTTAGAGGGGTTAAAAGCGTCAACATGTTTAATTACACCTCTGAATGACCTTTTAACGAACCCGAAGCATCATGATGTATTATAATACTCTCAAGAATTCCTAACACGGACTAGATAAGGCTTCGATGCTATTAAATGATGAGATGCGCAAGTTTGCGCAATAGAGGGACCTAAAGCGTCAACTTTTAATTCTACGCCTTTCGGCGACCATTTAAGCGAACGGGAGTGTAGTAATATTTAAGTATATACTTGGGAATGCCCATTATGGGCCATGGAAGGCTTGAATGTCAGTAAACGACATTTCGCGCTACTTTGTGCGATTAAAGTACTATTTGCTTCAAACTGCAAAAGTATGCCGATTCGTAGGGTAACGGACCTTCTGGAATATGACCCTAAGTTAAACATGCCCTAAATATCCTTTGTACAGCTTAGATATGGGCTTAGAGGTGTTCGGTGCGCAAAAATAAACTTTTATGTCAAGCAGGGACTAAAAGTGTCAAAAAGTGCACAAGTTTGCATTTTCGCGCATATCTTACGTTCTGAATATATCCGAACATCCAAAAATTTATGTAATCATTAAAATATTTTATTTTAGTGATCTCCATGATAAAATTCCATTCGTCGCGTAGTTTGGATCGTTTTTCGCTCCGTTCGTGTTTCGTCGTAATTAGACGAACAACGCGACCGTACGACCAAACGAACCGACATTCGGCATGTTTTAGAGCATATCTCATGTCCCCTATGTTTAGGCATCATAGTGAAGCCTTGAAATGAGATTAACAGGCTTCAAATAAGTCAGAAATGGTATTTATCAAAATCAGGGACTAAAACTGCATGTTTTCAAAATCTGTTGCTGATCTGTTCATTCAGGCGGGCCGCATAGGCCTTGGGGGCCTCTTACGCGGGCCGCGTGGCCTGCATCTGCATCAGTCTATTTTTTTTTAATTTTTTTTTGCTTGGAGACCACTCAAAAACCATTCTAAACCAATCCTAGTCGATTCCTTGGGCTCCAAACCAATTAGGACAGCTGTTATAACAGGTGTAGTAATCCTAAAGAACCTCCAAACACATGTCTTGATCAGATTTATAACCAAAAACTATAAATAGGATGAAAACCCAACTAGTTCATTGCTCATTTTTCATTCATTCCTTCTTATCTCTCAATCTGGAGCTTCATGAACTGAATGGAACTTGTATTCTTGTAGAAAAGTTAGCATCGACCCTTTGTAAGTACCTTAGCCCACCTTATAGTTCAGTTTCATAGTTTTGTAAACCGAAAAGTCAAGTATCGTAAATTATCTTTGACTTTTGATTTAAGCTCTCATGGTCCAGCCACTGATCGAATTGAATGTGGGTATGTGACCATATTTAGGTAGGTGATTAACCCCTAAAAGGGCACCTACTAATTCCTTCGTTTGCTTAGTTAATTGTCGGGTCAAACCATGTAGGTAAAAAGTCAAACTTGGCAGATTTGTAAATAATAATTAAAACTATTAAAACAGAGGTTCTAAATTATATTTTAACATTCTAATGACTTAGTAATTAGTATTAGAACATGTTTGACCAGGTCTAACTCGACAATTAACAGTCTAAGGTCAGTTTATAACCGAAAATCGCAAAAGCTTGACTTTTGCTTTGACTTTCAGTTCTGACCCATTCAAGCTTAATTCTCCCATATTTTAAGCTTCCATTAGGACCATATTATTCAGTAGTATAACCCTCTGGAGTTATATTGCATGGTTCCTTGTGGTTTGAATTATATGCCCTTGATCGTTAATATGCTTAAAAATGCCATAAATGCCCTTTTGACACAAAAATGAGATTTTTAGCAATGTGAGTGGACAAAAACCTTCGCTACTGATATTTAGACTTGTCCCGAAAATTTGACATCAGTTTGAGGTCTAGATTAGGAGTTATGCTCAATAGCGTAATTAGAAAGCTTTTTATTAATTAAACGGCATAATTAGCATAAAGCCTATCTAAACCCAAATTTTGTCACCAAACCTTTTACCTACTGATGTAAAATAATATTTTGGGATTTTTGAAGATTTTTATTTATTTTTAAGATGAGCATAACATAGGGTTATAGCTTGATTTCGGTAATTGTCGGTTTTACCATTTTCATGCATAAAATGAGTTTTACATAACATTTTGATGCCAAACTTTTTGCTATTGATTTTATATGATAAATAAAATATTTTGAACTTTATAAACAGATCAAAAACTTAGATTTCCTATTTTAACCCGAATATCCCTTAAAACCGACTTTTAAGCATTTTAAGCACCTAGTATGGGTCAAAACTATTTTTTGCACATAAAAACTTATTACCTACTGATGTTTTGAGTTAATTTATGTATTTAAATAGTAAGCCAAAGTTTTAAACTCGGAATTCTAATTTGACCTTTAAAGCTTATGTGAAATTACCAAAATGCCCCTACGGTGCATAGTTTGGTTATAAAAGATAAATTTCACATATATACGATACCCTACTATTATAACATATAAAAATACATTTTTTTATTAATTAGATCAGACCTGAAACTCAGTTTGACATTTAAACTCTTTTATGAGCATTAAAATTACCAAAATGCCCTTACGGGACTTAATTTGGTTTTAAATACTTTTTGGGCATATATGTTAACATCCTACTGATGTATTAAGATATTTTAAGCATAATAACATAAGGGACTTTCATATGATTCATTTGGTTGCCCGTTATGCTTTTACGCATTCGGATCGGTTTATGTAACTAGTTTACGTAAGTTTGCCGAAACGGGTTTAACCTTATCATTTTTATCTCAAAATCCAGAATGTGTTTAGTTTACCCATATTATACAAGTCTTCGTACTTGTTGGCTCTAAATAACATTCTATTCCGGTCATCGCTTAATCTAGCGTATTGTACCGTTTTAGATACTTTAAGCTAGCCGGTCTAAGTCTACGACTTAAATGAGACCGTTAGCATTCTGAATTGGTTTTATATTACCATCACTCCAGACTAGAGCCACCCGGTAAAAGCTACCTGCATTTAGATAGATTGGATACGACTGAGTTATTTTGCTGTGAATCAAGTATTAGCTCAGGTAAATACTTTTAACTTATTTTCCCTTACACGGGCTTGGGATACGGTATATTAATACCGCTTGGTCGGGTATGAGATCATTTAATCAGATTGTGTTTTAATAAATCTGCATAACCCATTTTAATCTGTTTTGTTTGATAACATAAACATTGGGGGTTAACGACTGTGTCCTGGATATCCTCGGCTCATTTAAGTTATTAATGGCCACGACCTATGCACGGGGTGTAGGCATACACCTGACAGATGCAAATGCTAAAATATTAAATTACCCACAAGGTGGGGATAACTCCTGTGTGGGTTCTATAAGTGGTGAGTCGGTTAATCATGACCGGCTTCCAAACCGGCCCCATATGTATGACAAACATGTAAAACTACATACAAGATTTTATTAAAGATTGTCCCAAGTTATAAATTGTTTTTGCCCTGTGCACTTAAATCAATTTTCATAAATTATTTTCAAATGAGTGAGTTAATTGTATTTACCAGTGAAAACTGACGTATTTTCAAAAGACTAAGTGGCAGGTACTACTCGTAATAGGCTGGGAGTTGCTCGGTGTCGAAATAGAGGATCTTGCAAATCCTTAAAGATGCCTTAAATTCTGCTAAACTTCATTTTATACATTCCGTAAAGATCCACCTGTGGATTTGATATTACAGGCTCGTCTATAATAAATACTTTGATATTTTCAGACATTTGAGTTTGTAATAATATTTTATATTCCAAGACTTTCGCTGTGCTATTCTGTGTATGTTTGACCATGATGATATCAACTACGTCACGATACTCCCCACCGGGCCCGCCGGTAATATGTGGAAATATCGGGGTGTGACAGGTTGGTATCAGATCCAACATTTAGTGAATTAAACACTAGTCTTTTGTGTTTAATCTCAATGACACAGTAGCATATTCCTTAGACCTTTTGAGTCTAGACTTAACATAGGAATGCTCTCATCCCTATTAAGTAAACATTGTTTTTGATTTTATGTATTTTGAATAAGTCGCCAAGCAAGGAGGCCGTTGATAGAGATTCTCTTCAATCCGAAGCCAAGAAATGCCAAGCTTCACAATACGGCTAGAATAAGCGTGCGACTGGTGTGGAAGAAAGACCTTTATGGACTCATTCCTAAAACCAAATCTATTGAATTGCAATCAGACTTTAGAGTCCATACCGGAGGTCCCTGAGGCTCAAATTTTAAAAGTCTGTGCTAGTGGAGTCCATACCAGGTGGTCCCTGAGGCTCCCGTTTTGAAAATATGCTAGTGAACGCTGATGATCCTTATTTCTTACCTCCAAGTTTTGGAATCCCAGGCTTGGATTATATCAGTCAAAACCCAATCTGTGATCCATATCATTCCTTAACCATTGAATCCTTGAACTATATTTTAATAACGGATCCTGATTGGAATACGTACCTTATTTACTGAGGTCTTTAGTATCCCTACCGTATATGGTAAACAAAGAAGAGAAACAATTGAAATGGAGCAAGGAAGGTGTTTGAGAATCCTTCTTTCATAATATTATTTGTCTTTTAAGTCCTTATAAGGACCTATCTCTTCTATTTAGTCCCTGTGTGGACATATCTTTCGACTTAAAACCCTATATGGGCATTTGCTATATAGTCCTTTCATGGACGTGTGATTTTATTAAAAATCCATTTTGTGGATACACTATTTTTAAATAAGTCCTCTCGTGGACTTGATATTTCAATATAGTCTTCTCATGGACATTATATTTCATCACAGTCCCTTCATTGACATACTGATTCTTCAAAATCCCTTTCTGGACATATTATTCCAACAAAATCCCTTGTGGATATGATATTTTATTATAGTCCTTTCAAGGACATGTTGTTTCATTAATAAGTCCCAATGAGGACGTGTCTCTCGACATAAAGTCCTTACGAGGACAAATATTTATTAACGTCCTTTTATGGACATGTTATATCATAAAAGTCCCAATGTGGACATATCTTATAGTCCCTTTACGGACTTATATTTCCTTTTAGTCCCTGCATGGACTAGAGTTATTTAAAGTCCCTGTGAGGACATCTGTACAGCAAGGCCCTTTTTGTATGCACGCTGTACCAATATAGTCCTTTTATGGACATGTTATTGCATTAGAATCCCTTTGGGGATATGCTATTTTGAAATAGTCCCTTTGAGGACATTGATATTTCATTATAACCCTTATATAGAATTGTAATATTTTATAGTCCATATACGGACTTATAATTTTTCCTCTTAGTCCTCTGTGGACAAATATATTACTACAAGTCCTGATTAAGGCACTATTGTAAATTCCTAATAATCTAGAAAAGTTTTGAAAATTTTATGTAGGTATTCATTTCGTCCTTTATTCCGCCATAGTTCCAAATTTTACTCGAACTTTATCGATCAGCTGAAAATTTCAAAAGATCCTCTTAATGGTATAACCTAGCCTATATGTTTATGAACATGGCTGTGATGGTAAAACCCTCTTAAGATAATTAATCCTTGTTAACATCTAAGAACATGTTAACATTGCTGGCTGTGTGACTTGAGAGACCACACTAGCTTCCAAAAGTACTTGGACTTTTCCAAGCCACCTTCATAGCCTATATGATCAATACGAATCACGGCTATCAAACAAAGGTATGCAGTATACATCAAAACATCCAGTTAAGATGTATGCCTACGGGCGAAGGTGTATTCATGACAATGATAGTTCTATTTTATAAACTTCTTGTCAAAAGGCGATGAACTATGTTCGACCCTTAAAAAAATCACTGATCCAAGAGATCCTTGATTATGTTTTAATTGTCCTTGTGACAAGGCCTTTTGTGCCAACTAACTGCCCTTCGAGACAATCCTTGTGCTATATGAGGACGTCTCTATGACATTGACATTGTGATCTTTATGATCCCCTGTCCAAGGTAATGAGTTGTGCTCAAGCCTAATAGTCTACATGATCAATACGACCATGACTAAAATCGTCAGTACGATGATTAAATCTGACATCCTTAATGATGTTTTGCCTAAGGGCTATATTAAATTGTCCAATTAAGACAAGGCAATTGTAATCTTTTGTGATTCCTTGCCCAAGGGGGGTGAGCCATGCTCAAATCCCATAGTCTATATGATCATTGCGATCCTGACTAATATCATCAATATGATGATCATAATATTAACATCCCTCGTGATGAAATGCCTACGGGCTACACTTTACTCTATTGTCGATAAGACAAAGTTAGTGGTGGTCTTTATGATCCCCTGTACAAAGTGGTGGGTTATACCCAACCCCAACAGTCTATATGATCAGTATGATCATGACTAATATCATCAAATGCAATGATGATATATGAACATCCATTAGTGATGTCAATTGGGTTACCTTTATGCTAAATAAGTCGTCTTTAGAGACAACGACAGTTGTAGTTTATGACTCCCTGTCCAAAGGTGAAGAACTATGTTCAAACCTGGGAGCCTCTAATCCAATAAGATTGAGACTTATAAACTAACGTCCTTGATGACAAAACAATGAGTTATGTTTTAAAGTCATTCATGACAAGCTAATGTGCTATAGTTTGTCACTCGTGACAAGTTAACATATTAAGTGTTAACATTCCTAGTCACAGGCCTTTTTGTGCCAGCATTGATAAATGTCCTCCGTAACAGGCCTTGGTGCCATATCTTATAACGTCATTGTGACTACGCCACTTTGAGCCATATCTAGATGTCCTTTGCAACAAGGCCTTCGTGCCGTATAATCATTTATGTCCTTCATGACTAGGCTTTATGCCATATAATTTTTTTTTACGTCCTTCGCGACAGGCATTTATGCCATATATGTATATAATTATAATAAAAGTCATGTAAGGCTAGCCTTCGAGCTATTTATAATCGTCCTTGTGACAAAGACAGATGTGACATTCTGATCCCCTGTCAATTAGGTACTGGACTCTCTCTCCAAACTTTGAATGCCATTGATGGTCCTTTTGTGACATAGGCTAAATATAATGGATATACATTCAAAAAACATTCATTAGGAATGTTCGGAACATAATAGCCTATACAGTTTATGGATGCCGTGACTAATCTATGTCAGGTCATCAGGATGATGACTAATAATTGTTAAATTTGGTGATTTGTACCAAGTTTCGAGTATGGAAAACTCGGATGGGGTAGACAACAGTCGCAATACTGTTAATGAGACAGAAGTTAATAATGCTACAAACGTAAACCTCAATATTAATGGAGTTAATCCCCAAGCTGTGGTTGACGCAGCAGTTGGAAAGGCCATGGAAAAGGTCATGAAACAATTCAAAGAGCCGAATGCTTCTCGCTCTAAATTTCATTTAGAACCACGTTCAATTGCTCATGAAAAGAGCTTTGTTCACACTTTGAATGAGAAGGATGAACCAAAGGAGGAGGATAACTCCCAGAGATCTAAGAAAAAGAGCAATTACGGGTCTAATAAGAACCAACCAAAGTTCAGTAAGAAGCCTGTATGTAAGGACTGCTATAAAAGACACTGCGGACAGTGTCGAATGGATCAAAGACCAAAGCAGTGCGATATCTGCAATGGAACTGGTCATAAGTCCCATGAATGTAGGAACATAAAGAATGTAGTCTGTTACGGCTGTGGTGAGATAGGCCACGTCAGAACTAGATGCCATAAAGTTGTCAAAGTAGGTACAGCTAAGTCTGGAGAGGCTAAGAAAGGAAATGCCTGAACTCATCTGATAAATACCAAGAGGCAGTACATGATGTCACCCAGCACATTCCCTATCATTTATCAATGATAATTTCTGCTAAGTGTCCTGTTTTAATACAGGCAGTGATAAGTCTTTCATAGACCGTAAGCTTAGCAAACTTTTGATGATATTCATAAAAACTCCAGATATTAAGTAAGGTAGAACCTACCAATGAAACCCTAGAGACCGTTTCTTCTTTTTCTCGACAATAATTCTTCTGTAAAATCTAAAAGTACTCTTTCTTTGAATAGAGTACAACAACATATGTTATTTTTATTTTCCTCATTGATTTTATCAACTGCGAGTGCCAACTATGTTTGATAAAAGCGCCATATGAGGATTGGTGTAACCTAGTGTGTCCCATAGATTGCTTCCATGCCTGATCAGTATGGAGGTTTAATGCATGGAACCACTAAGATATACCAATAGTCATATTGTACTAAATTCAGCTAGTGGTATTCAAAGAAGATATCCATAATAGGAATGCCTAAGTAGACGTCTCTACTTAAGGCATCCGTGCACTCGTAAAACGGATGTATCATTTGCATGGCACGAGCAACGGTAAGTGGACCAAGGTCAAAGATTGAGCTACCTCTATCATATTTGGATAACTTGATTTCTTCTCAGTAGAACTACCCTGTTTTACTCTTGAGGGGCAAAGTGAAGTTAGGATTGACATTCTATTAGGAGCTGTATCTGTTACAGAAGCTCATATCGATTAGCATCAACAGAAATGGAAGAACTGAGGGCTAACCAGATGAGTTATAAAGAAAGGCTTGTACAGCCTAGCTCATTGTCTTAGGAGCTATGACTATTATTGTTGATAAAGGAAAGCACGATGCAATACGCTTGTGCATTGGTTATTGCAACCTAACTAGGAAACGATTAAGAATCGTTATTAGCTGCCCAGGATCGTCGATTTGTTCGACTAACTATAAGGGTAGTCAATTCCTTAAGATTGATTCGGATAGTAGTTGGAATGACTATCTCACCCTAATTAAGTTCTCCTATAACCAATAGCATTATATAAGCATCAAGGCTGCTCCCTTGGAGACCTTGTATGGGAGAAAGTGACAAATGCCCGTTTGATGGGTAGGAGTTGAGAAAACCCAAATATCAGAATCTAAGATTGTCTTAAATACGACGGATAAGATAATACGAATCTGAAATCGTCTGAAGGCTGCCAGTAATCGGCAGAAGAGCAATATGAAAGAGAGACGCAGATCTCTTAAAGTTCCAAGTAGGGAACAAGATTCTATTGAAAATACCAACATGAAGGGTATGATACAAGGGCAAGTCAAGCCCTGGATATTTAGGACCATTCGAGATCATCGAATGTGTCGGCAGTATAGCTTATAAGCTAAACTTTCCTGAGGAACTTAGTGGAATTCACAATGTGTTCCACATCTCTAACTTAAAGATATGTCTAGCTGATAAATCGCTAGCAATGTCTTATAAAGACATATAGCTTGATAAAAGCCTGAGGTTTATTGAAAGACCTATATCGATCAAGGATCGACAGGTTAAGAAACTCCGAAGAGAAGCATGTACCTATTGATTAGGTCAACTGGGGTACTCGTAAAGGACACTAAATTATTGTGGGAGTTAAGTCCATTACACGACAGAAAGTACTTCCATCTTTTTGAGCAAATCTCGGGGTCGAGATTTCTTTTAAGGGGGTGAGGATGTAACACCTCGTAAAATCGTGTCCAATGATGTGGTGACATGTGTAATGAACCCTAATAAAGTCAAACGTTGACTATGAGTGACTAATTTCGTCAAAAATAGAAAACCTTGATTATAGAAGGACTGAAAGTGTCAACATGCCTAAACTAGGCCTCTGAGTGACCTTATACGGTGTCCGTATTCTTAAACGAGCCACTTGTTGGACGAAAGGAGCCGTTGGCGTAATTATGTGAAAGATTGCGCGTCGAAGGGTTAAAAGTGTCAACATGTTAATTCTTACCTCTGAGTGACCTTTTAACAAACCGAGAGCTTCATTATGTTTCATCATGTTCTCGGGAATGCCTAATATTGGCTATGCAAGGCTTTTATGCCAATAAGTGAAGTTACGCGCAAGTTTGCAAGTTAGAGGGGTTAAAAGCGTCAACATGTTTAATTACACCTCTGAACGACCTTTTAACGAACCCGAAGCATCATGATGTATTATAATACTCTCAAGAATGCCTAACATGGACTAGATAAGGCTTCGATGCTATTAAATGATGAGATGCGCAAGTTTGCGCAATAGAGGGACCTAAAGCGTCAACTTTTAATTCTACGCCTTTCGGCGGCCATTTAAGCGAACGGGAGTGTAGTAATATTTAAGTATATGCTTGGGAATGCCCATTATGGGCCATGGAAGGCTTGAATGTCAGTAAACGACATTTCGCGCTACTTTGTGCGATTAAAGTACTATTTGCTTCAAACTGCAAAAGTATGCCGATTCGTAGGGTAACGGACCTTCCGGAATATGACCCTAAGTTAAACATGCCCTAAATATCCTTTGTATAGCTTAGATATGGGCTTAGAGGTGTTCGGTGCGCAAAAATAAACTTTTATGTCAAGCAGGGACTAAAAGTGTCAAAAAGTGCACAAGTTTGCATTTTCGCGCATATCTTACGTTCTGAATATATCCGAACATCCAAAAATTTATGTAATCATTAAAATATTTTATTTTAGTGATCGCCATGATAAAATTCCATTCGTCGCGTAGTTTGGATCGTTTTTCGCGTCCGTTCGTGTTTCATCGTAATTAGACGAACAACGCGACCGTACGACCAAACGAACGACATCCGGCATGTTTTAGAGCATATCTCATGTCCCTTATGTTTAGGCATCATAGTGAATCCTTGAAATGAGATTAACAGGCTTCAAATAAGTCAGAAATGGTATTTATCAAAATCAGGGACTAAAACTGCATGTTTTCAAAATCTGTTGCTAATCTGTTCATTCAGGCGGGCCGCATAGGCCTTGGGGGCCTCTTACGCGGGCCGCGTGGCCTGCATCTGCATCAGTCTATTTTTTTATTTTGTTTTTGCTTGGAGACCACTCAAAAACCATTCTAAACCAATCCTAGTCGATTCCTTGGGCTCCAAACCAATTAGGACAGCTGTTATAACAGGTGTAGTAATCCTAAAGAACCTCCAAACACATGTCTTGATCAGATTTATAACCAAAAACTATAAACAGGATGAAAACCCAACTAGTTCATTGCTCATTTTTCATTCATTCCTTCTTATCTCTCAATCTGGAGCTTCATGAACTGAATGGAACTTGTATTCTTGTAGAAAAGTTAGCATGGACCCTTTGTAAGTACCTTAGCCCACCTTATAGTTCAGTTTCATAGTTTTATAAACCGAAAAGTCAAGTATCGTAAATTATCTTTGACTTTTGATTTAAACTCTCATGGTCCAGCCACTGATCGAATTGAATGTGGGTATGTGACCATATTTAGGTAGGTGATTAACCCCTAAAAGGGCACCTCCTAATTCCTTCGTTTGCTTAGTTAATTGTCGGGTCAAACCATGTAGGTAAAAAGTCAAACTTGGCAGATTTGTAAATAATAATTAAAACTATTAAAACAGAGGTTCTAAATTATATTTTAACATTCTAATGACTTAGTAATTAGTATTAGAACATGTTTGACCAGGTCTAACTCGACAATTAACAGTCTAAGGTCAGTTTATAACCGAAAATCGCAAAAGCTTGACTTTTGCTTTGACTTTCAGTTCTGAACCGTTCAAGCTTAATTCTCCCATATTTTAAGCTTCCATTAGGACCATATTATTCAGTAGTATAACCCTCTGGAGTTATATTGCATGGTTCCTTGTGGTTTGAATTATATGCCATTGATCGTTAATATGCTTAAAAATGCCATAAATGCCCTTTTGACACACAAATGAGATTTTTAGCAATGTGAGTGGACAAAAACCTTCGCTACTGATATTTAGACTTGTCCCGAAAATTTGACATCAGTTTGAGGTCTAGATTAGGAGTTATGCTCAATAGCGTAATTAGAAAGCTTTTTATAAATTAAACGGCATAATTAGCATAAAGCCTATCTAAACCCAAATTTTGTCACCAAACCTTTTACCTACTGATGTAAAATAATAATTTGGGATTTTTGAAGATTTTTATTTATTTTTAAGATGAGCATAACATAGGGTTATAGCTTGATTTCGGTAATTGTCGGTTTTACCATTTTCATGCATAAAATGAGTTTTACATAACATTTTGATGCCAAACTTTTTTCTATTGATTTTATATGATAAATAAAATATTTTGAACTTTATAAACTGATCAAAAACTCAGATTTCCTATTTTAACCCGAATATCCCTTAAAACCGACTTTTAAGCGTTTTAAGCACCTAGTATGGGTCAAAACTATTTTTGGCACATAAAAACTTATTACCTACTGATGTTTTGATTTAATTTATGTATTTCAATAGTAAGCCAAAGTTTTAAACTCGGAATTCTAATTTGACCTTTAAAGCTTATGTGAAATTACCAAAATGCCCCTACGGTGCATAGTTTGGTTATAAAAGATAAATTTCACATATATACGATACCCTACTGTTATAACATATAAAAATACATATTTTTATTAATTAGATCAGACCTGAAACTCAGTTTGACATTTAAACTCTTTTATGAGCATTAAAATTACCAAAATGCCCTTACGGGACTTAATTTGGTTTTAAATACTTTTTGGGCATATATGTTAACATCCTACTGATGTATTAACATACTTTAAGCATAATAACATAAGGGACTTGCATATGATTCATTTGGTTGCCCGTTATGCTTTTACGCATTCGGATCGGTTTATGTAACTAGTTTACGTAAGTTTTCCGAAACGGGTTTAACCTTATCATTTTTATCTCAAAATCCAGAATGTGTTTAGTTTACCCATATTATACAAGTCTTCGTACTTGTTGGGTCTAAATAACATTCTATTCCGGTCATCGCTTAATCTAGCGTATTGTACCGTTTTAGATACTTTAAGCTAGTCGGTCTAAGTCTACGACTTAAATGAGACCGTTAGCATTCTGAATTGGTTATGTATTACCATCACTCCAGACTAGAGCCACCCGGTAAAAGCTACCTGCATTTAGATAGATTGGATACGACTGAGTTATTTTGCTGTGAATCAAGTATTAGCTCAGGTAAATACTTTTAACTTATTTTCCCTTACACGGGCTTGGGATACGGTATATTAATACCGTTTGGTCGGGTATGAGATCATTTAATCGGATTGTGATTTAATAAATTTGCATAACCCGTTTTAATCTATTTTGTTTGATAACATAAACATTGGGGGTTAACCACCGTGTCCTAGATATCCTCGGCTCATTTAAGTTATTAATGGCCACGACCTATGCACGGGGTGTAGGCATACACCTGACAGATGCAAATACTAAAATATTAAATTACCCACAAGTTGGGGATAACTCCTCTGTGGGTTCTATAAGTGGTGAGTCGGTTAATCATGACCGGCTTCCAAACCGGCCCCATATGTATGACAAACATGTAAAACTACATACAAGATTTTATTAAAGATTGTCCCAAGTTATAAATTGTTTGTGCCCTGTGCACTTACATCAATTTTCATAAATTATTTTCAAATGAGTGAGTTAATTGTATTTACCAGTGAAAACTGACGTATTTTCAAAAGACTAAGTGGCAGGTACTACTCGTAATAGGCTGGGAGTTGCTCGGTGTCGAAATAGAGGATCTTGCAAATCCTTAAAGATGCCTTAAAGTCTGCTAAACTTCATTTTATACATTCCGTAAAGATCCACCTGTGGATTTGATATTACAGGCTCGTCTATAATAAATGCTTTGATATTTTCAGACATTTGAGTTTGTAATAATATTTTATATTCCAAGACTTTCGCTGTGCTATTCTGTGTATGTTTGACCATGATGATATCAACTACGTCACGATACTCCCCACCGGGCCCACCGGTAATATGTGGAAATATCGGGGTGTGACAGGAAAGCTCCAAGAGTGAAGAAAACAAGCAAGGGGTAATCATAAACCCTAAAGATCTTGAACAAAAGATAAGGGTTAACCCAAGCCTTTCACAAGAAACTCTCTCGTATCTTGAAAAGCTGCTAGTACATTATAGCGATGTCTTTGCTTGGTGCCCGAAAGATATGACGGGTATCCCTCGAAGCATTGCTGAACATGAGCTGAAAATACCACCTGATGTCAAGCCTGTTGTCCAAAATAAGCGAAGTCTAGCACCCGAAAGAAGTCTAGCTGCATGCCAAGAGGTTGAAAAGCTTGTATCAGCTGGAATTCTCCGGGAGGTCAAGTATCAGTCCTGGGTTGCAAACCCAGTCATGGTTCGAAAGCCCAATAACTCTTGGAGAATGTGCATAGACTTCAAGGACTTGAACAAGGCTTATCCTAAAGATTGTTACCCGTTGCCAGAAATTGATCTTAAGGTTTATTCCCTCACTGGTTACCCTTTTAAGTGTTTTCTCGATGCTTACAAGGGTTACCATCAAATTCTCATGAAAGAAGAAGACGAAGAGAAAACCGCCTTTCACACGGACAAAGGAATCTTTTGTTACCAAAAGATGCCTTTTGGCCTCAAAAACGCGGGTGCAACCTACCAACGCCTAGTTGACAATGCCTTTGCTAGTCAAATTGGTAGTAACATGGAAGCATATGTCGATGATTTGGTAATAAAAAGCAAAACAAAATACCAAATGCTTGATGACATCCAAGAAACCTTCAAGAACCTAAGGAAGGTCAACATGAAGCTCAACCCCGAGAAATTTTCGTTTGGGTTTGAAGAAGGTGAATTTCTGGGGCATATTGTGGGAAAACAAAGTATTAAAGCCAATCCAAACAAAGTCAAAGTTGTTTTTGAAACAAGGCCCCCACGAAGCAAAAAGGAAGTAGAATGTCTAAACGGGAAACTCGCAGCCCTGAAGCTTTTTACCTCAAAACTGGCTTAAAGATCTTTGCCTTTCTTTAAAATGCTTAAAGGGTGCTCTGACAAAAAAGATTTCAAGTGGACTGAAGAAGCAGAACAAGCTTTCAATCTGATGAAGCTACACCTAGCTTCACTTCCTGATATTGCAGCCCCGGAAAGAGGAGAGCTGATCTCTGTCTACCTCTCAGTTGCTGAAGAAGCAATAAGTGTGGTCCTAACAATTGAATGAGACAAAGTTCAGGTACCCGTCTATTTTTTTCAGCAAAACCTTAAAATTGGCAGAAATTAAGTATCCTCCTCTGGAGAAGCTTGCCTTTGCCCTAGTCCAAACGGCTAGAAGGCTTCGAAGGTATTTCCAAGCATACCCGATCCAAGTGGTCACTGACCAACCCATCAAGAGTGTGCTTGAAAAACCAGAAAATTCAGGGCGGCTGGCCAAATGGGCTATAGAACTAGGTGAACACAAAATCACCTATGTTCCAAGAAAAGCCATCAAAACCCAAGTCTTAGCAGACTTCATTGTGGAAGTCCCAAAGCATCACAGAAGTTAACACAACTGCTACTGAATCTTCTGACCCTGAAGCCTGGAAGCTCTTCACCGATGGAGCTTCAAGCGTTGAAGGGTCAGGAGCTGGGCTTATTTTAATCAACCCTGAAGAGTTAGAATTCACATATGCTCTTCAATTTGAATTTCAGACCACCAACAACGAAGCTGAATATGAAGCATTGATAGCTGGCTTAAGGTTAGCCAAGGAGATGAATGTCCAAAAGCTTCAAGTTCACAAAGATTCGTTGCTTGTATCAAGTAAAGTCAATGACAGTTATGTTGCAAAAGAGCCCAACATTAAGAGGTACAAAGAAAAATCCAAAGAGCTGATGAACACATTCCAAACATGTACAATCAAGCAAATTCCCAGGTCTCAAAATAAGAAAGCTGATGCCTTGAGTAAACTCGCCTCTCTTACCTTTGCTCACCTTACCAAAACGGTATTGGTAGAGGTGTTGAAAAATCCGTCAATTGAAGAGTTGGAAGTTCAAGATGTAATCACCGAAGAAGGCCCTAATTGGATGACTCCAATTAAAAAATTCTTTAAAAGCGATGAGTAACCTGCTGACCAAACAGAGGCTGAAAAGGTTAAAATCAAGTCCAGACAGTACGCGTTGCAAGGTGAAATCCTCTACAAAAAGGGTTACCTTGCACCCTTGCTGAGATGTGTTGGTCCCGAACAAAGCCAGTACTTGGTCAAAGAGGTTCACAAAGGGATATGCGGAGCTCATTTTGGAGCAAGAACAGTGGTTGCTAAACTAATGAATCTTGGATATTTCTAGCCTTCAATCCACCGAGACACCACCGAACAATTAAGAAGATGTGAAGCCTGTCAAATACATGCACCGGTTCCCAAGAGATCCAAACATAATCTTGTCCCGATATCTTCAGCCTGGCCATTCCACAAATGGGGAATGGATATTGTTAGTCCATTCCCACCAGCCAAAGGTGGAATAAAGTTTTTATTGTTAGCCATAGATTACTTTACCAAGTGGCCTGAAGTTAAACCACTCGCAAAAATCACGGGCAAACAGATCATCGACTTCGTTTGGGAAAACATCATTTGTCGCTATGGGTTGCCAGGTGTGTTGGTCACGGATAATGGGAAGCAGTTTGCCGAGAAGCCTTTTAGCACTTGGTGCAAGGAGTTCAGGATAACCCAGGTTTTCAGCTCGTTGCATACCCACAATCCAATGGCCAGGTTGAAAGGGTGAATTGAAGCATCGTTGAAGGAATCAAAACCCGATTGGGAAGGCATGAAAACAATTGGCTTGAAGAATTGCCAAATGTTCTATGGGCTATACGAACGACAGAAAAAACAAGCCATAAGAGAACACCTTACAGCTTGGTGTTCGGATCAGAAGCTGTGATTCCAGCTGAAATAGGAGTTGTAACTCCAAGAACACTCAACATGGATCCCGAAGCAAACAACAAAGAGACCATGTTGAACTTGCAACTCCTCGAGGAAACACAGGATCAAGCTGCAGTTCAAGAAGCCAAGTACAAACAAAAGATGGAAGCTTATTACAACAAAAGAGTCAGGCATGAACGCTTCAAGCCAGGAGACCTTGTGCTTAGAAACAATGAGGCTAGTAAAAAAGAGAGCCAAGGAAAACTTGGCCCAAATTGAGAAGGGACATACACAATCCTCGAAGCACATAAGGGTGGATCCTATAAGCTAGCCGACACAGAAGGTAAAAAGCTTCCGAGACTTTGGAATGGAAAGACCCTTAAAAGGTTCCATGTCTGATGAAAAAGAGTTTGGTTTGTATTTCAAGAAGTTGTACTTCAAGAGTTGTCCAATGCTCACTTTGTGTAAAACAATATCTCTTAAATGAATGATGATGTTTTATCAAATTTGTCTTTCTATCCTAGAATCAGGCTGAGAACCTAGCAAAAAACTCCATGGCAAGGGCCATGTAAGGGGATGAGCTCCCAGGCCACATCGCTCAATAAGTTCAAGGGTTGAATGAACCTATATAAGGGGTGAGTTCCTAAATCAATACAACTCCATGAGACATAGGCAATTATCAAAAATAAAGATGTCTCATAGACGGGTTTGAGCAGCCCACGCCAAATGTTCCTTAAGCCTTATAAAAAATCCTAGAAAACAAATCATTATTAACGGACTTATGAACCGGAAATCAAACTTAGGAAAATAATAAATAGGATAGGTGCTATGTCTTCTTGTTAAAAATACCAAGGCTAAGTGACTGCAGCACTGAACCCTTTAAGGTATAAAAAACATAAAGACAACACAAACACAACAAAGACAATGACATAAAGATAAACAAAGATTGAGGGAGAAACATAACAACATAACAAAAGGTTGCATACAATACAAACTCAGAAATACAAACCAAAGAACCAAGCAACAAAGAATAGAGTAGCAACCAGAAGCCTTGAAGGCTTCAGGGTACAAACATTCAAACAGCTAGAAGCCTTGAAGGCTTGAAGCCAATCAAGCTGCCTTGCAAAAACAAGCACCAGCACAAAAAAAATCATAGCACAAGGCAAATAGTAGAAACTTGGTAACATAAGAAAAGAAGCCTCAAAAGGCTTCCAGCATCCAAACAAGTTAAAACAAACCCAAACAGTTTGTAAACCTAAGAATTGTTCAAATGGCCACCAAGGCCAAACCACAACCACAAAACAGGAACCTTAGGGGTTCCTGCAAAACCTAAAATTGTTTAAAGTAACATACAAACCATTAAATTGTTTAGTAGTGCTAAGAAAGCTACGAATATTGTTAGCAGGAGGCTTAGAAGCCCCGGAACCATCACCCTTAACCTTCTTGGCCTTTTTTGACTTCTTAGCTTTCGACCCACCATCACTCCCAACAGCTGAACCTTGGAGACTTGCTTCCTTAGAAACATCGGCACCTTCTGAAAAAGTTTCATCACTATCTCCTGAACAAGAACGTTTCTTGGACAGGGAATTAAACACTTCAGCACAAACTTTTTCATTAAGCCCAGCCGGTTTCAGTTCCTGCAAGACAGATAGAGGTTTACCAAAGCAATTTGCAACTTGACTTACATACGGGTAAGTCAGCCTCTCCATCTGCTGAACGGATGCCTTAAACACTTCGGAAGCATCAGGATGAAAAATGGGAGATTATTTCAAGGCCTGGCCAGATTCATGAAGTTTAAAACCGGCAATAAGGCCTTGATGTTTCCCCAGATTCAGCAGCTTCGTATAGACCTCTCCAAGGGCAGAGTTGAACTCATTGGAATGAAGGAGGTAGGTAACAACCTGGTGAAAGCCTTGCTCAATGAGACACTGATTATCACTGGTGGCTTGAACAACCGAAGCCTTCAGACCTTCTTTCTCTTCATCAAATGCCTTCTGTTGAACAGTTAAGGCCTCCCTATCAGCTTTCGACTTCAACTGGTCAGCGTCGAAACTTTTCTTGAGGTCGCCTATCTTAGTTTCGTGCCTCCTTGTTAATTCACCTACCTTCTTGACCCAAGCCTCTTCCTTCTTTGAAAAACCATCAATTTCTTTCTTCATGGCAGCCATAGAGGCTTTCATCTTATCATTCTTCTTGGAAGCTTCCTCATACTCCTGCATACCTTTTGTAAAACGGGTAACACCTTCAGCCAGCAAGGCCGAAAGGTTGCAGGAGCTCAGCATCAATCTGGAAATAAAATGATCAGCTTCCATCTCAGAAATCGCACCCCGAACACCAGAAGGAGCAAAATGGGCCATCACCTCAGCATAAACAGCTGGATCCTTGAAGCTGTCTCCAACCTTAACATCCCAGTTGGGAACATAAACCTCTTCAGCTTCGGGATCCTCCAAGCTTTCAATGCTTTTGTCCGATGAACCCTGGATGGTAGGAGTAGAACCTTTCTTAACAAACTTCTTTTTCTTCCCGGAAACAACCAAGCCTTTTTCCTTACCCTTTCCCACCTCAACCTCCAGAACCTGTTCCACAAACGCCTCAACATCATCACTAACATCAGCAGCTTCTGAGCCAGAAGGTTGGTCAGCACCCTGTAAGCGACGAACAGAACGACGGGTTGAAGCCTTGGGAACAGTTGCCTTCTTAAAACCTTTCAAATCAGGCACACCAGCATAACCCAAACCCTCGAACCTCTGTTCAGAACTCCTGACCACAACATTTTCACCAGGAATAGCCGGGGCATCCCCAAATGCAACATCTGACGTATCGTCACTCTTGATAAAATCCAGGGCAGACATAACTACAAAAAATCATAAAACAAAAACACATAAGTTACAAAATAAAAGAATCCCAAAAAGGCAGAACAGGGAAAATGCATACCCTCGCCATTCCTCATAAGAACCGGATCGCGATTAGCCTTATCCCACAACTTGCTAACACCTAACAGAACAAGCAAATGTTCAGGAAAAGGGCGAACCCTTGAAGGGCACTCTCGGATGGCTTTAAGAAAAACTTCATTCAAATCAGATTCGGAAGGTTCCAGTTCATTGAGAATGGCATCCGGGTGTCTCAACACCATTTTAAAGGGGACAATAGAATCAGAAACCCAGAAAAATCGATCATTCCAAGTACCAAGTGTGGTAACCATGGAAGAGATTAGGCAAGTGTCAACCTTGGATGTCTCAAAGGTGAACCAATCGCCATTTTTCACCAAACAAAAAAATCGACGGAATAATAACAACGAAGGGTCATATCCATAAGCCCAGCATAAAACCTCGAAGTGCAAAACCCTAGCCATGCCCTTCGGATGAATTTGACCAAAGGAAACTCGACAGTTCTCCAAAACGTTCAATACAAAAAAAAAAAGAAAAAGGATGACATAGGTTGGAAAATTCAAAGTGACGACAGTACAGGGCAATAGAACCAGAGGGACATTGATGAACAGATTTATCACAAGCCGGTGCAACCAGTTTAAACTTCATCCCAATCCCCCATTCCATACAAAACAATTCTACTTACTCTTGGGTTAATCGAGAAAATGATTTCGCCAAATCTTTTCGAGCACCCATTCTACAGGAAAATAAACAGAGATGTGGAATTGGAACTAACTTGGAAAGAAAATAGGAAGGAAACTTGAAAGAGATGTGGAAATTTGATTATCACCTTGTTAATAAATGAAAAATAAAAGCCCATTTAGGGATATGATTACACAGCAGTTAATAACCTGCCCCCTGCAGAAACTGCCGTCAGTCAAATCAACTATCTTGTCAAAATTCAAATTTCAAAAAACTCAGTTGTAATGAACCCTTCAAGCCTTGAAGCCTTTAAGCAATACAAATAAATGTGTAAAAGTCAGAAGTCTTTGAGCATATTTCCCAAAAACCTCTGACTTGGGGGGCTAATGAAGGGGGTAGCCCAAGATCAAATAAAATGATTTAGACACATGAATGCTTAAAGGGTTGAAAGTTTAAGAGGTTCAAAGCCCGCGAATTCGGGTGAGCAGCAAAAGGGATGCGAACAGTGAACCGTCACTTCTCTGATTACTTGTCCAGCCTCTCGCAGCCGTAAAAGAAGACATGTGCTTAGAGTGTAGTCTTTTACCCGCAGGTCCAAACGCTTTAACCCTTAAAAGGGTAAGTCCCCCACTGCAAGCATGTTTCACTAGTCAATGGTTTCTTCTTTGGGCGATGTCCTTCCCTATAAATTGACACTTCATTTAGTGCTGAAGGACATTCCGATCAGCTCTGATTCCATTGGGATCTCTGGTCTTTTCTCTTGAGTGCTTGTTCCATGCAAGTCTCTCCTTCTTACATTCAACACACACATTTCTATTGCTTCCACATCCGGAGCTGGATACACTTCAGCGAAGGATCTTGAGCAAATAACAAAAGCTAACAAGTAAACCTCTCTCCACGTCTTGCAAACATGGGGGGACCCCACGACCTGCGTTAGGCAAAACTAAACCCTCCAACCCTTTTGCCTAACTAACCCAGCTACTACCATTGGTCTAGTATTTGTTGCATCAACAGACACCATGATTTTGGAACCTGTAAGTATGTCATGAAGAAGATGACCATGATATGCTTATTAGTTATTTTATTGGTCATTTTACACTCATGGGTATGTACAGTCGGGATTTTCTTTTAAATAATTTTATATACTAGAATGATATTTACACATTTTCAACTAGTATATTTAATTTCCATTTCATTTAACAAAAACTGTGTAAATAAAGTTTGAAACATGACTTCAACTTCATGAGTAGTCAAGTATTTTATGTTTTGGTGATATCGAATGTTAATTATATAGCTAGATTGTTAAACGTAAGACTGTGGGGTATGGGGCGGGGGTTGCGGCGTGGGTTGGCTGAAAACGCTCAAGCCACCACCCCGGGTAGGCTTGGGTTTGGGAGTGGCCCAAGGGGCGGGAGTATAAAGCCTGGCGTGGGGCGGGGCTACGAGACTGACTTGGCGGGATTTGATTGGCCAACAAAACTAGTCGTTTGGGCTAGCCGTTGGGCACTTTTTTTTTTTTTTTAAAGTTTTTTTCCTTTATAAATACCTTATCATATTTAACATTTTTCTCACACAATATCAAACACATAAAACACAATCTTGCCATGAGTTCTTCAAGTTCAAGTGAATCGTCATCATCATCTGACGATGGTGCGGAAATATTTCTACAAACGATCACGACGGTGGTGAAAGCTATCGTGGAAGACGATGAGGAAGAGACTCCGCAACCTAAACGGAGGAGGTACATCGCTCGTGAACGGCACACCGCTAACAATTTGTTGGTAAGCGATTACTTCTCAGCGGAACCTAAGTATGATGAAAAAATGTTTAGGCGTCGTTTTTGTATGAGTAGAAACTTATTTTTAAGGATATCTAGAGATATTGAGGAGAAGTACGTTTATTTCCAACAAAAACCGGATGTAACAGGGCAATTAGGATTTAGTATGTGGCAAAAGGTCATGGCCGCACTTAGACAGTTAGCGTACGGCAATAGTTCGGACATTATGGATGACTATTTAAAAATGTCTGCACGTGTAGCTAGAGAAAGTCTTCACAACTTTTGTTCGTGTATTTTAGAACTTTATAGGAAAAGATATTTGAGGAGGCCCTCGTTCAATGACATGCAACAAATATTGGAACATCACGCCGACTATCATGGGCTACCCGGGATGCTAGGTAGTTTTGATTGTATGAAATGGCCTTGGGAACTTTTTCCAACCGCATGGCAAGGCGCTTACACGAGTGGATTTCACGGGATGCCAACCATCATGCTTGAAGCGGTTGCGTCCCAAGATCTTTGGATATGGCATGCATTCTTCGGTATGCCAGGTTCACATAATGATATTACCATCATAAACCACTCGCCCCTTTTCAATGACCGGGTAAATGGTATAGGACCCAAAGGAACTTTCTTTGTAAACGGGGTTGAGTACGTGTATGGGTACTAGCTAGTTGATGGGATTTACCCAGAGTGGGGGGTTTTCGTAAAATCGTTCACAAGACACGGTACCATAGATCCAAAGAGATTAAAGTTTAACAGAGTCCAAATGGCTGCACGTAAAGACGTCGAGCGAGCATTCGGTGTTTTGAAGAAAAGGTGGTGAATATTGGCAATGCCTTGTCGACTATGGGACAAGGATCATATTGGAAATGTAATATACGCATGTATCATTCTTCACAACATGATTTTGGAGGATGAAGGTAGAGCGGTCGTTACCTACTATGATGACGATGACCCCCAACCAGGTAACGTAACAGTTACAGACGAAGATAAGCGTCAAATGAATTTTTGATCAAGTCAAGGGATATACATCACAACCTTCGATCTGATTTGGTGGATCATGTTTCAATGATTCATGGGTTCGAAACCGACGAAGACGACGAAGAATGATTGTTTTTTATTTTGATAATTATTATGTATGTTTATGTAGTTATAAATATATATATATATATATATATATATATTAAAAAAATTGATGTGGCTTGGCCACGCCAGCCCACCCACGTCCACCATACCCCCTACAACTTGGGTTTGTGTATTGAGTGTCCCCTAATCCACGTGTCAACCCATGCCCTAAACCCCTGCCCCACCATACCCCACGGTCTAAGCATAGAATGTTTAGTTAAACAAATTGGATTTTGATAAATTATTTTACTATATAAGGATTCGCTAAATTATTAAAAAACAAATTAATTCTTTTTACAAATTTAAGTTATTTTTTTAATAAAAAAAAGTGTAAGATAGTGATAATAGTCAGACTATATATATATAACACTATGTAACACTATATATCATTATATAACAAATATAACACTATACATAATACTATATAACACCATATAAACACCGTATAACAATATGTAACACCATATAATACCATATAACACTATGTAACACTATATATCATTATATAACAAATATAACACTATACATCTATCGTAGACATGCTATCAGACAACCTATAGTGTTATATTTGTTATATAATGATATATAGTGTTACAAAGTGTTATATGGTATTATATGGTGTTACATATTGTTATACGGTGTTTATATGGTGTTATATAGTATTATATATAGTGTTATAATACACTTCTCACACTTTGAGCACTTTTTACAGGATCCTCTACCTATATATATATATATATATTGCAAATAATAATTTATTATTCGCGATGAAAAATCTGTTGATATATTTAGTTATACAAAAGCCCCAAATAATCGGACTCAGTTTCATAGGTTTATGCTGTTTGGTTTGTTTAGTATTTGTTATTTTATATTCTAGGGTGATTTAGTCATTTGTCCTACCTCGTGTACTCGTGCGCTAATTCTCGTGGACTAACTCTTCGAAATCTGTTAGTAATCTCTTCCACTTTCCCCTTTTTAACTTTTCAAATTTTGGGGTGCATCGTGTTATACTTTTCGATTTACCTAACATGCTATGATCAAGTGTTATTATGTGAACGTCTTATGTGTATTCTATTAATCTATATGCTATCTGCTGTCAAGTTTATTGCATGCTATTGTGTCTAGTGGAGGTTCCCCACGGCCATGGGTTGTAGCCTAGTAACGCCAACGGTTTTAGACTCGCTCCTCGGGGCTTGAGCCTAATGCACGCTATTGTCAGGATTCTATTTATTTTGGTTGTGTGTGTTGATTATTTGTTTGTGTATACTTGTTTGGTAAATTTGGAATTATGGATTTGTTGACTATGTTGATGATATGAGACCATTTACACACTAACCTTGAGGTGCATGTTAAAAATATTTTTTTAAAGAAATAAATGCAAAACTGTTTTCTATAAAAAGGAGGAAATTATTCACCAACATTTTGTTGACCCAAAAATATATTTTTCTAACGTGGTGCAGGTTTTCAAAGTTGATAATCAAGTGATGTGGACACGTAGCATGGGCCTTAGGAAATTAAATTGAAATCTCGATATGTTTGTTTTGAACAATGTATGAACAATTTTGATTATTATATGTTAAGCGACTATTTAAATGGATATGCTAAAAATATTGAAACAATAATTAGTTGTCATCAGCTATGGGTCGGGGTGTGACAAACTCTTTCATTTCAGATGGTGCCAAATGATACGGAGCTCGTGCAACTGGTGCAGCTCCAGGCATGATGTCGATTTTAAACTCCACTTGCCTCTCATGAGGTAATCCAGGTAGTTCATCAGGAAAGACATCTGGGTAATCAGCGATGACTGGAATCTCTTATATCTTAGGCTTTGTTTCATCCACTGTCACTTGTACCATGTAAATGACACACCCGCTCTTCAAGCACTTGGATGCCTTAAGTATAGACACCTGATCAGGCAATCTATAGTGTATATCTCTCTGAATGGTGATCATTTCACCGGAAGGGGTTTTAATTTCGACGAGTTTCTTGTCGCACGCGATACGAGCTTGGTTATGCGACAACCAATACATACCCAAAACTACGTCAAACCATGCCAATTTCATTAGTAGAAGAGATAATGGAATAGAATGATTCTTAATGGATATAGAACATCCATCAAGAATGGAAGAAGCGGTTTCTATGGTTCCATCAGCAAGCTCTACCTCATATTTAATAGAGTAAACTTCCGTTTTGCTCCCTGTGGTTTGGTCATTTTAATGGTTTTGCTCCAATAGTTTAAAAATAGCCATTTTCCTCCTTGATCTTTCAAGTTTGTTGCCAGTTTGCTCCCTAATCTTTCGAGTTTGTCGCCAGTTTCCTCCCTGATGGAGTTAGAGGCTGGGAGCAAAATGAAGATAAGTTAGAAAAATCAAGGAGGAAAATGGCTATTTTTAAACTATTGGAGCAAAACCATTAAAATGACCAAACCACAGGGAGCAAAACGGAAGTTTACTCTATTTAATATCTAGAGTTCTTATGGGCAGATTTAATAGTTTACTAAAATTAAGATCTACAAAAGACTTATCTGCACCCGAATCAAATAAAACTCTACCATAGATGTTATTAATGAGGAAAGTACCTGTTATGACGTTATCGTCATTCACTGCTTGCTTTGTATTCATTTGGAATGCCCACACATTCCCTTTCTTAGCCTCATTAGGCTTCTTTACATTCTTGGGGCAGTTGGTTTTGATGTGCCCCTTCTCATTGCAGTCGTAGTAGACTGCATCCTTCAGATTCTAGCATTCAAGGGTCTTATGACCCTTCTTCTTGCAAATACCACAGGGTTTAGCCTGTGGGTCCAAGTTGCGCTGCCCCTAGTGCCTGCGGTTGTAGTTCTTGCAAGTGGGCTTCTCACCTGATCTCTCTTGGTTCTTTTTGAACCCAAATCTACCCTTTTTCTTCTTGTCTGATTTGTGGCAGCTGTCATCCTCCCTCTTTCTCTTTCCCTCTACATCGGTCTTTTCAGACCTGCTTCTTATAACGTCTAATGTGAGAGATAGAGATAGATCCACAGCGGACCTGTAGGTAGCAGGCTTGGAAACCTTCACTATTCCCCTGATTTCTGGTGCCAGACCACCAATAAAGCGCGCAATGCGCTTTGGCACAGGTGTAATCAATTATGGAACCAACCTCGACATGGAGTTGAAGTCGGTGACGTAGGTCCTACGGTCAGATTTTTTATTACAAGAGTCAAGAATTCTGACTCTACCTTTTCAACCTCATGTTGAGGGCAGTAGGTTTCCTTCACAAGGTCCACAAACTTGGACCATTACAGATTATAGAGGGGGATCTTCCCCGTGGACTGTACCAATGCCTTCCACCAAGTAAGGGCATCGCCCTTAAACGATTGTGATACATAATTCACAATGTCCTCATTCGCACAACCGCTGATATCCATAACGGTTTCCATCTCATCCAACCATTTCATGCAATTAATGGCCCCTTTCTCGCCATTGAAGTCTCTAGGCTTGCAACAGATAAAGTACTTGTAAGTACATCTTTTGGAGGAACGGGGCTCCTCGTCAAAAATCGTCTTTTGTGGTTACTCTTCGCATTCGAAGAATGAACAGAATCTTCCTTGCGGGATGAATGTGGTTTTGATTAGGACTTGGAGCGAGTAGTACTCGACTCCTTGTAGTTCTCAAAAACTCTATCCACAGCTTTACTAACAGCTACATCAATCATGGCCTAAAGATCAGCGCCATTAACATTTACGTTTGCAGCATCGTTTCTATTGTTGTGAGCCTCGTCGGAATTCACCATTTTGAAGTTTTGGTACTAAACACCAATAATAACAACTGCTTAGTTGCAATTTAAAAGTGAATCATCGCATTTGATGATTAACAAGCCACGGCATTATTAAACCATATAGGCTATTAGGTTATAACATTTCTAACAAATGTTATTTCAAAATTAATTCAATATAATTGGCCTAGGTTACAAAAGAACCATCAACGGCATTTAGAATAGGATATAGTCCATTAATGATTAGACAGGGGATCAGAAGTCACAACTGTCATCGTCGTATTGATAATAATAAATAGCTCGAAGGCTCATCCCGAAGGACATTTAAAAATGGCACAAAAGGCCTTGTCACAAGCACATTAAAACATAAGCCGCGATCTCATTTGATCAAGGGCTTTAAGGCTTGAACATAGTTCTTCACCTTTGAATAGGGAGTCACAGACTACAACTGTCATCGTCATGAAAGATGACAAAATTTGGCCTGTAGGCAAATCAATTTACATCATTAATGGATGTTAATATAATAATCATCGCACTAATGATATTAGTCATGATCGCATTAACCATATAGACTATAAAGCTTGGATGTAATGCAAATACCTTGACGGCTAGTGTGGTTCCTCATGCCACACTGCTAGGAGTGTTAACATTACTTGAATGCTAACAAAGATTGATTATCTTAAGAGGGTTTAACAATATAGCCATGGTCGCATTGACCATAAAGGCTTGGAGGCTTGAACATAGTTCACCACCTCTGGATATAGAAGGGATAGCCACCCTTAAGTATCATGGCAGAAGTAATAATCATCCTTAACCACCAAAAAAAGTCTGGTCAATTAAAGTGGACCTGCCACTTGGCAAGGTTAAACCATTAAGAATATCTTTTGGAATTATTTAGCAGATCGATAAAGTTCGAATAAAATCGAGACGATCGCTTGAACAATGATGTAATGAAATACATATATAATAACAATAAATATTAATTCCAAAAGAAAAATTCTCATTAAATTAAATAAGGATTACAAAATTGCCTTAAACAGGTCTTGAAATAACATAAATAACTTGTCCACGCAAGGACTTAAAGGAAAAACAAGTCCACGCAGGGACCAAAAGATAATCATGTCCACATAGGGACTATAAGAAGTAAATGTCCACATAGGGACTAAACAGAAGAGACATGTCCACCAGGGACTTAATAGGAAAATGAAATATAATAAAAGAAGGTTTCTTCAATGCCTTCTTTGCTTCATTCCTGATAGTTCTCTTCTTGGTTCACCATACGCAACAGTGATACTGAAGGTTTTAGTGGATAGTCTAAGTCTTCTAAATTAGGATCCTTTCCAGAAGTAGAATCCAAGGATTCAATAGTTAGAGAATGGTAAGGATCTCGGATTGGGTTAAGGATGGTATAGTCCAAGTATGGGATTCCAAAACTTGGAGGTAAGAAATATGGATCATTAGCGTCCACTGGTAACATCTTCGAAGTGGGAGCCTCAAGGACTTCGGGTATGGACTCCACAGATGCAGACTTCGAAACTTAAGCCTCAGGGACCTCCGGTATGGACTCCGAAGTCAGGTTAATGGTCTCCATAGGTTTGGTTTTGGGAATAGGTCCATAAAGGTCCTTTCTCCACACCGGTCGCAGGCTTATTCGAGCCGTGGTACGAAGCTTGGCATTCTTTGGCTTCGATTTTGGAGAGTTTCCATCAACGACGGTCTTGCTTGGCAACATGTTCCTGAAATACATAAAATCGAAAACAATGTTTACTTAATAGGGATGAGAGCATTCCTATGTCAAGTCTAGACCCAGAAGGTCTAAGCAATATGCTACTGTGTCATTTGAGTTTAAATACAAAAATCTAGTGTTTAATTCACTCAAACGTTGGCTCTGATACCAACCTGTCACACCCCGAATTTCCAACATAACCCGGTTGGCCCGGGAGGGAGTATGGTGACATAAGTTGATATCATCATAGTCAATAAACACAGAATAGCACAGCGGAAGTATCGGAATAAAATTACTATTACAAACCGAAGTGTTCAAAGTTCAAAAAAAAATAATATACAGACGGTTGTAATAAAAGATCCACGGGCGGAACACAAAATGTACAAAATGATGTTAAACAGACTTTAGGCATTCTAAGGAGTTGCAAGATCCCCTCAGCAATACTAAGCATCTTCCAGCCTATTTCGTATTGTACCTGTAATTTAGTCTTTTGAAAATACGTCAGTTTACACTTGTAAATACAATTAAGTGACACATTTTGAAAACATTTCCAAAATTGATTTAAGTGCACAAGGCACATGAAAATCTTTTATAACTTGGGATAATTAAGAATTTTAATTTTGTATACAGTTTTACATGTTTGTCAATACATATGGGACCCAGTATAGAAACCAAGACATGATTAACTGACTCGCCACTTATAAACCCACAATGGAGTTATTCCCAACTTGTGGGTAAAAATATTTTAGCATTCGCATCTGTCAGGTGTATGCCTACACCCCGTGCTTAGGTTGTGGCCATTAGTAACTTAAATGAGCCGAGGATATCCAGGACACGATCGTTAACCACCAATGTTTAAGTTATTAAACAAAACAGATTAAAACGGGTTATGAAGATTTGATAGCCACAATCCGGCTAAGTGATCCCATACCCGACCAAGCGGTAATAATTTATCGTATCCCAAACCCTTATAGGGAAAATAAATTAAAAGTATTTACCTTTGCTATAACTCGATTCAAATGCAAGATTTAAATAACTCAGCCGTATTCAAATTAAACAAGTGTAGGTAGCATTTACTGGAAGGCTCTAGTCTGGAATGATGGTAATATTAACCAATTAGAATGCTAACGGGTCCTATTTAAGTCATAGACTTAGACCGGCTAGCTTAAAGAATGAAATACAGTACAATACGCTAGATTAAGTGATGACTAGAATAGAATGTAGTTTAAACCCAACAAGTATGAAGACTTGTATAATATGGGTAAACTAATTACATTCTGGAAATAGAGTTTAAAATGATAAGGTTAAACCCGTTTCGGTAAATTTATGTAAACTAGTTACATAAGTCAAATTGTACGCGTATAAGCATTAACGAGTAACCGGATGAGTCATATACAAGTTCCATATGTTATTATACTTAAAACATGTTATAATATCAGTAGGATATCAACATGTATGCATGTTAAGGTTTTAAAATCAAATTAAGCCTCATAAGGGCTTGCAAGTAACTGATGTTATGATCATAAACATTCTGGAAAAATAGTTAATTTATGTTATAATATCAGTAGGATATCAAATATATGTGTGGTTTATGTTTTAAGACCATACTATGCACCGTAGGGGCATTTTGGTCATTTCACACATAGTTTTGAGAACTTATTTCGGCTTCTGAGTTTATAACTTATACATACTGTGAAAATATTTAAAATGATTTATAAAATCAGTAGGTAACAAGTCTTGGTTGATAAATATGGTTTAAAACCATACTATGCGCCTAAACGGCTTTAAAGTCGTTAAATGACGATATTTACGATGATTTTTGAAATATGATGTTATGACCAGGTTTAAATAGTTAAAATATGTTATTTATCATAACATATCAGTAAGAAAAGTTTTGTATCAATCTCATGTTTAAAAACCATTTTAAGTGCCATAAGGGCATTATCGTTATTTACGAGCATTATACAAGAACTTGAAGTTAAAATCAGAATATAAACTGACTTAACATCCCAAATAATCATAATTATGATATCACATCAGTGGGTAATGAGTTTATGATCAAATTATGTTTAAAACCAATTTAGATGCCAAAAGGGCATTTTGGTACTTTAAAGACATAATTTACGATAATATATAAAAACTCAGTTTATGATCAGACTTATAACATCAAAATATGTTAAACATGTTAACATATCCGTACATAATTCATTTGAATGCTCATTAAGGTTTAAAACCTTATTTTTAAACAAAAGGGCATTTTAGTGAAAAATTAAGTATAATAACGGAACTTGCAAAATAAACTCAGATTACTATATGACCATGTAATATAACCTTAGAGGGTTATACTACAATATAATATGGTCATAATGGAATCTTAAAACAATAAGAAACTAATCTAATTCAGGTCAGAATCGAAAGTCAAAGTAGAAGTCAAACTTCGCAACTTTCGGTTGCGAACCGACCCTAAACCTGGAATTGACGGGCTGAACATGTTTAGACATATTCTAAAAATTATTACCAAGTTATTAAAGTGATAAAACATATTTTATAGCACCTACATCATCAGATGTGAATTATTTTAAAAACTGACCCGTTTGACTTTTTAGTATTAATAACTTTGACCCGTCAATTGACCAAGCAAACCTGATTCTTAGGAGGTGCCCTTTTGAGGGATTAACACCTACTTAATTACGATCACGTAGCCATGTTCGCCTCGAACAATGGTTGGACCATAAAGGTCTAAACCGAAAGTTAAAGCTTTTATCGAAAAAGCTTGACTTTCGGCTTTTAAAAGCCTATAAACTGAAAAGCAGAGGTTAGGAACACTTACAAAAAGGTCCTAGGTCGACTTTCGAACTAAGGTGGAGTCTCCCTTCAGCTTGGAATCTTCAAGAAGAGTGATTTTTAGAAGGTGCAAGGATAAATGGCCACCCAAGCCCTCTATATATATTTAAAGCTTAGAATGTAGAATCAAGCCAAGTGTTTGAGAGGTTACAAGATCACTCCAGGTGTCCAGGGAGGTGTTAAAAACCAGGTTCAAGCTCAAGGTTTTGATTCATGTGAGTGAAGGTGGTGAGAGTGGTGGCCAAGGCATGAAACCTACAGCTGGCTAAAACTTTCTTCGCAATCAATGCTGTCGCGGCACGCGACCGGGAACCCAGGGTGGCGTCACGCCACGCGACCCCCTGTAATAACTTTCATTCCTTGACAGATTTAGTCCCTGGCCCCTAAAACTCTTAACTACTTCCATTTTTGACACATTTAGCCCCTCTAAGCCATTATTAGGCACACCCGGGTGTATGACCGAACATCATTAGGCTTCGGGTTCGTTAAAAGGTCACTCAGAGGTATAAATTAACATGTTGACGCTTTTAACCCTTCAATTCACAAACTTTTGATTTAAATCACAAACGGATCTGTACGTCCAACAAGTGACTCGTTAAAGAATACGAATAACGTATAAGGTCATTCAGAGTCTTAGTTTATGTGACAACCGGTGATTTACGGCACCTAATTACGTGATTAAAAGGTGATTAACGCGATAATAAATAGTGTTTACAGTGCAAATTAACTTAATTAGGCCTTTGGACTGCCCAGGAACGTTCATTCAGCTTTACAGTGCGCGAACGGTGACTTACAGAGAAATCTGCTGAATATTACGCGACAACGAACTGATACCGTACAGAATACTGACAACGCTGACAAATACGGGATTTCTATGAAAATTTTGTATTTATGAAATTAATTTTGTGAATATATCGTACTTTCATACGACACAAACGCATATGAGATCGGAAAAGGCGACTGTTGGAGCGCACCGGCAACGAAACGGAAGAACGAAGACGCGAAATACCTTTAAAAAATAAAATTGTCAATATGTTTAGCTTCGTAATTTAAATTTTAATAACCGTAGTCGAAAACGGATTGAAAAACGGATTTAAACGGGAAACGACGCGTTTTACGCGATTTAACGCAACGACGAACGAGCACGTCAAAAACCAACTACAAGCATACATTTTAGGCGATTTCGGTTCTAAAAATATATTTCATTATATTCTACAAGAATCAGGTTGTGATAACGAGTCTCGTAGGAACGAGAGGGTCACTTTAAAAACGCGAGCTTTGGGCTTGTGGGCCTTGGGCCCAAGCCCAAAGCCCATTAGCAAACTTAATTATAAAAGGAGCCTATTCCTGTTGATGTTTCATTTGAACAGACAAACCAAACACTTTCACACACACACACACCACGAGCTCCTCCCTCTCTCCGGTGAACTGGGCGGCGGCGGAGCCGCCGTAGGCGGCGGTGGTCCGGCCAAACACCCCCTTCCCTCTCCGCCTCACCTGCACACCCGCACCTCAACACCCCCCCCCTTTCCTTTTTGCGATCCAGAAACAGACCACCACTACCACTAACCGGTGGTGGTGCGGCGGCGCTACAGAGACCGAGAGGGAGAGAGACCGAGAGAGAGAGAGAGAGAGAGAGAACCAGCGGTCGGAGGTTCGGACCGTCGGTCAGTTCTATTATCCGGTGGTCAGTTCTTTTATCCGACGGATTTTGCTTTTGACCGACGGGTTACAGAGGTTGATGATATTGTTGATGATGCTGATGCTGTGAAGAAGACGATGAAGTGTCGATTCTGTCGACAGCCGACCAGCGGCGGTAACACGCCGGAGGCGACGGTAATGGGGGGTGCTCAACTCGGGTTTAAGTTCAGGATTTTATTTTGGGCTTCGTTCATGTTCAGTCAACTACAAATATGGGTGCGGTTCACCGAGTCGACTCAGTCAACACGATCGGACTGAGTCAACTCAGGTCGGTGCGAGTCAACTCAGCTCGGTTAGGTCAACGAGTCAAGCTGGTCAATCGCGGTCAATGGTTCGGTTCGGGTCAAGCGGTTTGGTCAGACGGCTCAGCTTCGGTTTCAGTTGACTCGGTCAAACCGAGCCAACTCGGTCAACACAGTCAAACCGAGTCAACTCAGTTGACTCAGTCAACTCAGCCGACCTGCTCAACGTTTCGACACGAAGAAGTGGTAAAGTTTAACGACAAAGTTAATTTAAATTTATTAGTTTCTAACTAATATGTGACAAACGAGCTTTAGCCGATCCAATTGATTTATAAGTTACGTTCGATATATTTAACGAAATACTGTATGTTTTAGTTGGAAAATTTATATGCGGTGATTGTTTATTGTTGAGAAAATTGATTGAATTTTGTTGAAATAACGACAACTTGGTTGTCCGGGGCGTCCAAAAACAGAGGAAACTCTGCCCGTTTTTCGAGAAAATCCGTAAAATAAAACAAGTCTTATTATAAAAACGAAACTGTCAAACGAATACATACAAAGGTAAATTTTGCTTTCGACGACACTTTACTACTTTCGAAAACAACGATACGAATATGACTTCAACGACAAATAAATATAGTTTACACATATATTTCAAATGTCAAACAACATGAATTCGTTTTTACAAAATAAACATAGTTTGTATATTTATTTCAAGTATTAAACAATACGAATGTTTTTATAAAAATAAATATAGTTTTATATTTATTTCAAATATCGCACGACACGACCTCTTTTATAAAAATAAATATAGTTGTATATTTATTTTCAAACACGACAACTCGACGATTCTTTTATAAAATAAATATAATTTTTCATATTTATTTTATACGCCGGAGCGGCATATACGAAAATCTTGACAAAGGTCAAACGAAAGCAATATATAATACGAGTTTATTATATAATTTTCGTACGAATTTGATATATATATATATACTTTCATGTAAATATACTTTACATACACGTACAAATTCTCGAGACAACTAACGCGATTATAACAATGTATTTATATACTTATATAAATATTCATATATTTTAAACCTCTCGAGAACTAAGTCTTTCAAGACTTCTTATATACCGACGAATGAACGAACTACACAAGTATAACTTCTTCGCTTCTTTTAAGTTGACAATTTACCGTCAAATCGTTCGGTCAACGATTCGGTAGAGCTCGATGACACGTAGTTTAGTTACTATGTTATTTAGAAACTTATAAGATATTCCGTGCTAGGAGTATTATAGAACGCACGCTAGAAAGTCAAGTCTTGGAAACGACATCACGAAGTCGTAAATTAGCTAGCTTTGCACAGGAATATTCAGGCGAGTTCATAACCCCCACTTTTTACTGTTTTACATTTTTGTAAATGTTTTCGGGGTGTGTCAGATTGGTATCAGAGCTATAGGTTACAGCGAATTAGGTTTCTGTTGTGATACCTAGGCTCTAACCTCACTTTTCTCTGGGACTTAGACTATTAAGACGTTGAATACATACAGAACGCCTAGTACTCGAATATGGTCTCCAACCGTTGCCGAAAAGCAAACAGTCAAAATTTTGTTTTCAAACATACGCTATTGTGATGTTTTATACACGGTACACAAAACAATTACATACAGTACACAACACTCTGAGAGTTTAGGAAACATGCATTTAAGACCTTCGGAACAGGGAATTCAGCCGGGTGGCTGGATCTGGTCGAGAGACCAGGGAGTCAGTCTGAGAGACTAGGAGATTCAGTCTGAGAGGCTGGGAAGGTAGTCTGAGAGACTAGGAGATTCAGTCTGAGAGGCTGGGAGGATAGTCTAGTGGGACTAGGAAGTTCAGTCTGAGAGGCTGGGAGAATAGACTAGTGGGACTAGGGGAATTACTTGATTGCTTATTGGTGACTAACATGTTTATTTGATTACATGATTGATTATTTGTGCATGTGTGTGTTTATTAAAGGTCATCACGTAGGAACCACGAATATTAACTCGGGCACATATTATTATCCATATTGTCTATGATATTTTGACTTCCCGAGCAGGCAGCCTACGTATAACGAAACACTAGCGCACGAGAATACATGGAACTCAATTTTACATCAACGGATGTCGGAGTACATCACATTCTACGCAAAACGAAACACTAGCGCACAAGAATACATGGAACTCAATTTCTACGTCAACGGATGTCGGGGTACATCACCTTCTACGCGGCACACAACGCTAGTGCACAGGTATACGTGAAACTTAAGCTATACATCAACGGAGGTTGAAGTACGACACATACGACTATCGAGGCGAGGCCTTTGAGAAGGAACGATGACGCAAATTTAACGACGATGCTAGATCCCTGTCAGCAGGAGAACTAACGATCAGGAAACGACAACTTGTCACGCGATCCTGCAACGACACGAATCACGCCAGGGAGAAGACGATTGTCTCCGCATTCCCCCCTACCTAACTAACGACGAATACGCTATGTTCGACATTCCATGGTAATGTCACCTAACAATTGGTCGTCACACGAAACCCCAGGTAAGGTCCTCAAATTTCTTTTATTGAAATTTCGAATTTCACACTTACTGAGTAGATTTTCGTATCTCTACTCCTCTTAATGGTCATTGTATCACGATCATTTCTTTACAAGTTACATACATGGTTTTTCGTTGTAACCATGACTAAAGTTTTCTTGTCAATACATATATTTATTGTCGGATTGCGCTAAAACCAAGTTCGATTGTTTGAACTTCTGCATTACACATACTCAATTCAAGATACCATATGATGTATTGAAGACATCATATTCAAATTCGTTTTAACAAGAGTTTCATTTGTTCCGAGTCATAGTAGACTTGTTTAGTCTACGACTCCAATAAGTCATTTGTTGATTTCGACACCTTGTGGTGGTGTATTCATTAACTTGAAGCTTGCGCTAAACTCGTTTACGCGTCTCTTGCACGGATTTAATTATTTCTTTAGTAATTTGTTTTAAATCCGCTTTGAATTATCATATTAAAGTAGTCTTAACACAATCGTGTGTTAAGACAATGGTACACAAATTCATTTCATATTCCGGTGTACCTCATAACGGTTCTTTCAACATCGATCGAATGCTTTGCGACATTCATTGCTTCTTCACCTTCGATCGAAAACACTATTTCTTTTATGTTCAAATTTCAATTGAAAATTCTATGATGTCATTTGAAACAAACTTTCGAATTCACCTTATTACGCTTTCATTTGACTTCAAACACGGTGAATTTGTTTGATCACCGCTATTATTGAATCATTTGAATCACTACGACACCTTGTGGTGTCAGCACAAACTTGTAGCTTGGGCTAATCACGATTGAGCGTTTCATGCAAAACACAGGTGATACTTGTTCGATCACCCCTATTATTGAATTGTTTCATTCATTGCGACACCTTGTGGCGTCGGTATAACTTGCAGCTTGCGCTGATCACGATCGAGCGTTCCATGCAAACTAGTACATTTGAGATTGATAATTCTAAGTTCATCCAGTGGATGTTATTGCTTCTAGAACTCATTTACATGTTATAACCGTTCATATGGAATTCGATTGGTCGAAGTTCCTGTTCATTGTTGGATCCTTGTTGACTTAGTCACACTAGTGACTGTATCCATACGACTTGTTTCCTTTGACATCAATTTTTGAAACACGTTTCTTAACCGTTGGGATTCCTATTGTGGAGGAATGTCCTTGAATTTACATGATTCGAATAAGTCTTGTTTTGATTACGCGGTCATTCACTTTGTTATTATTCGGACTTACCTGCGAACAACACAATTCTGAGGAGATAACATAGTCTAAATTTCGAGGACGAAATTTCTGTAACAGGGGGAGAATGTGACAACCGGTGATTTACGGCACCTAATTACGTGATTAAAAGGTGATTAACGTGATAATAAATAGTGTTTACAGTGCAAATTAACTTAATTAGGCCTTTGGACTGCCCAGGAACGTTCATTCAGCTTTACAGTGCGCGAACGGTGACTTACAGAGAAATCTGCTGAATATTACGCGACAACGAACTGATACCGTACAGAATACTGACAACGCCGACAAATACGGGTTTTCTATGAAAATTTTGTATTTATGAAATTAATTTTGTGAATATATCGTACTTTCATACAACACAAACGCATATGTGATCGGAAAAGGCGACTGTTGGAGCGCACCGGCAACGAAACGGAAGAACGAAGACGCGAAATACCTTTAAAACATAAATTTGTCAATATTTTTAGCTTCGTAATTTAAATTTTAATAACCGTAGTCGAAAACGGATCGAAAAACGGATTTAAACGGCAAACGACGCGTTTTACGCGATTTAACGCAACGACGAACGAGCACGTCAAAAACCAACTACAAGCATACATTTTAGGCGATTTCGGTTCTAACAATATATTTCATTATATTCTACAAGAATCGGGTTGTGATAACGAGTCTCGTAGGAACGAGAGGGTCACTTTAAAAACGCGAGCTTTGGGCTTGTGGGCCTTGGGCCCAAGCCCAAAGCCCATTAGCAAACATAATTATAAAAGGAGCCTACTCCTGTTGATGTTTCATTTGAACAGACAAACCAAACACTTTCACACACACACACACACCACGAGCTCCTCCCTCTCTCCGGCGAACTGGGCGGCGGCGGCGGTGGTCCGGCTAAACACCCCATTCCCTCTCCGCCTCACCTGCACACCCGCACCTCAACACCCCCCCCCCCTTTTCCTTTTTGCGATCCAGAAATGGACCACCACCACCACTAACCGGTGGTGGTGCGGCGGCGCTACAGAGACCGAGAGGGAGAGAGACCAAGAGAGAGAGAGAGAACCGGCGGTCGGAGGTTCGGACCGCCGGTCGGTTCTGTTATCCGGTGGTCGGTTCTTTTATCCGACGGATTTTGTTTTTGACCGACGGGTTACAGAGGTTGATGATATTGTTGATGATGCTGATGCTGTGAAGAAGACGATGAAGTGTCGATTCTGTCGACAGCCAACCAGCGGCAGTGACACGCCGGAAGCGACGGAAATGGGGGGTGCTCAACTCGGGTTTCAGTTCAGGATTTTGTTTCTGGCTTCGTTCATGTTCAGTCAACTACAAATATGGGTGCGGTTCACCGAGTCGACTCAATCAACACGATCGGACTGAGTCAACTCAGGTCGGTGCGAGTCAACTCAGCTCGGTTCAGGTCAACGAGTCAAGCTGGTCAATCACGGTCAATGGTTCGGTTCGGGTCAAGCGGTTCGGTCAGACGGCTCAGCTTCGGTTTCAGTTGACTCGGTTAAACCGAGCCAACTCGGTCAACACGGTCAAACCGAGTCAACTCAGTTGACTCAGTCAACTCAGCCGACCTGCTCGACGTTTCGACACGAAGAAGTGGTAAAGTTTAACGAAAAAGTTAATTTAAATTTATTAGTTTCTAACTAATACGTGACAAACGAGCTTTAGCCGATCCAATTGATTTATAAGTTACGTTCGATATATTTAACGAAATACTATATGTTTTAGTTGGAAAATTTATATGCGGTGATTGTTTGTTGTTGAGAAAATTGATTGAATTTTGTTGAAATAATGACAACTTGGTTGTCCGGGGCGTCCAAAAACAGAGGAAACTCTGCCCGTTTTTCGAGAAAATCCGTAAAATAAAACAAGTCTTATTATAAAAACGAAACTGTCAAACGAATACATACAAAGGTAAATTTTGCTTTCGACGACACTTTACTACTTTCGAAAACAACGATACAAATATGACTTCAACGACAAATAAATATAGTTTACACATATATTTCAAATGTCAAACAACATGAATTCGTTTTTACAAAATAAATATAGTTTGTATATTTATTTCAAGTATTAAACAATACGAATGCTTTTATAAAAATAAATATAGTTTTATATTTATTTCAAATATCGCACGACACGAGCTCTTTTATAAAAATAAATATTGTTATATATTTATTTTCAAACACGACAACTCGACGATTCTTTTATAAAATAAATATAATTTTTCATATTTATTTTATACGCCGGAGCGGCATATACGAAAATCTTGACAAAGGTCAAACGAAAGCAATATATAATACGAGTTTATTATATAATTTTCGTACGAATTTGATATATATATATATATATATATATATATATACTTTCATGTAAATATACTTTACATACACGTACAAATTCTCGAGACAACTAACGCGATTATAACAATGTATTTATATACTTATATAAATATTCATATATTTTAAACCTCTCGAGAACTAAGTCTTTTCAAGACTTCTTATATACCGACGAATGAACGAACTACACAAGTATAACTTCTTCGCTTCTTTTAAGTTGACAATTTACCGTCAAATCGTTCGGTCAACGATTCGGTAGAGCTCGATGACACGTAGTTTAGTTACTATGTTATTTAGAAACTTATAAGATATTCCGTGCTAGGAGTATTATAGAACGCACGCTAGCAAGTCAAGTCTTGGAAACGACATCACGAAGTCGTAAATTAGCTAGCTTTGCACAGGAATATTCAGGCGAGTTCATAACCCCCACTTTTTACTGTTTTACATTTTTGTAAATGATTTCGGGGTGTGACAGTTTAAGCATGTTGACACTTTTAGTCCCCCCACATATATCTTTTCATTGTTTGGCAAAAATAGTCTCTCCTAGTCAACGTTTGACATATGTAGGATTAAGGAGACGTGTCAACACATCATTGGACAAGATTTTACAAGGTGTTACAGTTGAGCTTCTAGTATTCCTTCAAGGAGTTTAGGTGTGACTGCCATCTTCATTGATTTTACCCGAATTGGAGGTGGGTATTCTTTTCGACTTAGAGCGTCCGCTACTACATTAGCCCTTCCGGGATGGTTGTGAATATCACAATCGTAATCCTTGATAAGTTCTAACCATCTTCGTTGCCTCATATTAAGATCTTTTTGTTCGAAAAAGTACTTGAGGCTTTTATGATCCGAGTAAATTGTACATGTGACTCCATACAAATAGTGCCTCCATATTTTTAATGCGAAGACTACTGCCGCCAATTCTAAATCATGTGTTGGGTTGTTACCCTCGTGTTGCTTAAGTTGTCTCAAGGCGTACACCACAACCTTACCCCGTTGCATTAAAACGCATCCTAAACCTTGCCAGGCGGCATCGGTGTATACAATCAAATCTTCCGTTCCATCCGGTAATGTCAACACCAGAGAACTTAAAAGCTTTTCCTTCAAAGTTTGAAAGGCCTTCTCTTGATATGTACCCCAAACGAACTTCTCTTCTTTCTTAATTAGCTTAGTTATGGGCAAGGCTATCTTAGAAAAATCCTTGATGAATCTTCTATAGTAGTCAGCTAAGCCTAGGAAACTTCTTACTTAACTTGGATTCTTAGGGGGAATCCATTTCATTACCGCTTCTACCTTTGACGGATCCACTTGAACGCCTTCCGCATTAATCACATGACCGAGAAACTGCACCTCTCTAAGCTAAAATGCACATTTTGAGAACTTTGCATACAGTCTTTCCTTACGGAGTGTTTCTAGTACTTCAAGTAAATGAGAAGCATGTTGGTCCTCGCTTCAGGAGTAAACCAAGATGTCGTCTATGAACACGATTACACGATTACAAACTTATCCAACATGGTCCGGCATACCCAATTCATCAAATCCATAAACGCGGACGGAGCATTCGTCAATCCGAAAGAATTTACTAGGAATTCGTAATAGTAGTATCGAGTTCGAAACGCAGTTTTGGACACATCCACTTCTCGTACCCGTAGTTGGTGGTATCCCGATCGTAGATCGATTTTTGAGAACCGACTTGCCCCTTGAAGTTGATCAAATAGGTCGTCAATTCTGGGCAACGGGTAACGATTTTTCACCGTTAACTTATTCAGTTCTCGATAGCCGATGCACATTCGCATCGAGGCATCCTTCTTTTTCATGAAAAACACGGGTGCTCCCCATGGTGAAACACTTGGACGTATAAATTCTTTATCGAGCAGTTCTTGGAGCTGCGTCATTAGTTCCTTCATTTCAGTCGGGGCCAACCGATAAGGATCCTTAGCTACCGGTTTAGCATTCGGGCTTAGCTTGATCTTGAACTCCACTTCATCCTCAGGCGGAATTCCCGGTAAATCTTCCGAAAACACGTCCGGATACTCATTCACTACATCGACATTTTTGAGTTTTTGGACAACTCGATCGGTATCTATCACGTAAGATAAAAACTCCTTACCCCGTTCCTTACATACTTGAGGACTTTTTTAAATATAGAACAAAGCTTCGTCTCGACAACCCTATCCCCTTGGATACTTACCCCCCCCCCCCCCCCGAGGTTACTACATGAATAATCTTCTTTTCACATTGGATTTCAGCATGGTTTTGGGCTAGCCAATCCATATCTACAACTACCTTGAATTCTCCCATAATCATCGGAATAAGATCAATGTTATCTTCAATCAAGATCTTACAATTTCTATATACTTCATGCAATAAATAGCTCTTACTATCGGCTACCTTTACTTCTATGGGTGTTAACATCTTTTCAATCATAAAAGAGGGATGATGTAATAACTCATTCGAAATAAACGACCTACTAACCCCAGTTTCAAATAATACATTCGTAGGTATAGAATTAACTAAGAATATACCTAAGACCACATCTGAGTGAGTTTTAACTTCATCCGATGTAATTTGAAACATCCTTCCACGTGCCTTAGACGGCTCTTCCTTCTTTCCTTCCTTCTTTGCCCCTTGTTGGAGTTTCGGACATTCCGTCTTAACATGCCCCGGTTGATGACAATTATAGCACGTCTTCGAATTGTTGGGACACTTGTAGTACGGGTGCCCCTCTTGCCCACAATTATAGCATCCCTTCTTACCAAGTAAACATTCACCCTTGTGGAGTTTCCCGCAAGTTTTACAACTCGGGATTCCACTCTTCGATTTCTCTCTTTTTCCATGGTCTTGAAACTTTGATTTCTTAGATGGACTTTGATTGGTAGGTTTTTCCATTGGCCTTTTCTCCCATCGTTTGACA
This sequence comes from Helianthus tuberosus, assembly GCA_030545235.1. Lineage (NCBI taxonomy): Eukaryota > Viridiplantae > Streptophyta > Magnoliopsida > Asterales > Asteraceae > Helianthus > Helianthus tuberosus. The sequence goes on from CM060441.1 coordinate 26,570,319, forward strand.
TGTTGTCTTAACTCGATCTCCCTATCCCTTGACCAACTTATGAACTCTCGAAACTCGGCCTTCAACATATCATGGTAACGAATAATCTTCATTCTTTCCATTCCCACTATTCTCGACAAAACTTCAATTTGTCGAGGAAGATATATTTGGATTTCATTAATTGATTTATCTTTTTGACGAAGACGTAGGAAGTCTTCTTGGATTCTATCGACGGTGGATTGCGGACAATGGTACTTTAAGAAGGGCTCCTTAAACTCTTTCCATGATATTGTTTGGACCTTGTCTTCTCCTAATTATTTGCAATAGGCATCCCACCAATCCTTAGCTTTGAGTTGGAGTAAGCCCGTTGCAAACATCACTTGATCTTCTTTTTCACATCGAATTCTTGTAAATATTGCCTCCATACTTACGATCCATCTTTGGCACGCTATTGGGTCGATCTCCCCTTTATATGGTAAAGGGTTACAAGCTATAAACTCCTTGTAGGTGCATCTACGATTCCCTTTCTTCCCTTGAAGTTCACTAATCATCCCTTTTAATTCTTCCATCTTAGTTGTCATCATTGCATCAATGACTTCTAATACATGACTTTCTACTTCTTGGGCTAGCCGGGGGATGCTAGCCTTAATCGCCTTTCCTACTTCTTCCACAACCCTTTCATTTATAGCTTCTTGTCGTGCTGCTTCATTATCATTCACGTTTGCCACGTCTGCCATCTACATAAAACATTCAACACATTCATTAATTTCTTTACATACTTTACTTCATCGCATTTGAACTCATTCCATCGTGACTACATTCTATTTTCAAGTCATTCCTTACACATTATCATCATCAATAATCATGATGTAACATAATGATCATAAACTTATGATCATAACAACAAACATCTTTACCCTTCCTTATGTACATTTCCACATCAATTATTTCTTGTATCGTAAACACGTAACATGCCTAAGCTCATACATTCTCATTAAATATTATGCTACTTTTGGGGCTTTATTGGGAAGCATCGAGGTTCGGGGCACAATTATATGTCAGTTCAAAAATTTCATTTACTTCCTGAACCCCACCGTAAGCTACGGTTACTCTACCGTAGCTAACGGTATCTCTTTTTGTTTCTGGGCCTCCACCATAAGCTACAGTGGCCACCGTAGTTTACGGTGGCAATAAAGGGCTACGGTGACTTCCTACTACCTTACGGTGGACATATAATTTTCAATACCAACCGCAGCTTGCGGTAGCTACCGTAAGCTACGGTAGAGCCCAGTACATGTTGGTTGGAAATCCCATTTGCAGCCACTTTGGTCCGTTTTCGGATATGACTTCAATCAAGGCAGTTTCGAGGTTTTCGAAATACACTTTAAGCTGACATTCCTACATATTCATTTCTTTCTAGTCTTTCCATAATGTCATCAATTCAAATCATAATTTACTAAAGAATTCTTTAAAAGTTTTACCTCTTCTTTCGTCTTGGAGTGAACACACCCTTGTTTGCAAGCTTTCGGTTTGAGTTTGAGCACTGTAACGTGCTTGAATCTCTCAAACCTAGGCTCTGATACCAACTTATAACGCCCACATTTACATAGGGTCAAAACGACATGTAAAAACGTCAAAAATTAAAACTTTCATTCCATTACATACAATTTACCAAAAATACCCTTGTGGTTAACTATAACATTTGTAACCATCAAAACGTTGTAGACTACACTTGTCCAAACTAGTAAACCATAACTACCAAACTAACTTACTTACAAAAGAGATTGAGTACAAAATATCATTTTACATGTCACACCCTGGCTTTGCGGAAGCGTGGGTTTATTTGGTGTGACTTCTTAATACCATAGCAACAATCATAACCATACTATATGATAAAAACATGAGATATTCATCCATTAATAAAGTTAGAAAAATCCCATTTTCAACAATCACGAAATAAGTTACAAACCTTAACTTGATTTAATTGAGTTCATAAAGACTTAGCAAAAGACTTTAAACAATACTAGGTCTAGGGATATGTAACCCGTCCAGGAAGAGGTTATACCTCCTAAACCTTGGATGACTTCTTTATTCAAACGCAGCTTGAAAATATGTGCATACCGTGCCAGATCCGTTAGTTTCCTGAAATACATGTAGTTTGAAAAGTCAACATAAAGTTGAGCGAGTTCATGTGAAAGTGAGTATGTAAAACCTTTAAAGTACGTCCCAATGTAAAAATCGTTTAAGTACGCCCCGATGTAAAAATCGTTTAAGTACGTCCCGATGTGAAAATCGTTTAAGTACGTCCTGATGTAAAAATCGTTTAAGTACGTCCTGATGTAAAAATCGTTTAAGTACGCCCCGATGTAAAAATCGTTTAAGTACGTCCCGATGTGAAAATCGTTTAAGTACGTCCTGATGTAAAAATCGTTTAAGTACGTCCCGATGTGAAAATGTTCCTGGTATGTAGCAATAAGGAAAAAGAGATCACCATTGGGTTGCAAAGCCAATGATATGTGTGAAGTGATGCAGGAAGACTCAACCCTAGCGGATTTGTGCGTCGGGCACTTAGTCACCACCTGGTCCACCCTGCGGACTCAGGAGTGGGGCTCGCTACACCCAAATAGATCTATCACTAATGTCACTCGGTCCTACAACGAGGATTAATGGCCTTTAGTTCCACCTACCCACTCACATGATCTGTACGTCCTAACCCTCCTTAAGCTAACCGTACCGTGTATAAAAATGTCCTTAATAATTGTAACATGTATTTCACCCCCGAAGTATAAAAACTGAAAACAGTTAAGAGAAAAGGGGGACATGAACTCACTGTATTGCGTCTTCGGTACTTGTAACTCGTAACCCAAATCTCCTCAGCAAACATGACTACCTACAATGGTCTAACATCTATTAGACGGACGGGTCGTGCCTTGTCTTAGTATTTATGTTTCTGAGTTACGTTTCTGGTATTATTCCAAGTTATAATGGTTATGTTTGGTTTTGGAATAATTGTTTATACGATATTTATGTATTAAGACTTCTCAGTTATACGTATTCGTCTCTCCTTCCCAAGGATGGGAGTATCTCGTACTTGTGTATTCGTATTTCTTGTATTGGTATATCTTGCCATGTATCGGCGTTGTATTCCGGTGTGTTATAAAAATACGTCAATATATTCCCCAATAAATATATTTCCAAGTAATATTATTTTTACTCCAAAAATAATATATCTCTAGTTCGTAAAATAATCACGTAAGCACACAAGCGTCTTATTACGAAATATATATTCTCAATATATATATTTAACAAGTTTTATTTGCGAAAATCCACCTCCGACACTTGGTTATTTCGTAATAAAAATCATGGCGAAATTTATATTTTGAAAACAAGTTAAAAATATAATTATAACACTTGTCACCAAAAACATTTCTAAGTGTTATATTTTCTGGAAAAATTTCGCCAGAGTTTCCTCTGTAAACGGAGGCGTCCACACTTACTAGCGTATCATTTTCTTTTGTAAAATCATTGAATCAGTTCTCAATTAACCAACCCGTCATTCAAACATGCAAAACACTACTTATATCGTTTCAGTTTTAATATACAAAACTGGGCCGTTTTCGAGTATTTTAATAAAATAATTATCTTATTCCAAAAATTCCCAAATTTTTATAGAATGTCTTATACGAACCAAAAATTATTGTGTAAAAATATCGGGGTCCAAATCATCACCAATATTTTATAGAAAATCATTTTCCGGACCAAAATCAGATTTATCTTTTTCTGACCACAGTCTACGGAATAATTTATTTAAAATTTATCGTAAGTCCGATTTACGAAATTCCAGCAGGATATTTACAAATACATCGGTGGTAATCTACAGTAAAAATTTCATGATTTAACTCTACACGGAATTCGAGTTATGACTAAAAATGTAACACCCATTTTCTGCTGTAATAATTCAGCTTTAGTTGCTGTTAGAAAACGACGCTTTAAAAATAGTAAACGAAGTCCAAAAATTATGATTCCGGTGCCATTAGAACCGTATTTCATAGTACATAAACCTAGGCTTCAGAAAATACATTTTTCTTTAAGTTATGACATGTTTACAACCTGTTAAAGTCGGATGAAAGTACAGATCAGCTTGCTGTTTTTAGTTTAAAGGTTACTAAAACGCTCCCATACGTCGCCAACCTTTCTAATACGATTAACATCAGGCCATGAGCCATTTACAGTAGGTTTTACTTTATTTATTTCAGATTTACATGTATTCATCATCTTTTAACACTACCTCATCTCTTTATCCAACTTATTCATCATTCTTTCAAGACTTTATGTTTTGATCTTGTGTGTTCTTGGATTTTAACCGTTGAATCTCTTATTAACCACTTTAAATATGAACAAGATGAAGATTTAGAACACTTACTACTAGCACAAGGCTAGGGAAGTTTCAAGGCGTAAAAGTGGTGGATAAAAGCGATGTAGAGAGGTCCTTGTGATTTCGTAAGCACCGAGCCTCCTTGTGTGTGACCTTTCACCTTTGTGTGTATGTGATATTGCAAGAATCAAACTTGATGATTGGTGGATGTTTGGCTATGGTTTCAGCCGAATACAAGCCAAGAGGGAGAGAGAGCTATTTTGTTTAAGTGTTAGAATGAATGAATGTGATGGACCATTGTTCTAATTTATAACCCATTCTATCTACTTAACCTTAGGGTAATGTGTTTAGTAGATATTAGACAATCAAGATTAAAATATTCAAAAATAGATGGGGTGTGTCCCCTATGGGGAAACGATCGTTGGGGGGGGGGGGGGTTCTATATGGTTAGATCTTAACCATTTGGTTAGATAACTAGCTAGTTTAGTTGGGAGGTTAAACTAATTATTAGTGTGTTATGTATATAACGGGTGTTAGGGTATTCGGGGACCCTAACGGGCTCAGAAAAAGAAAAACAGTGTCAATGTCAATATTTTTATGTTCCGGGTAAAGTCCGGTTGTTCGGTTGGATACTGATCCGTTAAAGTGCTTAATAAGCGTTTAGAGTGTCGTTAATATTAATTTTAGTGACACAATTTATTCCCGACACTTTGGAAAGTGTCTAGTATTAATTTCCCATATTTTTGCACTTTACTTAGTTAAATAAAATGCTGAATTTTGTATAAAAGTGCAGGATTTTGTAATTAACACATGTTTTAGGCACATCCGGTCACTATAACTATCACCTAGTGACGCAGTTCTACAATCCTCACCTCCCTACAATCCCTACTAGTGTAGTAAACTATTCCCGGCTCATACTGGCCTCAGAGACAGTGTCTGTCTGATGCTGGCTATGTCAGCATGTTTACGAGGTTATCCGTATAGTGTGCTACTGTGCTTTTGTGCATCAAGTTTGTCACTATAGTTCTGTGTAAATAATGGAGTGACAGCAATAAAGTATGATGCATGTATGTGTATGTATCAGATTTCAAGTAGCAGTTTAATCACAACTGTAAGCAAGCACAGTAATTAAGCATTAATTAAATATTAATTAATTCGTACGGATACCTGGTTTGGTGAGGGTTGTCACATTACAACCCAAAAGAGTTTTGACCCATTTGACACAAAACATAATCGGAAGCGCATAGTGGGCATGAGGAGTACTGTGTTTGATCCAAGCTCGCCGTCATCAAAGATGAGATTTACCTAAGATACACAACACCAAAACATTCGTTAGTTCATTATACTAAACATAATCCATAACATTCATTACTTATCCTTATTCAACCCATTAACAAAATCACCATTTTGTTAACATCCTTATTGTAACCATTCTTTCCTTTTACTCTCTTTCATTTCCAACATTTCATTAACATTCATACATGGAACCCATTCGACCCGTTAGTAACGAGCCAAGGCTTAACCATATTCATTATTCATCATACAAGTCTTAATTGACCCATTTATAATGGGTCAATACATACCATACGTATTTGATACAATTTCATCATTTTTTACCCGTTTATAAACAAGTCCTTACTTAATCCATTTCACCATCTTACTTTCAACCCGTTTCGATCCATTCGTAACGGGTCATTCCACATACATTACTACTTCATTTTCTAAGTGTTCCTTCAATATTCATCACATCAAGTCTATCATGTTCCACAATACTACTTTTAACTAGGTTTTATGTAAGGTACTAACATTCATAAATTTTACATAAAGGATAGATAAAGTTCATAAGAACTTACCGTGATCTTACGCTCCTAGCGCCTTGGATTGACTTGTTCCTTCTTCATTCTTTGTTCCTATAAATTACAACCTCATATATTTAGCTTTCATACAATTTCATTACTTATGCATTCTTTATTGTACATTACGATGCTAATTAATCACATACACTTTCGTCATCATCATATTACATCAATTTAGCAAGTATTCATGTAAAATCACAACTAAACCAATTAAGGCATTTTATCGAACACGTTGCGTGCGTACTATCTACAAAGCATAATGTACAAGTAACTTAAGAACATTTTTCACATTTCATCCATTGATTAGCATAACAATTCCCAACTTCACAATTTACTTTTCTAACCATGTACATTTAGTTCTACATCAATTACCCAACAAAATACCATTTACACATTTCTTTAAACATCAACATTATACTAATTTGCATATAAAACTTCACTAATCTTGATCATTCTATAACATACAAGTGGGTTTTACCCCAAATCATCAATATAGACAAAATTAAACATATAACAACTTCACAATTTACTTTTCTAACCATGTACATTTGTCACACCCTGACTTTTGCGGAAGCGTAATTATGGTGTGACTTTCTTAATACCATTGAATTCAATCATAATAACACTATATGATAAAACCATTTGATGTTCATCCATAAATTAAGTTTGAAAATACCATAACATAATTGTTTGAAACATAGACTTTAAGTTTAAATTACAAACCATGCAACATGTCTTAAAGAGTTCACGATGACTCGACAAAAGATACTAAATAAAACCGAGTTTAGAACCATGTATCTCGTCCAGGATTAAGATACATCTTCTAAACCCAATAACTTCAGATGACATCTTTATTCACAATGCAGCTTAAAACTTCCAACGCCCGCCAGATCCATTTGCTAATTCCCTGAAATACATGTAATTTGAAAACATCAACAAAAGTTGAGCGAGTTCATGTGTTTTGTCTGTGTGTATGTGTAAACCTTTAAAGTATGTCTGTATGTATGTAAATCCTGGTATGAAAGCAACAAGGAAAAACAGATCACCAATGGGTTGCAAAGCCAATGGTATGTGTGAAGTGATGCAGGAAAACTCAAACCTAGCGGATTTTTCCACGGCTTCAGTATGTGGACATAGTCACCACATGGGCCACCCTGGTCCTCATGGGTGTGGACTCGCTACACCCAAATAGATCTATCACTCATGTCCCTCGGTCCTACGACTAGGATTAATGGCCTTAAGTGTTGTACCCACCACTCACATGATCAAGCAGTAACCTTCCTTAGCTAACCATACCATGTATAAAATGTTTGTAAACAATCGTAACATGTATTTCACCCCCGAAGTTATAAAACTGAAAACAGTTAAAAGAAAAGGGGGACATGAACTCACAGTCTTGCGCCTTCAGTATCGTAACTCAAATCCTTCAGCAAACACGACTACCTACAATGTGCTAATGTCTATTAGACGGACGGATCGTGCCTTGTCTTAGTATTAACGTTTCTGAGTTACGTTTCTTTTATGTCATCGATATTATTGCAAGTTATAATTACTTGTTAAAATAATTAGTATTTTAACTTAAATTATATTTTTAAGTTTTGGAATAATTGTCAAACAATATTTTGTAACAATACTTCTCAAGTATTTATATTCGTATTTCCTTCCCAAGGATGGAGGTATCTCATACATGTGTATTCGTATTCTTGTATTTTGTCATGTACCGGTGTCGTATTCCGGTGTATTATTCCAAATAAAAATATACCAATATATATTTCCAATATATATTTTGAGGAATATTACTTAGAAAAATTATTCATAATTTTTCTTTTGGCAAAAATATTTATAGTTTCAAAACAACATTTTTATACAAAATAATGTATTTCAAGTTTATCCAAGAATATATATATTTTTTTCCCAAAAAAAATCATATATCTTCTAATAATCCCAAGAAAATATATTTTTACTTCCCAATAATATATTTTCCCTTTGTCAAAAATATGATATAACTTTGTAATAATTGGAAAAATCATATTTTCCTTTCTTGTGTCCAAAATATTATTTTATGAACATAATTTCCGGAATCTTGTAAGTTACATTTCTTGTTCGGTTTGCCAATACTTTTGTGTGTAACTTATATGTTTATTCCTTATGATATTTGGTAATATTTTGGATTGTAATTTCCTTGGTATTTTGTTAAGTTATATTATTTTAAACCTAAAATAATATAACTAATACACAAAGTATAAAAATATTCACACACATGTGTCTTCTAAATATATATCTTTCAAATACATATTTAGTTATTTTTATTTACAAAAACCAACCTCCAATATTTGTATTTTTGTAACAAAAATTATGGCAAGGTTTATATTGAAAACTCATGGTCAAAATACACTTGTAAATACTTGTTTGAAAATATTTTTCTAAGTGTTTATATTTTTTTAGAAAATTTTGCCATAGTTTCCCCTAAAAATGGAGGTTTCCATGCTTTTAAGCATATCATTTTCTTTTGTAAAAATCATCACAACAATCAACAATTCATTCAACACTTACCAAGTGCCAAAATATTGCAATTTATATAACAACATGAACTTGAACTTTTATAAAAACTTGTAGTAACTTACTAGTGTTTTAGTAAGCTTAGTTACTCTTTAAAGTGTGATTATTTGTTTAATATCATCATTCTTGAAGATTTTAGGTCTTTACAACTTCCAAACACATTTTCTAAAAATATTCTTGAATTTTTCTTGTTAACAATGTATTTTTAGAATTGTTTCACCACTAGAAACATGTTTAGTTTCTTTAAAATCCATGCTTAGGTAAATCTTGTGTATAACTTTAGTTTCTTGAGGAAACTATGTTTAATATCATCCAAGTTTATGTCTAGTAACATGTTACATACTTCATCATGTTTCTAGTGTGTTAATATAGTGTGTTAGGGTGTTCGGGGATCATAACTAGTTCAGAAATATTAAAACAATGCTTCTAGTATAATTTTGATGTTTCGGGTAGTGTCCGGTTGTTCGGTTGTATACTGATTCGTTAAAGTGCTAAACTATACCTTTTAGTGTTCTTTATGTGCCCTTTTGTGACACTTTTAATTCCCGACATTTAGGAAAGCATTCAGGACCATTTAGTCATATTTCTGCATAATATTAGCATGTTAAAATGCTGATTTTTGCTGAATTGTGCTGAATTCTTCACTTTGTGTGAGTTTTAGGCACTTTCCGGCACTTAAACTATCACCTAGATAAGCAGTTTTGTGATCCTCACTACCCTACACACTATACTAGTGTAAAACTTGGTTCCTGGCTCATACTGTGCCCCATTGTATTGTTTGTCTATGTGCTGAGTTTTGTCAGCATTTTCTGAGTTATCCGCTAACTGTGCTAACTGTGCTTTGTGCATCATTTATGTCAATATGGTTTGCATGTGTTAATGATGTGACAATATGCAATATGTGATGCACATGTAAGTATGATACAGAATTCAGAATGCAGTTAATTGTAATTCAGCACGGTCATTAAGCACTAATCATGGTTAATTAAATTGTACGGATACCTGGATTTTTTACGGTTGTCACAAATTAATCGCATACACTTTCGTCATCATCATATTACATCAATTTAGCAAGTATTCATGTAAAATCACAACTAAACCAATTAAGGCATTTTATCGAACACGTTGCGTGCGTACTATCTACAAAGCATAATGTACAAGTAACTTAAGCACATTTTTCACATTTCATCCATTGATTAGCATAACAATTCCCAACTTCACAATTTACTTTTCTAACCATGTAAATTTAGTTCTACATCAATTACCCAACAAAATACCATCTACACATTTCTTCAAACACCAACATTATACTTATTTGCATATAAAACTTCACTAATCATGATCATTCTATAACATACAAGTGGGTTTTACCCCAAATCATCAATATAGACAAAATTAAACATATCACAACTTCTACACATTGAATTAACTAATATTCATGTTCAATTTCATGATACATTCACGGATTACACATAACCCACTTCATCAATAACCATTAAATCATGAAATTAAACTTACTTGATGATAAGGACACTTAGGTGATCGAAAATCTTAGTGCATGCATCATAACAAGCTTCAATTTTCTTTCAATTTAGCTGATTTATGATAACAAGGGTTTTTCCCTTGTTCTTCATGGCTCTGGTCGACACACTCGCACACATTAGTGTGTGAGTTTGTGGTTTGTTATGTTTTAAGAATTCATCTTTCCACTTGTCCAACATTGGTCCTTCAAGTTTGATATTTATATTACTAATGGCTAATAATTATTTTTACTTATTCCTCACTAACTAATAATATAAATAGCATATAAAAATTGGGGTGTTACACTTCACTATTATTTGGGATTTTTTTTCTATAAAACCCTAGAATGTGGAGCGATTAATTAGAAATTAACGCTGCACAATAAGAAATTTAATTAAAATTTAGCGCTAGCCCACCTAATAAAAAAGATTTAATCCGTCTAAATTTTTACATGTTGCCACCACTATTACGGTGGCAAGTTGGACACCGCTTAAAAAATTGTGGCTTTTCTACTAATCTGTGACCGAAAATAAAAGGTTGCAAAATTTGCCACCACTTAGCTACCGTGTCATGGTGAATGGATTTAATTTGTGTTTTGGTGGAAAAAACGGTGGCTAGAATCGTTATCATTTTTTTGGTGGCAAATTTTGATGACAATTGCCTAGTTTTCTAGTAGTACATATGTATTCTTTTGGTTGATCCTACTTTATATCGGAATACGATTGGTGTTTTACAATATTTAGTCTTAACTCAACCCGAGATTGCTTATGTGGTTAGTAAGGTGTCACATTTCCTATAAACACTTACTAATCATCACTGGGTTGCAGCAGGGCACGATTGCTGATGGTTTGAGTATTCTATCTAGTACAGAGGCTGAGTATCATGCCTTGGCTCATACTATTGCGGAGGTTCATAAGATTTTACCTCTTTTACATGAGCTACATTGTTTCATCATGTTCGCCTACTCTTTGGTGTGACAATATTGGTGCTACTTATTTTGCCGTCAACCCGGTGCTTCATCAGCATACGAAATGCTTTGAGATTGATCTTTATTTCATTTGAGACATGGTATTCGCTCAGACTCTATGTGTTCACTGTGTGTCTAGCACTGCTCAACTTGCCGACATCTTAACCAAGGGTTCTTAGTTCATTTTGACACTCTATTGTCTAAGCATCACGCTGTTGTGCCCCATTTAGCTTGAGGGGATATTAGAGTGTATGAGTTAGTTGTCTAGTTTTTTGAGACGATACTTGACTTGATGAATGAGATTGACAAATTCTTGACGTTGATACATGTCTTTACTATGTATTTACGTCAAAAATTGAGTTAATAATAAGCACCAAATCTAAGAAACCAGATATATTGAAATCAATAAATAGTCGAATCAATTAAGTAGGGGTGCAAACGAGCCGAGCGGCTCGCGAGCTACTCGAGATCGGCTCGAGAAAAAGCTCGAAACGAGCCGAGCCTTGTCGAGTCCGAGCCGAGATTGAGCCTAAAATAATGCTCGTTTGTTTATCGAGCCCGAGCTCGAGCCTCGCATGTGAAGCTCGTTAGGCTCGTCGAGCCTTATCGAGTCTTAGTGTAAATGAGCCGAGTCGAGCCGAGCTTATTTAAACTTGTTTACAAACCGACCTCGAACTTAAAAATAAGCTTATTTAGTAAACGAGCCCGAGCCTGAGCTTCACTTATCGAGCTCGCGAGCCTAAAAAGTCTGTTATTTATATTATTTTTATATAATATATTAATTAATAGATAATAAACGAGCCGAGCCCGAGCCGAGCTTGAGAAAATACCAACGAGCCAAGCTCAAGCTTTGAAAACAAAGCTCGAATCGAACCGAGCTCTTATAAGTTAACCGAGCCTGAGCTGGAGCTCGGGCTCGGCTCGTTTGCACCCCTACAATTAAGCTATTCTTGTGAGGATATTCTTCTACTTTTGCAAAGTATGTCATGCTTTTTATAATTTAATTAATTATACGGTCTTATAATTAAATTGATACGCATATATAGATAATAAAACACACTAATTAAGGAAGAGAGTGAATTAATAAATTTGGTTGTAGTGTAACTTTTTTTTTTTTTTTTTTTTTTTGAAAATTAACTTCATTGGTTGTAGTGTAACTAGAAAATAGATTATGACGTATTTAGAATAACCCAAGGGCTTACGTCATTACTTTTTTTTTTCATATATTCTAAATGTGATTATTGGTTAATAAACACCCGGATCAATTATATACACTATTCACATGAGGACATTATTCTACTTTGGCCAAGTATGTCATCTGTCAAAAAGAAAAAAACTTTATAGCAAAGATAATTATTATATTTAAATTGCATTACCTGGTGGATCTTTTCAGGTTTTGGGCCAATAGGCTTGCGTTGCCCTCCTTTAGAAGTATGTTTTGGAGGTGGCGGAGGTGGTGGACTAACACCTAGCAATGATGGAGGTGGAGGTGTTCTACGGATTGGATGTGGTGGTGCTCCTTTGATTGGAGGTGGTCGAGGTGGAGGTGGAGGTGGAGATTGAGGTGCTCCTTTAATTGGAGATGGAGGTGTTGGACCACCACCTAGCAGTGCTGGGGAGATAGAGGTGCTCTGCGGATTAGAGGAGGTGGAGGTGGAGGTGGTGGACTACCACCTGGCAATGTGGAGGTGGAGGTGCTCTTTTAATTGGAGATGTGGGTGGTGGACCACCTAGCAATGGTGGAGATAGAGGTGCTCCGTGGATTGGAGGTGGCGGTGCTCCTTTGATCGGAGGTGGTGGAGGTGGAAGTGGTGGACTACCACTTGGAAGTGGTGGAGGTGCTTCGCGGATTGAAGGTGATGGTGCTCCTTTGACTGGAGGTGGTATAGGTGGAGGTTGTTGTAACACTCTAAATTTTACCCTTGATTTTAGTAATAGTTTATTCTATTTCTAGTAAAATATTGTTTAAATAACCTAACTTTCATAACAAAGTTCATAAGTTACATCAAACTTAGTCAACTAATAACTAAGTTGAAACATTTTAAAAGATGTTTAAAATATGTTTACAACCCATACACAAAAGCTTTAAAGATTCAAAACATAGCGGAAGCTTCAAAATGTAGTGTTCGGTTCTTCATTAATCACTTGATCGCCACCCGTAAGATCCATCAATTTACCTATGATCAAAACCGTTAAAACATTAGTTTTGACGTTGTTATATAAAATAATCGCAAGGTTTAACATCACATTTAAAAGAAATAAAAATATAAAAACTATTCTGGTTCTACCGTAACTTACGGTATCACCGTAAGTTACGGTGAGTCCTGGACAATTACTAGTCCACCGTAAAGCAGGAGATCCACGCCGTAAACATCTAAACTCTACCGTAATTTACGGTAGTACCGTAATTTACGGTAGTACCTGGAATTGCATGTTTTGTTTTGTAAGATCATTACACCAAGATCCCAACTCTCGGATTTCAGTTTTTTTTTCTATGATACCGATACATTAAAACCTCGTATTTCTTATATGATATATATTGACCCATCACTAAGAACAATCTATCGTATTCCGGAGCATTAATCATACCTTACTAGATTGTTCGACCGTTTGGATGCCAAGATTTAGGCATCAAACAATGTATCACAAAAATTCAATTTCTATCAATTGTTTTGACCCGTTTCTCTTGTATAAGACGCAAAGTCACTTCCGTGACGTATTGATCTATCTTGTTTACCATGTTTTCAAGACTACAACATAAAACTAACAATTAATTTATAATGTAACGAAACGGTAATTTCGTACCTCTAGAGCACGCCTTTCCCCCGTGAATTCCCTCCGGCTTGTCCGCTTGATGATCCTGACTCTTTGCCTAGAAAATTCAGTTTTACAACTTGTTTAGAACTCTTTTCATGACCATAATCGCATCATTATGAGTCATGACTAATTCTGCGTTTTCCTCCTATTCTAACATTTAAATCTTCAGTTAGGCATTTCAACGAACACCTAACGAGTCAGATTTTTCTACAATCATTACTAAGTTCATGACTTGAAATTTAACATCTAATTTCACTTTAATTAAGCCATTTGTACTCATTTAAACATTCAAATTGCTGAATTTCATCATACCATTCAGTTTTTCTCTAGATTAAAATTCATAATCCTAGTACTTGTCTAGTCTTTACAATATCATAAATCACCTACAATGGTGATTGTAATTTCTTCAAGTAACATGCAATGATTTTCACAATTTATCATCTAGGGTTTAATCCTAAACAACATATTACTTCAAGATTCATTCATGCATGACATATCTAGGTTCAATTTTAGTTATTCACCATTAACCTAGAATTTATGGTGAATCAAAATATCAAAATTATACATACCTTTTGATCCCTATGACGAGGTGATCACTAATTCATGTTTAGAATTCGATTTGAAACAGATTTGAGGCTTCAATTTAGTAAATTTTGGTGTGAAGCTAGGGTTGGAGAATCCCCTGTGTCGCCCCCTTTTCTCCTGATCGACCAGACACACAAGTTTTTGTGTGTTTGGTTTGGTTTTGTTATTATTAGTAATTATCTTTCACTTTTGACAAGTTTAAACCCTCAACTATGATTTTCCCTTAAGTTTAAGTATCTTAACCATGTTATGAATAATTTCAAGACTTGAATTTAACTAGGTTAAGTTCCTAGTTGGTAAATTCTTGTTTGTTATTTCATTAGAATTTTAATATAAGGATTTATATTTTCGGGGTGTTACAGTTGTGAACTATCACCTGGCAGTAGTAGAGGTGAAGGTGGCGGTGGCGGTGGTCCTTTGATTGGAGGTGGTGGATTACCATCGAACAGTGGTGGAGGTGAAGGTGCCCCACTGATTGGGGGTGACGGTGCTCCTTTAGTTAGAGGTCGTGGACTACCACATGGCAGTGGTGGAGGTAGTGGTGCTCCTTTGATTAGAGGTGGTGGACTACCACCTGGAAGTGGTAAGGGTGGGGGTGCACCGTAGATTGGAGGTGACCCTACTTCTCGGATTGCAAGTGGACTACCACCTGATATTGGCGGAGGTGGAGGTGGTGGACTACCACCTGACATTGGTGGAGGTGGGGGTGCTCCGTGAATTCGAGGAGGCGGTGCTCTTTGGATTGGAGGTGGGGGAGGTATAGGTGGAAGTGTTGTGTGAGTTGGAGGTGGTGGACTACCACCTGACATTGGTGGAGGTTGCGGTGCTCCGTGAATTCGAGGCGGCGGTGCTCCTGGGATTGGAGGTGGGGGAGGTAGAGGTGGTGGACGACCACCTAGCACGGGTGGAGGAGGAAGTGTTGTGTGAGGTGGAGGTGGTGGACTACCACGTGACATTGGTGGAGGTTGGGGTGTTCCGTGGATTCGAGGCGGCGGTGCCCCTGGGATTGGAAGTGGGGGAGGTAGAGGTGGTGGATGACCACCTAACACGGGTACGGGTGGAAGTGTTGTGTGCGTTGTATATAGATGTGGTGGAATACCTGCTGACAATGGTGGAGGTGCTTCGCTGATTGGATGTCGGGCAGGTGAACTGACCTGATTCGGTTGAACCTGCACCAAAACATACTTGTTTCAACCCATTACCTATGCATAAATTAAAACGTGTTTGTGGGTATTTCCTACATTCAAACATCACTTGTTTTCACCTAAATTTACGTTAGCTTTATGCAACTAATGTTAGTGATTCGATAATCAAAGCCTTATCATCCAAAACACAACACAAAACCCACAAATATGTCGTTTTAGTAATTTTCACTCTGTTATTTGTGGGTTTTAAGTGTGTTTTATGGCTGAAATTGTGGTGTTTTATGACTTTGTACACTTTGCAGGAAAAATGAACTTTGTAACCGAACCCCACCCTATATATATATATAGTGTAAGTATATGGAGAAAACCACTTTTAGCTAGAAAACCCGGGAAACTCTAAGCTCCCGACATTTTTTTTTTGAAAAAAATAACATATGTAATATACATGTTTTTAAGACATTTGGGCCAAAAAAATCATAAAAGCGCCGAAGGGTTTTTTTAAAAAAAAAATAAACAAATTTCAGCAACTTTGCAATGTAACACGTGTTACACAAAAAATGCTGAAATTTGTTTATTTTTTTTTTTAAAAATCCTCTCGGCGCTTTTTTGTTTTTTTTGGCCCAAAAGTCTTAAAAACATGTATATTACATATGTTATTTTTTTCAAAAAAAAATGTCGGGAGCTTAGAGTTTCCCGGGTTTTCTAGCTAAAAGTGGTTTTCTATATATCCTTACCCTATATATATATATATAGGACAAAGATCCGTTAGGAACCACCCTTTATTGCGAGAACCGCGAGAACCAGTGTGAACACAAACAGTAATTCCTAAAAAAATCTAAAAAACGCCCAAAATTTTTTTTTTTTTTTTTTCTATTTTTTTTTTGAAAAAATCGCAATATTTTGTTAATAAAAAAAATTTCAAAAAAAAAAAAAATTCGAGTAACAGTTATCCATGCACATGTGCATATGTATCGTTTCTTTGTCAAATTCCGTAATTCATTACAAATAATAGTCAATTGCACTTTCATTTACACTACCACGTGTAATACACTACTTTTTACGTTAACAATGTTAGAAATGCACATGTGCATCTATATGTATCAACAGGATATAAGGTGTTTTGGTACACTACTTTCTCTTTCATCTATCATTCCATCCATAATACACAAGCATGCACATGTGCATTTTTGTCATTTCTTTGACAAATTCCGTAATTCATTACATATATTAGACAATTGCACTTTCATTTACACTACCATATGTAATACACTACTTTTTACATTACCAATATTAGAAATGCACATGTGCATTTATATGTATCAACATGAAATAAGGTGTTTTGGTACACCACTTTGAATACACTTTCCCTTTCATCTATCATACCATCCATAATACACTACCATTACCTCCTACCATCCATAATACAATACCATTACCTCCTACCATCCATAATACAATACCATTAAGAATATTTTCACTTTATTACATGTATGTAAACACCATTTATACCATCCAATCAACATATTACATAAAAAATTGACAACTATAACCAAACCATCAACCACTAGATATAACTAACCAAAAAACATGTATATGGGCCTACTTCTCCATTCAAAATCACAAACTTTTTGTACCAGAACACGTTATATCATGGTTATACCTAATTATGCACATGTGTATTTTGAATATTGGTAATGTAAAAAGTAGTGTATTACTAATGGTATTGTAAATTAAAGTGCAATTGTCTATTCCTGATAACGTATTACCGAATTTGTTGAAGTAATGATACATATGCACATGTGCATGGATAACTGTTACTCGAAAAAAAAAGTTTTTTTTTTTTTTTTTTTTTTTATGGTAACGAAATATAGCGATTTTTTATTAAAAAATATTAAAAAAAATAAAAAAAAATTTTGAGTGCTTTTTTGATTTTTTTTAGATTTTATTTTGTGTTCACATTGGTTCTCGCGGTTCTCGCAATAAGGGTGGTTCTCGCATGAACCTTACCCTATATATATATATATAGGACAAGGATCCGTTAGGAACCACCTTTTATCGCGAGAACTAATGTGAACACAACTAAAAATACCTAAAAATAGCTAAAACACACACTAAAAGTAGCGATTTTAATGTAAAAAACACACTCGAGGCAAGTTTTACATCAATGGACTCGTATCGTCGTTCTAATGAAAAGCCCTAAAAATCTGTCTGTAATTTGGAAAAAAGCTTAACTCTGTTAAGTTTTTTTTTAATGACGGACCATTGTAGGAAAAATAGGTGAAAGGTGGGACTGATGGGGAGAGTTAATGATATGTAAGGTAGGATTAGTATGTGGTGTTTGATGATCTCTTGGATAATTCTGTGCGACATATTAATAGTGAAATTCTAGATAACACTTGTATGATGATGATTTGTTAATCTCAAATAAATGGGGACGATTAATACTTGATAAACAATTGTTGGTACAACTTGACAATGCATTACCGCACACTTAGAAGTGTGCCGTACACTTAGAGCATGACCGTACACTTGTCAAGCAGGCCGCACACTCCATTATGATTGGGCCTTATTCTAGTGGGCCGCACACTAGAATAGCCCAAACCTTTTATAGGTCGCACACAGCCCACTGTTCCATGTTATTTCATGTTAACTGTTATATATGGATTATTGTGCATACATACATGATTAATGTGTTATACAACAGCTGATACTTGTACACTACTTGACGAATACGTGTAGAACAATATGTGCTTTACTCGTACACGAACCTAACAAATATTGGACACCATAATAGGGTGTGGGTTGGCCAACTTAAAACAAGTAATCTATCTGCCGAGAAAAGCAAAGGTGAGTTCACACACTTTACTAAAGCATGTATTCCCGGTGGTTGGGAACGGAACGAACGACATTATCTCCTTGAGTGGGATACGAGTAACATTATCTCCTTGTGCGGGATACGGGTAAGATTATCTCCTTGTATGGGACACGGGTAACATCATCCCCTTGTGTGGGACGCTCATTTAAATACTATTTATATTTCATGAACTAGCCCACTAAACGGAACTCTATCACGAAGTCCCCACCTAACAGTACCGATTAGTCGCCTGGCCTGGCGAACGGGATATTAGTTGAATAGCGCTATTTAGGTCTCACTAACCTCACACCGTGCTTTGAGTGGACGGGCGTGAACTAATAGTCCTCGGCAACCGTCGATGATGATAGACAATGACAAATGGGGCACCAACAACACAAGTGTGATAGTTTCGGTATATCATGGAGTTTAGTAGCTTACATATGGGGTAGCTCCTCATGGCATGGTATAAATGAGTAATTTAACAAACAAAAGTTTTTGGGATATAAAACTGGAAATCTTTGAACTCGTGAACTCCCCAACTTTATGTTGACACCCTACTGCATGTTTTGTAGGTTGCTTGTTACAGCTTTGGACGCACATTGCAATCGGCAGGAGTACGTGGTTTGTAAGTCTCATATTAACGTATAATTAAAGAGCTTGTGGTTTTTAAATTATGATGGGTTTTCTTTACATTTTCATTGCTACATTAAATTGCGTTTTTGGATATTTAAACATAGAAACTAATAGTGTTAATTGGGAAAAATTTATAACATACGTGAATGGTTCAACATGATTAATGGCTAGGATACTAGTCAGTCACACCCCTCGCGGTAGTACTCCGTGTGTGGATTTTGAGGGTGTGACATACGGAACCTTAGCTATAGGCGTTTGGAAACAATGCAAGAAAGAAACACCGAAAACAAAAAGTTCATCGTGGTCTAAGAAGCGAGGCAAATGGAGAAAGATATCGACTTTATATCTATACCAATCGATCACCTTCAAGGAGAAGTGTTGCTTCTAGCTTAAATGCGTAGCAACAAATCCGTGACAAATACGGACTTTAGATCTAGATTTTGCATTTTCGCCTTTAATTTTTAGCATTTTAATTAGTGGTAATGTATTTTTTATTTAATGAAATATTATTATTCCATATATAACTTTGCAAGTTTTTTGTGCATCATTAGTTGCACCTTGTGCTTTATGAGTTTTTCAAAAAAAAAAAAAACTTGATTTTTTACTTTTAACCTAAAGGTTTTTACCTTTTTCAATTTTAACCCTACATAATTTGTTTTTTTAACTTTAACCCAAAACTTTTCATTATTTGCAATTTAGCTTCGCAACTTTTGTCACTTATGCTTTTCATTTTTCGCAAATTTTCGTTTTGCGTATAGTTCTAAATTTTTCGAGTTAATACGGCGCAACGTGCATGTGTGGTTCAACATTTTTACCTCTATTTTTCCATGTTTGACAGGTTCGTCGCAACACGCATATCCTAGGTCGAGTCAGTGTTGGTGGTCGATGACGGTCGTGTAACATTAGTACTATTTGACATCGTTTTACGCCCCGACGCAACGCGAGGTGTGCTTTGGGGGTTTTCAAAGAAAAAATGGTTATGCATATGGTTTTCGTAACGTTGGCTTTGTGGGTTTTCCAAAAAAATAGCTTTTTTTTTACTTTTCACCCAAAAGTATTTCATAAATTACTTTTAACCCAAAACTATTTGTTTTCTTACTTTTAACACAAAACTTTTTATCTTTTGCAATCTATCCTCATAACTTTTTTACTTTCAACTTTGGTCCTTTATAGCTTTCATTTTCCGCAAATTTTTCGCTTTATGCTTGGTTCTAAATTTTGTGACTTAACACATCGCAGCGTGCGTCTTTGGTTTAACGTTTTTACGTTTCGTTCTAAATTTTGCGAGTTAACACGACGCAACGTGCGTGTGTGGGTGAACGTTTTTACATCGTCTATTTTTCCCCGTTTGACAGGTTTAACATAACGTGCGGGTCCTAGATCCACTTAGTTATAACTAAAGAATCCACGCCGCATTGCGGCGGGTCGCAATCCTAGTTTGTTTTAATTTTCAATAAATAAATAAATAAATAATTGGGTAATCATTACATAGGGAGTTATACCACTACACTCATTTCAAGTTCAAGCCCTATAATGCATCATTACATAGGGTAGGGACTTGAAACTCACCACTACACATGGTCAAACAAGGTTTTTGATGTTTTGAATGGCGAGAACCCCAAAGTGAACTTTTTTTTTGAACGGCCAAAAACTTTATATATAAATATAAAGGCCCAGCAAGAAGCTGGAAAACCCGAAAACAACCCCACAAGAAAACGAGAATTACAAGAGATTAGCTACATCAAACAAAAGCCACTTTTCCCAAGTAAGGGGAGAAAGATTGGACCGATTTTTAAGCCAAATAAACACATCTTCCTTGATGAAGTCGACAGTCTTCGTCACAGGGATAAAAGTTCCATCAAAAGTCTTCGAGTTTCTGGCGTGCCATATCCTCCAAACCGTGGCCATAACCACAGTTAGCACCAGCCTCCTCCACTTTGCTTCGCCAGGGCTGTCGAGGAGAATCTTCACAACATCACGAAGCGAAGAGCAATCACGGGGGAAGGAGATCTTAAGCCAAACGCAAATATTCCACCAAATGCTTTTAGCAAACAAGCAGTCAACAAACACATGATCAGTAGCTTCCGCCTTATAACCGCAGCGATCGCAAGTGACATCCTGCAGCGGAACCCCTCTCCGACATAACTCAACTTTCGAAGCCACCTTGCCTGAGATCGCCCGCCAAAGCAGGAAATTGGACTTAGCCGTAGCCCACGGATTCCATTTGAAGTCCAGACCGTCACTGAACGGACCACCCGCAGCATCAATTTCATGTCTAATGCTCTTTA
The DNA here is from genome assembly GCA_030545235.1 of Helianthus tuberosus. NCBI lineage: Eukaryota > Viridiplantae > Streptophyta > Magnoliopsida > Asterales > Asteraceae > Helianthus > Helianthus tuberosus. The sequence continues at coordinate 26,591,898 of CM060441.1, forward strand.
CCGAGAACCCCACCCCCAAATCATTGTCCCAGACCCAAGAGTCTTTGGCCGAATTCAGGAAAACTTCATTCAGCATCCCCATTAGCGTCGAGATATGGGACCATTCTGACGAGGAAGTTGGGTTTCTAAGCCACCGCCAACCCCACCTACACCCGCCACCATCGTTGATCACACAGTTCTGGACAAGAATATTTTTATCAGCCGCCAAATGAAACAGGTCTGGAAACTTAACGGCAAGCGGTTCTGGCGTGAGCCAAACATCGCTCCAAAATCTTGTCAGAGCCCCATCTCCAACCGTGACCCGCAGCTTATTAGACATATGAATCCCGAACCCCAACAGCTCCTTGTCCAGCGACCCAATGTCCTTCCAAATACCAGGAACGGAATTCTTAACCGGGATCAGCTTGTTTCCCCCTTTGTTAACATGAATAGCTGAAATCACAGATGCCCAAAGTTGACTCGGGTTCTCTCGAAACCGCCACCACCATTTAGATAGCATGGCCAGATTAAAACTCGAGATGCTCCCAAGACCAGCCCCACCCCTAGCTTTTGGTTTCAAAAAGATGTCCCATCTCATCCAGCGAATTTTCTGTCTCATACCCGTTCTACCCCACACAAAATCCCGACGTAAAGCTTCCAGTTTCTTTATAACACACTTAGGAGCCAAAAACAAAGACAAGAAATAGGATGGGAGGCTGCCAAGGACAGCTTTTGCAAGAGTGACCCTACCTGCAAAAGACAGGTGTTTTGCCTTCCAACAAGAAAGCTTTTTTTGGAATTTATTCACCACAGGTTGCCAATGTCTGGCCTGTTTCATGTTAGCCCCAATCGGGAGCCCAAGGTAGGTGAAAGGCCACTCACCCACACTGCACTTCAAGGTACTTGCCATAGAACTAACCTCCTGAGAATCAACCCCAACTCCAAAAATTTGACACTTGCTGTAATTGACTTTTAGACCCGTGACCAGGTATAGGCACCTCAGAAACCGAGCCAAACTCCTCCCGTTATGTTCCGACCAATCGCCGATGAAGAGCACATCATCCGCATAGCAAAGGTGTGAAATAAGCGGTCCACCATTAGGGAGTTGGACGCCATGGAACAAACCCAAAGTCACCGCTTGGCGCATAAACATGTTCAGTACCTCCATAGCTAGGATAAAGAGAAAGGGAGACATTGGATCCCCCTGCCTCAATCCTCTTTTAAAACGGAATTCCCCCGTAGGAGATCCATTAACAAGCACCGAACCTGTCCCCGAAGTCAAACACCCCTTAATCCATTCTATCCATTTTGCCGGGAAGCCCATATACTCCAAAGTTTTCAGCAAGAACTTCCAATTCAAAGAATCATACGCCTTGGCGAAGTCGACTTTAAAAATTAAGATCCTCCGTTTGCTCTTCTTAGCCCAGCTAACCAACTCGCTAGTCAAAAGCGGACCGTCAATAATGCTTCGCCCTCCAACAAAAGCTGATTGAGTCTGGGAGATTAACCCATCTAAAACCCCTTTCAGCCTGTTCGATAAAATTTTGGCGATAATCTTAAAAATAGATCCGACCAGAGATATGGGGCGATAGTCACTTAAATTTTGTGGGTTATCCTTTTTAGGGACTAAGGCCACAAAAGAAGCATTACACCCCTGGCTAATAGAACCCGAAGTATAGAATTCCTCCAAAACAGCCAACAACAAGAGTTTAAAATCCTCCCAATAGTGCTTAAAAAATTTTATAGAGAACCCGTCGGGACCCGGGGCCTTGCCTCCATCACAGGACTTCAAAGCTGATCAGATTTCCACCAGAGAGAACGGGACTATCAGGCCCGCGGCTTGCTCCGAGGAGATCGAAGGAAGGGCCAGATTTTGAAAAGAAGGACGTCGTCTCATAGGTTCAGCAAAATGAGACCGAAAAGCCCTCCTGATATGGTCTTTTAGCCTGGTTAACATTTACAGGCCATTGATACGGTTTCTAGCCTGGTTAACATTTACAATCCCATGAAAAAAAGAGGAATTTTCGTCCCCATACTTGATCCAGTTCAGTCTAGCCTTCTGGTGCAAATCTTTCGCTTTAGCCAGGTCAAACTTCCTGATATTCAGCCGAATGGTAACCCGGAGCTTCTTTTCTTCGGCTGAGAGGTTGGAAACCTCAGCCTTACGATCCAGAATTTCTGCTGCCCGTTTAAGTTCTTCCGAGTTCTTATCCTCCAGCAACCGGATATCACGTCTCCAGGCCTTGATGTCCGACTTGATCCTTTTAAGAAGCTGAGCCAGAGTACAAACCTTACTCCCCCCCAACCGAAACTTTAGACAGATTGGAGACCACGATATTATCCAGCTTCTCGTGTCCGATCCAACTATTAAAAAACTTAAACGGAATAGGCCCAAAATCGGTGGCATTCACAGAGAGAGAGACCGGACAATGATCAGACATCCCTTTCCTCAGCACTCTGAGGGTAGCATGCGGCCACTGAGCCATAAAATCATCGCAAACAAACACCCGATCCAGCTTACTGAGCTTAATTTCTTCATTATCGGAGACATAGGTGAAATTCCCCCCAATCATCCTGTATTCAAGAAAACCACACTGATCAATAAAATCGTTAAAGAGGGTCGCACTTGCCTGGTCAAATCGGGAATTAACCCGCTCTTCCGCCCATCTAACTTCATTGAAATCCCCCAATGCGACCCACAACCCAGGCGATTGGGATTTCAAGACCGCAATCTCACCCCACAAACTTCTCCTCATCGCCTGATCGTTCGGGGCATAAACATTTAGAATATTTATAGTCTGATTAAACCCCTGGATCAGACCCGAGGTCAGAACAAAAGACTGCCCAATCCGAACATCGCTCACCGAAAACACCCCTGGATCCCAAAGAGACACCACCCCTCCCGATCTACCGATAGCGTCCGAAACGGCCACCTCCAGCGGCCCACGATCCCAGAACCTCCGATAAAACTCCACCCCTGAACCAGATTTATGCGTCTCCTGAATGGCCAGAAAGGAGAACTTCACCTCCCGTTTAAGATCTCGAACGCAGCTCGGCTTGCCAGCGAGACTGACCCCCCTGATGTTAAGAGTGAGAAAATTCATGACGACCTCTGGGACTCTAATTCCCCCTGAACAAGCTTCCTGACCTGATTGTGAAAACCGTCCAAATTAATACCCAAAGCTTCTCCGTACCGGACAGTTTCACCCACTTCCCAGTCAACGTTATCGTCAATCGGATTAGGTTCAGCCGGCGGCGAACTGCCGAACTCCCCGCCGTCATCGGGGTGAGCATCTCCAACGTCAGACTCCACAACGATTTTCTTAGAAGCCCTAGTAGTTCTTTGGATGATATCAATGAGGTCAAAAGGATCGGAGTCCTCTCTTTCATTAAGGTCAGGAGTTTTGTAGATTGGGCTAGAACAAAAGGCGTTATTTTTTCTTTGTTTGGGCCTAACTGTAACATACTCCAGCCCAGTCCAGCTACCGCCGTTTCCAGAAGTGGGACCACCATTTTGGGTAACTGAAACACCCAAACTCTCCTCATCAATATCTTGGGCCCCACAGCCGACTTCAGCAGTCCTCGGGGAGCGAGAACAATTAATTCCAGGGCTCAGAGCATCCCCATGCAAGTTACCCATGCACAACTCTTCCTCTTCCCTAGGAATCGAAAACGGCTCTTCACCAACCTTCTCTTCCTCATCTTCCCCGGCAAGGACCACCTTTGACTTGATCGCCGGCGAGACAGGAGTTTCCGGCAGGTCATCAAACTCAGGAAACAACAAAGGTTCCCAATCAAAATCCTTTTCCTCAACCCACACAGAGAACTCATGTTCTTTCCAGCGAACTAGGAACTCAGTGGATAACCTCTTACCCGAAGTAACTAACACCGCTAACATGTTGTTAGCCAGGTTCCAATCATGGCAGTCCGCGACAGACTTTGTGAGAAGCCTACCACAACGTTCTCCAATTCTATCCAACACATGTCTATCCCATAACGACAGAGGAACACCAGAGATAGAAATCCATGCCACCCGGTCAAAAACAGGTGGAGTTCCATCCCAAACATATATGCGAGAGAACCATTGCACCCAAAAGTCCGACTTGGTTCTGAGAAACGAGTCAGCCCCCTCACTAGAGTCGAAGATGATCAAAACTTTGAGACCACCCACATACTTTAGCCTATCCTTGTCCAACCCTGCCTCCAATAAGACCGGAGTTAAGTCTGCCAGCATATCCAGCTCCTTTACCTCCCCAATAAGAGACCTGAGCTCCCACATCCTCCTGGCCCCCGAGACCAAAGGAGGTAACTCGATAAGGTGCTTCTCCGGCATCTCACTACCAACCCCCAAGAGGGAGTCTTTGTACGAAGCACTCCTGACTGATTTTTCCTGCGGAGGAGGCGGAACAGCCCCGAGATGGTATCGATGGTTGATAGGCCCCAACCGAGAGAAGACAGACTTCTGGTTCACCTTGGTTTCGCAAGAAAACTTACTCCCATCCCTATCAAACTTCGCTGCACTAATGTCCAGAATAGCTCCGTCCATTCTCGTCCCTTGCAACATCTTCACCCAGCCTTCTACATCATGCACTCCCGAGAATCTCACAAAACCAACAGCGTTTCCTGCCCCATCCTTCTTTTTTGGGACGAAAGCGTCTTCCAAATTATCAAACTCTTGGAAAGCTTCCCACAGCCTCCCCCTAGTGCATCCAACCGGAAGATTTGACACGTAGAAGGAGGTTGAATTCCTTAGCATCTCTAGTCTGTTCTGAAACCTCTTCTCTTGCTGCTTAGCTTTCTTGTTCAACACCGTGTGCCATCTGTCCTGTTGAGGGCGATGACCATTCTGCAGACGGCCTTGCTCCTCTAGCTTCCTCCTCCTGAGCTCTTGAAGAGTCTGTTGGTCTAGCCGAAACGGCCGGCTCTTCCTTCCCATGATCCACAAACACCGACTACTAGTTTTTTCTTAACAAACTAAATTTTACACCAAGTGAACTAAATTTGAGAGTTGCTCAAGGGATTAGCACATAGTCTAGAGGTTCATTTATAATTATAAAAGTTAAAAAACAAACAAAAAAAAAAAGAGAAAAAAGTATAAAAATATTTTTTTTTTATCTTCACCGGGCTCATTCTATACGTTTCTTCAAGCATTGATAAGAAATGGATGAAAACGTACTTAAGGAATCATAGTTCATTTCTTCTCGGAGTTCATCTCATCTGAAAGCATTATTCTATATAACAATTAGTGTATGTTCTTATCTAGAGTAACTTTTGTTGATGTGTCAGATTTTAATTGGGGGCGAGTGTGAGGGATCGGGTTACATTATAGCTTCTGTTGCAGTTATGTTAAAAAAAATGCTACCATGAAATGATATTATTCTATATAACAATTAGTGTATGTTCTTATCTACATTAACTTTTGTTGATGTGTCAGATTCTAATTGATGGCGAGTGTGAGGGATCGGGTTACACTATAGCTTCTGTTGCATTTATGTTAAAAAAAAGATGCTATCATGAAATGATAGGGCTAACAAAAGATGTAATTCAATTATGTGATGAGAGCATGAGACATATAATAATAAGGATTAGGATCAAATACAAAGGCTCCTAATTGTAAGAAAGATACAAAAACTTTCAAAAAACACACACTACAAAAAAAAAAAAAAAAAAAAAAAAAAAAAAAACTAACTGAACACCCACCACCACCTAAAAACCTAAACCCCCACCCCTCTCACCCACCCAAAATATATATATATATATATATATATATATATATATATATATATATAGGGGAAGGTTCAAATGAAAACCACTAGTTAACGCGAAAACTCGAAAACTAACTAAAAAAAGCCTAAAAAACACACAAATTTTTTTTTTTTTTTTTGCAAAACCAAATTTCGCAGGTTTTTTTATATAAAAAAAAATTTCAAAAAAAAAAAAAAAAAATTTATGTGTAGTGCACATGTGTAATACTACAAATGTCACAAAAAAAAAAAAAAAAAAATTTTTGAAATTTTTTTTTATATATAAAATCCAGCGATTTTTATTAAAAAAATTGAAAAAAAAAAAAATTTGTGTGTTTTTTAGGCTTTTTTTAGTTAGTTTTCGAGTTTTCGCGTTAAAAGTGGTTTTCATTTGAACCATCCCTTATATATATATATATATATATATATAGGGAGGAGCTCATGCGAGAACCACCTTTATTGTGAGAACCGCGAGAAGCAATGTGAACACAACCTAAAATAGCTAAAAAAACCTAACCCCCACCCCCCCCCCAAAAGCTAAATGCTAAAAAAAACTAACCCCACCCTCCCCCCCACCAAAAAAACCTAAACCCCCCTCCCCCACCCCCAAAAACCTAACCCCCCCCCCACCCCCCAAAGCTAAAATGTTAAAAACTAAACCCCCAAAAAACCTAAAAAAATATTAAAAAAATAAAAAAAAAATCTAAAATTTTTTTTTGAATTTTTTAATATTTTTTAGGTTAAAATCGCTACTTTTCGAAGCAAAAATTTTTTTTTTTTTTTTTAAAACAAAAAAAAATTTAAATTTTTTTTTGTTTGTTTCGAAAAGTAGCGATTTTAACCTAAAAATATTAAAAAAATTCAAAAAAAAAATTTTGTGTGATTTTTAGGCATTTTTGGTTGTGTTCACATTGGTTCTCGCGGTTCTCGCAATAAGAGGTGGTTCTCGCATGATCTTCTCCCTATATATATATTTTGTCGAGAGGGGGTGGAGGGTTTAGTTTTTTGGGGGTGGGGGGTTAGGCTTTTTTGAGTTTGGGGGGGGGGGGGGGGGGGGAGGTGGAGGGTTTAGGTTTTTGGGTGGTGGTGGGGTGGGGTGGGGGTAGGTGTTTAGGTCTTGGGCGGTAGTGTAGTGTGTTTAGGTTTTATCTTATTGAACACTTGTCACTCTATAATTTTTTTTTACACTTCTTACAATTATTACTATATTGTTCGCCGCTCATTAACTGCCCATTTGGATAAATCCTGACCGTATTAATTGTTCAGTTACTTTTTGAGAATTGATCTTAGCCGTTCAAATTCAATTGGCAGTTCCCAAAATTTGACAGTTACTTTTCAGACAAGCAGTTACCCAGTTTAGCACACGTTCGTACAGTTTATTTACAGACATTTCTCTCTCATACATTTCTCTCTCATACGCTCCTCTGTTTCCCCTATATAAACCTATCATCCTATTGAAACAACTTCCTCTCCATTAGACTGAGTGTAGTGGGGCAACCTGTTGAGTGGGCGTCTTGCGACACGTGGCGCCACGTCACATAAGAGGATTCTGACCCAAAAAGGGGTAGTGGGGCAACCTTGCTGGGTGGGGCGTCTTGCGACACGTGGCACCCATTTATTTTGTCTTTTTTTATGTAAAAGATATAAAAAAAATCCTATTTTTTATAAAAGTCTTTTTTTACTTCAACCAAAATAAAAAAATACATCAACTAAAAAAAAAATTACTTCAACCAAAATAAAAAAAAATACATCAACTAAAAAAAAAATACTTCAACCAAAATAAAAAAAATACATCAACTAAAAAAAAAAATTACTTCAACCAAAATAAAAAAATACATCAACTAAAAAAAAAATTACTTCAACCAAAATAAAAAAATTACTTCAACAAAGGTTATATTTTTCTCGAATTTCTTGCTTCATTTGCTCGGCTAAAGCGAGCTCGGCTCCAGTAAGGTTTGTCGTGTCGGTTGTTAATATTTGCAAATCAAGTGCTTTTTGACGACTTTCTTTCAGCTTTAGCTTTCGGTCCCCGTGTTCTTTTTTTAAGTTGATCCGTTGTTGGCTCGTTTGCAACAACCCGTCTAACTTATTGGTCACTTTTTCGAACGTTTCGGTGTAGTCGATTCGTGCACCGCTAGAAGACGTTTGGGCGGCTTTTTTGGCCCTATCTCGGCCAACCGGTCGTTGTGGTGGTTGAAACGGTTCGGCCTCTTCATGTGGCTCTTCGTTGTCTTCCTCAATGTCGTTGAGATTTATTTGGCACCGAGCGTCCGAACCGGTACTTTGTTGGTCGTTTGAGGATGAGGTTTTTGACCGCTTAGCCGAGGGTTGGCCACGACTTTTAAATGGATCGAAGGCGATGACTATGTGAAATTTCGAACTCCTTCTTAAAAATTGCCAAATAGCAAGATAAGGAAACGCCTTCTTGTGTTCGGCTCGGAATTCATTTTGGGCGTTTGCTTGGAGCATCGCATCGTCGGAACCACTTTGGCGCACACGCGAGTTACTTAGGCGAGTGAATTTTGGTTGAAACTTTGAATCAAAGGACGCATTTTACGCCACTTCGCGCCGATACCATCGGCATCACGGTATCCATCTTGTTGATCTTCCAACTGGAGGAAAAGGTTGTAAATACGAGACCAATATGTTTTTTCCTTTTGATAGTTACTACATCTCGGGTCTTCGGTTATTTCTAGCCAAGCCTTGGACAAGCTCATTTCCTCGTTGGAAGTCCATGGTATCGGTTTGGTTTTCAAGCGTTCTTCACCCGGTGTTTTCCTCTTGTGTGAACGTTTCTTTTTTTGACCGACATCGAACTGGGTCTCCGGAACTTCTTCGTCATCTAAATCAACCACTAGATGGAATACAAAAAAAGTTAAAAAAAAAAAAAAAACATATTCTTTACAAAAAAATATCAAAAAAATTTATACCATTTTGTTGGCTCGATCCTCCAACGTTTTGAAAACCACCGGGTTGTTGTGTGTTCCAAGTGGTGAACCCCATATGTTGCGGTATCGTCGTATTGTTGTAGTATACTTGCGGTGTAGGGCTAGCAACGTGCATATTATTGAAATAGGCGTAAAAAGCGGGGTTATTTAAAACGTTTGGGTCCGTCAGATCGGGTTGTGGATTGGAAGATTGTGTATTTTGGTTGAAAGGAGGGATGTTGTGGGGATACATTTTGATGAGTTGATAGAAGATTGGTATAAATTTTGATGAGTTGATATAAGATTGGTATAAATTTTGAGGAGTTTAAGAGAAAATTGTGGTAAAAATGTGTTTGATATGGGGTATTTTATAAAGGTTGGATTATTAAAAAAAAAATAATAATAAACTTAGCCAAACATAACCGTTGGCAACGGCTATATCCAAAGCCAAACATTTGAAATTGGGCGACGCGTTTGAGACGGGCTGGAGGGGGTCGCCCCCCAAGTCGCCCCCGGGGGCGGTGTTCCAGGCGACTTGGGGCGACCTGGGGGTGGGAGTCGCCCCACTACACTCAGTCTTACAAACCCTATCTTCTCGAATTCTCTCTCCAGGAAACCCAAATCAATAATCGGCTGTCGATCGATGCATCGCTAACTCATCCTCCCAATCTCTCTTCTCCCCACTACTTGTGATTCCACTGTCAATTAGTGAGAAGATCATCAATCGCAACATGAAGGTAGCCTTCTCTTTCGAATAGGTTTTTTAATTTTCTGTTTTTCATCTAAAGGTTTATGATAAAGACATGTTTGTTCTGTTGTGTTATTTTTCATCCTTCTCCACCTTCATTTTTCATCTAAATGCTTATTTGTGAATTGTGATGATTTAATTTCATGACATGGACTATTGTCGACTTGGAGACGATGTCGGTGATTCTGAGTTTCAATTTGTCTTTAGATCTACCCTAATTTCTTCATTATTCACATGTTAGCCTCTAATTTCTTCGTTTTATTCATAATTTTGTGTTTGATTTAAGTTTATTAGTTAACACTTTATGTCATTTTTTTTAATTACAGACATGACACAATTACCAGATGATATGTTTAGTAATCCACAAAACACGCAACCTTTTGGATCTTTGGACGTCATCATGCCTTGGTGATATTTCATTTTTATTTTATTTTTTTAATTTTTGTTGTTTCTTTTTAATTGAATTTGATACGTGATGTTTATTATGAATGAATTGACTTGAATTCCCCAATTTTTTTGAATTTGTAGGTATTGTTGTGATTACTGCGAGATACTTACTTGACGCATGATTCTGTAAGTTATTCGTTAACCGCTTTTTATCTTTATCTTTAGATACTGGTATTGGTTCTATTGCAATTTTTTGATAACCTTGTATTTAATATATCTATTGTTTTAGCTATTTATGACACAGATTTAGTGTGTGATTTCAGGTTATACTGATGGAAGTGCCACCGTAATGTTAATCAATTGTTTCCACACTGCTACTGGTGCTGAAGCGACAAGGTATATATAACAATGGAATAATATATCCATCAACTGCTTCTTGAAGTTTGCTAGATTATGATTTACGTAATCGAAGTATTTTATTAATGTGATCATATCATCTTCTACAGGAAACAAGGTAAGGTGTCTCGGGAAGTTTTTGAGCTTAAGTTTAATATGTAGTTGGTTTAAATGTTTCTTTGGTGGTATTGGGAAAACATGTGGATTCAATCAAATTCCAAGTCTCGGTTTGACCCTGTACAAGAATACATATGTTTGTTAATTTAGATATTTTTCTTGTGAAGTAGTCATAACGGTCGTACCTTAAACTGAACATGAGGCAAATTCTATTCTGCAGGTTTTACTTTGACTTCAGTAGTTCAACTCTACTTTTGTTAGTTGTGGTCTTATCTGCCCGCACATAATCAACTACTCAGTCCTTTTTGGAGTCAATATTAATTTTTTTTTATCACGTTATGTGTTTATTGTCCTGTCGCTTATAATTAACAGAGGCATGTGTCACCTATGTGCAGATTTATGCAGCTGCATCAATTTCTAGCAATGGTCAACACATATACATTTTTATCCACACCCCAACTCTCTATGCCATGTACATTATGAGTAAGATGCCACCCACCTTTTCTGTTCTCGTCAAAGCTAAACTTTTGATGTTGTTTTGAACTGCCATTATTCATGTAGAAATTCAAGAGTCTCCGTGAAACTGTTGAGCATAAGCAAAGTGGATTTGTGCCATTATCTAAACATATTACAACTTATGGCGTTCATCCGATTATGGCACCATTGTTTCTGGAACCATGGTGTATAATGTATACATATATTGTTTTTTGAAGGGCAAGTAAAACTATCAATCTTGATATGACTCTGCATGATATGACTCTGCATTATTTGCTCTTCTTTTCTAATAAAATAAAGTGAAAAACTTAAAATACATATGATTTGTTCAGGGATTTTCTACAGAACATAAGATTAAGTTGTCAAATGCAAAATTGCCATCACAAATAAGCACATAAACTTCTTTTTATAGTAATGGGAATGACTTGCATTTGTGTTTTAGATCGATCATATATTTCTTTCATGTGACTGCTCTGAAATTGCTGATGGATTACCAGGTCCTTGCATTATTCTTAAGCTTGCATATTTATTTCAATTTAGATATGAAATTTCTGAAATTTATCTTGCAGGTATTTTATTGACATTGGCTGGCATGGGTGAAGAATGGATATTTGTAAGCATCAGTATGATGATAGCTTGATTTATCTAGGGTCATAAAAGGGGTAGTGGATAATGGTAAGGGTATTATGTGCTGGATCGAATGTTGGTATGATGATGTACCATTGGCGAATCGCTTCTGGTGTCTTTTTGTGTGGGATATTAACAAGTTCTACAAAGTTGCAGACTGATTAAAGATTGGGGTGTCATGCGTTGTTTGGAATTGGGAATGGAAGCACGGGTTGGAAGGTGTGAACGAGGCTGCGGAACTGCAGCAGCCGGTGAACTTGGTGGGCCAGACAGGTCTGTCAAGTGGGGTTGATAAATGGGTATGGAAGCTCGGTGGGGATGGACTTTTTACTGTGCACAGCCTTAAAAGGGCCCTGCAGGAGGTTCGTTACTCTGTACCAGATCGTGTAACTCGATGGAATAGCTGGGTCCCAAAGAAGGTCGGAATTGTGGTTTGGCGGGCTGAACTTGACAGACTTCCGACGAGGTGCGCGTTGGTTCGAAGGCAGATTAATGTACTGACAGACCTGTGTCCTGCGTGTGGGGAGTATCCAGAGTCGGTTGAATTTGTGTTTGTTTCCTTTGGTTTCGCTCAAGCGGTTTGGTCAGTAATCGGTCAATGGTGTAATCACTCATCGATTTATGCCTTTGGAATAAAAGATCTCATTAATTTAGATGTGATTATGCCTGGGTCTGCAAAGTTTAAAAAGGCATTATGCGCAGTGGTCTCAACAACCTTTTGGAGTATTTGGAAGCGTCAGAACTATAGAGTGTTCGATCAAGTTACATGTGGGTCAAGAACCGATGGAAACAGATGGGGCTTGAATGGGAGGTCTAGAATGGGTTTAAATTGGATAAGGTGGGATGGTTATAATTTGGTGTAGCCTCTGACCTGTATGTGGTAGCAGTTTCTCTTTTTTTTGTTTCCTGTATGTATATGACCAGTCCTGCTGGTCCTTTTTTGTTTGAAATAAAATTTATTTGTTGGATGTTCAAAAAACAATGATAGCTTGAGTTATTATTTTCTTAATGTTTTCTTTGATTGTTGAAATTATTGGTATTTTTTTCTTGGTATTTGAAGGTATATGTACAGTGGCCCTCGTATTTTTAATATTTACAATGAAATCTTTATTTCCAAATGCAACCATGATTCACACTCGATGCTTTAGTCCATCATTCAATTCTCATATAGTTTTATTGGATAATAATCCTAAAAAGTAAATGATCAAATGCAGCCATGGCTCACACATTTTGGTTCGTTTATAAGGCTGCATGGTATGGGGTCCGTCCCCCCTCCGTCCCGGTTCGGCGCCGCATGCTACACCATTCCCCCCAGCGGCGGTGTCTCCGTCTGCTTGGCGACGTTTGAGCCGGGCCACAAAATGCCAAAACTCCACCTTTTTAGATGAAGTTACCGTTGCAAAGTAAAAAAAAAATTAATTGCTATAAATATTTTCATACTGCTAGAATTCAAACCAACCCAAAATCCTTTAACTTTTTATATAAAATCAACCTTTTTACCCCAATTTTAACCCACTACAACCTCATCTCTCTCTCAACTTTTTTAAAAACCTTCTACTTTTTTTATAAAACATTCTTCTACAATGGATCCATACAAACCGAACAACCCGAATCCAATATCCAAACCCGAATGTTTTTTCGGTGCCCGGGTACTATCCTACAATGGAACCGAACCCTTTCGCGCAATTTTCCGCCAACGCTTTTGCGGGTTTCCAACATTCTCCTAACGTTTTTCCGAGTACGCAACAAACTCAAGCGTTACAAAACTTGATGATGCGAATCCCGTTTAACATGTAACCCGTTCAAGCTTCACAACCACCCCAACCCATGCAAACTTCTCAACCACTAGAACCCGATGAAGAAGACGTTGAAGTCGTTCTAGAGACGCAACCGCAAACCTCCAAACGAAAAAAAGGAAAGCAAGTTGCGGTTGACCAAAATCAACCTTCGAAACCAAAGCCAAAATAGTGGACGCCGCTCGAGGAGGAAGCCTTAGCGAAGGCGTATATTAGCTCATCCACACACCCCGTTAAAGGTATGTAAAGTTAACATTTTTTTTAGTATATACTTTTTCATATTAATTTTTAATTTTTTTTAGAGTAAATTGCCATTTTAGTCCCTGTGGTTTGGGTCATTTTGTCAGTTTAGTCCAAAGGTTTAATTTTTAACATCTGGATCCAAAAAGGTTTCATCGTTGTCATTTTGGTCCAACTGACTTAACTCCATCCATATCTGTTAAAGCTGCCAAGGGCATTTTTGTCATTTCATTTTGGTCCAACTGACTTAACTCCATCCATATCTAACAAAAATGCCCTTGGCAGCTTTAACAGATATGGATGGAGTTAAGTCAGTTGGACCAAAATGGCAACGATGAAACCTTTTTGGATCCAGATGTTAAAAATGAAACCTTTGGACTAAACTGGCAAAATGGCCTAAACCACAGGGACTAAAATGGCAATTAACTCTTTTTTTTAATATATACTTTTGTTAAACATAGGTTTTTTAATATATACTTTTGTTAAACATAGGTAACAACCTAACCGGCGAGGGGTTTTGGAAAGCGGTATTATCAAAGTTCCTTGAGATAATGGAACAGGGACCATATCGAGATCTCGACTCGATATCTTCGAAGTGGCGAAAGATGAATACGGCCGTGAACCGGTTTTCAGAGGAATATAATAAATTATATACAAGTGGGTGTCGTAGTGGGATGAGCGACGAGGATGTATTCAAATCGGAAATGGATAAATACAAGACGAACCATAGAGCCGCTTTCCCACACATTCGGGCTTGGGAAGTTTTACGAATGGCCAAAAAGTGGGCGCCGGTTCCGAATGAGTTTGAGATGGAAAAACGACAAAAAACCTCAAAGACCGGTAGTTTTAGTGCAGGCGGCTCGGACGCAAGATGTCAAGTTAATTTAAACGACGACGACGAATTTGACGAAGAAGAGTAGGCCGTACAAGAGGAGGAATGTCCCCCGGGCTGGGACAAATAAAAAAAGGAGGCGGCTACAAAGAAAAAAAACCGAAAAGGGGGGCGATTTGAAGATGGAGGCATTTATGGCCCAATTCAAAGCTTACACGGAGGTCACGGCCCAAAAGGCGAAGGTGAAGGAACGCGCGATCGAAGAAAGGGTACGCGTGGCGGGAGAAAAGGTATGAGTGGCAGGAGAAAATGTACGCGTGGCGGGAGAAAAGGTACGCGTTGCCAAAGAAAAGGTTCGGGTCGACAAAGAAAAAAACGAATTTATGTTTTTTTAACTTATGTAATGTTTTGTTTTTTAATATTAATGAATTTATTTTTCTATCTTATTTAATAAATGTTAAAAAAGTAGATGAATTAAAAAAAAAATAAGTAAACTTGGTGGGGTAGGATCATCCTCCTATTTCCAGTGTTTTACCATGTCGGATCATCCTCTATGGGACTATGATGTGGCACATACGTGGCGGTTCATCCTTCAAGGGAGGACCATCACTATACCGCATAGCCTAACAAATTAAATAATGTTTTTCGTTAGAATACAACGAATAAAATACTTATGGTTATTATTCTATTAATTAAAAAACTGCTAATTACTTAGTCCCCTCCATGATTTTCTGCCCACATTCTCCACCTAAGACACTTCCGACAAAAAAGGAAGCAATTTGAAAAAAAACAAAAACAAATGCAGTTCCGTGGGTAGTAGGAGTTTCTTTTTATTTCTATATAAAGGTGTGCGATTGATCTTGGCCATATAAATTAGACGGTTAATTGTGAGGGTTAATCCTGACCAGAATAACCACCAGGTGGTTATAGCCAGAATTTTAATGTTTTTCAGGTGTAGCAGTTTCACGAGGTGAAGTTTTATCGTCACATTGTGTTATGTCATTGTGTTTTTATTAGACAACGAGGTTTTGTAGTTGTTTCTGTTTTATATATGTAACATTGTACTATACTATAGCATTGTGTTTTTGTAAAACATTGTGTTTTTATATGACATGATATACTTTTTATTTGTATTTTTTACAACATACAATGTCATCGACTTTCAGTTTTTTATTTATATTTCCCTCCATTATAATTTTAATTAGGATATGTATTAGCAGTTTATTATTCAAGTTAAACCGTTTTTGTAGTTGTCAACCATGTTCTCCTACAAAACTGATAATATCAACAGTTGTATTAATGGTTAATAAAACTTTTCTTTCTTGATAAATAAATAACCTCTCTCAACCCCCACTAACTCCCATTTTTCCAGGAGGTAGTTAACTTGAGCAGTTATTAATTACATGGGGGTATTTAGGTAAATATAGGCTATGAGTTAGCTACAAAGTCCAAATTTCCTAACACAATATTATACAAAAACCAAAGCATTTGTAAAAACAAAATTCGTTGTAAAAACACAATACGAGAGGAACTCCATATGTTGGTTAGTATCAGAATGTTTAGCGTGGATGTTGAATCGTGGAAACTGCAAAATGAAACCTGGTCAAAAGTGATTTATTTTCTGCCCGGTGTGTCTATGCCATTGATGATTAGGTCATCTGTGCACTATATCAATGGATATAACAAGTTCATTATAGTTCAAGAATGGGGTGAGATTGCTGAGATAAACGTAAGGACAAAGGAGATGCATTACATTAAACGTATAATGAAATACTATATGTACATTGTTATCATTGACATGTAATATGTATATATCTTTTTTGTTTGTTAATTTTATGGTGATAGCAACACCTACGTTAATCTGGGTCGTCCGATCATGGTGATTATTTGTGAGATTAAATCTCACAATGGTAGTGTTTTTTAGAGTGCAACAGTTAGGAAGTTACCCATGTTTTCCACTCTCCTATTTAATTAATTACACATCTGCAATAAAATATAGGCAACATAAAATTTGTTACTAAATCCAATTATTCATTTTTAATGTATCATTTGGCAACAATAAAAAAAGTAAAATTAATTTACCTCTAAAAATCATTAATTTTAATTAAACATGTAAAAAAGTAATATATAATAAATATTTTAAAGGTGTATTTTGGAAAAAAGAAAATTGTTTTTTGGTTGATTTGGGCCATCCATTTTGGGCAGCTATTCCTGAGATTAATAACCCCTAAAAATTTGGCAATTATTTTTTGAGAGGAGCAGTTTTGCAAGATCCCATTTTATTATTGAGTTTTCAAACAGATTATACCCAATTGACCTGGTCATCAATAAATAGAAAATAACCAATCCATTATCTAACACAATAATTACGAACTTAACTAAAAAAAAAACTGCTAATTAGTTATCCCCATGATTTTCTGCCCACCTTCTCCTCTTCCTCTTACACAGTTCCTACAAAAAAGGAAGATTAAATCCTATGTTTGAGAATTTAAAATATAAAACAAATGTAGTTCCTATAAAAGTGGGTAGTGTGTGTTTCTTTATGTTGTTATATAAAGGGGAGCAGGTCATGTTAATTTGTCATAATTTTTGTCTGACCAACAAGTTAGTATGGATCAAACACATGCAGTTTTGAATGTTGGAACCTATGACCTGCAAGTGAAGATTTAAAATTTTCTATTGTGCCAGCTTTAGTATTGCTTTTGTTTTTTTTACATTAATTATCTACTGCAAACTGCAGAAACCTACTGACCATTGTTGAGGTCCTCGATGACAACAGTTTATTCAATTCTGACAAAGTACATTCTAAAGTATATAAATCTGTAATTAATACATTCAAGTGATTTCTAAACCTACCTCTACATATACATATGAACTGTACTTGAATTTATATAAAAAATATTAGGTTTATTTAAATTGTAACATGCAACTAAATTTCCAAATATTAAGGGTTTTCTACATATACATATGAACGGTACTTGAGTTTATAGATGAGCTCGGTACCAACCGGTACCGAAAATCCCACAAATTGGGTATCGGTATCGAAAACATCCGGTACGATACGTTTCGATAATGGTACTGATTCGAACCGATATTTGAAGGTAAAAAACAGGCACCAAAATGGCCAAATTTCAGTACCGAAGATATCTTGGTTCGAGAAATTTGGTACTGCCTACTTGAATTTATGTACAAAGGATTAGTTTTATTTAAATTGTAACATGCAACTAAATTCCCACATATTAATGGTTATATTTAAAATCGCTGGTAATTAGTTTGCCTTATATTTCTGATTTTATTTAGATATATTAAAAACCTAATGTAAATATTATATTAAATTAAACAAGCCGAATCAGAGGCCACCACTGCCCTCCTCCACCAATGATAGCACATCAATACGGTTCACATCGTTCTATTTAAATAGATAGTATAATAAGAGTATCTAATATTAAATTGCCTACCAAAGTAGTTACTCCCCACTTCTCATTCTAACAAAACAAAGTCATGTATTCATACATAACTTACTCTCCCTGCAAATCAAGTATTTATTAAAGAAATATGTTTGGTATTAGGATTAAATACAAAATGAAAAATAAATAAGAAGGGTGAGAAGAATTTTAGTCTATTGGTTATGTATTTAGAGGGTTGAGATTAATGTTAGGGGAAAAATAATGAAAGAGCATAAAGGAAATATCCATATTATTGACTTTCTATATCAACATGTCAATTTCCCCCATCATTTTAAAACCTCTATAGCTTTTCATATGATATTTAATAAAATATCCACCATAGCGTTTTTTTTACATTAATATGAGTATGATATTGCTATATAAAACTAAAATTAAAATTTTCATTTTTATTGGTTTTCCTTTATATTGTGTTAAAGGTTCTGTCATTGTGTTTTTAACTGGGTTTGGCCATTATGTTTTTTTACTAGGGTTTCTATACATTGTGTTATCAAAACCTATAACACAATGTATGACACAATGAAGATGGTGTCATATTTGGGTTTTCTATACATTGTGTTATTGGTTCTGATTGTGTTTTTCAATTGGGTGAGTTTTTTTATACATTGTGTTATAGGATTCGGTTATTGTGTTTAGTTTGATATTCACTGTGTATAAGTATGTTGTCCATTGTGTTTTTGTTTTGTTGTCCATTGTGTTTTAATCTGTTGTTTATTGGGTTTTTGTTATGTTGTCCATTGTATTTTAGTTTGTTGTTCATTGTGTTTTTAGTCTGTTGTTAATTTTGTTTTAGTTTACTGTCAATTGTATCTTTTATCTGTAGTTAACTCAATTGGTTATTATTTACATGGGGTATTTAGGTAAATACATACGAAACTACACGGTATTGTGTTTTTCACAAGAAATTGTGTTTTTACAAAGGAATTTATTTTTTATAACATTGTGTTTTTTAATAAGATTGTATTTTTATGTAAACATTGTGTTATTGCCTTTGTGTTTTTATATGAATTTGGTTTTTTGTAGTTGTTTGTGTTTTATATATAACATTGTGCTCTATTATACCATCCTGTTTTTGTATAAACATTATGTTTTACAAAAAAAAAAAAAAACACAATGTAATTATTAACACAACGACAATAACACAATATTATACAAAACACACAAGCATTTGTAAAAACAAAATTCATTGTAAAAAAACACAATATGAGATGAACATATGTTGGTTAGTATCGGAATGTTTAGCATGGATGTTGAATTGTGGAAACTGCAAAATGAAACCTGGTAGCAAGTGATTTCTTTTCTGCCCGGTGTGTCTATGTCATTGATGATTGTGTCATCTGTGCACTATATCAATGGATATAACAAGTTCATTATAGTTCAATAATGTGGTGAGATTGGTAAGATAAACGTAAGAACAAAGGAGAATGCATTACATTAAACTTATAATGAAATACTATATGTTCAGTGTTATCATAGACATGTAATATGTACATATCTTTTTTTTGTTAATTTTATGGTGATAGCAACTCCTATGTTAATCAACTTACCAACGAAGCGAAGATGTTAAATTGCGTTAACTAAATAACAAAACTTGAGTTAACATGCACGACAATTAAACCACTGTTGCACCTCCTAATCCCAGTTGAATAAGAAGTTATCATGAAGACATTGTGTTTTTTAATACGTAACAGTTATTTATGAATTGAAGCAATTATCTCCTAAAAGACAGTTCAGGTTGAAACTTTGACCTGGTCAGCCTAATAAATAGGAGATAACATTCCACGATCTAACAAAAAAGTTATAAACTAATTAAAAAACTGCTAAGTAGTTAGTTCCCCCATGATTTTCTGCCCACATTCTCCACCTAAACCAGTTCCGACAAAAAGGAAGCAATTTAAAAAAAAAAACAAATGCAGTTCCATGGGTAGTTGGTTGGTTACCAGCAGTTTCTTTATATTCCTATATGGTTACTAGCAGTTTCTTTATATTCCTATATAAATAGGAGCAGGGACATACTTTTTGTCTGATCAACACCTCCAATATCTCAACAACAACATCGTATGGATCAAGCACAATATCAGTTTAGTTTTCATTGAAGATGGCAAACGTTTCCTAAAGGTAAAGTTAAAGTTCATGTGGCCTAATTTCTGCTTTTTGATTTAATTGTCATATTATGTGCTTTATAGGAAGATGGCAATTTAAAGATAACTGGAGAAGAGCAAAAGTTTATGAAAACAAAAGGTCAACCAACAACGATAAATTTCAGCTTTATAAATGTAATCAACATTTCTTTTTCTTTTTTTCTCATGAAAGATGGATCAGAATCGGATAACAATGACAAACACAAAGTAAGCCTAATTCATACTGCCTCATCCATTTTGTTTTCGTTTAGTGGTCTAATGGTCATATTTTAATGTTTATTCATGAGTTAAGTTTTTCAGGTTCATCTAACATTTTCCAGAGTATGAAAATTCAGAACGTTCACTGGAAGGTAAATGTAAATTCAATTAGTTCATCTTAAATTTAATGTATTTAACTATATGTAATGGTACTTTCTTTTAGTGTGTGATTAACACTTACATTTTCTTTGATTTGATTTAACCTTGATAAGGAACCACTGAATTGTAGGCACGAAGGTAGAGGCAAAGTTATGTATTCTATGTTTTTTTCATATTTTATCAAATCTAATAGTTCTTTGTTCTAAATTACAGGAAAATGACGTAACTATAGAGATTATTGGTTTTTAAAGGCAACTCAGTTCTTACAACTTTCAACACGGGCGAGAAATTAGTGAGGTAAAGTGCTTGGGCATTTCATTTACATAGAAACATTATACTAATGACCTTATTATCTTATATTCGTCAGTTTGTCAAAACAATCATACGAGCAAGAACCATAATAAACATTAGAGTAATACCCAACCCAGTCCGGGTGTTGCAAAAGTATAACATTTAAATATAACTAAAATGCTCACACTAAAAAGGTTATTAAATTTTCAAAGTGCAGGCAATCAAGAATCATAACCAATCAACAACTTGATGGATACAAAAGTTGACAATAGGGTAGAGTGTTTTCCAGTGCTAGATCAACAAACAACACCCAGCAACACCACCACACCATGGCGCGGTTAGGGGGTGGGGCAGGTGGGTTGGGGTTGGCCACAGCATGGGTGCAAAGAAGGATTAATGGGGTTGGCTGTCCCTTTGTAGGATATATGCTTCATATTTATTTTTTTAGATTACAAGCAAAAAAGAAAGAATGTTAACCGAAAAAGAAAGAAGATAACAGATTGAAGATAATAGGTGATTGGCCTTTGTACTTTTTTGTATTTTGTCCTTTTTTCACATCTTGCTTACGCGTTCCTTCACCTTACCTCATTTTCACTTTAACTTTAGTTATTTTATTCATTAAGTATTCTTTTAATTCATGTACCTTTATTTCTTAAATTTTAATGTATATTATCCCTTTAACGATAATTATTAATCAAACTGATTTTATTTTTATTTTAAATATATTAAAATATTGAGTAAGTTATCATATATTATTTCATTTATTATCGATTATGTCTTTTTTTTATATCAGTTTGTCACAAATGTTCCTGTCAATTTTATTTATTATTAGATAATGATTACCTAATTATCAACCAAGCCTTGGTTCCTCCGGTTAACACAACAGGGGTTAATAGATGTAAGATTTTAAGTTAGTATGTATGACAATTCAAGAACAATTGTAGTTACTTATCGCAATCAAATAAAAAGTCATCATTATCTTAAATATAGACACATTTATTGATGTTCTTAATAGTTGGATAAGAAGTCATTGTGATATTAAAATATGCAATGAGTTTGGATGGGGTTAATCATATATACCCGGACCGCGGACGGGTAAACTACTAGTTAGGAGTATTTGTAGAATAACTTAACCCATAATAATAACTATATGAACTTTCCATTCTCTAAAATATAAATATGTGGTGGTTCTTTATGTGTTTATATATATAGGTAAAGGGTACTGTACAAATTGCCTTATCGTACATTACGTACGCTACAATCTCAGCCGTCAGATCATCTTCCCGCAATGAAAATCGCATGTTGTTTTTTTTTTTTGTAATAATTTCGCATGTGTTAATTTTGATGAAATAGCAGGTGTTTTTTTGTAACAATTCCGCATGTGGTAATTCAATTTCGCATGTGATAATTTTAATGAAATAGAAGGTTGTTTTTTTGTAACAATTTCGCATGTGATAATTTTGATGAAATAGCAGGGTTTTTTTTTGTAACAATTTCGCATGTGGTAATTCAATTTCACATGCGATTTTCAATGCGGGAAGATGATCTGACGGCTGAGATTGTAGCGTACGTAATGTACGATAAGCGCATTTGTACGTTAACCAGCCCCTATATATATATATAGGGGAGGGCTATATAGAAAACCCAATATATATAGAAAACCCTAGAAACCCAACCTCCCAACATTTTTTTTTTGAAAAAAATAACACATGTAATATACATGTTTTAAGAGTTTTGAGCCAAAAAAATCAAAAAAGCGCCGAAGAGATGATTTAAAAAAAAAAATTCAGCAATTTCTGTCTTTTGTGCCTAACACATGTTAGGCAACCGGACATTGCTAAAATTTGTTTATTTTTTTTAAAAAAATCCCTTCGGCGCTTTTTTGTTTTTTTTTTCCCCAAAACACTTTAAAACATGTATATTACATGTGTTATTATTTTTTTTTTTTAAATGTCGGTAGGTTGGGTAAAAATGGGGGGAGATTTGAGTTTCCAGAGTTTTCTAAAAATTTAAGGGTTCTCATTCTAGCGGCTCCCTATATATATATATATATATATATATATAGGGTTGGGTTCTTTACAAAACTCTAAATAATTACAGAACTTTCAGAACTCCTAATAAACAATCATTTTATAAATATATTTTTATATTTAGGGCATTTTTATCATTTATTACATGTATTTTTATGATTACATACATGTTAAAAGTTGTTTACATATGTATAATAGTCAAATTATATATATGTGCAATAACTTATTACATATATGTAAAAATACTAGTTTACATATATGTAATCATAAAATTACATATAAAAGATGATAAAATTACTCTTAAGATATTTGTAATGATTAAAATACATATAATAAATGATAAAGTTATCCTAAAGATAAAAATATATAAATAAAAAGATTGTCTATTATGAGTTCTTCAAGTTCTGTAAATATTTAGGGTTCTGAAATGATCCTCACCCTATATATATATATATATATATATATATATATATATATATATATATATATATATATATATATATTGGAAGGTTTAAATGATAAGAAATTTTTGTAAGAATAAAAAAGAAGAAATTTCAACAAATAAGAATGCCTCATTTTTATGTCATATATTTTTTGTATTTAATATTAGTGTAAGAGTATATTGGTAAACTTAAATAGATCATTAATTGTTCATGGTATTATAGTCTAGTGGCATCTTGGGGTGGGACAAAACTTTGGGACCATTAGGTCTTAAGTTCGATTCTCACAATGGGGGGTTGGGGGGGGGGGGGGGGGGGGGTGTTTCAGATTTATTGGGTTTTCTCCTGAATTGGTATATAAGCATTATTGCCTAGTGAAGATGGATATGATCGGGTGGTTCCGCTGGTGGCACGATAATACTCTAGTGATCCAAATTTATCGTTAAAAAAAAAGATAGAGCATATTGGGGGGGGGGGGGGGGGGGGGGGTTCAGATTTATTGGGTTTTCTCCTGAATTGGTATATAAGCATTATTGCCTAGTGAAGATGGATATGATCGGGTGGTTCCGCTGGTGGCACGATAATACTCTAGTGATCCAAATTTATCGTTAAAAAAAAGATAGAGCATTAATTGGTACTCTTCCTATATATACACACACTTAGAAATAGAGGTGTTAACATATAGTGTCATGTGTCAAAGTCTTATTGGTTCATGATTTTAGATTATCTTTTTTTTCTTTATGCAATCTGAGATTTTTCTGGTCAGGTTTTCTTTTTCAATCTGAGTCCTTTTGTTTATGATTTTCTCGGTCTTGGTCATCGTTTGCTTATAACAATCCGCGCATGCAACACGGGTTTTGCCCTTACTTTCTAAAAACTTTAAAAAATACTTAAAAATATCACTTTGACACACTCGACTATATAATACGTGTCGGTATAAGTTTGAGTTTGTCTACGCTTTATGCTGAGTCGCAGCATAAGTTCACCTTTGTCTTTGCATACGTTTTTCCTTTAAGATTTTTACCAGATCCAATTAATTTCATTATGAAGGTACCTCAACCCAGTGGCAGCGTCCACGCAAATCTGAAGACGACGCATCCAGGATAAATATTTTTTACCCAAAACTTTGTCAAGACTCCCATTTGGTTCATGCTTGTAAACCAAGATCTTCTCGCCACCTTCTCCATACAAAATCCGATAAGAGAGACAAGGTTTTTGTGTTTACATTTTGAAAGCAGTGAAACCTCCGTCCCATATTCATGCTCTCCTTGTCCGCTGTGCCCGCGGTTCAGCCGCTTTATGGCGAGCCTGCCATGTTGCTCTGATTGGCCTCTGTACACAAGGCCATATCCACCCCCTCCAATGATATTTGCTTCATCAAATCCGTTAGTTGCCGATAATATTTCTTGAAGAGGAATCTTCAGTTTATCAGAGGAAGACATGATTTATCTTTTGATTTATGATCTCAATTTTAGAAAGAGGGAAAGGATTATAGCAGTCTAAATTGAGCTGCCGGTTAGTTATAATGCTGGTGTAGATATGAATTTCATGAATTTTCTTATAGAGGAGATAATAGATTAAAATCTTACAGAATATTATTCTACTAAAAATATAATTCTCGTGTACATCATGAGAGATTATGGTACAAATGACCTGTCAAACAATTATATCTAATTATGTAAACGCACTTGGCGTGTAATATGTTTATTTTTTTGTTGCACTTGGGGTGTAATATGTCAGGTACCGGGGTAGTTGAGTTTGACTGTTTGAGTTTCCGACTACTAAGATTAACACCATGATTGCGTGTCCTTTTAGAATTATTACATTCAAGGACAAACTTATTCCAAAAAGGAGATAAATTGTGGCGATGTTACTGTATCTAAATGTTAATATTGATGAAAGACCATTTAAATCGAGCATAATTACAGTGTAAAGTAAACCATAGAGACATGATACCACTTTGAAACCATTTTAATTAACAAATAACAGCTGGATTAAAACTATATTTCACATGATCACCGCATCTAGGCTGACACACACAGAGTTAACTTTCATTACAGACTGCTTGTTATACCTTGTTAAATTAGGAAGTAGCTTACCACTGGAACTAAATATTTTTGTATCCAAACATCTGATCAGCGCATCCAGAATGTCACACATTGAGCCTTACTTGCCCATCACATCATGTCCCCGCTTCATCAGGTAACTTACATTGCTTGTGAAAATAACCAATATTAAAAATTAATGTCTTAGGTTACCCACAAATATTTTAGTCTATAATAGCTGGATTGGACATTTTTTTATTAAATCATGTGATAAGGATGTATCAACCAACACACACAAAACCATACATGGAGGGTTGACTTTGTGGATCTTGTTCATCTACATGTTGATACACTACGTCAAAACAGTGACAAAGCTTGAGATTTCCGACCATGGGGACAAAAACGTATATACCAAAAATTTATATAAAACAGGGGGTCAAAAACGTATATACACAAAAAAATCTATATGAAAACTATATGCTCTCCACTACTGAGCGAAAAGTTCGGGGGTCGGCGACCCCCTCCCGCTCCCACAAAGCTACGCCCTTAGGTCAAAAAAATAATCATCTATGCGGTTTGCTAGAAAAAACAAAAAACTAAAAAAGAAGTAAAAACTGAAAAAAAAAATAATAAGTAAAAATCAAAGAAAAAGGCAATAAAAAAACTAGTTTAAAATCAGGTAAATCTGTAATTATTAAGTTTTGCTAAAACAAAAAGGTCAAAATATACATTTTATCATTTATTTTCAATAAAATAAACTAAAATGGGTAAATTTGGTATTTTTAGCTTTAAGAAAAGATGTATATGTAAGAGTAAAATTTGATTTTGCTTGGTTTAACAAAAGCATTCATGTTTCTTCAAAAGTTTAAAAACATCGTCTTACCTTCAAAAGTTTACTTAGTTGTTTCGATTTTATCCACACCTCTAGTGCCATCCATTGCATTTGTACTACTAAAACTGCAGACAAATTGCACCAAAACAGACAAACTGCAACAAAATTGTACCATAACAACACTAAAACCTTGCCAAAATAGCCTTGATGTCATTAGAGTACATGGTGGCGTGAAAGGTTCTCTAGTTCATTGTGTTTTGGAGAAATCAAACCGGTTTTTGTATGGTTTTTGAATAGCATGAAAGTGACTCTCGTAAGGTTACTTCAATTGTATGGGAGGGGAGAAGGAACAGGCAGGAACGTTGTACTTTTTTCCTTTGAATAAAAGTTGGAAACGTGGGTTATTTGTGTAGGGTTTCTTGAGTTTAATAGAGAAATTTACTAATATATCCGTCACATGATAAACACAAGGGTTAAATTTAACAAGAAAGCGGATGGTGGTGGAGGTGTGGATAAAATCATAAAATTGAAACAATTAAGGAAACTTTTGACGATAAAACGATATTTGTAATCTTTCGGAAGAAAATGGACGTTTTTGTCAAACTTCAAGGAGCAAAATTGAATTTAACTATATATGTAATTTACTTTTTAGGTTGGGTATATATGTAATTAACAAAGTTTGTAGAGCAATATATGTAATTGCATCATCCAAAAATGAAGGTAAATTATGATACTTTATCAAAATTTAAATACTTATAAGTTGTAAAGATCAATTAAATCATGAACAAAAAAAGTGAAATCCAACTGATACTAACTAGTGGGATTCTCCCACGTGAGGAATTTGCTGTCAGTCGGTATCATTTTGGTACGTTATGTCATTGATACTCACTATAGTTTAAGATAAAATAATTTTATTTATGATGGTTTTATTACACAAAAGATGTCTAATGTAACCCAATAAATAAAGTCACAATTTACATCGATTAAAAACCATAAAAACGAATATCAATTTAAGTTTTGATAATACCAATACTGGTACAAATGTCAATCAGTCGATATTGAATGGGTTCGTCACAGTATCGATACTCGCTGTATCCTATATTACAAGAAATACTCTATTTTGAATGCAATTTCGTTTTAAATTAAACTTATTGGAATGACGGAAGAAAAAAAAACCTTTGCATATTCAAAATCTTTTTAAGCGTACAAAAGAAAGCTACTACATAAAAACTAAAGAATAAAGTACAATTTGTATCCCTGTGATTTATATGAAATCGTAGGTTGAGCCCTAACTTTAACTTCTTACCATCTGAGTCTTCGTGATAGCAATTTCTTACCATCTGAGTCCCTAGCATTACCGACCGTCAGTCTACCATTAGATTTATGGTGAAAGGACAAATTACCCTCGGGGTATTATTATCATTATTATTATTATTATTGGAGTAAACTACAATTTATCTCCTTGTGGTTTTCTGGTGCTTGCATTTTGGCTCCCTATTTTCTGGTTTTTGAAGTATGGCTCTCCGTGGCAGCATTTCATCACACATTGCCTCCCTCCCTCAGTCAAACATTGGTTTGTTCGTCCATATCTGGGGTAAATTGGTAATCTTGCATCTCATCTCCACCCCCCCCCCCCCCTCCCGAAAAAAACCTCCCTAAATCGATGTTATTGTAATCTGCGCCCTTGTGTTATCCTTGTTTTGAAGGGAAGTTGTTAAGAATACAAACCAAAATTGATTCCATCTCCAATTCGTGTAATGAAGAATGGATACTGGGAGCACTCATGGCTTACAAGAGCAATTCGACCCATACGAAATATATATAAGTATCAATCGTTTGTTGTTCTTAAATGACCACAGTTGCAACCCAACCTGAAAATCTTTGATTTTTTTGTTTGCAGCGAACTAACCCAACTTGTGTACGTTGAATATATTCCATGGAGGTGAGTTTACTCAACAAACATGTAGGAAATACTTGTATGGTAACATTTCATATATCGACAGTGTTGATATTGATGATTTAGGACTTGATGTGTTGGAAGAATGGTTATGTCTATTGGTTATGATGTTTATATGGTTTTCTACTACCATTATGAAGTTCCTAATTTGTCTTTGGATGAGGTTCTAAGGAATTTGAGAACATTTTTTTTTATCATGTATGAGCAGGAGTAAAGTTAAGTGAAATATACGTTGCACATTGGGTTTCACATGTGTTTTTAAACTCCATCCCATCTCAAGATGTTGCAGTTGGTCCATCTAGATTATTTGTTATAATTGAATCTAGTGAACTTGTTCCATATAGTCTTGGCACAAAATTGGACAATAGTGATCATGGATCAGTAAGTAATCTAGTATCAGAAGGTGATGTAGGATCATAAGAATTAGGATTAGAAGGTGATCATGGTTTAGAAAAATTTTGAAGGTGATAATGAATCAGATGAGGAAGATCCTGACTATATGGTAGTGGAAAACAATCCTGGGATGGATGTTGAAGTGGACATGAGCCATTTGAAGGCATTAGTTGATCATGATGTAGTAGAGGATGACCTCCGGGATGAGTATAGTGATGATTTACACGATGACACTAATGTTGATATGGACAACCTTGACACCAATAGTGAAAATGATGATGTTTCAGCGCTAAAATCGGCAACATAGAGAATAAGGAAGCAAAGAGAAAGAAGAAAAATGTTGACCCATATAATCTATTTTATATTGGGCAACTAATAGAAGATAAGAAGCAGATGAATCAGATTGTTAAAGCATATGCACTTAAGTCTAGAAGAGATATTTACATAGGTAGAAATGAACCTTGAAGGTATACAGTAGTTTGCAAGGGTTCAAATCCGAAATTGGTAGGTGTTAAAGGTGTAGAAGGGCAAAGTGCTCATCACTAGGGGTCAAAGTGTAAAACAAAACAAAAACTTTGGAAAAGAAAAACCAAACCAACTTGCCCATTTGTTATTCAAATCTCTAGATATACAAGCTGAGATGTTTGGTTTGTTAAAACAATTCAGCCTGAACACAAGTGTGTACAAACTAGAGAACTTGGTTTTTATACCATGAGTTTCATGGCGAAAGAGATAGAACTTATTGTTGAAATGTCACACCCTGTATTTCTCGGTGGGCCTGGACTTGGGGGTACATGACGAGTTGATACAGATACACAGATAACACGACGGAAGTCTTGGGAATTAAAATACTATTACAAATTATAAGTGCCCGAATGTTCATATATTATACAGAAGGAAATGTTCAAAAGATCCACAGGCGGATCGAAAATAACAAAATGAATTTGTAAGAAGACTACTAGGCTTCAATGCAAGGAGTTGCAAATTCCTCTTAAGCATTTACTGGGCAACTTCTAGCCTATTTACGTATCCTTGCAACCTGCGCTTAGTGTTTTGAAGATACGTCAGTTTTCACTGGTAATACAAATAACCGACACATTTTGAAAATATTTCAAAATTTGTTTTAAGTGCACAAGGCACATGTAATTTCATAAATAACTTGGGAAATATGAAAATATCTTGTATACAGTTTTACATGCTTGTCAATACATATGGGCCCGATACTAAACACCGATAACATGATTAACCGACACGCCACTTTAACCCATAAAGGGTATCCCCAGTATGGGTAGAAAAATATTTTATGATAGCATTAGCATCTGTCGGGTGTATACCTAAACCCCGTATCCCAAGCTCGTATAGGGAAAATAGGTTAAGAGTATTTACCTAGCTTAATATCTTACAATCCAAGATATTTATATATATATATATATATTATATATATATATATATAGGCTAATTATAAGGAGAAAACCCACTCCAGTTGACTAAACCCTGGAAACCTAATTATGTGGACAATAAGCCTCCACGTGTTTTTTGAAAAAGATAACTTAAAGGGTAAATTTGGAAATTTACCATCAACCACCAATTAATGTAACAAATTCAATTTTCTTTCATCTGACACCTTATGTATAGTACATTGACTAATGAATTCAATCTGCTCCATAAAGCAATATGTTACCTCCATCATCATCATTTTTGAGAAACTTTATCTCTCTCATCTCAACCAAATTTACATCAAGATTCATAAGAAGGCCTTTCTTCCAGATTAAAAAAAACACCCAGAACCAACAAAAGCTCGTTCAAGGTTAAAAAGAATACCCACCACCACCACCCACGCAGCGGTGGTTACCAGATCCAGTGCGTAAGAGTCATGATCCAGCAATGTTTAATAGATCTAGTGGTGTTTTCAAGATCCGATGGTGGTAAACAAATCTGGTAGCTTATTCATTTGTATTATTCATATTTTTAAACATGATTATAAGAATATCTTTATCTTTTTGTGTTTTGGAGATCAAATTTTTTTTAGTAACCAAGTCCAAAAGATGCTCTGAATCCAAAAGATGATCCAGGTCCAAAAGATGCTCCGGAAAGATGCTTCCAGTTCCAAAAGATGCTCCAGATCCGGTTGAAGATGTTCAATGTGTGAAGATGATGTTTCAAATGACGATTTGATGTTGAAGATGATCCAAAAGATGTTCGATGTTGAACATTATGTTCCAGATCTAAAAAATCCTCTTTCACATCTTTCTAATATCTTCTCTTTTGTTCTTTTTAGATATTCATATCTCTCATCTCACATCTCACATCTCATTTATTCGAACCAGAGAGTGGAGTGAAAGAAAGAAACCTTACTCACCATTGAAGAGTTTTTGCATTTAACATGGCTGATTCAAACAGCCAACAACCTCGGTTGAAGATGATCGATGTTGAAGATGATGTGATGGCGGTTCGATGTTGAAGATGACCCAAAAGATGTTCGATGTTTAAACATGATGCTCCAGCTCTAGAAGATCCTCCAGGTCCATAAGTATGTTTGTTTTCGGGTTTTTTTTTTCAGATTTGCAATTTTTTTGCGTTTTGTAGTTCTTCATTTTTTTTGTATTTTGTAGATCTGCAACTTTTTTCTGGATATGTTGTTGTTTTTTTTGTTTTCTGTTCAAGAAGATGAATGTTTTTAATTTCTTGATTTATCAATTTTTTTGTGTAAAATTTGTTCAAGAAAAAATGCATGTTATATTTTTTCTGTGTCACATAAATAATATACATTTACATAAAATAAAGTGCATTGTTACACTTTTTTAGATTATTGTAAAAATAAAGTGTGTTGTTACATGCAACTTTTTCTAGATATGTTTTTTTTTGTTCAAGAAAATGAAAGTTTTTAATTTCTTGATTTATCAAATTTTTGTGTAAAATCTGTTCAAGAAAAAATGCATGTTACATTTTTCCGTGTCACTTAAATAATGTACGTTTACATAAAATAAAGTGCGTTGTTACACTTTTTTAGATTATTGTAAAAATAAAGTGTGTTATTACATGCAACTTTTTTCTGGATATGTTCGTTTTTTTTTTGTTCAAGAAGATGAATGTTTTTAATTTCTTGATTTATCAATTTTTTGTGTAAAATTTGTTCAAGAAAAAATGCATGTTACATTTTTCCGTGTCACATAAATAATGTACGTTTACATAAAATAAAGTGAATTGTTACACTTTTTTAGATTATTGTAAAAATAAAGTGTGTTGTTACATGCAACTTTTTTCTGGATTTTTTTTTTGTTCAAGAAGATGAATGTTTTTAATTTCTTGATTTATCAATTTTTTTGTAAAATTTGTTCAAGAAAAAATGCATGTTACATTTTTCCGTGTTACATAAATAATGTACGTTTACATAAAATAAAGTGCATTGTTACACTTTTTTAGATTATTGTAAAAATAAGTGTGTTGTTACATTTTTTTATGTTACAAAATGATAATCAGTTTCAGAGTTAAAAAGTCATACATGTGTAACATATTTTAATGGTTTGCTTAATCTTCCATTTTTGTCTTTTTTTTACAGTTCAGTGGATGTCCGTTTATAAGGTGGGTCGACCAACCCATGTGCCCCCGATTTGCTATGATTATTCCGGGACTATTAAGAACTATTAACAGGCTACAAGTTAAGGTTATAGCTCGTGAAGATGAAATTAGAAAGAAGAAAACCATTACTTGATTTATTATTTTCGTTGTTGTAACTTCCACAATGTTTGTTTGTACTCCTGGATTGATATCAAAGTTTTTATATTTAATGTGTAACTTTCCTTTGGCCCATTTTCCTTCATGTTTTACAAAGTACATTGGACCTGCAAATTATGTAACACAATGCAACATCATTCGTAGCATTTAATTCAAAAATATAAGACAGAAACATAAAAAATGAAATAAAAACAATCTAAAAATCATCAGAGAGAGAGAGAGAGAGAGAGAAAACATAAAATAATGAAAGAAAAGTATATTGAGTTTCTAGAAAATTAATGGGTGACAAAATTTTAATCATCAGAGAGAGAAAAAACATAAAATAATGAAAGAAAAGTACTTTAATCATCAAAGAGAGAGAAAACATAAATTAATAGGTGACAGAACTTTACTACTTTACTTTTACTGCTCTTTCTTTGTTCCAATATTACCCTTCATTACATGAAATACATTAAAAAATTGAGACAAAGTACACAAAAGCAATTTGATGGGACAAAAGTTAATCCTAGCCATCCATCAAGTTTGATCAATGGTGATTAATGGGTTTTCAGGGTTTAGTCAACTGGAGTGGGTTTTCGATTTATCCTTGCCCTATATATATATATATATATATAGGGAGCCGCTAGAATGAGAACCACCACGAGTTATGAGAACCGCGAGAACCGCGACACGCGGGTGGCCGTTGACCACGAAATTTTTTTTACACCTAGATCCGTGTATTTTAACACCGGGTGTAAAGTTTGGGTTCAAACGGCGCGCCCGAGGGGGTAGTTTTTTACGCCCAAAGTTTGGTTAAAAAAAATAAAAATTAAAAAAAATAAAAAAACCCAAACTTTGGGCGTAAAAAACTACCCCCTCGGGCGCGCCGTTTGAACCCAAACTTTACACCCGGTGTTAAAATATACGGATCTAGGTGTAAAAAAAGTTCGTGGTCAACGGCCACCCGCGGGTCGCGGTTCTCGCGGTTCTCATAACTCGTGGTGGTTCTCATTCTAGCGGCCCCCTATATATATATATATATATAGGGCAAGGATAAATCGAAAACCTCCTTGAGTTGAAGAAACCCTAAAAACTCAATAACAACCATTGATTAGAGCTGATGGATGGCTAGGATTAACTTTTGGCATCTGTTACTTTTTCTATCCTTGTCTCTCAATTTTTAAATATATAAGATGTACATAAAGGGTAAAATGGGAACTATAATACACTTTATTAATCATCACCCTACAAACCTACCTATCTTGTTATCAGAGTTCATTAATTCAAAAACCAAAACAAAATAGACACACTCTCTCTCTCTCTCTCTTTTAGAATCTTCATCCCTCTTCATCCATACCCAAAAAAATCGCCAGAGATTATAATCAAGAAAGAGAATCCAGACCAAAATCCCTACGGATATTTCCGTCCAGAGCAAAATTCGCCGGAGATATTCAACAAAAACATCGGAATTTCAGGTGCGTCGGTCTTTCTTAACTAGAATTATGAACTTTGTTTTAACTATACAGATTTGGGTTGTGTTAAATGGAGGATTTCTATGGTTTTAAAGAGTTTTGGTGTGTCTTAACAAGAGATTTCTCGGTTCCTTTATAAACCCATCTGGGTTTTCTTAATGATTGTGTATGGTTAGGGTTTTTCTTTTTTTGAATCATCTCACGTATTGTGTGAAAATGGAGTATTTCTATGGTTTTAAAAAGTTTTGATGTGTCTTGACAAGAGATTTCTCGGTTCCTTTATAAAACCCATCTGGGTTTTCTTAATGACTGTGTACGGTTAGGGTTTTTTTTCTTTTTTTGGACCATTTCACATTTTAGACGCTTAGTTAAAAGGGGTTTTGGGTGAATACGTGATCATTTTTTTTTTGGGGGGGGGGGGGGTCTGATTTGTGTTGATTTGAGAAAATAAATTACACGAATACTCTGTTTATTAGAAAAAAGGGCTATTTAGGGTATATCAATACATAATGAAAAGTGGAAAAAAAATATTAAGGTTTTTGGGGGATAATGAAAAATAAAAGGATAAAAAGGGTGGGAAAAATGTTCGTATGAGAAAATAATCCATGTTTGCTATAAATTGAACTGGTCCATAGTGATCTACTGGTGATTGTGGTCCTGCATTTGTTATCTACTAGTCATTTATCTGAGCTACAAAATGATCTGGACCATAAATTGAATGCCTCTTAATCTGATGCTTTGCAGTAATTGGCTGTTACAGCTAAGTATAACAAAACACATCCGAGGAAAAAAATGAGCCCATGTGTTTATAATTACAAAAACTGTTTTTAGTTATGTTTATACATTCTTTTATTAATGTTGTTCACAATTAAAAAATGCAGCTAAAAAGGCTCGCCAAACCCCGGTTGTCGAGAAACGCGTAAGCAGGCAACTAATATGTACGTAAATACTTTGAATTCATTACATGTTTGTTGTCATGTTTATGTCTAATGTATATAAGCTTTCTAAATAGTGACAGCGGATGCTAACACGGGCGGTCCAGCAACACGAACAAGAGGAGGTAAAAAAAGTTTAAAATTAGTCTTTTTTATTGTTAAGACATATATTTTGTAAAGCTTGTTAATGGTTTATGATCTATATAAAACATGTACAAATGTAGGTCAGCAAGCGCAGTGTGCTAAGAAGGTGCAAAAAAGGAAGCTAATAAGTACGTACAAACACTTTTTTTCTTTTGCTTATCTTAGAATTATGTTTTATAAAAATTATTAAACAAACTTCGTGCCTCAGTTTCACCGGACAGTGATTTGGACACCCCCAGGCAAAACATGGAGAAATTAAAAAAAAGGTATGTTTTTTTATGTATGTAAGTTTTTTTGTTACATCTTATTGACATCTAATATTTATGTACATGAACTTTGTAAGACATTCTAAGTTGACGGCAATGCGGGCGGTCCAGCAACACGTACCAGAGGAGGTACAAAACTGTTTTAAACGTGATCTTTAGGAATCTACATAAAGATATGTTTCGATACTTTAATACTGATTGTTAAAAAAATCTATATTAATAGGTTAGCAATCACGGGCGCATAGCAAAGCAAAGAAATTTATCATAAGGAAGCTAATAAGTACGTACACAAAACTTTTTTTCCTTCTTTAGAAAATATGTAAATCGTAACAGAAAGTTGGTATGTTAGTTTCAGTGGACAGCGACTCAGAGAGGACTGGAGATTTGTTAAATAACAACGCCTTAGGTGACAATGGCCGTCCAGTTCAGGCAAGAAAGGATGCAGTTGTTGTGGGAAAAACAAAAAAAGGAAAACATGAACGAGTGAAAAGCCGAAGTGGGAAACACCCAAAAACCATGCATAAGTGGTCTAGAATAAAAACACGTTCAGCGTCTATGCAGGGTTTTCGATTTATCTTTCCCCGATTTTATCTGTAACTTCAAAAATAAATGTTACATACATCAAATAATTTATTTATTTTTTTGAATTGTTAAATATGTAACTAGCAAAACATATATGAATATAGAATTTGTTACATTGCTAAAACCCAGTTACGTTGTGTTACATAAAATATTACAAATAACTGTAACAATGCTGAGACTCGGTTACATTGCTAACATATATGAATATAGGATTTGTTACATTGCTAACATCCAACTGCTACATTTACATGAACCTCCTTGACTTTTGTAACTAGGAATGGTGTGTATCCCATCATCTATCCAAAATATCAATGTTACGTCACTTTAAATACCTATGTTAATATTAATTCAAAATAACTTCTTAACATCACTTCAAATACATATGTTAATTTAATGAATCTTCATTGTCTCTTTGTGATGTGATAATAAAAAAAATAATATATATATATATATGTATCACGTTTGGGTAAAAAAGGAGGGAAGAATTAAAAGTTCAAAACTTTAATATGAAGTGACAACAACTATAAAAGAGACTTGTTACATCAAGTGTAAATACTTGCTAAGAAATGATAGTCCTGAAAAAAAAATGTACTGGTTGAAATACATACAATCTCATAGATGGGGCATTGGCGGGAAAATACAAAAGGAGTGAAAAAACTAATTGTATAAGTTACATTTATAAATGAAGTAAAAATGAAGGCCCACGAAATTACATATTTTTTTCTTACATTTTTATTTTAGGTACATAAGTCATAACCTAGATATGAACCACGAAATTACATATTTTTTTCTTACATTTTTATTTTATTTTCATTTTTATCTATATTACATATTTTTTATTACATTGCTTTGTAGGTTGACTTTTTTTATGTAAAATGTGTAAAATTTTACACAAAGTGTTTTAAAAGACTATATATTAATTACAACATCCATTTATCTAGCATTTTTTAATAATATCCACAAAAACCATTTTTTATATGTTACACAAACCGAGTCATATCTACATTAGTTGATTAGGCTTCAATCATTTGTTCATATACTACCCAAACCGAGTTATATGTTACAAAAATATTTTTTTTTCATATTTTGTCCTACATAGAAATACACATTAATGCTACAACATATACATTTTTTTTTCCATTTTACATTTCTACATATAAATAAAAAACAAAACCCACAAGTTTTTTTTATATAACCAGGTAATAAGATATGTAATCATTGCACCATACATAAAACAAAACATTTTCGCAATGTTACAAAGAAATCCATAAACACAAACTATACAAATTAATGTAATAATAATTTGAGATTAAATATACTTATTAGTTTCCCTTTAACACATTTTTCCAATTTGGTGGTAGATGCCTTTTTTTCCCTGCATTCCAATTAAAAAACATCAACATTCCTCGCAATACGAAACGTTTTTGAAGATAGAGAACACCCAAGCAAAAAAAATGTTTGAATGTATAAACACATGTGGTCATTTTTATCTGTTTTGTTGCTTATCTTCACTATCTACAAGCACGAGAATTAATAACTAGTTACACTTTTTTTAATGTGTGGTGCATTTTTTTAATGTCACCAAAAAGTGTAGATGCTGATGCATTTTTTTTAGGTGACCCCAAAGTGTAACCTCGAATGTTTTTCCCTTCCAAAAAATATAAAAACTTAATTCATAAAACACACTTTTTGGGACAGAATAAAATAAATAATATTGTTAATACAAGTGTAAATCACACATGTTTTTACCTTCTAGAAATTATAAAAACTTGTTTCATAAAAAAATACCATTAAAGAAAAAATACATGCATTTAAATGTATTTCAAAGTTGAAAAAATACCATTAAAGAAAAAATACATGCATTTAAATGTATTTCAAAGTTGAAAGGGCTGAGAATAGCCAAATGTCTATTTAAATGCATGCATTATCCTAAATTAACTTATTCGAAAAATTTAGATTACTAATGTGATAAAAAAAATTTGTAACCATAACTAATGCAGCAATTTAGTTAAAAAAAGAATGAACTATAAACATTTGCAGGTTAACCTCTATAATCTGCTGAGGACACATTTAGTGCTATAATCAAATTTATTTAAGCTTGAATACATGAAAATGAAGAACCAACCTCTGTAATCTGAGCCTCTTCTGAAATTGAGTCTTCATGCTCTTTGGTTGCCAATTTGAAGTCAACCTCCACCTGTAATAATATAGGATTCAAAAATATATCTGAACTTAATCTCAAACCAACCTATTCTAAAAGCGGATAACAAAACATTGTGAAACCAAGAGTGTTACTTTGGTCTGTTCAATCATTTTACCAAGTGTTCAATTTCAATCTATGATTTAGATATGTAGAACAAAATACCAAAGGCCATCATCTGATGTTCTAAACAAATTAACAACCTGAGGTCTGCTCCAAAACACTATATAGTTAAAAACTGAAAACAAAGTCGTTTCGAAAATTGAAACAAAAGGGGGCATCTTTCATTGAGGTATTAAAACAAACACCTGGTGTGCATGTAAACTCAGTAGCTAAAATCTCTTCTAAAACAAAACTAGCAAACGTACAACAGCACAACATACATCCCCAATTTTACATCTGTGGAAAAAACCCTACGGACTGAACACGAAACACTTCATAAATCAACCGCAAAACAAAAATACGAACAAGAAAACCCTGGTCGCAAATAGCAGAAATCTACAATAAAAAACAAACCCACAAAGGGGGTAACGATTGAAATCAAAACAAAAACTAAAACGGAGGTATAAATTACTTTTTGGGAGCGTGATTATGTCACCGTACCACCACCGGCAATGTTCGTTGTCACCGTACCACCACCGGCAATGTTCATTGAATGTCACCGTACCACCACCGGCAACACTCTGTGGTAGTTGGTTGTTCAACTTATCCATGTTAAATGCAAAACCATCTCAATGGTGTCTCTGGTTAATTGTTTTCTCTCCACTTTTGTTTAGGAGAATTGAGATGTGAGAGGTTTGAGACCATATTTAACATAGATAGAAGAAAAAGAAGTGAAAAGATGTGATGGGTAGAAGAAGTACAAATGGTAATAAATGAAACAAAAGAGAAAGGAAGCAAAGTCAGCTGCCTCCTCGATCCTTATCACTTACACATTTAGTCAACATTAAGGAAAAAGACGAAATTGCCCCTCTATCATCTTATACTAACATGTGACGTGGCTCATTCCTCGCCACTTATAAGGGTTTCCAGGGTTTAGTCAACTGGAGTGGGTTTTCTCCTTATAATTAGCCTATATATAGGGTAGGGTTCCAGCGTGAACAACCTCCCAAGCGTGAACTGCGTGAACTGATCTGGACCATTGATTTCCTTTTTAGTTGTTAAGGGTATGATTGTAATTATATAAAAAATTAGATTTAAATCATTATTTTAATAATTGAATTAAGTTACATCTTTCCTATTTTAAATTCATTATCCACAATATCTTTTATTTCATTTTTATTTTTTCAGATTTCACCACCAGAATTCGGATTATGCTTTTTAAGATCCACGTAATCTTCATATTTCAACGGTGTACACATGTGTACTTGGATATGAATTGAACAGTACACATGTGTACTCAGCATGGTACATATGTGTAATTAGCTACACAATACATACATATAAACAAAACCTGTAAAACTAGTTTATATTAAGCAAATAACAAGTTACATAATGTTTGCCAAACAAAAAAAAACATACAATTACAAGTTCCAGTTTCGTGAAAACAATAAACGCAACATAATCGGAAAAATAAAAAAGACATAGTCTTTTACAACTATTCGTCGCGTTGTATGCTGAATCATCCTTATCGACCAAACAAACAAACATACTTGAATCATCCTTATCGACCTCATACGTGAATCATCCTTATCGACCTTCCATCTCCACTTTTCTCGTTTACGACGTCTCCTATAATAACACAAAAAACTCAGCAATTAGTACTTTGCATAATTCACAAGGGTGCATCAACAACTTTACACATTCAATACACAAAAAAAAATATGAGATATCACAAAAACAGACGCTATACACATGTGTACATCGCATTAAAAACAGAGAAAAATCAGAATACACATGTGTACAGCGCCTTAAAACCAGATCAAAATCAGAATACACATGTGTACAGCGCCTTAAGAACAGAGCAAAATAAAAAAAAATACACGTGTGTACATTGCATTAACAACAACCTTCAGAACCTCATAACAATCTTCAAATTCTCAATCAAACAATAATAATTTTCAACATCAAAACAATGAAAAATTGCAAACTTTTTTTCTCAATAATCAAACACATAAAAAAATCTTCAGAACCTCAATCAAACAATAACAATAATAACTTTCAAACATCAAAAACAATAAAAATTTACAAACTTCATACCTGGTCGGTAGCGATAAACATCAGATCGGCTGGCGATTAAGAGGCGTGTGATGGCGGCGGAGAAGTGAGGATGGTGGTTCAGATAGCAGGCCACGGTGGCTGTGGTTGCCGGAGAAGAGCAGGGGAAGAGGAGGGACGTTGTTTCGCCCCATCTGGGAGTTTTTTGAAACGATCCGGCTGTGGTTGCCGGAGAAGAGAACGGGGGAGAGAGCATAGTTCTTTGAAACGATCCGGCGGCGGAGAAGTGAGGATGGTGGTTCAGATAGCAGGCCACGGTGGCTGTGGTTGCCGGAGAAGAGAAGGGGAAGAGGAGGGACGCTGTTTGAAACGCACGGTAGCAGGCCACGGTGGCTGCTGTTTGAAACGATCCGGCGGAGAAGTGAGAGAAAAATGGATCTTCAAAAAAGTTTGAATATTGACTTATGAGATTGAACATTGATTTATGAGATTGAACGTGATTTATGGAATAATTTAAAATGGAAATTACAGTAATACCCTTTTTCCTTTAATTTAACTGAAAACAATTAACCACATATTTACTATCATGCCGCTCACTTTAATCTAAAGATCAACAAAATCAAGGGCCCATATCAGTTCACGCAGTTCACGCTTGGGATTTTGTTCACGTTTGAACCTAATCCCACATTGTTTTACAGCTCTACCTTGTATGTTTACTCTAGCATACTAGGTACATTATCTTCATAAAACATGCTTACGTTTTGGTATGACATTTGGTTTGTTTAAACTATACTATACATTCATTAACATTTGCTACGCCGCTCGGTAGTAGGTAGTGGTACCATAGGACTTGACAAATCCCATTCCTGAAATCTCGGGTTTGTTTGGACGTAAGGAATGACCGAATCCGAATACATATTCTTTTGATAACTCATTTTTACATAGTTATCCGACTGTCTCAAGGCTTGGATGTATGAATTTTCACAATACCGCATAAATGTTCATATTCAGTATAGCATGCATATATTTTACAAAACATAACTTTTTGATTTACTCAAAATACTTTGTTTTGTACATTTTTACTTTTGGTTTAAGTAGTCTTATTTTACTTACCATACATAAACATTTGTTACACATTACTTGACTACTTTTGGACTATCAACATTTGACATGGTTTATACAAGGACTTTTGACATAAACATTTGACATAGACATTAGACATTTGATTATACATAAACATTTTTACTTCGGTGGTTTGGTTTGAGTAAGTGATTTAAGTAACGAGGCGTGTGTAATATGATACAAGCATGGTGGATACGCCGCTGGTACTTCCTATATATAAGTGCTTGTATGATATCATATATTGTAGCATTATTTGAATCATTTCAATTTGAGACATATAACATTTTATACAAATAACATACTATTCACAAGACATTGTTTTACAAAACAACTTATCTTTTACAAACTCATTTTACTTGGTTATTCATTTAACCATACATAATTCTCTTACTTATACATATCATCTGATCTTATTGCTTTTTAAACGATTTACAAAACAAAGCAAACTAAAAGGTTCATGACTAAACATTTTCTTAAACATAAGTCATGAATCTCATTTTCACAAAACCTATGTATCTCACAGGCATTTTTATGCTGACGTACCTATTTTCACATGTGTTTTCAGGAAATGATGCATAGGACTTATCAAGACATACTTAGGCGGACCTGTGCCTTAGTGACTTAAAACGAGACAAGACCTAGTTAATTTATGTTATGTACTCTTTATTTCTTGTTTAAAGACAATGTAACTCGCTTGTTTGATGAATAAAACGAAACTTTAATATCCATGGTTGTGAAACATTAATTCTGTTACAACACTCCCCGATGTTTCCGCCACGTTTTGTATATTCTACGTGGTCGGGGTGTGACATCAGCTCTCTTCCTCTTGTATTCCAAAGCAAGTTCTGCACTGGATTTCTTGAACTTGTTCCAGTTTGGTGCATACTTCTTCATCTGAGGATCATTTTTCATTCTTTTAATTTTGTTTGCTTCTGCTTTGAGAGCTGTGAGAGGCCAGTCATTGAACTGTTCCACTTTGGCTGGGTACGGTTTGTATTCCATGATAAGTTCTAAGAGATCCTTCCTTAGTACCTTTTGAAGATCAGCATCTGGTGGAAGGTTTGACATCTTCTTGCTCAGGTCTCTTGCATAGTCTTCCAGTTTCCTGACTTTACTCAACCCATGCTACATTCGACCTGACAAGCTGCTGTCGCCTTTCCCTTTACTACTTTCTTTAGCAATGTATTCAACTTGTTTGGCTTTTAATTTCAGATACTCATCCATGTTTCTTGGAGGTCTGAAGCGATGAAGAGATGGGAAGGTTCTTCTGGATGGATCATTCTCTATATAGAATTGTAGCATTTCTTTTTGAACTGCAAATAGTTCCAGAGGATAAGATACTTCCAATGGTATGACTCTTGCAGGGTCATGACCTGTTGGTGATTGTGGTTGAGTTAATGGATTTATTGTAGGTGATGATGGAGGAATAAATGGTTCAGGATTTGTTTGAATGAATGGTTTAGAAAATAAAGGAACAAGTGC
The DNA here is from genome assembly GCA_030545235.1 of Helianthus tuberosus. Lineage (NCBI taxonomy): Eukaryota > Viridiplantae > Streptophyta > Magnoliopsida > Asterales > Asteraceae > Helianthus > Helianthus tuberosus. The sequence continues at coordinate 26,634,210 of CM060441.1, forward strand.
AGGTATGATATCTTCATTCACCTGGAATTTCCTTTTTCTGGTATAAACTGATTTAGGAGAAGGAGTTTTTGTTGGAGATTTGGAAATAGGAATGAAAATTACTTGGGAAGGAAACTAGAAAGTTATGGAAGTAGTGGATTGGCTAACCGATGTTGAAACAACTGGTGTCTCAACCACTGTTGCCCTAACATCTGTTGAAGCTTTTTCAGCATCAACATTTGTTGCAGTGGAGAATGGTAAGGGTGAAGATGGTTTTGTTTTTGGCTTTTTGGTGGGTAGCTTTTTGGAACCAGCTGTGGTTTTGAGACCAGCAGTGGATTGCTTTTCAGGTTTATCAGTGGTTTCTTTTGGTGGTGAGGGTGATCTTGGATATGTGGCAAGAGGTGGTTTATTGTGTTTGTGTGATTTTGTTCATTTTGAACTGCCAAGATCCTTTGTTTTTATCACCCAATCTTTCAATTGCTTTTGTTCCTTTTTCCAAATCCTTTCCTTTGTTTCATTCTGATTTATAATAGTCTTTTTGTTTTTAGCCACTTCATCTACTTGAATGTTGAGGGTTTCATCAATTCCCTTTTCCTTTTCTTTGACAGATGTTTCATCAGTGGTTGCAGAAGACTTCTTTTCAGGCTCTGGCTTTGATTTTGGCTTTTGGCTTGGAGTAGGCCTTCCAAAATTCTTCATGTCATGTTTCTCCCCCTTTTTGGCATCATCTTGATCATCATCATCTTCAAAGATTGGTGCAGGGGTAGTGCCAGTCATCTTTGTCAGGGCTTCTTTGATAGCCTTGATTTCACCCTGAGTATCTTTATACCTTGCTTCAACCATATTTCTGATCAGAGCCATTTGTGAATTATGTTGAATTTCTGCAAGTTCCCTTTGAGCAATGATAATGGGCTGGACAGATTTCCGGAGCTCTTGGGATATTTGTTGAGATGTTGGTTGACTTTTGGAGGCTTGCAACAATTCCTTGATAGATGCATTCATTTCAGTAACAGTGGATTCAATTGTTGTAATCCTCTCCGTTAAATCCTGGTATTTTAAACCATCACCTAAATGAATGGGATCATCTGATTTCCCACCAGTGGTGGGTGTATCAGCTTTTGAAACAGGAGGAGTCTCCAAAGTTTCATCAACTGATGCCCCTTTTTTCTTGGTACTGAGGACTTCTTTCTTCAGCAGTGGTTTCCTTGGATAACACACCAGTGGTTAACTTGAACACACCAGTGGAGACCCTGGTTCCCACTGAAGAAATTTCCTTCATGGGAGTCTGACTTATAAAACTACTGTCCAGATGTAGATCAGTGGATCCAACATCTGTAGTAGCTGCTCCACATGAACTACCAACAGGAATTTCATGAAATTCCTATGGTGTAACCTCCTCAGCTGTTTGTGGGATAACTAATTGAGGTTGTTCAGACACAGCCATTGTTGAATTTATACTCTCATTAATGTGTTGGTGAGAGGGGCTGCTTTGAGTCTGAATCTCAATGGCATCAAACAGTGGTTGAATAAATGGTGGAATTTAAGATGTTGAGAGTGGTGTTGAAAGAGAATTTGCCCCAGGAGGAGGGCTGTTAAGCATACTCTCATAGGAGGGTAATACTTCATGTGTAGGTGTCCCTGTGCATACAACATGTTCCTTTTGTGAGGAAGCATGAGGTGTTGAACCTTTAGGTGGAGATCTTTCCATCTGTTGTGAGGAAGTAGCAACAGTGGTTTCATGTGACTTTTGTGTTGTCACTGGGTTAACTTCTGGGATCTCATCTTCCAGAAGACCCTTTTTAGTGGGTTTGGTGGATTTCTTTTTGGTCTTTTTAGGAGTTTTTGGTAGGGGTTGCACAGCAGTCGTTGTGCTGCTGTGGTCACCCTGAGCAATGGGCTCAGCAACTGAAGTCTGATGAGCAGATGTGGACTCATCCAAAATTTGCTCAGACCCCCCTGCTTGTGTTTTTAAACTTTTTGACTCTTTATCCAAGAGGCGAGTAAAAGTTTCAGCAGATAAGCTGTTTATTTGAAAAGGTGCACCTTGTACAAGTACTTGTGCACTTTCTTTTGGGATTTTTTGTTGCAAGTAAAAACTCAAAAATCTTAGAAACAATAAGAAAGCATGTGGCTTCTTTTCTTTAATATTTTTCACATTTTTGACTAAATCATTAAAAATTTTTTGAGAGTAATTAAATCATTTTCAGACATGATTGCATATCCCAAGTATTGAATTTTCAGAGGAATTTCATTCAAAGCAGTTGTTTTATTTAAAACACAGGTTAGCAAGGTATGAAACAAAAATTTCATGGGAGGTGGAAATTCTCCCTTTTGCATAGTTGCTTTTGATAGTTTACCAGCATACCCTCATTCGATCAAATCAATTTGGTATTCTTCTTTAGAAAAAGAGGTTTTACCTGCATGGTCATTCATTTGAAATGTCTCTGAGATAGTCTGTGGAGTTATTGAGGCCAAAACACCTCCCACTTTTGATGTAATAGCCCAAGGTTTTTTACCTTGGACTTCAAGTTTTGCATTTGCCCAGAAATCTCGTAAGGTATTTGGATAGATGGGAGTGTTGCAGGTTAACAAAGTTATGTACTTTGATGATGATGGAATGGAAATCTATATTTTTTCTTGATTTTTCAAGAGTACAGAGATAATTGTGTGGATGTTTGATAATGAGAGCCATGATCGGAATGAAAACACGAATGATTGAAAGAGAATGAAGTAGAGGAGTGTAACCGCTTTTGAGAATTTTTTGAATTCGATACGGTGATGAAAACTCTATTTGGGGGTTTTATCAGGGTTTTATTAGGATGAAAAAGTGAATGCTGATGTGGCAGCAGTTTCAAAGATCTGACGGTGAACATCTGCCCACATGGCAACCACTGATGAGAGACATCAGTGGGTGAGGACAGTGAATCGAGATATCAGTGGCTGATTTTGAACTATCAGTAGATAGCTTATCAGTGGTTGAAACACTGTTGTTTAATCAAACACTGGTCAACAGTGGAATGAGGGAACAGAGGTTGTCTTTCAGCAGTGGGTGAAGATTTACAATCAGATGTTTAAAACAATCAGTGGTTGTGAACAAACTTTTAAGGATTTATGAAAATATTCATTTTAACTATTTTAAGGATGGATTTTTGATTTTCTGAAAACATTTTTAAAGTTTTTTACAGAAATATAGGAAGGTTTTAGCCTTCTAATCCAAGTTAAGCATTCCAATTCTTGAAATCAAATTGTCAAAGGTGGATGTGTCTAAAGCTTTGGTCAACACATCTGCCAATTGATCTTTGTTGGAACATGATGTTGGTGCACCTTTTTGTGTCTGTAACTAGTCTTGTTTATCGTTGTAATTTGTACGGTCTTTTAACTTTATCGAGTCTGTTTTTGCCGTCGACCAAGTCGGATATCCTCCTATCCGCTTGTGTCCGACATATTTGTCCCTATTTGGTATGTAATGATATACGAACAATGCATGTTGCATACTAAGGGTATTATTGTCATTATATGTGTGTTTATGTGTTGCCTGTTTTGTTGTCTGTTTACAGCAAACAACACAGCAGATGCGGCCCTCAACGAAACCCTAGGTTTCGTCGGGCACATGTCGATGAAACTCCCAAGTGTCCAATTCAGAAGGTTTCATCGTGATCAGTGAGGAAACCCCCTAGTTTAGTCGTCTATTGGGTTTCTTCAGGCCCAATGTCAGGCCTAATGTTGTTTTGTCGAGCCCATTTGTGTTTCGTCGATGTTAGGGCCCAGGCTGCTATATAAACACTTTCTAGTTTCACTTTGAAACTAGATGAGAGCATACCCTGAGAGTTATTCTGTAAAACTGTGTATGTGTCAGTTGTTCTTGGTTCTCATCCCATTTAATCAATAGATTGCGTTTCGTTGGTTATACCGCGTGTGTTATTAACTGTGTTTGATTTGGCATCGTTACGGGGATTCCGCACCCGTGACATTGTTTGTTATAAACAAGGGTTTGGTTTTCGTTATCGATCCTCAGATTTCGGGACCTACAAGTGGTATCAGAGCATTGGCTCTTATCCTTGTTTAAAATCAAACATAGTTGGATTTTTATCAAGTATTGGAAACTGTTGTTTACTGTATGATTTTCTGGAAATCTTGTTCTTGAAAAACTCATATTTTCTAGAAAAAGTGCTTAAAATCTGTTTCTATCTTGCTTATTTGCCAAAGTTTTGTTAAAAACCTTTGTTACATTGTTTATTCATAAGATAAAACTGGGTTTTTCAGTAAAAGTTTGTGCGAATTCGCGTTTCAGAAAATTGTTCAGGTGACCGAAAGTTCATATATCTGGGTTGTATCTTCATATCTTCATAAAATATTCAAGCTGTTCTTGTGATATTATTTGAATTTAGAATTAAAAGAAATTAATAAAAGTTTTAAATTGATTAAATATTATTCACCCATACTATTAGGTGAATTTGGCATGTTGTGTGTTGAAAATTTTGTACTGTGTCAGTAAAGAGATAAGATTTAAGTTGAAAAATTTTACCAACTGTCACCCACTTGTCTAAACCTTATCCCGACGAAATCATTACCCGACGAAACCCTTTTGAGTTTCGTCACAAGGACTTTCGACGAAACTCTTACAGTTTCGTCATAAACACCTCGACGAAAACCCCTAGTTTTCGTCAAAATCACTTCGACGAAACCTCAGAGTTTCGTAGAAGGAGTTTCGTCGAGATCTGCTCTCAATTTTAAACAGAGGACTTGCAAAAGTGTTCTAACTTTGTGTTTTCAAGTGTTTTATCAGGTACAGTTGTTCTAATATCAAATATGAGTAGTACAAGTCCGTGGGATTGGAGTACGGACCCACGACCAGGTCAAGATTAAACTTCGGCAGCAGCATGGGTAAAGAATGTTTTTGGTCAGCAATCTATAAGTGCAACTCAATGGGCTTTGGTATCGAATCAAAATCAAAGCATTCAGAATCTTTTGCTTAGCGAGAGTGAAACGGGCAGCAACAATCGCCCGCCAAAGCTGAATCACATGAATGACTATCCATCATGGAAGGGTCGTTTTCACACATATGTTTTAGTGCAAAACACAGAACTTTGGACGTGTTTCACTACCGAATGCAGCCAAGCTATAGAAAGTGCAGCATCAACTGCAGTGGGTTTTACTAATATGCTTGAAGATGACAAGAAAGCCTATGACTTAGAGAAGAAGGCGTATGCTATTCTTACACAAGCGCTTCACAAAGAAATATATCATCAATTCTCTTACTGTACAAACACGAAAACTTTATGGGATGCCTTGGTAGCAAGAGGAGAAGGAAATGCAGCTACTAGAAAGACACGCCATGATCTATTAAAGAAAGAGTTTGAATTAATTTGGTATCATTTGATTACTGAAATGTTTGCTTATGGTGGTACTGCAACTCAACCGGAAATGGTTGCACGGTTTGCTGATGCTCTACCTCCAAAGTGGAACCCATTCATTGAGCTTTTAAAGCATACGGGCGTTCTAGATGCTGCCAATGTCAATATCTATGAATTCATTCAGAAGCTGGAACACAAGAATGATGAAGAAATTCGGAAAGCTAAACGAATTCCTGCTCCTCAAAATACCGAAATGTATCTTGCAGGTTTTAACCAGTTAGCTAGTTCCAGTTTAGTTCAGCAACCGAAGTTACAAACGGTGTTTATGTCAAATACAAGTTCTTCTCCGTTTCCACAATCAGCTCCACCTCCGGTTTTCGATCCGAGTGCCTATCATCCGCCAGCGCATATGATTGCTCAAGCTCATGCTTATTCTAAACCTCAATTTGGTAGTGCTTATATTCCTATTCCAACACCCCAACCTCCACCTCAAGTTACCACTACTCAACCTCAGTTCGATCCGAATGCTTATATTCCTGTCCCATCACAACAACAAGCCCAGCCACAACAACCACCACAACAGCAAGCTCATTATACCAACAATCCTCCACCCCTAAACCCTAACACAGTTAGAGTTTATACATCAAACCTCTCAAATGTTAGCATTGAAGTAGCGAAGGAGCATATGGAACTCATTAATACAATGGTCAGTGCTTACTGTGGTTTGGTCGCAGGTCAAATTGGAAACATTAATTTGACCAACGAAGATTATAAAAAAAATCAACCGTGATGAAATGGAGTTGATGGACATAAAGTGGGCGTTTGCAAGTGCTGTTAGAAGGGAGAAGGACTTTATGGTTCGAACAGGGAGAAGTTCTTTGGAAAGTAAGCAGGATACGAAGTACGGATTTGATAAAGAAGCGGTTACATGTTTCAATTGTGGCGAAAAGGGGCACTTCAAACGTGAGTGCACCCGACCAAGCAAACAAGGCAACCAGAACCCATTCAGAAATCAGACGAGTACTTCCAATGTCAATGTCAATCAAGACAATCGTGAAAGAAGGATGGTAGTGGTGAACAACAATCAGAACCAGAACCAATATGGACCATCAAACACCAATCGAGCATTGACCGTTCAAGCTGATGAAGGGTGTAATTGGTCTGTACAACTTGGGGAAGGTGATCAAGAAGGAGGAGGAACAGCGTGTTATGCAAAGATCATCAATCACATCAAGCACGTTCACAAGGAAGAATTTTTTGAAAGTGACGACAGTTCGGGTTATACCGGGAGTTCTGATGAAGAAAGTTCTACTTCGGGCGATTATCATTCTGAATCTGATGTGAAGGAAGAAGCAAGTTCTGATATTGATGACTTGATAAATGAAGCAGAGAAGTTGAAATGTCAGAAATCAGTTTTGATCAAGAAGGTTGCTGTAGCATCTAAAGAAATGGAGAAATTCTTCTCTGAAGACGGATCTTTTTCTTTTCAAACTGCTTTTATGGCAAATGTCTCAGCCTCTATGAGTCAGGTAAAATCCAAAACTCTTAGCATATGTAGTGATTGTGCTGATATGAAACATGAATGTGCTAATTTGAAGCTTGATTCCGAAAAGCTTCATAGTCATAATCAAAGTTTGGTTATTGAAATGTCTAAGTGCAAAGAGGCAAATATGGCTTTAGCTAGAAACGAAAAGGATTTTAAATCTGTAATTGAAACCTTAAAGAAAAGTGTTTCCGAATTGACCAAAACTGTTTACCATAAACAAATTAGTATTAACGATTACATTAACATTGTTGAGGAAACCAAAAAGGAGCTAGCCATTGCCAAATACGAGCATGATGCAATCAAGCTCAAATTGGAAAGTTATTCTAACTCCCAATTTGTGCTCGATCACATTATTGACGTTCAACAACTGAAGGGAAACAAGATAGGTGTTGGGTATAAGAAGTGCCCGCCCCCTTTAAGACATAATTATACTTTTATGCCTGATGAAGAAGAAATGCCACGGTTTGAACCCAGTGTGCCTCTTGATTATGAGGAAGTTACTACTGGACTAGGGTTCAAATCGGACAGTTCTTCAAGTACATCATCTGAGCAAACAGAAACTTCAACATCTACAAAACGAAGTCCTCCAATCATTGAGGACTATGAGTCGCCTGATGATGAATCAGAATCAGATATGAGTGATCAGGATAAATCACTTGACAAGATGAAGGGAGTAGAAGTTCCAATTGAGAATCATATTCTTTGTGATCCTCCTACTCCTGCTGTTCAACCAGTTGTCAAACAAGTGATAGATCCTGTCAAAAATGACAAGAAATCTGTGTCTGCCGTTAAAAGTAATAACGTGTTGTACACTTTGGTTGGTGATTCTAAAATCTATTCAGATCACGATTTTCCAATTAAAAATGTCAATCCATCTTCGATTGATAAAGATTTTAAAGATAATACAAACAAGTTTTTGGGAAAGACAATTCCAGGAGTCATTGTAACTCAATGTGACCCAATTCCAAAAGCCGAAATCAGGAAACAATTTGGAAATCAAAAATCACCAACAAAGCAACAACCTATTGCTACTAAGGGTAAACAACCAGAAAAGCCAGCTCAAAAGCCTAACGTTTCTCAATCTAAATTTGAAACAAAAGGAGCTCGTTATCAGAAGAAAAACAGTAATGTCAGATTTGTAGAATCGAAGGATACGGATAAAATTGAGACTTTTGAAAACAAATCAAACACCGATTTTGTACAACAAGTCAGGATTTTAAAATGTAATAGCCAAAACAATTACACTCAACATACAAATGGGTGTGATGAAAAAGCAAGTACCTCGGGTTCTACGGGTTCGATATCTGTTTGTCGATCAAATTCTCCTAAGTTTGTGGAAAGGAGAACATGTTTTAAATGTGGGGAGTTTGGACACATCATTAAAAATTGTCCAAACACTTCCAAGGATAATTTTGTTGAGAAAGCACCACCTGAAAAGGTTCACCCTCAACGTCGTCCCGTTTCACCAAAACATGATAAAAGAACTGTTAAGGAACAAGAAACGAAACAACGACGTCAAAACGTCAAAGCTGTTGAGAAGGCTTTAAAATCTGAAGTCAAAACGGTTAACAGGGAACCAAGTTCTTTACAATTTTTAAAACCAGAAGTTTCAGAATCTTTTCATAAAACTATATCTGGTAAATCAAATCAAACTTGGAAACCTAAGACGGGTGAAAATTCAGGGGGAGGTGTTGTGTTACAAAATCACCAGGAAATCGAGATCATCTTTCGTGATGCTCAGGGAAGACCCAAGACCACTAAGGCTTGGGTCCCCATCCTCAACTGATCAATGATGATATGTGCAGGGTGTTCCAGGAGGAACTATTAATAGTCATTGGATTGTTGATAGTGAAGCATCTAGGTACATGACAGGCGACTTACGGCTTCTATATGATGTGAGAAATATTAGAGGAGGCTATGTCGCTTTCGCTGGAGACAAAGGCGGATACATCACTGGAGAGGGAATGATCTCCAATGGTGTTGTATGTTTCGATAAGATCAATTATGTTCGTCAAATTGATCATAATCTTCTCAGTGTTTCGCAGATATGCGATAAGAAGTTCACTGTGCATTTTGATGATGCCGGTTGTTATGTGCTGAAACATGGTTTCAAAATTCCAGAGGAATGGATTTTTTATCGGCTCCAAGAGTTAATGATCTTTATATTCTTGATATGAGCCAAGCGATTACGACTTCTGCACAAGTCACATGTTTTGTCTCAAAAGCCACGGAGGAGTCTATATCTTGGCACAGAAGAATGGGGCACATTCACTTAAGAAAAATGAACCATTTGGTGAAAAACAATCTTGTGAATGGTGTGCCCTTGAGAAGTTTTCATCTACAAGATATCTGTGTTTCGTGCCAGAAAGGGAAACAAACGAAGAAGTCTCGCCCTCTGAAGAAAATCAACACTGTTAGCATGCCTCTCGAACGTCTTCATATAGACCTCTTTGGACCTATGAGACACAAGACAACATTCGGGGATGCTTATTGTTTAGTGGTTACTGATGATTATTCTAGATTTTCTTGGGTAGCTTTTATGGCACACAAGAGTGATACTCCTGGCATCCTTAAGGATCTTCTTACAATGTTGGAAAATCTCTACACGTTGAAAGTTAAGAAGATCAGAAGCGACAATGGAACTGAGTTCAAGAACCGTGTGATGGATGAGTTTTGTACTTCTAAGGGCATTCTTCATGAATACAGTTCTTGATACACTCCACAACAAAACGGTGTCGCGGAGAGGAAGAATCGGACGATAATTGAAACTACAAGAACGATGTTGGTAGAGTCGGAGCTTCCTGTTCAGTTCTGGGGGGAGGCTGTGTCGACTGCTTGCTACACATTAAACTGAGTTCTTACAGTTAAGAGACATGGCAAGACATGTTTCGAACTTCTACAGAAAAGGAAACCAGATCTTTCCTTTCTAGAACCTTTTGGCGGTCCATGCACTATGATTGAGAAGGATGGAAAGTTTGGCGCGAAAGCTATCGAGGGTTTCTTCCTTGCATATGCTACTCCGAATTTTCGAGTATGGAATCTGGCTACCAAAAAGATTGAGCTATGGAGTGAAGTAAGGGTTCAAAGGTATACAAGTCCTGTTAGGGCTCCAGGTGATCCTTGGATGTTCGACTACGTTGGGCTATTCGACTCCTTTAATCTGCCAACCTTTGACGAAGATTCTGCAGCTGCTAGAATGTTATTTGATAGTGACAACGCTGCTGACTCGCCATTGGTTAGACCTTTTATTGTTAACCCAAAGGTTCTAATTCGGTTAACAACACAGTTCAAAATGAGGTATTTGAAGATGCTACTGAGTACAATGAGTCATCGGAAGATGATGAATATCTTGATACGACTGAAGGCACTTCAGCTCCAGTTGCTCCTGTTCAGGGCACTTCTGTTGAAACTCCTCATGTGCAGGATGTTGATACTACTGAAGGAAATGCATCCACTTCTACGCATATTCCAGGTGTGGAGTTGGTTGTTGATCTTAATATTAACAATTTGGGTGTTAATGCTCGTATTCCTGAAAATCCTGAAATGAGGATTCACGATACCCACCCGTAGCAGAATATCATAGGAGATGTCCAACGCGGGGTGCAGACGCGTAATCAGCTGAGAAACAACCAGAATGCTGGTTTGTATTCAGCCATTAGAAAATCTGGTCTTCAAAATGATTGGTCCTTCGCGTGTTACGTTTCACAAGAAGAACCAAAATCTTGGAAAGAAGCCTTAAAGGATAATTCTTGGGTTGAAGCAATGCAAGAGGAACTACAACAGTTCCAGAAACTGGGTGTTTGGAGACTTGTAGAAAAACCCGACAACTACAAGAAAATTGGCACCCGTTGGGTTTACAAGTTCAAAAAGGATGATCGTGGAGTGGTCATTCGCAATAAGTCGAGATTGGTTGTTCAGGGCTTTCGTCAAATTGAAGGCATTGATTACAACGAGGTTTATGCACCAGTTGCTCGTCTGGAGGCTATTCGGATCTTTCTAGCTAATGCTTCTTTTAAAGGATTCAAAGTCTATCAGATGGACGTCAAAAGTGCATTCTTACATGGTATTGTTAAAGAAGAGGTGTATGTCGAACAACCTCCAGGTTTCGAAGATCCTATCCATCCCGATCGGGTTTGGTTGCTCAACAAAGCTCTCTACGGGTTACATCAAGCACCGAGGGCTTGGTATGCAACTTTATCTACTTATCTGCTGGAGAACGGTTTTCGCCGGGGTCTTATCGACTGTACTCTTTTCATCAAGGAACAGGATGGAGATCTTTTGTTGGTACAGGTATACGTTGATGATATCATTTTTGGTTCTACTAACGATACTTTGTGCAGGCAATTTGAACGTGTTATGCAGGAGAAGTTCGAAATGAGCGCAATGGGAGAGATGAATTTCTTTTTGGGCCTACAAGTTCAACAAACTGAGTCTGGGATATTCGTCCGTCGGACTAAATATGTTGGTGACATCTTGAGCCGATTCCAGATGTCTGACGCAACGCCCATTGGTACCCCACTTCCGACTAATCACAGGATTACTCCGGACTTGAAGGGTGAAAGTGTCAACTCTTCATATTATCGCGCCATGATCGGATCTCTCATGTATCTCACAGCATCGAGGCCTGATATCATGTATCCAACGTGCCTGCTTGCAAGATATCAAGCTAACCCAAAAGCATCTCATCTTGGAGCTGTTAAAAGGATTTTTCGCTATCTGAAGGGTTGCCCGGACACCGGTCTCTGGTACCCTAACGATGATAGTTTTGACTTGGTTGCTTTTAGTGATTCAGATTTCGGCGGATGGAAAATAGATGGGAAATCCACAACGGCTGGATGTCAATTCTTAGGAAGTCGCTTAGTCACGTGGCAGTGCAAGAAGCAAACTTGTGTTGCTACATCAACTTTTGAAGCTGAGTACATTGCTGCCTCAAGTTGTTTCTCTCAAGTTATATGGATTCAGCAACAAATGCGTGACTACGGTTTTGAATTCCTATCTACCTCTATTTTTGTTGATAATAATGCTGCTTTATTTATCACTAGAAATCCTGTCCAACACTCCAAGACCAAGCACATCGAAATTAAGTATCACTTCATACGTGACTGTTTTGACAAAAGATTAATCGATGTTGTTAAAATCCACACTGATGAACAGCGTGCTGACCTGTTTACAAAAGCTTTTGACAAATCTCATTTTGACTATCTTTTATTGGTCAATGGTATTAAGGTGAAACAAGAGTAAACTTCTGTCGGCTGATCGTTTTTGTAAATATTTTCTTAAGCGTCAAAAATCCAAAAAGATTTTCTTTCTACTTATCTTTTCACATTTTAGGGGGAGAAATTTCAGAAAATACAAAAACATGTAAAAAATTCAAAAATCCAAAAATATGTCGTTTACTTTCTGTCTTTAAGTTCTGTCTTTAAGTTTAAAAAAAATCAAAAATTCAAAATCAATAGAAAATCAAAAATGAGTTTCTTGGAGAAAAGAAGGGAAAGTGATGATATACACTGGTGTGGTCTGTCAATATGGTCAAAAGAAAAAAGAAATATTGAAAAATGATAAGTAGCTTTACTAACGATGTATCGGTAGGCTCACAATCAGACTAAAATGTGCAGGATGATATAAACCAAACAGACTTCAAGTCAGGTGGGAACCATTCATTGGCATATGGTCTTAGTACCGAAATTTCGTTTGATTGATTGCCGAGGTTCTGAGATATTCGGTCTTTATGCTGTCTTATCATCTGGGTATCATGGTTGTTTCTTTTACCGAAACAAAACGGAGACGAAGTCTAGATCTTCCATGATACCATACATACGTGTACATATTGCATTCGACCTCAATAAGTGATCAACAATCACATGTCCAAACAAACAAGTAATAATATATCACATTTATCCGGGAGTCAAGTTCGTCTCTTTGCTGTACGAAAGTACTGACCTGTTCACGGACTTGCTCTTGTGCCTTTCATGCTTCTGAAAATAAAGTTCCTCATCAATAAGTGATTCTATCACATAGGGTTTGTTTTCGAATCAAAATAAGTGAGTTTCTCACAGTCTTTTATACGGTCAAACGGATGATAAGCGGTATACTCACCGGTAAGATGAACTCTCGTGCATACCTTGATACGGGAATGTGTCGTGAGTGGATGTACACCGACAAGTAAGTATAACTCTTACCGTAAATCATATCTCCTAATTATGATTACATCTGATAAGTTGAGCTTCGGTGGACAACAATACCGATAATTGTGGTAGAATACTTATCTAAAGCTTTAAACAGAAATCAGAAACCGTTTTGACAAAGACCGTAAGCTGGTAATGATTCTCTTACCTTGAAACTCGCAAAAAGATTGTTCATTGTACAAATTCTTTATGTTATTGTCTATCGTTAGTTTACCGCACTTTAATTTGTGTTGTAGTGTTAATTGTAAAATGTGTTTTGATTAGCCGATGGTTGGTATCTCAAAGTTTTCTGCCAGAAGCCTGAAACCTACTTCATAAAACGTCATTGCATTTGAAAACTCAATCAAATGGAAATGTGTTCAATTAAACAAAATATGTTCAGTGTGCAAAATTTTCATGCCTTAGTATTTTTGAAAAATGGTGTCGACGAAACCCTGTATGGTCGACGAAATCCCTTAGTATCGACGAAACCCCTGGTCAAAGTCAACTTTTTCAAAATTGGTCAACTTATGGTCAAAACTGTTTTGATAATCGACGAAACCCCGCGTTTCGTCGAGGTTACGACGAAACTCCAATGGCCCAGTTAAGTTTCGTCGTGGGCTAAATTTTAAGGCCCAAGTCCAAGCCCAACATGGAGTTTCGTCGAGCCCACATTACGTTTCGTCGAGATGAGAGTTTCGCCGAGGTAAGGCAGTGTTTAAAAGGGGTCCCAGGTGAATTATTTGATCACTTTTTCAAACATCACCCTGTTCATCTTCTTCATCACTCCACCGCCATACCCATTAACCATCTCTCAAATCCCTTTGCTTTATCAAAGTTTTTCTGTAAATCTCAGGTATAAAAATGTTCATGATCATGATTCGAACATAATGAACCGTCTGTTTTTGTTCAAAAGCCCTCAGAGACCATGTTACTTGATGTTTTCATGATTTGAGCTTGTGCTTGTTTTGGTTTCTATAAAAAAAAGATAGATTTAGGATGTTTACATTGATTGTGCTTTGATTTGGGTTATGGTTTGGTCTATAAAAACAGGGGATTGATGATTGTTGATGGTTTAACTGTTTCAAACGGGTTTTTGATCACAAAACATATCTACATTAGATCTTGGGTGTGTTTCCTATTTGGGTTGGGTTAAACAAAGTGTTGATAGTGGTTTGTTGTGTTCTGATCATTGTTTAAACTCCATTCGGCGAAACCCCTAAATTTTCAAAACCCTAACTATTCAAAACCCCCAATTCGATGTAACTCTTTACGACGTAACTCCTTTCGACGTATCCCCCTTCACGACGTAACTCCTTACGACGTAACCCCCCTTGAAATGGATCTGTTTCGTCGAGGTACTGTCGACGAAACTCTGCTGGTCAACGGTCAACTCTGACTTTAGTTGACCAAGGGGTTTTCGTCGTACTTAAGGGAGTTTCGTTGAAGATTCCGAGTTTCGTCGTCCATGCCTTAGCAAATTTTTCAGTTTGGTGTTTGTTCACAGAAGATGTGTTTGTATATATTAACTGTCAATTGGATACATGAACTTGTATCCATACATGTCTAAATGCATATGTGATACCATTGTTGCTTATTGTGGACACTTTCAGTTTCAGATGGAACCGAAAGAAGGAAAACGTAAGAAACCGACTAAGAAGGAAAACAAGTCGGAAGAGGAGACAATGTCTGAAAAGCGTCATAATCAAACTGCTTTTCTGGATCCCGAGGAAAAGATCGCTGAGCTGAAAGATATCACTAAATGGATTAGGGAGTCGCGGATCAATCATGTTGTTACTTTCTCAACGCCTGTCTACAAATCTCTTATCAAAGCCATCTGGGATTCAGCAAGTGTTGTGCAAGTGGATGAAAAGGAAGTTATTCAGGGTCGTGTGAATGATTTGGATGTTATAGTCTCTCCGGATATCTTGAACGATGTCTTACAGCTGCAAGATAATTCGGATGCTCCTTATTCCGTACCTATCATGTGTACGCGTGGATGTCTCTTACGAATGAAGTGTACAGGGGATATTTTCAGCAATCAAATCAACAAGGGTGATCTGCCGTTGCGCTACAAGTTTCTATTACACATTCTCATTCAGTGTCTTAGCAATAGACGTGCCGGATACGATATGGCAGGCAATGATCTAGTTGGTTTTATGGTGGCGTTGGTGCTAAACAAGTCGTTTAGCATATCAAAGTACATCTTCAGCAACATGAAGGAAAATATGACGAGGACTGGAAGTAGGATAACTGGGAACAAGTTCTGGATGTATCCCCGTTTTCTTCAAATGATCATGAACGTCCAGCATCCTAATCTTCCTAAAGCCGACAACGACATTCTGAAGATAGAACCAATGAACTTGAATTCATTAAGGATAATCAAGAGCCTTGCATCCAAAAGATACAAAGAAAGCGATCCTCCGAGGAAGTTGATCGGTGCTCTTGAGAAACCTGATTACGTTGCTCCTGAAGATGATAAATGGCGTCACAATGACAGCCAATCAGATGACGAAGAACCGGAGCTGAATAGGAAAAGGATCGAAAAGTTTGGTCCAGATCCAGTTGATTCTGATATGTCGGAGAGTAATAGTGATGACGAAGGTGATGATGGTGGCGATACAGGTATCGTTGGTGCATCTAGTGCTGGTGCAGCTGGTGGTACATCAGCAGGTGGTGATGACGAGTCTGATTCTGATTCGGATGATCATCTAATCGAGCCTGGATACGAAATGTATCTCGATGAACGTGGTGTTAAAAGATACAGGAGGATTAGACAGGAAGATGATCCTGAATACGTTCCAGAAGATACTGAAACGGAACGTTTAAAGAAAAGGAAAGCTGAGAAAGCGGCTGAACATCAAAAGAAGAAATCAAGAAGATATTTGAGTACCTCTGCCCGGCAATCTGTTCCTCAAGAGCCTGTTCAAGAATCTCCCGTAGTATCTTCAGCTCCTGAAACTCCAACAGTAATTCCTCAAGCTGCTCCACAAAGAACAATGGCTTCTGCAATTAGAGCGACTACATCTCAGCCTAGTGCTGAACGTCAAAGGATATTCTCGGAGATGTCTCAAGATGAAAAGAACAACTTCTTATTCACTCAACTTGAAGCTGCTACAGATCGTATTCAAAGGCAAACTGACTTCATCAGGATCACGAAGAATGATCAACTCAGTCAAATGGTGGAAATAAATAAGTTGAAGTCCACTGTTGAACAACAACAAACTGTAACAGGACGTCAACAAGCTGAGATCGATCAATTGAAAGAAGAGAATGCACGTTTGAAAACTGCAGACGAGGCAAGAGAACAAAGCAGCTCTATACTTCAGAAGTTGGCTGAGGATCTGAAAGGAAGATGTGACTACATGAAAGAGTGGTACGACTCTCGTAACACAACGATAGTTGACAGAGTCAAAAAGATCAATGCAGGTTATGAGTTTCTTCGAAATCGGGTCGCTACTCTATGGGATGATCGATGTAAGCAACAAGAGGTTATGAAGAAAAAGGATGATGATCCTGAAGATCAAGGGAATCCTGATCCTTCTGCTACATCACAGCAGCCTCCAGCCACTACATCCTCTGAAATAATTGTTGCTCAGCCGCCAACGACCGAATCTACTCAAGGAACCACCTCTGGAACAGTTCAACAGATTGAAGGTACATCTTATGTTCCAAGCAGTGCTGATCTTGCATTGCAGGTTATTCATCCAATCACTGGGGAACTACTTGAAGAAGGGGAGATTATATCAGATCTTTCACCTGAGCAGTTACTTGCTCTAAACGCAATGAAAGAGATTGATGATGCTGAGATTGATAAGATACCTAGTGAGCATGAGGCTACTGATGTTGAAAACATTGAAGAGATTGTTTTTGAGGGAAATGAGAAGAAGTCCGCGTATGTGCGTAAAGACGGGACTGAATTCGCTCCTTTCGATGAAGAATGGTTACAAGAGAATGTGGACGTTATAGATGAGAATTTAAAGAACCGTGATACTTCTGAAAATGCCACAGATGCGTTCTTCGAATGGCGAAATCAGTTCTTATCAAAGGTTTCCAAGCCTGTGCCAGATGTCGCTCAAGTTGATTACTTACAGTTTGAGAAAGCGAAGCCGAGTGGAAGAATCCTTTGCTGTATGTTCATTAAGGAAATACATTGTGTTGCCATGAAAAGGGAATTTGGTATTCAATACTTCCGATCATTGCTGAGCATTCTATCTTTGCCTTTTTACGATGTTGCAACATTGACGAAGATTGAGCTTATTAATCGCTCAAACTTCGAAGGCGCAACTTTATTCGAGCGGCTGATAAAGTTGAACAAAAAGTCAGGCTGGAAAGATGAATCGTACAAGCCGCAGTTCCCTATCTATCAGCATATCAAGTTTACGCTAGATCCAGCAACGAACACGGGGCGCTACAAGCTTGTGTATCAGCCAACGAAAGTCGTAGATAAAATCCCATTAATGCCGATGCCGCAGAACTTTCTCGATGAAATGGCATTATGGTGCTACGACTCAGACACGCACGAGGCGGTGATTGTTTTTAGAGATGATCGTGAGAATTTCCATATGTTGGATCCGATGTGGATCGTCAATATGTCCGCGGCCGACATCGATAAATTATATCGCCATGACATTTTCTACGAAGACAAGGACGCGCATCAAGCGTTGCGATTTCAGCGCGTCGCTTGCTTCTGCTACTACCGAGGAATTCATGCGGGAAGTTCGTGGTCCGAACAACACTGAAGATAGAAGATTCGAAGACCGAAGATGAGTAACAGACAAGGGGGGAGTTTGTTGGTGCACCTTTTTGTGTCTGTAACTAGTCTTGTTTATCGTTGTAATTTGTACGGTCTTTTAACGCTTATCGAGTCTGTTTTTGCCGTCGACCAAGTCGGATATCCTCCTATCCGCTTGTGTCCGACATATTTGTCTCTATTTGGTATGTAATGATATACGAACAATGCATGTTGCATACTAAGGGTATTATTGTCATTATATGTGTGTTTATGTGTTGTCTGTTTTGCTGTCTGTTTGCAGCAAACAACACAGCAGATGCAGCCCTCGACGAAACCCTAGGTTTCGTCGGGCACATGTCGAAAAAACTCCCAAGTATCAAATTTAGAAGGTTTCATCGTGATCAGTGACGAAACCCCCTAGTTTCGTCGTCTATTGGGTTTCTTTAGGCCCAATGTTGTTTCGTCGAGCCCATTTGTGTTTCGTCGATGTTAGGGCCCAGGCTGCTATATAAACACTTTCTAGTTTCACTTTGAAACTAGATGAGAGCATACCCTGAGAGTTATTCTATAAAACTGTGTGTGTATCAGCTGTTCTTGGTTCTCATCCCATTTAATCAATAGATTGCGTCTCGTTGGTTATACCGCGTGTGTTATAAACTGTGTTTGATTTGGCATCGTTACGGGGATTCCGCACCCGTGACATTGTTTGTTATAAACAAGGGTTTGGTTTTCGTTATCGATCCTCAGATTTCGGGACCGACACATGATGCAGAGAAATCAAACCTTTTTCATAGCAATCCCTCCCAAAGTGATGTCTGATATCAATGTGTTTGGTGGTTGAATGGGAAACTGGATTTTGATGATATTTTCAGCTGCTTGACTGTCCAACTTGAGAGGAGTCTTTAAAGCAGTCATACCAAAATCCAGCAACTGATTTTGAAGCCACAAAAGTTGGGCTGTACAGCTTGCAGCAGCAATGTATTCAGCTTCAGCAGTGGTTGTTGAAACAGCTGCTTGCTTTTTGCTTTGCCAAGACACCAAGCAATCGCCTAGGAATTGACACCCTCCTGATGTGGACTTCCTTGTTGTGTTACATACAGCAAAGTCACTATCTGAAAAACCTAAAAGCTTAACATTCCTATTAGCAGGATACCAGATACCAAGTGTGGGAGCACCTTTTATGTATTTGTATATTCTTTTCACAGCTATGAGATTAGAAAGCCTAGATGCTGACTGGGATCTGGCACAAACACATGTTGCAAACATGACATGTGGCCTTGATGCAGTTAGGTACAATAAAGACCCAATCATGCTTCTGTATAAGGTCTGATCAGCCAGTTCATCTTTTGCATCAGACATGACAAGCTTTGTGGTTGCCATGGGTGTACTACATGGTTTACAATCATTCATATCAAATTTTGTTAAAAGATCTTTTACATATTTGCTTTGATGAATGAAAGTCCCATTTTGCAACTGCTTAACTTGGAGACCAAGAAAGCATTGGAGTTCACCCATTGCACTCATTTCAAACTCTGTTGTCATGAGTTGTCTAAATTCTTCACACATTGCATTACATGTGCTTCCAAAAATGATGTCATCCACATAAATTCGGACAATCATCAAATCTTTTCCTCTCCATTTTAAAAACAAGGTTTTATCAATTTTATCAATTTCATACCAGGCCCTTGGTGCTTGTTTCAAGCCATACAAAGCTTTGTTTAGCTTGTAAACATGATTTGGATAAAAATGATCCTCAAAACCAGGAGGTTGACAAACATATACCTCTTCTTGAATTTTGCAATAGAGGAATGCACACTTGATATCCATTTGATACACCTTGATGTTGTGGTTGACAGTAAAGGCTAAGAACAATCTGATGGCTTCAAGCCTTGCCACAGGAGCAAAGGTCTCATCATAGTCAATGCCTTCTTCTTGTCTATAACCTTGAACCACAAGCCTGGCTTTGTTCTTGACAACAATGCCCCTTTCATTAGTTTTATTTTTGAAGACCCACTTTGTGCCAATTGGACTTACATCCTCTGGCAGTGGCACAAGTTCCCATACTTGTTGTCTTTTAAACTGCTGGAGCTCTTCTTGCATGGCTTCTACCCAACTATTGTCTTTCAGTGCCTCTTGGTACTTGACTGGTTGATGGCGAGATAGAAAACCTGCAAAAAGACAAATGTTTTGGGATTGACTTCTGGTGAGAACCCCTTCATTGATGTTGCCAATCACTTGGTCTGGTGGATGAGATTTCAGGAAGATTAGATCTACCTTATATGGAACAATGTCATTTAAGGGTGTGGGCTGCAGATGTGAATCATCTAAGCTAACATCTGTTGGTGACTTTGATGATCCAACATCTGTTTGAAATGGAGGTGAAGGAATTGGAGATATGGGTGTGGCACAAAGTTGATTTTTATCCACTGTTGGTAGATTTTTATCAACAGTGGTTGGAGATGAGATGGCAGAGGTTACATGGCTACTTTGGTCAACAACTATTGATGCAAAGTGGATGAGCTTTGACAGCTGTTTTGAACATCTGCTGCTCTGGTGGTGGATATGCATTTATGTTGTGGAATCACAACTTCATATCCATAATCTGTTGGTGGAGATTGTGGTGTACCTGCAGGGTTAGTCTTGACAGACATATCTTCAAAAATAAATGTATCAAGATCAAACAATTCAGCAGGGTTTGGTGGGATTTTCAGTGATGAAAGTTCATTGAACTTTACATTCAAAGTCTCTTCCACACACCTAGTCCTTGTGTTAAACAAATTGTAGGCCTTGGCAATGGTTAAGTATCCCAAGTGATAACCACAATCTACTTTGGCTGCAAATTTTGAAATTGAATCTTTTAGGTTTAAGATAAAACATGGGCAACCAAAGATTTTGAAGTATGAGATCAGTGGTTTGATTTTGAACAGAATTTCATAGGCAGTCTTTTGATGCCTGGGGTTGATTAAAACTCTATTCTAGACATAACAGGCAGTGTTTACAGCCTCTGCCCAAAAAGTTAAAGGCAAACCTGAATCTGCAAGCATGGTTCTGGCAGCCTCAATCAAAGTTCTGTTTTTCCTTTCAACCACCCCATTTTGCTCTGGTGTTCTTGGGATGTTGTGCTGCCTTACAATCCCTTTTGACACATAGAAGGCATCCAACTCCTTATTTCTGAACTTTGTTCCATTGTCACTTCTAAAAATTTTTACTGGTAGGTCAAATTGCTTTTCAACTTGTTTGACAAAGTCTTGCAAAATCCCTGCAGTCTCATCCTTAGAATGTAAAAAGTAAGTCCATGTAAACCTAGAAAAATCATCTACAATGACCAAACAATATTTTTTCTTTTTCAAACTCATGATTTTTACTGGGCCAAACAAATCCATGTGAAGCATTTGCAAACACTTGGTTGTTTTGGACTCTTCAATAGACTTGTATGAGCTTTTATGTTGTTTACCTTTTAAGCAGGAAACACAATGCACAGGACAAGTAAACAGTTTTTTGTGGAAGACCTCTTACAAGGCCTTGTTTTGAGAGTGTGGTGACTGTCTTAAGATTTGTGTGCCCAAGTCTCCTATGCCATAATTCTATCTCTTTGTTAGAGGCAGCTGAGAACAGACAGGCATCAGTCATTGGACTTTCTTTTGACATGTCAACCAAATACACATTGCCACTTCTTTGAGCAACAAGTTGTGTTTTTCCCTCGGCTATTATTGCTTCAATTTTTCTGACCATTTCTGGTCCAACAATTTTGCAATTTTCCTTAGTAAAGAATGACCCATAGCCTCTGTCACTCATTTGTGAAACACTATGGAGATTGAATTTTAAATTATCAATGAGATTGACATTTTCAAACTTAAGGTTTCCATTCTGAACAGTTCCTGACCCCAGTACCTTACCCTTAGAATTGTTACCAAAAGATATATCACCCCCTCCATTGTTTTTGAAATCTTTAAGTAGGGCTCTACATCCAATCATGTGCCTGGAGCCTCCACTATCTACATACCATAAACTATCTAAGCATGCAGAAGCTCCTTGCACATCAAGTAAACAATTAGCTCAGGTCGGTCTCCAAAGCCAATAAGGCTTTGGATGGGGTCTCAGGTAAGTCAGCCTCAAGTCTAAGAACATGGACAATGGTTAGGTCAGGGTTTTGAACTTGTTTTTGAACATTTTTCCCTAACCACTGTTGTGAGCCATTTCCTGTCAATTGTTGAAAACCAAAAGGATGCCTGATCACTTTGGATTTAGAAGGCTTTTTGTAAGCTTCATAAACATGTGGGACCTTTTGGTATGGAGGTTAACCTTTTCCTCTTTGGTATTGATTTGAGGGTGGTGCACCTGTCACTTGCACATCTCTGCTTTGAGGAGCAGAGTTTTTGTTCAACTGTTTTGTAACAGCTGTTTGGACAGGCACAAAAGGTTGTTTGTTTTTGTTGATTTATTTTGATGAACTCTCAAGTGTTTTTGAAGTGTACACCTTTCTTTTAACCTCAAAAGTTTTGAGGTACATACACTCTTAAGTAAGATGGTTTGTTTGTCCACAAACTGTGCACATTGGTGTAGGCTCAATAATGCTTGTTTTGTTTATGTCATATGCTTTTAAGTGAAAACAATCTTTTGTAGAATGGTTTTTCTTCTCACAAAAATCACAAAACAAGTTTTTGATCTTTTCTCTTTTCTTCCTCTTTTCTTTTTCTTTCTCAACAGAGTTTTTAACCTCTGTTGGGATGTCTTTCAGAGGGATGATCTTAGCCTTGGGTTTGACACCCTCAATGGTGGAAAAGTCCATTGGTTTAAAATTCTCAAGGATGTCACACTCATCTGACCAGGTGGGTTTGAATTAATATTTTTCTATCTCTTCAAAGGTTGATGACCCACCTGATTTTTCCAAGATGATTTTGTTTCCACTTTTATCAGTGATTTTGATTTCTTGACCATCCTTGTTTGTTGGTATGATTTCAACTAAACCAGAATCAATATCAGCAGTGTTTTCAGTTTGGTCATTTTTCCTGAAACCTATGCCAAACTTTACATTGCTTTTGATCTGTTTCTCAAACATCAGCTCATAACCTTTGCAGGATTCAACCCATTTTTCACAAGTGATTTGGGTGGATTCCAACTCCTTTTTGCAAACTTGGTATTTTTCTACCATAGTTTGAAGTTGGTCCTTGGTTATGATGTGTTCATGTTTCAGACTATAGATTTCATTATCTTTTTCATACAATTTGTTTTTCAATTCTATGACTGTTTTCTCAAATTGTACTTCATCTTTTAGAATTTTATCCCTAAGGTTTTCATTCACCTCTTTGATATTAGCAAATGCTATGATGCATTTGTCTGAACATAGGTTTTTCAAGACCTGAGGTGATACCTTAGCTGCAGCCATCATGGCACAATCACATTCATTCTCACAAGCACTGGTATCCTTCTCCACTTCATCAACACACCATGGATCAGCAAGAGGTTCCAACAGTGATTCAGGTTCTTTCTCCAACAGCTGTTCACCAACAACATCAGTAACCACTGCTTCAGCAACTTCATCCACTATTTCAGCACTGGGTTCCACTTATTCAGTTTCCAGCCCTTCTGGAATTAACTCTAATGATGCAAGACAAAATTCATCACAAGGGATATCATTCTTAGCAAATAGAGCAAAATTTTCATCAGTTAGATCATCAGGCATGCTATTCCAATCAACAAATCCTTGAGTGAAGAAGCTTTGTTGATTGGCCTCTGCTGGAGCAGATGTTTGTGCAACTTGTTGTGGTGCAGGTTATTGCACTTGAACCTAAGGGACAGGGGCTTGGACATACTGGATTTATGGAATAGTGCTTTGAACATATTGCACTGGAACAGTGTTTACAGGGTGTGCATAATGGGCAATTTTTGCACATGAGGAGCAGGGGTATATTGGGAATAGTGCACAGTGTTTTGTGTATTTTGAGGTCTAGGGCTAGGATGTGTAACGATTGGTCCACTATTTTGACTTCTACATTCTCTAGCAAAGTGTCCTAGCCTGTTACACTTGTAGAACTTAACTTTTGCTTTGTCCAACCCCACTTTTAGATTCCCATGCAACCTTAGAAATTTTCTTCCTGATCTCTTATAAAATCTGCTAGTTCTTACAATTAGCAGTGCCAATTGGTGTAAAATGTCTATTTCCTCCAGATCAGTGGGATCAATGTGTTGGAGGTCATTGAGCTCAAATGATGAGTTATCAGAATTCTAGTTTTCCCCACTTGTAGTGAAAGCATAGTTGGGTGACTAAGACTCAGAGTTGTTAAAGGCTCCACCTACAGTTATGTCAATGTAATGATCATAACTCTGGTCCTTACTACCACCGGATTCTTCTTGACCTAGAAGTGTTGTGTTACCAAAGGTGTAATCATCGGCAACCTTCCTAGATTCCTGCAACTTCTTTTTCTGGTTTAACTCTCTCTCATAGGTGAGGAGTCGGTCATGAATTTGGATCAAACTCAGCTCTTTAAAACCCACATAATTCCTAGTTACAAATGCTATAGTGTCCCATTTGTCTGGTAATGACCTTAGAAACCTACTATTTAAAGTGGATTTAACAAATTAAACATTAACCAGTTTTAGTTCACTTATGAGACAACTAAAGCGTTCAAACTGTTGGCTTAGTGACTTTCCTTTTACATGACAGAATGTTTCATATTGCTGATTCAAAACCTCCCTGTTGTTTTCAATAACCTCTTCAGTACCACCAAACTGCTCTTTCAGTGCATCCCACAGCTCTTTGGCACTGTTACAGTGTAACAGTCCAACATAAAGAGAGCTGAAGCCACTATGCTAAAAGCCTTTGCATCTAGTTTAATTTTTTAAAAATCCTGATCTGAGTAATTTTCAATGCTTTTAGGCACTTGGGCCTTGGGATCTTCTATGCTAGGCACCATTGGAACATGTGGTCCAAAGATGACTGACTTCCAGCAGCCGGTGTTTTGCTGAGCTAACACATGGCCCATCCTACGCAGCCAGATGTTGTATTCATATTCGACAAGCATAGGTGGCTTGAAAAGTGTTCCGGTGTTGTGAGGGTCTTGTGAGTGTGTTGCCATCTTGGTTGTTTTACAAAAGTTTTTGAATAATCAACTTTGGACGTGATTAATCGTTACTCTGTTTTTCAACTAATACGAACAACTTTAGTATCAATGGAATTGAGCTGAACTTTTATGTCAAATTGATTGTTAGATCGAATTTGACTGTCCTATGCTCTGATACCAATTGTTAGGATCTGAGTCTCTTTAGATTGTGTTGTTTAACAGAAATAGAAGTAAATCAGAGATAGATTGCAGCGGAATGGAAAGTAAACTTTATAACACAATCATAGAAGAATAGTTTTCAGCAAACATGATTTTCATTAATTGAATGATTGTATGAATTACAAGATTCAACTATGCATGCATGCACTAAACTCCCCCTCAGCCTGAGCTCAAGTTAGTTCGTACAAGATGATGGTGAAAAGAGCTAATAGAACAGTACACGTACTGTTCTATTTATAGTACAATCCTAACCACTTAGCATCTAGTGTTGTCGTCACCTAGACAGTGACATCTAACAGACTAAAAACCTCTAAACACTGATCTAGACAACAACTGTTACATTGAAACAACTGAAATACAAAACACTGATTACTATCCACTGTTGTTGCTAAGAACTAATGTAGCTATCAGTGCTTTCTTCATTGGGTGATCAGTCCTTTAAATCAGCAGTGCTTTTGTCTTCAACAGGCTTTGGCAATCAGCAGTTGTTAGGTTATCAGTCTTTGTATCAGCAGTGCTTGTTTGAACAGATGTTGAGAAGATCAGTCCTTAGGACTATCAGTTGTTAGAAGCACTGCCATTGGAGGGAACTTAGAATCATGCAGCTTTATTATGGATCAACTGTTGAGAACCAGTTTTCGCTTTCTGTACCATCTGTTCTTCTAGGTTTGATTGGATGGGCCAACAGGAATATAACATCAAAGTGATTCAACCAAGAGTTAACTTAGAAATGGAACAAAGGCTCCAACAGTGGTTTCAAACCATCCTTTTAACCCAACAATGGTTTCAACCACTGTTTTCTCCACAAAACACTGTTTTAACCCAACAGTGGTTTCAAACATCTGTTTTATTTTCTAACATCTGTTCACGACAAACATTGTTTTAGGATAAACAGAAGTTATGAGAATAGAGGATACCTTTCAGCAGTGGATAGCAGAGGTTTTAAAAACTGTGGTTTTAAAGACAGAGGTTTCCTAACATAAATGAGGTTTCCAACAGAGGTTTCCTATTAGTATAAACCAAAACTTATACATTAATTTGTATAACATTAAAAATCAATTTATTTTATAGCTGCAAACAATGGTAATCCGACACACTAAAGCATAAATTAGGTTCACATGGACACATAATTCTAACATTTTCAAACTATAATCCACTAACTTATAACTGAATATAATCCACTGCTTCTAAGCTGCAAAAGCGGATTTTATTTTTCAAATACCTGGATGGCTTCGTAGAAGTCAGACGACAGATGTGGTCTCATTGTCCAGCCATGGTTTGACTTTCAAAGCTCACGAGCACCTGTTACATACAGAATTGATAAATCAAGTTACATAAATATGATTTTTACAATCTTGACACAGCTTCTCTAGTTTACTCGCGATTTCTCCTCGGGTAACAATTCCCGTTTCTTCATTGTTCAAACCCAAGCCGGTATTCCAGATATCACATATGTATGTTTTGTTAAAAAAAATTATCAGCAAAGTATGGCCAGCACAAGAAAGGAACGTCGTTGCTAAAGCCTTCCATTGTAGAGTTCCAACCACAATGACTCATGAAGCAAGCCACTGATGGGTGGTTTAGGACCTCTTGCTGAGGTGCCCAGCTGACCAATTTTCCTCGAGTACCTATTCTATCCAAGTAGCCGCTTGGGAAGATATAGTCCATGCTGCCACTTGGACCAGGTCGAACAAACCACAAGAATGGCTTCTTCGTGTCCTCGAGCGCCAGTGCCAGCTCTTCAAACTAATGTTGGTTAAAAATTGTGAAGCACCCAAATGCCACATAGATGACTGAGCCTACCGGATGTTGATCAAGCCATGTTAAGCAAGTAGTGTCTTCATTCCAGAAGTGGCCTACTTGCTTGTGGATCTGTTAATAGCTAAAAGTGGACCAATTGGCAACATATACTCATTACTTATCGATCTCACCATTGTAGAGTTATGTAAGTCAATATTGCAATAACAATCATTGAACATAATAACAATCATTGTTGATAGCTACTAAACCATTTGATCCTTCAAAGGTACTCCTGAAAAAAAAATTCATTACATACGACGAAATATTAGAGTTATGTAAGTCAATAGATACTCATTATTTATCGATCTCAGTGTTGTAGTTTATAATCTCATCGTCTATCAGCTTCTAAACACGCATGGAAAAGGCCAAAACTGCAGTCAAGCTGGGATAAAAGAGTTTGTTCAAAATCAAACTTAAATTGACACTCATCTGTCAACTTAAAATAGTGTTGGTTCCTAACATAATGTCAACACTTGTATATTGGCTTCAAAATCAAACATCTACAATATGAATCGTCACCTTGTGCATAGGAACAGTCCCTGGATATGTCATATCCATCATTTGACACTGCACAGCACTTGAAGCAGCCTGCATACCACTGTTTCATAACACCATTTCATTACATACAAGCTAATTAATCACAAATATGCAGTACACAGCATAATTACAAACTTTCAGATTGTTTCACTCACATAACATTTTCAAATTCGATTCAAATTAATCAACTACTTCCGATGAACGATTATCTAGTTTGAACGGCGATTTTCAGAGTTTTGAGTTTGAGTAACTTTGTGAATTAAGTTACCAATTCCATTTCATAACTTATAAGCTAATTAATCCCAAACATGCATTACAAAGCTTAATTACAAAATTTCAAGCTGTTTCACTCACATATCATTGAAAAAAAAAGCTTAATTACATACGGCGAAATATTAGAGTTATGTAATTTGGTACTAAAAGTGGGCCAATTGGCAACAGATACTCATTAGTTATTGGTCTCACCGTTGTTGAGTTATGTAAGTCAATATTGCAATAACAATCATTGTTGATAGCTACAGATACTCATTAGTTATCGATCTCACCATTGCAATAACAATCATTGTTGATAGCTACTGAACCATTTGATCCTTCAAAGGTACTCCTGGAAAAAAAATCTTAATTACATACGGCGAAATATTAGAGTTATGTAAGTCAATAGATACTCATTAGTTATCGATCTCACCGTTGTAGTTTATAATCCCATCGTCTATCAGCTTCTGAACACGCATGGACAAGGCCAAAACTGCAGCCGAGCTAGGACAAAAGAGTTTGTTCAAAATCAAACTTAAATTGACACTCATCTGTCAACTTAAAATAGTGTTGGTTCCTAACATAATGTCAACACTTGTATATTGGCTTCAAAATCAAGCATCTACAATATGAATCCTCACCTTGTGCATAGGAACAATCCTGGATATGTCATATCCATTATCTGACACTGCACAGCACCTGAAGCAGCCTTCATACCAATGTTTCATAAAACCATTTCATTACAAACAAGCTAACTAATCACAAATATGCAGTACAAATATGCAGTACAAAGCATAATTAAAAACTTTCAGATTGTTTCACTCACATAACATTTTCAAATTCGATTCAAATTAATCAACTACTTCCGATGAACGATTATCTGGTTTGAACGGCTATTTTCAGAGTTTTGAGTTTGAGTAACTTTGTGAATCAAGTTACCAATTCTATTTTATAACTTACTAGCTAATTAATCCCAAACATGTTGTACAAAGCTTAATTACAAAATTTCAAGTTGTTTCACTCACATATCATTGAAAAAAAAGCTTAATTACATACGGCGAAATATCAAAGTTGTGTAATTTGGTACTATGAAACCCTAATTGCAACTTTAGGTATAACGTTTTTATAATTCGGAAATATTACATTCAATTCACATGCATCAACAACAAAATTACTATCATTGCCCTTGAAAAACCCTAGATTAAAATTATTCTCTTGACATAGCTTTACGGCTTCGATTTTTAGAAATTCGTTCCATTGCTCTAGTTCTTTCTTTACTTTAGCATCTTCCTAAGAAAGATTAACAACTAAATAAAATAATCTGGTCGACGAATAATAACTAAGTAAACTTCAACTATTAACACTTGTTCGTTTAGAGAAACAATGCACAGTTCAAATATAATCACATAGATGTGCATAAGTGTAGGTCCCGAAATCTGAGGATCGATTACGAACCGAATCTCTTGTTTATAGTAAACACGGTTACGTGTGCGGAATCCACGTAACTATGCCAAATCAAACATATATAGCAATAATAACAACGGATTAATCAATGATACACACTCTATTGATTAACGGGATGAGAACCGATTACAACTGATACAAACACAGTTCAGACGGAATTTTGGCAGAGTTTTGTTACTATGGTCTGTTTCTCATCTCTCTGAGTTCAAATGAACACAAAGTGTTGCTTATATAGTCCCTGGGCCATTGATATCGACGAAACACACAAGTGTTTGACGAATCTGAACATGGGCCAGACATTGGGCCTGGAACAGCCCAAAACATGACGAATCAAGGTCTGATTCGTCATGACCTTCAACGAAACAGAAGTCTGTTTCGCCATGAAGTGTTTCGACGAAACAGGTCTGTTTCGTCGAGGACTGCAACTGTTGAGGTTGTTCCTGTTATCAGACAGTAACAATCAGCAACATATAAACATAGTAATGACAAAACTACCCTTTAATGCAACATGCATTGTTCATAATACATTACATACCAAAAGAGACAAATAAGTTGTACACAAGTAGATAGGAGGATATCTGACTTGGTCAACATAACATACAGACTCGATAATTAATAAAAGACCATTCAAAATACATCGTTAAACAAGACTAGTTACAGACACTAAAAATGCATCAACAAACTCCCCCTTGTCTGTTACTCGTCTTTGGTCTTCTAATCTTCCATCAGTGTTGTTCGGACCACGAACTGCCCGAATGAATACCCCTGTAGTAGCAAAAACAAGCTACTCGCTGAAACTTTAGCGCTTGACGTGCATCTTGATCTTCATAGAAAATATCATGACGATATAATCTGCCAATATCAGCTTCAGACATGTTGACGATCCACATCGGATCCAACATCCGGTAATTAGCACGACCATCTCTGAACACAATAACAGCTTCATGAGTATCCGAGTCGTAGCACCACAATGCCATGTCTTCAAGAAACTCCTGCTTCATAGGCATCAATGGGATTTCATCTACTACCCTCGGAGGCTGATAAACCAGTTTATATCTGCAAGTGTTGGTGTCCGGATCAAGAGTAAACTTGATCGGTTGATAAACAGGAAATTGTTGTTTGTAGGATTCATCCTTCCAGCCTGTCTTCTTGTTTACTTTCACCAGACGCTCAAATAAAGTAGCGCCATCGTATTTTTCACGATTGATAAGCTTAAGCCTTGTCAACGCAGAGACATCATAAAATGGCAAGGAGAGAATGCTCAGTAGTGAATTGAAATACAGAATTCCAAATTCACGTTTAATAGCAATGCAGTGAATATCTTGAACAAACATCCAGCATAAGATCCTTCCACTTGGCTTCTTTTCAAATTGCAAATAATCTACTTGAGCTTTTTCAGGTAACGGCTTGGACACTTTGGATAAAAACTGTTTTCTCCATTCAGAAAAAGCATTTGTGTCTTTTTCAGACGAATTCCTATTCTTCAAGTGCTCGTCTATGTCATTAATGTTTTCTTTCATCCAATTTTCATCAAATGATGCAAATTCAGTACCATCTTCTCTGACATATGTCGACTTTGGAGCTTCACCTTCAACCACAATTTCATCAATCTCTTCAACATTCGTTGTATCAGTCTCAGTAGACATTTTGTCTATTTCAGCATCATCTACTTCTCTCATAGACTGTAAAATACTCAATTGCTCCGGAGAAAGATCTTCTATTAACTCCCCTTCTTCAAGCAACTCTCCAGTAAATGGATGAACAGCTTGTAGAGCAATATCAGCACTGCTAAATATAGAAGAAGTACCTTCTATCTGTTGTACTTTTCCAGTAGAAGTTCCCTGAGATGATTCAACAACGGTAGGTTGAACTGTAACAACTTCAGAAGTAAGTGTGGTTGGCTGTTTCTGTGATGTACCAGAGGTATCCGGATTTCCTTGATCTTCCGTATCATCATCCTTTTTCTTTAGTACCTCTTGTTGTTTACAATGATAGTCCCACAGAATGGCAAGCCTTCTCTCTTTCTCTTCATCAAGAGCTTTCAAGCGAGCATTTTCAGCTTTAAGCACATCAATTTCACCTTGTTGTCGCTCTATAACTGTTTGCTGTTGACCAACTATTGACTTCAATTTGTTAAGTTCCACAGATTGTTTAAGTTGATCATGCTTCGTGAGATTTCCAAAATGAGATTGCCTTTGAAGACGATCAGCAGCCGCTTCAAGTGTAGAAAACAGATATTTGATCTTTTCATCTTGAGAAAATCCAGCAAATGTCCTATGACGTTCAGCACTGATTTCCGAAGTAGTTGCCCTGATTGCTGAAGCCATAGATCTTACAGGAACGGCCTGAGGAACAACAGATGGAGTAGCAGTAACTGGTGTAACAACTGGAGCAACTGGAGTTTCCATAGCTGAAATAACTACAGTAGGAGTTTCTTGCACAAGCTCCTGAGGTACCGATTGTACAGGCTCCTGAGCAATAGATGAAGACTCCTGAGGCACAGATTTCCGAGTATAAGTACTCAGATATCTCCTAGGTTTCTTCTTTTGTACTTCAACAGCTTTCTCTGCTCTTCTTTTTGTTCTCCTTTCACCTTCAGGATCCTCTGGAACATATTCCGGGTCATCCTCTGTTCTAATCTTTCTGTACCTTCTTACTCCACGTATATCAATATACATTTCGTAACCAGGTTCAACTAAATGATCACTAGAACTCGAATCAGTTCCATCATCACCACTTGCTGATGAACTACTATCTGATGTACCAGAAACAGCACCCTTACTTGATGTACCAACAGCACCTGTGCTTGATGTACCAACAGCACCTGCATCACCTGCATCACTATCTCCACCACTTTCATCATCACTACCAGATTCATCTGAATCAACTGGGTCAGGACCAAATTTTTCTATCCTTAACCTTTCCAACTCAGGTTCTTCATTGTCTGATTGGCTGTCTTCATGACGCCATTTGTCATTTGCAGGAGCAACATAATCAGGATTCACTAGAGCGCCAAAAAGCTTCCTTGGAGGAACACTTTCTGTGTATCTTTTAGCAGCCATAGTCTTGATTAGCCGTAAGGAGTTAAAATTCATCGCCTCTATTTTCAACAGATCATTTTCAGCTTTAGGAAGGTCTGGATGCTGAACATTCATTATCATTTGCAGAAACCGTGGATACATCCAAAACTTGTTCCCTGTGGTTCTACTACCAGTCCTTGTCATGTTCTCTTTCATGTTGCTGAAAATATACTTCGAAATGCTAAACGGTTTGTTTAACACCAAAGCAACCATGAAGCCAACAAGATCATCTCCCGCCATATCATATCCAGCTCGTCTATTGCTGAGACACTGAATAAGCACATGTAATAAAAACTTGTATCTTAATGGAAGATCACCTTTGTTGATTTGTTTGACGAAAAGATCTCCTTTACATTTCATCCTTAGTAAACAGCCTCGCGAACACATGATTGGTATTGAATATGGTGCATTCGGTTGATCTTGTAATTGAAGAACTTGATTCAATATCTCCGGAGTAACAACGACATACAGATCATTCACACGACCTCTGATAATATCCTTTCCATCAATTTGAACGACGTTTGCAGAATCCCAGAACGCTTTAATGAGAGATTTGTAAACGGGTGTCGAGTATGTAACAGCATAATTGATGCGTGACTCCCTGATCCACTTCGTCATATCTTTAAATTCTGTGAGCTTGTCTTCCGGATCCAAATAAGCAACTTGATTATGGCGTTTTTCTGACATAATCTCTTCTTCAGTTTTGTTTTCTTTCTTTATCGCCTTCTTGCGTTTTCCCTTTTCTTGCTGTGCTTTAGGAGCCATCTGTACATGAAAATGTCCAGAATAAGTCACAATTTACATAACATAGCATTTAGACATGTATGAATACACTTTCATGTATTCACATAACAGATAACCTAGTTAAACATGTCTACTGTGAACAAACAGCAACATCAGAAAACTGCTAAGGCATTGACGACGAAACAGAGTATCAACGACGAAACAGAACTTTGAACGACGAAACAGAGGGTTGACCATTGACTGGTTTGATTCGTCGACTTTTTGATTCGTCGAGTCTATTTCGTTCCATTCTGATTCGTCATCTTTGATTCGTCGTCTGATTCGTCGAATGTGTGATTCGCCATATGTTTGATTCGCCAAAATTAGGGCTAATTTTGATTCGTCAATTTGGGGGTTTTATCAGTTTCGCCGTATTGGGTTTAAACACACATCAGATATAAACATAAACACATTCAATCATCTTTGTTTATACCCAACCCATTTATAAACACCCATAAATGTTTTTCCGAACAAAAACCTTGTAAAAACAGATAATACCATCATCAAGTACAAACCCCTGTTTTTGTTTTATAAAAACCACTAACAAATCAAAGCAAATCAAACACATAAACCTAAATCTATCAAGATCAGAAGGAAAACACAACAACATGCATCAACAACACATATTTAATCAAAGAAAACAATGGTTTCAAAGGGTTTCGGATGAAAAACCGAACGGTTCAAGGTGTTCGGAATGTGAATCAGAAAATGTTTCTACCTTTGAAGTTTGTGAAATTTTGAGTAAAAACAGATGTTTTGTGTGATTTTGACGAGAAACCGTAGGTTTGGGTTTTTGGTTGTGTGAAGAAGAAGATAACTGATGTTTTGAAAAAGTGACCATGTGGGACCTATATATACTCCGCCCTGTCTCTACGAATCAGAGGATTCGACGAAACTGAAATGGGCCCGGCGAAACAGAAACATGGGCTTTGAACTTGGGCCTAAACTTTAGCCCATGACGAAACAGATTTGGGCTCCTGTGATTCGTCGTCTGTTATGACGAATCAGATTTGATTCGCCGACTAAGGTCTGATTCGTCGACTATTGTGATTCGTCGACACTTGTGATTCGTCGACACTTGTGATTCGTCGACACTTGTGATTCGTCGACAAGTCTGTTTCACCAACAGATTTTTCAAAACAGCAACACCCAGGCTGGAAATATTTTGCAGTCAAAACAGTAACACAGGCTGGAAATATTTTGCAGACACAATTCCATTCAGTTGCAAGAACGTTTTTATGAAGAAGGTTTCAGGCTTCCGGTAGAAAACACCA
Source organism: Helianthus tuberosus (assembly GCA_030545235.1). Lineage (NCBI taxonomy): Eukaryota > Viridiplantae > Streptophyta > Magnoliopsida > Asterales > Asteraceae > Helianthus > Helianthus tuberosus. Next base: position 26,668,461 of record CM060441.1, read on the forward strand.
AGCAACAACTTCGGCTTAATCAAAAACGAACTTTACACAAATATACTAAAAACAAATTTAAAGCACGGTAAACTAAATGAAAATGCGGAAAACTGTTAAAAACACTAAACAACTGTACAAGTGCAATCTTTTTGCGAATCTCAAGAACAAGGAATCATACCAGCTTACGGTCTTAGTCAACATGATTTTGATTTCTGTTTAAAGCTCTGGATAAGTATACTACCTCGATTATCGATATTGTGGTCCACATAAGCTCAAACTGATCAGACATAATCATAATTTAAGAGATACGATTAACGGTAAGGATTATACTTACAAGTCGATGTAAATCCACTCACGACACATTCCCGTATCAAGGTATGCACGAGAATTCATCTTACCGGTGAGTATACCGATTATCATCTGTTTGACCGTATAAAAATGTTAGAGACTCACTTATTTGATTGAAAACAAGCCCTATGTGATAAAATCACTTATTGATGAGGAACTTGATTTTCAGATGCATGAGGGCACAGGAGCAAGTCCGTGAACAGGTCAGTACTTTCGTACAGCAGAGAGACGAACTTAACTCCCGCAAAGAATCTGTGATATAAAATCACTTATTTTGTTTGGACATGTGATTGTTGATCACTTATTGAGGTCGAATGCAGTATGTACACGTATGTATAGTATCATGGAAGATCTTAGACTTCGTCTCCGTTATTTTTACGGTTTGATACAACCATGATACCCAGATGATAAGCAGCATAAAGACCGAATATTTCAAATCTCGGCAATCTCTCAAACGAGATTTCGGTACTAAGACCATATGCCAATGAGCAGTTCCCACCTGACTTGAAGTCTGTTAGGTTTGTATCATCCTGCACATTTTAGTCTGATTGTGAGCCTACCGATACATCGTTAGTAGAGATACTTATCATTTTTCTTTTTATTTTGCATTTTGAGCACATTGACCGACCACACCAGTGAATTTTATCATTTTCCTTTATCCAAGAAACTCATTTTTGGTTTTTCTATTGTTTTTGAATTTTTGAATTTTTCAAACGAAACGACAGAAAGTAAAGACATCTTTTTGGATTTTGAACTTTTGCAATGTTTTTGTATTTTCTTGAAATATCTCCCCCTAAAATTCGCAAAGTTTACGAAAACTAAAATCTTTTTGAATTTTCAAAGTTTATAAAGAAAATATTTACAAAAAAAACGATCAGCCAAAGAAGTTTACTCGGGTATCACCTTAATGCCATTGACCAAAAGTAGATAATCAAAACGTGATTTATCAAAAGCTTTTGTAAACAGGTCGGCACGTTGGTGATCAGTGGGGACATGAACGACATCGATTAACCTCTTATCAAAACAATCACGGATAAAGTGATATTTAATGTCGATGTGTTTAGTCTTAGAATGTTGCACAGGATTTCTAGTGATTTGCAAGGCAGCATTATTATCAACAAAAATACGAGTAGATAGGAATTCTAAACCGTAGTCGCGCATTTGTTGTTGTATCCAAAGAACTTGGGAGCAACAACTCGAGGCAGCAATATATTCTGCTTCACATGTTGATGTAGCAACACACGTTTGCTTCTTGCACTGCAACGTGACCAAGCGATTTCCTAGGAACTGACATCCTGCTGTTGTTGATTTGCCATCAATTTTGCAACCACCGAAATCAGAATCACTGTATGCAATTAATTCAAAACTATCATCCCTAGGGTACCAAAGACCTAAGTCTGGGCATCCCTTCAAATAGCGTAGAATCCTTTTGACAGCTGACAGATGAGAGGCCTTCGGGTTTGCTTGATATCTTGCTAGCAAGCATGTTGGGTACATGATATCAGGCCTCGAAGCGGTAAGATACATGAGAGATCCGATTATGGCACGATAGTACGAGGAGTTGATGCTTTCTCCCTTCAAATCCGGAGTAATCCCGTGATTCTGCGGAAGTGGGGTACCAATGGGCGTTGCATCTGACATTTGGAATCGGCTCAAAATGTCACCAACATATTTAGTCTGATGGATGAATATCCCAGACTCTGTTTGTTGAACTTGAAGGCCCAAAAAGAAATTCATCTCTCCCATAGCGCTCATTTCGAACTTTTCTTGCATAACACGTTCGAATTGCCTGCACAAAGAGTCATTAGTAGACCCAAATATTATATCATCAACATATACCTGCACCAGCAAAAGATCTTCATCTTGTTCTTTGATAAAGAGTGTGCAATCAATAAGACCTCGTCTAAATCCATTCTCCAGAAGATAGTTTGATAAGGTTGCGTACCAAGCCCTAGGTGCTTGATGTAGACCATAAAGAGCTTTGTTGAGCAACCAAACCCGATCGGGGTGAATAGGATCTTCAAAACCTGGAGGTTGTTCGACATGCACCTCTTCTTGAACAATACCATGAAGAAAAGCACTTTTAACGTCCATCTGGTAAACTTTGAATCCTTTGAAAGAAGCATAAGCTAAGAAGATTCGAATAGCTTCCAGACGTGCAACAGGTGCATAAACTTCATTGTAGTCAATGCCTTCAATCTGACGAAAGCCCTGAACAACCAGTCTCGCTTTGTTGCGAATAACAACTCCACGATCATCTTTCTTGCATTTATAAACCCATCGTGTTCCAATTTTCTTGTAATTCTCCGGTTTTTCAACAAGCTTCCAAACACCAAGCTTTTGAAATTGCTGCAGTTCGTCCTGCATGGCTTCAACCCATGAATTATCTTTTAAAGCTTCCTTCCAAGATTTTGGTTCTTCTTGTGAAACGTAACACGCGAAATACCAATCATTTTGTAGACCAGATTCTCTAATAGCTGAATACAAACCAGAACTCGGGTTGTTTCTCAGCTGATTACGTGTCTGCACACCTTGTTGGACATCTCCTATGATATTCTGCTGTGGATGGGTATCGTGTATCCTCATTTCAGGATTTTCAGGAACACGAGCATTAACACCCAAATTGTTAATATTCAGATCAACAACCAACTCTACACCTGGAATATGCGTAGAAGTGGATGCATTTCCTTCAGCAGTATCATCGACTTGCACATGAGGAGTATCAACAGAAATACCCTGAACTGGAACAACTGGAGATTTAGTGCCTTCAGTCGCATCCAAATTTTCTTCATCTTCTTCTGATGACTCATTGTATTCAGTAGCATTTTCAACTTCCTCATTTTGAACCGTGTTGTTAGACGAATTAGAACTTTGTGAGTTAACAACAACAGGTCTAACTAATGACGACTCAGCAGCATTGTCACTATCAAAAATCATTCTAGCAGCTGCAGAATCTTCATCAAAAATAGGCAGGTCAAAGGAGTTGAATAGCCCATCATAATCGAACATCCAAGGATCACCTGGAGCTTTAACAGGATTTGTATATCTTTGAACCCTTACTTCACTCCATAGTTCAATCTTTTTGGTAGTCAGATTCCAAACACGAAAATTTGGTGTAGCATATCCAAGGAAGAAACCCTCGATAGCTTTCGCTCCAAACTTTCCATCCGGATCAATCATAGTGCATGGACCACCAAAAGGTTCTAGAATTGAAAGATCTGGTTTCCTTTTCTGTAGAAGTTCGAAACAAGTCTTGCCATGTCTCTTAACCATAAGAACTCGGTTTAATGTGTAGCAAGCAGTCGACACAGCCTCTGCCCAGAACTGAACAGGAAACGCCGACTCTACCAGCATTGTTCTTGCAGTTTCAATTATCGTCCGATTCTTCCTCTCCGCGACACCATTTTGTTGTGGAGTGTAAGGAGAACTGTATTCGTGAAGAATGCCTTTAGAAGTACAGAACTCATCCATAACACGATTTTTGAATTCAGTTCCATTGTCGCTTCTGATCCTCTTAACTTTCAACGAATAGAGATTTTCCAACATTGTAAGAAGATCCTTGAGGATTTGAGGAGTATCACTCTTGTGTGCCATAAAAGCTACCCAAGAAAATCTAGAGTAGTCATCAGTAACTACTAAACAATACACATCTCCGAACGTTGTTTTGTGTCTCATAGGTCCAAAGAGGTCCATATGAAGACGTTCGAGAGGCATGCCAACAGTGTTGATTTTCTTCAAAGGGTGAGACTTCTTTGTTTGTTTCCCTTTCTGGCACGAAACACAGATATCTTGTAGATGAAAACTTCTCACGGGTACGCCATTCACAAGATTGTTTTTCACCAAATGGTTCATTTTTCTCAAGTGAATGTGTCCCATTCTTCTGTGCCAAGATATAGACTCCTTCTCCGTGGCTTTCGAGACAAAACATGTGACTTGTGCAGAAGTCGTAATCGCTTGACTCATATCAAGAACATAAAGATCATTGATTCTTGGAGCCGATAAGAGAATCCATTCATCAGGAATTGTGAAACCAGGTTTAAGCACATAACAACCGGCATCATCGAAATGCACGGTGAACTTTTTATCGCAGATTTGCGACACACTGAGAAGATTATGATCAATTTGACGAACATAATTGATCTTATCGAAACATACCACACCATTGGAAATCATTCCCTCTCCAGTGATGTAACCGCCTTTGTCTCCAGCGAAAGCAACATAGCCTCCTTTAATGTTTCTCACATCATATAGAAGCCGTAAGTCGCCCGTCATGTGCCTAGATGCCCCACTATCAACAATCCAATGACTATTAATAGTTCCTCCTGGAACATCCTGCACATATCATCCAATGATTAGTTAAGGATGGGGACCCAAGCCAAAGTGGTCTTGGGTCGTCCCTGAGCATCACGAATAGTGATCTCGATTTGTTGATGGTTTTCCAAACAAACAGCTCCCCCTGAACCTTCACTCTTCCTAGGTTTCCAAGTTTGTTTTTGTTTACCAGATTGAGTTTTGTAAACAAATTTTGAAATTTCTGGTTTTACAGGTGAACTTGGTTCCCTTGGAACAGAATTTACCTTAGATTTTAAAGCCTTTTCTATTTTCTTCACATCTTGATGTCGTTGTTTCGATTCCTGTTCTTTAATAGTTCTTTTATCATGTTTAGGTGAAACAGGACGACATTTAGAGTGAATCGATTCAGGTGATGCTCTTTCAACAAATTTCGCTTTCGGAGTGTTAGCACAATCTTTGATGATGTGCCCAAACTCCCCACATTTAAAACACGTTCTCCTTTCAACAAACTTAGGAGAACTGGATCGACGATCAGATGTCGAACTTGTATAACCCGAGGTACTAGCTTTTTCATCACACCCGTTTGAATGTTGAGTGTAATTGTTTTGACTATCACGTTTTAAAATTTTGACTTGTACAAAATCATTGTTTGACTTGTTAGCAAAAGTCTCAATTTTATCTGTACCCCTCGATTCCACAAATTTGACATTGCTGTTTTTCTTCTGATAACGAGCTCCTTTTGTTTCAAATTTTGATTTAGAAACATTTGACAATTTAGCTCGTTGATCTGATTGTTTACCCTTAGAAGTAATAGGTTGTTGCTTTGAAGGTGATTTCTGATTTCCAAATTTCTTTTTAATTTCAGTCTTAGGAATTGGATTACATTGAGTCACATTAACTCCCGGAATCAACTTTCCCACAAACTTACTTGTGTTATTTTCAAAAACATTATCAATCAATGAAGGATTGACATTTTTAATTGGAAAATCATTATCTGAATAGATTTTAGAGTCACCAACCAAAGTGTACAACACAATATTACTTTTAACAGTAGACACAGGATTTATCACTTGTTGAACAACAGGTTGAACAGCAGGGGTAGGAGGATCACACAGAATATGATTCTCAGTTGGAACTTCTACTCCTTTAAGTTTGTCAAGTGATTTATCCTGTTTACTCACATCTGATTCAGATTCATCATCCGACGACTCATAGTCCTCAATGGTTGGAGGACCTTGTTTCGTAGATGTTGACTCTTTTTGCTCAGAATTTGTACTTGGAGAATTGTCCGATTTGAACCCTAGGCCAGTAGTTACTTCCTCATAATCAAGAGGCACACTGGATTCAAACCGTGGCATTTCTTCTTCATCAGGCATATAAGTATAATCATGTCTCAAAGGGGGCGGACACTTCTTATACCCAACACCTTTCTTGTTTCCCTTTAGTTGTTGAACATCAATAATGTGATCGAGCACAAATCGGGAGTTAGAGTAACTCTCCAATTTTTGCTTGATTGCATCATGCTCACATTTGGCAATGGCTAGTTCCTTTTTAGTTTCCTCAACAATGTTAATGTAATCATTTATACTAACTTGTTTATGATAAACAGTTTTTGTCACTTCGGAAACATTTTTCTTTTGAATTTCAATCATAGATTTAAGTTCTTTTTCGTTTCGAACCAAAGCCATATTCGCTTCTTTGCATTTAGCCATTTCAACAACTAAACTCTGATTGTGAATATGAATCGAATCACAGTGAAGCTTTATTTTATCAAATTCATTTTTCATATATTCACAATCTCTACAGTTGATAAGAATTTCAGATTTTACCTGACTTGTAGAATCTGAGACATTTGCCATAAAGGCAGTCTGATAAGAGAAAGATCCGTCTTCAGAAAAGAACTTCTCCATTTCTTTAGATACTACCTCAGCCTTCTTGATCAGAACTGATTTCTGACATTTCAACTCTTCTGCTTCATGCAATAAGTCATCAAGATTAGAACTTGCTTCTTTGCTCACATCAGATTCAGAACTCGAAGTAGAACTTTCTTCATCAGAACTCCCGGAATTACCAGAACTATCGTCACTAACAGAAAATTCTTCCTTATGAACGTGCTTGATGTGATTGATAATCTTAGCATAACACGCCGTTCCTCCTTTACCTTGATCACTTTCCCCAAGTTGTAAAGACCAATTAAACCCTTCATCAGCTTGTACGGTTAATGCACGACTTTCATTTGATGGTCCAGACTGATTCTGGTTAGTGGTGTTGTTTACAGCCACTATCCCTTTTCCACGATTGTCTTGATTAGCATTTGAAGTACTCGTCTGATTACGGAATGGGTTCTGATTGCCTTGTCTGCTTGGTCGAGTGCACTCACGTTTGAAGTGACCCTTTTCCCCACAATTGAAGCATGTAACTGCTTCTTTATCAAAACCGTACTTAGTATCTTGTGTGCTTTCCAAAGAACTTCTTCCTGTTCGAACCATAAAGTCCTTCGCCCTTCTAACAGCACTTGCGAATGCCCACTTTATATCCATCAACTCCATTTCATCACGGTTGATTTGTAGATAGTCTTCGTTGGTTAAATTGATGTTTCCAATTTGACCGGCGACCAAACCGCAGTAAGCACTGACCATGGTATTAATAAGTTCCATATGTTCCTTTGCTACTTCAATGCTAACATTTGAGAGGTTTGATGTATCAACTTTGACTGTGTTAGGGTTTGGAGTTGGAGGATTGTTGGTATAATGAGCTTGCTGTTGTTGTTGTGGTTGGACTTGTGGTTGTGGTAGGGATGGATTAAAACCTCCTCCTGAATATGCCTGAGGTTGAGTAGTAGAAACTGGAGGTATAAAAGGAATAAAACCTCCTCCAGAATAAGTCTGAGTTTGTTGAGGAAACGGAGAAGAGTTTGTATCTGATATAAACGCCGTTTGTAACTTTGGTTGCCTCAGACTAGCTGACGGGTCAAAACCTCCACCACAATACATTTCAATATTCTGAGGAGCAGCAATGCGTTTTGCTTTTCGGATTTCTTCATCATTTTTATGTTCCAGCTTCTGTACAAATTCATAGATAGTTATAGTGTCAGCATCTAGAATACCTGTATGCTTTAGAAGCTCAATGTATGGACTCCACTTTGGTGGTAGAGAATCAGCAAATCGTGCACAAACTTCCTTTTGAGATGCAGTAACAGCATAGGCAAACATCTCACTAATCAAATGATAAAACCGTGTGGTCATATCATTTAGAGTTTCGTTTTCCAAGAACTGGAACGATTCAAACTCTTTCTTTAATAAATCATGCCGTGTCTTTCTGGAAGCTGCGTTTCCTTCTCCTCTTGTCACCAAACAATCCCATAAGGATTTCGTGTCCGTACAATACGAAAACTGATGATAGATATCTTTATGAAGTGCTTGAGTAAGAACAGCAAATGACTTTTTCTCAAATTCATATGCTTTCTTGTCATTTTCCTGCATGTTAGTAAAACCTTCGGCCGTTGAAGCTGCTACTTCAAGAGCATCATTGCGTGGAGTAATGAAACACCTCCAAATATCAGTGCTTTGACCTTGAACATATGTAATGAAACGACCTTTCCATGATGGAAACTCGTTCATATGATTCAACTTTGGCGGGCGATTGTTGCTACCCGTTTCGCTCTCACTGATCAAAAGATTTTGAATGTTTTGGTTCTGATTAGATGCCAAAGCCCATTGTCCGGCACTTATAGTTGGTTGACCAAAAACACTCTTTACCCACGCTGCTGCGGACGTCGGATCTTCACGTGGTCTAGAATCCATACTCCAATCCCATGGACTAGTACAACTCATATTTGATGTATGTATGATAGTACCTGCACAAATTTCTTGAAAACAAACAGTAAGCTAGCTGTTATAAGTCTTCTGTTTAAAACAGATCTGTTTTCGACGAAACAGAAATCACGAAACAGGTTTGTTTCGTCTGAATGAATGACGACGAAACAGACTTGTGATAATTGTGATTTGTGGCGAAACAGAATTTGTTTCGTCAAAGATGTTGTGGCGAAACAGACGTTTGATTCGTCAAAGGTGTTGCGACGAAACAGATGTGATTCGTCGACTGTGTGTTTCGTCAAAACTGGGTAAAAGTCAGTTGGTTTAGATATTTATCTACTGACCAGTCAAAGGATAAGATGAGACAACAAAGATATTTATCCTGACACAGGTATGTTTGTAACTCTTATTTTCAACGAAACAGAGACTGTGACCAATTATCACTTTTACACACAAAAGTCAAGTTATTATATTATAAGTGCAACACTTGTTTTAAATAACTTATCAGATCAAATGCTTAGTTTATAACAAGAACACCTATGAAGATATGAAGAACACACTCAAGAACATGAAGTTTCCGATGAGTTTTCCGATCACCGATAAATTTCCGAAACACGAAAATACTCTAGATTTTCACTAAAAACCCGGTTTAAAGCATAAACAAACAATCTAACTTAGGTTTTTAATAAAAAACTGTAGCAAACACCAATAAAACAGCAGATTTATGAATATTTTTTCCAGAAAATATAATTTTTCAAGAACAAGTTTTCAGAAAAACACACACAAAATACTTGATAAAAACCGAACAAGTTTGATTTTAAACAAGGATAAGAGCCAATGCTCTGATACCACTTGTAGGTCCCGAAATCTGAGGATCGATTACGAACCGAATCTCTTGTTTATAGTAAACACGGTTACGTGTGCGGAATCCACGTAACTATGCCAAATCAAACATATATAGCAATAATAACAACGGATTAATCAATGATACACACTCTATTGATTAACGGGATGAGAACCGATTACAACTGATACAAACACAGTTCAGACGGAATTTTGGCAGAGTTTTGTTACTATGGTCTGTTTCTCATCTCTCTGAGTTCAAATGAACACAAAGTGTTGCTTATATAGTCCCTGGGCCATTGATATCGACGAAACACACAAGTGTTTGACGAATCTGAACATGGGCCAGACATTGGGCCTGGAACAGCCCAAAACATGACGAATCAAGGTCTGATTCGTCATGACCTTCAACGAAACAGAAGTCTGTTTCGCCATTAAGTGTTTCGACGAAACAGGTCTGTTTCGTCGAGGACTGCAACTGTTGAGGTTGTTCCTGTTATCAGACAGTAACAATCAGCAACATATAAACATAGTAATGACAAAACTACCCTTTAATGCAACATGCATTGTTCATAATACATTACATACCAAAAGAGACAAATAAGTTGTACACAAGTAGATAGGAGGATATCTGACTTGGTCAACATAACATACAGACTCGATAATTAATAAAAGACCATTCAAAATACATCGTTAAACAAGACTAGTTACAGACACTAAAAATGCATCAACAATAAGGAACTAAAGAACAATGTACCATCATACTGAACCACCCTTGAAGGAGTACCCACAAAAGATGCATACTCACTATCTTCCCATCTCATGGTAATCTTGATCTGGTACCACCTGCAAAATACACATTAACACTTGTTTGTTTAAAAAAACATTGCACAGTCCCTATAAATAACTAATTTTTACTCTGACCCTATCCGGTTACAAGTTCGATAGTATGTTCAAGCCTAAGCTGTAAATGGAACAAACAAACATAAGTAAATAGACTGGAAATGTGTTATTAAGAAAATAATGTTTTTATAGTTCGGAAATATTACCTTCAATTCACATGCATCAACAACAGAATTACTCTCATTGCCCTCGAAAAAACCCTGAATTGAAATTATTCTCTTGACATGGCTTTACGGCTTTGATTTTTAACAATTCGTTCCATTGCTCTAGTTCTTTCTTTACTTCAGCATCTTCCTAAGAAAGATCAACAAATAAATAAAATAATATGGTCGGCGAATAATAACTAAGTAAACTTCAACAATTAACACTTGTTCATTTAGAAAAACACTGCACAGTTCAAATATAATCACATAGATGTGCATAAGGAACTAAAAATCAAGCATATAAACAAACAGGTTATGCGCAAAACATAAAAGTGAAAATCTAGTCATAAATCTTAATGAAAAACTTAAATTAGTTTCACAAAAAGGTAGAACAAACCTGAAAAGTTGCTCAAATTCCTTCCATTTTCAGTATGTAAGTGAGGATTCCAAATGTACTGCAAGAAAAAGTGATAAGATTGATGATCAAACATAACCCACGAGATACTATAGAAAAAAAACTGATTAGATCAGCCATAGTGATAGCGTTTTAATGGGTACAAATCAATCGACTATACCTAAAAATCATCGTAGATGACAATCAATACATCCAAGTAAGAGAAATTAAAGAGCTAATAACAAAAAAAACATTTACCTGGCTTGAAACCCTAGATCGGCTGACCGGAGGCCATTGCTTGCTGCGGTTACTCTTCCCTCAAAGCCATGGCTTGAAACCCTAGATGCCGATCTGGTTCTCTATCTCTAACCCTCATTTTTTCTCTGGTTCTTTGGTAAGAAGAAGCGTGTGTTTTATATCTATCTCAAAACTTAGTGTTTTATTTAATCGATGATAAATTGAAAATTCCTTCCTCAATCTGTTGGTTGAAACCCTAACCGTCGTCTGTTGTTGATGCCGTGGCCACCCATTTTGGGAGGAATGAAGACTTTGGGTTTGGATTTGAATTTTGAAAGATGGGACTCTTTGGATATTTGAGAGAGAAAATTGAAGCTCTGATGGCATTAAATGAAAATTACACATCCCTATAAGTTTTAAATTTCAAATTACCATCCATTTTAATGAAACATCAGAGGTTTGAATTTTGAATGAACATCAGAGGTTTCAATTATGAATGAAGAGCAGAGCTTTGAAATTTAAGGGAGGGCCATAGCTTTGAAATTTGAATGTGGGGCAGTGGTTTGAAATTTAAAGTGATTTTATATTAAGATTTATGATGCAATCAATGATATAAGAAAAGCATTGTTGGACAGCCTCTATGGCTGCCACCTCAGCTTTTCTTATGTCACTGGGATTTCTTCTTTTATAGAAAGTATAGATAATATTTGTGGATCGTTATCTAGTCTTTTTCACTAACCTAAGACATTTAATACTGGTTCTTCTAACCAGCAGGGGAAGCCATGTCATGGGCAGAACTTAAAAAACATTTATTTATGCCTGTAAATAGCTAATTTAATGAAGATACATATCCGAGGATAGACCTTCCTCATAAGGCCCAGACCGGATCATAATGGGGCGCATATCTCGAAAGCTCTGTCCCCCAATCGCCAGCAGACAGACCACCAATAAGTGCGTCCAGCCGGGTGACGTCATCACAGTTGACCAATATAAGTACCCCATTCAAGTACAACCCAAGTACGATTTTTTGAACCTTCGTCCTACTTTCTCTCTCTACTTTCTCTCTCTATCAAATACTTATCCTCACACCAGAGGGTGGTCGCAGAAGGGCCCTCCCACTTCTGTGGCGAGCCTAACAGCTTGTTCTTTTGCAGGTTTAGATCTTCGAGCATAAACAAGACCCAAACTGAGATTACAGGCTTTGGCCCTAATCCTTGGATCTTCAATTGGCGCCATCCGATCTCATAGCTCAAAGTCCTTCACTTAGTGAATTTCTTGAGCGATGAACAGCTGATCTATGGTGGCCCCAGGTTCTTTGAATTTGGGATCCACTGCTGCTAGTTCACAAACTACAGTTCCGATAAACACGACTTCCATGGTTTTAACTCCTCTGAGTTCGGGACCTGGAACAACATTTCCATTCATAATGATGCCAACCCCACCAGCATCAGAATTCGATGCAGAGTTCCTGCCAAAAATGCTACTCTCTTACGATGATTAAAGGCTCAGCAAGCCCGAGTTGAGCAGATCCTTGGTTTACGAACCAGGATTTTTCAAAACAAAACACCGGTAAGGACTATGGGTCCGACGGCATTCGCCGCTCCTAGTTTCTCCACAATTGTTACTTCGATGGGAGAAACTCATAACAATTCTTATGTGCAGAGATCTACGGGGCCATCTCCGACAGTCATGATACGTACGGAACCTCAGTCGATCGTTGTTAATGACCCAGATCTTACAAAGACGTACCACCCAGTATCAATGACCGCAAAATTGAAATTTAGCGCCCACATAGTTCATGCCAAGCTCCCAACAAAGTTGAAAATGCCATCTACAGTGAAAAAATATGACGACGCTACAGATCCAGATGATCATATGTTCGATTTTGACGGAGCCGCACGAGTCGAGCAGTGGTCAATGCCAGCTTGGTACAGATCCGGATGATCATATGTTCGATTTTGACGGAGCCGTTCGAGTCGAGCAGTGGTCAATGCTAGCTTGGTGTTTCATGTTAGCCCAATCCCTAACCGGGGCGGCTCGTGTATGGTTCGATGCATTGAATGAAGGTGAAATTAATGATTTCAAGGAACTCCAGAGGCTGTTCCTTCAGAATTTTAGTCAGCAAAGGAATTATTCAAAAGAGATCACCGAAATACACAACATCAGGCAAGGGACGGAGAATCCCCGGATAGCTTCATCGATCAATTCAATCGAGAAAGCATGCAAATAAGTGGCGTAGTTGACCAACTGCGGGTCTTCGGTTTTTGTCACGGAGTTCGAAATAATCAGTTGGTAGAGAAATTGCATGAGAATCTCCCTAAAACAATGGAAGTATTGATGGAGCGTGCCCGTGTGTTCGCTAGAGGAAAGAATGCGTGCAATTTTACTACGGAACCGGACCTAAGAATATCGTCATGGAAGAAGAATGGAGGTTCTGTCTTTGATAAACCTCCGATTGGGAACAGGGGACAGACGCACCCCTATAGCAGAAACGATCGATCCTAACAGGGAAGGAATACTTGTCCACGATTTTATAACCTATCAGATCTTTCGAAAACTCCAAGTGAAATCCTCCTCATCGATGGAGCAAGCTTCCCCACGCCCCCAAAATCCGAAACACAGGCGACAAAAATTCCAAAAAATACTGTGACTATCATCGAGCAAAAGGTCACAATATGGACGATTGTTCGTCTCTGAAACAAGAAATTGAAAAGGCGGTCTGGTCCAGAAAATTACCACACTAGGTAAAAGAAGTTAAAGAGGGCAAGTCCACTACGACTCCGATTGATAATCCGAACAATCAGTCCGGAATTTGCATGATCCGGAAGATGAATAACCAAGGCATAAAGCGGTCCAATCAAAATTTGGCCGCCTGGATGCAATAACCAATTGCCTTTCCTCCTGTTACCACCGGGGAAATCAAGGACGGACCTATCATTGTGTCTGCAATAATTGGAGGTCACAGGGTCCGGCGAGTCTATGTAGACAGTGGTAGTGCCTCCGAAATCATGTACCAGCAATGTTTCCAACAATTGGCACCACAGACCAAGGCAAAACTAATTCAAGTATCTATGCCGTTAGTAAGCTTCTCCGGAGAGGTGATCCAGCTCATCGGGAAAATTACTTGACCTACAACCCTGGGTACCAGAAGTTTGACAAGAACAGTAAACTTGACTTTTCTAGTTGTTGGTGTAAGATCTGTACATAATGTCATATTGGGAAGACCGGGGATGTGTGCCTTCGGCATCATTAGTTCCACCATCCATGGTTCTCTAAAATTCCCAACCGAAGCTGGTATAGCTACCCTAAACTCCGAATCAGCAATATGCGTCGTTGAAGTAAGGCAAACCAAAGGAAATAGCTCCCAGCCACCGGCTATACTTACCGAAGAATGGGTAATGCATCCAGATTTTCCGGAGCAAAAAATTGTCATCGGTGCGCAGCTTCCCGACCAAACCAAACGACGATTGTGGAAATTTTTATAAAGTTCTTTGGATGTTTTTGCTTGGCAAACTTCAGACATGATCGGAGTTCCTCAGGTGTTGGCCGAGCATAAACTGAAAGTGTCACACGCCGAAAGCCGGTCGCACAAAGAAAAAGAAACATGGCACCGGCATGACACAGAGCCATTGCTGAAGACGTATGAAAATTGTTGAACGACGTTATCATCAGAGAAGTACGGTACCAAACATGGGTTTCGAATCCTGTAATGGTCACCAAGAAAGACAACACATGGAGGATATGCGTGGATTTTTCTGATCTCAACAACGCGTGTCCGAAGGATTGTTACCCACTTCCGGAGATAGATCTGAAAATTGATTCCTTGGCAAGCTTTCGTCTAAAATGATTTTTGGATGCACACAAAGGCTATCATCAAATTCAGATGGCCATGGAAGACGAAGATAAGGCAGCATTTGTAACGGATGAAGGTTTGTTCTTCTATACAAAGATGCCATTCGGCCTGAAAAATGCCGGGGCAACTTATCAGAGGTTAATGGACAAAGCCTTCAAGAATCAAATCAGCAAGAATCTGGAGATTTATGTAGACGGTCTTGTAATCAAACGTGCGGTGGAAGATGACATGATAGATGACATACTCGAAACCTTTACAAGGCTTCGGAGCATAAATCTAAAGTTAAACCCAAAAAAGTGTTCTTTCGGTCTTGAGGAGGGAAAATTTCTAGGAGTATGGGTAACTCAGTCCGGGATCCCAGCACATCCGGACAAAGAGAAAGCCGTAATTAACATGCAACCTCCGAGGACCATGAAAGAAATTCAATCATTAAATGGAAAGTTGGTTGCACTACATCGCTTCATCTCCAAAGCCGCAGACCGTACGATACTGTTCATGAACATCTTATAAAAGAGCACCGGAAAGGGGCAAATCGAATGGACAACCGAAGCTGATGCAGCTTTCTAACAGTTAAAAATTTGTTTGGGATCCCTTCCCACTTTGACCGCCCAATAACCGGTGAAACAGTCACCGTATACTTATCTGCTTCTCATTTCGCCATCACTGCAGTGCTTGTAGTCCATCGAAATCAGGCTCAAATTCCGGTGTACTATGTGAGCCGCGTCTTGAAGGATTAAGAAACTAGGTACCTCATGATCGAAAATCTGGCCCTAGCTTTGGTACACGCTTCCAGAAGGCTCGGAAGATACTTCCAAGCCTTTAATATTGAAATGCAGACCAATCTCCAAATCCAACAAGTCCTGTGGAAACCTGAAATATCCGGACGCCTCACGAAATGGGCCATTGAGCTCAGTGATTTCGATATTACCTATCGAATGAGAGGTCCGGTGAAAGGTCAGGCAATTGCAGATTTTTTAACAGAGGTTCCTACTGGAGAAAGCACGAAGGAAAGACCTGCTCTCCCGAAGGTCTGGAACTTATATACGGATGGGGCTTCTAGTAAAGGAGGGGCTGGGGCTTGTTTAATTTTAATTGATCCTGAAGGAATAGAGTACACCTACGCTCTGCGTTTTGACTTTAAAACATCCAATAACGAAGCAGAATATGAAGCTCTTCTAGCCGGACTCCAAACTGCCAAGAAAGCTAGAGCAAGCTTCGTCCTTGCCCGTGTGGATTCTTTATTAGTTGCTAATCAAGTCAATGGGGAGTATGAGGCACGAGAAGAGAACATGATCCGATATCTAAGATAAGTAAACAACCTAATCTCCATCTTCGATGCATGTAAAGTGGTCCATATTATGAGGAGTAAGAACAAGAAAGCCGACGCTTTAAGCAAGTTGGCCTCAGTCTCGTTCTGCCATTTGTCCAAAGAAGTCCTGGTTGAAACTTTACCAGCTCCAGCCATCAACCAGGGGGAAGCCGTTATGGCAATTTCCATACAAGAAGAATCATGGATGACTCCGATCATGGAATATCTGGAAAATGGCAAACTCCCGGAAGATAAAGGTCAAGCAAGGAAGTTGAAGGTTAAGGCACTATAGTACCAAATTCATGATGGCTAGTTGTACCGAAAGACATTCTTAGGGCTGCTACTGAGATGTTTGACGCCGGAAGAGGCCAACTATGTGATTAGAGAAATTCACTGGGGCATCTGCGGCATTCAGTCCGGGTCGGGGATGATGATTGCCAAGGCCATGAATGCTGGATATTTCTGGTCGGGCATGCATCAAAGCGCCGTCAACGAACTACAAGCCTTGAAGACTGTCAACGACATGCTCCGATCAGTCATCGTACGAAAAAACATCTAGTACCCGTAACTTCCGCAGGGCCCTTCCAGAAGTGGGGGATTGATATAGTCAGACCCTTCCCAGTTTCCACCGGAGGTATAAGATTCTTACTAGTCGCCATAGATTACTTCACTAAATGGATCGAAGCAAAACCACTGCGGACCATCACCGGGGACCAGATCCTTCGGTTCGTCTGGGAAAATATTGTGTGCCGGTATGGGATGCCCCTCTGCATTGTAAGTGACAACGGAAAACAGTTCTCTGAAAAGCCATTCAAGACCTCGTGCGAGAAGATGCACATAGAACAGAGCTTCGCATCTGTTGCTCATCCCCAAGCAAATGGGCAGGTCGAGAGAGCTAACCGAAGTATCATAGATGGTATCAAGAAACGGTTGGGAAAAGAAGGAGTCACTTGGGGAGACGAACTTCCACACGTCCTTTGGGCACACCGCATGATGCCAAAAACAAGCACAAGGGAAACTCCCTTCAGCTTGACCTACGGCACGGAGGCTGTGATTCCGGCCGAGGTAGGCATGCCCACGCGCCGAATGTTACAAAATCAAGAAGAAAACGAGCACCAGCTTCGTCTGAACCTCGACCTTACCGAAGAAAGGAGAGAACTTGCGGCAATCCGAGAGGCGAAATACAAGAAGGAGTTGGAAAAACACTACAACTCCAAGGTTAAAGAGGTCCGGTTCAAAGAAGGTGACTACGTTATGCGAAGGAACAATGCAAGCCTGGCTTAAGGTACCAGAAAGATGATAACCCCGAAATGGGAAGGACCGTACGTGGTAAAAACATCCGAAAGGAATGGAGCATATACCCTAATCAAGGTAGATGGAACCCCCGTTCCCCGTACTTGGAATGGGACGCACCTCAAGAAAAGCTACATTTGAAGAAACCTCCTAAAATCTCCGAAGAACTTAAAAATAAAGTCTTTTCATATTTTCCATGTATTGCGGATGGTTATGCCCGCACCTTTTTATTTACCGATCTTGTAATCACCAGGACGGATATGCCCCGGAACATCTTTATGATTAATAGAATGGATGAATTTTCTATTTTATAAAAAGCTGCAGCATATATTGTTTACTGGCCAATCAAGGGATTCAAACCCTAAAAAATTAAAGACGGACTGGAAAACGTCTGTCCTTTATTTTCAACGAAAATACTAAAATTATCCTTAGTTATAAATTAAGACGGACTCCTCACAAGCATATGAACGTTCCAAATTCAATAAAAATGCAATCACAATAAACATGGACGCATGACTTTACATAAACAAAACTTTGCATCAAGTTGACCGGATTAAAAGGATCCGGAAGATTACATAACCATTCAAACCAGGATAATTGTCAATATTACAATCAGTAAAATGAGAAAGATCATTACAACATTAAAACATAAAAGGTGCATCTCCCAAGGTACCGGATATGTCCACCTACGGCTTTCCTTTTCATCAAAAACCGGAGGTGCATACCCCAAGGAGCCGGGCATGTCCACCTAAAAACTTCACTTGTCTTCAAACATTTTCTTCCTTGAAAATCAAAGCCTCCTGAATTCGGGGAAGAGGCTCATCAACCAGGTTCGGAAGACCGTTAATCAAAGAGAAGCTGAGGGTGTCAAAGCAAGCAATGGCAGTATTCAGCTTGGGTTCAGCGTTCCTGTTCAGGAGAGGGACTTCACCATATGGAGTCTTTTTCTTCAAGGCATGCACATACCCCCCATGGACACCGGTGTTAACACCAATGGCACTCATCGCGTTGTTAACCGCGGAAACTGCCAGGGTCATCTCCGGCCCCTTGTGGATATTTTTTGCCAGAAGCTGAGCACCTTCGTTCAGCAACCACACCTTCGTCTGACGTAGCTCCTCCACCCTCTTGCTCAAGTCAGCATTCTCCAACTTCAAATCTTCAACCTCGGCCTCATAATATTTCTTCATAGTTTCCATTCGTGCCTTCAGATCAGCCTCCCCTGTTTTATACATATCTCTCTCTCTCTATAAACATGTTAGAAAAATACAAAGAAAAAAATAAGACGAATTGGGAACGAGACCGATCCTGCAAGCATCCGGTCGTAAGCGGTATGAGCCTGATTCAAAGACTCCTCCATCTTAGCCAAGACATTCTTATGTTCCTCATCTTCCTCTTTTGTTGAAGCTACAAAACTTGCAAATTCAGTTGCGGTTTTATCTCTTTCTTCAGATGCAGAAGCCGCTGCGGCCTGGGCCGATTGATTCAAGGCTGACAGGGATTTTATTTTCTCCTTATGAGCAACCAAGTCTTGGGAAAGTTGGGTAAGCTTTTTCTCGGTATCGGGAGTTCTTTGCAGCTTACGTTTCAAAGAAAGAATTTCTTTCTCCATGTTTTCCCTAACCGATTCCGCTTCCACCCATCTCCGGTACAGCTCCACCACATACACATTCGACTGAGCCTGATTAGCTAAAACCGCCATCCCTGGGTCCTGGCTCTTCATCCTTCGGCTCCGGGAGTGATCTACCGGAGTGTTTATGCTGAACAAAAACATTTTTGCCGTAAGGGCATCCATCACCGTATCTTTGTTTTTTATATCCCAGTCCGGGACAAACTTCTCCTCAACCATGGTCGAATCCACTTCTATCTCATCCGAAAACACATCTGCATACCGGAAAAAGGTCATTACTTCAGGTCCGAACCATGAGGAAGGAAGAGAGGAAACCTGATCCTTATCATCCTCCAAAAAACAGTCTGGACCCAAAGAAGAACCTAAGATAGTACCTGAAAAAGTCACAACTTTTCCTTCTCCCATGACCTTCCCTTCACCCTTACTTATAAACACAGCTTCCTCTGTCTCCATGACTTCCACATCATCCACAGGAAGATAGCCGCCAGAAAAGGTAGCTGATGGAGCGGATCGGGCCTTGGCAGCTTCCTCCCTGGAAGATTTTCCACCGGAAAGGTGTTCAGTAAGATCTGTCAAAACGTTGTCCGTAGAAGACGAAAGAGTTTTCCTTGCTTTCTTAATCATCTTCGGGAGGAGAAGGGGATCCGTGGATTTGATTTGAAGGTTTTCAGCCTTCCGCTTCCTTTAGACCAACCCTTTTAACTCCCTACCAGATGAAGTACCCTTGCCTTTACCAACTACTACGAAAGTTGGGTAGAGCAGCTCCTTGTCTAAATCCCTTATCTCTGGATCACTATCTTCGGTTACCTCCGGGGGATCCACCCCGACCTGAACACCTAAGGACCCTGCTGCCTCTGCTTGAGGTTCCGGTCTGGAATGAATAACCGAAGAAGCTTTCGGATCAACTGGAGGTCGGATCTCCTGAGCAGCTGAAGATATCTGCTTTAAAGAGGGCTCTTCATCCGCAGCAATCTCGTCAAAATCAAAGTCCATAGTGGAAAAGTTCGGCACCTTAAACGCATCCCTGAGTGACATCTCGTCTCCTGCATGGCAAAAAAGAAAAAATATAAGCAAAACACAAAAATCACGAGGTACCAAAGGGAGGAAAATAGGCCGGGTTACTTACTTTCACCGCTCTTACAGATCACCAGCCATTTCCTGTCCCCTCGGCCCCAAACATGGCATACCCGTCCTAAAAGTAATATACGCTCGGGAAGGGGACGGATAGGGGTCCGGTTGTCAATTAAATCCCGAGCCAATTTCTGATTAAAAACGAAATTCTCTCCAAGCTCGAAGTCCATGGACTGATCCTTGAACCTCCATGCCATATCAGCCGGAAGACAAAGATCGTCCAGCCAAAAGAAGTTATCCTTCCAGTTTTTCAAACTGGACTTCTCATCTCCGGCTTGACTAGGGATACCCTTCCGGTGGGCGAAGGTATACCAATCCCCGGAAGTAATGAACTCGTAAAAATATCTAAACACGTTCAGGTCCTGTTTCTGACCTAAAGCCCTACAAGATATCTCAAAGTGATTGACCCGGCTAAGCCCGAACGGGTTCACCTGACAAAGATGAACCCGGAAAAACCGAAGAACTTTCACTGAGAATTTTGTGAAAGGGACGCGGTAGTTAGCGAAGTTACAAACACGCGTATAAAGGGGAATTTCCCAGATAAAAAGGGGTATATCGGTTTATCCCAGGCCAGAAGCTCCGGATTAAGATCGGTTGGGATATGGTATTCTCGGACAAACTTGTTTAATTGCCTCTGCGTCAAAATGCTGAAGCTTTCGAAAAGGTTGTCCTTTCCGGGAGCCATTATAAACCAGAAAAGAGATGGTATGCACCTTGTAAAAGAAGATGGTTGCAGAGGAAGATTCAAAGAAGATAACACAAGGAGAGAAGATTGAGAGGTGAAAAGTGAAAAATGAAAAGTAAAACCGTCTTTTGTAGAAAAAATAAGTCGGTGACAGCTGGCACGTCTCATCAAACCGTCACATCAGGGCGTCGTTTGCCATTCTCGAGACAGGGAATGGTACAGTCACAGGTCGGTGACTGACGGTCAAGATACTCTTATCTCACTGACGCCACGTCAGCACCGCACCAAAATCTCCACGTCATCCGTCCGGAATAAAGTACAAAATTTTACCAAGTCCAGATGTGAACATGATAAACTGGGGGACTCGAAGATACATATCCTCATAAGGGTCGGACCGGATCATAATGGAGCGCATATCTCTAAAGCTCCATCCCCTAATCGCTAGCAGACGGACCACCAATAAGTGCGTCCAACCGGGTGACATCATCACAGTTGACCAATATAAATACCACATTCAAGTACAACCCAAGTACAATTTTCTTAACCTTCGTCCTACTTTCTCTCTACTTTCTCTCTCTATCAAATACTTATCATCACGCCGGAGGGTGGTCGCAGAGGGGCCCTCCCATCTCTGCGGCGAGCCTAACGTTTGTTCTTTTGCAGGTTCAGATCTTCGAGCATAAACAAGACCCAAACTGAGATTACAGGCTTCGGCCCTAATCCTTAGATCTTCATTTAATAAGGTCTAACAAGTAGGGTTGTTCATTAGTTTGGATTTTAAAGTCTGATGGTTCTAGACTTGGTCCGTATAACAACAATGGGGATGCTCCAAGATCACACCTCCCAACTTCCTACAACGCTTCTGAAGTCTGGTTTTAGAATCTGATGGTTCTAGACTTGGTCCGTTTAACAACAATGGGGATGCTCCAAGTAAACAAACAATAGAGAATATTAATTTTGGTAAACCTTTTGGTCAAAACGTTCATATGGGTGATTATCAATTAGAGTAGTTATCATGTGACTTTAGACGGTAACTACACACCTCCTACATATCTTTGATGATTGATTTATTTAGTTCCGCACAAGTGCTTATACTACCAATTAGATTATACAAGACTACCAATTATTTAGCATCGCAACTTCATCCAGGTGAGGATGTTCTAAGATTAACAATTGGATATAATGTTTGACAAGTCCTTTGTACCATAATCTCTCACAGTGAATACAAAAGGTCTTCAATTATTGTGTAACGGTACAAGGTTAAATGTTACAAAACTTTACAGCCGTGTAATTGAAGCTGGGATAATTTCAGGTGGAAATATTGGTACTCGGACATTCATACCTAGAATTAATTTGGTACCTTCGGATAGAAAGATTCCATTCACATTCCAAAGGAGGCAATTTTCGATAGCTGTATGTTTTACGATGACGATCAACAAAAGCTAGGGCCAGTCGCTATCTAAGGTTGGTTTGTACTTGAGACAACCAGTTTTCACACATGGTCAATTGTACGTAACTTTATCGAGGGTTACAAGACGAGATGGAATCAAGCTACTAATACTTGACAACGAAGGCAGACCTACAAATAAAACAATGAATGTTGTATATAAAGAGATCTTCAATGACTTGTGAAATTTTCATGTTTATCATGTTTTTTTTCCACGTATTTTCTATGATTTATCTTACTATTCGAACGAACCTGTAATAAAGTATTTACGTGTTAAAGTATAATTTTTTTGTTGTTTAGCCACCCGTGTATTACACGAGTACTAAGACTAGTTATGTTATATACGAGCATCATTTTTACTAGAATAATATTAAAAGGGGGACATTTGTTGTACACGAGAGTAGGTACCGATAATATTCTAAATGATTTGAATCTATTATAAAAAAAAATACATTTCTTACTCAGAAACCAACATTATTGTTGGATTTAATCTTGACTTATGGTTTCTATTATTTAGTTTTAGTATTGGTTTTTATTATTTGGTTTTTATTAGTATTTTATTTGATTACGTTACTAGGTAGACCTGGTATACTTTGACCGAATATTCTTTGGATGTGTATGTTGTAAAAGGTGCACATAAGTAAAAGAGTGGGTGTATCATTTATTAGGTAGTTCAGTTTTTTTGTGGCTTCCATGTTCCCACGTAGGAGTTTGTGTAAGCCTTTTTATAGTCATTTATGTTTATTGAATGAAGAACAAGCTTTTCTCTTTACAACAAAATCTCGATCATCACTCTCAATTTATTTCAGTTCATCCTAAAACAAAACTCAAGTTCATTTCTGAATAAAAGGGACCTGGTACCAACAATTATAACATAACCTGCAAATCTTTTCTATTGCTATAACCCTTTCCCTCTTTCTTAATTTGCAATCATGTCTAACTCTAAAATTTTGAAGATTCCTCTCCAAGAAATATCATTGGCAACTAATGATTTTGCTAACGAAAACATCATTGGAAAGGGTGGATATGGCCTAGTGTACCAAGGCCAATCAGAAAAACATGGCCTCCTCGCCATAAAGCGGCTGATGCTTGGTCCTCAAGGGCATGGAGACCACGAATACGGGACGGAGATTGAACTCCTTTCAAATTACAAGCATGAAAACGTAGTATCCCTCATAGGGTTTTGTGGAGAAGGCCAGGAGAGGATCCTTGTTTACAAATATGAAGCAAATGGGAGTCTTGACAAAGCTTTGCAAAGAAAAGATTTATCCTGGACTACGCGTCTTCAGATTTGCCTGGACACTGCCCGCGGGTTGAGGTACCTTCATAATTATGAAAACGGAATTAAACCGCTAATTATTCATCGTGACATCAAGAGTTCAAACATCCTCTTGGATGAGAACTGGAATGCAAAGATTTCAGATTTTGGATTGTCTAGACTAGCTCTTACAAACTCAGCCAATTCAGTTTTATACACTCCTGCTTGTGGAACACCAGGATATGTGGATCCAGAATATCTACAAGATTGCACTCTCACACATAAATCTGATGTTTATTCATTCGGGGTTGTGTTGTTTGAAGTCTTGTTTGGGAAAGTTGTAGGAGCTCCTGACCGTGGTCAATTTACTGCCAAAATGGCCAAAATGTATTATAAAGAGAAAAAGTTGCATCAGATGATTGATTCTGATCTAAAGAATCAAATGAACTCAGCTTCCTTGAGTACATTCTCATCCATTGCCAATGAATGCTTACAGGATCTCAGAAAAGATCGTCCTACAATGAGCCGTGTCATGGAAGCTCTAGAGAAAGCTTTGGGATATCAACAAGGAGGGACTGGAGAAAGCTTGGGGTTATCATCAAGTGGGTTTTTGCATGATATATACATTAGTTTTAGAGCTGAATTACCCTCTAGGACACCCAACATTGTTGATACTCTATGTCAAGCTCTTGAAAGTGAAGGACTTTCCACTTACAGGGGCAGCGTCCAAAATACCCGTAAGCAAGAGGTACTCCTGGAAGCCATCAAACAATCAAGGTATTTTATCATTATTTTCTCCAAGAACTTCGCTGCTAACTCTTGGAACCTAGATGAAGTTGCAGAGATTATTAAGTGTGCGAAAGAAAGACGAAATATTGTTATACCTGTATTTTCGGACGTGGACCCCTCTGATGTGAGGGAACAGAAAGGGTATTTTGGCGAAGCCTTGTTCAAATTTGATGGACGCTCGAGGATGGGAGTATGGAAAAATGCTCTCGTTGAAGCAGCTAATGTACCAGGCTGCTTGGAAGAAAGCAAATTCAGGTAGTTTCCTACTCTTTGATCCAAAAGTATTATAAACGGTAAAACTTGCATTAGTGTTTGTAATTCGAAAAATTTAGTATACATGTTTTCAAGTCTCAATTTTGTTTTCATTTCTGCATTTGAGAATTCCAATTAATCATCCTTTATTAACTGTTATGAAGGACAAGGGAAGCTCTCGCCAAAAGAGCTGCTAAAAGAATTATGAGAAACCTACCACCATCAACTACTAGGAGGAAGGGATGAATCAGGGCTGAAGTAATAATCACAGGGCGTCAACTTGTTGTTCACTTATAGAGGGGCGGACCTAGGTGAAGCCCAGGGTGGGCGGGCGCACCGCTTGAAAAAAAAATTTAGTGTATATTTTAGGCAAAAAACCTGACCACACCCCCTGAAATATGCTTGAACCACTCATTCGCACCTCTATCAAATAATTTCTGAGTCGACCACTGCTTATGTAATATTAATATCAGTTGTTTATAATAATACTAGAGGTATGTGTGCTTATAATAATACTTAGAGGCAGGTGTGCGTGATCCAACTTTGTTTGCTTATGATAACATATACATCTTAAACTAACAATAACACCCTAAAAGTCATACGTGTTGGGTTTACTCGGGTTTGTTTGCGGGTCATTGGTTTGGCACGTTATCGAGTCACGTGTTCGTTTACGGGTTATGAAAAAGGGTCAATAATAAGCTGCACGTTTAAAAGGGATTTACCCATGTTTTTAACGTTGCTGCAAATAATTCAGAAGGGGTCAAGTTTGACCGAGCTTATGGGAATAAGTTACTCGAGTCGTATGCGGAATAAAAGAAGCTTTATATGGAATATTCTTTCTACACATGTGTTTTGTATTTAATATAAATAGGATTAGTATTGAGATTTTTAATGTACCCTCTTTTGATTATTGAATACAGTAGCCATTTTATAACCTCTGCAACTTTTCCTTCACATATACTACATACATACGTAAGTTTGTTTGAGTGTATAGCTAGTGTGTTGAGGGGCCTATAACCAACATTTGGTATCAGAGCCTAGGGCTCGTGAAGACGGAGAAGGCCGGTTTGAGAGTCGGTTTCGAGAAAGGGTGTAGCCCGGCCTTGGCTGCGGAGCAAACGCAGCAGGAAGAAACCGAGTTTCGGTAGTTATTCTTCGCAGCCTGTTTTCGGGTTTTTGAAACAGGGTATTTGCGGGTGTTTCGGGACAGCAGGGTGTTGTTTCTGGTCTACTTAGCGTTGTAATCGGAGGCGTTATGGTGTTTCGGTCGGCCGTTGTTGTGGTAGACATACCGGTTAAGACGACGGGGGTGACAGGTGATAAACACTTGTGTTCCGTGGCTGTTAATAGTGATCAAAAGAAGGTTCAAGGTTGTTCGGATGTTAGTTACGGGTTTGCAAAGTTGTTATACAACGATGACAACAGCAGAATGTTTTGCGGAAGCCTTGATCGGATTGTTCGTGATAAGAGCAAACCGGCGTAGTGCGTGAAAAGCGGGCATAATGGATCCGTCAAAGCAGGTGGCTTTGGATTCGTCTCGTTTCGTTTGGCAAGGTGAGAAAACGGAAGAAGCGGGTGGCTTGTTTTCTTTGTCGGTGGAGAGCCTCTTGAACAAGGGTGATCGGAAAAAGGTTGTTGGAAAAAAAAGAACACGGTGGTGACATTATGGCGTTGGAGTTCAATCGGGTGGCTTTGGATGTGACCGGGGAGAGGTCGTTGATCCATGATAAGTCGTGATGTTAGTGAACGGTTCCAATGAGATGCCATGTGACATGTTACAAGTGTGGTCGGTTTTATTCACTTTGAACCGGGAGACTTTGGATGTGATCGAGGTGAAGATCGGGTGACCGGAAAAGTCATAATGGTTCGGAACCGAGGAGGTTCGGTGCTACAGTGAACGGTTCGAACAAACACCAATTAAGGGGGTGATTGTTGGGTTTACTCGGGTTTGTTCGCGGGTCATTGGTTTCGAGTTACGTGTTCGTTTACGAGTTATGAAAAGGGTCAATGATGAAACACAGGTTAACACTAGGGTTAATCTGTGGGGTTATTTCTTCTATGGGTTCAATCTCCTTTCTTACTCGCGAAATGACTTGGGTCCTGCAAAACAGCAACACCGTTAGTCTCGTTAAGAGGGGAATATGGGGGTTTCCCTCTTAACCAGGCTCCGGCGTGAGAATAAGTACTGTTCCGAGGGGGAATAAACAGTGTGTGTTGAGTGTGAGAGTATAGAGAGCAAGATGATTCAACCTGGATGATGAAGGGTCCTATCTATAGCCGGAGGGTGAAGAAGGGAGAAGCAGCAGTGCCAGCTGTGGTTGCGCGCCAGCTATCCGACCAAGGGGAATATCCCTTTGGTCTCCTCTGCTGTGGTCAGTGTAGTGGTACACGTGGCGCGCTTACATTTGCCTATTTTGGAGACATCGTACTGGTGTTGTCGGACTGCTCCTTGATCCGTTGCAGGCTTACTTGGCGCTTGATGACTGGTGGCACGTGTTGTCCTTTATGTCGGATGGAGCATCTTTGGTGCCACCTTGATATTTTCCGGAAGCTTCTGGAAGCTTCTGGATGGTCTCGTTGATGTCAGCGCCACATAGGATGGAAAAAGTGGTGTGGTCCTTGCCATGTGGGCAAGGAATTGGGACCATACCTCTTCAAGTCCCCCCAGTCCAGTGTGCCTTCTAGTTGAGTTGATCGTCTAGGAGGAATTCTGGACTTATGAAGGTAGTGTTTTTAATGGCGTGCGTTTGTTATGGGAGACCTAAGATATTTGCACTTGATGGGTGCATGGCGCATGGGTTTTGACTACTTGTGAAAGTTGAGCCAAATGGATGCATGGCGCATGGCGCATGGGTCATGGGTTTTGACTACTTGTAAAAGTTGAGCCAAATGGACGCATGGCGCATGGGTTTTGACTACTTATAAAAGTTGAGCCAAATGGACGCATGGCGCATGGGTTTTGACTACTTGTAAAAAGTTGAACCAAATGGACGCATGGCGCATGGCGCAAAATGGTACTTGTTGTTTTCTTCAGGAGGAAGTTTTGTTTGTCTTGGGAAGGAGTGACTGTTGTGACTGTTGTGTGTCCTTCTGTCTTATCAGAGGTGAACAGGCGCCTTTTCAGTCGCTGTCAGTTACTTTTCGGCGAGGTGTCAGGCGTCTGTTCACCTGCTCCCGAAAAAAAAGGTGCCGCCTTCTCTCTCTTCTGACGTGTCTCTCCCCTATTGATTGCTTTTTCAGATCCTGACGGCCCACTACCCATCGCATTAAATGCGATGGGTATAAGTATATGGTGGTTTCCTCCATTTTCTTCACTTTTCAAAATTTGAATTCTTGATTTCTCTCTCGTTTCTTTATCTTCTTTCACCCGTCTTCTAGAGTTTACTCATACTATCTTTCGATTATGTCTGGAGCAAATCCTTCTTCCAGGAGAAGGAGAAACAAGGGCAAGAATCCACCAGGTCTTGATCAGGCAACTATAGGGTGGAAGGAGGATGAGTTTAATAATCTGGCACAGGAGATGGGTTTCCGTTCTGAGTGGGGTGCTCAGTTCCCAACCCCAGGATCTACTGCCATGGATGCCCCTCCGGGTTACATTACTTTATATGTTGCTTTCTTCCGGGAGGGCAACTTCAGGCTCCCGATGACCAGATTTACCGGGGAGGTGTTGAGGAACTATGGGCTCCATATCTCTCAGATCAATGCGATTGGGCTTCCTCGTATCACCCATTTTGAGTTTGTGTGTATGGCTCACCGTCTGGAACCGACGTTCGTGCTGTTCAACGTCTTTTATACTGTGACATATACTAGTGGTTTTTACTCTTTTAGTGCTCGTACCAGCGTTGCTCCAGTTTTTTCTGTTCCCTTGAAGAGCCTTCATGACTGGAAACAGAAATTTTTCTATATTCTTCGAGGTGTTATCCCTGTGTATATGCATTACCGGTCGGTGGATGAGGGTATCCCAAAGGTTGATGTGGTTGCAGATTTTTCTGAACAGGCCTGGTATAAAAAGTTGACTCATAAAGCTACTCCTATCATTCAGCTTGAGGAGATGGCGTTGGTGGGAGCCGGGATGAGTATGTTGTGGGTTCCAAAACATCCTTTGGGGGTCCCCGTATATGGTTATCAGGGTAAACGTATGTGTCGCCACAGCTTTTTGTCTTATCTCGTTTTTGTTGTTTGTCTCTCTGTTGTGTTTCTCATCTCCGTGTCTTTTGCAGTGGGTTACACCTTGCTGAATGTTCTGGACCCGAGAGCCGGTGGTGCCATGGTCGAGGCGATACAAAAAGCTGAGAAACGACCCTGGTTGGATAAGATTCGCGGTCGTTTCTTGCATCCATCCGACGAGAGTTTCACCACTTATGCCAACGTTACCTTAGGTGAAGATAATGAGGACGATGATGATGCTTTCGATATTATTCGAGAGGAAGTTATTGTTCTCTCGAGTGATGGATCTGGCAGATCTTTTGAAGGCCTAACTTCTCGTTCCCCGCGTGCAGGTCCGGCGCAAGGAGTCGTGCACGAGCCGGTGAACGAGCCTATAGATGAAAACGTCGAAATTCCGGTTGAGACTGCTGAGCAGTTGGAAACGAGGGGAAAAACGAAGGTTGACCAACCAGAAGGAAAAGGTAAGAATGCTGAGGAACATGCTGCTGAACCTCCTCGTAAGCGACCTTCTACTTGCCCTGTCCTAGATTACGTTGTAGTTTCTAATTCGTTCTCCGGTTTAGGGAGTGGAGAGAAACCTCGCGGATCTGACCCGGACGACCGTGCTACCTTATCGGAACACATGAAGAAAAAGGCTATTGCTGACCACAAGCGGAAACTTGACGAGCAGGCTGCTGCTCTTCTTGCTTCGAAAAGGGCTAAGCTTCAGGAGACTCCTCCAGCTCCTTCGGAATCGGAGGTTGACCTGGGTGTCTTTACTCAGAAACAAGGGAATCTGCTGGAGAAAATTTATGTGGCTTCTGGTATTCGTTTTATCAGTTTTCCCGTGTGTCCTTTCTGGTTCCTTGCTTTTTCTTGCTTTTATTCTCTAAATGTGATGCTCGTTTTGGAGCAGGTGTCAAGCCAGCCAAGACTTCACACAAAATTGACCTTTCGAAAATCACTCCTCCACAATCTCCGCCGTCGAGGACGTTTGGGTTGACTCCACCTCGTGATGATCTGGGGGAGAAGAATAAGGAAGATGAGGTGATTGCCGAGCAAGTGGGTGAGGGTGGTGGTGAAACTGCTGGTGGCGACGGTAAAGGTAAGGGCGTTGAGGTTACAGTGGAGTCCAGTCAGACTGCTCCACGTCAAACCATTTATACTAAACGCCCTCCTGGCGATGGTGGTGGAGCTACCTCAGGTGCTGTCCGCAGCCCTCGTTTTGAGGATGTGCATGTTGATTCTTTTGATACACAGAATCCTGCCTGTGATGATCTTCCTCATGCCCCTCGCTGGAATCTAACCCAGGGTTCCAGGATGAATGATGTGGGTAACTGTCATGAATTCTTCTCGTTATCTCTCCCCCCAGCCGAGAGGATGTTTCAAAAGAAACGTGGTCGATTTGAGTTGTTAGATGATCATGTGCGCGCTGGGGTCAACAACTTCGCCACCTCTCAAGAGATTGTGCGTGAATGGAGACTGATGGGAGAGGAGACAGCTGAATTTGAAGATGAGAAGAGGGCATTTGCTGAAGAGAGAGAAAAAATTAATGCTGAGAAGAAAGGGTTGGTGTGGAGGTTAGCTGATGCAGAAGAGAAACTTGCCCAAGAGAAGCAAGTTAATGCTGATAAGCAGAAAAATTGGGAAGCTGCGTGTGAGCATACCAATGTCGAGCTGAAAACTCAACGTGACACTATTGTGCGTTTGTCTGGTGAGAAGACAGAGCTTGCGGAGGAGGCTCAACAGGCACGTGTTGCGTTTGAGAAGAAAGAAAAGGAGTATGTTGATCGTATTGCTAAATTGGAAAGTCTTGCGAGGCAGTGTGAGACTGCTAAACGCCTTCTGCAGGAGAAAACTGCGGAAGCTAGGGCTTCTAAACTTCTTCTTGAAGAAGTCTCTGCAGATTGCAAGTGGCTTCTTTCACGCGCTGTGCCTCTGTAATTTCCTTCGTTTTATTTTATGATTTTCGTGGATTATTTCTCTTATTTGTATGTTTCTTGTAGATTGTTGATCGCATCGTGAACTCCCACGAGCTTGCCAACTATATGTTTGAGTTGGGGCAGGCTGGGTATAGTAGCGGGCGCAAGGATGGTTATAATGAGGGCAGGGCTGCGGCTCTCAATAATGAGAAGGAGCATCACTTCGAGTTATGGAAAGAGGATTGTAGTGCTGCCTATGCCGCAAAAAGGCAAGAGTTCGCGTCTTTAGATTTTGCTGTTGTTAAGGCTGCCCAAAAATTGGCCCGAAGATCTGATGGTGTCGCCTTGTTGAAAAAGGCTCTTGGAGATGAGGATCGTGCGGCTGGAGGCGCTGGTTCCAGTCATCCGGAATGAAGGCTTCCGGTCTGCGTGCCGCGTATGACCTTGGATGGTCTTGTAATCATTTGACAAGTTTGTGAACAATTTTAATTTTTGCTAATCTGTTGTGCTATTGAACAATTTGGTATGGTGGACGTTTGATATGTTAATATATGCCTTCGTTTCGTTGCTAATTTTGTGGACGTCATAATATGTGCATGTATAATTACTTTGATTCAGGTATCACGAATGAATGATGGCGCTGACAGGTTGTGTTGTGTTTATTACAACGTTTTATTCTGTCGTGTATGTGCGCGGGTTGGTTCATGAATACGAAGTGGTTGAATTACAGGTTATTGTGTGGACCCGGTTGTACTCAGCCTTGGGGGTGCTTACAATGTTTGTTCATCCTGTGTTCGATGCTTTCGTGTTTATGTGGGCACGAAGTATTTATTTGGCGTTTGTTAGGCTTTAGTTGTGTATCTGACCCGGCTGTGCACTTGTTTGTGACAGGCCTTGGAGGTCTACAATGTTTCCTAATGGTCGAGCCATTGATGTTTTCGTGTATGCCCAAAGTAATATATGCAGTTGTGACAAAGAAATTTGCATGATAGAAAGATAGCCAAACACTTCTTGTATTACTATAAATGTGTTGGCGACTTGGCCATTGCAATTACATAATCTTTCACAGGTAACACTTTCTCAGTTGTTGGGCGTTCCACGTTCGTGGAACCTCCTTGTTGTCAATGGTGCGCAGCTTGTAGGCTCCCTTTCCGAGTACCGTGTCGACGACATATGGGCCTTCCCACTTGGGAGCCAGTTTTCCGGGTTTTTCAGCGTTTGAGGCCTCGTTGTCTCTGAGGACGTATTCTCCCGGGTTGAAGGTGCAGACTCGGACTTTGGAGTTGTAATATTTTTCCAGCTTCGTTTTGTACTTTGCTTCATTTATTGCCGCCATTTCTCTCCTTTCTTCTAGGAGGTCAAGGTCGATCCTCCTCTCTTCTTCATTGTTGATCAGGTTCATTGAGAGCATTCGTGGTGACGGCAATCCTATCTCCGCTGGTATTACTGCCTCGGACCCGTAGACTAAGCTAAACGGTGTTTCTCCGTTGCTTTTCTTGGGCATCGTCCTATGGGCCCACAAGATGCTGGGCAGTTCGTCTACCCAACCTCTTCTTTTTTCTCCCAACCTTGCCTTGATTCCGTCGACGATACTCTTGCTGACGGCTTCAACTTGGCCATTCCCCTGTGGGTGCGCAACCGAGGAAAAGGTGTGTTCGATGTGTAATTCTTTAAACCACTGTTGAAGATTGTCTTCGGCAAAGTTCGTTCCGTTGTCCGTGATGATCTTGAGTGGTAATCCAAAACGGCATATGATTTGTTCCCAAATGAATTTTTTGACGATAGTGGCGGTGGTTGATGCGAGTGCCTTTGCCTCTACCCATTTGGTAAAATAGTCGACTGCAACTATTATGAATTTGACAGCGCCTGGGGCTTCGGGGAAAGGTCCGACCATATCTATTCCCCACTGTTGAAAAGGCCACGCCGTTGTGACTGGCACCAATTCATTCTTGGGGCGCAACGTTTTGGGGGTGTGTCTTTGGCACCCACTGCATTTCCTCAATTCTTTTACCGCATCTAAATGCATCCCGGGCCAATAATACCCCGCATTCATGACCTTTGCCACCACCATTCTTGGTCCGGCATGTATACCACAAATTCCCTCGTGCACTTCTCTGATCAAATAATTTGCGTCTTCTGGGTCAACGCATCTTAACAAAGGCCCGAGGTATGATTTTCGGTATAAAATCCCATCAGCCATCTGATAATGTTCTGCCTTGTACTGGATTTTCCTCGCCTCCGCTTTGTTCTCTGGGAGTATTCCAGATTGAAGGTACGCGATTATCGGAGTCATCCAAGACGTTGTTCCTAGTTGAACAACGCTTACTTCTCTCAGTGGCACTGACGGGTTGCTTAAAACCTCTATGCGCACATCCTTTGCTAGGTGTTGGAAACTTGTAGAGGCGAGTTTACTCAGCACGTCTGCTGGTTTATTCTCGCTTCTATTAATGTGGTGCACCTTGTAGGAATAGAAGGTTTGTAGCAGCGTCTTTGCTTGACTCAGGTAGAGCGCCATTGTATCTCCCTTGGCTTCATATTGCCCGTTGATTTGTCCCGCCACTAACATGGAGTCTACATGCGCTTCGATGTGTCGTACTCCCATTTTGATTGCCAACCTTAAACCAGCGAGGAAAGCTTCGTATTCAGCTTCATTGTTTGTGCTCTTAAAATCCAGGCGTATGGCGTAGGTGAATTCATGTTTGTCAGGGCTCACCAGCCAAAGCCTAGGACCTGCACCGTCTTCGTTAGATGCTCCGTCTGTGTATAACAACCATGGTTCTTCTACTTGCTGCTTTTCGGCTTTTTCCATTGCTTTACATTCCCTATCCTTGTCATCCGGTACCTCTGTCATGAAGTCTGCAAGCACTTGGCCCTTAATTGCCGGTCTTGGCCTGAAAACCACATTATGGCCTCCGAGCTCTATCGCCCATTTTGCTAGTCTCCCTGAAATCTCTGGTCTTGCGAGGATGTTGCCAATGTTGTAGTTTGTTAGCACGTGGATGACATGGTTGGCAAAGTACCTGCGCAGCCGTCTTGATGCATGGATCAGTGCGAGTACTAGTTTCTCCATGATTGCATACCGGGTTTCTTGGTCAGTCAAGGTTCGTGACACATAGTAAACTGGTGTTTGGACACCTTGTCGATCAACAAGTAACACTGCTCCTACTGCTCTGTCGGAGGCTGACAAGTATAGCACCAGCGGCTCTCCCTTGACTGGTGCAGTTAATGTTGGCAACTTGATGAGGCAATCTTTCATCTCGCGGAATGCGCATTCGGCTTCCGGAGTCCACTGAAATTGGCTCTTCTTCATGCAATTTCGGAGAGTTTTGATAAACGGGAAAGATTTGGCCGTGTGATTGGCCAGGAAACGGTTAAGTGCTGCCAACCGCCCTGCCAATTTTTGCATCTCCTTGATCGTCGAAGGTGAAGGCATGCGTTCGATTGCTTGTATTTTATCAGGGTTCACTTTGAAGCCGTCTTTTGTGACGATGAAACCCAGGAACTTTCCTTCTTCCATGCCGAAAGAGCATTTCGCTGGGTTTAGCTTGATACTTACTCCGCGCAAGGTGTCGAATGTTTTTTGGATGTTCAGCAACATTGTACTCTCTTCTTTGCTCATAATGACTAGATCGTCCATATACACTTCGATGTACTTGCCGATAGCATCGTGGAAAGTTTCGTTCATGAGCCTCTGATAAGTCGCACCTGCATTCTTTAAACCGAACGGCATCTTGGTGTAGCAATATAGCCCTGTCGGCGTGCGGAACGAGGTTTTGTCTTTGTCTTGCACAGCCATCTATACCTGGTGGTACCCCTTGTAACAATCAAGGAAATATTTCCATCGGAATGTTGCTAGCGAATCAATCTTTTCATCAATGTCTGGTAAGGCGTAACAGTCGCGTGGACATGCCTTGTTCAGATCCTTGTAATCTACGCACATTCTCCAGCTACCGTTGTTCTTTTGAACCATCACTGGGCTTGCTACCCATGTTTGGTATCTGACTTCTCTGATGATTCCCGCATTTAACAATTCTATCACCTGCTATTTCATAGCGTCGTGCTTTATGTCTCCCAAGTGGCGCTTGGCATGCACCACCGGCTTTGCATCTTCTGAGACGTTTAATCGGTGTTCAGCTATGTGCCGTGGGACACCCACCATGTCTGCTGGTGTCCAAGCGAACACATCCATGTTTTGGAACAACAGTTTCTTTAGCGCCGCGCGCGTTAGGTCGGACATTGCAGGTCCCAAGGTAACTGTCCGGGTATGCGCTGTTCAACACCCATTTTTCTGCTTCCGCGCGAGGTGCTGGTTTACTTGCTTTTGCAGGTCGGAGCTCCTCTGTTGCTAATACTTCTTTGCTTGCATATATTATTGCTACCCCCGTCTCTGTTGGGAATCCCACAGCTGAGTGTGGACCGGAGCAGATCATACTGAAGTCTCCTTGGGACTCTCTTCCCAAGAGTATGTCGTGTCTTGAATGCGCGGGTAGCACCATGAATGTAACCTCTTCTGTTCTTGAATTCCTTCCATCTGAGAGTAACACTGGGAACGATATTTGCCCAAGGGAAAAAACAGCTTCATTGCAGAAACCAGTGAGTAGGTAATCAACTGGTTCTAAGCACGCCTTATCCTCCTGATCGAATTGGTTGAAACATTGTTCATATATGATATCCGCAGTGCTCCTTGGATCGATGAAAATGTAATCAGTTTGGTAATGCCCGATCACGCCCGAGATGACTATGGGTCGCCTTTCTCTTGGGCCTCCTCTTACAACCGGAAAAACAACCTGCCTCTCGCGCCACGAATCGTCCTGTGTGCGCTTGTTGTAGTTTTTCTTTGATCTTCGCTGACCTCCTTGAATCATATGGGTTTCTAGTTTCCGGAGTTTTTTGTTATCTGGTCCTTCGTTTCTTCTTTGTATCTGGCGGTAGTCGCGCTTCCCGCCTTTTATCAGATGAGTGAGTTTTCCATCTCTTAAGGACCTTTCTATTTCTTGCTTTAAACTGAAACAATCGTCAGTTAAGTGCCCCGTGTCCTTGTGGAACTCGCAGAAAAGATTGGGATCTTGACCCCTTTTGTTTCGCATTTGTAGGGGTGGTTTGAACTGGTGATTTTCAGTGGCCAGGACCTCGGAAGGGGTCTTTGTTAGTGGTGTCCACTGTTTCTCTCTGTTTTCTCTTTTCACCTCCTTCCAGTGAGCTATCTGATTGATCGTGTGGCGCGCATCCTCCCTTACTGGGCTTCTTTCTCTGTGACCGGATGTTTTCCATGGTTGGCTTCTGCCTTTCTTGTTATGCCGGTCGGTATGGTTGTATCCGCGCTGACGGTGGTCGTCACCG
Organism: Helianthus tuberosus; assembly: GCA_030545235.1. Taxonomy (NCBI): domain Eukaryota; kingdom Viridiplantae; phylum Streptophyta; class Magnoliopsida; order Asterales; family Asteraceae; genus Helianthus; species Helianthus tuberosus. The sequence goes on from CM060441.1 coordinate 26,704,471, forward strand.
GTCAGCTGTCTATCAGATTGCGCAATGGTTTTGGCTGCTTCAATGAAGGTTTCCCAGTCTTTTGGTCCTCCGTCTCTTCCTTTCACACGTTTGATTAGATCATCGCACTTGACTGCCCTCATGAAGTATGCGCGCATCATCTTCTCGCCCACATCGCCAATCTCCAAACATTCTTTGTTATATCTTGTAATGAAATCTTCCACACTCTCGTGGTCTCTGCGCCATATGTTTAAACAATCGGCTGGGTCTCTGGTGTGACGACGCTGCTGAGAGAAGTGTGCAAGGAACTTTTCTCGGAAATCGACCCATGATTTAATTTTTCCTGCTGGCAGGCTGTCAAACCAGACGTGCGCTGCGCCGACGAAGGTTTGAGCGAAGAGATGACACCAGGTTGGTAAATTCCATCCGCATGTTGCTCCAGCACCGTTAAAAACTTGGAGGTGATCGTCTGGGTCTGTCAACCCGTTGTATTTGCCCACGTTGTGTGGCAATTTCGTTTTATCAATAACAGCCGTGGCAATCTCTCTGATGAATTTGGAATTCTCCGCCATGTCGTCTGGACGATAGCTCAAAGTGTAATCATGCTCTGCTTTTGGGTCATAACCTGCGCGCTTGCGAGGTTTGTATGCTTCGTGCTCTGGCGGGAACCTACTGAACACTATACTTTCTTTGTACGTCTCTTCGTCATCTTCGAGTTCGTCGTTTATGTTGCGCGGACCTAAACGACTTTGTATTGGCTTCTTTGGTTGGTGAGAGTACTGCACATAATTGCTTTCTGTTTCACCGTAAGTATCACGCGTGTCGTGCGCGCTTGGCCTTCTAATGTGTGGTGGAGGTACTGATTCAGGGTGTAAATTGAATGCATTGGTCTGTTGAGGCATGGGGGCGCTCAAAGGCCTTTGCAGTGGGGTGACAAATGCGGATTGGTTGGCTTGTGCTTAGAGCAGAGCTTGCTGCGCACTAAGCTGTGTGTAAACAAGGTTTATAGACGCCACTTGTTCGGCATACCAGGAAGCCAGAGTTTTTCCTTCGGGTAGCCCTAGTAGTTCAGAGAAGTTCAGTTGTGCTTGGTCCGATGGAGCTGAGGGGCCAGCTCCATGGCTCTGTGTTTGTACTGGTGGAGGTGTTTGTTGGACTACCTCCGACGGAGGTTGGAAAGTGGCTCCATTTGTAGTTTGGGTGATGATCCTAGGTGGAGTTTGGAAAGTAGCACCAGCTGTGTTTTGAGTAACAACCCTGGATGCACTCCCGAAGATACTAGGAAAGTCGTTGTTCATCGGCCCTTCCTGGATAATTTCGTTCCTTTGACCCCTTTGGACGTGTACGTTGTCCGAAACGAGTTCAAAAGAAGAAATGTCTCCATCTACCGGGTGAGAAGGGTTTTGTTCAGCCATTTTGACGAGTGTTTTTTAGAAAAGAAAAGAGATGAGAGTTGGTTTTGCTAAAAGCGGATGGCGCTAATGATGAAACACAGGTTAACACTAGGGTTAATCTGTGGGGTTATTTCTTCTATGGGTTCAATCTCCTTTCTTACTCGCGAAATGACTTGGGTCCTGCAAAACAGCAACACCGTTAGTCTCGTTAAGAGGGGAATATGGGGGTTTCCCTCTTAACCAGGCTCCGGCGTGAGAATAAGTACTGTTCTGAGGGGGAATAAACAGTGTGTGTTGAGTGTGAGAGTATAGAGAGCAAGATGATTCAACCTGGATGATGAAGGGTCCTATTTATAGCCGGAGGGTGAAGAAGGGAGAAGCAGCAGTGCCAGCTGTGGTTGCACGCCAGCTGTCCGACCAAGGGGAATATCCCTTTGGTCTCCTCTACTGTGGTCAGTGTAGTGGTACACGTGGCGCGCTTACATTTGCCTATTTTGGAGACGGCGTACTGGTGTTGTCGGACTGCTCCTTGATCCGTTGCAGGCTTACTTGGCGCTTGATGACTGGTGGCACGTGTTGTCCTTTATGTCGGATGGAGCATCTTTGGTGCCACCTTGATATTTTCCGGAAGCTTCTGGATGGTCTCGTTGATGTCAGCGCCACATAGGATGGAAAAAGTGGTGTGGTCCTTGCCATGTGGGCAAGGAATTGGGACCATACCTCTTCAAGTCCCCCCAGTCCAGTGTGCCTTCTAGTTGAGTTGATCATCTAGGAGGGATTCTGGACTTATGAAGGTAGTGTTTTTAATGGCGTGCGTTTGTTATGGGAGACCTAAGATATTTGCACTTGATGGGCGCATGGCGCATGGGGCATGGGTTTTGACTACTTGTGAAAGTTGAGCCAAATGGACTCATGGCGCATGGCGCATGGGTCATGGGTTTTGACTACTTGTAAAAGTTGAGCCAAATGGACGCATGGCGCATGGGTTTTGACTACTTATAAAAGTTGAGCCAAATGGACGCATGGCGCATGGGTTTTGACTACTTGTAAAATGTTGAGCCAAATGGACGCATGGCGCATGGCGCAAAATGGTACTTGCTGTTGTCTTCAGGAGGAAGTTTTATTTGTCTTGGGAAGGAGTGACTGATGTGACTGTTGCGTGTCCTGTCCTATCAAAGGTGAACAGGCGCATTTTCAGTCGATGTCAGTTACTTTTCGGCGAGGTGTCAGGCGTATGTTCACCTGCTCCCGAAAAAAGAGGTGCCGCCTTCTCTCTCTTCTGATGTGTCTCTCCCCTATTGATTGCTTTTTCAGATCCTGACGGCCCACTACCCATCGCATTAAATGCGATGGGTATAAGTATATGGTGGTTTCCTCCATTTTCTTCACTTTTCAAAATTTGAATTCTTGATTTCTCTCTCGTTTCTTTATCTTCTTTCACCCGTCTTCTAGAGTTTACTCATACTATCTTTCGATTATGTCTGGAGCAAATCCTTCTTCCATGAGAAGGAGAAACAAGGGCAAGAATCCACCAGGTCCTGATCAGGCAACTATAGGGTGGAAGGAGGATGAGTTTAATAATCTGGCAAGAATCCACCAGGTCCTGATCAGGCAACAAGGGCAAGAATCCACCAGGTCCTGATCAGGCAACTCTAGGGCAACTATAGGGTTGCGCGCCAGCTGTCCGACCAAGGGGAATATCCCTTTGGTCTCCTCTGCTGTGGTCAGTGTAGTGGTACACGTGGCGCGCTTACATTTGCCTATTTTGGAGACGTCGTACTGGTGTTGTCGGACTGCTCCTTGATCCGTTGCAGGCTTACTTGGCGCTTGATGACTGGTGGCACGTGTTGTCCTTTATGTCGGATGGAGCATCTTTGGTGCCACCTTGATATTTTCCAGAAGCTTCTGGATGGTCTCGTTGATGTCAGCGCCACATAGGATGGAAAAAGTGGTGTGGTCCTTGCCATGTGGGCAAGGAATTGGGACCATACCTCTTCAAGTCCCCCCAGTCCTGTGTGCCTTCTAGTTGAGTTGATCGTCTAGGAGGGATTCTGGACTTATGAAGGTAGTGTTTTTAATGGCGTGCGTTTGTTATGGGAGACCTAAGATATTTGCACTTGATGGGCGCATGGCGCATGGGTTTTGACTACTTGTGAAAGCTGAGCCAAATGGACGCATGGCGCATGGGTCATGGGTTTTGACTACTTGTAAAAGTTGAGCCAAATGGACGCATGGCGCATGGGTTTTGACTACTTATAAAAGTTGAGCCAAATGGACGCATGGCGCATGGGTTTTGACTACTTGTAAAAAGTTGAGCCAAATGGACGCATGGCGCATGGCGCAAAATGGTACTTGCTGTTGTCTTCAGGAGGAAGTTTTGTTTGTCTTGGGAAGGAGTGACTGATGTGACTGTTGCGTGTCCTTCTGTCTTATCAGAGGTGAACAGGCGCCTTTTCAGTCGATGTCAGTTACTTTTCGGCGAGGTGTCAGGCGTATGTTCACCTGCTCCCGAAAAAAGAGGTGCCGCCTTCTCTCTCTTCTGACGTGTCTCTCCCCTATTGATTGCTTTTTCAGATCCTGACGGCCCACTACCCATCGCATTAAATGCGATGGGTATAAGTATATGGTGGTTTCCTCCATTTTCTTCACTTTTCAAAATTTGAATTCTTGATTTCTCTCTCGTTTCTTTATCTTCTTTCACCCGTCTTCTAGAGTTTACTCATACTATCTTTCGATTATGTCTGGAGCAAATCCTTCTTCCAGGAGAAGGAGAAACAAGGGCAAGAATCCACCAGGTCCTGATCAGGCAACTATAGGGTGGAAGGAGGATGAGTTTAATAATCTGGCAAGAATCCACCAGGTCCTGATCAGGCAACAAGGGCAAGAATCCACCAGGTCCTGATCAGGCAACTCTAGGGCAACTATAGGGTTGCGCGCCAGCTGTCCGACCAAGGGGAATATCCATTTGGTCTCCTCTGCTGTGGTCAGTGTAGTGGTACACGTGGCGCGCTTACATTTGCCTATTTTGGAGACGTCGTACTGGTGTTGTCGGACTGCTCCTTGATCCGTTGCAGGCTTACTTGGCGCTTGATGACTGGTGGCACGTGTTGTCCTTTATGTCGGATGGAGCATCTTTGGTGCCACCTTGATATTTTCCGGAAGCTTCTGGAAGCTTCTGGATGGTCTCGTTGATGTCAGCGCCACATAGGATGGAAAAAAGTGGTGTGGTCCTTGCCATGTGGGCAAGGAATTGGGACCATACCTCTTCAAGTCCCCCCAGTCCTGTATGCCTTCTAGTTGAGTTGATCGTCTAGGAGGGATTCTGGACTTATGAAGGTAGTGTTTTTAATGGCGTGCGTTTGTTATGGGAGACCTAAGATATTTGCACTTGATGGGCGCATGGCGCATGGGTTTTGACTACTTGTGAAAGCTGAGCCAAATGGACGCATGGCGCATGGGTCATGGGTTTTGACTACTTGTAAAAGTTGAGCCAAATGGACGCATGGCGCATGGGTTTTGACTACTTATAAAAGTTGAGCCAAATGGACGCATGGCGCATGGGTTTTGACTACTTGTAAAAAGTTGAGCCAAATGGATGCATGGCGCATGGCGCAAAATGGTACTTGCTGTTGTCTTCAGGAGGAAGTTTTGTTTGTCTTGGGAAGGAGTGACTGATGTGACTGTTGCGTGTCCTTCTGTCTTATCAGAGGTGAACAGGCGCCTTTTCAGTCGATGTCAGTTACTTTTCGGCGAGGTGTCAGGCGTATGTTCACCTGCTCCCGAAAAAAGAGGTGCCGCCTTCTCTCTCTTCTGACGTGTCTCTCCCCTATTGATTGCTTTTTCAGATCCTGACGGCCCACTACCCATCGCATTAAATGCGATGGGTATAAGTATATGGTGGTTTCCTCCATTTTCTTCACTTTTCAAAATTTGAATTCTTGATTTCTCTCTCGTTTCTTTATCTTCTTTCACCCGTCTTCTAGAGTTTACTCATACTATCTTTCGATTATGTCTGGAGCAAATCCTTCTTCCAGGAGAAGGAGAAACAAGGGCAAGAATCCACCAGGTCCTGATCAGGCAACTATAGGGTGGAAGGAGGATGAGTTTAATAATCTGGCAAGAATCCACCAGGTCCTGATCAGGCAACAAGGGCAAGAATCCACCAGGTCCTGATCAGGCAACTCTAGGGCAACCATAGGGTTGCGCGCCAGCTGTCCGACCAAGGGGAATATCCCTTTGGTCTCCTCTGCTGTGGTCAGTGTAGTGGTACACGTGGCGCGCTTACATTTGCCTATTTTGGAGACGTCGTACTGGTGTTGTCGGACTGCTCCTTGATCCGTTGCAGGCTTACTTGGCGCTTGATGACTGGTGGCACGTGTTGTCCTTTATGTCGGATGGAGCATCTTTGGTGCCACCTTGATATTTTCCGGAAGCTTCTGGAAGCTTCTGGATGGTCTCGTTGATGTCAGCGCCACATAGGATGGAAAAAGTGGTGTGGTCCTTGCCATGTGGGCAAGGAATTGGGACCATAACTCTTCAGTCAATAATAAGCTGCATGTTTAAAAGGGATTTACCCATGTATTTAACGTTGCTGCAAATAATTCAGAAGGGATCAAGTTTGACCGAGCTTATGGGAATAAGTTACTCAAGTCGTATGTGAAATAAAATGGGCTTTATTTGGAATATTCTTTCTGCACATGTGTTTTGTATTTAATATAAATAGGATTAGTATTGAGATTTTTAAAGTACCCTCTTTTGATTATTGAATACAGTAGCCATTTTATAACCTCTACAACTTTTCCTTCACATATACTACATACATACGTAAGTTTGTTTGAGTGTATAGCTAGTGTGTTGAGGGGCTGTAACCAACAATACGTACATGCATGTGAAAAACAACAATACATGATAAAAATAAAACTATTTCGCATTGCATACATGCTACCGCATGGGTTAGCCTAGGTTGGTTAAGTTCGATTATGAGTTAAAACTTAACCTTTAACCACTGTATCTTTTTTTATGGATTTTCATAACCTACCGGTTTTTTTTTTGTTACAAGCGCTTCAATTAACCATTGGTGGAGTTGGATCGATCAATCCAAGCTCATTCAAGTTAATAAATTCAATGTGATTTTGGCCTAAATAAAAATGTAACAAGTCTATATATATTACTTAATTATAAAACATAAATAGTTAAATACAGATGGTTAGTCAGTTCAGTTATTGATACACATATAACACGTATATGGGATCACAAAACTAATCAATCGGTTATAGAAAAGTTCTTAATTGTGCATGATCGTTAATTAATTTTTCCTCCAAATGAAATGGTGCTAGATTGGCAGATTTTTGTTGAAGGCAGTGACGGATACTGGAATTTTCGGTTGGGGGCGAAAAATGGGTCGAGAAAAAAACAAATATAGATAAAACAAAATTTAATAGTACAAATAAATTGGAGGATATTATTATGAGAAAGGATCCTGACGAGGTATGACCCGGATCGGCTAACCCGACCCAGTAATCACCTATTATTTTATTACAAACGTTTATTCTAGAATGTTCTATTCTGCATGAATAAACCACGTAACCAAATCCCCAACCTTTTGGGAAGATCATGCAAATCCCTAACTTATCGGAGCCCATCCTAAGTTAGGGGAAACCCTAATGGTAACTATAAATAGAGGTAAACATCAAACGTATGGATCATCTTGCTCTCGTTTAATCTCTCTCTACATTCATACTTTCTTTCTCCCAAACCGAGACTTATTCTCACGCTGGATGGTGGTTACAGGAATAACCCCATTTCTGTAACGAGTCCTAACGGTGTTTAGTTTTGCAGTTAGCTGTTCGGATCGCTAAAGAGTTGAAGTCCTAGCCGGAGCTTACCCATAAGGTCAGTCAGATCCTATACAAGACAAATCTTTTATACGAATTGTACGTGACATGGAGGAGAGGACAAGTGACATTGGCATAAAGGGTAATTTAGTCATTTCTCACTTAAAACAACTTTTTCCCATGATTTTCAAATGGCTATAACTTTTTCATATGTTAATATTATTATTTTTTTTAAATTACACCGTGTTAACGAGCATTTCATTCTCTTTAATTCGAGCAGTCTATTGCTATAGTTTTCTTAAACAAATTTACATGAATTTGAATACCCATTATTCATTACGTGATTTTGAATACCTAGCACATGACTAAGTAATTTTGAATATCCATTGCGTGATTATACATTCGATATAAACCTATTACGTGATTAAGAATGATTTGTTATAACTAATGTTATCACAACTATACTTATAACATAATCACTCAATGTAGCTTCACATAAAATATAGTACAATGAAATTATTTAATCACGAAATGGGTATTCAAAATCCCGTAGTCACGTAATAATGCATAGTCAACTATTGTTACGTAATTACGTAATCACTTAGTGTGGTACCGCATACTATAATGAAATCACGTAATCACATAATGGGTATTCAAAATCACGTAGTCATGTGACGATTATTCAAAATCACGTAATCATGTAATGGGTATTCATACTCATGTAATTTTTTTAAGAAAACTATAGCAATGGGCTGCTCGAATTAAAGAGAATGAAATGCTCGTTAATACGGTGTAATTTTTTTTTAAAAAAATATTAACGTATGAAAAAGTTATAGTTGTTTGAAAATCGAGGGGGAAAGAGTACAAGTGAGAAAGGACCAGAATACCCTTTTTTATTTGTTTCTTCAATTGTTTGAACCGTATATTTACGAAAATGCGACAACTTAGTTTTGAGTCATTGATCTTGAGAGATCAATGGTTAAGTTTGTCTCATATACTTCGTATAATAATTCTCTCTTGTACATGATCTCTTATCATATTATTATTTAGACTTTTTAACTTTCCATAGCTCCTAGTTAAATAAGCACGGATAAAATTTTACAGAAACAAACAATTAACATTAACTAACAAAAAAATTAATATAAACAAGCAAAAAAAAGTAAATTGTAGGATTGTATGTAGTTTGAAAGTTTAAACTGTAGTTATGTTTTTACTCTTCAGACCACCCGTATTGGGGAGGTATTTTAAAAAAAAATTGAAAAAAAACGCCCCCCCCCCCCCCCCCCCATTACACTAGGCATTTTGGGGCATTATTTTTGGAAAAAAAAAATGTTGCAGCGTTTTTAAAACGACGCTCAACATGCACATGTTGACTAGCCAATGGGAGGGGTGCACTTGTAGTTTTTTTTTTTAACCTCCTCTTAATAAAAAAATAATTGTTTAATAATTGAAATGGGCGTTATTGGAATAATGCCCCACTACGCCACTTTTGGAATAATGCCCCATGCTGACTGGACTGCCACGTGTCGAATAATACCCCATGGTGGGGGCATTATTTTGTTTAACCACTACACATGGTCTCATAACCCCAGTTCTTTCTTCTGTCGCGGACCCCCAAGACCAAATGAAATAGTCCCCACTTAGGACAGAATACATAAAAATAGTACACATTTTAGATTTTTAGGCATAAAAATATAGGCTCTATAGTGGATCTGTGTCCACCCTTCATGCCATATAGATATGCTGCTGGTTAAAGGGTGTGAATATAATGGTAACCAAACGTTTCATGAAAAGGCGCAACATTTCATGAAAATGGAACACATATCGTTTTTTGTGACATCCCAACCGATGGCGAAAACATCAGAGTGAGACGAAAACGAGATTGCTCGAGACTTCATAACACTATCCGACAATAATTAATTCAAAACTGATTTCATTTCATTGCAAATTGTCAAGTTACAACATATGGGAATCAAAGTACAACAATTGTTTCAAAATACAACAACAATACAAGAAGCAAAATATAACAAATACAACAACATAATCTAGTATTTATAAATGTGTATCTAAAGCATCCCTGCTAGATTTCTTCAATATCAACATCCTCAACCTGTAACATGTTTTAAAATATGGTTCAATACAAAATGTATTGGCGAGTATACAAGTTTAATATAGCATAAGTATAAAATGATTCAAACGAATCCACATGGCAAACTTAGTAATCAAAATTAACGTAAAACTGGAATGCGAATATACAAGTCAATCCTCTTATCACCGCAAGTTTAAAAGACTTAACATGACCACAAGACTACGGGCGGTGCGTTACTCCTATAGCTCTATACATGTTAAGTGGAGGCTCGTACAAAGTTAATGACAAGTTTATCACCTAAGAATGTTCTAGAAACACGAATCAAGTATAACGTATTAGCATGCATGATTGGATTGTTTGTGTGATTGTATAAAACGTAAGTGTAACTATATAGGTTGATAAGTAGACATATTGTACCCAAAAGTGTAAAATGGAAAAAGGGGCGTTCGAGTATACTCACATTATGCAAATCTTCGTTTGATAAACCGCGAGTCATTGAGTAGAGAATGAGAGCGCTGGAACACCGAAGTTACCCTACAGGTGGGTAAACGAAGGTGTGAGTTGTTGGAGTTTGATCGGGGGATTTGGATTTAGAATGCTAAGTACATAAGTATATAGTATGAATGTATGATTAAACAGAAATTATATTTCGTCCAGACACTCGTTAAGACACTGAGTTTCTGTGGTTTCACGGGTCCTGATTTGCCCGTCAGAATCAGTAACGAGGAACGTGGAAAAGAAATAGACGGAAACCGAACATCACAACTCCGTTCGATCGACTGGACAGTTCGCAAGAGTGGGCACCCTTCGCGCGAAAGGGGTTACCCTTCGTGTGAATGGGTCTATTTGGTGCGAACCGAACTTCGTTTCGAACGTTTTAACCATTAATCGGCTATGTTTGTGAGTTCAGATGTGTTATTTAGTTATATTATATAGTGTAGTAATAGTTCTATAGTCATATAGATCACAGAAGTCATGTACGGAGGTAATAACCTCATTATAAGTTCACCAAAGCACAAGTTTATTAACTAAGTTAATAAACCGCTTAGTCATGAATAAGAGAATGTAAAAGATAGAATTTAAATACCAAACAACCGAACAAGGACAACCCGGGTGTGTCGTCTCAACATGGAAGGTATGAACCAAGTGTTGGAGGCTAGACGGGGTTAACTTATTCTAGGTATAGGAGATTGTTTGGGTGTTCGTTTTCAAGTTCAAGTGAGGTGGTGGAACTAGATTGGAAGCCAAGGCTTCCACGGTTTAGACTCTGTTATCACATAATCGTCCATATTGAAAATGGGGATCTGATTAACATTCAACACTTGGAAAAATGCCGGAACGAGATGGAAAACAGACCTTTCGTGCGAATGGTCTGCCATTCGTGCAAGAGGTTCTGTTTCGAGATGAAAACAGTTCGGTTTTGTTTGAATAGTTCATCTTCTTGGCTGGAATCGACCGCAACACTAACACACAACTATAGACTTAGCTTGTGAGCTTGGTGGGTCTATTATTCTGCCAATATCAGTAAAATTGCTTGTAAAAAGTTTTGAAATAAAGAACTCCAACCCTAAGCTTGAGCCTCAAAATGGTGAGTTTCATTGTTCAGACTGCCATGGCAAGTCTGTGAATACTCCGAAGAGGATATACAAGCTATAAGTTGGAAGAAGTTGTAGAAAAGTAGAAGAAAATCATAGAAAAGATGAAGTTAGTGAGCTTGGAACTCTCTTAGAATGTTCTGGAAGTAGCTCAGCTGGAATGCTCGATTTCAGTAAATTGGGAGAGATTTTTGGAGTGTGGAAGGTGAGAAATGAGGGTGAGGGTTCGTATTTATAGGCTTAATGGGCTTGAGGAACGAATGGACTTTTCAGGAGATTGGGCCTTTTGGGACGACTGGGATTTGAGGCGGAAGGCCCATTCGTGCGGATGGTATCCCATTCGCATGAACGGTCCAGTTGTTCGAAGGTCCGAGTTTGTTTCGCATTTTAAGCGTGTAAGTGCAATGCATAAGTGTAATGTATGAATAAATGTATGTATGAACTGAATTTGCATGTACAATAAGTATAAGTTTGCATATGAAGTCAAAAGGTGTGCTTAATCATCACAACCTTTGAAAGTACCGATTGAGTATAACTACGCTTAACTACTAATTTAACTAATTAATTGTTGGGTTTTGAAGGCTTTAATCACACAAAACTTGAACTCACGCACAAAGATGTGTTTGCCGCTCAAGATAAACCCTAATTCATTCATGTTAAAACTTACATTATATAAAATAAAATAAATAAATAACCACCAACTAATAATTAGGGCCACTAACTCTTTACCCACTAACTTAATTTTGCTAAACACTTCAACATAAAAAACACATGACTAATTAAAAACACTTGGCCCACTAAAAACATACTTCTACTGATCCGACTTGACCCGTCAAGATTAATCTAACATTTACCCCCTTTAATCTTGACATTTTGACTTGCTTCTTGATTGAACCACATAGGTTCCAGTCGTGGTTTTGCTATACGAACTCTAAAGTTCGATTCTTTCATTCTTTGCTGACGTTGATTTCCTTCTTTCTTTATGATCGACGCCCATTATTTCTTCTTTCTTTTTGATGCTTGCTCTTTCTTTCTTACTACGTCGGTCTTTTTCTTTCTTTCTTTCTTGTGAGGCCTTCTTTTTTTCTTGCTAAGCGACGCCGGCCTTTTTTTTCTTTCTTGTGGTGCCTCTTCTTTCTTGATTTCTTTTCTTTTGAATACCACAGTAGCCACCTTCTTGCTATTACTTGCTATGACCAACTTTGGTTAATAAACTTAATTACGCTAAATTTATGTTAGTCACATCTGTTGAAGTATCAATCTATTCAAAAATTCTAGATTATCATGTCTAACATCTTCATCAGCTTTTCGAAATAGCCTAATTATAAAAACATTCACACACCCCTCGGTTATCAAATAAGTTTACGATTATCACGTTATCCCTTCCCTATGTAGTCGTGTGGATCATAAGTGAACCACAAATTCAGTTAAAACAAAAAAAAAAATAACTTTTCTTTTTCTTTTTCTAAAAGGCTATTATTGTAAAAACTAAAAAAAAAGACGTTTGTTTTTCTTGTACGGCTAAACTTGCACACCATAGAGGTTCAACCCCTGACCCCCTCCTACCCTAAGTTTTATCTAATTCATCAACACTACTCGGCTATTTCTAAGTGGATAGAAAAAAATTCTTTTTAATAAAAAACGAGCATTCTATTCTTTCTAATTTGAGTATAGTATTTCTACAAATAAAATTAATTTAAAAAATTGATATGTTACGTATCTAGGGGTGAGCAATAACCAAATTGTTAACCGAAAGTGAACTGAAAGCAGACGAAACTATACCGAAATCAAAATCAATGAAAATATATTAACCGAAAACCGGTTATCGTTTTTTTACCCTCAGTTAACCAAAATTAACGGAACCAATCATATTTTCATATATTTCTAGCGTTTATATCTTCATTTCATGTATTTCTTGTTTTATACTTTCATATCATGTATCTATATCTCCATTTCATGTATTTATACATCTGTTTCATGTATTGATAACTACCTTTGATGTTCTTGTTTTATACTTTCATATCATGTATCTATAGCTCCATTTCATGTATTTATACATATGTTTCATGTATTTATAACTACTTTTGATGTATTTCTAAGAAAAAAAATTTAGCTCGAGTTTAGCTTTGGTTATTAACTGAACGAATCTGAAACCGACAATCTAACCGGGTAACCCGAACCAAAAATCGATTGTTTAATAAAATAGATTAACCGGTGACTTTGGTTCCAGTTTCAGTTGAGGCTAATAACCGAACCGAACCATACACACCCTTAAGGTCACCCGGTGTGGTCGCCACCTGCCACATCGCCTTCATAACGGCCCAAACACTTATATGGAAGCATTATGAAGGAGTGCTATATAGGGATTCGCTAAGCAGATAACAAGCGCCAAAGGATGGTTTGGGGGCCCACTTGATTCAACACATTGCAAGTTACCAGTCAGTTTTATTTTATTTTTTAAATTCCATTTTCTATATTTATATGTTAAAAAGAACTTTATAGCCAACTTTATTTCACTGTGAAAGTTAATAATAAAGCCCTTGTTTACACAATGCTGATATAACCTAATAATCCCATGAAGAATTTATCCCATTAGACCACCTATAATGGCCAAGGTTTTGGGCGTGGAGTGAGCAAAAAACACCCCAATCATGGGTGAACACCGCCCCCATGAGCGTTTTTTAGTGGATTTTGAGTTGGGGCGGGGCGTTTCCCTTGAAACGCCTGATTCAAAAGTAGATGACCAATAGAATTTTCGTGATGGGTTTTTTTTAAGTTTTATTTAATTCAATTATAATATCTAATCATTACAAGAGTTCAAGCCCCACCACACTCTTTTAACTTCAAGCCTCTGAGCTAACTAGGCGACCATATGACGCTTCATTGCCAAGAATGAGATATTTGTTACCACTATAAAATGTCTTATGTTATAAGATTGTGTATTTGACTGTTTTCCGGCCGTAATCAGTGATTTTTTTCTTTTTCTTTTTTTTGAAGAATGGCCGTAATCAGATAATTTAATCAACAACAAGATTATACCGATACTATAACAAGTTAACAACACCCTTTAGCTTCGGTGCGCCTTTGCTGCAATGACCATCTTGCCCCTGTTGTGCCACTTTTGTAATAACTGCAACGTGTCATGCCTTTATTGGTTACATTATCATCCTGACGGCAAACTTGAGGTGTGTTTGGGACCCATAAACTTTGATCATCTCAACATCAATAACGAAATTTAGCGACAGTTGTTTGCATAGTTGTATCATTCAGATAATGTTTGTACGTCATGCTGACATGTTTGTAACATTTAAAGAGAGACTTGTACGTCATGCTGACTTAAAAGCAATATGCTATAGAGACTTGTACGTCATGCTGACATGTTTGTAACATTTAAAGAGAGAAAGTACACATGAATAACTAACTACCAGAGAGTCAGTTAGTTAGGTAAGTTGAAGAAAGATCTTGTTCCCATAACCATAGGGATGATCAATCAATCTCAACCTAGCACTTCGTGGTGGCGTAGGATTCTCAGTTGAGCACACGTGCTGCCATCTCTTTTTAGTTTTATCTATCCTTGCTTCCATGCATGGGTTTCTTCATCTTCACCTCAAAACATTCTCTCTCTCTCTCTCTCTATATGTATTTCTAGAGAGAGAATCACTCAAAGCTTTAGAGAGAGAGTAGCTTTTCTTTGCTTGTTATGTTGTTGATTGCCTATTTCATCTTATTCCATCAAGACTAGATCTTGATCTTGATCTTGTTCTTGGATTAGTTTGACTTCAGTCTGATCCGAATTTCGCACTTGTTTCACCAAACATGTCGAATTCGATCCAAGAAACCGATCAAGAACCGATGAAAAAGAAGAAGCAGATGAAGAAGCTCTCATATGTGAACAATGGCGGTTCGAATTCTAACGACTCGGGTTATGAATTGAGGGAAGATCCAAAAAAGACTCCAAAAGTAAAAGATACAAGTGAAGTGGAGAACAATAACAATTGTTTTGTGCTTCTTGATAAGCTTTGTAAAGAATGTGGTAAAGGTTTTCAATCTTGGAAAGCCTTATTTGGACACATGAAATGTCACTCTGAAAAAGTCTCAAACAATTTGAAACAAGAATCTTGGATTAGTCGTTTGGATAACGAAAATTCGGGTACCAAATTGTGTCGAATCAAGAAATCTAGATCAAGAAAGAAAGGAAATAAAAGGTATGTAGTTACTTCTACAACTGTTACTACTACCACCATCATAGAAGACTCATCTTCAATCTCTATGAATACTAATAACAACAATAATCATGGTTCGACGAGTATCGTGTCGGATATCGAGCAAGATCAAGAAACTGAGATTGCTATGTGTTTGATGATGCTTTCTAGAGATGAGGGGAAATGGGGTAATGAAGTTGAATCATCTGATCACTGCAAGTCCTCTGCTTTTGTGAAGTTTACTAAAACTGATGGTCAAAAGGCAATTAAAAATGGTTCCAAGATCAAGAAATCTGTTGAAAACCAGATTGGTTCTACTGAGTTGACGAAAATTGTGATCGAAAACGACGGATTCGATGAAGGAAATGAGTTAAGTTTTGGGAAATATGAGGAGTCAAGCAAGAGAAGATTTAAGTGCATAACTTGTAACAAAAGTTTTCACTCTTATCAAGCCCTTGGTGGACATAAAGCAAGTCACAAGAAGTTAAAAGAAACTCTAGATTCAAAAACCGATGGCGAAAACACAATCGAACACAAACCCATGTTCAATCATGAGCATATGTCCAATGGGTTCAACGCAAAACCATCTGATAATCATCACCAATTAAACAATTTCAATCTTGGTGTTGGTTCTTTAAAGAAAACAGTAGTGTTGGGAGCACATGAATGTCGAATTTGCTTGAAAGTTTTCTCATCTGGACAAGCTTTAGGAGGTCACAAGAGATCACACATGATTGCAGAAGTTAAAAAGAATCAACAAACCAACATGGGCCTGATTGAAAAAGTGAAAGAGCCGATTCGAGATATTCGAGGTTTTCTTGATCTCAACATGCTTCCGGATACAATGGAAGATGTGATCATGAATAGTGGTACCACAAAGTACAAGCCATGGGTTGATACCACTAACCATGAATCAACAACATTACTTGGTTTGTTCTAAACAAGTTAAGAAAAAAAAAACATTAGTAAGATCATTTCAAGATGTACATATTTCATTTTTTACTTGCATACACATATTGTTTTCATCAAGGGGTTATGGTTTTCCCATATGCTAAAAGTTAAAGCTACCTTGCTTCTTGAGTTTTCATGTTAATATTTCTTGAATATGGGTTAGAATTGAAGCTGAAGATAAGGTTAATATTTCTTGAATATGGGTTAGAATTGAAGCTGAAGATAAGGTTAAAAGTGTAAAGAGATTAAAGTGTAAGGGGGAAATGTTATAATATGAAGAAAGGTGAGTTGTATAGTCACCAACCATCACAACACACATTGACAACCCACTTGTCTCACTTCACTTTCTTTAAACCTTTAGTAACCATCTTGTCCTAGTGGATTGTATTTTATTTGGGTAATTGATAATTATAGTATTTGTTAATTGTTAATAATTTTTTTAAGCTATGATTGTCAAGTTTTTAAAGCCATACTCAAGAAAGAAAGTTTCAAGATTAAACATTAAAACATTTTTATGTTTTAGGTTGACTTGTTATTGATTACGTGTTTAGATGGTTACGTTACTTTCACTTAGTTGTTTATGCAACAAAATTTGAGATTCCTCAAAGTTTTTTTTTTTTTTTTTTTTTTTTTTTTTTTTTTTTTTTTTTTTTTTGTATCGGTCGGTTTGAATCCTTCAACATACCCAACTTGTTGCTAGTTAATGGATCCTATTAGTTGGTTACTGATATGCCTTCAACATACCCGACTTGTTCTTCTATAACCACACATCATACATATTTAGCAAAACTAAGTGCGTAAAAACTACAAGAGATTTTAGACAAGACAAAATAGAATGCTATGTAAAAATGTTGAGGGGTATTCTAGAAACTACATAGTCATCGACTCTCCGTCTAATGTGATGTAAGTTGTACATACTTTAAAAGTTATTTTTCTTATCATGATTCTCGTAGCCATTATATAATCCAAACGAGAGGATTTGATAATGAGATTGGTTTTGGGAACGTTGTTGTCATGTGACTTGGAGGTAACATGTTCGAATCGTGAAATCAGCCTCTTAGGCTTTTACAGAAATGCAGGGTAAGGATGCGTACATCATACCCAAGTTGACATGACACCTCGGACCCCGCACTTGCAAGAGCTTTGTGTAGAAAGCATATTAAAATAATAGTTGGATATAAAACTGTTATATTAAATTGAGGATGAGGATAGACTTGTGATTTATTAATAAATTATCGGTAACAGATTAGATGGGTCGTTATATCTTCAACATGGCCTGCTCTTCCCTTTATTCCACTGTAGTTTGGTTTTACATGGATGGAACCATTCATATGCATTGATTATGATCAGGTTGAACTTCAAGGTTCTTTTACTCATTTCATTTATCCTAAGACCATGGGTAATGGTTAATGCCCCTTAAGGGGCCTTTTTTGACACATCAATATCATAATGCTCCATGTAATGGTTAAAACTTTATAATGCCCTTTCATTTATTAGTTTCCTTGTTTTTCCTCTTCATTGGGCATTATTCTAGAAATGCCCCTCACTCTTCATGCCCCTATAATGCCCATGAGGAATGGTGTAAGGGCGTTATCAAAACTTTTCATGCCCCTATAAAGCCCCATTACGTATGGTCTAAGCAAAATGATTAAAAGAAATTTTATATATAACAATGCCCTAATTTTAAGATTCCTCCAACTATAGTCTTAAAACTCTTACGACATAGTTAACATTTTGAAATATATCTTCCTTATCATGTAAATATTCTCAAGAGACCCGCTAGATATTTTAAAATTATTAGAGAAGCATTAGAAATAAATGAATTTATTAGAACACACTGTTTATATAATGGTTAAAAGTTATATAATATTCGCTTAAATGAATAAATTTATTTTTACATAATTATGATTTTCGTTTTGAGAATCATCGACTATAATTCAAAATCAGAGCTTTTTGGTGAAAAAAAATATAATATTTTTTTATGCTTAGGATTCTAACACGTAGGAGTATGTTGATAAATTTTTTTATACATTTTCTAAAATGAATACAATCACACATATTAAAGTTTGAGTGAGTTTTTATTAAAAAAGACAAAACATGAATTTTAAACAAAGTTAAATCACCTATTTGCATCCAGTTTATTAAAACGTAAAAAAAACATAAATATAAATAGCGATTACAACAATTTTTTTAATGGCAAAATGCTGATAAATTTATTTATACATTTTCTAAAATGAATACAATCACACATATTAAAGTTTGAGTGAGTTTTTATTAAAACAGACAAAACATGAATTTTAAACAAAGTTAAATCACCTATTTGCATCCAGTTTATTAAAACCTAACAAAAAAACATAAATATAAATAGCAATTACAACAATTTTTTTAATGGCAAAGCTTACATACTACTAAACTAAACCAAACTAGTAATTTTACCCCGTGCGGTGCGGCGGAAGTTTGATTATCAACACAGGACCAACGGTATAGCAACCGAAAGAGATAACCTAAAACCACGGGAAAATGAACATTAAAACGTCAACATACGTATTAATAAGACGAGATACTAAAAACAAAAAAAAAATATCAGTTCTGATAATACCGATACTGGTAACCATATTGTTCGGTTGGAGTTGATTTTGTTCGTCATGTTAGCAAAACAAAAATACTAAAAGGAATAAAGTAGAGGGACTAAAGAAGTATATTATGAAAGTTAAAGTAGATGGACTAAACATGTATATTTGCAAAGTTAACTAATAGGAAAAACTTTAAAAAATGGAGGGACGAAACGTGTATATTTACAAAGTTAAAGGGTAAAAAGAGTTAAATCGTTGTGGCCAACCATATTGTGACACTTGGTTAAGTCGGATTGACTAACTGACATAGCCTTTTTAAATAGTTATATAATAAATCCTAAGACTATGGGGCGTGGAGAGGTATGGGTTGGGGACATTGCTCGACACGTGGCATGTGTAGGCTTAACCAATCCACACCCAAAAAAGTGGTGTGTAGATGGAGCGTGGTCAGGCCGGCGTTGTGGAAGGGGCTAGCCAAACGGTCATTCACACCCAGCCAACCATTGTCAGACACGTCACCCCAGGCCAACGCCTCACACCAAGAGAACAACACCCAACAAAAAGTCAACCCAAGGTGGAGCATCCGGCGTTAAAAGGCCAAAACGCCAAACGGGCAACACCCACACCCACTAGCCTAATCTACTATTTGCTTGGTATTGAATTCAAGGCGTTCCAGTCAAACATAATAGCCTCTAAAAAGTGAGCTAACCCAAAATTAGCTGCATGTTGTTTACCAAACACTTTTCTTTACTAAAACTGCATTCGTGAAACCACACAAAAAACCTACGGAAACCCAAAATCACAATATTCATTCCAAAGATTCCAATTCTTGTAACTCATACTTGAAGATCACAATTACAAATCAGTATCCCCTCTTTCATCAGTAATTCCGCTCAATTACCTCGGTTTATGTCGTCCAAATCAAAACCCTAAAAGGTAATTATTCCCCCCTTTTCAACATTATCAAAAAATGCTAATTTTTGTGAGATTTGGTTTGTAACACAAATATAATATTGATAATTAATATTTTTAATTATCGACTTGCTGGTTGTAAATTTGTAATTTCAAGATTTATTTCCTGGAGATGAAAACTGATAGGATTGATAATGATATCTGAATGTACTTTAAAAAACTGTTTTTTTTTTTGTGTGTGTGTGTGTGTGGGGGGTGGGGGGGTGGGGGGGGGGGGGGGGGGGTTGTTCAGGGTTGAGATTCATTATCAAGAATGATTCTTTTGTTCATAAATGTTTGATTGTTTCAGTTTTCTTTATTGTAGATGTCAACTTGTTCTAGTAGTAGCAGCAGTTGCTTTTTGGATGATGATGAGTTACTACAGTTTGAGGCAAGATGTAAAGAGGTACATTTGATCTTCAATTCCCATTTTAATTAGCACTTATCATGTTCGTGTAGTTTTACTTATAGTTTTCCGATCGTTCTTCGATGTAGTTGAGGATAGAAAAAGACATGCTGAAACAATCAAGCTCCGAACTCATTCGGGTCAGTTATTCTTGTTTATATTATTTACGTATGGAAACAGGAAACCTGCGTGAAATAGTTTTGACCCGATAGTTGGCTTGCTACAGAGTTTAAAATCCCACGCTCGAACATTATCCGAAACGCGATCTAATGACAAGAAGCGTATCCAAGATTTGGAAAAAGAATTGAGTAACTGTTCTCAAGAAATAGGTACTAGCCACTAGCCGCTTTTAGTTGAAACTTGAAACGTTATGTAGACAAATTAGTTATGAATTATGATATCTAGTAGGTGCACTCTGCTGGATGCAGGTGTATGGATGTACTGTAGGCTTGCTTAACACATTGCAATGAACCTCACAGATTACTTGCAGGATCAGTTGACCACACGGGACACAGAGATAAGTCATTTGACGGATTATATCCAAAGTCTAGAGTTGGAGGTCAAAGCAAAAGACGATTTGGATAGAATTGTGAGAAACTTAGAGCATGAACTGAAGGCATGTAAGTCGGAGAATTCGGCTTTAATGAAGAAACTAGAGGACAAAGAACATGAGTTGCGTAATTCAACGTTATATATAGAAAAACTAGAGGAGTCGATTTCAGATATCGCGCTAGATTTCCAATGTGACATAGAAAGCATGAAACTTGACTTGATGGCCATGGAGCATAGCTTTCTTGAAGCTAAAAAACTTCAAGATGAAGCCGTTCAAGAACATCGTCGGATGCAAGAACTTACTAATAACTACAAGATTGAAATACAAAATGCTCAAAGTGTTAAACAATTAGTTGAGGAAAATAAAGAATTGAGGGAGAAGCTTAATGCCTTTGAAAGCGATGCAGATTCGGAAATAAAAATGAAGAAATCAAGTGAATATGAAGCTCGAATACATGAATATGAACTTCTTGTGAACCAGCTGAAGGTATGTTGACTTTAAGTGATTGGAAATATAAACGGGTCGCGATTGTTGGCTAATTTCCTTTCGTTGTTGGCAGGAACAACTAAAAGACGAAAAGTTTAAGGCAAATGAAGAAGCTGAAGAGTTAGCTCAGGAAATGGCGGAGTTAAGATATCAGTTAACTGGATTGCTTGAAGAAGAATACAAAAAACGAGCATGTATAGAAGAAAGAGCTTTACAAAGAATAACCGAATTGGAGGCTCAGGTATTATTATAACTACTTAAAATCCTTGATTCCATAACTCAGCTAAAATAGCATGTGATGTAAATTTTATAATATTTAATGTTACTTATTTTCATCAAGATTGAAAAAGAAAGAAGGAAAACTCTTGCTGGTGTTCGAGATCTTCCAAATGCTTAGGAGATTCTTCCAGGATCACAAGTCGTGGGTTCAACGTTAATCTACAGTTCAGGTTAAGGTAAATCTCGTGTCTAGCTTCGACATGTGTATTGTATATGTTTTAGAAATATTGGAGAAGTCGATTTGTTGAGTTTCTTAGTCGTTTTAGTGTGTTCAAAGTCTAGTTCGTCATGTATAAATTTCAGTTCACAATAAATTGAAAAGAAGGCTGTAGATTAATTTAATTAGAAATTTAGAACTTAACTGATTTATTTTTATGTGGAGATATGTTATAAACATGTTTTACAATCATTGTCTTTGAGATTTAAAAAGCTTGAAAGTGTTAAATAAGTTTTTATTGATAAGTCTGAAGATGAAGCAGAACAATAAAAGAAAGAACATATATATTAGTTGACAAAGTTTGTTTGGGTTCGTGTTCTTTTTCTTTATGTGGCCCATATTAGCGGACCAAATCAATTACATTTAATGTATTATTATTTTGTATATCTCCTTGATTTGTGGAGATCTTGTTTCTGTTTATATCCCTGTGTAATTATGTATTTATACCCGATTGATATTCAATGAGAAGCAAGCAATTATAACAAATTACATGGTATCAGAGCGCACCCGCTCTGAACCTGAACCCTAGAACCGCAACCAAATTTTTTATCTGGATTTCGATCCAAGGGTTTCGACCCTGCCGCCGGCCACCCTTCTCTCTTCTTTTCTGATCCTGTGACCATACCCGCTCCTGCCATGGCAGACAAAACTGAGAAGTCTAAGGGGCTGTTTGGTAGCCTCTTAATGACCATTCAGATGCTACCTCTTAATGGTTTAAAACCTCTGAATGAATAAGAGGTAACCTCAAGTCTGAATGGTTAAGAGGTAACCTCTGAATGGTAAATTATCACATGTCACATTCTTCTACCTTCTCATTGGTAAAATTCTTAATGGTTCCATTAAGAGGTAGCCTCTTAATGACCATTCAGAGGCTACCAAACAGCCCCTAACTCGAATACACCCAATCAACCCATTCCATTACACCCGGTTTACACCGTGACTGATATCCAGAAGAAGGTTCGTATGCTGGATGGATCCAAAGTCACTTACTCTGCGTGGATGAAGCTGTTTCACCTTCATGCACGTGGATATGAGGTTTTGGACCACATCATATCTGAACCACCTCCCAAAGATGACCCCAATCATGCTCAGTGGATGAAAATTGATGTTATTGTCCTGCAATGGATCTATAGCACTCTGTCTGAAGATTATCTCCTTCGGGTTCTTGAATCCGAATTAACCGCTCTCCAGGCTTGGAACCGAGTTAAAGCTATTTTTCACAATAATAAAGGCCCTCGTTGTGCAGCCCTTCAAACAAAACTTATCAATCTCAAACTCAGTGCCTGTCCTTCCTTGGAAGCATATTGCCAGACTCTTCGTGATCTTGCTGCCCAGTTGGATGACGTGGGTAGTCTTGTGAATGAACAATCACTTGTTTTACAACTGGTACGGGGTCTACCTCGGGAATATGACACCATCGGCTCCATCATTAATCGAGAGATCCCGTCTTGGAATGAAGCCTGTGAGATGCTCCGTGGAGATCAAGAAAGACAAGCTGCAAGAGACGGCACCCCAGCCCCTTCCGAAGCACTGGCTGCCGTGAACACCAACCCACAGCCCCGTCGTGATGGCCAGAATCAAACATATCAACTTCGACGCGGGGACGGATCAAACCGTTTCGGTTCTAACCCAGGTCGTAAGGGCCCTGGATGTGATGGCTCTAACTCTCAACAAGGATTCACCCAACCTGGACAGCAGCAATACAGCCACGGATAGGGGTCTGGGTCTCGTGGTCAGGGCAACCGGAACCAGTCTCGTGGACAGTCCTCGTGGGCCCAACCTCCATCTTAAACCACTCCACCTTTCTGGCCCACACAGTATTGGACTACACCACCGCCACCTTGCCCTTACCCTACCCAGCCGGGTTGGGCCTCACCATGGCCCATGCAGTCTCCAAACCTGCAGCAGCCCACTAATGTTGAACAGCCATCCGCTCAGGCTCACGTGACTAATGTGAATCCCCTGGAACCCACTGAACTTGCAGAGGCTTTTCAGACTATGGCTCTAGATGCTGAAACACCACAATGGTTCATGGATACCGGTGCTACGAATCATCTCACTGCGGACTCAAGTATGATTTCCTCCTCGTGTCAAAATTCTATTAAAAACGTGTTAGTTGGAAATGGCCATCTTTTACCAGTGACTGGATCGGGTAACTCTGACCTTCCATCCACCTCCAAACCACTCCAACTTAAAAACATATTACACACACCCAATATCATCAAAAACCTTATTTCTGTTCGAAAATTTACTCGTGATAATTGGGTATCTGTCGATTTTGATCCTTTTGTTTTTTCTGTGAAGGATTTCCCGAGTGGAACGATTTTGAGTCGGCATGACAGTACCGGTAATCTCTATCCGCTCACAGCTCTTCAACCGCCCAATGCATCTGCTTTTGTCTCCACCAGTCTTCACGGCTCTTGGCATAATCCTCTAGGACATCCTGGTTTACATGTTCTAGATTTTTTAAATTCCAATAAGTTTATTTCTTGTAATAAACAGACTCGTAATGTTTTTTGTGATTCTTGCCAAATTGCCAAGCACAAACGTTTACCATTTCAATTATCTACATCTTGCACTTTGTGTCCCTTTGATATTGTGCATTGTGACTTGTGGACCTCCCTTGTATCTAGCAAAAATGGGTATAAATATTATTTAGTTATCATTGATGACTACACACACTTTACATGGGTTTTTCCTTTAAAATTCAAATCTGAAACCTACTCCAAGTTCACCCAATTTCATATATTAATCTCCACCCAATTTCGTCATAACATTAAAACATTTCAATGTGACATGGGAGAGGAATTTGACAACCATCAATTTAAACAGTTTGCTTCCACACATGGATTGCAATTCAGGTTTTCATGTCCCCACACCTCTCAACAGAACGGGACTGCCAAACGCATGATTTGTCGTCTCAACGAAATCATGATGTCCGCCCCATTACTGGGTGGAAGCCCTACATACCTCGGTTTACCTTCATAACATCCTCCCATCCAAGCCCATCGGCTTCCGCAACCCAACCGCAGCCCTTTACCTCAAACTATAGACTAGGTCGAACATGACAATTCTACATAATTCCCTATAGTTATGGCTCTGATACCAATCTATCACACCCCAACCGATGGCGGAAACATCGGAGTGAGACGAAAACTAGATTGCAAGAGACTTCATAACGCTATTTGTGTCAAGTATTTAATAATTACTTTTTTTACATTGCTTGAACTAGAATATAACAAATTTTGAATAACGACAAGCATAAAAGAACTAACATTTCATTTCATTCATAACGGTTTAATACAAGGTTTGGAAACAAAATACAACATGCTTGAAAATAAAATACGATACAACAAGTATTAAAGTTTAAATGCGTTTCTAGGCAATCCTACTAGATTCCTTACTTCATCAGAATCCTGCAACATGTATTAAAAGCATAGATCATTACAAAAAGTACTGGCAAGCATACAAGTTTGATTATAAGTATAAAAGTTTATCTCAATCCAACGTGGCAATTTACATTCAAGATGAATCTAGTATACATGAACAACCTAAGCGTAACAAATAGCATGGATATACAAGTTGAAACTAACATGCATAAACAACCTAAGCATAATAATTAGCGTGGATATGCAAGTTGGAACTAACATGCATAAACAACCTAAGCACAACAAATAACGTATTCGATGGATTGAGAGGTCGAATATGTTTGATTGTATAAAGTGGATTTTGTTAGTTGATACATGTTGCACCCAAAAATGCTTTAAAGTGTAAAAGGGTCGAGTATGCTCACAGTTTTGCGTAGGGTTCCACGAAAACCACGAGTGGATTTGACGAAGTCTTGAGATTACAAATGGTTGCGTTTGCGATTCCGTGAAGATAACGCACGAAGATAAGATAGGGATTTGGAAACGGTTACCCTTATATCAAGAGGATAGTAGGTTGGTGTAGTTCGACTACCGACAACAACTCGGTTGGTCTATAGCATGTCCCGCCAGTCAACGCGGTCTCGTTCGGTGGAGTACAAGTAGGATTTAGTACCTACGATCCTAGGACGAACCGGTGGTTGTCGACAATAAACCGTTAGCGATCTTTGGCGATAGGTAAATCCAAGTGGCGATACAAATCAAGATGCATGAGACTAGTGTTATTGTATGTAGCAAACATGAGTTGAGAGAGATGAACATGTTGAGTCCTTTTGTAGTGGTTTCAATGAAGGTTCATATGGATTGATAAAATTTTGAACAGTTGTAGACTTGGTTTTAAAATGCGCGCATGATGCACGCATAATGCGTGATGTGCATGTTGCGGTGGAAATAGCGCATCAGGTGTAACGATGCGAGACTATTACGTGATGCGGCAGTGATGCGGTGATATCGCATGATGCGAGGCATTGCAATATGCGGTCTGATGCGTGCAACATGTAAAATGAATGGATTTTTTATTTTGGCTTTGGAAGGAAAATGAAGAGTCACCCTTTTTTTATTTTATTTTTATTTTACACAGCTTTACACAGCTGGAAAAAGATACTTTTCTGGCAAATAAGCCTTGGAAATTGGAATTTTTACTTTTGAGTTATGTTAGGTAATAAAATGGCTATTAACGACATGCTCTATATGATGAAAATGAGATTGAAGAAGATATCGGGGAGTATGACGATGAAAGAGATGGACGTTTGGGTGGTACTTCTGATGATTTAATGATAATTGATTAGAAACTAGTAGTTAAGAGTATGTTTACCTTTTAAGTGTTTTGTTATGTCTAAGACTAAGTATGTTTTATTAATGTTTTGTTATTTTAAAGACTAAGTATGTTTATTAATGTTTTGTTATTTTAAAGATTAAGTATGTTTTATAAGTTTGTTATAAGTAGTTTTTATATGTATGATTATTTTATGGTACTTTTATACTAAGAGACGTCCATATAAGTTTGTTATAAGTAGTTTTTATATGTATGATTATTTTATGGTACTTTTATACTAAGAGACGTCCAGTATACGTGATGCGTGCGCATCACGCATTGCGCATCACACATCAGATTTTTGGACCAAAACGCATCAGAGCGCATTACGCAATTTAAAACCAAGGTTGTAGATCTCCATCATCTTCGAATCGAAAGAAACGCGAATTGAACTCCGATGCGAACCTGGTTTCGGCGAACGTCCCCGATCTTTGGCGAGATTCTGGTATCGCCGGTGACGACACGTAACTTTGGTTAGCTGTATCATCGAAATGAAACGTGGTTTCCGTTGTAAACCTCGGATGTGTTCTTCGATCCTCCGGCGAGAGCTTTCTTCTTCAAACGATAAAGGAAGCCATGGGTTTCCGATGAGGTTTCCGGCGAACCGTGCAGACGGTGTTTTGAAGCTCGTGGTGTGGAATCTTCTCCGACAAGTGGTAAAGAATTCATGCGGAGAGGGTAGAGAGAAGGTGTGTTAGTGTGAGAGATGTGTAGGTTATGAGAGGGTAGGAGATAAGATGAGCGGCTAAACATAAAATGAGGGTTAGGGTTTTGATTTCTATAAAGAGGGTATTTATAGTTAGGACTTTAATTGGACTTGGGCCCATGGCCCACAAGCCCATTTCTTGCGTTTTTAAGCAGCCTGATACGTTTTCAAAGACCGTTTTCGAACCCGAACTTCATAAAATGCCGTAATATTTTATTTAAAGTTGAAAATATGTAAAATGTATGTCGGAAGCCGGTTTTGACGCGTACGTTCGCCAATGGTGTTAAAAACGCTTTGGTTGTTGTTTCTAGTCAGTTTTTCGATCCAATTTCGATTGTGATTCCAAAAATAGAAAAAAACGAACACGTATTTTCTAAAAACATGGAAATACGGAAATACGAGGCATTACAGTTCCCGTCCTAATACCCGGCAACCGATCAACTTTATACTTTCTTGAACGCTTTGCTGATTTAATTTTTCGCTTATTAGGTTCTTTTTCTTGGCCTCTTGATTCTGTATTTAAACAAATCTTCCAACACGATGTTTTCAACTACACAATATATACATAGCGACATTTAAGTAAACATTCCATACTATAAACTAGTGTATAAATAATAAGATTTTTTGCCAAGACTCCTTTTTTGCCATTTTCCACACTCCTCTTGTGTTTACCTAACCCCCCAGATTTGATTTTCTAGCGGCTAGAAGCAGATTCAGCTGCCGCTAATACCAATTTTTCTTTTATCGTTTGCCTCATTCTCCTTGTCTTTGACCGCTAAGTTAAAACAAGAAATGTGAAACCAAATCAAAATACTAATCATATGATTTTCATAAACTTATTAGTACACATCAATTGCTTACCTTCTGAGTTATCTATAAAAGGTACATGTATGCGTTACCCTTGTCTGCATTCGTTGTTTTTCCTCGTTTCCCTTTTCTTTTCACCGCTTGAATATTTTTTTCATTCGTTAACTTCGTGTTTTGTTTAGCAGTTTCGTCCGGATTCACCATTGGGTCATCTACATTTAAAATAAAAGAACAAACCTGGTTAGTACACAATTCAATAAAACTAACTCATACATGAAACATCATTGTCCGAACCTTTGATAATTGATTGACTCTCGTCACTTATCCTATTCTTCTTATTCTTTGTTGTCGTCTCGTCAGTTTTTTCTCCAATTGTTGTTGTTCCTTTAACTACACTATTCTCGAAGTCATCGTCAACCGATGTATTCCCAACCCTTTCTGCACTGTTTCCCGTACATTCTTCCGCTTTATTCTTATGTTTGTCTACATTTAAAGAAAATCATCATTAGGCCACTGGGGGCGGAACAAGTATAACGCGTGATAGAAATTTTCCACGCGTGGAAAATCACAAATTCCCACCGCTACCTCCAAGTATAACGCGTGATAGTTCAACGGTTTCCGATTTCGTTATTTTTTTAACGGCGTGATGGTTTTTTTTTTTTTTTTTTTTTTTTGTGAGGGTAATTGTTGGTTGGGGGGAAATTGTTGGGTGTGGTGGTGAGTGATGACTACTGCTACTAAAAAAAGTTGTGAGTGATGGAAAAATGGTTGCTGACATGGCGGAACATGATTGGATATTGTGAGTGATGGAATTCTAACACTAGTGACCACCCCCACCCCCCTTAGAGTGGACGGGCTCGTCCGTGATAGTATCACGGAATGGAACAACAACGCGTGGAACTTTCATCTCCCCCACCCCGCCTCCTGCATATAACGCGTTATTCTATAACGCAATTCCATTTTCGTGATATTTTTAACGCGTTATTGTTTTTGTTTTGTGAGTGTAATTGTTGGTTGGGGGGAAATTGTTGGGTGTGGTGGTGAGTGATGACCACCCCGACTAAAAAAGGTTGTGAGTGATGGAAAAATGGTCGATGACATGGCGGAACTTGATTGGTACTTGTGAGTGATAGAATTCTATCACTAGTGAACCACCCCCCTCCCCTTAGTTAAACGGAACTCGATTTTAAGTAACATTTTTACAACTTGTACACTCTTCTTTGCGCCATTTCTCTTGTAATTTCCTGAAGTATTAAGACCTCTTTGCATTATTCTGATTTTCTTCTTCCATCTTCTCACCAATGTAAACCATGTATCAATTATAATATATACATAAACGGTATACACATAAAAAAAACTCTGTTATAACACATTAACTCTTTTTCTTAGAATACTGTTGTCTTCGTTACCCGCTTCAGCACCAATAATTATTATGAATACACAAAGTATACTAAATACAGTTTCTTACCATAACTATTCTCGAAGTCATCGTCAACCAACGTATTCGTAACCCTTTCAACATCAAGTCATCAATCTTCTTGGCACCCCCCTTCTTTTCGGGCCCGCCAACTTTTGGTACAACAACTATTTCTTTACTTTTTCTGGTACGTTTAGACTAAAGGGAATGGGGCATCCTTTTGAGAGGGCGTCTTGCGACACGTGGCGCCATATCAGATTAGAGGATTTTGGGCAAAAAAAGGGGAGTGGAGCAACTTGGCTGGCTAGGGCGTCTTGCGACACGTGGCATTGATTTATTTTGTTTTTTTTATGTAAAAGATATAAAAAAACTCCTATTTTTTTATAAAAGTATTGATCAAAGTAAATAAAAACTAATACTTCAACAAAAAAAATTACTTCAACAAAATAAAAAATACATCAACCGAAAAAAAAATACATCAACAAAAAAAAAAATACAATCAACAAAGGTTATATTTTTCTCGAATTTCTTGAAATAGGTTATATTTTTCTCGAATTTCTTGAAATATTATTGAAATAGGTGTAAAAAGCGGGTTATTTAAAACATTTGGGTCCGCCATATCGGGTTGTGGATTGGAAGATTGTGTATTCGGGAATGGGGTCGGTGGATTTTGGTTGAAAGGAGGGATGTTGTGGGGATACATTTTTTTATAAAAAGGAGTAAAAAATATAGAGAATGGTATAAATTTTGATGAGTTGAGAGAAGATTGTGGTATTTGTGTTTGGTATATAGTTTTAGTTATAAGGGTTGGGGGTTATAGTTTTATTAAAAAAAAAACATGTAAAATCAAAAAGTATCCGTTGGCAACGGATAGATTTATGGGGAAAAGGAATTGTTGGGCGTTCGGTTGGAGACGCCATGGTGGGAGACGCCATGGTGGGAGACGCCCATGGGGGGCGGTGTTCTCGGCGACTTGGGGCGGCCTGGGATGGGGAGACGCCCCACTCCCTTCAGTCTTATCCGCCTTACACATTTCATCAACCTTTTGAGATTCTTGTTTCATCCTGTCACCTATACACAACTTAAACTTAATAACATAATGTACACAACATACTATACACATGAACCTTATTATACCAAAGTAACCCTTTAAATTAACTATAACTACAACAAGATCACCAAATTTTTTACTTTCTTCATCGTCAGAACATATAATCGGGTCTTCGGCTTTGTTTTTAAATCTCGATTTCGTTTTACCAGCTATCCTTTCGCTTTTCCGCCATACATATTTATTAACAACTTCATTTAACGAACTATTAGTCTATTTAACCATATGAAACTTATTTTTTATCAAATTCAATTTACTAGTCCTCATTTGATATTTTATCTAACACCTAAAAAAACCTATAATAACATCAACACAAGAAGTATTAGAAATCTAGAGGTTTCAGCATTACTAATATCAGAAATTCATAAATAATAATTTCCCAAAACTAATGTACTGCATCACCTACATATATGAAAAAAAATATACTATTTAAAAAAGTTGAATAAAGGAAAGGAATAGTAACTTATAAAAAAAGATACTATTTTATATTTTATTTATTTAGTCCATATAATATACAGATTTCTAACCTAGTTAGATAATATATTTGTATATTAGATTTTGATACATGAAAACAAGTATGGTTTTGGTAACCCAAACTTTTTAAATTATACTAAATCAAGCGTAGACTGTTAACGTCGAGAGGTGCTACCACATCCACGTCGGCCAACCCCCATCCGCCCTTCACGCTCCACCCTTCATGCCCAACCTTCATAGCACCCCTGCACGTCCCACCCACATGGTGACACACCTCGGAAACGCCCCTTGGCTTGCAAAAGTGGTGCCGTGTCAGTGATGATATGGCCGTGAGCGTGAATAGCGTTTACTCCCACTACATTCGGTCTTAGGTTTTGAATTTCTCTCTTGGATTTTAGTTTTCTGTCTCCGTACTTAAATGACTTGTAACGTAGAGTCACCTTAATTAAGAAATAGGTGGCTTAAGTGTAAATTTTCCAATCATTAATTATTTGATTAACACAAAGATACATCAAGATATTACGTTTGAACCCATTTTATAAAGATCACATTTGGGTCCAAAATATACAAAGTTACCTCATTTGTTGTCATGCATACTAGCTACTCTTTCTTCTTTGTTTATTCTCCCAAACAACAAGAAACCGCCCCCTAAAAAGGTTCGATCGTCAACCATCATTGACCTTTTCTTGAAGAATTTTCTAATACCCACTTTCAACTTCCTCTTAATTGCCCCATTCATCTTCGATATTCTCTCCGGTTGACACCGTTTCCTGTCGTATCTCCCCAATTTCACAGGTGTTTTTTCATCTGTTTTTAGGTTTAAATTTCAACTTTATCTTGTTACAATCGGTACCCAAATCATATACGACTTCAGTTATGATAAATTCTGCTTCCGGGCTTTGTTTAGTTTGTTGATTTTAGTTAGTTTTGGTTAATTTTTCATGGGTTTTAATTCAGTTTACTTTATGGGTATCTGGTTTCTCAAAATATGATCAAGAAAAATTGAAACTTTATTACTTTTTAGGTATATATGATCAAGAAAATTGAAACTTTGTTACTTTTTAGGTATATAATTGATATGTTCTCATTAGTTTTGCTTCAATTCAAGAAAAACTGAAGCTTTTTTTTTTTTTTTTTACTTTTAGGTATATAATTGATATGTTCTTGTTATTGCTTTGTTTGGTTAACTAATCTTTAATTTGGTGGATTAGTTGTTGATTTAGGTTTATTAATTTAGAAAGTCAATTTGATATTAGGTAAAAGTCAAACTCTTAGTTTGATCAAATCATCATTTCAGTTATTTCATCTCAATTTTTATCTTGATTTTTGGTGTTTGATTCATATGTTTGATTCAGTAGGGATGTTGTGAATTATACTTTTTTTTTAATTTGGGAAATTACCATTATTAGTATTAAAAGTCAAAAGGTCAACACCAGTTTGAGAAAAAGTCAAACCTCTTTGTTATCATCTAACTACTTGTCTTATTTTCCATTGTTCTTGGTTCTTTTTCAGTACACATATCATTGTTCATAATCGAATTCTGCATAATCGAGTATGTTTGGGCACAAGAAACCTCATCTTCACAAAACTACTAAACAAAACACAGTTGACCCTCGAGTCCAAAGTCAACCTAGCCACAATCCTTTTGATTCCGATGACGAGATTGATAAACAGTCAACCCGAAAACCGTCAAATGTAGCTTCATCTAAACCTTCTTCATTGACCCAAGATTCAACCACGAGTCTGTTTGATGATAACGGGGTTAATAAAGGGACCTCATTTGCATCAAGAAACAAATACAAGAACGACTTTATTGATTCCGGCGGTATAGAGAACCAAAGTGTGCAGGAATTGGAGCATTATGCTGCATATAAGGCGGAAGAGACTACAAAGTCTGTGCATAGTGCATTAAAAATTGCGGAGGATATCAGAGAAAGTGCTACGAACACGATGATAACCTTGCATCAACAGGGTGAGCAGATTAATCGAACCCATATGGCTGCAGCCGACATCGAGCAGGATCTCAGTAAGGTATGTGAATAGACTGGTTCGCTTTGTTTTGGTTTGGGCCAGAACCATGGACCGAACTAGGGCTGGCATATCGTGTCAACCCGACCTGTTAAGACACGAGCCCGAAACAGGTAAACGCGAACACAACATGAAATCTTATCGTGTCGGATTTTCTAAACACGAACACATGATAAGACACAAATATTTTACCAGCATATTATACGACCTGTTAAGACACGGACGTCGTGCGTGTATATCTAAATTGGGAGAGAAAAAGCAGCATGCGTGTATATCTAAATTGGGAGCCCCACATATTTTTTTTATTTAAAATTATAAACATGTCATTAACGAATCTTAACAGGTTAACAGGTGTTTAACCTGTTAAGACATGAAATTAAACAGGTCTTAGCGGGTCGACCTGTTATGGACACGAAACCTGTTAACTTTGTGTAGGTTCGTGTCCGTGTAGAAATTGCCAGCCCTGGACCGAACCACTTTACGCAGTTCCAAAGTAACTAAACCGAACCACAATGAACCACTTTTTGATTATATAAATTGGGCTATTTTTTTCTTTTTTTAGGGTGAGAAGCTGTTGGGAAGTCTAGGGGGCATTTTTTCTAGGACTTGGAAGCCTAAAAAGGGTCAGACAATAAAAGGGCCTACGAGCATCAGAGGTAATTAACCAAAATAAAGTCGTATGATTAGATCCTGTTGTCGTAAATCTTTGTAAGTTATGCTTGGTGGGAGGGTGTTTTAGTGATTTACTAACCTTTGATAAATTTACAGATGACCCTGACCGAAGAAAGGGTAACCATTTAGAGCAAAGAGAAAAACTTGGACTTGCTACAACCGCAAATAAGGGACCATCATCGCGTTCAAGAACTCCACTTCCCGAATCTGCAGATGCTATGCAGAAAGTTGAGGTATGAATATACTTTCACAGGCCTTATGAACAATCAAGTAACCACTGTTCTTTTGAGAATATATATATAGAGGGTTAAGGTAAAATGAAAACTCCAATGAGTTGTGACCGTGAGAACTTGGCCTTACAAAAGGTTTTTTTTTTTAAAAAACCAAAAATCTTAAAAATCTTGTTTATGCCACCCGTGTGAATAAAAATGAGATTTTGTCCGTGTTAGGGTAACATTAATCTCTTGTAATTCAACATCACAGTATGAAAAGGCAAAGCAGGATGACGGCCTTTCTGACTTGAGTGACATACTGGGGGAACTAAAGGAAATGGCTGTTGACATGGGTTCAGAGATTGAGAGGTTAGTGTTTTCTAGCAACCAACTCATATGGGTTCGGTCCTATTTAAGGGGTCTGAATGCGTGTTTTGTATCTGAAAATAAGAGGTAGCATGTGAAGGTTGAATGTTATTTTGCATTGTGTAGGCAAAACAAAGCTCTCAATCCTCTTCAGGATGATGTTGAGGAGATCAACTTCAGAGTGAAAGGCGCCAATCAACGCACTCGCCGTCTGCTTGGAAAATAGGTCGAACAGTCTTATGGTTATGTGGTTTCTTCAGTTATTTTTATGGAAAACTTTCATCCATTTTCGACCGTTAAATGATAATTGTGCCATTGTCAAAACTTGCAAACAGCCAATGTATTTCGCCATCCTTGAAACTTGTAACCGGTGCTACTAATTGGAATCTCCAAAGAGTGGTGGTGGTATATGAAGTCAATTACTTTTGAATATTTTCAAGATCATATGTTTTTGTTAAACACTGCTTTGAGAATAGGTTGACTTTTCTGACTCAAGGAGTCAAGGGTATATGTTTCTTGAGTCCATATATACTTGAATTTGCAGGCTTTGATTATGCACTTTATTATGGGCCCTGAAAAAAATGATGGACCAAATAGTTAAGACAAATAGTCAGATAGGTGATCGTAGAGAGTTTTGCTGTTCATCAGGGGCGGACCTAGAGGTGTACAGAAAAACCGGTTTTAGAACCGAAACCGGAAAAAAAACCGAAGCCGGTTTTTATTTTATAACCGGTTTTAGAACCGAACCGAACCGGCGGTTGTAGACCGGTTAGGGATCTTAATCTTCGAAACCGGTTTTAAACCGAAACCGGTTATAAAAAACCAGTTTAAACCGGTAAAAAACCGTTTTTTTTTTGCATAAACCGGTTAAAAACCACCCTAACCGGTTAGACCGGTTATTGTTTTGAGTAAAAAAAACGGTTAGTAACCGAAACCGGTTATAAAAAAACCGGTTTTTGATTTTGATGAAAAAAACCGGTTCGGTTAAAAATCGGACCGGTTATTGAAAAAAAAAAACGATTTGTACACCTCTAGGTGGACCTATAATGTTACAAGGGGTAACCTTTGTTGCCCCCTGACGCTCGCTCCAGTGACGCTCCGACGGTAATGTAAATTTTAGAAAAAATTGACGTTTTTTCGATTTCGATACCCCTTTTTTTGAAACAACCCTAATGGGTTCAGTTTTATACCTTTTAGGCAAAAATCCGGATCACCCCACTTAAAAATTCGGTTAAGCCTCCCTGTTGCTCCCCTCATAAAATAAATCTTGTGTCAGCCACTATTGCTACAGCGAAATCACAGTCGGGCCTATTTTTCCCATATTCATGTTTCATGGTACAGTTGAGTTGTATTTGAACTTTCCCATAAGCATTTCACATTAGGTGGTGGTAGCGCTTATAAGTTACAACACAATTTAGCATAATATGATGTTTAATTTTTAGGTTGTACATGGTTTATTTTTACCATATTTCTCATACAGGATACAACAAACCGTGGTTATGCTTAAGAGATGGTCTTATACACCGAGTGTAGTGTGTTCATCGAATATGAATATTCTTGTATATTGAAAGTGGTTACTTATCATATCGCATACCCAATGTGGTTCTGTTTGAAATACCCTCTTACATATAACTTTTATTCCGTCCTAAATATTAAGTAGTTATTTATATATAATAAAACAAATTGTTGCTTTGGTTCTAACTAAATTTTCATAGGACATGGAAGCAGTGGCGGAGCTAGAACATTAACTCAGGGGTATCCTAAAAAAAAAAAATTTCACCGTGTTGTACAATATTAAAAAAAACGACAATAAATAAATAAAGTAAAACAAATACCTAATAGATTTGTCCTCTTCTTTTTTTCATAGCTTGAAATCGTTCCATTACATCGTCGTCTTTTACTTCACGTAAAAAATCCTTTTCGACCGCACAAACTATAGCATTGTTCAAAAATTCCGGGCTCATTCGATTGCTTAAATCCGTCTTGACAAGCTTCAATTTCGAAAAACATATTTCAACGGTTACGGTTGTAACCGGTAAAAGCAAAGTTAGCTTCACTACCCGATAAACTGAAGGAAAATAACTATGCGTTCCCGTTTCAACCATATCACGCGCAAGATCACTTATTCCATTCAAGTTTGCAAATTTATCACCATCACTTATAGTGTGACGAAATGGGCAATTGGGATTCGGGCTTATTATTTTCAATTGATTGGTATCCTCGTAGTTGTGTCGTGTCGTGCATTAAAACTTCAAGGCAATTGGGCAATTATTTACAATCTTTTATTATTTTGGACTAACATATTGGGCAATTGGGTTTATTATTTACAATCTTCAATTGATTTGGGCTAACATATTGAGCAATTGGGATTTGGGCTTATTATTTTCAATTGATTTGGGTTTACAGACTCTTTTTTAGGGGTGTCCTCATAATTGTTCAGGTGTATCCTTGGTATAAAAACCGAAAAAAAATATTTTTTTACACTACCGATAAAAAGTTGAGCCGTAGCCCGTGCTACGGCTCAGACAACATAAGATCCGCCCCTGCATGCAAGCCACATGCAATTTCATCTCTGATTTTTTAAACGGACATAACTTTTTTTCATACGTTAATCTATACTATATAATAAAATAAACCATTTTTGGGACACATGTCGCTTTATGAGGTGGTCTCAATTAAAATTTGTAGAAGAAATTTTAATGATAAGGATAAAGATAAGTGATAACCATATATTAATTATTAAAATTAAAAGATTTTGTTAATAAGAATAAGGATAACTGATAACCATATATTAATTAATAAAATTAAGAGTAAACTGCAATTTTACCCCCTAGGGTTTAAGCCAATTGGCACTCTGACCCCCTCCATGAAAATAATTGCAATTTTCCCCCCAACGTTGATTTTATGTCGCAATTTTACCCCCTCCGTCCAGCCAACGTTAATATTACCGTTAGTCCTTGTTGAAATGTCCATTTTGCCCTTCGTCTTCCTCATTTAAGAAACTTAGCCCACTCATTTTGCCCTAATTCCATCGCTGTTCAAACACTTCTTCAACCGTGCTCCCCCAATTATTCAATCGCCCCCCCCCCCCCCCAAAAAAAAAATCTGCAAGCCCTAATTTCATCGTTGTTGCTGAACATGTCTAGCTCTTCTTCCTCTGTGCTTCGATCGAAGGAAACAATGGCCAAAACTCAACCCTCAGACATTGTCTGTCCTTGTGGTGGGCAAACTGTTTTCAAACAATCAGAAACCAAGGCTAATCCTGGAAGATGGTATCTTCGATGTGTAAGTGAATTCTGTTTTATGCTTATTGAAACTATTTTTGTGATTATTACTGAGTTGTGGTGTTGGTAATGATGTCCGATTATAGGTTGGAGGATGTGGATTCCTCAGATGGGCTGATGTTGGTGAAGAACAGGGTTGTCCGATTTGTCGAGAGGTAATACTTTCTTTAATTCTAAGCATTAAAGATTAGGATGAGTTGGCTAAGTGCAAAGACCAGTTGGCTCAGTACAAGAATGGCGATGAGTTCAAATTGAAGATGTACTTAGGGATTACTTGGGTCTTGATTGTTCTAGTTTATTTGCTTAAGTAGTTAAATGTAGAGAAATTGGATTAGTTTGTGTATTTTGACCCTAAGTATTTGAGTTATGAGTTTTCCAGTTTATGCAATGGTCCTTTTGAAGTTCTTACTTTATGTTTGTTTTGGTAGCATGTTTGTAATGGTGTAGGTATTGCTGAGAAAGCGAAAGATATTGCTGAGAATGAGAAAGATATTGCTAAGGATGAAGACGTCGTTGCAGCCGAAGAAGCAGACAGTTATGTATACTTTGAGGATCAAGACTCTGAGATACTCAGACCTTACTTGGAGCAAGAAACAGATAATGAAAAGATATTCGAAGATCCGACAAAGGATTATGACCCTGAAGTGCTGGAACATGCATGGGATTACACATATTGGGATGAAGAGGATGATTGGTACTTTGATCCATATGAAGGGGGGCATGGTTTTGATTCAGATTGATCTTGTTTGGATGATTGTCACTGGAAATAGGGTAGAAAGCAGCATCTAGATTTGTTTTGTTGTATGTTGTATTTTGGACCACTAAATTAAGGAATTTGTACAAAATGTTGCAATGTAATCGAATCTCTTTCCGCCGAAATTTTGTTTGAACACAAATGTGAACATAATAAAGCAGCCATATGCAAACATACTTATACGTGCAGAAATAAAGTTACAAACATAGTCTAAAGTTACAAACCATATGTAAACAACCAAACATCTTCATGACAACATAATAAACTTACAAACATAGTCTAAAGTTACAAACCATAGTCAAACGTGCAGAAATGAAAACAAACATTGTCTTTAACAAACTTGACAAACAACCAAACAACTACAGATACTACAAACCATAAAAACCTTCTGTCACTCATAAAGATTGTAAACTTGTGCACCTTGAGTGGCAGTGTGTGATTCTTGTGAAGCAGTGGATTGTTCACCCCCTTGTCCTTTGCGGCTCCTGACATTGTGACCCATGTTCCCACATTTACCACACTTGATGCTGGTTCCCTTTCTGGTCATTTTACCTCCTTTGTCGAACTCCTGCTCAAGCTCTTTTTCACCAAATGCCTTTTTCGTTTCTTCTTTGGCCTTCCAACTTGTGTATGATGCATTGGTGGGATGAGTGTTGTTGAACACTGTGAAGGACTCCACATCTCCGGCCCATTGATTGGCTCTGTCACATTCTCATAAACTTTCTTCCATGTTGACAGCCAATACACATCAGAAACCCACTCTTCTGGTATGCCAGCATCAATGCTATTCCTTGACATATCCCATATGGTTGCAACTGCATGTTTGCAAGGCATCCCTGTCAAATCCCACTTCCTGCATGCACAAGTTTTATGTTTAACATTCACAACACACTGTGATCTCGGACCTGTTACTTGATACTTGTCTGTATCAACCATTAAAACAGACATTTCAGAAGCCTGTTTCTTGATCTCATCGAAGACCTCAGTGGCATGAGGTGTCAGTGGCCCAATACACTTTGCTTGCAAATTCTTGACATTCACTATCCTCTTGGTCATGTACTCCCTAATGAATTCTAGGCATGTGATAATCGGCTTGTCCCTTGCTCCTATGATTTGTCTGTTAAAAACCTCACATATGTTGTTCAGCAACATATCACATTTAGCTCTTCTAGAAAAGTATGTTCTTGACAAGCGGTGTATGGGATCTCATTCAGCTAGGCATACATAGCTTGTTCTGTTGTCTTAATTTCTTCCATAGCTTTGTTAAAATATGAAAAGGAGTATCCTTCCGGCTGACCAAAGCAAATTCTTGTAAAGATCTCCACGCCACTTGGATTTCATGTTCTCATGGATGTGCCTCAAACAAAATCTGTGCTCACCATTAGGAAAAACAGCTAGCATAGCTGGAATCAGACCCGTGATACAAATTGCAATTAATCCTAATATTTTGCAAGCAAAGTTAATTGAAAGTTATGAATTAACACTTAACAAGTGATTACCTTTTGTTTGTCGCTGATGAAGGTGAAACAAGACTCAGCCATACACCCTAGGTCATCTCTCAACAGTTGCAAAAACCATTTCCAGCTTTGTGTTGTTTCTGCCTCAACAAGGGCATAACAAATTGGATATATGCTATTGTTCCCATCTATACCAACAGCACTTAAGATCTATCCAGGAAATGGACCTTTCATAAAACAACCATCAACACCCAGCAACGGTCTTCCAATCATCTTAAATCCTCTCATCATAGAGACAAAACAGACATAAATCCTGCGAAACTGGCTTGTCGGACTACCTGAGTTCCCACATGGCTCCACATCAATTTTAATTGTACTACACGTGTTTATTCAACCCTAGCAATACACGTTTTTAAAGATGTAACTTTTTTATTATCTAATAGGGAAAATGTCACGGAATAGTAACCAAGTTTTAAAAGTGTTCTAATTAGGTCACTCGTATCGTTTTTGTCCCAATTGGATAAATTAACATTCAAATCGAGTCATTTTATTTTTTCCATGTGTCAAGAAAAAATTGAGCATAAGATGCTGGGCTCGGATTATTTTAATATATGAAATTATATTTATTAAAAATAAAAATACTTTAATTACATTGAAAATTAAAAAAAAAAAACAAGTTACAATCCACGTCATCACTCGACATTAGCATCAAATAAAAGGGAAAAAAGAAATAAAAATCCACATCACCACGGTTACATATGAAATGGATGAAAAACCCTTAATTTTAATGAAAGAATGAATGTTGAGTGAACTGATTGGAACACTTTTGAAATTTACCTAACTGGAACACTTTTAAAACTTGGTTACTATTCTACAAAGTTACACCCTAATATATAAAGTTATATTTATTCAACCCGTGTAATACACGGGGTTATAACCTACTATTAATAATAAAATACACCAAAAAACGAGTATTTTATTCTCTTTTATTTGAATATTGATATTGTTATAATTTTTTAATAAAAATAAATAAAATGTTATGTGATTATATACTACTGTGTGCATCGTGCGGACACACTACTAGTATATAATAAAACTAACTGTTGTTTTGGTTCTTAATATAATCATTTAGCTATTATTTGATTGATAATAAATTATTATATATAATATTTACAAGAGTGAACTCACATATTATTTCATAGTGTTTGGGAGTTTATTTTTTTCTTATTAAGTTTTTAGTTAACCCCTTGTGCTATAAAAAATAAACATTTTTAACTAGTTAAACTTTTATTTATACCCTATACCCTAAATAATAAATGATTTATTACTTTAACTCATTTAAAATAACCTCGTATAATATAAATAATACACGCTTTCAACTTGTTTAAAATTTCATATTATATCACTATACTATAAATAAACTAATAAACACTTTTAGCTCATTTACTTTTTATTTAGCTTTTTTTTCTTTAATAATTTTCATTTGTTAAATTTTTTTAGGCAATTGTGTTTACATTTGTTTCCTCGACGTTTCGTTATAAATTTTGTTGAAAACATGATAGTATTCAAAATAGAGTAATTTTTTGTGCCGTAAGTTATAACGAGTGTTAGTACAATACGAATTGATTACAACCAAAGAACATTGGTACGAGTTACCAATATCATCATTATTGGAACCGATGCAGGTATTTATTTTTATGATTGATATATTTTTGCCATATCATGTCGTAACGCACGCACGAAGGAATTCCGCTAGTTTTCTTTATGGGAATGTATTTTAAGTTTTGATGATCAAAGGATGCATAGTCATTTTTGAAGGGTCCTAATAATCTCACACCCTAAAATCTTAATTTCACACATTGTATACAGGTCGTATAACGTTATACGGCCCATATAGAAATTTAACATGACAAATATGTAGGACAACCGTCCACAAAATAAATAAAATAACAATTTATTAATCAATATTCTGATTATAATACATAAAAAGAACTGAACCAAACTGAAAGGAAATACAATATAAGAAATGTAAACTAAACTAAGAACATATTACAAAAAGAAAAAGAAAGAAAACATAAAACAACGGTGATTGAGACACGTGAAGATCACGCTTCCCATAAAACAGATTTCGAGCCACCCAGGTGAACCCGTCTGTTTCCTAGGGTACAACAGCCTTAGCAGATTGTACTCCCGGGATTAGCCTGTCACCTGAAAGGATACCTGAAACAAGAGTGCGCAGAGATGTAAAGTTAGGGAATTCGTTTGATGTGTGTGTTGTATGAACCATAAGATTTCAGTATTGTGTGTCTAAAACAAAGCACAAAGCTTTGTATTTATACTGATTAGAATTCAAAAATGATAACTCAATATTGAATACACCATTCAATAAAATCAATTCTAGAATTCAATAGCACATTGCGCCCATCGCCCTCGTCCCGGTCACGGTCCCGTGCGCGTGTTGGGTGCTTCGCACCCTCCTGGCTACCACTGGGTGGGAGTTGTCACATAAAAATACATTCGTGTAGAGAATTCTAATTATAAATCCACAAAAGATTTATCTCTCCACCTATGTGGGACAAGCTCAATTTCCCACATATTTATGGTTCCAACACACAAACTTAATGCTCAAGATCACTCATTCATCTTGGCTTAATTATTAAATAATCATTATATTAACTCATAATATAATATTATTTATAAAATTTCCAACAATCCCCCACATGAATGGAGATCGTCCCATACGCTCAATTGTCACGATAAGATTTCAGCGGTTAAGTAATGCAGGATAGGAAGGTTTCCCTTTGAACCCTCCTTTGTGACATATACTTAGTCTCCTAGCGGTTAGTAGAAGCGACATCCTTGAACCAACCCCTTTTTTACGTAGACGTTATTACACATCACAAATTACTCTTCCTAGCCTGGCTAACCCTCATAGTTGTGTCCATTATGGTCATGGAACACCATCCTGGTTCTGCGAGAGCTCTCGGAATTGTGCCCCCAATTCCATTCGAAGCGACCCCACTTCTCTCTAACATAGGTGATTTACAAATCATTAAAAGCCATATGCTTAACCTCTCTTGTAATCATTGATTTTAAGTAGGAATGGACTAGGAAGTTTGTAACTCCCTTTGTATGTTGAGGTACTCCCCCACAGTGACCTCAGTTCGTACAGTTAGGTGGTCCTACTGAGCCTAGATCATGGGATGTCCAATCTTCTAGGATAGGTTTGCCGTTGTACAAACTTACTCCAAGGGCTTTAGTCCCATTCCCATCGATGACTTATGTACTACCTCTCTGCTTAAGCCTTTTGTAAGCGGATTCGCAATGTTATCCTTTGACCTCACATAGTCAATCGTGATAACTCCAGTTGAGAGTAGTTTTCGTATCATGTTATACCGACGTCTTATGTGCCTTGATCTGCCATTATACATTGCATTTTGAGCTCTGCCAATGGCTAATTG
The DNA here is from genome assembly GCA_030545235.1 of Helianthus tuberosus. Classification (NCBI taxonomy): domain Eukaryota; kingdom Viridiplantae; phylum Streptophyta; class Magnoliopsida; order Asterales; family Asteraceae; genus Helianthus; species Helianthus tuberosus. Next base: position 26,747,466 of record CM060441.1, read on the forward strand.
GCAATCACAATGTATGCAAATAGCATTCACAGGCTTAGGCCATCTTGGAACATATTCCAAGATTTGACGCAACCATTCTGCCTCTTCTCCAGCTTTATCTAATGCGATAAACTCAGATTCCATCGTGGATCTAGCTATAAGAGTTTGTTTGGACGACTTCCAAGATATAGCTGCTCCTCTAAGGGTAAACACATAACCACTTGTAGATCTAGAATCTTTCATATCGGATATCCAGTTGGCATCACTGAATCCTTCCACAACAGCTGGATTTTGGCCATAATGCAGTCCATAATTTCTCGTGTATCTCAAATACCTTAATAATCTTGGCATACCCTTCCAGTGCTCTGAACTAGGATTACTAGTATATCTACTTAGCCTACTCAAAGCTTATACTAAGTCTGGTCAGGTACATGACATGAGATACATAAGACTGCCAATGATCCTTGAGTATTCCAATTGCGCAACACTCTCGCCTCTATTCTTTGACAAATGTTGAGAGGTATCAATTGGAGTTTGAGCTACACTTGTGTCCTCAGGATTGAACTTCTCAAGGATCTTATCCACATAATGAGATTGACTTAGCACCAAACCAGTTTGGGTTCTAATGATCTTTACACCAAGAATCACATCAGCTAGACCCATATCTTTCATGTCAAATCTCGCTTTCAACATGTCTTTAGTAGATCCGATTATCTTATCATCACTCCCAATGATAAGCATATCATCTACATAAAGGCATAAGATCACATAACCTTTAGAAGTGTCTTTCACATAGACACATTTGTCGCATTCATTTATTTTAAAACCACTGTTAAGCATAACTTGGTCAAACTTTTGATGCCATTGTTTTGGAGCTTGCTTTAAGCCATATAATGACTTGACGAGTTTACACACTTTGCCCTCTTGGCCAGGAGCAGAGAAACCCTCTAGTTGCTCTATGTAAATCTCTTCCTCTAATTCCCCATTGAGAAATGCAGTTTTTACATCCATTTGATGTATTTCCAAATTTCTCGAAGCTGCAATTGCAAGCACCAATCTAATAGAGGTTATTCTGGTCACAGGCGAGTATGTGTCAAAATAGTCAAGACCTTCCTTTGGTCTAAACCCTTTGATCATAAGCCTTGCCTTATACTTGTCGACAGAGCTATCAGCTTTCATCTTTTTCTTGAATATCCATCGATATCTAAGTGGCTTGCACCCAAGTGGAAGATCTACTAGCTCCCAAGATGATTCTGCAAGATAGAATCAATTTCACTCTTGATGGCATCTTTCCATTGTGGTCCATCTGAAGAGGGGACTGCTTCTTGATAGGTTTGAGGCTCACTCTCAACCATGAATGTAAGAAAGTCAGGCCTAAAGGAATTCTCAGTCCTTTGCCTTTTACTTCTTCTTGGCTCACGCTCTTCAGCCTCTGATTGTTCTTCAATTTCCTCTCGAATAATCTCATCAACCATTGTTGATGAACTTGCATGATTGGTTGTTGAAGAACTCGCATGAGTTTGTACTAACATTGGAAACTCTTCTTCGAAGTAAGTTGTTGGTGCATATTTCGTACGCCTGCCACTGTGTGAATAGCTAGATAGAGTGTGTGTTGAATGTTGTATAGAATAGAGTGAAATCCAGTACGAAACCAAGGTTCTGTGATTTAACAGTACCTTCATACGAAGGGACTGCATAGTAGGTTTGTACTGATGTCCAAGACCAAGCTGGGTTCGTATGAAGGCATAGGTTCAGCTTCGTACAAAGCCCTGATGCCTATATATATGGTGCTTGGGTCTTGTGTTGGATAAGCTTTTCTTCCCTAAGGGGAAATGTTGTCCAACTGGTCTCACGGTGCTGTAACGTTGTATTATCAATAAGAGACCAGATTATAAGTGACTGTTCGGTGTTCTATTCTATCTTCTACTCATTTCTTATCGTTTATTATCACCGAACCGATCATATCGAGACCAAAGCTCTGTCAAACTCGACATTTCCAGGACTCTCCTAAGTCACATTTCCTGGCCTCGTCTCTATGATAGAGTCCTTGTGCACATCAAGATTCTTGGATTCATATACAAGAAAACGATGTGAGCTACCGTTTTGGCATATCCAATGAAAATGCAATCAACAGTTTTGGCCCTATTCTAAGTTCCTTAGGGGGTGTAACAATCACCTTGGCCAAACACCCCCACACTTTCAAGTATTTATAAGAAGATTTATGTCCCCACCACAACTCATGAGGTGTTACATCCTTATTCTTGAAAGGTATTTTATTTAACAAAAAATTTGCCGACAATATGGCCTCCCCCCACATATCCTGGCTCATCCTAGAACTTATCAACATGGCATTCATCATTTCTTTTAGTGTACGATTCTTTCGCTCTGCGATGCCATTTGATTGGGGTGTATAAGGAGGGGTACACTCATGTATTATACCACTTTTTGCACATACTTCCCCAAATAGAGAAACATATTCACATCCTCTATCACTTCTCACACGTTTTATTTTCTTATTGAGTTGATTCTCAACTTTAGCTTTATACAAAATAAACTTGTCAACTGCTTCATCCTTACTCTTAAGTAAGTACACATAACAATATCTTGTATTGTCATCAACAAAGGTAATAAAATATTTATTACCACCTATGGTGGGGATTGATTTTAAGTCACACACATCAGTGTGAATCAGATCAAGGGGTTCAGTTATTCTTTCAACTGATTTGAAGGATGATCTTGTTTGTTTGGCTTCAACACAAGTTTTACATTTTGTTTTAGAATTAATGGCAAAAGTTGGTATGTAATCTAATTTAATTAAACGACGCATCGAATTAAAATTTACATGACCAAGACGTCCATGCCAAACAATAGGAGACTCAACCAAGTAAGTAGAAGTACTAGCATTTTTATTCATGTTTTTCTGAACAGTCATTACATAAGTTTAAACATGCCATTTGGGGCATAACCCTTTCCAACAAACATACCACGCTTAGTTAAAACAAAATTATCACTTTCAAAAACCAAACGAAAGCCATACTTGTTAAGCATCCAACCCGACACAAGACTCTTGCGTAGGTCTGGAACATAAAGCACATTCTTCAAGCTGAGCTCTTTCCCAGAAGTCCACTTCTGTCACACCCCAACCGATGGCGGAAACATGGGGGCGCGGCACTGAGCAAAACAGATTTTCCAGGAGATTCCATAACAACTAAAATTACCAGATATTTAACGTTACGTCCCATACCATAACATATCAAATAAAAGCAGTTATTACAGACATATTGTTTCTCAAAGACAATAAATTGTTCTGACAACTCAGATTTTATTTAGTTCGTTTCTAGAATCCCCTAGCTTGATTCCATGACATCCAGCAAGTAAAAGCATCCTAAACACCTGTCACATACGTTAAAATAACAGTAAATACACATAGTGTAAAGGTGAGCATACAAGTTTAATAGTATAATAGTAGCGAAAGTGATTTACGCATAACCAGCATGTAACACGTATAGGTGTGAAGCAGGTAAGTTATCGACAATGAAATATGCACAGACGTGACTGCGAGTTGTAGAATGTGCAACACATATCACCACTGTGACTTGTGAAGAAAAGCCCTTAACAACCCCTGTCCACTACAGGTGCTGAGTCCAAACTATAGTACTATCATTGCTAAGGTGTCAGGCAACAATCATTGTGTAAACATAACATACTAGCATTCATCAAATAACACGTATAACATGCGAGAGCGGTTAGCGTATAAAAGTGTTTGCGTTGTGTGTCGATTGTGATTTTGATATAGGAGACGTATGTAACAACCAAAAGTGCATAAAGCAAAAAGGGATCGAGTATACTCACAAATCGTGTTTAATGAATAAACACAGTCTTGGATTAAAGGGAGCGCTGGAGAGTTAGCCTGATCAGAGAACGAGAGTGTAAGCGCTGAACAGTGCGTTAAACAGTGCGTCAGAGCTTTTAAGTGACGAACAGTGATCCGGTCGGATGACCGTCCGGACAGATGACCATTCGGCCGGAGGGTTGTCCGTTAGGGATGGATGTGTTTGTGTATGATTTGAACTTTGAAGTTTTCGTTGTAGCATTTATAAAAGTGAGAAGTGTTCTTATTTGTCCAGCCATCCGGTAGGATGGTCATCCGAACGGATGGCCGTTCGATCGGATGGTGGTTCGTTTGATTGGGAATATACAAAGGGTTATCTCTTCCGTCCGGAATGTCATTCAATCGGATGGTCGTCCGGTCGGATGACTATTCGTTGGAAGCTGATGTTCTTTTAAGTTTTGTAAAAATGTTCAAGTGTTGAAACCATAAGTCATCTGATCGGATCGTCGTTCGATCGGATGGTGACCCGATTGGACGGCGATTCGTTCCCAGGCCGACACTTTACTAGAAAATGAGTAGAGGGCCTGATCGAGCTCAGATTTTATCGGTTTGAGTAAAGGTGAAGAATGTTTGAAGAAAAGTTTGAAACACTTTGATTATGCTTAGATTTAGGTGAAATCAGTGTCTAAATATTGTAGAAATCCTTTAGATCTGAGTTGTTCTTGGTGAGATGAGGTCATACTCTGGTGCTCATATGAACCTGTGATGACGTCACCCGATAACAGCCCAAATCAGGTGGATTTCATGGTTAAAAGTTGTGATTTGTTGGTGAAATTGATGAGAAAGTGTGTGCTGGTTGTAGAAGTACAAGATTTGGAGTGAAAACTTACAAGAATCGTGTGGAATCGAGAGAAAAGTGGCCTGAGAGTGCGTGGGTCGGAGGAGAGCTGTCACATCATGAACAGTGATGTGACAGGTGAGATATTTATAGGTGAAGAGGAGAAGAGGCGGTGTGGTGTGATTCGGTCGGAGGGCCTTTCGATCGAATGGTCATTCAATCGGATGGCTTGAGTGGGTTGGTTTCCGACTCTCGTTTCGTGCGTTGAGCGTTGCGTTGCGTTTCGAGTAAGCGATGCGATAGTATTACACATTAGCTATATAAATAACATAATCAACCTTATAACCCTAAATGTAACTTGTATTTAGGGTTGCGATGCGATGCGATAGAGTTGCGTTTGCGTTTGCGAATAACATCCCACAATATATATAGGCACACACAAGTAAAGCACATAATAGCACACACACGTAAAACAATATCCAGAACCTGTAATTCGAATTGCGATGCGGTAGCGATGTGATAGCGTTTAGTAGATTAGCGTTTAATTACGTTTGCCGCATTGTTACTTCACATATTAATAAATCGTGAAACAAATAGCGAAAGCAAAGTATCAATTATCGAGTCAAAGAGTACAAGCAATAATTAAGTTAGAAATGACAGATCTGATTAGCAATCTTTTCTTCCTTTGACTTTGACTTTAAAAGTCGGGTTGTTACAACTTCAAGATCACATCACCTTCTCCCTTGATATCAGCTGTAGCAGCATTACCTGTCACACCCCAACCGATGGCGGAATCATCGGGGCGCGGCACTAGGCGAACCAGATTGCTCAAGAGAATCCATAACAACTATATTGCGATAATATTTAATACATTCGTTATCCCATACTAACAAATAATACAATCACATAAGTTATCACAGATTTCTTGTCCTCTCGAACAATACAAATCCGACAACCTAGATTTTGGTTGAGTTTCTAGACTTCCTAGCTTGATTTGATATAGTCTGCGATCTAACCTGCAACATACGTTAAAATATTTGTCAATACAAAAGTATTGGCGAGTATACAGGTTTGATAGGTATAGCATAATGGATTGAAAGTGTAGCGAATTTCCATATGCATAAACGTAATACACGACATATATACTCACAAAACTGATACTACCAACTAGGTCCTCGATGCTCGAATGTACGATGGCATAACTAGACCCCGTCGGGCGCAATAGTACTATACTAGTCGTGGTGGGACGTCGCGAGTATAAGCCCTAGCACATATGCAACTAGCATCACGTATATCTATGCATAACAGTTATTCGCAAGTGATAATTCGATTGATTGAATATTTCGTTTGATAAGTTCGATTTGTTAGAAACGTATGTTACACCCAAAATTCGATTAAAAAGGGGTTCAAGTATACTCACAGTGCGTATTCGGCAACTAAGTACTGCTTGATTGATTGGTTGAGAATGCGTCTGACTTAGCCTGGTCGATTTAGAGTGCGTTAAACGGCGATGAACGAATCAGGTGACTATTGGTCATTCGGTCGGATGGCAATCCGGCCGGATGACCATTCGGTTGAAATGATCAGGTCCATTGACTATCCGGTCGGACGGCAATCCGGCCGGATGGTCATTCGTTTGATTGGTGAGTTGATCAGCCGTTTGGTGCTTATCCGTGCGGACGACAAGTTGTCCGTGCGGATGACCTGTTGTCCGTGCGGATGACCTGTTGCTCGTGCGGATAACATGTTGTTCGTGCGGATGACATGTTGATCCGTGCGGGTGACATGTTGATCCGTGCGGATGACATGTTGATCCGTCCGGATGACTTGTTGTTCATGCGGATGACATGTTGTCCGTGCGGATAACATACTGTCCGTGCGGATAACGTGATGTCCGTGCGGATGACATGTGATCCGTCCGGATGACATGTTGTCCGTGTGGATTACATATGATCCGTGCGGATAACGCGTCTGTCTGTTTCGCATTTTGAACACTGTTTCTGAGTGTTTAACGGAAAGTATACGTGTAGAGTTACCGGGACAGTGTAATCTCGCACTAACACTTGAAGTTCCGTCAATTCCGACCCGCTCTAACGGCCGGGAATCACCCCGTTCCGTCAGATCTGGCCGTTCGTGATGGTTCCTCAGGGTTAACTCGAAATCACACAGCTCCTCGGGTAAATACATAGATTTAGGTGAGATTTGTCATTAAAATATGTAGAAATCGCCCAGATCTGAGTCGTTTATAGTGAAATGAGGCCACAACTTGGAGTTCATAAGAACTCTTGGTGACATCACCTCAAAACGCATCAAATCCGCAGATTTCACGGTTAGAAATTGGGTTTTGAAAGATAGAACGATGTAGAATCGAGTGTAGAGTGTAGAAGTAGAAGTTTCTAGGTTGAAATCTTACCGGAATCGCAAGGAATCGCGAGAAAAGGGTCTTGGAGCGTGTTTGGTCGAGTAGGAGCTGTCACATCACTGTTCAAGTGATGTGACATGGTATTTATAGGCCACAGAGGAGAAGAAGGGGTTTTGGTCCGGATTGTCCATCCGTGCGGATGGCCCATCCGTGCGGATGGCCCATCCGTGCGGATGGCCCATCCGTGCGGATGGCTATCCGTCCGGATGGCCATTCTGACGAGATGGATTTCTCCGTTTTGATCGTTTTGGTGGATTTCGAAGTACGGACTTTCCATAATCAATTTATATTATCATTATATTGTTATTTTACATACATATATATCACTAGGGGTCGTATTTACGTATCCAATCCAAAGTTTCGATAATTAACAATCGGTTTTCGGTTCGAGTATGCGATCATTAGCGACGTTTCACGGCCATCAATGGGGGTAGTATAGGTCCTTTCTTGATGTCATCGTGATCGTTATTTCGTGTAGTGCCACAAAGACTGACGGGGTACCGTTTAGTCGTATTGTCATCATCGTCATGACGACTGGAGCTACAACACTCACCCGAGAGTCCTTGTTAGCGTTAATTGTTTACGTTCGGCACATCACGGCCACTGAGGAGGGTAGAATAGGTCCTCACTCAATGCCTCCGTGAGTGTTAGTGTGATAATAGTGTAGTGTAGTGATATTGTATTTCGAAAATATGCGATTATCCTTCGAATAGCGATATATACGATATAGTTACATTATGATCCGAATCTCCGGTGCTAGGCGTAACGAGTATAACGAGTAGTAACAACGCACAAAAGTGCGGGTTGTTACATTACCCATGTACAACTTTTCTCCCACCACCTCTTTAAACGTATTAAAAAGGGTCATATCTAGGCATACATGGCGGGTTGCCCCAGTATCAACCCACCACCCTTTTGGCTCGTTAGCCACCAAATTTACCTCCTCCGTCATGGCAGTGAGGTCTGAAATCATGGCCACTAAGGGAATGCCATCATCATCATCAACCATAAGAGTCGTGTCACGTTTAGGCTCTTTGCACTGGTTAGCAACGTGACCAGTTTGTCCACAGTTGTAACATTTCCCTTTGAAGGGACCAACCTTCTTTTTCACACCACCTTTTCTTTGGCCCAAGGTCAACACCTTTGTTTTTCCCTTTGCCTCTGAACTTGTGGCCTTTGTTACCCTTGTAACCCCTTGAGGATTGACCGTGTTCCACAAGGTTCGCTTTTGTAGAAGCTTCAACTTGATTTTCTTTGTGTGACAGTTTGTTGTCCTCCTCAATACGAAGATGAACCACAAGGTCTTCAATAGTCATTTCCTTTCGCTTATGCTTAAGGTAATTCTTGAAGTCCACCCAACAAGGAGGCAACTTTTCAACAATTGCTGCCACTTGGAATGTTTCACTCAGATTCATTCCTTCCGACAGAATATCACTAAGAATAATCTGCAGTTCTTGGACTTGACTCTTCACAGTTTTTGAATCAATCGTTTTATAGTCCAAAAACCTAGCCACAACATACTTTTTAGTACCCGCATCCTCAGTCCTGTATTTCCGTTCCAATGACTCCCATAATTCTTTGGCAGTTGGAACCATGAGATACACATTATACAAGGCATCTGAGAGGCCATTTGTCACACCCCAACCGATGCCAGAATCATCGGGTCGTGGCACTGAGCGAAACAGATTGTCCAGGAGAAATCCATAACAACTAAAATTACCGGATATTTATCATTATGTCCCATACCATAATATATCAAATCAAAGCAGTTATTATAGACATTTTTTTCTCAAAGACATATCAAATGTTCCGACAACTCAGATTTTATTTAATTTGTTTCTAGACACCATCCTAGCTCAATTCCAGCAGATAACAAACAAACATACCGTTAAAATAGAGGTCAATACACATAGTGTAAAGGTGAGCATATAAGTTTAATAGTAATAGTAGAGTAAGTAAGCGTTTACGCATAACCAGCATGTATAATGTGAAGCCAGTAGGTTATCGACAATGAAATATGCACAGACAAGACTGCGAGTCATAGAATGCACAACACATATCACCACTGTGACACGTGAAGAGGTAACCTTAACAACCCCTGTCCACGACAGGTGCTGAGTCCAAACTATAGTACTATCATTGCTAAAGCGTCAGGCAACAATCATTGTGTTAACATAACGTACAAGCATTCATTGAGTAACACGTATAACATGCAGTAACGGTCATCGTATAAAAGTGTTTGCGTTGTGTGATCGATGTGATTTAGAATAAGAAACGTATGTAACACCCAAAAGTGCATAAAGCAAAAAGGGTTCGAGTATACTCACAGCGATGGAAGTTAATGGATTGAAGGGATCGCTAGAGTGATTAGCCTGAACAGTTTACGATAGCAAAAGCGAATGAACGGTGCGTGAAACGGTGCAAGTGATCAAGGTAACGAATGGTCTTCTGATCGGATGACAATCCGAATGGATGGTCATTCGATCGAATGACAATCCGTTCAGATGGCCATTCGTTCGGATTGGCATTCGTTTGGGATGGATGTGTTTGTGTATGATGGCTTTGAAGTTTTCATTGTAGCATTTTGAAAACATAGAAGTATCTCTACCTTTCAGGTCGTTCTATCGAACGGTCATTCGATCGGATAGCAATCCGATCAGACGGAAATCCGTTAGAACTGATGGTCTTTGAAAATTATGAAAGTGTTTAAGTGTCGAAGTTCCAAATTACAACTGATCGGATGGTCGTTCGATCGGATGGCAATCTGATCAGACGGTAATCCGTTCGACGTTCAGATCTTTTGAAAACTTGAAAATTATTAAGTGTGGAACCAAGTGCAATCCGATCGGATTGCATTTCGGTCGGATGGTAATCCGATCGGATGGCAATCCGATCGGACGGCAATCAGTCCCAACGAATGTGATCGTCTTGACTTGATTATTATTGAAAGTTTTGCGGTTTGTTCGAGACGGTATGATAACGTACTAAACAACGGAACCTCGTCAAGTCCCAAGTCGCCCGATCGAACAGGAATCACCCTAACCCGATCAGTTTACTGGTTCGTGCCGGTTGTTCATGTTCAATCATAAATCGATTGTCTCTTTGATAGAAACCAGATCTCAGACTGATGCTTCACTAAGAAATGAGTAGAAGACCTGAATGAGCTCCTATTCTATTGGTTTTGAGTGCATTGAGTGTAAAAGAGTTGAAAGAAAGTTGGAAAAGTATATTTCAATCCTTTTACCTCCGAAAAATGTTTAGATCTATGCGAAATCGTTGTGAAATCATGTCGAAATCCTTCAGATCTGAGTTGTTCTTGGTGGAATGAAGCCAAGTCTTGAAGTTCATAAGAAATCCATGATGACATCACCCTGGAACACCTCAAATCCATTGATTTCACAGTTAAAAGTTAAGATTCAAAGGTGAAAATGATGAAGAAGTGCATGTAGATCATAGAAGTACAAGATTTGAGTTGAAAACTTACAAGAATCGCGAGAAATCGAGAGAAAGAAGGCCTTGAGCATGCTGGTCGAATGAGGAAGAGCTGTCACATCACAAGTGATGTGACAGGGGGTATTTATAGGTTGCCAAAAAGGAAAAGGAGGAGCAAGGGTCGGATGGCGCACCGATCGGATGACACTTCGATCGGATGGCAATCCGATCGGATGACCATTCGATCGATTGGCCATTCGATGGAAGGGGTCCGACGAGTTGAGTTTCTGCGTTTCGTTTTGCGTGTTGAGCGTTGCGATGCGCTTCGAATGAGCGATGCAATAGTATTACCCATTAGTCACACAAATAACCTAACTTCTATATCTAACTTACAATCACTATAAATAACTTGCGTTCAGTGTTTGCGATTAGATTGCGTTGCGATAGAATTGCGATTGCGATTAAACACTTCAACATAAACATAACATGCACAAGTAACACATAATAACACACACACGTAAAACAATATCCAGAACACATAATTCGAGTTGCGAATGCCATAGCGATGCGATTAACAATATGTTGATTAGCGATAAAACATGCGATTAAACCTCGATTATTAATAGATACTCCACATAATACAACTAAAGCGATAAAATAAAAGGATTCGATTACAAGTCAAGAAGCACAATTCAGTAGTTAAGCAAGGAGTGACAGATCGCAATTAGCAATCTTTTCTTCCTTTGACTTTGACTTTGACTCGTACTTTGACTTTCCAAAAAGTGGGTTGTTACAGCCTCCCCTACTTTAGGAAATTTCGTCCTGAAATTTAAGAAGTAGGCGTAACAAACAGTTGCGGGTACTTCGCCTTCATGTCACTTTCGAGTTCCCAGGTGAACTCAGCGCCGCGTTTGCCTTCCCAGCGAACCTTCACAATGGGAATGCGTGAGCATCTAAGCACCTTGGTTTCTCGTCCCATGATCTCGACAGGCTTCTCCACGAAGTGTAATGTTTCGTCCACTTTTAAATCTTCAAGAGGGACATGTAATTCCTGGTCGGCTAAGCACTTTTTGAGGTTCGAAACGTGGAAAGTCGGGTGGACATTACTAAGTTCCTCCGGTAGTTCGAGTCTGTAGGCCACTTTTCCAATCCTTTCCAGAATTTTAAAGGGTCCAAAATATCGAGTCGCGAGCTTTCCTTTCTTGCCGAATCTGATCACCCCCTTCCAAGGTGCAACCTTTTGGAGTACGTGATCGCCAACGTCAAATTCAAGGGGCTTGCGGCATCTATCGGCGTAACTTTTCTGACGACTCGGAGCTTTCAACAGGTTGTCTCAAATTTGGAGGACCTTGTCAGTCGTTTCTTGTAACAGCTCAGGACCGGTAATTTGCGCGTCTCCGATCTCGTGCCATACAATAGGTGATCGACATTTCCTTCCGTATAATGCCTCAAATGGTGCCATTTGGATGCTAGAATGATAACTGTTATTGTACGAGAATTTGACCAAAGGTAAATGCGCGTCCCAATTACCACCGAAATTTATGACACACAAGCGAAGCATGTCTTCAAGGGTACGAATCGTTCTTTCAGTCTAACCGTCGGTTTGGGGATGGAAAGCGGTACTTAGATTGAGAGTAGTACCGAGAGCAGATTGAAACGTTTCCCAAAGACGCGAGGTAAACCGACCATCGCGGTCAGAGATGATGTCACGAGGCATCCCGTGTCGACATATGATCTCATTGGTGTAGATTCGGGCTAATTTTTCTACCTTAAAGTCTTCTCGTATCGGCAGAAAATGAGCTGATTTAGTCAAACAGTCAACGAATAACCCAGATGCTGTCGTGACCTGAAGGCGTGCCCGGGAGTTTCGTTATGAAGTCCATAGCTATACTCTCCCATTTCCATATCGGGATCTCGGGTTGTACGAGTAAGCCAGAGGGGCGTTGATGCTCAGCCTTGACCTTGGAACAAGTCAGGCATTTTGAAACATAGACAGCGATATCCTTCTTCATGCCCGGCCACCAGTACTTGTAGCGCATAAAGGTAGTGTCGCCAAATCTTTAACGCAAAAATAACTGCACCTAGCTCAAGGTCGTGGGTTGTATAATTCTTCTCGTGGATCTTGAGCTGTCGAGAGGCGTACGCGATAACCTTGTCTCGTTGCATGAGAACACAACCAAGACCAAGGTTTGAGGCATCGTAGTAGACTACGAAATCGTCATTTCCGTCTGGCAGTGAGAGCACGGGAGCATTGCAAAGCATCGCTTTGAGAGTTTGAAAGGCTTCCTCTTGTTCAGTACCCCAAACAAAAGGTTTGTCTTTATGCGTAAGCGAGGTAAGCGGCACAGTGATTTTTGAAAAGTCAGCGATGAATCGGCAATAGTAACCCGCCAATCCGAGGAAAGAATGAACTTCGGACGGGTTCCTTGGTGTAACCCAACTCTTAACAGCTTCGATCTTCGCAGGATCGACATGAATTCCTTGACTATTGACGATGTGACCCAAGAATTGGACCTCCTCAAGCCAAAACTCGCACTTGGAGAACTTGGCATAGAGACGGTTTCCCTAGAGTAACTTAAGAACCAAACGTAGATGCTGCGAGTGTTCGGTTTTTGACTTGGAATAGATTAGGATATCATCGATGAAGACGATGACGAAGCGGTCTAGAAAGGGTTTACACACACGATTCATTAGATCCATGAAAACTGCAGGAGCGTTAGTCAAACTAAAAGGCATGACAAAAAACTTATATAATGACCATAGCGGGTTTGAAAAGCGATTTTAGGTATATCCTCCTCTTAAACGCGTAGTTGGTGATAGCCTGAGCGTAGATCGATCTTCGAAAAACACGTAGCACCTTATAACTGGTCAAACAAGTAATTGATTCAAGGCAAGGGATAGCGATTCTTGATAGTCAGCTTATTCAATTCCCTGTATTCGATGCACATCCGGAACGATCCATCCTTCTTTTTGACGAAAAGGACAGGCGCACCCCAAGGAGAGGTGCTAGGACAAATGAAGCCTTTATCAAGTAGTTCCTGGAGCTGACTCGAGAGTTCGCGCATTTCAGAGGGAGCGAGGTGATAAGGAGCTTTAGCAACAGGATTTGCTCCAGGAATGAGGTCGATTCGGAAATCGATATCACGAGTGGGAGGTAAACCAGGTAAATCATTGGGGAAAACGTTAGGGAATTCGCAAACCACAGGAACGTCTTTCACTCCTGTGTTTCCTTTCTTTTCCTTCTCCGCTACTACAATGGTAGCCAAGAAAGCTCTGTATTCCTTGCAGAGATACTTGCTTGCTTGGACACATGACATGAGTTTCAGACCTTTCGAAGGAGTTTAGCCATACACACAAAGTTGATCACCATTAGCGAGCGAGAAACGAATCATCTTATCGAAGCAAACAACATCAGCATGATTTTCGCATAGAAAATCCATGCCTACTATGACGTCAAAACTACCGAGCTGCATCGGAATAAGGTCGATAGGGAAGACGTGATTGTTGAGTTCAAGCGTACAATTACGTAGAACAGAATTGACTGCGACGGTTCTTCCGGTGGCAACTTCAACATCGAACGTCGAGGGGAGATGGGCGCGCTTACGATTGAGGAGCTTTTCGAATTCAAACGATAAAAACAGTTATTAGCTCCAGTATCAAACAAATACGAAGCATATATACCATTCACAAGGAACGTACCATTAACCCCATTATTGTCTGCTTGAGCCTGGCGGGCGTTGATGTTGAAAGCACGTCCGCGGGCTACTGGCTGCTGCTATTGATGTTGTTGCGGCTGCTGTTGGGGCTCTTGTTTCACTACTCTGTTGGGGCACGTGTTTGCAAAGTGGTTGTGATCACTACATGCAAAGCAAGCTCTAGCATGGGCAGCGGGTGCAGGAGCTGCTTGTTGGCCCTGGGAGTAGGAAGGAGAGCTTGTGGTGCAAGAGCTTGACCTTGAACTGGAGCTGGAGTTTGGCGTGGACCTGTACGGCAATTAGCGGTGAAGTGGTCGTACATGTTGCAATGAACACAGAACCGGCATGGGATACCAACCGGGTGATGATAGGTACAAGTAGGGCAGAACGGGTATGGTCTAGTGTATGCACGCTTGGCAGGCGGTGCATTGACCACGAGCGCCGCTACTTGGCGGTGTTGAGGCTGCGGTTGGGCAGGTATTGTTTGGAGTGGAGCGGCAGTAACTGCACAGTTCTTGTTGCTGGAACTGCTGTTGTTCTTCCTCTTGCGACATGAGAGCTTTGAAGATTGCGGTGCGGCGGTGGTTTCAGCGGTGGGAGCGGCGGTGACTTGATGCAGATTCTTGGCAGCTTTGTCGAAATAACCAGACCTGACTCGCTTATCGTTGATCTCAGCGGCGAGCAGGTAGGGTTCCTCGATTGTTGTCGTCTTTGGTGCCTGAACAAAATCTGCAACGTAATCCGGAAGAGCACGGATATACTTCTTGATCGTAATCTCGGGGGTAGTAACCTGACCAGGGCAGATGATACTTAGCTGCTTGAAGCGAGCAGTTAAACCAGCGTTATCTCCGCTATCCTGCTTAATGTGCCAGAATTCATCCTCGAGCTTTTGGAGTTCATGGGGAGGGCATAACTCTTGCATCATGATGTCCTTCAACTCGTCCCATATCAGCGCAAAAGCTGCATCGTTTCCTCGTTTGTTCCTCTCAGCCGTCCACCAATCTAGAGCACGGGATTGGAAGACACCGGTGGCGTTAACAGTACGTAGGTTTTCCGGACAGCCACTCTGGCGCAAGGTGAGTTCGATTGAATTAAACCATTGAAACATGGCCGTAGGACCATCTTCACCGGTAAATTCCTTTGGACCGCAGGCTTTGAACTGCTTGAAGCTAAAAGCTGCTTTTGGAGTATCAGTCCTGGACTCCTACGAGGACTTGCTAGCATTCTCATTCAGCTCACTGACGATCTGTGGGTTGACTTTTGCCATTTGCTTAACGACGAGAGCAGCGATTCGTTTGTCATCGTGGTTTCGTCGAGCAAAGCGAGAGTGGAATGATCCAAACGACGACATTGTCTGCAACAGACATCGCCATAGGAGTCAAACACAATTTCGATTAACCCTAGTATAGTATAGCGATTTCATCATAAAGCTCAGGAACACATCAATTCACAAAAATCACGTAGGCACACAAACACATAATCACATAAGCACATAAGCACGTATTTCACATAAGCACAGTAGCACCTAAGCACTTAGCTCCCCTAAGCACATATTTTGCATGTATTCACCTATTCTTCACAACAGCGTATAGCGATTAAGTATGTCGATTGCGATTAGCGAGCAGCCATTGCGAATGATACCAGCGATTTGTTAGCGTGGTGTGTGTTGTGCGTGGTTTGGCGGAGCGAGAAACGTGGAATCAAAACCATCAGTACCACCGTACTGTTTATCTCAAAACGCCAACAAATAAACATATAAAATACTTAAATCCACATAAAATTGATAAATCATAGAGTCGGCAGCGGCGAATTCCAGAATCAAAACACATAAAATGGAAGAGAGATTGTCTGGGTGTGAGACATTGACTGCCCAAAGTGATTCGACTATTCTCAAGGACCTTAAGTGCACACTTTGGCCTTCTGGACTGTGCACTCGCCTCAATTTGGGCGATCGGCACGCATCCTTCCAGTTACAGCGTGACTCAAGTCGTTGGAGTCCGTCGAGACTTTGGTGAGAGTTTTGTAAAACCAATATGGAGAATAGAACGAGTCATCAAGATTCGGGTTTCACCCCTGAATTAACGACAACATCCCTGTTTGTGTGATAGAATCACGAGATAGATAAGGAGAATCACGTCGAAGTATGGATTTCACTCCTGATTCAACGCAAATTCTCTTGTTTATAGTAAAAATAGCGAATCGAACGAATGATTTGGTCGAGAGTTTGCGGTTTTCACACCTAATCCTAACCAGATCATCCGTTTGAGTGTGTGTCCAGCCTTAGGCAAGGATGATCTTACGCGGAACTGTAGTATGCGATGTTCATGCAAGAGTGTAGTGTACAGCGAGTTCGAGCGAGAAATAGCGAATAAGCTCGTGAAAAACCCATACCGGGTATACACAAGTCGGTCTGTTGGTACTTAGACTATAGACTAGGTCGTTTCTAAGACATCGACCCGGACTAGGTCGAGTCTTGCCTAATTCCCTAAAGTTATGGCTCTGATACCATTCTGTCACACCCCAACCGATGGCGGAATCATCGGGGCGCGGCACTGAGCGAAACAGATTTTCCAGGAGAAATCCATAACAACTAAAATTACCGGATATTTATCATTATGTCTGTTATGGGTGGTTTTCTGCTCATATATCCTGAATAATATTCTGACTATGTTTCTTTTATTGTGATCAAGATACCGGATCAGGATATTGGTAACATCCTGACACAGTATCCTGGTAATGGCTAATTATCTCACGTGTAGATTAACGAGGCAGGCATATAACGTTCGGATGGACTTGTTCTCCCAAAGACTCAGGCTAATCTGTTGAAATAGGAATGTTGAAGCCGGAAGACATGGACTACAACGTTCACAAAGGGAATATTCGCTATATCCTGGATTTATAGGCTAGTTAGTTAGTTTCGTTTTACTATAAATAGGATTGATCGGATCAGATAAGAACACACACAATTCTTCGATCACTCTTACTCATGACTCGCTGTGATCACTCACAAACACTTACACTTGTATTCAAATCGCATTGTAACGCCTAGTTGACCCGCATCATATCCTGCACTGTATTCTGATATTTGAAGTAATAAGAAGAACAAGGCAGCTGCGATTGTCAGCTCCCGGGGTTTTGTGCCAGCGATCTAGATTGATCAAGGGCTTTCCTCGTACATCCTGTGTCACCCTCTACCTTTTTTGCTCATTGTTTGATTGTAGATATAGCTCGGTATCCTGAGCTATATCCTGAAAACTGTTTTTATTAACAACTTAATCAGCATATTTTTTACAATTACATCTAGCACACTACCTCACTTAACTAATTTGATCACAAAATTACTTAGGTAATTTTTGGCGCCCACCGTGGGGCAAGTGGTGCTATTTCTACTAAAAACTTTTGCAAAATCATTACTTGATTTTCTGTTTTCAAAGCTTTTTGCTACACTATTTTCAATGGCCTCAAGATCAAACATGAGCTCTTCTACCGTATCAGCCACAACCTCTGTAACCATTGGTTCGGTGCTCCCACCACCTCCGAGGACACAAGCCTCTTCACAGCCTCAGGATCTTTCAAGAAGAACTAAAACTCATGTGGCTCGGGATATTATCCCCACTCGGAATGTTCAAGGATCTGCTGTCTAAGGGGGTACTCCTATTTTGGCTTCTAATGATGAAATTCTGACTTTGTTTGGCAGTATACAGGATCAGATGAAGCAATAGCAGGAGACCAACCAATTGCTGATGAGAGAGATACAACTCTTGAAATCCAGCTCGAGCAGACCTACTGAGGATACTGTCACTCCCTTGCAGCCTAGAGCTTTGAACTTCAGTTCGGCAGTGTATACCGAGGATAACAGGGGCAATATTGTGCCTAGTCATACTCAGAATCATACTCCTGAGATACCCTCTTCGGTCAGGGTGTCAACTGTGAGAAGCTCGGGATATGCTTCAGGATATGGCTAGAATCCTCACACTGGTAACGTGTCTAATAATACTAATACTCTTGTTACTAATGGTCTTGGATCTTTGCAGGATGCAGGTATGACATCAGCATTTTCTAGGGAGCTTCAGAAATTGAAGGACATGATATCCAGTGTACCTAGGGTGGTCCAGCCAATTCCAGAAGTGTCCCAGGATAGCCACAGGATATCCCGGTTTGCATATCCTATTTGTGATGCTGAAATCCCAAAAAGATTTCAAACCCCCAACATGAAGCTCTATGACGGAACTACGGATCCTGAATAGCATATTGCTTAGTATAGGGAAAGGATGGAAATTAATCCTATTCCTCCAGATCTCAAGGAAGCATGCCTCTGCAAGGGTTTTGGTTCTACTTTGACAGGATCAGCCTTAAAATGGCTCTTAAATGTTCCACCTCATTCAATTACATCGTTTGCTCATTTAGTCAATTTGTTTAATAGTCAATTTTCTTGCAGTCGAAGTTTTGAAAAACTAACCAGTGATCTCTACAGGATAACTCAAGGACCTCAGGAATCCTTGAGGGATTATGTGAACAAGTTTAGCAGGGAATCTCTGGATATCCCACACCTTGATGTTGCAATAGTTGTGCAGGCATTCAAAATGGGGTTGCAAAAGGATTCCCAATTTTATCAGGATCTTGTAATGAATCCTTGCAGGAACCTGGATGAGGCTCGAAACAAGGCTTTAAGATATATTCGGCTGGAAGATGACAAAAAGATGCAAGAGAGGATGAATTCGTCCTCAACCTATGAATCAACTAACAGGAAGTCAGAATCCTCATACAAACTATATCGCTCTAAGCCATATGGCAGGAATGACAGCAAGAAAGTGAATGCTGTTGAAGACGAGGATCTTGAGGAGTATCCTGAGTTGTCAGAATATTGTTTTTCTGTTAATATACCTGAACTGATGTATGTTATGCAGGGTTTAGGAGACAAAGCAAGGTGGCCTAGGAAGAACCAACAAAAAGTTGATTGGAAGGATAAATCCAAGTGGTGTGCCTTCCATGAGGATTTCGGACATGTTACGGAAGATTGCATTGCCCTGGGGAAAGAAATAAGCTATCTGCTGAGCAAAGGGTATCTGAAGGATCTTCTGGGAAGAAAGAAGAATAAGGGTCAGGATACTGAGAAGGATCCTGAACGAGCAGCATCACCTCCTGCAGATGCCAAAATAATTAACTTTATTTCAAGAGGATCCGACATCTGTGGAACCTCTTATTCTGCAGCAAAAAGGCATGCAAAGGAGGCTAAGGTAGAAAGGGGAGATAAGCCAACCAAGATGACATCCCTCACAGCTGATAAAGTGATCACGTTCAACAGTTATGACAGGGATACAGTCCAGGATCCCCACCATGATGGTTTGGTAATAACTTTATATGTTGCTAACCACTTTGTGCGCAGGATACTGGTGGATAATGGCAGCTCTGTTAACATTATTCAGCTAGAAACGATGAAAAGGATGAATGTTTCTCCGATGGATATCACTTCAAAATCTACTGTACTTTTCGGGTTCAGTGGAGAGGCCAGAAATACTGTGGGAGAAATAAAGATGCCAGTATATGTTGAAGGAGTCAACTCGATGCAACGCTTCTGTGTCATGGACTCCTTATCCTGCTACAATATTATATTGGGTAGACCATGGATCCATGATATGAAAGCTGTGCCATCGACCTATCATCAGTGTATCAAGATCCCTACCCCTTGGGGGGTTGTGAAGGTGGAAAGTGATCAACAAGAAGCAAAGGAGTGTTATTCTTCTTCGATGAAATCCTCAACGAAGCCTAAAGCAGGATAGCAATTAAAGATGTGAGCCCAGGATATCGTTGAGGCTTCAGAGCAGGATGTTAAGAAAATTATCCTGGATCAGGATAATCCGGATATCTCGGTGCTCGTAGGAACCAATATCCCTCAGGATATTGAAAATCAATTGACTAACTTTTTGAAATGCAGGATGTCAACATTCACATGGAAGCATGAGGATATGACAGGTATTTCCAAAGATGTTATAAGTCGCAAGCTCGGAATTGATAGGTCTTTCAATCCTGTCCAACAGAAACGAAGGAAGTTTGCTCCTGAACGGAATGCAATCATTCAGGAAGAGGTTGAAAGATTGTTAAAGAGCAAGATGAGTAGGGAAGTCAAATTTCCCAAATGGCTAGCAAATGTAGTTGTGGTGCAAAAGAAAAATGGGAAATGGAGAGTCTGTGTAGATTACACAGACTTGAACAAAGCATGACCTAAAGACCCATTCCCTCTGCCTCATATCGACTCAATGGTGGATGCTACTGATGGTCATGAAATGTTAACCTTCATGGATGCATCCTCAGGATTCCAACAAATACAAATGGAACCTTCGGACCAGGAGGATACTGCTTTCATGACACCAACAGGTATTTATTCTTATACTGCTATGCCTTTTGGTTTGAAAAATGCAGGTGCAACATACCAGAGATTGGTAAACATGATGTTCAAAGACAAACTGGGGGACACCATGGAGGTATACATTGATGATATGGTGGTAAAATCTAAGAAGGTTGAGGATCACCTCCGGTATATTGAAGGAGCATTCGATATCCTGGACCAGTACAACATGAAACTAAATCCTACCAAATTCCATTTTGGAGTGGGGGCAGGAAAGTTTCTAGGATACATGGTGACTAAAAGAGGGATCGAAGCAAGCCCAGAACAGATTAAAGCTATCCTGGATATCAAGTCACCTTCAAACATGAAAGATGTACAAAGATTAACGGGGCGAGTAGCAGCATTAAACAGGTTTATATCAAGATCCTCGGAGAAATCCAAGGAGTTCTACGATATCCTGAAGAAGAATTAGAAATTTGAATGGGGAGAGAAGCATGAAGCATCCTTGCAGGAATTGAAGCAGTATCTTTCAACTGCACCTCTATTGATGAAGCCCGAGGATGATGAACCATTATCCCTGTATCTCGCAGTATCAGGGAATGCGGTAAGTGTTGTTCTGGTAAAGGATCATGAAGGTCAGCAGTATCCTGTCTATTATGTTAGTAAAAGTTTGTTAGATGCTGAAACTAGATATTCTCATTTAGAAAAATTGATATTGGCCCTAGTTATGGCATCGACGAAGTTTAGACATTATTTTGAGACACATAGGATTAATGTTAAAACTAATTATCCTGTTAAAAATGTGCTTAGGAAACCTGAGATGTCGGGTAGAATGGCTAAGTGGTCAGTAAAATTAAGTGCCTATGATCTAGTATATGAACCTAGAAATGCCATAAAATCTCAGGCTCTAGGTGACTTTGTGGCTGATTTCAGTAGTGATATTCAAAATGAAGTAGACCTAGAAGTACAACAGCTAGGAGAAAACTTAGAATCCTGGACATTATATACTGATGGTGCATCTAATGTGAGAGGTGTAGGATTAGGTATACTACTAAAATCACCACAGGGGGACATATTACCCCAGGCTATTAGGTGTGAATTTCCTGCCACTAATAATGAAGCAGAATATGAAGCTTTGATTGCAGGATTAGAGTTGGCCAGGAATATGAATATTAAAAGTTTGCAAGTATTTGTTGATTCCTTGTTAATTACTAATCATTTTAATGGATCCTATGCAGTTAAAGGTGAGAAGTTAATCGAGTATCTCGAAATTCTCAAAAAATTAGTAGGATATTTCGATGTTTTTACACTTGAACAGGTACCGAGGGAGGATAATGCTGAAGCAGATGCTTTGGAAAATCTAGGATCATCAGTCAGGATACCAGAGGGAACTCAGATACTAATATTACATATCCTATATCCCGCGCTGGATTTTTTTCAAGTCTCAGGATAAGGAAGTAGCAAGTATTCAGGATCCTGATGATGAGTATCCTGAGGAGGATCCCAAGTCCTGGACGGCTCCAATTGTGAGATATCTCAAGGAATGACATATTCCAAAGGATGAGAATCCTAAGGCTTTTAGGATGAAGGTATCCCGATTCACTATTATAAATAATATTCTATATAAGAAATCTCTTGCAGGACCATACCTGAGGTGCTTGGAGGATCCCGAAACTAAAGAAGTGCTTCAGGATATACATGAAGGGGATTGTGGCAACCATACTGGGGCAGATCATTATTCTCAAAGGTGTTGAGAACAGGATATTATTGGCCGACGATGAGAAAAGATGCTGCAGAATATGCTCGAAGATGTGATGCATGTCAGAGGCACAGCAATATACTGCATCAACCTGCTGAACCACTGTATCCTATTGCTTCCCCTTGGCCATTCATGAAGTGGGGGATGGACATAGTGGGAAAGTTGCCAAAGGCTCCAGGAGGAAAGGTTTTTATGTTGGCAATGACATATTATTTCTCCAAGTGGGTTGAAGCTGAGGCATTTGTTCAAGTTAGAGACCAAGAAGTAGTATCCTTCATAAAGAGGAATATCCTGACTAGGTTTGGGGTACCAGCTAAGATAATTTGTGACAATGGCTCTCAATTTATCAGTAAGAGGACAACCGATTTTTGTAAAAGTTGGGGAATCAAAATGATCACATCCACACCAGTACATCCTCAAGCGAACGAACAAGCAGAATCCTCGAACAAGATAATTGTCAACAATTTGAAGAAGAGACTAGGAGCTAAGAAAGGAAGATGGGCAGAAGAATTACCCTTTGTTTTATGGGCTGATAGGACAACAGTGAAATGCGCAACTGGGCAAACCCCATTTACCTTAGTATTTGGAGCAGAAGCAGTAATCCCAACGGAGATCGTGATACCTACTGCGAGATTCAACCTCCGGGATCCTGAGAAGAATCCTGAAGCCCTATGCCAAGAATTGGATACTATCGATGAAACAAGGGATGCGGCAAAATTGAGAATGGCAGCATACCAACAGAGGATATCCAGAGCATATAACAAAAATCTAAGGACGAGAAGGTTTCAAGTTGGAGATTGGGTGTTAAGGAAAGCTTTTCAGAACACTACTAATCCTGCTGATGGAAAGTTAGCTCCTAAGTGGGAAGGACCTTATGAGATTGAATCGAAATCCAGGAAAGGAGCATACCGGCTTAAGAATATGGAGGGGGATATGCTACCAAGATCCTGGAATGCTATACACCTCAAAGCCTATTTCAAGTGAGTTTAGAATTTAATTTCTAACTCGGGATGGTATGAATTCTGTCTCTTTTTAAATATAATTCTATTTTATTTGAACCCAATACAGATTAAGCATCGGAGGGGTGTTAGCCAGGATAACACCCACCTTAGTTTAAGGTTGTTTTGCAGAATATGCTTCGGGATATAACTTCATGATATGCACTCAGGATAATTCGAAAGATTAGAGGATTGGCCCCCTCTCTCACGTTTAAGGGATCCTGATCCCTTCACAGGTTTAAAGGTATTCACCTTTCTCTCGAATTGGGTTTAAACACCCCACCTGGAGCACAAGTTATCCAGAGATAGTTCAAGATAGCGGGACCAATCCATGTAAAAGTGGCTGACAATTTCGTTATTGTTGGCTATATCCTGGATCCTAAAGGTATATGAGGATTGATCACCCTCTCTCACGAAAGGTATTTTCATACTCTCTAAGGTTTAAAGGTTTTCACCTTTCTAAGTCTTGGAGTTTATACACTCCTGCCTGTACCGCACGTAAATTTGGGATTTTCCCCAGAATACCTATGGGTTTATCCCCAGAATATTAAGGATTTATCTCCAGGATATTTTAGGGTTTATCCCCTGTAATACAAAAGATATACAAACAGTTGCAATTGATGTCCAGAAAATTTCTAAGTATTCAAAGACATTATGCACAGGGGACATCCCCACTAAGACGTTGTGAGAAGCTCAAAGGATCAAGTTGGGACCTAGTTCACTAAGTATCCCAGACTGGGGACATCTTCGGTGGAAAGGTTGCAAAAGGATTGAAGTTTAAGAATAGGGTTGTACTCTGTCTCTGGTATGATCTTTCCTTTAAAAACCTTATCTAAATTGTCTAAATTTTTGAAACTATGTTTAACAAAAGTTTGGTTATAACATTTATGAGTATCATGATCAGGATATATTCTTAGGATATATTCTCAAGATATATTCTCAGGATATATTTTGGGATATTTGGTCAGAATGTTTGAAATAATACATTGAGATTGAAAATTGAAACTATATGCGAATCAAACAACAGTTGTCAAAATAAGCTTTGCAAAATAAAAATGAACAACGATGGATAAAGCCAAAAGAAAGTTAGTTTATTAAAATAGCAAAAGTTTGTGCTTTTGGTTTCATCTCAAACCGAGACCCATCCACCAAAAGCACGATTAGTTTTCTACCATAACTACTTAACAGTTGAAGGTTTCATCTCAAACCGAGACCCATCCACCTCCAACTGTTATATTGTTCAAAATAAAGCATACTAATTGATGACCAAGGGCTTCATCCTGAAACTCAGGACCCATCCACCTTTGGCCATCATATTGTCTTAATGCAAGAAAGTAAATTTTGTTTAAAGCACAGGAAATGAAAATTTTCAACAACTACAACCACCAAATTTAAAAAATGGGCTCCGGCCTCGGCATCAACATCCATCATCGCCCATTTCGCTGCTTTCAAGAGGCAGCACCCTCTTCCACCATGGCTTCATCAGCACCAGTATCCGGTCCAGCATCCTTCCCAGCATCACCGCCAGCATCCTTTGTAGCATCAGCATCGACCACCTTCTCGGCCACCTTAGCAGGCTTTTCAGTAACAGGCTTCACAGGATGTTCCACGGGATTGCCACCAAGATCCCTCAACCTCACCTCCCAAGCCTCAACATTCCATGAGGGGCATTCAAAGCCCAGGGCCTTAGCCTCATAGGTCATTTTCAATCTAGCCTGGAGGAGGGAGATGACGACAGAATTCTTGAGGCCTTCCCGATATGAAGCCATATCCTGCTCGTGTTGAACCTGGGCAGCATCAGACTTGGCTTGAGCCTCGTGGGTGATCTTCTTGCTGGCAGATTGGTGCTCTTGGGTCATTGCTTTATACTTGGCTTCATAATGCTCCGACTTGGCAGTGGCGATTGCGGACACAGTCCGCGATGGTGGTTTCAGCATTCTTCAGCTTAGCCTCTAACATCTTGTTCAAACCACACGCGTCTTCATATGTGTGCAGGATATAGAATGAGAATATTAACCTGATTAAGGAAGCCGGTCATGAATTTGCTGGACTCGGTAAACCCGTGATTCTCAAAGGGAATCACGTCGGATATGGCTGGAGAATCCGCTTCCTTCCTCTTACGAGAGCTAGGATCTCGAGACTTGGATGTTGTAGAAGCTTTGGGTGCAGTAGCGGTTTTTGAACTGGTGGGCTTTGACGTGACTGCTGGCTTAGGGTTGGTTTCTTACTTAACTTGCATAAGGCCGGAATAACTATCCAACTCGTCAAGCTGGAAGCCTTCAAGGTTGACAACTGGCACTACGAAAAAGGGGAGAAATACTTAACTCTTAATACTTGTATTCTATAATTAATTTAATAACACACTTACCAGACATTTCCGAACTTGATCTTTGACTCGAACTTACGAGAGACAGGGAAAAGGTTCTCTCGTTATCAGGAAGTCGATAGATATCTTTGATCCTGAGCTCCGATTCTGCACTTGGAGGGGCTAGTTCTTTAAAGTTTGCTGCACAGGAAATAGAGATGTCGGTTTAGGATATAGTTTTAAGATATATTTGGGGATATTCCTAAAACCCTAAATCCTACCCGAAGTCAACCACTCTACTGGCAGGTCAAAACCCTTAGCGATGGAATCCCTTTTTATAAAAAAGAACTTTCTTTGCCACTGATCTTCGTTCTTAGTGGCCTTGAGGATCAGGGGATTCTTGGAAGTGGAGAAAAGGAGAAAACGGCTGTTGCCGTGAGAACGGAGACGGTATGCAATAGGGAGATCTTCGACACAAAGATCAGGAATATGACGAGATTTAATTTGGTCTAACACCATTAAAACTTGCCAAACCATTGGCATGGTCTGAGCGTAACTGAGGCCGGTGAGTTTGAAAAAACGGGAAATGAAGGCTGGAAAGGGATACCGGAGTCCCAAGGAGAAAGGATAGGCTAAGAAACACACCCACTCGTTTGATGTTGCGTCTGATCGGACCTCCCGTTCGAAGGGACGGATAATCACCCTGGCAGGGAAGGCACCAGAATCTTTTAAGGCGGCGATATCGACGTTATTAAAAGAGCAAACTTCTTTTTCGGGTTCTCAAAAAAGATTTTGGCTTTCAAGGGTTGGGGTTGATTCGTTTGTGCATGATCTTGTTCGTGAGGCCATGGAGGATTTCAACTAAGAAATGAAAGATCTAAGCAAAGAAAAACAGAAAAGAGAAGGAGGGAGAATACCTGAAAATTGCTTGGAGTGTTATGATCATAATGCAGATAGTTCGGCTAGATATAGGCTGGATATAGGGGGTATTGAGTAAATATCGCATGGGGAGTTGTAGCATGTCACTTCAACCGTCGTTTCAACTTAATAACCTCGATTCACGAGATAAGCTTTAAAATATATCTGTTGGAATTGGTATACCAACATATATATTTTGGGGACAATTGTTATGGGTGGTTTTCTGCTCATATATCCTGAATAATATTCTAACTATGTTTCTTTTATTGTGATCAAGATACCGGATCAGGATATTGGTAACATCCTGACACAGTATCCTGGTAATGGCTAATCTGTTGAAATAGGAATGTTGAAGCCGGAAGACGTGGACTACAACGTTCACAAAGGGAATATTCACTATATCCCGGATTTATAGGCTAGTTAGTTAGTTTCGTTTTACTATAAATAGGATTCATCGGATCAGATAAGAACACACACAATTCTTCGAACACGCTTACACTCTACTAGCTGTGATCACTCACAAACACTTACACTTGTATTCAAATCGTATTGTAACACCTAGTTGATCCGCATCATATCCTACATTGTATCCTGATATTTGAAGTAACAAGAAGAACAAGGCAGCTGCGATTGTCAGCTCCCGAGGTTTTGTGTCGGCGATCTAGATTGATCAAGGGTTTTCCTCGTACATCCTGTGTCACCCTCTACCTTTTTTGCCCATTGTTTGATTGTAGATATAGCTCGGTATCCTGAGCTATATCCTGAAAACTGTTTTTATTAACAACTTAATCAGCATATTTTTTACAGTTACATCTAGCACACTACCTCACTTAACTAATTTGATCACAAAATTACTTAGCTAATTTTTGACCAAAACAATGTCCCATACCATAATATATCAAATAAAAGCAGTTATTACAGACATTGTTTTCTCAAAGACAGATCAAATGTTCCGACAACTCAGATTTTATTTAATTTGTTTCTAGACTCCATCCTAGCTCAATTCCAGCAGATAACAAGCAAACATCCTAAGCACCTGTCACATACGTTAAAATAGAGGTCAATACACATAGTGTAAAGGTGAGCATACAAGTTTAATAGTAATAGTAGAGTTCATAAGCGTTTACGGATAACCAGCATGTAACATGTATAATGTGAAGCCAGTAGGTTATCGATAATAAAATATGCACAGACAAGACTGCGAGTTGTAGAATGCACAACACATATCACCACTGTGACACGTGAAGAGGTAACCTTAACAACCCCTGTCCACGACAGGTGCTGAGTCCAAGCTATAGTACTATCGTTGCTAAGGCGTCAGGCAACAATCACTGTGTTAACATAACGTACAAGCATTCATCAAGTAACATGTATAACATGTATAAAAGTGTTTGCGTTGTGTGATCATTGTGATTTAGAATAAGTAACGTATGTAACACCCAAAAGTGCATAAAGCAAAAAGGGGTCGAGTATACTCACAGCGATGGAAGTTAATGGATTGAAGGGAGCGCTAGAGTGATTAGCCTGAACAGTTTACGATAGCATAAACGAATGAACGGTGCGTGAAATGGTGCAAGTGATCAAGGTGACGAATGGTCATCCGATTGGATGACAATCCGAACGGATGGTCATTCGATCGAATGACAATCCATTCGGATGGCCATTCGTTCGGATTGGCATTCGTTTGGGATGGATGTGTTTGTGTATGATGGCTTTGAAGTTTTCGTTGTAGCATTTTGAAAACATAGAAGTATCTCTACCTTTCAGGTCGTTCGATCGGATGGCGATTCGATCGGCGAGACATTTCTTAGTGAGAACAAGTTCATAGCAGGATTCTCATTCGATCGGATAGCAATCCGATCGGATGGCAATCCGTTAGAACCGATGGTCTTTGAAAATTATGAAAGTGTTTAAGTGTCGGAGTTCCAAATGTCAACTGATCGGATGGTTGTTCGATCGGATGGCAATCCGATCGGACGGCAATCCGTTCGACGTTCAGATCTTTTGAAAACTTGAAAATTGTTAAGTGTGGAACCAAGTGCAATCCGATCGGATTGCAGTCCGGTCGGATGGCAATCCGATCGGATGGCAATCCGATCGGACGGCAATCCGTCCCAATGAATCGGATCGTCTTGACTTGATTATTTTTGAAAGTTTTGCGGTTTGTTCGAGACGGTATGATAACGTACTAAACAACGGAACCTCATCAAGTCCCAGGTCGCCCGATCGAACAGGAATCATCCTAAACCGATCAGTTTACTGGTCGTGGCGGTTGTTCATGTTCAATCTGAAATCGGTTGTCTCTTTGATAGAAACCAGATCTCAGACTGATGCTTCACTAAGAAATAAGTAGAAGACCTGAATGAGCTCCGATTCTATCGGTTTTGAGTGCATTGAGTGTAAAAGAGTTGAAAGAAAGTTGGAAAAGTATCTTTCAATCCTTTTACCTCCGAAAATGTTTAGATCTATGCGAAATCGTTGTGAAATCATGTGGAAATCCTTCAGATCTGAGTTGTTCTTGGTGGAATGAAGCCAAGTCTTGAAGTTCATAAGAACTCCATGATGACATCACCCTGGAACACCTAAAATCCGTTGATTTCACGGTTAAAAGTTAAGATTCAAAGGTGAAAATGATGAAGAAGTGCGTGTAGATCATAGAAGTACAAGATTTTAGTTGAAAACTTACAAGAATCGCGAGAAATCGAGAGAAAGAAGGCCTTGAGCGTGCTGGTCGAATGAGGAAGAGCTGTCACATCACAAGTGATGTGACAGGGGGTATTTATAGGTTGTCAAAAGGGAAAGGAGGAGCAAGGGTTGGATGGCGCACCGATCGGATGACACTTCGATTGGATGGCAATCCGATCGAATGGCAATCCGATCGGACGGCCATTCGATCGATTGGCCATTCGATCGAAGTGGTCTAACGAGTTGAGTTTCGGCGTTTCGTTTTGCGTGTTGAGCGTTGCGATACGCTTCGAGTGAGCGATGCGATAGTATTACCCATTAGTCACACAAATAACCTAACTACTATATCTAACATACAATCACTATAAATAACTTGTGTTCAGCGTTTGCGATTAGATTGTGTCGCGATAGAATTGCGATTGCGATTAAACACCTCAACATAAACATAACATGCACAAGTAACACATAATAACACACACACGTAAAACAATATCCAGAACACATAATTCGGGTTGCGAATGCAATAGTGATGCGATTAACGATAAGTCGATTAGCGATAAAACATGCGATTAAACCTCGATTATTAATAGATACTCCACATAATACAACTAAAACGATAAAATAAAAGGATTCGATTAAAAGTCAAGAAGCACAATTCAGTAGTTAAGCAAGGAGTGACAGATCGCAATTAGCAATCTTTTCTTCCTTTGACTTTGACATTGACTTGTACTTTGACTTTCCAAAAAGTGGGTTGTTACACCATTCGACACATAGTTGCGGCATAGGTACTCAGAATGTTTCCAAGTGTCAATAGCACTCACAGATTGGACATCAGTTGTGCCTTCTACGAGAACAGGAGGGGACTCTGTCAAAAACCTCGCAAGGTTTAGAGTGGTCAGATAGAACAACATCTTTTGTTGTCATCTCTTAAAATTCAAACCAGTAAACTTCTCTGGTTTTTCAGCATGGTTAGCAACCGCTTGAGCCGTTTGGGTACCAACCAATGGTCCCATGGTAGTGGATGTGGATCCAACAGTGGTTGATGTGGTTGCTGAAACAGTAGCGATTTCTGAAACAAGAATAAAATACAATCAATTTATGAAAGAAACAAATTGGTTTATAGAAAACCAATGCAAACTACAAAAGTTTGCTAATAAAAAAAAGAAACTGTTAAAAAATTTAAAACTAAAACAGTGAACGGGTTTTAAAATCTGTTTTAAGCTTGTAGGACAACTGTTCACAAAAAAAAAATAACAATTTATTAATCAATATTCTGATTATAATACATAAAAGGAACTGAACCAAACTGAAAGGAAATACAATACAAGAAATGTAAACTAAACAAAGAACAGATTACAAAAAGAAAAAGAAAGAAAACATAAAACAACGGTGACTGGGGCACGTGAAGATCACGCTTCCCTTAAAACAGATTTCGGGGCACCCAGGTGAACCCGTATGTTTCCCAGGGTACAACAGCCTTAGCAGATTGTACTGCCGGGATTAGCCTGGCACCTGAAAGGATACCTGAAACAAGAGTGCGCAGAGATGCAAAGTTAGGGAATTCGTTTGATGTGTGTTGTATGAACCATACGATTTCAGTATTGTGTGTCTAAAACAAAGCACAAAGCTTTGTATTTATAAAGATTAGAATTCGAAAATGATAACTCAATATTGAATGCACCATTCAATCAAATCAATTCTAGAATTCAATAGCACAATGAATTCTGTAACTTATCATTTGACTGGTGGAATTTGAACAGTCTCTAGCTGACAACACCAGGCCAAGACGCATCTAAAAAATACTAAAGGCGGCTCCAAGCGGCTCGTGCGAAGTGCAAAGTGCGCCACATTGCGCCCATCGCCCTCGTCCCGGTCCTGGGCGCGTGTCGGTTGCTTTGCACCCTCCTGGCTACCACTGGGTGTGAGTTGTCACATAAGAATACATTCGTGTAGAGAATTCTAATTGTATATCCACAAAATATTTATCTCTCCACCTATGTGGGACAAGCTCAATTTCCCACATACTTATGGTTCCAACACACAAACTTAATGCTCAAGATCTCTCATTCATCTTGGCTTAATTATTAAATAATCACTATATTAACTCATAATATAATATTATTTATAAAATTTCCAACAAGATATTGGGTCATATAATGTTATACGGCTCGTATACATAAAGAAAATATTAGACCGTATAACATTCTATACGGGTCGTATAGCATTATATGAGGTTTGGGTCGTATAACATTTTATACGGTCGTATAATATTATGCGACCCGTATACATGGACAAAAAAACATTCTCTGACATTTTTTGTATGCAACAATCAGTTATACGGATCGTATATATATAGGGGTGTAAAAATAAGATTTTAGGGTTCTGTGAATAACGAAACTCATTTTTAGTTAAGATTCCAAAACTTTGGGGAAAGAGGGATTAGCACGTGACATGACCCTTGCCACGTGCCATATCGTTGACTGGTCTTTGTCAATTTCAACAAAACAGACAATATGGATCCTCGTACCCATGTCTGTTTTCCCATGCCACGCACGCACACAATTCTTTTTGTCAGAGAACAAACCGGAATGAATCTTCTTTCTCCCCAATTATTATTATTATTATCAACAGAAAAAATTCACAAACAAATCCAAAAGCTTACAATCATTTCACGAAAAGCTTACATTAATCACGTACGTTTATGATTGATTGTATGCATATTATATCTAACCTCCATGGATCTGCATATATTTGATTTCGCATTTGTTGTTTGCATTATTAAAACAGGATGTTCGTTTCTGTTTTAGGGTTTCTTCTTGTTCTTGTTTCTTGAAGCCGCATCTTCCTTCATATTGATTTGGATTGCTGGTATGGAATTTTTGCCGTTTTCATCTGCAATTATGCACATTCTCATTTGGGTTGAATTTGGTGGGTTAAATTTGGTTAATATTTTGTGTTTTATTGTGGGTAAATATAGTTTATTTATTTGTGTGGAAAAAAGATGCTAAATGTGCATGTTTGTAACTATATTGTGAATGATTGTTGGTTCAAGTTTGTAGAGTAATTGGAGATGTCCTACATATTGGTATATTTAGAGTTTATGTAGTAAATGCCCCGTTTGCGGTATGCGCATATAATGTATATATGTGTGGACGCTCGGGGGCAAGAGTGAAAGTGCACTAATTTTAATGTTATTTTACTAATTTCGTGAAAATAGCGTTAAAAGAGGGGGTGGTTAATCATGCATCATATGGTGGCGTTGATAGCCGAAAGACAAGGGAGTACATGCACTAATCGTCCTTTGTCGTAATTGCTGAGTGTTATGTGCCTTAGGTCCAAGGCTTGATGCAAAACTACTTTCGAGCCGGGGGTCTCATTGGAAGCAGCCTCTCTATTTCTACGGGGTAGAGGTAAGGTTGTCTACATCTTACCCTCCTCAGACCCTACCTTAGTTGTGCTATTGGTGGGATTTACTGAGTATGATGATGATGATGAGAGTTTATGTAGTAACTATTTAGCATTGTTATCAAAGATCTTGTTAGCATCCCAAACACCACCTAACTCTCTTTAATTTTGGCCTTTTTTCACATATCATTTGTGATCTTTACAAGATCAATCTTGATATTGTTCTGTTATATGTTATGTTTGTAAAAAGGTTTGAGTTTTGACCCATGATGTTTTTAACAACCTTATTATACGACCCGAACATGAGAAGGTGTTAGGAGTTGGATTATGAGCATAAGTAATTTATTGTTCAGTAACTTTTGGTCTATATTTTTAGAACTATACTTAAGATATTCAATTAATAAACTTGCACACTAATTCTTCTCTTCTCGCTTGTAGGTGATCCATTTGCGTTCTCGAGTTCTTCCAAAAAAACACTTTTAAAAGCTTATCTGCACATCCTTCAAGTGTTGACGAATGAGTTTCTAATAGTTTTGGAGACTGCAAGATAATCATTGCATGTTACCTTATCTACAGCTTTATTGGTCTTTTGTAGAACCATTTTATTGTCTAGATGACAGTAATACACACCGATTTCACTCGTATTGATGACATTTAGATTAGGAACATGATTTAAAAACCTGAAAATGGACGAATATAGAGAAGAAGACGATCATTTCCTGCCTGCAGCATGGTTGAACTTGAGCACATCTGAACTTGCGGAATCAAATCTCTTCATAATATCCTGCTTCATTGCGGGCCTAATCGGCATCTTAACAATCATTTACACCGCATTTCAATGGAGAAGAAACATAAGTCTCAGTTGGACAAAAGCCATCGCAGGGACAAAAAAAGATTCAAAATCAAGCAAAGATCTCGTAGCACCACACACATGGTATTTAGAAGCCGTAGGTCGTGGAAAAAGCTTAAACTGTTGCGTATGCCTAAAATCCATGTCACCATCTCAATCTCTCGGGCCCATGGCGTCTTCCGGAAGTTTCATTCACCGTTGTAGCATATGTGGAGCAGTGGCTCACCTCAACTGTTCGCCAAACGCTAATAAAGATTGTAAATGCGTGTCTATGGTGGGGTCGGATCACGTACTGCACCAGTGGGCTATTCGGTGGACTGACGTTAACGATCAACCGGACGGAGCGTCTTTCTGTACACATTGTGAAGAACCGTGCAGTCCTTCGTTTCTTGGCGGGTCGCCAATATGGTGTTGTTTATGGTGTCAGAGATATATACACGTCGATTGCCATAGTACATATCGTGAAACGGGTGATATTTGTGATATGGGGTTGTTTAAACGATTGATATTATCGCCTCTTGTTGTCAAGGTATTAGGCATGTCATCATCAGGTGGGATCTTGAGTTCCATAACTTTTGGAGCCAATGAGATCGCATCTTCTGTACGCGCGAGTATATCAAGTCAAACTAAGAAAAACAAGCAGAAGAATCGAGTCAATGCAGATGACGGGAGAGTTAGTCTAGAGGATTCTGAGTCAACTACAGAAAGCACATCAGATAATAATCAAAAAACCGATGGTGGTAACAGTGAAATGATGAACAAAAAACTGAGTTATAAAAGAAGTCACAGAGATGAGTGTCAAAAGGTACAAATGAAGCAGAGATACGAGCTCGTTACTTTGCGCCCCGACGCAAGGCCTCTTTTAGTTTTTATTAATAAAAAAAGTGGCGCTAAACATGGAGATTCGATCAGGCTGCGGTTGAATATTCTCTTGAACCCTGTTCAGGTTTGTACCTAAAGAGCTTTATTCTTCATTTATAAGGCTGTAAACGAATTGAACGAACACAAACAATCATCAAGGAATGAGCCTGCTGGCTGCTCATGAACGCTTAACAAACGAGATTTATTGTTCATCTTCATTCATTAAGGAAATGAACGTGTTTATGAACACAAACAACGTTTATGAACACACATGAGCATATATATTCATTTTAGAATAAAATCTACATTTTCCATCACAAAGATTACAAAGAATCCACTGAAAAATAAATAAGCACTTAACATAATTATTCGAACACAGTTGACATAATTATCAGAAACATGACTAACACAAAATTAAGAAGTTTGCCAAACTTTAACACAAATTGAAATTGAATTGGTTAAATGAGGGATGTTAGTGGAGGCATGTAGTATAACTAGGGTTACAAATTTTTACTAAAAAAAATAAAAATAAATGAGCGAACATAAATGAACACAACGGTCACGAACATAAACGAGCAAACGCAACCTTTGTTCATGTCCGTTCATTTAACTTAACAAATGGAATTTCTTGTTTGTGTTGGTTCATTTATTAAAAGGACGAACATAAACGAACTTCCCACAGGATGGTTCATGAATTGTTCGCTGAACGTTCGGTTAGTTTACAGCCCTATTCATTTATGTTTTGACCCGACCCGTTTGCACCCATATAAAAGTTAGCCTTAATCAAACTTTCTTATGTATGTTGTAGATTTTTGAACTGAGCTCAAAAGAGGGGCCCGAAGTCGGTCTTTATCTATTTAGAAGAGTCCCACATTTCCGAGTGCTCGTATGTGGCGGGGATGGTACCGCAGGGTGGGTACTGGATTGCATTGAAAAACAAAACTTTGTATCTCCGCCACCTGTAGCTATTCTACCTGCCGGAACCGGAAATGATTTGGCGCGTGTTTTGAACTGGGGTGGCGGTTTAGGGTCGGTAGAAAAACATGGAGGCCTTTGCATGATGCTGCAACACGTGGAACATGCGGCGGTAACCGTTCTTGATCGTTGGAAGGTTTCTTTTGTAAATCAAAAAGGAAGACCGCTTCGTTCACCAAAGTTCATGAACAATTATCTTGGTATGTCACATCTTTTATATTATGATAATTATGGATATTATCATGTTAATCTTAATGGTCACTAAATACTTACGATTGTAGGAGTCGGATGTGATGCGAAGGTTGCTCTTGATATTCACAATTTAAGAGAGGAGAATCCGGAGAAATTTTATAACCAGGTGAACGTGTAAAGTAAAATTTGGATCGAAATGAACTGTAATGACGTGTTTAATAATGGTTTGATTGCAGTTTATGAATAAAGTTTTATATGCTAGGGAAGGTGCGAGGAGTATGATGGATAGAACGTTAGCGGATTATCCATGGCAAGTTCGTGTGGAGGTTGACGGGGTTGAGATTGAGGTTCCCGAGGTTAGTTCAACCTTTTTTTGTAAGAACCCAAACTCACGGGGCCCACCAATACCCTGGTATATCATATAACATAAATTTGCGGTAACAAAATGAGCTTAAGTTTTGCAGGATGCGGAAGGTGTTCTTATTGCGAATATTGGGAGCTATATGGGGGGTGTGGACTTATGGCAGAACGAAAATGAAAATAATGATAATTTTGACCCTCAATCTATGCATGATAAGATATTGGAAGTTGTAAGCATTTCAGGAACTTGGCATCTTGGAAAGCTTCAGGTAAGTTGTTGTCTTTGTTTAGATTGTGTTTCGTTTTGCCTCGAATAACGTAAACTACGGTTTTGTGTACCAGGTGGGGCTTTCTCGAGCTCGAAGGCTTGCACAAGGGAAGAATATAAGAATTCATCTTCTTGCACCATTGCCAGTTCAGATTGATGGAGAACCATGGTTACAGTCACCATGCATATTGAATATTGCACACCATGGACAGGTATGAAATTATTCATATTTTATTACACATACATTAATTAATTTTTTTTAATAAAATGTCATTTGTTGTTGCAAAAATGTTGTGGGGTGGGTTTGTTTGTTGGTACAGGCTTTCATGCTGAAAAGAACAACTGAGGAAACACTTGGTCATGCGGCTGGAATAGTTGCGGATGTGCTAGAGAACGCTGAAACGAATCAAGTGATAAATGCTTCTCAGAAGCGAACTCTTCTTCACGAAATGGCACTTAGATTGTCGTAGCACCACCACCACCCTATAAAGCCTTCGTTTGTAGATGGCAAGGGGACGATTTTCATGGGATTGTGTACTTGTTACATGGCTAGAATTTGGGACAAATATCTGAAAGCCATGGCTAATTGTATTGTTCCTTATGATGTTTCTGTATCTGTTACTCAAGTATTTGGAATTTTATAAGTTCAACTTGAACTTTTAGAGAGAGAAATCTAGTAAGAAAGAAGGTCGAATGATACACAAGCGGGCCTAAGCTCGAGTGTTGAGACCATTTGCCCAAGTCGTGGCTCAAAAAAACCAATCCCAGCAGTCTGGCGGCCAGACTGCTCTAACATGCTCTACCTTTCAGGGTGTTTTCAAGTATAATAATCACGTAGGAGTTTTATCATGA
The DNA here is from genome assembly GCA_030545235.1 of Helianthus tuberosus. NCBI lineage: Eukaryota > Viridiplantae > Streptophyta > Magnoliopsida > Asterales > Asteraceae > Helianthus > Helianthus tuberosus. The sequence continues at coordinate 26,784,438 of CM060441.1, forward strand.
TCATGCTCAAGCTCAAACTCAACTTGACAATGTTAAGTTTGATCTTAATGTGTGCTTAAGCTTGACTTGAAGAAGATAGGAGATCAAAACAGTCAAAACTTAACTTAATAACCTCGATACAAGAAATTTAATTTCTGAAAAAAGAGCAATGTCCAAAAGGCAAAGACAACCAAAAAAACGAGAACATGGGTGATATTATGTCTGGTAGGCATGGCAGAAAACAGATTTACCAGTAAGCTAACTCTTGGCCCAAGCCAAATAAAATTAAAACCTTGTGTTTGAACTTTGATGTGTCCATTACGATCTGCATCAAGCAGTAACACCTACTCTTCCTGCAACCTGATCAAGATCTCTTAGTCCGTTGGATGTAATCTTCCTTCCACTGGTTCCCAAAATCATAGGATTAGTAATACAATTTCAAAGGTAAAACAAAGCAAATGTTGAGGAAACAAAACTCACCCCTTGGAGTCAAAGTCAACAATGTTCATGGTCTGTAACTGCTGAAGAATGTGACGAGCAACACCACCGCTGCTCTTGCAGAAGTGAGGTGGAGCGCTACCGTTTCTCTTGCGCCCTCCATAAATTCTCTGGAAAGCACCAACACCAAGTCCTCCTCTCAAGTAAATCTTCCTTGCCATGGATGCTTAACATTTCAACACAATTAAACAAATAAAATCAGCAATGGAAATTTTAATTTTACTTTCTGAATAATAAAAAGCAGGCTTACCAGCTCTGATGTAGTACCAATCAGGATCATACGGTGCAAGTTCCTTAAACGTAGCAGTCTTGACAATATCAGTCCAGAGTGGTAGCTCCATCTGTCAACAAATGACAGCAGATTATTGCACAAGCATATAGACTGGCCGTAACAGCATAACTTATTTTACAACATGTACAAACCAAAACTGTATAACACAACCATGCACATGGGTTCAGAATACTAGTACCATATCTTGTAAAGATGCAATGAAAATATTTTTTTCACAAATCTATGCATTCAATTTATGATTTATTGACGGATATCATATACAAATTAAAACAGTTAAACACACACTCAATAGAACAAAAAGTCAAAAACCATTTCACTATACGTGTGTGCAGTTGAACAGATGAGGCAGCCTCCCTCTCAGCCCTATGCTAATAGCATGTCCTATTTGGAGATCACTCCAAAATTGTGTTGAATAAATCCGTTTCACACACAGTCAAATAAATGAGACTGATGCGCAGATTTTCAAAAACTGATGTAGCTAGTGCCTAGTTATAGCCTTAGTCACTGTGCAGCTGCTTAACAGAGAATAAGCAATGAAAGCCAAAGTTAGATTCATAAGCATGTCTGTGGTAGTAGCTAAGCTCACTAACATCTTAATCACAAGATAAACTGATACGATCCACCATGACCCATGACCCACCAAGACCCATCTCACCCTATTCGTTATATTGATGAAGAATTCAATTCAAACCCACTATCTACATTCAGTTTTGTTTACAAGTATTTCATGCATGAAAGTAGAAAAGCTAGGATTAGTAGTTTGCATATTTTCCACTTCCCCATGTTCATCTGCAGTCTATTTCTTGTAAGCCTATTTAAGGCCCTTTGGTTTTTGTTAAATGATAATAAGAAAACTGAAGCAATTATTTAAGTTTAATTTATTATCGTTCGTTTCATTTGGGAAGATCGCCAATCTCAAACTTGGTTCTATCATAAACACTAGACGAGTTTGTTTAAAAACCTAGATAATCACCATTTACATCCACACTAATCATCCAATTCCAAACATGCATACCGACACAGATGCAAAACTCTTACTGGTCTAAATAATTCACTTTTATGTGATCAATGTCATCACGTAAAATGCTATAGAGTAACGATAAACAATTTAAAAAAAACGTAAACGCAAGCAGATAATTCTCCGAATATACAACAATTCACATCCATAATCAATCAAACACACATACAAACAACAATCTGGTGACATAATGTGGCATTCAATCATCAATCAACGCGAAAACAATTAAAAAAACGCAAATGCAAATAAAATTAGGGCTAAAACCCTCAAAACTAATAAAAACAAAGGTTAACAATCAGATCACTCGCCAAATATACAACAATTCAGATCTATAATCCATCAAACGACACATACAAACAATAATCAGCTGATATGACATCGCAAACATCAAACAGATTAGAAATAAACCTTTCCGGAGCGCTTGAGATGAGCGGCGTACGCCTTCACGAACTCATGAGGTGAAACATCTTTCACAGTTCTCGCAGTCTCCATTTTCAGGCTGGTGCTTTTGCTACGGCGGCCGGCCGGCGGTGGTGTGTGTGTGTGTAGTGTGTGCGAGTGTAAAGAAGAGTTGTTGCAGGTGTGTTAGGGTTTAATAGAGTGTGGGCTATACATGGATATTATTGTGTTTGGGTTTCGAAGCCCATGTTATAGGGCTGTAATAATTTATATATAGGGCTGTAAATGAACCGAACGTTCAGCGAACAGTTCGTGAACCGTTCGGCGGGAAGTTCGTTTATGTTCTTTCGTTTAATAAACGAACGAACATGAACAAGAAATTTCGTTCGATTAGTTAAATGAACGAACGATTGTGTTCGTGAACGTTCGGTAAGGTGTTCGTGAACATTCGTTGATTTTCGTTCGTTTATGTTCGTATGTTTGTGTTTTAATTTAAGATCTTTGTACTCTTTTATATTTTATTTGTACTTTTTATATTATTAAGCTTTTATTTATTTTATTTCCCTAACAATTAAACTAGGAAACTCACTTTCACCTTGTTTATGCATCATTTCCCTTTCATTTCTCATTATTTACATCCATGAATACAATCGACCTCCGTTCCACAATAAGGGATTCAAGTTCGAGTGCTACTCTCTGGGCTATCTATCTTTATCCTTCGTCACGTTCGCCAAATTTATTTGTGTTTGTTTATGTTCGTGAACCGTTCGCGAACACGCTCGTTTCCTTAATGAACGAACACGAACATAAAATCCCGTTCGGTAAGTGTTCATGAACCGTTCGTGAACACATTTATTTCCTTAACGAACGAACACGAAGAAGGCCTTGTTCGTGTTCGTTAGGTTCGTTTACAGCCCTATTTATATATACTCTAATTTGTAACATTTCTATGCTTATAGGTGTTGTAAGTTGTGCTTTGTTGGTGTTTCCCGCAGCCATAGGTTGTACCTTATGTTTAATGATTTGTACCTTTTATGGGCATAAAACCCCAGCCAAAACCATTTGACCTTTTTCTATACAATCTACTACCTTTCTCTCTCTAGAAACTTGCACCACACCTTTTCTTTTCTCTCTCTATACCATCTGATATACTTTTACGGTTGAAATCCGGTTATGTTTCCGGCGATGCTTCGTGATGACACTATGAGGTTGATTTTATGGTTGGATCATTAGATCTGACGGACATGAACGAGGTGGTTGATGGTTGTTCTCTCTATCTACCATCTACTACTCTGTTACACTTCTTATCCAGTTCTGTTTCCGGAGATACTTTATGACGACGTCATGAGGTTGATTGTTTTATTTTATGGTTGGATCGTTCGATCTGACAAAGTTGAACCGGGCGGTTTGTGGTTTTGTCGTCGGATATTTATACACCATCGATTAGGAAGATATGTAGGCTTATGTGTGTTGTAAGTTGTGCTTTGTTAGTTTTTGTTGCAAGAAGCTATTTTGCCTTTTGTTTGATGAGTTGTGGGTTAGTCGTTGTCAATTTGTTCTTTCTTTTTTTGAAGGTTTCTTATTTCCGGTGATGATGGTGTCCTGCTTCTTGGTGTGGCAACTCCGGTTGCAGCCGAGGCGGCACTGAGCCGTGAAGACGATGACGATCTCTTAGATCCGATTTTGTTGGTTTAGTTATTTGTTTTTTTTTGTTGTTGCTGGTGGTTGTTTTTCATCGCACTTTGACGATGATGATTTATCGTAAAATGTCTAAGTAAGTTGGTCATGGTTGAAATTTGCCGCATCTTAACGAGGCATTTTCAGGTGGAAGTTGAGCGGATATTTTGATTTCTACCGAGAAGTATGCAGCCATGCCAGTTTAAATCGTCTTTGTTTTCATACACTTTCTGATTAGAGCCTCATTGTTCTTATATTTTTTTTCAAAATGCACGTTGTCTGATTTTTTAGTGTCGGTGTTTCTTGGTTGTGGTGGTGATCTTTGGAAACATAAAATAATTACAAGTTTTTGTTATGTGAATGTGGTATCGAAAAAGGAAAGAAGCAAATAATGATTGTTTTTGAAAAGTGAAATTTAACATGTGACTGTTAGTTGGGATGGCAAAAAAGCCCAAGCCTGACGGCTATATCTGAAGCCCGACGGGTATACCTGAAACCCGAAACATATGGGCCCGGTATACCCAAAGCCCAATGGGTATGGGCCGGGTACAGGCTTAAAAAAAAGGAAAAAAAACAGGATATGGGTACGGGTATAGGATTTAGTGATATCCGGCCCATTTACCCGAACGTATCATATGTGGATATGTATTTGGCAGATGTTTAGTGAACAAATAACTTATTTGTGAGCATATATATTGGATATGGAAGCTATTAGGCGGTCATGATACAATTACCTAATGAACTAATCGTTTTGATTTAGTTTGGTATATGTGGTCTGAATATGATATGTAAGTTATTAATCATATTTTCATTTGTTATAGTCATCAAAATAGTAAATTATATAAACACTAAAGTAAAAAATTGGCACATTTGTTTCAACAGGTATTTTTATGAAATTAACTGGTATACCCGATACCCGCGGGTATGACCAATACCCGACGGGTAATTACCCAACAAATACCCGACGGGTAACGAACTGGGTATGGGACAAAGAATTACAACCGGGTACGGACCTGTGATTACCAATACCCAGCCTAAGCCCGCCCCATTACCATTCCTATCTATCAGACCATGTTCCACAACCTGATGTGGTTTTCTTCTACAAATCTAAAGTGAGAACAAAGCAGACTAAAATCATTAATTTATCCTAAATTGAATATTTTTACCGATGAAAATATGGTACTAACAATTTAAGATTCCCTTCTACATTATGACAATCTGTACCCCCGACACAACGTGGAAAACAAGCCGAGTTTCAAACTAAAATAAACGCGCCTTAAACATATTACGTTACAATTTAATGACAATTGCTACCGAACCCGTCGCAACGCGACGGGACTGTTTCCTAGTTTGTAAACTATTTTGTAACGCAAAATCAAAGTTAACTAGCAATAAAACTGACGACGGGCCAATAGGGTACCCCATTTACCCGTCTTGGGCTGCCGTCATGAATGCCCAATAGATAAGGCCCAAAAGCGGTAATACTTGCCCACTAAGGTTTCTCTTATATGAAAATGGGCGGGAAGGAAAGGATCAGAGAACACAGGGTGCATTTAATGCATGACATGAAGAGGATCTTTGGCTGGCATCGTACTTCTAAGCCGGAATCATTAAATGAGAAGATAATCCTACCGTTGGGGGTCAGACACGTGTCTGAGCCCCCCAAAGACCGACAGAGTCCGTTAGATCATCTCGTAAATATCCCACATGTAAGATAAGGCCTCTCGGTTATATAAGGAAGAAAAGGGACGATCAAAAGGGGCAAGTCTAAGGTATCACACTAAAGGCTCTCACATTTATTCCGACCATAATTCCTCTACATTAAATACACACACATATTTATTAGATTCACACCATAGAAAAACACTCCGGTGATCACACTCATTTGAATAAGCTTCTCATACTCTCCGGCAAGTTACTTATTCTCAAGTCGGAGCTTGGTCACGGATCCCCCCCCCCCCCCCCGGGGGGGGGCCCTCCGTGACGAGGCTAACGGATTCCTTTTTTGTAGCACACGAAGGCTGGGATATTCCGACGTCAGCGAAGACCCTTTGAACGTCAGCAGGGATTTGGGTATTCGACATTGGCGCCATTTGTGGGACTATTCAGCCTAAGCTGGTATTCTCACTCCAAAACACCGACGTTGTGATAACCCATTAAAAAAAAACAACATGGCGACACCACCAAGCTCACGAACCATCCAAACGGTGCAGAACGATCATGATAAAGTCATAGTGGAAGACATCACTCACGAGGAAGAAAATGAAAACCAGGTGGAAGTCCTGGAAAAGGAGGAAGCCATCACTCCAGATTTTGTTGCCATGCACAGGGAGAAGTTGAAAAAACATCTCGAAGATCTAGAGAGACGGGAGAGACTTGATAGCCTTAGGGCTAGACTATCCTTTGACACACCCTCCAACCAAGAAGGGGTGGATCCACAAAGCAAAAACGGTGGCACTGACCCTCTAGAAACCTTCATGACAACCATCAGGCAGATGTCCTCGGAGGAGAGAGCAGATCTCATTACAGGGAAGAAACAGAAAGGAAAAGAAAAGGAAAGGAGAATCAAAGTGATGATGGTCTGGATCAGCCTTACCTCCCTCAGGATTTGGCCGAGATTTCAAAGTTCACAAGGAGGATCGCTGAGGCGCCCATGCCCCCCATGACAAAGCTACCTCCGAACTTCGACAGGTACGACGGGACAAGAGATCATGAGGACCATCTCCATGCTTTCAAAGGTGCATGACAACTGGGGCGGTGGCCTATGCCGGTTTGGTGCCACATGTTTGTACAAACTCTAATGGAGGGAGCCAGACTCTGGTTTGACAGCCTTCCCCCAGGAGGAATTGACAGCTACGAGGAGTTAAGTGAAAAGTTCCTAAGGAACTTTGGTCAGCAAAGAAAAGTGATCAAAAACCCAAACGAGATCATGCATATAAGGCAAAGGGACAATGAACAGATAGACCAGTACATGGAGAGGTTCGTCAAGGAAAGTATGAACATCAAGGATGTCCCGGAGGTCATGAAGATCAGCAGTTTCATCAACGGACTAAAGCATGCATAACTATGTGAAAAGCTAGGGGAGGAGTTCCCACATTCATTCGATAATCTCATGGACAGGGTCAGGGCCTTCGTCAGGGGCAAAGACACGGTCAGCAAAGCTAAAGAAATGAACACCCCACCCCCGAAGGATCAACCCAGCTCCAAAACCTCCCAAAAAAGGTACACCTTACTCACGAAAACCAGCTCTTGATAGAATGTTTCATGATAGAACGAGACCCTTGTATTCCCCATATAGGCCTCGGGGGAGAGGCTCATTCCCCTACTCTGACAGCTTCACCCCTCTCACCAAAACTCCAAGCGAAATACTGGCCACTGAGAGGGTGAAGAATTCCTTCCCAAGGGCCAAAGGCACAACCGAACGAATACTGTGACTTCCACAGGGGATTCGGTCATAAAACTGATGATTGTATATATCTAAAGAGGGAAATAGAGGCCGCAGTAAAAACGGGTAAACTTGCTCATTTGGTTAAACAAATCAAGGAATGAGGAGGGGACCGCAAAGGGAAAGACATGAGGGAGCCTGGAGGGCAGATGTAGACATGATCAGGATAAGGGATGAATTTGATACTACTAGGAGTGTAAAGGCCAGAGTCCTGGTGTAACAACCCACACTTTCGTGCGTTGTTACTACTCGTTATACTCGTTACGCCTAGCACCAGAGATTCGGATCATAATGTACCTATATCGCATACATCGCTATATCGCAATATTTTCGCCTACTATCGCATATTTTATCACTATCACGTCACATTTGCACTTGCTGATAACCACGGAGATGTCGAGTGAGGACCTATTCTACCCTCCTTGACAGCCGTGATGTGTCGCAGTGCAACTCAGTACTCGAAACACACAATAACATTCACGATGACATCGAGAAAGGACCTATTCTACCATCCCCAATGACCGTGAAGCGTCGTAAGCAATCGCATATTCGAAACGAAACCTGGATAATTGTATCGCAACTTTAAAATATGGATACGTAAATACGGCCCCAAGTGATTAAATAGATATATAACAATGATAATAATAATTAAATATAGGAAACGCGTACCCAAAACTATCACAACGCTGAATTTCCCCGCACCGAAGAGCCAACCGGAATGGCTATCCGAACGGATAGGCCATCCGAACGGATGGGCCATCCGAACGGATGACCATCTGACCCTGCACACCCAACCTCCTCTCCTCCTCCTTGCCTATAAATACCCCTTAGTCACACAAGAACACTTGATGTGACTGTTGCTGTTCGACCGGAAGCTCTTGGACCCCTTTTCTCTCGATTCCTCGCGATTCCCGTAAGATTTCAACCTAAATCTTGTACTTCTCTGATCTACACTCGATTCTACACCTTTCTATCTTTTAAAACTCAACTTTTAACTGTGAAATCTATTGACTTGAGGTGTTCTAAGATGATGTCACCAAGAGTTCATATGAACTTCAAGGTGTGACCTAATTTCACCATGAACCACTCAGATCTGGGTGATTTCCACATGTTTTCATAACATTCTCACCTAAAAATCTATGTATCTAATCAAAGTACTATGCGATTTCGGGTTAAACATGAGAAACCGTCAAGAACGGCCAGATCTGATGGAACGGGGTGGTTCCCGGCCGTTAGAACGGGCCGGAACTGATGAAATTCCATTTGTTTAAACACGATATCACACCATCTCAGTAAAGCCACAAGTATTCCTTCCAAAAACCATCAAGAGCAGTTGATCAGGACGTTGGAACGAACTGTGGTCCACCAACTGGACAGGTCATCCGACCGGATAGCATGTCATCCGACCGGACAGCATGCCATCCGACATGCCATCCGACCGGGCAACATGCCATCCGACCGGACAACATGCCATCCGACCGGACAACATGCCATCCGACCAGAGAACATGCCATCCGACCGGACAACATGCCATCCGACCGGACAACATGCCATCCGACCGGACGACAACATACCATCCGACCGGATAACATGTCATCCGACCGGACAACATGTCATCCGACCGGACAACATACCATCCGACCGGACAACATCTCATCCGACCAGACAACATGTCACCCGACCGGATAACATGCCATCCGACCGGATATCAGTCATTACGACAATATTTCCGTTTAGCACACCATCGCTTACGCTACCGTTCCATGTTTATGATAACTCAGGCGCAATCTAAATCAATCCAATCAAATTTTGTCCTCGCTAAATACGCACTGTGAGTATACTCGAACCCCTATTAATCGCATTTTGGGTGTAACATACGTTCCTAATCAACCGAACTTATCAAACGAATTATCCGATCAAACTATTTATCACTTGCGAATGACTGTTATGCATAGTTATACGTGATGCTAGTTACATACGCGTTAGGACTCATATTCGCGAGGTCCCGCCTTAACTAGTATAGTACTATAGCGCCCTACGGGGTCTAGTTAGGATGAATAGCAATCGCGGTCGAAGCTCGAGTGACCTAGCTGTAGTATCTGTCTTTATGCATGTATGTTGAGGTATCCCGTTTATGTATTTGGTAATTCGCAGCACTTTTTACTACTTATGCGATACTCTATCAAAACTTGTATACTCGCCAATACTTTTTGTATTGACGTTGTTTTAACGTATGTTGCAGGTTAGATCGCTATCTACATCAAATCAAGCTAGGAAGTCTAGAAACTCGCCTAAAATCTTGGTTGTCGGATTTGTATTGTTCGAGAGGACAAGAAATCTATGATAAATTACGTGATTGTATTATTGTTAGTATGGGATAACAATTGTAATAAATATTATCGCAATATAGTTGTTATGGATTCTCTTGAGCAATCTGATTCGCCTAGTGCAGTGCCCCGATGATTCCGCCATCGGTTGGGGTGTGACAGATTGGTATCAGAGCCATAACTATAGGGAATTAGGCAAGACTCGACCTAGTCCAGGTCGACGTCTTAGAAATTGACCTAGTCTATAGTCTAAGTACCAACAGGCCGACTCGTACAAGCCCAGTAGGGTTTGTATTAGGCCTACTTGATACTCTCGATCGAAATTGCTAAAAACTACAACTTTGTGTGAACACCGCGTACCACAGCTTCACACGAAGAAGCCTTTCCTAAGGCTGAAATACTACTTAGCCTTTCCTAAGGCTGACACAATACACTTGTTTTCGAAAATACTCGAATAACGAAACCGAGTGATCCAGTCGAGACCAGGTGTGAAAACCAAGAACTCTCGATGAGATCGCCCACTCAGCGCATTTTTCTAGCACGAGAACCTTTCATCGAGTTAGGAGTAACATCCACATCTCGACAAAAGTCTCCATTTCGAAATCTAGTGAAACTCACGAATTTATTCGAAGAGCATAACCACAATTAGGAACGAAGTTGTTAAGTCAGGGGTGAAACTCGTACCTTAATGAACCGTTCCACTCTTTAAAATGGTTTTCAAAAAGCTCTCACCAAGGACTCGACCATGACAATGACTCAAGCCACATGATGACTAGAAGGAAAAATGCCATGAGCTGCATCCTAGTGGAAGCATGAAGTCTTCTAGGTCAACGCGCGTGCACTAACTTATTGAATATAGTTGAGTTACCTTGGGTAGTCAACGCCTAAACACCCGAGGCACTCCAATTATTTTACAAAGACTATGACTCGCCGGTTTTACGTACGATAAACTTGGTTTCGCTTTATGTGTTTATCTTACAACCTATCAATTCTCGCTCCCTGTATTTACAAAACGCACAACTCGCACAACCATCGCAATCTAAAACGAAGACCGAACGTTCGCAACAAAACTAATGCCAAATTACTAGCTTACGCTCTCGCTCACTACCTCTCATCGCGTCCTCGTGTATTCTACATCGATATGTATATAAGTGTAAACTACAACTAACTATATCTAAATACAAACAAATCATTGTGTGAGAACCTAGGAATGTCGTGTCTCCTATGTGGCTCCTATGTGAAATCTATTTATATTGCACGATACAAGTTTTGATCGTGCTCAATCACATCGCAAACTTAAAAATCATTATGATCGAATCTCATTCCAAATCACTCTCTGTCTAGATGCCTTCCAACGACTCTACCTCGAGACGAACAACTAGGAGAAGAGCCAAACGAAGCGCCGATAAGAGGATTGCCTCACTTGTGACCAAGGAAGTGGTCAAGCTCATTCCTCGAATTGCCGCTCAAGTGCACTCTCTCAGCAACTCTTGAGCCTCGGAAGACTCCAGGACGGAAGTGCCGCAATCTGCTTTTCTCTACAAACACTTCAAAGCCTGTGACCCGATGGAATTCACGGGTGAAGGAGGTGTGACTCAACTACTCCAGTTGTTCGATTCTATCGAAGTTACCCTTCGTCAAAGTGGGTGTCCTGATAGTTTCCGTACTACTTGCGCTACTGGAGTATTTCAATCACGAGCACTCGACAGGTGGACCGCCGAACGTAACAAACGTGGGATCTCCGCAGCTTACGCTCTCTCTTGGGATGAGCTGAAAGAGCTCATGAAGAAAGAATACTGCCCTCCCCACGAAGTTTAAAAGCTAGAAAGTGAATTTTGGGAAATCAAGCAAGACGGAAGTGACAATGCTGGCTACACCGCAAGGTTCAAGCAGCTTAGCGTAATCTGCCCAAGTCAAGTCAACACTTCAGAAAAAGCCATTCCTAAGTACATTCGCAGCTTGCCTGAGTGTGTGGGTGATTTTGTCGAAGCTGCACGACCTGCTACCATCGAAGAGACCTACCGTTTAGCCACCGAGATCAACGACAAACGAGTCTTGGACGGATCCTTCTCCAAGAATCCTGTCAAACAAGCTCATCAAGCAATCATCATCGATTCATCTGGTGTTTCTTCCAATGATTCTACCGATGATTCTTCTAAATATTCCACCGAAGATGCCTCCAGCAAATCATCAGACGAATCCGCCGACGGCACCGCATCACCTCAGGAAGCTCAGCCCAGCCACAAAAGAAAGACCATGAGCCCAGACTCTTCAACAACTGGAATAGCACAACCAGAACCTCTCCGAGCAGTTCCAGTTCAATCGAAATGCGGCTACAACGGAACTCATCCCCTGTGTTTCACGTGTACGTATCATCACCCGCCAGAAGCTGACTGTCGCTACTGCGCAAATTGCAACTGGTATGGTCATTTTACCCAGAACTGCCGCACAAGACCGCAACCTTGAGAAACTTCAGCAACAACCGCAGACTCTGCAGAAGTTCTCCACAGCAACGTTACTTTGCTTCTAATGTTGTTGTAACAATACGACTTATCGCCATCGATCTCTTCTATGTGTGGAACTTATTTTATCTATCGTCGCATGTGGATTCTATTTCTCCCTTATACTCGCACACAGTCTAAATGCTAGGACTATGTACTATATAATGTATTTTACCCCTATTATGTGTTGTTGAGATAAGATACGATAAACGTGCAAGAATCAAATTAATCACGGGTGCACACGGGGATTATTTTGGTTAGTGCACGGAGATCGTAGTGAGTTTCAATGATGCCTTAACGTTCAGGGCATGGTTAAGCGTGGTGGATACGCCGCTGGTACTTCCTATATATAAGCGTCTTGACCATGTCTGACGAAGTGTGACGCCTATTCACGGAGCAGAGGCGCATGGTTGAAACACGACGGTGTTTCGCTATGCCAACCGAAGTTTTGTGAAGAAAGTGTCATGTGGAGTTGGAACGTAGACCTATTATACTATTGATAGATTCGACACACTAAACTATACAATCGCAAGGCGTAACAATCTCAATCACAACTCAAGGCGTGTAATCGACCGACTTTTCGTAAGTCAACACGCTTACAATCGCATTATCGCTAGAATCTATCTCGCAAATCGCAATCGTATTATGTGTCTCGCGCTATCGCTTATTGTGTGGTTCGAAATCGCAATCGCATATCGTGTGTATCACGCAGTCTCTACCGCTGGTTATCGCTTGTTGTGTGAATTGCTATGAACTCGTTTAATCTCTTATGCGTGTGTGTCACTTGTTATGTATCGCTTATTGCGCGTATATCGCTCTATCGCTTACCGCTACTGTGTATCGCATACTGAGAATCGCGTATCGTGAGTCGCTTGACGAGTATCGCACATCACTCGCCGCCTTTTGCCATAACGTTTCTCGCACCTCTCTCATCGCTTCGATATCTTGATCGCCTACCGCCATCGACATTTGCGTTATCTGTGTTATCTGCTTCATGTTAGCACACACGACCTCGCTTCACGATACGAAACTAATAGGGCTAAGAGATGGTGGTGTTTTAGCCGTAACAGCAGACTTTCGTGGGAAAAAGGCCATGTGGGCTAATGTTAGTTAAAATTGTAGTGTTGTTAAACCCAATCGAATCGCATGTCTCCATCGCTTACAACGCATCGACTGTCACTTATCACTCGACGACTGTCGCTTTCACTTAACGCTATCGCTCATCGCTTTACGCTTTACGCTTGTCGCTTATCACTTTTCACTTATCGTCACCGCTTTTGCTTATCATGTTAGGTTGTGATATTAATCGATTATTACCTCACTTGTATCGCTTAACTGAGATTCGAAGATGACTTCATCGCTCAGTTCGCCCTTTTGAGACTTAATCCAACCCTTCCCGTTTGGATCAAGTCATTTCAATTCTGTCTGTATTATGTCGACACGGATGACACTGCCTCACGAGACGGAAGCCATATGAATAAAACATGGTGGATACGCCGCTGGTACTTCCTATATATAAGTGTTTTACCCATATTGTGGAACTCTCGTGGGAAAGTGCCATGCGGGGCCGACCCTAATTAAATTTTCGATATAATTAAAAAGGCTTTGTTTACGCAAATTTTAAAAACTGACATTTTCTTACAAAACCTTTCTAAGAACTAATCAAAACCTTTGTGCAAAACGAGATTTTCTTGAGACATTGGTGTGACAGTCGACTCAAGTCAACGCCGTGTGGTGAGGAAATTTCGTAAAACGAGTCTTAGTCACTTTGAAATCTTTTAGTAACCTAACAAAACCCTTCTCATCATGTGGGTGTGAACATCGCTATAGTTAATGCCGCACCGCAAGAAGATTTTCTTAAACAAGTTTTTTCAAATTAATCGACTTTTCAAAAGTCCAAAACGCTTTAGAATCGCATTCTTGTGAGTGTTATCGCCTTTTAATCATACGGATCGCCTTAACTCATCGCTCTCGTTAGTCTTCGCAATGCCCTCGCATGTTTATACTCAATCGATCGCTCGCTGCATCGTCGCTTTTAATCGCTACCTTCGTTCGCATCAACTCTCGCGACCCTTCTTGTGGATTAATTTCGGGATGAAATTCCCTAAAGCAGGGGAGACTGTAACAACCCACACTTTCGTGCGTTGTTACTACTCGTTATACTCGTTACGCCTAGCACCAGAGATTCGGATCATAATGTACGTATATCTCATACATCGCTATATCACAATATTTTCGCCTACTATCGCATATTTTACCACTATCACGTCACATTTGCACTTGCTGACAACCACGGAGATGTCGAGTGAGGACCTATTCTACCCTCATTGACAGTCGTGATGTGTCGCAGTGCAACTCAGTACTCGAAACACACAATAACATTCACGATGACATCGAGAAAGGACCTATTCTACCCTCCCCGATGACCGTGAAGCGTCGTAAGCAATCGCATATTCGAAACGAAACCCGGATAATTGTATCGCAACTTTAAAATATGGATTCGTAAATACGGCCCCAAGTGATTAAATAGATATATAACAATGATAATAATTAAATATAGGAAACGCGTACCCAAAACTATCACAACGCTGAATTTCCCCGCACCGAAGAGCCAACCGGAATGGCTATCCGAACAGATAGGCCATCCGAACGGATAGGCCATCCGAACGGATAGGCCATCCGAACGGATTGCCATCCGAACGGATTGCCATCCGACCCTGCACACCCAACCTCCTCTCCTCCTCCTTGCCTATAAATACCCCTCAGTCACATCAAGAACACTTGATGTGACTGCTGCTGTTCGACCGGAAGCTCTTGGACCCCTTTTCTCTCGATTCCTCGCGATTCCGGTAAGATTTCAACCTAAATCTTGTACTTCTCTGATCTACACTCGATTCTACACCTTTCTATCTTTTAAAACTCAACTTTTAACCGTGAAATCTACTGATGATGCGTGTGAAGTGTATATATAAGTTTAAGTATATTTTAAGCCCTTTTACACTTTTTTAGCCAAGTTTTAAATTGATAAAACACGATATTTACTAACACTAAACACACATATGGGCAAGTGCACCCATCGTAAGCGTAGTATAGTGTTGGTAAGATACCGAGGTCGTCCAAGGACACAAGAGCTTTTAGTACCGGTTTATCCTCAACGTCTAATCAATTCAAAAAGTTAGAAAAAAGGTTTTAAACTAGAAAAAATAAAAACTAACTAAAATGCTGAAAATAAAAATAAAAAATAAAAACAGATAGACAAGATGAATCACTTGGTTCCGACTCGTGTATAGTGTAACCTTTGATTATTTCCGCACTTTTGCACTTTTTAAGAGATTATCTTAGTTATTGTAGTAGACCCCTCTTTTGAAGGTGACGTTACCCTCAACCCAGTAGTTTGAGTCAGCAAGGATACAATCCTAAAGGGTTGGATTATTGAAAGATAATTAATTAAGTTATTAATGCAAATTATGGTAGGCCCCTCTTTTGAAGGTGACGTTACCCTCGGCTAAGTAGTCTGAGTCAGCAGGGATACAGTCCTAAATAACCGGGTTATAGTATTAATAGTAGCTTACATATGAGGATTGAGGGGATCAAAGAGTTTGGACCCCCGCCATCCAATACCGTTAAGTATTGAAGGAGGTCCTACTAAATTTGACCCAGGTCCTTGCAGGATCTATACACTGAACAAGGCAAGACCTTTACCAAACCGTTCCCTTAACCCCCGACCAGGTAGCCAACATACCTCCATATAGACCGTGGAGATATGAATGGTTAAAATCTTTTATTTTATATAGACAGTAAAATAATGCCAAGACACCACGGACAAACGATAAGGAAAAATCACCTTCAACATAAGAAACTAGTTATTAAAGTCATTAATACAAAACCAAGTAAAAAGTGCGAAAAGATTAAAAATAAAAAGTATTACACTAGACACTTTGTCTTCACCAAGTGATGTAAGAGACTTAGGCAAACATGGCCTTGATTGTCAAGAACTCTTACGATCAATCTTGGATCCCGAGACGACTCACACACTCTACGATGGACAATGGATGATGGTGTTATGGTGGTGGTGGGTGGTGGGTGAAGTGTGAGAGAGGTGGTGTGCCAAGGGATGGTTTGAGCTTGAGCCAAGCACTCCTATTTATAGGCTGAACAGAAGCTCGGGCACGGCCCCGTGTCCACATCCTTCTCTTTATTCATTTAATGCAGCTTGTCTGTATTAGTTGACCATGCCCCCGTGTCCGCTGAGCACGACCCCGTGTGCAGAAGCATATCTGTATTATGAAGATTTGCCTAGATTCTGCGAATCTTATAGTTGACCACGGCCCCGTGCCCGCTGAGCACGGCCCCGTGGTGGGTAATGGAAGCTTCTACCACTTTGTCTTTTCTGCTGACACTCGGGCACGCCCCCGTGCTGGCTGAGCACGGGGCGTGTTCAGTCTTCTGTCTTCTTGTTTTGCTTAGGAAGATGCTGTCGTGGGGTCGGGCATGTCACGTTTGTTCCTTTTCTTGTATTTATGTTAGATTTTACTGTCTTTTTGCTTCTTTTGTTAATTTGAGCTCATTTAATCCTGAAAATACAAAAGGAAGACAAAAGCACACTTTTTCCAACATTAGTACTAAAAAAGGGTTAGTTTTATGCCATAATTGATGTAATTTATATGTTGCATTTTGCACACATCAACTGACTTGAGGTGTTCTAAGATGATGTCACCAAGAGTTCATATGAACTTCAAGGTGTGACCTCATTTCACCATGAACCACTCAAATCTGGGTGATTTCCACATGTTTTCATAACATTCTCACCTAAAAATCTATGTATCTAATCAAAGTACTGTGCGATTTCGGGTTAAACATGAGAAACCGTCAAGAACGGCCAGATCTGATGGAACGTCAATACAAAAGTGTTGTCCGGTCGGATGGCATGTATGTTGAGGTATCCCGTTTATGTATTTGGTAATTCGTAGCACTTTTTACTACTTATGCGATACTCTATCAAAACCTGTATACTTGCCATTACTTTTTGTATTGACGTTGTTTTAACGTATGTTGTAGGTTAGATCTCTATCTACATCAAATCAAGCTAGGAAGTCTAGAAACTCGCCTAAAAACTAGGTTGTCGGATTTGTATTGTTCGAGAGGAAAAGAAATCTGTGATAACTTACGTGATTGTATTATTGTTAGTATGGGATAACAATTGTAATAAATATTATCGCAATACAGTTATTATGGATTCTCTTGAGCAATCTGATTCGCCTAGTGCCGCGCCCCGATGATTCCGCCATCGATTGGGGTGTGACACCTGGGCCCCCAGACCGCATGAAAGCCCCCATTTTGACGCCACACCTGGAGGAAAACGAGGTGTAACACCCCGAAATTACAAATCCTTATAATACGATAACGTTGGGAATATATATGATAACTAGGAATTTCAATAACCTAGTTAGGAAATAAGTTGTGAGTAGTTAAAGGGTTAAAACAAATAAAGAATGAAAGTTGGAGGGCCAAAAGTGTCTAAATGAAAACTAATATTAATAAAACAATATTAATTAAAACTCAAACACACTTGTTGGTGTGTGTTGAGATCGACCAGAGCAGGGGCGATCCCCAGCTCCCCTAAAAACCCTAGTTTCTGCTAAAAACTCCAAATTGAAGGATCAAATGAAGTTCAAAACGAAAATCGAGCATAGATTACTGATCCTCATCACAAGAGGGTTATAAGGTATGTAAAATTTGATGAGAATTCTCTACTTGAAATTCTCATGAATTTGGGAAATCTGAAATTTGATGATGCATGATTGTTATTTGGGTAGAATAGGAATGATATATTGTCTAGGAGTAAAACCTAGACAACAATATGTGAAATCATGCCTAAATTCTGAAAATTTCATGAACACATTGAAGGTGATTCATGGGTTTTGTGAGAAAATGATGAACACTAGGATTATAATGGTTGTTCTAGTAATAATTGACATATGTGAAGTGATTTCAGAATTTTAGAGGTTAAAGTTCATGTAAGGTAGTTGATTGATGAAAATTTAGGGCTACATGACAAGTTATGAACTTGATAATATATAGTGTAAATTTCTGCCCTTAAAGTGTTCGCATAAATGCCTCAAAGAAGGCTTAAATCTGAAAATTTGAGTTAAACCGAATGATTGTGATGTTTCGGAAAAATATGCGAACTATGAATTGAAAAGAGTTATAAACATGTCTTGGTTGAACTCTATAGGAAAAGATACCGGAGCTCCAAACGGACAAGCCGGTGGCGACTTGCGTTTGAAGGGCGTGCACTAAAGGTATGTAACTTGATTCGTTACATTGGGTAAACTTTGATAATTTGCATATACGTAGTGAATTGTAGAATAAATGTTGTCTTAATTTAAAGTGATAATGTTCGCTATATTGACTAATAAGACCAGGATTGGTTAGAACTTGTTGGTAGTCATCATAATGGAGGATTCCGTAGATGAGTCAAACGGGTCGAATAATCGATTAATGCGTGGCAAATGCTTCGTAATATAGTAACCTGGTCTTTTGTTAATAATATATATATTAAAATATGAGAAACTAGCATTTTGGGTTGCTTAAATGACGAACCCCATAAGGGTAAACTAAATGGGTTATTAAGAGAAGCTATGAATTCGATAACGGTAGTACTTTACTTGTAGATTTTGAGCCCGGAAGATGGGTAGCGACTTACTAAACACGCAAACCGGAGATGGGAGCGTAGTTTTGAAAATAAAGAACCCATGGTCAGGATCTTATTATTTAAAAGTGATATCCCATTCATGAAAGTTTGCAACAAAATAGATGATAAGGACAAGGTTATAGACTTGGCCAAACCAAATAAAAACATGTCGAAACATCGTTCATATTGATAAACGATGAGGGTAAATTCCATACAACGACATGGAATGATAAAATGAAATGAAATGATTTCTATTATTGTTACAATAATATGGCGTCAACCATAGTTGGCGACAATACGGTATCCCTCATGACTGAGGAGATACGCGAAGAGATCTATGGGAAAGTCGGAAAGGCTACTGAAGTCGTTTAATCCAGAATAATGAAAAGGATACAAGTCAAACAAGATAAATAAAAGAATAAACTATGTGGTTGAATAAAGGCGATGGATTTCGCTAATACGACCAAATAAATCCAAATGAAGTCTAAATGCATGCCGAAATGGTTGCTTTGATAATGATGTCAGTAAAATGCCCGATGGATGGGGTATAATTTCAGATATATGCGTAAACAAAGAGACGAGAACGCGGATTAAAAAGACAAAAGAATCGAATTTAGAATTGTGACTAAAAGACAATAAAATTTCGCAAAACATAAATTTTGAAAGTTATGTTCAACTATTTCAATGTTGATAGGACTGAATAAAGTATAATACTTGATATTCCAAGTAAGCGCAAACCGAATAGTGAAAGTGCGAAATATTACTGAATCTATGTGATAGGTCGTAAAAGTGTATGGGAAGGAAAATGCAAACCAATGAAACCGAAGTGTTAAAAATAGTAAGATAAAGAACCCGGGTAACGGGTTGAAAGGAAAGTAGGGGCATAAACCAAACAACGGAACGAGTGGGATAAACAGTCGTGAATACGACGTAAGAAGTCAAAGAGTCGGAAAGATAATCCGAAAGAAAATGAGTGTAGCCTTAGACTATGGTTAAGGTCAAATGAATTTCAAAAGTGAAAATAAATTATTCTAAACATAAAAGGGGGCGCCTTGACGCCATATGTATATATATACAATTAAATAAAGACACAAGTAGAAAGTGATCTACGGGATCACTATAACCTTCGGGTCATAAACAATATAAAGGTCTACGGGATCAAAATGACCCTCAGGTCACAAATACGAAGAAACAAACTATAGGGTCCCACCTTAAAAAGGTGAAGATCTAATAAAATAGCCTACGAGGCAAAGTGAAGAAATCTACGGGTCACTTGGGGTTAAGCATGAGGACTGGTTACGATTCCCCTCGTAATATAATAACGGAAAAGAATAAATTCTTGTCGTCAATTCCTGGATATGAGTAATTGACATAAGTAAAATAGATAGACGTTAAACTAAAATTCAGTTTTAGTAAGAAGTGGCGTTTAACAAATATGAATGTTATAGAGAAATTAGAACATAGCTAATATTAATGAATGTAGATCTCAACACTGATAGGTGTGAGACACTATGTTCGAAAGAAGATTCATGATAATGAAGAACTAATGAGAACTTAGACATGATGTGATGCGATGCGATCATAGTCACAAAAGTGACATAGAAATACAGAATATAATCATGTCGTAATGCGAGTTACGGGATAGGAAATCATAAACTCATGTGAGACTGAATATGACAATATGGAAGACTCGAATTACGGGGCATAAAATGACGGCGATTAATCAATCTAGCCGACAAGACCATCCAGAGTCAAAGATAGTGACGTGATTTATACAAAACACTTGTCAATATAAGATTAGTATGGGGTGAACATGTTGATGAACTTATACTATTGAGTGGTCAATTGACAATGGGGTCAAATAGGTGACAAAATAAGAAATACAAGATAAAAATTACAGTCCATGAGGACTTACTCGTGAAAGACACATGCGTATGATAACTTTTGACTAGAAGAAACAATGACTTAAAAATGAAACTAAGCTAGTTGGGTCCAAACCAAAGGACTACTTAAGGAAGGTTGTCAGAAGTATATACTAATGAAATAGTGGCGCGACACGAAGTACCGGTATCCATTGTGTCTGACAGAGATACTCGGTTTACTTCAAACTTTTGGCACGAATTCTAAGAACAAATGGGAACTAAGTTGTTAATTAGCACCGCGTACCATCCACAAACGGATGGACAAAGTGAAAGAACGATACAGACGTTAGAAGATATGTTACGGGTGTGCATTATCGATCTCGGGGGTAGTTGGGATGTCTATCTACCATTGGTCGAATTTTCATATAATAACAGTTACCACGCAAGCATCGGTATGGCTCCGTACGAGATGCTATATGGTAGAAAATGCAGAACCCCGATGTGTTGGGGTGAAGTGGGTCCGCGTGAATTGGCACATAAGATATAGTTCAGGCCACTAATGAGAAAATTGAAGTGGTGCGAGCCCATTTGAAAGCAGCCCAAGATAGGCAAAAGTCTTACGCCGATAAAAGACGAAGACCGATTGAATTTCAGATAGGCGACATGGTTATGTTAAAGGTTTCTCCCTGGAAGGGCGTTATTAGATTCAGAAAAAGGGGGAAACTAAGCCCGAGGTTTATCGGGCCATTTAAAATCATCAAACGGGTTGGTAAGGTAGCCTATCGCCTCGAACTACCGGAAGAGTTGAGTGGAATACATGGCACATTTCATGTATCACAGCTACAAAAATGTTCCTAATCAACCGAACTTATCAAACGAATTATCCGATCAAACTATTTATCACTTACGAATGACTGTTATGCATAGTTATACGTGATGCTAGTTACATACGCGTTAGGACTCATATTCGCGAGGTCCCGCCTTAACTAGTATAGTACTATAGCACCCGACGGGGTCTAGTTAGGATGAATAGCAATCGCGGTCGAAACTCGAGTGACTTAGCTGTAGTATATGTCTTTATGCATGTATGTTGAGGTATCCCGTTTATGTATTTGGTAATTCGTAGCACTTTTTACTACTTATGCGATACTCTATCAAAACTTGTATACTCGCCAATACTTTTTGTATTGACGTTGTTTTAACGTATGTTGCAGGTTAGATCTCTATCTACATCCAATCAAGCTAGGAAGTCTAGAAACTCGCCTAAAATCTAGGTTGTCGGATTTGTATTGTTCGAGAGGACAAGAAATCTGTGATAACTTACGTGATTGTATTATTGTTAGTATGGGATAACAATTATAATAAATATTATCGCAATATAGTTGTTATGGATTCTCTTGAGCAATCCGATTCACCTAGTTCCGCGCCCCGATGATTCCGCCATCGGTTGGGGTGTGACACCTGGGCCCCTAGACCGCATTAAAGCCCCCATTTTGACGCCACACCTGGAGGAAAACGAGGTGTAACACCCCGAAAATACAAATCCAAATAATACGATAACGTTGGGAATATATATGATAACTAGGAATTTCAATAACCTAGTTAGGAAATAAGTTGTGAGTAGTTAAAGGGTTAAAACAAATAAAGAATGAAAGTTGGAGGGCCAAAAGTGTCTAAATGAAAACTAATATTAATAAAACAATATTAATTAAAACTCAAACACACTTGTTGGTGTGTGTTGAGATCTACCAGAGCAAGGGGCGATCCCCAGCTCCCCTAAAAACCCTAGTTTCTGCTAAAAACTCCAAATTGAAGGATCAAATCAAGTTCAAAACGAAAATCGAGCATAGATTACTGATCCTCATCACAAGAGGGTTATAAGGTATGTAAAATTTGATGAGAATTCTCTACTTGAAATTCTCATGAATTTGGGATATCTGAAATTTGATGATGCATGATTGTTATTTGGGTAGAATAGGAATGATATATTGTCTAGGAGTAAAACCTAGACAACAATATGTGAAATCATGCCTAAATTCTGAAAATTTCATGAACACATTGAAGGTGATTCATGGGTTTTGTGAGAAAATGATGAACACTAGGATTATAATGGTTGTTCTAGTAATAACTGACATATGTGAAGTGATTTCAGAATTTTAGAGGTTAAAGTTCATGTAAGGTAGTAGATTGATGAAAATTTAGGGCTACATGACAAGTTATGAACTTGATAATATATAGTGTAAATTTCTGCCCTTAAAGTGTTTGCATAAATGCCTCAAAGAAGGCTTAAATCTGAAAATTTGAGTTAAACCGAATGATTGTGATGTTTCGGCAAAATATGCGAACTATGAATTGAAAAGAGTTCTATACATGTCTTGGTTGAACTCTATAGGAAAAGATACCGGAGCTCCAAGCGGACAAGCCGGTGTCGACTTGCGTTTGAAGGGCGTGCACTAAAGGTATGTAACTTGATTCGTTACATTGGGTAAACTTTGATAATTTGCATATACGTAGTGAATTGTAGAATAAATGTTGTCTTAATTTAAAGCGATAATGTTCGCTATATTGACTAATAAGACCAGGATTGGTTAGAACTTGTTGGTAGTCATCATAATGGAGGATTCCGTAGATGAGCCAAACGGGTCGAATAATCGATTAATGCGTGGTAAATGCTTCGTAATATAGTAAATTGGTCTTTTGTTAATGTTAATAATAGATATATTAAAATACGAGAAACTAGCATTTTGGGTTGCTTAAATGACGAACCCCATAAGGGTAAACTAAATGGGTTATTAAGAGAAGCTATGAATTGGATAACGGTAGTACTTTACTTGTAGATTTTGAGCCCGGAAGATGGGTAACGACTTACTAAACACGCAAACCGGAGACGGGAGCGTAGTGTTGAAACTAAAGAACCCATGGTCAGGATCTTATTATTTAAAAGTGATATCCCATTCATGAAAGTTTGGGTGAAATAAATAAATGGGTCAAACAACCAAGTTACAGAGTCTACCGTAAGTTACGGTCTCTACCGTAACTTACGGTAGAGAACAAAATGTTACGATGATTCCTTACTGCTTTACGGTGGACTAGTGTTTCTTAAAGACTACCGTAACTTACGGTAGATACCGTAAGTTACGGTAGAGTCCAGGAATCTTTGTTAAACTTTTGCATATTTAGTTGATCGAATCCGTTTTTGAGCATAGTTTCGATTATGCAAATTTTCTAAGAACCCTAATACTAATATTTGTCAAAATTTCAGTTTGTAGGTATTGCAAGTATGTGGATGATGATCAAGTTGATGTTTCAAGAACCAAACACGAAACTTTTAGATGCTTCCGCACTAATCTAATCTAGTTGATCTATGTAGTATTGTAAACATTATTTAATGACTTATGTTTGAAACTAGATATTTTACTATGACAAATACTATGATGAAGTAAACTTAGTTTACTAACTAAGTTTTTGTTAGTTTAAAATCTTCTTTTTACAAATACCGCTTTTCTTATGATTAAATAATGAAAACAAAAAAAGACGGGTGTTACACGAGGTACAACGGCTCCCCCTCAACATTTCAGCCATAATAGCTGGGCACAAGGTAGCCAGAATACACGTGGACGGGGGAAGCGGAGTATAGGTAATATATGAACATTGTTTCCTAAGGTTTGACAGGGATGTAAGGGATCGGCTCGAGGAAGATTCTATCCCCCTAGTGGGTTTCAACAACAGTGTGTCACGCCCCTTGGGAAAGATTAGACTCCCATTTACAGTCAGGGTAGGGGATCGTGTCCGAACCATAAATTTAACTTTCACAATGGTCCGAGCACCCTCAAAGTACAATGCAATCCTGGGAAGACCCGGGATTGGCGATTTGCAAGCACAGGTATCAACCCCACATGGAGCTTTAGTGTTCCAAATGCCAAAAGGCTTGGCTTGGGTAAAATCTTCATACGATGTAGTATCCACTGTCTCTGAGGGAGAAGTGTCTGAGAAACCTCAAAAAGATGGGGTAGAAGAGTGGGTCCTTTGTGACAGGTTCCCGGAGCAGACGGTTAAGGTGGGAAGCCACCTGAGTGACAAATGTAAGAGTGCTCTCAAGGAGCTGCTTCTCTTCAACATAGACGTGTTTGCATTTCAACACGGAGACATGACAGGAATCCCAAGAAGCCTGACCGAGCATCGACTCAATACGTACACCTGGGCAAGACCAGGAAATCAAAAGAAACGAAGCATGGGTCCTAGCAAGAGGAGGGCCGCCTATGAAGAAACAGAAAGCTGCTCAGAGCGGGGATAGTAAGAGAAGTGAAGTATCCATCCTGGGTTGCTAACCCAGTCATGGTCAAGAAGAAAGATGGGGGGTGGAGGATGTGCATTGACTTTCAAGATCTGAATAAAGCATGCCCCAAGGACTGTTATCCCCTCCCAGAGATAGACGTCCAAGTGGACTCCTTATCTTAGTACCCCCTAAAGTGCTTCTTGTATGCTTACAAAGGATATCATCAAATACAAATGTCAATGGAAGACGAGGAAAAAACCGCCTTCATCACAGACGAGGGAACCTTTTGCTACACCAAAATGCCCTTCGGGCTAAAAAATGTTGGGGCCACTTACCAAAGGTTCATGAATACCCTTTTCAGAGCGCAGCGGGGACGGAACTTAGAAGTGTAAGTTGGTGAAATTGTCATAAAAAGACTGACTGAGATGGCCATGATAGACGATATAGCCGAAACCATCCGAGCTGTGCAAGATGTGAATATGAAGCTGAACACTGGGAAGTGTTGCTTCGGGGTAGAAGAAGGGAGATTCCTGGGAGTAGTGGTTACTAAGGGCGGAATCAAAGCTAATCTGGAGAAAACTCAAGTTGTAGCCGAAATGCGATCCCCTAGGTCCCTGAAGGACATTCAGCAGCTGAATGGAAGGTTAATCGCCTTAAACTGCTTCCTATAAAAGGTAGCCGACAGGACTCTTCCCTTCATGAAGGTACTGAAGGATTGTCTCCAGACGGACAGATTTAAGTGGACCCCGGAGGCGGAAGCCGCTTTCCAAGAAATGAAAGATTACATCTGTAAGCTCCCAACCTTAGCCACCCCAGTCCCCGGGGAGGATTTGTTTTTATATATGTCTGCCTAAAAAACGACCATAAGTGCGGTTATGATGGTAGAACGGGAGGGAAAGCAGATACCAATATACTTCATTAGCAGGACCCTCAATGGTCCCGAAGAACGCTATATGCCCCTGGAGAAATTGGCTTTGGATCTTGTCTTTGCATCTCGGAGACTTAGAAGATACTTCCAAGCACACAAGGTTACTCTAATGACAGACCAACCCCTCCAAAAAGTGCTAAGGATACCGGAGTTATCGGGCCGACTAGCCAAATGGGCAGTTGAATTGGGGGAACACTCCTTAGAATTCAAAGCCAGAACTGCCGTGAAGGGACAAATACTGGCCGACTTCATGGCGGAGGTCCCTGAGGATGAGGAGAAAGAACTTTTAAAGTGGGAAGCCCTGGAGAGGGAAGAAAAAGAGAAGGAAGACGAGGCAGTATGGAAACTACTCACAGATGGGGCCTCCAGCGAAGAAGGCAGTGGAACGGGCATTACGTTAATCAGCCCTGAGGGAGTTGAGCTAACTTATGCCATCAGGCTAGACTTCGAGAATACCAACAACACTGCAGAGTATGAAGCCCTTTTGGCAGGACTGAGACTAGCCAAAAAGATTAAAGCAAAACATGTGGAAGCCAGTACAGATTCAAGCAGTACCAGGGGGAGTACGAGGCTAAAGACAGTATAATGGCTCAATACGTGGCAAAAGTAAAAGAGACAGCCAAGGCTTTCAAGACTTTCAGGCTGGAATACATCCTCCGTGGGAGAAACAGGAAATCGGACGCTCTTAGCAAGCTAGCCTCCGTGGCATTTGATCAGCTAGCAAGGGAAGTCAAGGTGGAGGTCTTAACCTCCCCTTCCCTCAGCACAGAAGAGGTAGCATCAATTGAAAACGCACAGGAGATGTGGATGACACCGATTATAAGATTCCTCAAGGATGGAACACTGCCCGAAGGAGACTGGGCGGCCCGGAAGGTAAGGGTTAAAGCTTTGCAATACGAGTTAATCGATGGAGAACTTTACCGAAGGTCATACCTAGGCCCATCCTTAAAGTGCGTCGATAATGAAGAAGCGACATATGTGATTAGAGAAATACATGAAGGAATTTGTGGCATGCACTCTGGGCCAAGGACAGTGGTGGCAAAGGAGATGAATGCGGGATTTTATTGGCCTAGAATGTATGAAACAGTATCAGAGGAGATCAAGAAGTGTGACAATTGCCAGGTCCATGCACCCATGACGCACCGCCATAAACACCCAATGATACCTGTGTCAACATCTTGGCCCTTCCAGAATTGGGCCATTGATATTATTGGTCCATTCCCCGAGGGTCCAGGAGGGGTCAAGTATGTGGTGGTCGCCATAGATTATTTCACCAAATGGCTCGAAGCTAGGCCCCTGGCAAAAATCACGGGAGAACAGATGAGGCGATTCGTGTTGGATAACATCATATGCAGATATGGGGTGCCGAAGGAACTGGTCAGTGATTACGGGGTTCAATTTGCAGGAAATCCCTTCAGACCATGGTGTGAGCAGATGCACATACACCAGGTGTTCACCTCCGTCACCCACGCTCAAAGCGATGGACTGGTGGAAAGAGCAAATCAGAGTGTTATTAAGGGAATGAAGGGGAGGCTCGGGAGAAAGCAAAAGGGATGGTTGGAGGAGCTACCTTTTGTTCTATGGGCATATAGGACCAACCCCAAGGACTGCAACGGAGAAACCCCTTTCAGCCTAACATACGGGACGGAGGCTGTTATTCCCGCTGAGATTGGATCTCCAACCGCAAGGATGAAGCTCAGGGAAGCCGAAAATGAACAAGACATCTGAATGAACCTGAACTTGCTTGAAGAAAGAAGGGAAATAGCAGCGGTCAGTGAGGCCAAGTATAAAAAGCAGCTTGAAAGCTACTACAATGCAAAGATGAAAAAGCTCAATCTTATTCCAGGAGACTTGGTTCTGAGAGCAAATGACGCTAGCCTACAAGAGCGCACCGGTAAACTAGGGCCTAACTGGGAGGGGCCCTACCGGGTTACTTGGGCAAACGGCAAGGGAAGTTTCAAACCGGAAACACTTCAGGGCAAGGAGGTCCCAAGAACATGGAACCTTATGCAGCTCAGGAAGTACCACATGTGAAACATAAAGATGCCTTTAGGGGAAAACGGCCAGGGAGCCACTTTTGTAATGATTAACCGCTAGTCAGGGGCTTACCCCAAGAAAAATCTTTTGTAAAAACTAGTACTGGAGGACATGGTCCCCAAGAAATGAATGATAACGGACAATTCATGTCACGGCCCCCGTCCCGGTTTGACCTGGTCCAGGAGCCGCGAGACAGAAAAACCCGTGGTATTTATTATTTGAGTTGACAGCGGAAGATTCAACAGGTTCTTTTAAAACTTGAAATGCCCGATTATTTTATTTCATAATTCGGGATAAACCCCGTAATTTACAATAGAGGAATTTCACAAGTAAATTCCCTGATTTACAAAATATGTTTATTTATTTATTTGAGCCACTACTTCAATCTTGGTTAGTGCTCCATAGCACTTTTCCTTGGTTCACAGTAGTCACCTGAAACATGTTTTGAAAATATTTTATCAGCGGGGAAATACTGGCGAGTCACTCAAGTTTAATAAAACGACACATAGTTATAAATTACAGCATAAGAGCGATTACAATGGCTTCTATCTTATTTTTATCTGGCGCCGTGTCACCTCCTGGTGACGATGGTCATACCACTATTGAGTCTTTTTTCCTAAGTAGTGATGATTATCACTGTTAGGATTTATTAGCCTAACCGTGAGAAATTAGTAATGTGCACAATACCCCACTAGCCAGTGATTAAGATAACCATGACTTAATCCCTGTAATTATAACCTTTGAAAATAACTTGGAGTATTGTAAAATGTTATTGATAAAAAGAGAATGACTCACATTGCAGATTTAAACGGGCAGAGTTTAGCCTACTGATTAGCCTTGTAACCTAATTTAAATAACAATACATACGAACTAGGTCAGTAACTAATACAACATTTACGATAACTCACGAGATTAACCCTCACAATCGAAAGACAAAGTGCTATACTTAAACATCCATCAAATTCACGACGAATGACAAAGTATGGCCCAAATGTGGGCAGCACTTAAACATCCATTTGATAGTTTCAATCGATCGGACATTGAATCGTAGCAGCGATCGAGTTAATACCCTGTATAATAGCAGTGCCTCACTACCTTAATTTTTGAAATTGAGCAGTAACTTCGTTTTTGAGAATTGTTTTCGACACCAGTGAACAGGCCATGATCAGTTCTATTTATAGCTGAAAAATGAGTCTGTCGTGGCCCGCGTGAACCATAAGTCGATCCTTACGCGGCCCGCGTGGCCACCTAGTCTACGTGTAGGTTTGCTGGGTCACAAGTAGGGTTGCCAGGTGGATGCCATGTGGCCCGGATGCTTATCCGGTCTAATGTTGAGTTGACGCGGCCCACGTAAGGGCCCTCTTGTGCTTTACACAGCCCGCGAGAGGACCAAAAATATGATTTTCTTGATTTTTTGATATGGATTAAGGTTTCGGGGGTCCGGGTTTTCACTTATGGGTCGTTTTGGGACATTTTTGAAGGTCCTTACATCCTCCCCACCTTATTTAAAATCTCGTCCTCGAGATTTATTGAAATAAGTGAGGATACTTTCGCTTCATTTCTGATTCCAGCTCCCAAGTATACTCAGGTCCTCTTTTTGAATCCCATTTAACTTTGACCAGTACCCGTCTTTTGTGTTTGAGAAACTTGATCTTTCTGTCTTCTATCTGAAGTTGTTTCTCCACGAATTTCAACTTTTCATTTACTTGGATGTCTTGAAGAGGGACTACTAATGATTCGTCCGATAGACATTTCTTGAGGTTGGATACATGAAATACGTCATGTACCCCATCTAACTCTTTTGGTAGTTGTAAGCGATAGGCAACTGGTCCTATTCGCTGTATCACTAGGAATGGTCCTATGTACCTTGGACTCAGCTTTCCTTTCTTACCGAACCGAACTACTCATTTCCAAGGAGAAACTTTCAAGAGTACCTTGTCTCCAACTTGAAATTCTAGTGGCTTCTATCGATTATTGGCATAACTTTTCTGGCGATCTCGAACCGTTTTTAGGCTTTCCTTGATTTGAGTAATTTTGTCGGTGGTCTCTTGCACAATTTCAGGACCTGATAGTTGACTTTCTCCTATCTCTGCCCAACAGACTAGAGTTCTACACTTTCGTCCATACAGTGCTTTGAATGGGGCAGTTTCGATGCTTGAATGATAACTATTGTTTTAGGAGAATTCGATTAAGGGTAGGTGGTCATCCCAATTTCCACCAAAATCTATCACACATGCCCTAAGCATGTCTTCCAGGGTTTGGATCGTCCTTTCACTTTGTCCATCTGTTTGAGGATGGTATGCAGTGGTTAAGTTTAGTCGAGTTCCCATTGCTTCTTGGAAACTTGTCCAGAAGTGGGAAGTGAAACGACTATCCCTATCCAATACAATGGAGAGTGGAACTCCGTGTAAGGATACTACTTCATCTACATACAATTTGGCCAACCTTTCCATACTAAAGGTTTCTTTCATGGGTAGAAAATGAGCTGACTTGGTTAATCGATCCATAATTACCCAAATAGCGTCATTACCTTTTCGGGTTTTGGGCAACTTAGTAACAAAGTCCATTGTTATGAGTTCCCATTTCCATACAGGCATTTCTAATTGTTGTAGTAGACCTGAGGGTTTCTGGTAAACTGCCTTAACTTGTGAACAAGTAAGACATTTAGAAACATATCTAGCTATGTCCTTTTTCATTCCTATCCACCATAAATTATTCCTTAAATCTTGGTACATCTTATTATTTCCAGGATGCATGGTATACCTAGATTTATGGGCTTCCTCTAAAATCTTATTTCTTAACTCTCCTTGCTTAGGTACCCAAATTCTTTTCTTATGGAATCTCCAAATTCCATTACTTCCTTGTTCCAATTCTTTTATTCTTCCTTTCATCCCTTCAGCATCATCCTTGATTGCTGTTTCTTGACTATTTTTCAGTTGTTCCATTAAATCTAACTGTAGATTTAATCTAAGAGCACGAACTCGTCGTTGCTTCTCATGATACTTACGACTTAAAGCATCAGAAACTACGTTTGCTTTCCCTTCGTGATATTGAATTTCACAGTCGTAGTCACTTAGAATTTCCATCCATCTCCTTTGCCCCATGTTCAATTGTTTTTGCCCAAATATGTATCTTAAGCTCTTATGGTCTGTATAGACAGTAAACTTACTTCCATACAGATAGTGTCTCCAAATCTTAAGGGCAAATATTATGGCTCCTAATTCTATGTCATGAGTCGTATAATTTTCCTCGTGCTTTTTCAATTGCCTTGAGGCATACGCAGTTACTTTCTTGCGTTGCATTAGCACGCATCCTAATCCTAGCTTTGAAGCATCGCAGTATACTTCAAAATCATCTGTTCCTTCTTGTAAGGCTAGAATTTGGGGCATTTGTTAGCTTTTGCTTTAAAATCCTAAAAGCCTCTTCTTGCCTGGGTCCCCATTCAAACTTAACTGCCTTACAGGTTAACTTAGTTAATGGTACAGCTATCTTGGAAAAATCCTTAATGAATCGTCTATAATATCTAGCTAACCCTAGAAAACTTCTAATTTCCATGGCTGATTGCGGGACCTTCCATTTGGTGATCGCTTCTATTTTGGAGGGATCTACGTGAATGCCTTCGTGATTCACCATGTGTCCTAAAAATTGTATCTCTTGTAGCCAAAATTCACACTTCGAGAATTTGGCATAAAGCTTCTCTTTTCTTAACAAAGTTAAGAGTGCATGCAGGTGCTCATAATGCTCCTCCTGGCTTTTGGAATAAATAAGTATATCGTCGATGAAGACAATTACGAATTTATCCAAATACGGTTTACAGACTCTATTCATCATGTCCATAAATGCTGCAGGAGCATTTGTTAATCCGAAGGGCATGACTGTAAACTCGTAATGACCATACCTAGTTCTGAAAGCAGTTTTAGGTATGTCTTCTTCTTGTACTTTCAATTGATGATATCCGGAGCGTAAATCTATCTTAGAAAAGTATCTAGCTCCTTGAAATTGATCAAAAAGATCATCAATCCTAGGTAACGGATATCAATTATTAATTGTAACCTTATTTAATTCCCTATAATCGATACACATTCTCATTTGAACCATCTTTCTTTTTCACAAACAACACTGGCGCTCCCCACGGGGATGAACTAGGTTGTATGAATTCTTTTCTTAATAATTCATTTCACTGCTTTTTCAATTCTAGCATTTCGGTGGGTGCTAACCGATAAGGTGCCTTAGCTATCGGTGTAGTTCCAGGAATTAGATGAATTCTAAATTCGACTTCCCTATTGGGTGGTAATCCTTGTAGTTCTTCTGGGAATACATCTGGGTATTCAGCTACTAAAGGAATTTCTTTAAGTTCCTTACCTTTCGTGTTAATGATTACTAAAATCATATACACCATTTCTTGTTTTCTTGAATAACTGGCCAACTTCATTACTGAAATGAATTTCATTGGCTTTCGTGGCTTATCTCCTGTAATCACCACTAATTCTCCTGTGGGTGTATAAATTTCTATGGAATTCTTATCACAAAGAATTCGGGCATGGTTGGCTACTAACCAATCCATTCCTAATACCACATCGAATTCGGCTAAATTCATAGGTAATAGGTTTGCAGAGTCAAATAATACTTTTGCATAAACGTTGTGAACTAGGAACGTACCAACTATCACGTCAGGGATTAGTTCTGCTTCCTGAGTGGTCAACTGGAAGGCTCTTGCGTTTCTCTTGGTAGTTCCTTCGGCAGGTTTGGCTTTGTTATCAGCTGGTTTGACCAATTTCGGGCAGTCTGGCCTAAAATGTCCAGCTTCTCCACAATTGTAGCAGATTGTGGATTTCTTTCTCCTGCAATCTTCTTCTTGATGCCCTGGAATTTTGCAGAAATTGCAATACCCCTTGCATCTACCTAAATGCTTTCTTTTACAGGCATTGCAAAATGGAACAGTGGAAGATTGCCCAGTTCCCTTTTTCTTGAAATTACTACGGTTACCCACACGGAATCCCTGGGTAATCTTTTGGGCCACTTCCTTCTTTCTATTTTCTTCTCTTGTGCGTATCAGCCCGTCAGTTAGGGTGTTAGCTAATTCCACAGCATTGTCAATTGTGCGAGGTCTCGCAGCTTTAACGATATCACGAATTTCGCCAATCAATACCCAAATATAGCGGGAAATGAGTACCGACTCTGGCGAAGCCAGGGTTGGTACCACTCTAGCATATTCAAAGAATGTCGAAGTATACCCTCGACAATCTACATCCACCATCCGGTGGTTCAGAAATTTATTCGCCATTTGTTCTTTCTCATATTCAGGGCATAATTTTCTTTCCACCAGCCGCTTAAATTCTTCCCAGTTCATGGCATAGGCCACATCGCTTCCCTTTGCTTGTAGTACTGTATTCCACCATTCTAGCGCCCATTCTTTAAAAAGATGCGACGCATACATGACCTTGTCTTCCTCAGCACACTTACTTATTTTAATCACCGCCTCGGTTTTCTCTAACCAACGCAGTGCAGCAGTCGCCCCTTCGTGGCCTTCAAATTCAACCGGTTTACAGGCAAGAAACTCCTTGTAAGTGCAACCAAGCGTTGCAGCTTTCATTTTCTTAAGGAGTGGGGCTTGCATTCCATCGTTGTCGTTATTAGTATGATTACTGCCTCCATTTACACTATTACTAAAATTGTCGCCGTGTGTGCGTTTGCTAGGAATAATTTGTTGAGGTTCAACTGGATTTCGGGCAGCAGCAAGGATTGCTGGAATAGCATTGGCTATTCCCTGAGCAACGATATTCTCGATATCTTGCCTATTCAGAAATTGATCTTCATTGCTTTGCCCAGTTTGATTAACTTCATTAACGGGTTCATTACCAGCGTGTTCCATCTGGTAATTATTTTATATAAACGATTAGCACCAATAATTATCAACCAAACATAATAAAATAATTGCACATAATCACGTTAACAAGTATAACCAAAATTGTCGATTTTTTTACTTTCGATATTTTATATATTATAATAGGCATCCGTACAAACCGGTTATCTTACAAAAGTTTTATTTTTAAGTTATTTCATATAATTATTTTTATGATTATATTATTATTAAACAAACACCACACAACCACACATGATCCCTGTTAGCTGGCATTTCAGAAACGACGCTCCCTCTCGTCGTACTTCCAAGATATCCTTTCCCCTACTTCTCAGATTCTATTTCCCGCGTCCACTAGTTCCTCGCCATAGTGGCGGAGCTCTGCCAAGTTTTCGGAGCTCATCGGTGGGTGTAGTGGAGGTTCAGGATCAAATTAGGGGAAGAGGTATTAGGGTTATTTAGGAGATTTTGAAACTGCCAGTCAGTGGTCCACCACTCTTCTAGTTCTGCTGGTAGAGGTTGGGTGTGGATAATAGGATCTGGGATTTCAGGCTCTAGGTCAACTGGAAGTTGTGCTTCTGTTGGGTAATTAAAAAGGTTTTCACTGGCAGGTCCGATGAGGTCACTAAGTGCCAGTTTATGATCCAACTCCTCCCACGGTGGCATTTCCTGATCTTGTCTGGAACTTTCCCCAATCTTTATTTCCTTGCCTTTACCTTTGGGATCCTCCGTCTTTACAACTTTCCATGTCCCTGGTTTCTTCCTGCGCACACGCCTCCAGCCCACAATTCTTCTTCTCTTCTTTGGCTTGGGTTTCTCCGGTGGCTGGGGTTGAAATTCCATAGGTTCCTCCATGTCGGCACAATAACTGGTAAAGTCTCTGGAAACTTCCACATTAACAGAATAGAGATTGAGATTCTGAAGAGCTTCAGACAACTCATTCATGCTGTTTAGCAGATATGAAGAAACATACAAAATTCTAGGTTAAAAGTTTGTAACTTGAATTTTCACATAATCACAGAATGGCAATCAGAAAAATAAAAATATGAAATATTGCGATTATATATATATATATATATTACAAATTACAACTGAAAATTAAAAATATACTAGGGATTGTACATTAATAATTTATTTTAGTCTATCTTTTCTTACTAAGTTGTTTATCTAATAGGCAAGTTTCTTTAAAGTTTCTGGCTTATGGATAATATGGGTGCTAGTACTGGGTCAGGGTGTTGGCAGTTAAAGGTTAGCATTTACTGCTTCAGTGGCTAACATGTAGAGATTTGCCCATTGTTCATCTAACTCATCTTCCCATGGTGGGTTAGTGTCTATTTTCTGAGTTTCCTTATTAATCATCATTCCCTTTGGTTGTGACTTCTTTATTTTCTCTTGACTTTTTCTAATAATACAACTTCTTTTCTTAGGGGTAAGTGGTTTCTCAAACTGTGCCTTACGAACAAATATTCCTTCCTCAGTATCTGCTGAGTATCTTGAGGAATTTGATTGTAATAAAATCCCCTTATCTCTTGGTGAACTATCTAATTGACGATAGATGTCCGAAATTCTTTGCTTACCCATACTGTAACTAACAAGTAGTCAGTTAAAAACACATATTTACAAGATAGTAATCAGGAAAAGTAAGTATTTCTAAATACTTAATGGGCTTAAATCAGTGGCTCTGATACCACCTATTTCTGTCACGACCCCCGTCCCAGTTTGACCCGGTCCAGGAGCCGCGGGACAGAAAAACCCGTGGTATTTATTATTTGAGTTGACAGCAGAAGATTCAACATGATCTTTTAAAACTTGAAATGCCCAATTATTTTATTTCATAATTCGGGATAAACCCCGTAATTTACAATAGAGGAATTTCACAAGTAAATTCCCTGATTTACAAAACATGTTTATTTATTTATTTATTTGAGCCACTACTTCAAGGTTGGTTAGTGCTCCGTAGCACTTTTCCTTGGTTCACAGTAGTCACCTGAAACATGTTTTGAAAATATTTTATCTGCGGGGAAATACTGGCGAGTCACTAAAGTTTAATAAAACGACACATAGTTAAAAATTACAACATAAGAGCGATTACAATGGCTTCTATCTTATTTTTATCTGGCGCCGTGTCACCTACTGGTGACGATGGTCATACCACTATTGAGTCTTTTTCCCCAAGTAGTGATGATTATCACTGTTAGGATTTATTA
Organism: Helianthus tuberosus; assembly: GCA_030545235.1. NCBI lineage: Eukaryota > Viridiplantae > Streptophyta > Magnoliopsida > Asterales > Asteraceae > Helianthus > Helianthus tuberosus. Next base: position 26,820,438 of record CM060441.1, read on the forward strand.
GCCTAACCGTGAGAAATTAGTAATGTGCACAATACCCCACTAGCCAGTGATTAAGATAACCATGACTTAATCCCTGTAATTATAACCTTTGAAAATAACTTGGAGTATAGTAAAATGTTATTGATAAAAAGAGAATGACTCACATTGCAGATTTAAACGGGCAGAGTTTAGCCTACTGATTAGCCTTGTAACCTAATTTAAATAACAATGCATACGAACTAGGTCAGTAACTAACACAACATTTACGATAACTCACGAGATTAAAACCCTCACAATCGAATGACAAAGTGCTATACTTAAACATCCATCAAATTCACGACGAATGACAAAGTATGGCCCTAATGTGGGCAGCACTTAAACATCCATTGGATAGTTTCAATCGATCGGACATTGAATCGTAGCAGCGATAGAGTTAATACCCTGTATCGTAGCAGTGCCTCACTACCTTAATTTTTGAAATTGAGCAGTAGCACTTCGTTTTTTGAGAATTGTTTTCGACACCAGTGAACAGGCCATGATCAGTTCTATTTATAGCTGAAAAATGAGTCTGTCGTGGCCCGCGTGAACCATAAGCCGATCCTTACGCGGCCCACGTGGCCACCTAGTCTACGTATAGGTTTGCTGGGTCACGAGTAGGGTTGCCAGGTGGATGCCATGTGGCCCAGATGCTTATCCGGTCTAATGTTGAGTTGACGCGGCCCACGTAAGGGCCCTCTTGTGCTTTACGCGGCCCGCGAGAGGACCAAAAATATGATTTTCTTGATTTTTTTGATATGGATTAAGGTTTCGGGGGTCCGGGTTTTCACTTATGCGTCGTTTTGGGACATTTTTGAAGGTCCTTACATCCTCCCCACCTTATTTAAAATCTCATCCTTGAGATTTATTGAAATAAGTGAGGATACTTTCGCTTCATTTCTGATTCCAGCTCCCAAGTATACTCGGGTCCTCTTTTTGAATCCCATTTAACTTTGACCAGTACCAGTCTTTTGTGTTTGAGAAACTTGATCTTTCTGTCTTCTATTTGAAGTTGTTTCTCCACGAATTTCAACTTTTCATTTACTTGGATGTCTTGAAGAGGGACTACTAATGATTCGTCCGATAGACATTTCTTGAGGTTGGATACATGAAATACGTCATGTACCCCATCTAACTTTTTTGGTAGTTGTAAGCGATAGGCAACTGGTCCTATTCGCTGTATTACTAGGAATGGTCCTATGTACCTTGGACTCAGCTTTCCTTTCTTACCGAACCGAACTACTCATTTCCAAGGAGAAACTTTCAAGAGTAACTTGTCTCCAACTTGAAATTCTAGTGGCTTCCGTCGATTATTGGCATAACTTTTCTGGCGATCTCGAGCCGTTTTTAGTCTTTCCTTGATTTGAGTAATTTTGTCGGTGGTCTCTTGCACAATTTCAGGACCTGATAGTTGACTTTCTCCTATCTCTGCCCAACAGACTGGAGTTCTACACTTTCGTCCATACAGTGCTTTGAATGGCGCAGTTTCGATGCTTGAATGATAACTATTGTTATAGGAGAATTCGATTAAGGGTAGGTGGTCATCCCAATTTCCACCAAAATCTATCACACATGCCCTAAGCATGTCTTCCAGGGTTTGGATCGTCCTTTCACTTTGTCCATCTGTTTGAGGATGGTATGCAGTGGTTAAGTTTAGTCGAGTTCCCATTGCTTCTTGGAAACTTATCCAGAAGTGGGAAGTGAAACTACTATCCCTATCCGATACAATGGAGAGTGGAACTCCATGTAAGGATACTACTTCATCTGCATACAATTTGGCCAACCTTTCCATGCTAAAGGTTTCTTTCATGGGTAGAAAATGAGCTGACTTGGTTAATCGATCCATAATTACCCAAATAGCGTCATTACCTTTTCGGGTTTTGGGCAACTTAGTAACAAAGTCCATTGTTATGAGTTCCCATTTCCATACAGGCATTTCTAATTGTTGTAGTAGACCTGAGGGTTTCTGGTAAACTGCCTTAACTTGTGAACAAGTAAGACATTTAGAAACATATCTAGCTATGTCCTTTTTCATTCCTATCCACCATAAATTATTCCTTAAATCTTGGTACATCTTATTATTTCCAGGATGCATGATATACCTAGATTTATGGGCTTCCTCTAAAATCTTATTTCTTAACTCTCCTTGCTTAGGTACCCAAATTCTTTTCTTATGGAATCTCCAAATTCCATTACTTCCTTGTTCCAATTCTTTTATTCTTCCTTTCATTCCTTCAGCATCATCCTTGATTGCTGTTTCTTGAATATTTTTCAGTTGTTCCATTAAATCTAACTGTAGATTTAATCTAAGAGCACGAACTCGTCGTTGCTTCTCATGATACTTACGACTTAAAGCATCAGCAACTACGTTTGCTTTCCCTTCGTGATATTGAATTTCACAGTCGTAGTCACTTAGGATTTCCATCCATCTCATTTGCCTCATGTTCAATTGTTTTTGCCCAAATATGTAACTTAAGCTCTTATGGTCTGTATAGACAGTAAACTTACTTCCATACAGATAGTGTCTCCAAGTCTTAAGGGAAAATATTATGGCTCCTAATTCTATGTCATGAGTCGTATAATTTTCCTCGTGCTTTTTCAATTGCCTTGAGGCATACGCAGTTACTTTCTTGCGTTGCATTAGCACGCATCCTAATCCTAGCTTTGAAGCATCGCAGTATACTTCAAAATCCTCTGTTCCTTCTGGTAAGGCTAGAATTGGGGCATTTGTTAGCTTTTGCTTTAAAATCCTAAAAGCCTCTTCTTGCCTGGGTCCCCATTCAAACTTAACTGCCTTACAGGTTAGCTTAGTTAATGGTACAGCTATCTTGGAAAAATCCTTAATGAATCGTCTATAATATCCAGCTAACCCTAGAAAACTTCCAATTTCCTTGGCTGATTGCGGGACCTTCCATTTGGTGATCGCTTCTATTTTGGAGGGATCTACGTGAATGCCTTCGTGATTCACCATGTGTTCTAAAAATTGTACCTCTTGTAGCCAAAATTCACACTTCGAGAATTTGGCATAAAGCTTCTCTTTTCTTAACAAAGTTGAGAGTGCATGCAGGTGCTCACAATGCTCCTCTTGGCTTTTGGAATAAATAAGTATATCATCGATGAAGACAATTACGAATTTATCCAAATACGGTTTATAGACTCTATTCATCATGTCCATAAATGCTGCATGAGCATTTGTTAATCCGAAGGGCATGACTGTAAACTCGTAATGACCATACCTAGTTCTGAAAGCAGTTTTAGGTATGTCTTCTTCTTGTACTTTCAATTGATGATATCCGGAGCGTAAATCTATCTTAGAAAAGTATCTAGCTCCTTGCAATTGATCAAAAAGATCATCAATCCTAGGTAATGGATATCGATTCTTAATTGTAACCTTATTTAATTCCCTATAATCGATACACATTCTCATTGAACCATCTTTCTTTTTCACAAACAACACTGGCGCTCCCCACGGGGATGAACTAGGTTGTATGAATTCTTTGCTTAATAATTCGTCTCACTGCTTTTTCAATTCTAGCATTTCAGTGGGTGCTAACCGATAAGGTGCCTTAGCTATCGATGTAGTTCCAGGAATTAGATGAATTCTAAATTCGATTTCCCTATTGGGTGGTAATCCTGGTAGTTCTTCTGGGAATACATATGGGTATTCAGCTACTAAAGGAATTTCTTTAAGTTCCTTACCTTTCGTGTTAATGATTACTAAAATCATATACACCATTTCTTGTTTTCTTGAATAACTGGCCAACTTCATTACTGAAATGAATTTCATTGGCTTTCGTGGCTTATCTCCTGTAATCACTACTAATTCTCCTGTGGGTGTATGAATTTCTATGGAATTCTTATCACAAAGAATTCGGGCATGGTTGGCTACTAACCAATCCATTCCTAATACCACAGCGAATTCGGCTAAATTCATAGGTAATAGGTTTGCAGAGAATTTATGGCCTAAGAGTTCTATCTTTCTTCTCTCAAAACCTTATCTATGTTAATAGAATTCCCATCTGCCGTTTCTACCGTAAAAAATTGTCTAAGATTGGTTAAGGGTAGGTTAAGAGCTTGGCAGAATGAAGTATTTATAAAACTTTGGTTTGCACCAGAGTCAAATAATACTTTTGCATAAACGTTGTGAACTAGGAACGTACCAGCTATCACGTCAGGGATTAGTTCTGCTTCCTAAGTGGTCAACTGGAAGGCTCTTGCGTTTCTCTTGGTAGTTCCTTCTGCAGGTTTAGCTTTGTTATCAGCTGGTTTGACCAATTTCGGGCAGTCTGGCCTAAAATGTCCAGCTTCTCCACAATTGTAGCAGATTGTGGATTTCTTTCTCCTGCAATCTTCTTCTTGATGAACTGGAATTTTGCAGAAATTGCAATACCCCTTGCATCTACCAAGATGCTTTCTTTTACAGGCATTGCAAAATGGAACAGTGGAAGATTGCCCAGTTCCCTTTTTCTTGAAATTACTACGGTTACCCACACGGAATCCCTGGGTAATCTTTTGGGCCACTTCCTTCTTTCTATTTTCTTCTCTTGTGCGTATCAGCCCGTCAGTTAGGGTGTTAGCTAATTCCACAGCATCGTCAATTGTGCGAGGTCTCGCAGCTTTAACGATATCACGGATTTCGCCAATCAATCCCCAAATATAGCGGGAAATAAGTACCGACTCTGGCGAAGCCAGGGTTGGTACCACTCTAGCATATTCAAAGAATGTCGAAGTATACCCTCGACAATCTACATCCACCATCCGGTGGTTCAGAAATTTATTCGCCATTTGTTCTTTCTCATATTCAGGGCATAATTTTCTTTCCACAAGCCGCTTAAATTCTTCCCAGTTCATGGCATAGGCCACCATTGCTTCCCTGTGCTTGTAGTACTGTATTCCACCATTCTAGCGCCCCTTCTTTAAAAAGATGCGATGCATACATGACCTTGTCTTCCTCAGCACACTTACTTATTTTAATCACCGCCTCGGTTTTCTCTAACCAACGCAGTGCAGCAGTCGCCCCTTCGTGGCCTTCAAATTCAACCGGTTTACAGGCAAGAAACTCCTTGTAAGTGCAACCAAGCGTTGCAGCTTTCATTTTCTTAAGGAGTGGGGCTTGCATTCCATCGTTGTCGTTATTAGTATGATTACTGCCTCCGTTTACACTATTACTAAAATTGTCGCCGTGTGTGCGTTTGCTAGGAATAATTTGTTGAGGTTCAACTGGATTTCGGGCAGCAGCAAGGATTGCTGGAATAGCATTGGCTATTCCCTGAGCAACGATATTCTCGATATCTTGCCTATTCAGAAATTGATCTTCATTGCTTTGCCCAGTTTGATTAACTTCATTAACGGGTTCATTACCAGCGTGTTCCATCTGGTAATTATTTTATATAAACGATTAGCACCAATAATTATCAACCAAACATAATAAAATAATTGCACATAATCACGTTAACAAGTATAACCAAAATTGTCGATTTTTTTACTTTCGATATTTTATATATTATAATAGGCATCCGTACAAACCGGTTATCTTACAAAAGTTTTATTTTTAAGTTATTTCATATAATTATTTTTATGATTATATTATTATTAAACAAACACCACACAACCACACATGATCCCTGTTAGCTGGCATTTCAGAAACGACGCTCCCTCTCGTCGTACTTCCAAGATATCCTTTCCCCTACTTCTCAGATTCTATTTCCCGCGTCCACTAGTTCCTCGCCATAGTGGCGGAGCTCTGCCAAGTTTTCGGAGCTCATCGGTGGGTGTAGTGGAGGTTCAGGATCAAATTAGGGGAAGAGGTATTAGGGTTATTTAGGAGATTTTGAAACTGCCAGTCAGTGGTCCACCACTCTTCTAGTTCTGCTGGTAGAGGTTGGGTGTGGATAATAGGATCTGGGATTTCAGGCTCTAGGTCAACTGGAAGTTGTGCTTCTGTTGGGTAATTAAAAAGGTTTTCACTGGCAGGTCCGATGAGGTCACTAAGTGCCAGTTTATGATCCAACTCCTCCCACGGTGGCATTTCCTGATCTTGTCTGGAACTTTCCCCAATCTTTATTTCCTTGCCTTTACCTTTGGGATCCTCCGTCTTTACAACTTTCCATGTCCCTGGTTTCTTCCTGCGCACACGCCTCCAGCCCACAATTCTTCTTCTCTTCTTTGGCTTGGGTTTCTCCGGTGGCTGGGGTTGAAATTCCATAGGTTCCTCCATGTCGGCACAATAACTGGTAAAGTCTCTGGAAACTTCCACATTAACAGAATAGAGATTGAGATTCTGAAGAGCTTCAGACAACTCATTCATGCTGTTTAGCAGATATGAAGAAACATACAAAATTCTAGGTTAAAAGTTTGTAACTTGAATTTTCACATAATCACAGAATGGCAATCAGAAAAATAAAAATATGAAATATTGCGATTATATATATATATATATTACAAATTACAACTGAAAATTAAAAATATACTAGGGATTGTACATTAATAATTTATTTTAGTCTATCTTTTCTTACTAAGTTGTTTATCTAATAGGCAAGTTTCTTTAAAGTTTCTGGCTTATGGATAATATGGGTGCTAGTACTGGGTCAGGGTGTTGGCAGTTAAAGGTTAGCATTTACTGCTTCAGTGGCTAACATGTAGAGATTTGCCCATTGTTCATCTAACTCATCTTCCCATGGTGGGTTAGTGTCTATTTTCTGAGTTTCCTTATTAATCATCATTCCCTTTGGTTGTGACTTCTTTATTTTCTCTTGACTTTTTCTAATAATACAACTTCTTTTCTTAGGGGTAAGTGGTTTCTCAAACTGTGCCTTACGAACAAATATTCCTTCCTCAGTATCTGCTGAGTATCTTGAGGAATTTGATTGTAATAAAATCCCCTTATCTCTTGGTGAACTATCTAATTGACGATAGATGTCCGAAATTCTTTGCTTACCCATACTGTAACTAACAAGTAGTCAGTTAAAAACACATATTTACAAGATAGTAATCAGGAAAAGTAAGTATTTCTAAATACTTAATGGGCTTAAATCAGTGGCTCTGATACCACCTATTTCTGTCACGACCCCCGTCCCAGTTTGACCCGGTCCAGGAGCCGCGGGACAGAAAAACCCGTGGTATTTATTATTTGAGTTGACAGCGGAAGATTCAACATGATCTTTTAAAACTTGAAATGCCCAATTATTTTATTTCATAATTCGGGATAAACCCCGTAATTTACAATAGAGGAATTTCACAAGTAAATTCCCTGATTTACAAAACATGTTTATTTATTTATTTATTTGAGCCACTACTTCAAGCTTGGTTAGTGCTCCGTAGCACTTTTCCTTAGTTCATAGTAGTCACCTGAAACATGTTTTGAAAATATTTTATCAGCGGGGAAATACTGGCGAGTCACTCAGGTTTAATAAAACGACACATAGTTATAAATTACAACATAAGAGCGATTACAATGGCTTCTATCTTATTTTGATCTGGCGCCGTGTCACCTCCTGGTGACGATGGTCATACCACTATTGAGTCTTTTTCCCCAAGTAGTGATGATTATCACATTCACTGTTAGGATTTATTAGCCTAACCGTGAGAAATTAGTAATGTGCACAATACCCCACTAGCCAATGATTAAGATAACCATGACTTAATCCCTGTAATTATAACCTTTGAAAATAACTTGGAGTATTGTAAAATGTTATTGATAAAAAGAGAATGACTCACATTGCAGATTTAATCGGGCAAAGTTTAGCCTACTGATTAGCCTTGTAACCTAATTTAAATAACAATGCATACGAACTAGGTCAGTAATTAATACAACATTTACGATAACTCACGAGATTAAAACCCTCACAATCGAATGACAAAGTGTTATACTTAAACATCTATCGAATTCACGACGAATGACAAAGTATGGCCCTAATGTGGGTAGCACTTAAACATCCATTGGATAGTTTCAATCGATCGAACATTGAATCGTAGCAGCGATCGAGTTAATACCTTGTATCGCAGCAGCGCCTCACTACCTTAATTTTCGAAATTGAGCAGTAGCACTTCGTTTTTGAGAATTGTTTTCGACACCAGTGAACAGGCCATGATCAGTTCTATTTATAGCTGAAAAATGAGTCTGTCGCAGCCCGCGTGGCCACCTAGTCTACGTGTAGGTTTGCTGGGTCACGAGTAGGGTTGCCAGGTGGATGCCATGTGGCCCGGATGCTTATCCGGTCAAATGTTGAGTTGACGCGTCCCGCGTAAGGGCCCTCTTGTGCTTTACACGGCCCGTGAGAGGACCAAAAATATGATTTTCTTGATGTTTTTGATATGGATTAAGGTTTCGGGGGTCCGGGTTTTCACTTATGGGTCGTTTTGGGACATTTTTGAAGGTCCTTACAATTCACTTGTCCCTTTTTGACAAAATAACAGGTATTGTATCAAGGCAGACGTGCCCAGAAAAACTACAAACCTAATAACGAACAAACACACGTGTAAAAGGTATGCTCAACATACCAAACGCTCGGCTGTGGGGCGAAACAGGGTCTAGCTAACCCAAAGAAAACGGACAAACAAGCCAAAAAACATAATCTCACGTTATAGACTTGTCCATCGATTGTCCTCGAACAGACAAGCCGCTTCTTGGCCTTGGAATTATAAAGCGGAGTTTCCTTCCTGCCCAAGCCCTGAGCAGAGTAAATGTACACATCCTTCAGGCCTGATTGATATCCTACATCCTGATACGCCCTGTAAACCTGCTCAAGACCACTTTTGAACTCCTCCGACTGGGAGACAGCAGTAAGGAAGGCCCCGAAACCTTCAGTAACCAGCCAATGCTTCTCTTTAGCCAACTTCTGATTGTCATCAAAAGTTATCCCCCAATCAGCATACATGGTGTTTAGCTGCTCCTGAGAAGCGGAATCGACTTCATTTAGATGTTCCAACTCCGCGGCTAGTTCCTCCTTCTCCTCCACCAAAGCTGCCATCTCCCTCTCCCAAGCTCGCTCTCTTCGCTCCAGCATAGCTCCAGCCCCCTGAGCGAAAGATATCACAAAAGATCCACAAGGAATTAAACAAAAAAAGGAGAAAGAGGGGAGAAAGGCTATGCACCTTTTCCTCCTGTAGTTTACGCTCAGCCTCAACCACTTGACATCGAAGCTCAGCAGCAACAGATTGAGAGGTCTTAAGGTCACTCCTGAGTCCCTCATTCTCTTTCCTCAGATCATCAACCCATTGCAACATGCCAACGCCCCTGAAACGCCCCTCACAGAGTGACATGCTGTACTGATCATCAAAGAGATCATCCCTTAAAGTAGAATTCATAAACCTATGGGAGGGAGGAACAACATGAGTCAAAAAGTCCCGGGCAGTTTCAGGGGTCCCCACCACAGAAGATTGAGTAATCTTCCACTTAGGAACGTAGGGGAATGGGAGGGCATCGGAAAACAGGGGAGCCAAGGGGGATCGAGAAGCAAAACCCTCAAATTGAGAGGGTTTGCTGGTCCCGGTGGCATGATGAGGAGAGATCTCAAAAGCCAGAGTAATACGAGCAACACTCACTTCGGGAGTTTAGTCTCGAATACGAGAAAAGGAGGGGGCATCAGGGATCTCAATCGGAGCATGAAAGCTTCCCTGTTCAGACAATAAGAGGAGGAAACATTAGAAATTTATCAAAGCAAAGCAAATCCAAAATAGGAGATAAAAGATGAACTCACCAACAAAGGTTCACTCACAAAGCTGGAGGACCGCAGGTGCTTAGACAAAGAACCTTTAACCCCAATAGGGGGAAGTTCAGAAGCAGCTTTTGTTACAGGAGGGGCCTTTTCTCCACTGGCGCTCCGGAGCCTCAGCCGGATATCACGAGGGGCGGGGGCTTGCTTGGGACTAACAGCTTTCCGCTTACGAGCCAGACGGCTCTCCAGGTCTTCCTTGTCATCATGGCTAGAATCCTTCACTTGAAGGGAGTCAGGGGAACTCTCCTCTCCATCAGAAGAAGCCCCTTCATCCCCCTCCACGGCAGCAGAACCCCCTGCCTGAACGGATCCTCGTGTAACCTGCATCTCAACACCCCGGTTCAAACCCGGTTCAACCTCGTCATCCACCACAAATTTAACATCTCTGGAATCCCCTTGAAGCAACCTCCACAAAGTCAACTCTGCACAAAAGAAATACTAAAGATGACTACACAAGCCCCGAAAAATAAAGACAGATATAACAAGCCAAGGAAAAGAGAATACCTTTTTTTGCCAAATAAGGCCTTGGGTCGGACTGAGTAGGAGGGGCTCAACCCTCCCATAGCCAGGATCCCTTCAGAGAAAGTAAAAGCTCTCGTTGGATTCTCATACATACGCTTCCATTGGACGATTTCGTCAGCAGACAAGATAGGAACGCTATCTTCAATAGCAGCCTCAGCATCCCTCAATGGTGGAGACTCTGGTATCATAGTAGCAGAAACAAAGATAAACATGCTCTTCCATTCTTTAGGGTAGGTGGAGGTCGACATGAAGGAATAACAAGGCCGAGACACACTATCCTTCCGCTTGGCGAAGGTGAACCAGTCCCCATCAGAAATTAACTTATAAAACATACAGAACAGAGGAATAGACGGTTCACCGGAAACCGCCACACAAGATAACTCAAAATGCACAACCCTCATAAACCCTAGAGGGTGCAATTGGGGGAAGTGAACTCCGAAGTGGTGTAATAAATCTATCTTGAAGGAAGAAAGGGGGTACCAGACACCACAAGAAGAAAACACCAAGGTATAAAGAACGATCCGGTCAGGTGTGCACTCGGCCGAGTCACCAGGGCCTGGTAAAGTAGGAGAAAAACGCTTGGGTATCTTGTAAGTGTCGACGAAGGACTACAAATCCTTTGCCGTCAGAACGGAGCGGATCATGGAGCGACCGGTACGACTCATGATCAGGCAAAACAGTAATCGGAAAAGTGCAATGGAAGAAAGAAAAGGAGAGCAGTGATGGAAGTTAAAGAAAAATTCAAAAGGCAAGGAGGGTATTCAAAGAAGGTAACTGACAAGCAAGGGGAAAACCGTCACATCACCCTCATTTCAAATTAAAACCACCGTGCACGTGTATTAAGGAGATTAAACCCCAACCGTCGATTCTTGGCGATTAATTATCCTCGAAAAAGAAAAAGGGGCGCATGATGATTAGCTGAGGGTGGGCCCACATTCCTAGCCCAAGTAGACCATCCCCGTTAATAGTTATGACTCAGCCCTGGATTATAAGATTTGAATCTCATAACCAGGGACTAAAGATGACTTGACGACGGGCCAATAGGGTACCCCATTTACCCGTCTTGGGCTGCCGTCATGAATGCCCAATAGATAAGGCCCAAAAGCGGTAATACTTGCCCACTAAGGTTACTCTTATATGAAAATGGGCGGGAAGGAAATGATCAAAGAACACAGGGTGCATTTAATGCATGACATGAAGAGGATCTTTGGCTGGCATCGTACTTCTAAGCCGGAATCATTAAATGAGAAGATAATCCTACCGTTGGGGGTCAGACACGTGTCCGAGCCCCCCAAAGACCGACAGAGTCCGTTAGATCATCTCGTAAATATCCCACATGTAAGATAAGGCATCTCGGTTATATAAGGAAGAAAATGGACGATCAAAAGGGGCAAGTCTAAGGTATCACACTAAAGGCTCTCACATTTATTCTGACCATAATTCCTCTACATTAAATACACACACATATTTATTAGATTCACACCATAGAGAAACACTCCGGTGATCACACTCATCGGAATAAGCTTCTCATACTCTCCGGCAAGTTACTTATTCTCACGCCGGAGCTTGGTCACGGATCCCCCCCCCTGGGGGCCCTCCGTGACGAGGCTAACGGTTTCCTTTTTTGTAGCACACGAAGGCTGGGATATTCCGACGTCAGCGAAGACCCTTTGAACGTCAGCAGGGATTTGGGTATTCGACAAAAACCCACGCGCGTTGCGGCGCGGTTACATTGTAAATATCGAATGTATTAGTCTAAACGTTATGTGATGCATTAACTATATGAAAACACGTATTTTGACGTATCTGATTGAACACAATGTAACTTGTACAAGCATTGCAATTGGATCAAAACGTAAAGTAAATCGAATTCATATCGTACAATCATTATATGTGATCCGACTCATACATAGAAAACGTAACGAGTATGAAGGAAAAACTGACACGTGTAATCAAAAGGGAGTAATTATAGCTTTTAAAAAAGGGAAAAAAAACCACAATTTGACTTCACTCGGTTCGAAATAAAATTTACGAAACATACATAAAATAAGCATGAAAACATATTATATTTAACCTAACTCATTTCCCAAAAAAATTTACGTCAAAACGTAGAACAACTCAAATTATACCCAAATATACATAAAAATATGCACGTAAAAAAAGTTTCTTTAGATGAAAACATATTATATTTAACCTGACTCGTTTGCAGAAAATGTTTACGTCAAAATATAGAGCAAATCCGGTGACATAATGTGGCATGTAATCAAGTTACCCGTTCTTTTGATAAAGTTTTGAGTAGAATTCTAGAGTAAAGTAGTCTCTTAGTTTAGGTTACTTTAATATAAAAATGAAACCTTTTGTATCTAGATCTCTGAGGTTTCTTTTTTTTGTTGTCTTTTTCATCCAATTAACAAACTGGGTTAGAATTTTATATTAATTTTTCCCCTTTTTGTCGTTTTCCTCATTTAAATGAAGGATATAATCGTCAGTTTATACCATAAATGAGGAAAACGACAAAAAATGAGAGAAGTCAGCAGAAAATTCTATCCCAATTTGTAACTTGGATGAAAATAACAATAAAAAATAAACCTTAAGAACAAAAATACAAAAAGTTTTATTTTTAGACTGGTGTGACAAAAAAATAACATAAACTAATGAACCATTTTACTAAAGTTTTACTCAAAACACCCAGAATAGCATCCATGAGCGATGAGCATGACCCCGTAAACTAAAAAAAAAAAAAAAAAAACTAAGAAGGTTCATCGTGAACACCATCATCGTCCCTCCCTTCCACTGTCCTCCTCGTTGATATCGCCCAACATTTAACACTACTCTACTCTATATCTTCGGTTCCCCCGCCCCCACATCCATACAAGACTCCCCCACCATTGCAATTCCAGTCTATCTCTTTTGCTTCTTCAATACAACAATGGCTTCCTCCTTCACAGTTAACTGCCCAAAAACACTAGCTTCTTTCACTGCTCACCCAAACCCTAACAAGCCGCGTAACACCTCCCTTGTCCTCTTTCACTCGGATTTCAAATCCAATCGTGCATTGATAGCCGGATCATCATCGTCTCTTCTAGGATTTCAGGTATATTTATTTTGTTAATCAACACTGAATTTACTTAAGTGTGATCTGTTGTTACTGAATTATGAGAGTTAGCAATTGTTGTTGACTGGATGATTATACAAGGGTGATTGACCCGATTTTAGACCTAAGATATTGTGTTTCAGTTGGCTGATCTCAGCACAAGCTTTCTATGTATGTTTTGTGATTGGAGGACAACTTTTCAAAGCTATATATGTTTGGCTAAATGGGTCATTTCTATATTTGGCTATTTAGCAACCTTATTGCACTGAGACTATTTCTACGTGATAACCATAATTGTAACATCCTCCCGCCCCTCCTTGGTTTTAAAATGCACAGCACAGCACAGCACAGCACAGCACATGATGAGTTTCTGAGCTGGAATTTAATTGAACTCGTGCGTGCCCGCATCCTGCGGACACGAATGCAGCTCCGAAAACCCGGGTTTTTTTTTTCCGTTTTTTAAATGGTCCAGGCAAGAGGTGTGAAAACAGCCTGAAAAAAAAAACAGCAGCCTGTCGCTAACTTCGCTATACATATATAGCGACACTTGGTCGCATGGCAACATAGCGCACTATAGCCGCTATTAACAACTATGATATGACTTTGTTTTTGGTTACCCGATGTCCCAATTCTTAGACTTCCTAGGAAGTCGCTCATCCTTGGACCCCACATGAGAAAGTTTAACCAAGGAGTTCCCCTCTCAAGTCTCATCTACAACCAATGTGCCCAAAACATGTTGATGATATTTGAGGTCGGGCCTTCATTATGAGCACTGCATCTCTCCTGTCCATGGCCAATGAGGGATTTGCCTAGGGTGTTAACGATAACAAAAAGTGTTATGTGTGCTTTGGTTTATGTTTCCAGTCAATTGTGTAGATTATTCTGCATTAGTGTTTCTTGTGATCTAACCGATGCATAAAATATGATCATATGGATTATAATATTTCGTTTTTTTCTTGTGTAGTCATCTAAAAGGGGCCAAAATGACATTACAAGAGTATCTGCCCAACTTAACCAGGTGAGCTACAAAATTATAATCAAGTGATCCAACAAATTACTTTGCATAGTTTGTAATATATTTTTTCTTTTCTTCTTTAGCACTTATCTAAATCACTTTTTTTTCTCTCAAGACTGCCCTCGAGAAATCATTAAATTCCGCACCAACTTCAAAGAAATCAGAGGAATCAACCACAGTCCCTGATGCTGCATCAATCACCGCGTTTATGAATCAAGTGGCAGAGCTTGTTCAGTAAGTCGATTCATTTTGTTCACATTTTTCCAATATCTTGACAATATGTAAATCGTCTGTTCAATTTTCGTTTTCGGTGAAATTTTATTTTATTTTCAGGCTTGTGGATTCGAGAGACATAATGGAGCTCGAGCTAAAACAACAAAACTGTGAGGTTGTCATTAGAAAGAAGGAAGCTTTGCCTCAACCACCAGCTAGCCCTATGGTTATGATGCAATCACCACAACCTCAGGCTATATATCAGTCACTACCACCTCCGCCACAGTCTGCACCCGCTTCTTCAGGGCCCGCTCCTTCTGCATCTGCACCGGCAGCACCCTCACCTACCCCTGCAAAACCTAAGTCCTCTCATCCTCCATTGAAATGCCCCATGGCTGGAACATTCTATCGGTCTCCCGCCCCTGGAACTCCGCCATTCGTGAAGGTATGTTAAAAGTAGAGGTGACGAGATAAGCAGGTTAGGCAACAGGTCAAAATGGGTTCAGTTTAAATTGACCCATAAAACATTTTATTCGGTTTCTCAAATTGTCTACAAAACTTAAACATTTAAATGAATGATTTAGGAAGTTGTATACCTAAAAAGATACTTAGTGACTCTTAAGCCGATCAACTCATTTGACCCGTTTATTGAGTTATTATTCTTAGCATACTTGTTTGGGATAAAATGCAACCCAAATTGACCCATTCACATGTAAACTGTAAATATGCGAAACTGCAACATCTTGTTGAGTTGTTGATAATATATCCTTCTGGTAGTCATGCGTCTGAGATAAAGTAACATACTTAAATGATCAAGAATCATATATGTAGCCTTTGTTAATGTCTAGTTACATATTCTTTCAGTTTTGACTTTAAGGTGGTAGGGTTGGTTTGCTATTTTTGTCATGAATTTAATCCTTTGTATGTGTTCAAAACTTTATATGTGTTCTTTAGGTTGGAGACAAGGTTCAGAAAGGCCAGGTTATTTGCATTATCGAGGCCATGAAGTTGATGAATGAGATTGAGGTAACCCGTGATTCTGTTCTTAGGGGCTGTTTGTTTACCTCTTAATGAAGCTCTTAATGGTTCAGACCTCTTACTGGTTCAGCACTTAATGGTTCAGACTGTTTGTTTCACGAGCAGATGTCTGAATGGTTCAGACATTTGCCTCTGAATGGTTAAGATTTATATAGAGTCTGAATGGTTAAGACCTCTAATCTGAATCGGTCAGACAGTTGTCTCTGAACGGTTAAGCATTATACAGGCTCTTAATGGTTCAGACCTCTTACTGGTTCAGCACTTAATGGTTCAGACCTCTTACTGGTTCAGCACTTAACCATTCAGATGTTGCCAAACAACCCCTAGTTTAAATTACTAGTGGGACCTAAACCGTTGAAAATATGGAGTGCAAGATTTAAAGAAAAAACTGTCATATATGAGTCTTTATCAGTATGATGATGATGATTAATGATTATAATTGTAAGTTGTTTTGATCGCTACACTGTCTGTTATGTTTTTAGGCCGATCAATCTGGAACAATAGTCGATATTCTTGCCGAGGATGGGAAGCCTGTTAGCCTGGATACGGTAACTTTTCTTCTCTTCTTTATGTCACTTGCATACATCAAACTCGATCTTTTTTCGTGTTGCTAATTAAACGAGAAAAACTTCATTGTTGGTTGCAGCCTCTACTTGTCATTGAACCATGACGAAGAACATGAGTTGGTCTGGTGAGGAGTCAAAATACAAAACAAATTGAGCTTTAGAGTTTTGTTTGTTGTTTAGTTTTTATTATGGGCTTCTTTCACTGTAATTTTACCTTTTATTAATGGTTGTAATTCTGTTTGATCTGAGTGTAATTGGGGCACCTTGTATAACTTAACTAAATAATCTAGATGATCATGTTGTTTTGATAAGTTTTATTTCAGTTGAACTTTTTTCAACTCATAGTAGTTAATGTTGCAGTTCCTTTATTTCAGTTGGAACTTTTTTTTTCTTTATTTCTTTTCCTACCACTACAAAGGAACTGCAACATTTATTACTAGGAGTGAAACCCATGTAACCGAACTGTAAACGTATATAGGGTCGGTTTCGGCCCCCCTCTTAAAACCAAACCGTCGGTACAGTTCTTCTCGCTCAAGTATCTCAGTTCTACAATCATCGACGGGTAGGAATTGCTCCTTAAGTCTCTCGGTTATATGTATGTATAATTGTATGTATCTGCTAGAATGTATATTTACATATATGTATGTTGAATGGGTCAGTATGCATGCAATAGTTGTTTGGTATATGTAAGTTCGAACATAATCAATCCCAAGACATATTAGTAAATCACATGACTAATTCAAAAAAGAAAGGTTCACCAACTACCATTCATTGATTCAAACATTAGTAAATCAAGCAACTTAACTGCAAAACACTCCACACAGACCGCCTGTGATTCTCAAATACTCATCTATTTCATCTACCTCCTCAATCTTTATCCTCTTCGCAGCCTGTTCATCATTCGCACAAGGAACTTGAATCAGTATATCACACTTCTGCCTCGTTTCAGCATTCATCGGTCCACCATTCCTCTCCACCCTGTAACTCAGTTCTTCACCATTCACGTCTGCATCTATATACACCGTCGAGTTTTCATCAATCTCTTCTCTAATTAACATTTTCGATAACTCGGTTACAACCTTCCTTTCCAGCCATCTCCTGATCGGTCGCGCCCCGTATACCTACATGCAAACCTTCCCAGTAAGTATGGTGTGTGTTTAAGCGAAAAAAAATTTGGGGCCCTTTTTCGAATCAAGTGCTCAACTTAAAGTATAATATATAAAACGAATTCTCAATATGGAGGCCCTAAGCTGGTGCTTCACTATAATTACACTTAAGCCGGCCTTGTGTGTGTGTGTGCGCGTGTATATATATATATATATATATATATATATATATATATATATATATATAGGGGAGGGTTATTTTGAGAACGCTAAATATTGCGAGAACCGTGAGAACGAATGAGAAACCAACCAAAACCAATTTTTTTTTAATACAAACCTCATTGTAATTAAAATATAACATCAAAAAAAGAATTTACAACATCAAATAATTCATTTCTCCTCTCATAATCACTCTTATTAGATTTTTTACACATGTGTAAATATAACAAATTTACACAGGTGTAAATGGTAAACTTACACATGTGTAAATTTTCTTTATTTAGGAATTCACGAAAATTTAAATGTGTAAATTTAATTTCTAACATTGTATTCGAATAATAATGATAAGTGCAAAAAGAAATTTTGAATTTGAATTGTTTTTGACCAAGTTCTCGTGGTTTTTTCATTTGTTCTCACGGTTCTCGCGATATTTAGCGTTCTCATTTAAACCCTTCCCTATATATATATATATATATATATGAAAACCAGTCATAATAAGTGACTCAACAAGATTTTGATGCGTACCGGATCATAACTCTGATTCAGTATGACATCTAAAGCTGCTTCTGTAACTCCTAAAGCAACGCCCCTGTCAACAAGGCGAACGGCCACATCTTTTAACTGAAGTCTAGCAACTTTCCGTAACTGGTCATGAGAAAGTGGGTCAAAAACTACAATCTCATCAATCCTGTTCAACAGCTCGGGTTTAAAGTATTTCTTCACCGCCTGCATCACCATTTCATGAGATTTGACCACTGTGGTCCCCCCCTTTAACAGAAATTCAGCTCCAAGATTGGAAGTCATGATGATGACTGTGTTGGTTAAGTCAACGGTGCGACCTTGACCGTCAGTCAACCTTCCATCATCCAATATTTGAAGCAAAATGTTAACAACCGATTGATGAGCTTTCTCTACTTCATCAAATAATACTACACTAGAAGGTCTTCTCCTCACAGCTTCTGTGAGTTGACCACCTTTTTCATGACCAACGTATCCAGGTGGAGAACCGATTAGTCGGGACACAGAGTATTGCTCCATGTACTCAGACATATCAATCCTAATCATAACTTTCTCATCATCAAATAGTTGCTCCGCAAGAGCCTTAGCAAGCTCGGTCTTCCCTACTCCAGTGGGACCCAAGAAGAGGAACGAGCCAGTTGGCTGCTGGGATCGTCCCAAACCAGCACGAGACCTTAAAACCGCCTCGGCAAGAGCATTAACCGCTTGATCTTGACCTACAACTCGCTGATGCAACCGGTCGGCTAGACCAATAAGCCTCTCCTTCTCATTGGTCCCGAGCCTGGTCACCGGTATACCAGTCCACTTACTCACCACCTCAGCAATCTGGTCGGGTCCCACCGTCTCTGTCAGCATTACATTTTCGTCTGCGGTACCTTCAATTGTTGCTATAGCATTCTCCACTTGTTGAATTGCTCCATATCTCAATTCTGCAATTCTTGCTAAATCGTATCTTGTAATTGCTTCTTGCAGCTCCACCAAAAGTTCTTCCCTTTTCTGTTTCAAGCTGCGGATTTCAACAAGGCGTTTTTTTTCCTTTTTATATTTCATGATCAATGGCTGAAGTTTATCTCTCAAATCATTAAGTTCTTTTTTAACCTGAATATATGGCACAAGTTAGCACATTATGGTTAAAAGTTAAAACTAACCAAAAGACTTAAAGAGTATGTTATCAAACTAATGAATTCGAACTCACTTCAACAAGTCGAACTTTGCTTGCTGTATCTGTTTCCTTCTCTAAAGCATGGAGCTCAACCTCCAACTGCATCCGTTTCCTTTCAAGATTATCGATTTCTTCAGGCTGACTGTCTAATTGTACCCTCACATTTGCACATGCTTCATCCACAAGATCAATAGCCTTATCTGGCAAGAAACGTGCTGCATACAGATACAGATTCAAATAAGTGTATGTATATTAATAGTTTATGACCACATTATTTCACAAGAACTAGTTAAAACCAATCAAAGAAATGAAACATACCATTTATGTAGCGGCTTGACAGTTGAGCTGCAACTACAAGAGCACGATCAAGAATTCGAACACCATGGTGGCCTTCATATCTCTCTTTCAACCCTCTAAGAATACTTATGGTGTCAGGAACACTCGGTTCAGCCACCAAAACCTGTTGAAAACGTCTCTCAAAGGCTGCATCTTTCTCCACATATTTCCTATACTCTTCCAAAGTGGTTGCACCGATGCATCGAAGTTGACCCCTAGCAAGCATGGGCTTCATAATATTTGCAGCATCCATGGCCGAACCATTGGTTCGACCCGCTCCAAGAACAATATGAATTTCATCAATGAATAATATCACCTTCCCTTCAGCTTCTTCAACTTCTTTCAAAACCGCTTTCAACCTTCCCTCAAACTCCCCTTTGTATGTGGCTCCAGCAACCAATGCCCCCATATCCAACGCTACAACCCGTACATCGATAAGATTGTTCGGGACATCACGTCTTACAATCCTCTGTGCTAATCCTTCAACAACCGCAGTCTTTCCCACACCAGGCTCCCCGATAAGAACGGGGTTATTCTTTGTTCTTCTCGTTAGAATCCTAATCACTCTCCGGATTTCGTCGTCTCGCCCAATTACCGGATCAAACTTTCCAGCTTGCTCCACAAGATCACGACCGTAGGTCTTAAGAGCTCGAAAATAAGCATCTCCGGAAGCACTTTCCACCTTCACCCCTTCTTTACCTCTAAACTTTTCTACCTCGCTCTTAACCCGGAATGCATCAACTCCAGCTTCGTTTAAAAGATTCCCGACTTGGGAATTTACAATAAGACTTAGAATCAACTGATCCACAGCTAAATGGGTGTCCCCGTGAGCGTTTTGTAAACTTTGAGCATAGTTAATCACCTGGAAATAAGAGGCGTTTCCCGGGATTTTATCCGGTGCAGGAGATTGAGAAGGTAGTTTTTTCAACGCTTGAGTGAAAACCCGCTCAGCGGAATTAGCTGCCTCTTCACCACCTACATTGCTAATAGCTTGCCAGAATATACCGTTGGGCTGAGTGATCAAAGCAAACGCGATATGCAGTGGTGTGATCTGCATATGGCCAGCGTTCCTACCAACTGTAAGGGCCGAAGTCAATGCCACATTTGTCTGGTATGTGTTTTTGCAAGCATTCATGTTTGATAGCAATGCCTAAAACCCTACAAACACAATAACAGTAAATTTAATTTTATCTATCTTAAATGAACAATAAAAGATACAACAGGTTTTTCATCCGAATCAAACCAGTGGGAAAGGTACTTCAATAAGGGCTGCAATTGTTCATGTTTATTTGTTCACGAAAAAACGGTCTTCACGAACTGTTCATGAACACTTACCGAACGGAATATCCTGTTCGTATTCCTTTATTAAGAAAATGAAAGTGTTTGTTCGTTAATTTTAGGCAACGAACAAAATCTATCACAATGGGACGTTCATGAACACAAAGGGACATTCATGAACACAAACAAGCGTTTATGAACAGAAACGAACATATATTAAAAGGTATTCAAGATACAATACACTAATATTTATTAAATATTTTATTAGTGAGGATTTTAAAGCATTTAAAAAAATATAAGTTCTTTTAATAAAACCCTAACGAACATAAACAAACACGTTACCAGACGTTCATGAACATAAACGAGCGCGCACGGTCTCTCTTCATGTCCTTTCATTAAACTAAACGAACTAAATTTTCTTGTTCATATCCGTTCATTTATTAAACGAACAAACACAAACAAACTTAACTTCCCGTAAAACAATTCACAAACTGTTCGCTGGAGGTCAGATTCGCTTGCAGCCCAAGCTTCAATTCTATGATCAAGAACTGAAAACCCTAACCCTATATCAGAACTACCAAAATGCAGTGGCGGATCCAGCCTTATTTTGTGGCTCGGGTTGGAAAAAATGGAAAAAATTAGTGAAAACATTGTATGATTTGGAAAAAAAATTAGTAACAATATATCAAAACGAACCCATTGAAAAAAATTTCTGGATCCTCCACTGCCAAAAACAACAGTTGATGTAGGTCAGATGATCAAATCGATCAATGACATAATAAAAGCAGATAACATGCAATCAAAAATCAAACAACATTATCTTATAAATACATAACATGAATATAAGAGCATGTTCTTACCTTGAACTCAAACGTTCGATTTTACTGAAAGTTGTTGTGTTTTATGAAGAGTTTATTTAGTGAATTTATAATGAGAATTTAGGAATGATGTGTGTTGAGTAGAAGACGATCTCTGTAACGTATCAGACTGTCAGAAGTATTCGGGAGTTTCCGATTTTCGCTCCTTTTGTGGTTTCTAAATGTTACATGATAAGTCCCTAAGATTTGAGAATTTATGATTTAACCATACACTTTTCATAATCCTATATTTAAAACTTAAAAGCATAGCATAGTGTAGCATAACTGAAGCGTAACCAAAATAACTCGGTTCGGTATAGACGGATGACATTATACGAGTATATATCATGGTTTAGAACTTGAAACGAATTGTTTACACTGACTTTGTTTATAATTTATAGTTTGTAACATAACAAGTGTTTAACCCTCGTGTTACGGGTGCGGGGGTTGTAAACCTGTGCTAAGTAGTAAGTAAACGATGACCGATATAATTTTTTTAGAAAATGAGAGCGAAAGTGACAAATTTAAAACTTAACGGAAGTGAAACAAATTTTTAAGTAAAAAAAAAACTTAAGGGACCAAAACTCATCACTAAACAAAGTTTGGTGGTCAAAACAAAAGACACCAAAACTACAATGGTGGACGGCGCAGTTTACGCAGTTTACTATTCCGTAGAATCTACGCTAACCTAATGAGATTTTTGTAATTAATTAATGGCATTTTTTTGTAATTAACTTTTAAAACATGGGTTTTTTTTTGTTTACTACTCCGTAGAATCTACGCTAACCTAGTATGGCATTTTTGTAATTAACTTTCAAAATATGGGTTTTTTATCTATTATTATTCCGTAGAATCTATACTAACCTAGTATGGCATTTTTGTAATTAACTTTCAAAATATGGGTTTTTTTATCTATTATTACAAAGAATCTACCCTAAATGTTATACATGATAATAGTAATCTTATCTTACTACTATAATAAAAAAAACTCAATTGAGGACACATGTCATTATATGGTGAGTCCTCGCTAAACCCATTATTTAATATATGTATTTATTTAATTTAAAATAAAAGTCATATATTTATTTATTTATGTTTAAAATATCATTTTTATCTTTCACCATTTTGAATTAATTTAATAACTGAAATCGTGACTCATCTTTTAACATTTCAAAAAATTTAGTTTTTTTATTTTTTATTTTAAAATATAAGTTGATTTAGTTTTATTATCTCTTTAATTTAAAATTATTTATTGTTTTCAAATTTTAAATCGAGTTTCCTTATTTTCTTTAAAAGCACATTTTATTTTGTTGATTTTTTAGTTAAAATCTTGAAAATTTTAAAAATCATATCTTCCTATACTAATAAACTAGTTTATAGTCCCGTGTGTTACACGGGTTGAATGATAAGAATGGTTGTATCCGAAGAACATAATAATTACAAAATTCAACTTACTTTTACATTTTTCTCATAATAGTCCTTCTAACAATTTTTTGCACATGGAAACCAACATACTTTCTATTTTGTCTCATAAAAGCCCCTTAACAATGTTTTGCTCATGAAAAACCAAACATCCTTTTATTTTGTCTCACAAAAGTCTCTCAACAATTTTTTAAATATTAACTTCCTTCACATGTTAAATTTAAATTATAAACAAAAAAAAATTAACTACTTACTAATCTTAGGTTAGTTATAGCATCATTTTTTTTTCGCATATGCATCTGGGAGTGATATCTTTTCCTTGGGAGTGATATCTTTTCCTTATTAATTTGGGTTTTTATATGGGTCTTCATGATATGTGAAATATGTGATTATTATTATATTTATATTTAATAATATCATATCAGATTAAATTATATGTCATTATTATTATATTATATTTAATACTATCGGATTAGATTAAATATTAATTATTAATATCAATATTAATATTATTAATAGTTATTAATGATTTGAAGGAGAGAATGTCATGTAGCATTATTGAGAGTCTTTTATTAGAATTTAGATAGATAATGATTAATTAAATTTGAATTTATATGTTTATCTCTAACTATATTAATTAATATTATACTATATTATATTATATTTTGTGTATAAAAAATTAATATGTAATATTATTATTAAAAGTCAGGAGGCACCAGA
This sequence comes from Helianthus tuberosus, assembly GCA_030545235.1. Taxonomy (NCBI): domain Eukaryota; kingdom Viridiplantae; phylum Streptophyta; class Magnoliopsida; order Asterales; family Asteraceae; genus Helianthus; species Helianthus tuberosus. The sequence goes on from CM060441.1 coordinate 26,844,236, forward strand.
GAGTGACACGTGTACAAAAAGATTTTTGTTTATTAGTATAGGAAGATGGAAATCTTTTTTCTCGCCTTATTTTCCTATTTATCTCTCATATTATATAATAATAATAATAATTTTAAACAAAAATATTAGATAAGAATAAATATTTAAATAAGGATAAACATTTATTTTTTATTATGATTATATTAAATAATAATAATAACAATTTTAAACAAAAAATTAGTTAAGAATACATATTTAACAAAGTAAAATGTTATAATAAGTAAATAGTACATTAAAGTTCATTATTTTCCTATTTATCTTTCATATTAAATAATAATAATAATTTTTAACAAATATATTAGATAAGAATAAATATGTAGATAAGGATAAACATTTGTTTTTATTATGATCATATTAAATAATAATAATAATAATAATAATAATAATAATAATTTTAAACAAAAAATTAGATTAGAAGATAAAGGTTTATTTTTATTATGATCATATTAAATAATAATAATAATTTTAAACAAAAAAATAGTTAAGAACACATATTTAACAAAGTAAAATGTTATAATATGTAAATAGTATTATATTTTATTAAAAAAATACAAAACCTATCTCTCTCTACGTGTAATATACGATTTTTTTTAAGATATATCTTTTTATTATTTATTATATAAAATTATATTTATGCAACCCGTGTAATACACGGGGTTTTAACCTAGTTATAAATATAATCCTTCGGTTGTTTTCTATTTCCGTACTTCAATATTTACAAAGTGCACCTTACATATATACAACTTCAGTATTTACAAGGGGTTTTCTAATGGCACACCCCCTGTCTATCCGCACACTTTTCCAATTTAATACGCATCGTATAGGCCTATACGATGCGTATTGAAATAAAGTAAAAGACATGGCAAACTAACAGGTGCAGGTTATGTCTGGCGGCGGGCTTGATACGCATCGTATAGGCCTATACGATGCGTATCATGGCACTGATTTTTTGAAGTTTATTTTTTGTTGTGTTGTGTCGAATGCGAACCCGAGAAACGAAAGGGATTTTGAGCAGTTGGTCGATGACATGATAGATTAAGATCTTGACACGATCATATCCATTTTCAAGTATTAGACTAGATAGTCCACGATGAAATATATTAAAACCATTCAAGCCTACCAGTCTACAATGTGAGATTTAAGCGACATGTTAAAACGGAACATAATCCCAGATTGTCTAAAGAAGCGCTTTTATCATGTGTCATGTGGTAACAACTACCAAGGGGATATTCAGATCTCTATTCGGTCATCTTTCTGAGCTTTTACACATGAATATGTGGTTCCCAATTTGCGGAACATAATCCCAGATTGTCTAAAGAAGCGCTTTTATCATGTTTCATATGGTAACAACTAACAACTACCAAGGGGATATTCAGATTGCTATTCGGTCATCTTTCCGAGCTTTTGCACACGAATATGTGGTTCTCAATTTTTAAAATATTATGTCAGTGGGAATGTTTTAAAAATCAGATGCAACTTTACGGCACGCTTACCTTAATCACATCTTCCATGGAGTCACAGATCCGACAATAGTGCCCACAAATCTCCAAGCCCACCAGTCTACAATGTGTTATGGTGAGATTCTTCAAGTTTGCACAGTGGGAGAAAAGACCAGCACCCTTGTCGTTCTGTATTTTCTCCTTTTCTAATTCTCGAAGAATCTCGTAACGTATTCTCTGTTTCTCTAAATCGTCTGTAAAATTATGTTTCTCTAATATGACACATGATAAAAGCGCTTCTCTAGACAATCTGAGATTATGTTCCGTTTTATGACACATGATAAAAGTGCTTCTCTAGACAACAAGTGCAACTTTACGGCACGCTTACAGTGGCGGACCTAGATGAAAAATTCAGGTGTATCCCATTTTTTTATATCGTACATTCATACGATGTAATTTTTTACCTTATATTCATAAAATCAAATACATATAAAAACTAAAATAAAACTAAAATTAGTAACTAAACCTTAACCTGAAAAAAATTTCGTCCCTTTTGTGCTAGAATACCTTTGCCCACGGAACCAAAAACCTTTAACCAGGGGTTGCAATATGACTTTAACCTAATAATCATTAGTTGGTTAGTGTATTCACAAGTGATTTCAATTTTTGATAATCCACCTTTATCTCTACCTTCTTGATTATTTTGTTATTGATATTTAACAAATTTAATGAAGCTTTAATAATGTTTGATATATATTAAAAAATAGAATAAATTAAATAAAATAATAAACTACAACAAAATAAAATTATAACCTATAGATAATTTATAGTAGAGAATTCAACAAAAACTTAATTGGTTTATTACTTTGTCAAACTAATTCATTGTAAAACAAATATAATGAAAGAATAAACAAACCATAAAATATACAGATTTGTTTTGACTAAAGCAATGTAATGTCAGTAACTTTCTTGTACTTGTACTATCTTTTTTAAACTTATAACGTAAATATAATTAAAAAAAGGTACATCTTCTTCCTCTTGCTCTGTTAACCAGAGCTCTTCGACGATAAAATTGAAAAAATCCACCATGATGCTATACATCTTCTTCCTCTTGCTCTTTCACCTTCATTGTTGTCCTATGGTTTCAAGGACGTGCTCATTAAGATCCTAATAAGAGGTATACCCGAAACATAAAACGGAGAAGGAAAAAAATGCACTTCGTCGAAAAGTTGAGAGGTATCCCGGGCTATCCCTTGGATACCCATAGATCTGCCCCTGGAGTCACAGATCCGACAATAGGGCCCACGGATCTTATGCCCACCCGAGACCAACCTCTGGATCACACGTGGGAGAAAAGACCATCACCCTTGTCGTTCCGTGTTTTCTCCTTTTCTAATTCTCGAAGAATCTCGTAACGTATTCTCTGTTTCTCTAAATCGTCTGTAAAGTTATGTTTCTCTAATATGACACATGATAAAAGCGCTTCTTTAGACAATCTGGGATTATGTTCCGTTTTATGACATATGATAAAAGCGCTTCTCTAGACAACAGGTGCAACTTTACGGCACGCATACCTTAATCACATCTTCCATGGAGTCACAGATCCGACAATAGGGCCACAGATCTTACGCCCACCCAAGACCGACCTTTGGAGCACACGTGGGAGAAAAGACCAGCACCCTTGTCGTTCCGTATTTTCTCCTTTTCTAATTCTTGAAGAATCTCGTAACGTATTCTCTGTTTCTCTAAATCATCTGTAAAATTATAAAAAAACAAACTATGCGGGCTTTCCATCCATATATTCCGTCCAACATATGACACATGATAAAAGTTCTTCTCTAGACAATCTTGGATTATGTTCCGTTTTATTACAGTCGTGAGGTGGTCAAACCTTTCTAAAAGTAGAAAAAAATAAAACATTAACAACTTACAAAGATTGAAGAACCATTCAAGCCCACCAGTCTTTATATGCTTCTTTCCTGATGCATGTCTGTGTCGAATAGTTTCTCCGTCGCTAATTTCTCCACCCACCGTGAAATCGAACAGTTTCTTCATAGATTCCGTCTGGTTTCAAAGCCGGTTGAGGATTACGAGTGTTCTAGACTCGTTTAAGGCATGCGTGTTTGTGCGATTTACATAAATAAGGATGCATTCCACGGTAAACGATGCTGCTGATGAAACCGGAGCTATTATTTCGGTTGTTCAGTACTTCCGAGACGATTCAAGTGAGTCCTATGAAGCAAGTGTCTGTCTATTCAATTGAGAGGAATCATTGCATTACATCCCCGTTGAAAACAAATGGTTGTGATGATAGGACCCTTGATTTGAAACGCATAATGTGAAACATTTAAGGGTTATTTTTGAGAAATTCTTAGTTTAATACGCATCGTATAGGCCTATACGATGCGTATTAATCGAGGAAATTACTGAAATACCCCTGTTTTTCTGATAAACTAAGGGGTATTTTTGAGAAAATTCAAAGTTTAATACGCATCGTATAGGACTATACGATGCGTATTAAGCTGCTATACGATACAACATAGGCCTATACGATTGTATATGGCATAATTTGAAATTTAGTTTAATCGTGTTCCCTGGGTTCGACGCGTATACGTGTCGTTTGTTGACGAACTTTCGCATATTTTGTCGTTTTATGACGTATACCTTCAACATACTTCGTTTCGGTGACGTTCGGTTGCGTGCGAATATCGTATTCTATGATTACGTACAGTTTTGTTTGAAATCCACTTGTACCGCATAGTGTCGTGTTATATGTATACGCGTGTGGAAATATCATTAGTCGCGTATTTTGACGTATTTTTACCTATTTTGACATATTCTAACATATTGTTGCGTATTTTATTGTATTTTTTTACGTATTTGAGCGTATTCTAACGTATTTAAGCTTATTTTAACCTATTTTAGGTAATTTTTACGTATTTCGGCATATTTAACGTATTTCGACGTATTTTTGCCTATTTTATCGTAATATGACGTATATTAACATATTGCAGCGTATTTTAGCATATTTTCATGTATTTTAGCGTATTTTAGGGTATTTTTGCGTATTTTAGAGTTTTTTTTTCGTATTTTAGAGTATTTTAGCGTATGTTGAAGGATAACACAAATAAGTTCTCCACAGTTTGTTATTCAGATCTCTATTCGGTCATCTTTCCAAACTACAACACACGATAAGTTTAAACTTTATAGTGTGTGATTTGACCAGGAAAGGATTGGTGGTGATTTCTACTTTTAATAAGCTGTCACAGTTTTCAAATTCGTTGTGTGCATTCATATGTTTAGACAACAACAGATAATGAACGGATTGTTGGACTTCTTGTTCCAAATGCAGCTGTAGGATCCATACTTAAAGGTCTATCTAAAATATGCAACCGAGACCGCCTTATTAATTTTAATGAAGCAATGAATATTGAATGTGCAAACCGCAACCGTTTTTTACTACGGAAACGATGGCTATGCGAAATACAAACCGCCATCGTGTGTGACTATGGGAAACACAAGTTTTCTCTTCGAGCTTGATGGATGTCCGTTATCTCAACGCTTCTCCTAACATTACTGGTCTGGAATTGGAGAACTGTTGTGTATTTGCTTGCTGATTATTGAAAATATTTGTTGAAATCGAAGAAAAGAGTAAAAAAGATGAAATGAAGCGTGTTAACGCAAAAGCAATACTTACAATTAACCAACATACATTGATTGTGGATTTAACTTGCAACATACATCAAAGTTTCATGCAACCGGGACCGCCTTGTTAATTTTAATGAAGCAATGAAGATTGAATGTGCAAACCGCAACCGTTTTTTTACTACGGAAACGGTGGCTATGGGAAATACAAACCGTAATCGTTTGTGACTATGGGAAACACAAGTTTTCTTTTTGAGCTTAGGGATGGCAAAAATAGCCGAGCCCGACGGGTATACCCGAAGCCCAACACAAATGGGACGGGTATACCCGATACCCGACGGGTATTGGGCCGGGTATGGGATTAGTTTTATAAAATTTTACGGGTATGGGTCGGGTATGGGATTAGGTGATACCCGACCCGATTACCCGAAACCACATACCCGTTTACCCGATTTATATACCCGATCATATACCCGATTTTTTTAATTTATACTTTTATTTTCCATTAACCCTTGTCTATTAGTGATTTATTTTTGTATGTTCATAATGTGAAAAAATAAATTTTCTGTTAGTATATGCATTTGATAATAGTATTTATATTTTGTATGTTGTGAAGTATATGCATGTGAGTGTATAAATATTATAAAGTTATTATTAATTTATGATAAAACATATATGTATGTAATGTATATTTTTAATTTATAATAGTTGTTGTATAAATAAAACAATATAATAATTACAATAGTAAAAAAATGTATTTAGAAATCCCAATGTACATCTTTTAACAAAGTAATGGGTAAACCTGATACCCGCGGGTATACGCGATACCCGACGGGTAATTACCCGACAAATACCCGACGGGTATTGGGTCGGGTATGGGACGTGATTTTATAACCGTGTACGTGTATGGGATTACCAATACCCGACCCGAACCCGACCCATTGCCATCCCTATTTATGACGGCATTCAGAAAATCATTCATGTCATTAATTTAATCAGGCACAGTCATTAATGCATAAATTACTGTTTAACAATGTATGGATACATGGAAAATTGACAGTTGTCACAGACGGAACACCAAACGGGGGTCGGAATGGATTCATGGTTGAGTTTATAAAAGTTGGAAGATTGGGTTGAGAGAAAGTTTGATAGAAAATGGGTTTATTTTTATAAAAAGTTGGAAGAAATGTGGGGTATTTAAAGATTAAAATGGGAATTAAAAAAATTAAAAACATTAATTGTTTTTACCGTTTGAAAACGGTCAAATGGTGAAAAAGTGTGCAAAATTGGCGTGTTTTAAATCACGCTGGAGACAATTTTTTCGAAAAAACACCCGAAAACGCCCCGGGGTGGGGGTGGGGCGATATTGGGCGTGTTTGGTGGAAGATTTTGAAAAAACCACGCCCATTACGGGTGGTCTAATAATTGGGTTATCTAATGATGGTGTTTCGTTTATAATAGATGGGGAGATGTTAAAGTTTGGGAGATCTTAAAACTGTGGGCGGCAAAGTACCAAACAGTCAAACACAATTCAAATACCACCACACCAAGTACAACCCAAATACATTCAAGAACAAATTTGATAGTTTCTTCTACGCACTCAACACACATAATGGAACCAAAAACGCCACCACAGCCACCACGCCGTCGCTATCCCCTCAACAGCACCAACGCCGAACCACAACCATCACAACACCGTCAGCGATTCACCGTGACCACCATCGTTTAATTTTGTAAATCCTAAAGTCTTCATCAACCATCACCACCACAACTGTCGGCCCTGACGATCTCTCTCCATTTCTCCGTAACCGCCATGGCCGGAAAACGGTAACCGCCATGGCTGTAGATTTTTGGTGGTTTCGGAGGTTATATATGGAGTGAAAGGGAGGCAAACGATAGGGGAACGCTGGTTGCAAGAGATGCGTGAGATGATTGAAGGAACTGTATCGATTAGAAACCGAAGCATTCAATAGGAAGGCTGAAATCCCCTAATTAACCCTCTAGTGTCTTAAAAGTTTGAGTCAAATTGTAACACCCGTCTATTTAATTAAAGATTTTCGTTTAAAATACGAAAATAAACATGGAATTTTATGTAAATACTGTTGAGCAATACGGGTGAATTAAAACTTTTACAATTTGAAAATAATACAATTTGATAACTACGGAATTGCCGTTTAAGATGACGACGAAAACAACGTGCGGAAGCTTTTATCTCTTGTGTTCGGTTCTTGTACGCTACTTGATCTACATCTGGGTACGCTTGACATTCACCTATCATCAAAACCAACCTAAAAGTTAGTTTTGATAGTTAATTAGCAAGTTTTAACAAGAAATATGGGTCAAACGAATAAAATTAAACAATTTGCCAGCTTCTGGATCTCTCGCGGGGCGCGAGAGTTTTTACGCGGGCCGCGAGACTCCGTCGCGTGTCGCGACATATTTCACTCCCTCCGTCGCGTGGCGCGGGGGATACACTTTTCCAGCAGGTTCAGATATGCAACCTGCATTTTTCAGCAATATAAGTTTTTACGAAAATGTGCATAACTTTCAAACTACACATCCGTTTTACCCGATTCTTTTTCCTACGCATCCGTAATTTATTTCTCCATCTTATGGAGTTAATATCCGACATCCGGATTAACACAATTTCAGACTTTTAAGTCTTCGGCTTACTACCTTTTTTACCAAATATTGACCCGTTCATAATTTTATCGCACCAACAAGTTTATTTGATCGTTAAACTCATGAAATTCATTATTTCAATATCTCCCATTATATTAATCTCGAATCACGAGTCTCTTAAGTAATAAAATCCCGTTTACGCTTAAATGCATATTTTAACCCGTTAAGGGTAGTTATGCATTTTAGTCTAGAACTTGTGCCTTTCTTTTGTCGCTACAAAAGTTCCATATCTAATTAACTACAATTATTCCACCACAACTATTTTGTGGTGGATTTATCATGATGAACCCTTTTTCCCAAATCTTACCCATCGGTTGATCATTTTACGCAAATGACCACTTTTGAGCACTTGACCCGCGAATGTGCATTCCTATGATCTTTATTCATGTCTAATGATTCCATAATCTTTATGCAAGTTCCTAAACGACCCCTATGAGTTGTTTGCCCAATATTCCCTTCAAGGGTATTTTGGTCAACTTTAGTCCCTCACTTCACGACGAAGGACTTTCGCTAAATATCTTAACCAAAATTGTATGTTTAACCAAAAAGCTTAGTTATACGTACCTGGCTCGGGTCAAAGTATTGACCCGTTTACTTAACTTTTGCTTTAAATCTTTATAGTTAAAGCAACGCAAGCTTATTTTATTTCCTGTTATTACAAAACTCAACAAGCAATTATCAAATGTTATTATCAAATGGCGTTACCCACACCAATTGACCTATTTAGTCAAAATGACCAATTGTCCGTATGAGATGGTATTTAAGTACCATTTCATCCCCTTTTAAACCTATCCCGGTTTTCCTTGTACTCATTTTACTTAAAACCGTTTTTGTTTGTTCGTCACTACATGACTAATTTACAATTTTACCCCTTTGTCCATAACTTATAATTTCTTACCATTTCCTTTCGTTCCGACTCTCATTGAATCGTGTCGGAACATTGCCAACCACTTAGTAGCATTCATATACTATACTTGCAATCATGTCATTTGTAAATAATGAAAAAGGGCGTAAGCTTTACTTACCTCGCATCCGAACTACGCTTTTCCTTTCCTTCTTGATTCGTTTGACCCGCTCCTTCATCAAGCTTCCACCTAGCTTGTTACGCGTCGAACTATCATCATCGTTTTCAAGGTGGTTAGTTTAATCATAATTTAATACGATTATTCCACCTTACGCATTTCATATCAAAAATTACCATTTATCGTATTATAGGCCAGTTTGACTTTATAAAAGTCAAATGCCCATTAGTATACTAATTGCATATTCGAGTTCATCAACTAGTTTTAGCATTCTTTAATTACCCGGTAGGCGTTATCTTTAGACCACCGTTTTAACCAAAGTTCTAACCACGTTTATCACATTTAGAACTCTTTTTCTTTTCACATCTTTCATAATAGCCAAAACATCACAATTAGGTGTTTTAACTACAAAATTCTAGTTTCGAGCCTTCTTTGAGGCATTTCAACAAACACTTTAAGGGCAGAATTTTACATGTTTATTTATCAAGTCTCTAGCTTATCTCTTAGCCCTAATTTCACATAAATCAACCTTCTTACAAAGTTGATAACTTCAAATTTTCTGGAATCACTTTAAAATTGTCAAATTGCACTAGATTAACAATCTATTTCCTAGTGTTCATCAAATTTCACATAAACCCCTAATCACCTACAATGGTGTTCATAGGTTTCACTAAAATTTCACATGATTTCAACTTGTATTTGTCTAGGGTTTGTCCCTAGACACTATATGGTTCCTAATTCGTCATAAAACAAACATGTAACCATGAATTTCAGATTTTCCCAATTTCATGAGAATTTCAAACAAAGAATTAGCACTAAATTTCACATACCTTGTAACCCCCTTGTGATGAGGATCACGAATCTATGTTCAGATTTCGATTTGGGACAGGAATTAGCCTTCAATTGATCAAATTTGTGGAGTTAGGGTTTGGTGAGAGCTCCTGGTCGCTCCCCTGCGTTTTTGATCGACCAAGCACACTAATTTGTGTGTTTGGTTTTTATTTAATTTGTTTTAATAAATTCTAGTTTCAAGTTCTACAACTTAGGTCCCTCCACTTTTGTATAACTTATAGTTTGGCTAATTTTAACCCTATTATAAGTTATTTCTAGACCATTAGCTAACTAGGTTAAAATTCCTAGTTAGTAAATTCTTGTTTATTTAAGAATCCTAATATTCACCGGGTTACTTTTACCACTAAAGGTAAATTACCCGTCTTTTAGTATAAACGTGGTTTGATTACCAAACCCGTTTTCGGGGTGTTACAAGTCTACCCCCCTTAAAGAGGTTTTGTCCTCGAAACCTTTCTTACATAGTTCGTGGAGTTTTAAACTCAACGCATTTGACCTGAGTAATCTTTTAAGCATTACTCATACTTTTATCCAATAGTTAGTATTACCAGAAAAGTATGGTAACATCTTTTTGGTTACTAATTGTCTACATAACTCATACGACATAGTGCAACTTGAAATAACGTAATCTCGTTATTTCCAGTAGTTTAGTTAACTTAGCAATATCCATTGCTTTCATATAATATCGAATTCTTTATGAATCCGTTACTTTGACCCGTTTAAAGTTCTTAGTGAAATATTTCACTTTTAGCAATAATTTCTTTTGTTTTCAGATTTATTTATTCGGTTCAGTTATACCGAATCCACCACTTACAAGCAAGCCAAATTTTATTGATTTGAATTACTGGCCTTAACTGGTCTCACTAACTAGACTTATTAGTCCCGTTACTTTTTACCGCTAGCCTGGTTATAATGTGATTTTACTTCACATTACATTTCCTAACCGTGATCGTGTCACATCATGTTTAGTTTGTATCAACCTTTCATTTTCGAAAATACCACTTTTCGAATGTATCGTCTTGCGCCTATCAGTGTCAAGACTTGAACCTTTCATGCTTACTATTCAAATTCCTAACAGAATTTATATTTGTAAAAATGTTATTTCTTACTAAAATCGAAGTTTTAGTTTTAGGATCTTTCCTTTAACTTTTGTCAATTATCCATACTATGATATTGACAGTCCAAAATTCATTCTTTCACAATCTTAGTTTTATACGGGGAATTGTAACAAGTTCCCTTACCTCACACTATTGACCTGTAGGTTCCTCCACTTAACCTCGTAGGCTATTTCCTTAGGTTTTCACCTCTTTGAGGCGAGGCCCTTATGATCCTTTTGCTTCAATTCATGACCCGTGGGTCATTTTGGCCCCGTAGACCTTTGCTCTAATTAATATCCCGTAGGTTATGATGATCCCGTAGGTCATCTTTTATTCGAGTCCTTATTCAAATGTGTATACATTTATACACGCGTATGGCGTTAAGGCACCCCTTCTTATGTTTTAGAATTATTCACTTTTACTTTTTGGATTTCGTTTGACATTGACCGCAGTCTAAGGCTACATTGTTTTCTTTTGAATTATCCTTCCGACTTCTTGACTTCTAACGTCAATTACACGTCGGTTTGCCCTACACTTACTGTTACCCGGTTCTTACCTATACTTCTTTACGACCCATTACCCGGGTTCTTTATCTTAGTGTTTTTAACATTTTTGTTTTGCTAGTTTGCATTTTTCCTATATATATATATATTCCTTTATGACCCATCATGTAGGTTCATTAATGTTTCGTGCTACCATTATTCAGTTTGCGCTTACTTGTACCACCAAGTTTTTTTTTATACCTTATTTATCTCGTTTGACTTGTTCGTGTGAAATTTCATCACTTGTGAACATCAAACACCATTCTTTATTCGACCCGTTCAACTTTAAATCAGTTGAGCGTAGTTATTAACATTTCTGTTTGCAAGTTCTCATTGTCTTTTAGTCATGACTCATATTCCGAGTCTTTTGACTTTCTATTTCGCGTTCCCGTCTCTTGGTTTACGCATTCACCCACAATCCTACCCGTCCATCGGGTATCTTTACCAACGTCATCGTCAAGTAACCATTCTTATATGGTTTTAGACATCATCTTAATTCATTTGATCGTCTTAGCGAGATTCATCGCTTTTATTCAAATTAATTCTTTATTCTTTATTCAATTCGTTTGACTTGTCCATGTGAATTTCATCACTTGTGGCAGTCAAACTTTTATCCCTATGCCTTAGCATTCCTATTGATCGGTTTGTATTTTCTTTTTACTTGATCCTTGTCCCTTCTCTCGGGCTCGTTATTCTTACGTAATACGCTTCCGTCATCCGACTTACGTTTACTATCAAACATCTTACTTATTTGATTTATTCGGGTACCATTTAAGTTAGTCCCATTCACCCTGCCCTTACTACATCGGACATAAATGTGTCCATCATAAGAAGTTCATGGTACCACGTGTTCACTACTTACTTGGCCAGAGTAAGCGATCAACACCTGGTATACATGACCTTTTTACAATTTTCACATTACACCCCATGTAAGTAATGCCTCTATTTGTTTCTCTTGGAAATAATATCCCGGATAGGTTTTCTATTCGGGTTTTTTTTTTTCCAAGTTTTCAATCTACATATGCACTTTCAACCTCTATGTACTTGTTGTATATTACTATTCACGTAATAATTTAAAACGTGCACCTGATAATGCTTGCTCTAACAGGCTCTCCTTGCCATTAACTTATTCGCGATCGTTACGCGATTTAGGTCCTTGGTGAACATACTCTACTTGTCATACTTTGGACCGTTCCCCCGTCAATTCTGCAATTTGTTAAACTCTCGCTATCTTCTGGTGCGAGTGTCCTTCAATTAAAACATTTACAGGAGTTAGTGATATCAACTTCAACAATCGCCCGTATTATAATACAAGGCATTTTCTACTATACGAGCGTATTTTCATCAACTATATCAATCATCTTAATTGGGGTAACGTGTATCACACGATAGCCCTATGTGTTGTTTACAACACTTTAGCATGCTAAACTATTAATATACATGTACTTACCGGATTTGCAATCAAGCCTCGAACCGAACACCAATCTTTATTAAGAGCATAAGGTTTAAGTCCAAGCATGGTTTTCCCCGCCATACTTGAATCTCTTAAACCAAGGCTCTGATACCAACTTGTAACACCCGTCTATTTAATTAAAGATTTTCGTTTAAAATACGAAAATAAACATGTAATTTTATGTAAATACTGTTGAACAATACGGGTGAATTAAAACTTTTACAATTTGAAAATAATACAATTTGATAACTACGGAATTGCCGTTTAAGATGACGACGAAAACAACGTGCGGAAGCTTTTATCTCTTGTGTTCAGTTCTTGTACGCTACTTGATCTACATCCGGGTACGCTTGACATTCACCTATCATCAAAACCAACCTAAAAGTTAGTTTTGATAGTTAATTAGCAAGTTTAAACAAGAAATATGGGTCAAACGAATAAAATTAAACAATTTGCCAGCTTCTGGCTCTCTCGCGGGGCGCGAGAGTTTTTACGCGGGCCGCGAGACTCCGTCGCGTGTCGCGACATATTTCACTCCCTCCGTCGCGTGGCGCGCGGGATACACTTTTCCAGCAGGTTCAGATCTGCAACCTGCATTTTTCAGCAATCTAAGTTTTTACGAAAATGTGCATAACTTTCAAACTACACATCCGTTTTACCCGATTCTTTTTCCTACGCGTCCGTAATTTATTTCCTACGCGTCCGTAATTTATTTCTCCATCTTATGGATTAACACAATTTCAGACTTTTAAGTCTTCGGATTACTACCCTTTTTACCAAATATTGACCCGTTCATAATTTTATCGCACCAACAAGTTTATTTGATCGTTAAACTCATGAAATTCATTATTTCAATATCTCCCATTATATTAATCTCGAATCACGAGTCTCTTAAGTAATAAAATCCCGTTTACGCTTAAATGCATATTTTGACCCGTTAAGGGTAGTTATGCATTTTAGTCTAGAACTTGTGCCTTTCTTTTGTCGCTACAAAAGTTCCATATCTAATTAACTACAATTATTCCACCACAACTATTTTGTGGTGGATTTATCATGATGAACCCTTTTTCCCAAATTTTACCCATCGGTTGATCATTTTACGCAAATGACCACTTTTGAGCACTTGACCCGCGAATATGCATTCCTATGATCTTTATTCATGTCTAATGATTCCATAATCTTTATGCAAGTTCCTAAACGACCCCTATGAGTTGTTTGCCCAATATTCCCTTCAAGGGTATTTTGGTCAACTTTAGTCCCTCACTTCACGACGAAGGACTTTCGCTAAATATCTTAACCAAAATTGTATGTTTAACCAAAAAGCTTAGTTATACGTACCTGGCTCGGGTCAAAGTATTGACCCGTTTACTTAACTTTTGCTTTAAATCTTTATAGTTAAAGCAACGCAAGCTTATTTTATTTCCTGTTATTACAAAACTCAACAAGCAATTATCAAATGTTATTATCAAATGGCGTTACCTACACCAATTGACCTATTTAGTCAAAATGACCAATTGTCCGTATGAGATGGTATTTAAGTACCATTTCATCCCCTTTTAAACCTATCCCGATTTTCCTTGTACTCATTTTACTTAAAACCGTTTTTGTTTGTTCGTCACTACATGACTAATTTACAATTTTACCCCTTTGTCCATAACTTATAATTTCTTACCATTTCCTTTCGTTCCGACTCTCATTGAATCGTGTCGGAACATTCTATGCCAACCACTTAGTAGCATTCATATACTATACTTGCAATCATGTCATTTGTAAATAATGAAAAAGAGCGTAAGCTTTACTTACCTCGCATCCGAACTACGCTTTTCCTTTCCTTCTTGATTCGTTTGACCCGCTCCTTCATCAAGCTTCCACCTAGCTTGTTACGCGTCGAACTATCATCATCGTTTTCAAGGTGGTTAGTTTAATCATAATTTAATACGATTATTCCACCTTACGCATTTCATATCAAAAATTACCATTTATCGTATTATAGGCCAGTTTGACTTTATAAATGTCAAATGCCCATTAGTATACTAATTGCATATTCGAGTTCATCAACTAGTTTTAGCATTCTTTAATTACCCGGTAGGCGTTATCTTTAGACCACCGTTTTAACCAAAGTTCTAACCACGTTTATTACATTTAGAACTCTTTTTTTTTTTCACATCTTGCATAATAGCCAAAACATCACAATTAGGTGTTTTAACTACAAAATTCTAGTTTCGAGCCTTCTTTGAGGCATTTCAACAAACACTTTAAGGGCAGAATTTTACATGTTTATTTATCAAGTCTCTAGCTTATCTCTTAGCCCTAATTTCACATAAATCAACCTTCTTACAAAGTTGATAACTTCAAATTTTCTGGAATCACTTCAAAATTGTCAAATTACACTAGATTAACAATCTATTTCCTAGTGTTCATCAAATTTCACATAAACCACTAATCACCTACAATGGTTGATGTGCGGTAAAGTGTTATATTTATTAGGTGTATATTTTAAGCCCTTTTTAACACTTATTTTTAGCCAAGTTTTAAATTTATAAAACACGATATTTTACTAACACTAAACACACATATGGGAAAGTGCACCCATCGTGAGCGTAGTATAGCGTTGGTAAGATACCGAGGTCGTCCAAGGACACAAGAGCTTTTAGTACCGGTTTATCCTCAACGTCTAATCAAAATAAAAAGTTTAGAAAAATGTTTTAACTAAGAAAAATAAAAACTAACTAAAATGCTAAAAATAAAATAAAAGTAAAAACAGATAGACAAGATGAATCACTTGGTTCCGACTCGTATCTAGTATAACCTTTGATTATTTCCGCACTTTTGCACATAATTAAGAGATTATCTTAGTTATTGTAGTAGGCCCCTCTTTTGAAGGTGACGTTACCCTCACCCCAGTAGTTTGAGTCAGCAAGGATACAATCCTAAAAGGGTGGATTATTGGAAGATAATGAATTAAGTTATTAATGCAGTATTATGGTAGGCCCCGCTTTTGGCGGTGACGTTACCCTCGACTAAGTAGTCTGAGTCAGCAGAGATACAGTCCTAAATAGCCGGGTTATAGTATTAATAGTAGTTAACTTATGAGGGGATCAAAGAGTTTGGACCCCCTCCATCCAATACCGTGAAGCATTGAAGGAGGTCCTACTAAATTTGACCCAGGTCCATTGCAGGACCTCTAAACGCTGAACAATGGCAAGACCTTTACCAAACCGTTCCCTTAACCCCCGACCAGGTAGCCAACATACCTCCATATAGACCGTGGAGATATGAATGGTGAAAATCTTTTATTTATATAGACAGTAAAATAATGCCAAGACACCACGGACAAACGATAAGGAAAGATCACATTCAACATAAGTAACTAGTTATTAAAGTCATTAATACAAAACCAAATAAAAAGTGCAAAAGATTAGAAATAAAAAGTATTATACTAGACACTTTGTCTTCACCAAGTGATGTAAGAGACTTAGGCAAACATGGCCTTGATTGTCAAGAACTCTTACGATCAATCTTGGATCCCGAGACGACTCACACACTCTACGATGGACAATGGATGATGGTGGTGGATGATGGTGGTGGGTGGTGGATGAAGTGTGAGAGAGGTGGTGTGCCAAGGGATGAGTTGAAATGAATCCAAGCACTCCTATTTATAGGCTGAACAGAGAGCTGGGCACGGACCCGTGCCTGTCTGACACTCTCTCTCCTCATTAATTGTAATTCCCAATTACAATTAATGCGCCTGCTGTACTTTCGCCACGCCCCCGTATTCACTGGGCACGGCCCCGTGGTAGGCAATAGAAGCTTCTATAGGTTTGTCTTTTCTGCTGCTTCTTGGGCACGACCCCGTGCTGGCTGAGGACGGGGCGTGTTCAGTATTCTGCCTTCTCTATTTTGCTTGGGAAGATGCCGTTGAGGGGTCAGGCAGTCCACTTATGTTCCTTTCCTTGTATTTATGTTGGATTTAGCTGTCTTTTTGCTTCTTTTGTGTTTTTGAGCTCATTTAATCCTGAAAATACAAAAGGAAGACAAAAACACTCTTTTTCCAATATTAGTACTTAAAAAGGGTTAGTTTTATGCCTCATTTGATGTAATTTATATGTTGCATTTTGCACACATCAAATACCCCCACACTTGAACTTTTGCTTGTCCTCAAGCATAACTCTTTAATATGTGGCTTACACTCCCAAATGGAATGGGTAGAAGAGAAGGTTTTTGGCGTGTCGTAGAGTGTTGGGAATCCAAGATCTTTTTGGGTTTTATTTTTATCTATTTACAATCCTATTCGTAATGATTTATTTAGAACGTTTCATAGGAAAAATTACTTATTTGGGCATAACATGTCTTTTTAAAATTCCATTTATATACAAGTTCACATACCTCACGGGAGAAATCACTCACACTCGGCCGAAGGTGTATTTTTAGTGAATCACTCGAGAGCGGCACGGAACTTATTCCTACCATAAGCTTGCCAAGCAATCAATCCTCCTCCTTTTTAACTTTTATACCTTTGTAAATATCAAGAGGACTTTGTGGGTTAAGGGTTAGGCTTGGGTTAAAGGTAGGTGGTTGGGTTAGTGGTTAGTGGAAAAAGGGCGAAAAGCGTAACAAGTGTCGGTTTTCGTAAGACTTTCTATTTTTGTAACTTTTTATTTTCATGAAGCTTTTATTCAAACAAAGTTATTTTTGATAAACTTGTTTGTTTATTTTCTTTTTGCTTCATCATCAACATATTTTTTTTTTTTTTGATCATCTTACGAAAAACCGAACTTGTTACTAAAACAAAGGGTTAAAAATAAAAAGGTTTTGGTGGGTAAAAGGGTTTTTGGTTTGGGTGATGAAATGAAAAGGTTTAGGCTCAAAGGGGCTAACTAGGGGGATTTTTGGGTAGGTGGTAAAAGAAAAAGAAAAATAATGGTGTAGAAATAAAAAGGGGTTAGTCCTAATGCCTCCATCATTTACTTACTCGGGTTTAAGTTGATAAGGACCGGGAATGTATCGTCATGGCAAGTTCAAGAGTTGTAAGAACCAAGCGGCTATTCACACAAGAAACGAAAAATGAGCATTTAGTCTAAAGATGTAATTTTGTATGCTTAATAAAGGCTCAAAACTCACTTTTGTGGGAATGGGTTTTTATGTGATCTAGTATATATAATCAAATTTTAACTAAGTTTGCCATGCCTTTTCATAATTTTCTTATGTTGGTTCTTTTTATCACTACGCTATCGGTTGTAAATTTGTAAAAATATAACCTTTTTGAGAACTTGAATTTCCCGAGTTAAACCTAGACAAGTAAGAAAAATGAAAATTTTTGAAAAAAATTTGGGGTGATTAGCGGTTCCAATAGAGTTTTGTGTAAGGCTTGTATTTAGGACTTGCAAAATTCCAAGGTTTTAGCATCCCCCCCCCCCCCCCCCCACTTAAATTACACATTGTCCTCAATGTGTCCCAAAAATAAATTTTTAGGTTGATTAGATGTGTAAAATGGTGTTAAAAAGCAAAGATTCATGTTACTGGTAGTCTGGACACGGCCCCGTGTCCACTGGACACTACCCCGTGGCGAACTGCCAGTAACGAAAACTTACAGAAGGTGAACACGGCCCCGTGTCTGACAAAAATCTGCAGGACAGTAGCCAAACAGCAGGTCTGGGAGGTGAGCACGGGGGCGTGTTGGCTCGACACGTCCCCGTGTGGACAGTCTGAAAGCCTGAAAAACAGGTTTCTTCCTCCGGTTTTTCCATCCTGGCCCTATAAGTGTTGAGGCTTAGCACCCCAAGCCTTGGTTTGTACCTGTTTCATCACTTAATACCATACCAAGCAACACAAACATCCTACATTACTATAGTTAATTGTTCCAAGCATAAAGTAAAAGAAAAATAAAACGGAAAATAAAAGTGTTCAAGGAAAGTAAATTGTTCAACATTTGGCACGCAGGCCACCAATTGTTCGATAGATAAAGGGACTTAAACCTGTGGAGTCATCAATCAACCGCTTCCTCTTCTGCTCCTCTCGCCTACTCCATAGCATCGTCATCATCATCATCGTCATCATCCCCTCCATGGCGTGCAATGTGGTCTCGTATGTATCCAACATCGTCTTGGATCTCGGATAGGTTTCTCTCGATAGCTCCGACCCGATGGTAGGTGTTGCTCGCCATGTTATAGGTGTTCCTAGTACACATAAGGTTTTCCTGCAACAAATCATGCAAACTTTGAAAGTTAGGAAAACCGCCTCCCGAGGAGGATGATTGGCCCGGATCACCGTGGGGTTGGT
Organism: Helianthus tuberosus; assembly: GCA_030545235.1. Taxonomy (NCBI): domain Eukaryota; kingdom Viridiplantae; phylum Streptophyta; class Magnoliopsida; order Asterales; family Asteraceae; genus Helianthus; species Helianthus tuberosus. Next base: position 26,863,283 of record CM060441.1, read on the forward strand.
ATTGGTACTGATGATGTTGCGGAGCTGGGAGGACAAGCGCTTCTTGCGGGTTCCATGCATGACCTTGCATCCTTTGAAAGGTTACCGTCCCGTCTTCTGCCTCATAAATTAGGTTCATTGAGTGGCATATGTGAATATCCACCGAACCTGACCATGGGCTCCTCTCAAATGACCTAGGTATGTGGGTGAAGTGTTTGAAAAGACGGTACACCCATCCCCCAAAGAAAATAGGAGTTGGTGCAGTAGCAAGGCGGTTGTGATGCATGTTTCGGAGCATGAGGAACGGAACATCGAGCGGCCTGCGGTTGTGAATGCAGTGGAGGACAAGCAAATCTCGTAACCCAACGACGCCACTACTGTCATGCCTTTGGCTAAGAGAGTAGCCGAGGAGCCTATGAATGTATCTGTATAGCGGATCCCTCAGCTTTGTACTCTTAGTGCTGCTCGGATTGTAGAACCCTTCCCCAATCTGAGCCCACATGGCTTGGCGTTCGTTGTCACCTATTTCTCTCATTCCCCCGGTATTGTCTTTGTTTCCCGCATCCTCTTCCGCATACAACCCGATAATCGACCCAAATTGTGCCATAGAGATCGAATACCTCGTTCCGCCACACCGGAATGACACCCCGTCATTATCGAATGGGTCGCACCTTGAAGTGAATACAAAGGTGCTGTAGAATTCCAAGGTGCATTCATGGACGGAACGGAGTCGAGTTGTTAGCGCGACTCTGAGTGGTCCCGTGACAATGTTGTTGAAACGGTCAATTTGATTCACCATGGTTAGTAGTTCTGTGCAAGCTTGCCTCGGGTATTCCTCTGGCCTTGTTTGAAGAAGCTCGTATCGAGCTCTTGCATCTAGCTCATTGGCGTTGAATCTTGTAAACTTCCTGGCCATCTGCAAGAATACACCAAAAGTTAGCACGAAACAGAAATATTTTCGGGCAAAACTGCAAACAGCGGCCTGGACACGACCCCGTGTTCAGCGGACACGGCCCCGTGTCCAGAGGTCTGTTACTCAAAAATCCCATTTTTCGACCCGGTTTCGAAAACTTGAAAATTTTTGGTCCAATAGGTGCGGTTTCCCCCGAAAATGAAACCCTAAGTGCCATTTTTCCCAAAATATCCCGTTTACCCTATCAATTTCATCTTTTTCGGTTCAAGAACAAGGGTTTGGGGTTTTTGTAAGAAATCGGGTGAATCTATGAACAATACAAGTGTATTTACTTCCCTTAACAAAAATCTAACTAAATGCAAACTGATCTAAACAAAAATTTGAGGTTCGATCCGGATGATCTTCAAGAACCCTAGATTTTTCCCAAATTTTTGGTGTTTTAACTACATGCAAGTAACTAATCTAACTACTAAGAGTGATAGAATCATACCTTGATGTTGTTAGATTGATAGGAGACGTCGAAATTTTGCGAAAAATCGCCTGGAACCAGAGCTTTTGTGGGGAAACGGGGCGTGTGGAATGAAGAAACTGTTTTGAAAAAGGGGTTTTATCCCGTCTGTAGCGCGAACACGGCCCCGTGTCCAGCGGACACGGCCTCGTGCCGAGCAAGTTTTTTTTTTTTTTTTTTTAGTGCGCGTGTGAGTGCCCCTTTTTCCCATAAGCTATGGTTAGAAAACTTACCGCTTTATTTTGTCGTCTCAATCGTTCGTAACTTACCAGGCATGATGTTTTTATTCTTCCACCGTTTGAAGCGAGATCTCTTCTTCCTCATCCTCAATAAATCCTTGATAGAGTTTCAGCCGTTGGCCATTGACCTTAAATGGTGGCCCATTTCGAGATTTAATTTCTACTGCACCGTGTGGAAAAATGTGGGTGATGGAAAAAGGTCCTGACCACCTAGACTTTAATTTACCAGGAAACAATCGAAGTCGTGAATTAAACAAAAGAACTAGATCCCCTACCTGAAATTCATTAGGTTTAATATGTTTGTCATGCAAATTTTTCATTCTTTCCTTATAAATTTCAGAGTTTGAGTATGCATAATTCCTAAGCTCGTCTAATTCATTTAATTGACAAAATCGTTTTTTACCAGCAAATTCTAAATCCAAGTTTACATTTTTGATTGCCCAGTAGGCTTTGTGTGCAATTTCTACTGGCAAATGACAACTTTTTCCATAGACTAGCTTATACGGGGTTGTACCTATTGTTGTTTTATAAGCAGTTCGAAAAGCCCATAAAGCATCATCTAATTTATCAGCCCATTCCTTTTTATTTAACCCAACGGTTTTTTCGAGTATTCGTTTTAAACCTCTATTAGTCACTTCGGCTTGTCCGTTTGTTTGAGGGTGATATGCTGTTGAAACCCGGTGATAGACCCCATATCTTGTTAAAAAATTTTCAAGTTGATGGTTGCAAAAATGGGTACCTTTATCACTTATTAAAGCTTTAGGTGTGCCAAAAGGAGAGAATAATTTTTTCAGAAATCTTACTACGACTCTTCCATCATTTGTTGGAAGTGCTTCGGCCTCGGCCCATTTAGACAAGTAGTCTACTGCCACAAGTATATATTTGTTTCCTTTCGATGGTGGGAAGGGTCCCATAAAGTCGAGTCCCCACACATCAAAAATTTCACAAACAAGAATGCCATTTTGTGGCATTTCGTTTTTGGAAGAAATATTACCTGTTCTCTGGCAAGCATCACATGTTTTTACAAGACTTTGAGCGTCTTTGTAAATGGTTGGCCAATAAAATCCTGAATCGAATACCTTTCGTGCGGTACTAGCAGCACCATGATGTCCTCCGTATGGACCTTCATGACAATGGCGGAGAATTCTTCGTGCTTCACTACCATGTACGCATCGTCTGACGAGTTGGTCGGCACACATTTTGAAAAGATATGGATCTTCCCAAAAGTAGTGTTTCACATTGGCAAAGAATTTTTTTCTTTGATGATGTGGCCATCCTTTTGCGACTATACCGCTAGCTAGGTAGTTAGCATAGTCGGCGTACCATGGTTCTTCCTTGTATTCCACCATTTCCAGGGACTCAGTTGGAAATTTTTCGTTGATTTGCTCGTCCCTGGTTGCCTCTAAAGCTGGGTCTTCTAAGCGTGAAAGATGATCTGCTGCGGTATTTTCTGCTCCTCTTTTGTCCTTGATTTCAATGTCAAATTCTTGGAGGAGTAGAATCCACCTAATCAAACGTGGTTTTGCGTCTTGCTTTTTGAAGAGGTATCGAATGGCTGCATGGTCTGTATAGACTATAGTTTTAGAAAGAACAAGAGAAGAACGAAATTTATCAAAAGCAAATACCACAGCTAGTAATTCTTTTTCAGTTGTTGTGTAATTTTCTTGTGCATCGTTAAGCGTTTTACTAGCATAATAGATTGGGTGGAAATGCTTTTCTTTTCTCTGTCCCAAGACAGCTCCAACTGCAAAGTCACTGGCATCACACATGATTTCGAAAGGAAATTTCCAATCAGGCGCTATCATGATAGGTGCGTTGACTAACATTTCCTTTAGGGTTAGAAATGCTTGATTGCAATCCTTGTCAAAGATGAATGGAGCATCTTTTTCAAGTAACTTCGTTAGAGGCCTTGAGATTTTTGAAAAGTCTTTGATAAATCGTCTATAAAATCCGGCATGCCCTAGGAAACTTCTGATAGCTCGTACGGAGGATGGAGGTGGTAATCTAGAAATGGTATCTATTTTGGCTCGATCCACCTCCATTCCTTCGCTTGAGATCTTGTGACCGAGTACTATTCCCTCCGTTACCATGAAATGGCATTTTTCCCAATTAAGGGCGAGGTTAGTTTCCTCACATCGGGATAACATTCGTTCAAGGTTATCGAGGCATTGGTCATATGAATCCCCAAAGATAGAAAAGTCGTCCATGAAGACTTCCATTGTCTTTTCTATCATGTCATGGAAAATGGCTACCATGCAACGTTGGAATGTTGCTGGGGCATTACATAGACCAAACGGCATGCGTCGATAAGCAAAAGTTCCATAGGGACATGTGAAAGTTGTCTTTGCTTGGTCTTCGGGTGCTATCGGGATTTGAAAGTAACCTGAAAAACCATCCAAGAAACAATAAAATTTATGACCGGATAATCTTTCTAACATTTGATCAATGAAGGGTAAAGGAAAATGATCCTTTCTTGTTGCTTCATTTAATCGTCTATAATCTATACATACTCTCCACCCTGTGACGGTTCTCGTTGGTATTAGTTCATTCTTTTCGTTAGTTATTACCGTCATACCTCCTTTCTTTGGAACTACTTGGACGGGACTTACCCAAGGACTATCGGAGATAGGATAGATAAGTCCGGCGTCAAGTAGCTTGATGACTTCGTTTTTAACCACTTCTTGAACATTTGGATTTACTCGACGTTGTGGTTGTATGACCGATTTGTAGTCATCATTCATCAAAATTTTGTGTGTGCACATAGAGGGAATAATTCCTTTTATGTCTACAAGTTTCCAAGCTATTGCATTTTTGTGTTTTTTCAAAAGATTAATTAATTTTTCTTTTTCTAAGTTATCTAATTTAGACGAAATAATTACCGGTAAATTACCATCTTTGTCTAGAAAAGCATATTCCAAACCTTTTGGAAGTTCTTTGAGCTCAAGAGGTGGGTCTTTAGGAGACTCCTTATTTGGTTGCTCATTTCGATCAAGAACTTTAAAAGTTTGTTCTATGGCGACCTCTTCTTCAACAAAGTGGTCAATCTCTTCACTTGTATCAGGTGGTTCATCTTCATCTTCAATTAGGGGGTCATTATTGCCGAATGGATATTTCATTGATCGTTCGAGATTGACACTTCTTTTAAATGCCCCTAATTGAAGAGGTAGATTGTTGAACTTCCGTTTTTTCAAAGCTTCGTGAGTTTTTACAAATGGTCTTCCCAACACTAGAGGAGCGTCATCGAGGATGACAAAGTCGGTTGGGATTACCATTTGATTTGTTTGAACCAAGACATCTTCAACTATACCGATTGATTTTATTACTTTCCGATTGGATAGAAAAATGGGTATTTGAAGTGGAGAAAAATCACTAATACTTAATTTTTCGAAAATGTAGTTAGGCATTATGTTAACACAAAGATCTTTATCAATGGTGACATTACTAATAAACGAATTTTGAAAGAAACATGGAACCGGTGTAATGTTAATCTCAAATGGGTCTTCTTTTATTAGTGAAGTTTGATCATTAGTTAACTTAACACTTACCGTTTCGTCAATTTTAGTGTTAGTGTTTAACTCTTTTAAAAACTTAGCATGAGTGGGTACTAAACAATGATTTTCGAAAGAAGGTGACAAGAGATTAATTTCTTCAAAATTAGACTCTTCTTGCATTTTAACGTTGTCAGACTCACCTTTTTCGTTGTTTAACTCATGTGTCGGTTTTTCACTTATTTGTTCTTCCATTTTTATATTTTCAGTTATCTCTTCTTTTTTTAACTCTTCTCTTGCGCGGGAATCCTCTTCCCTTGCGCGAGCTTCTTTTATACATCGATCAATAACTCTAATGTGTTCTAATATCCTATCGGTCACTTCGGTTATAGAAAAAGAATCGGTATTTTCTAAGCTTGAATCCGGTTGTTCGACCCTTTGTTCCTCATAATACTCATATGAAGTCGATGGTTCGCACCACTGTTCTTCATTGTAAGCATATGATGGATAAGGTTCGTAATTTTGCTCTCCATAATACTCATATGAGGTGGGTTGTTCACGCCAAGGTTCCTCATAGTAAGCATACGAAGGTGGTGGCTCATATCTTGGTTCCTCAAAGTATGAGTACGAAGGCTCATACCTTGGTTCATCAAAATATGAGTATGAGGGAGGAGGTTCATACCTTTGGTCTTCATAGGATGTGTATGAAGTTGATGGCTCGTACCTGGGCTCCTCATAGTAGGTGTATGAATTGGATGGTTGATATGAGTGATTATTTTGAATCGAGCGTGCATTACGACAATTAGTGCAATAATTACCCCTATAATCATCCCCCTCATAGGTGTAGTTGTTACCTCCTGAGTATTGATCCATAAGAATCACTCAGGAGACCACAACCGAGTCTTGAGATCAGAAAACAAAAAGAAAAACGGAAACAGAGGCTGGACACGGCCCCGTGTTCAGGATCTGTATCTGGGTGTTTTAATTAAATTTACTGATTTCATTGAGCACGGGGCGTGTTCAGTGAGCACGGCCCGTGTTCAAGCTTCTGTTACTGGGTGTTTTTATGAAAATGTGCAGCACGGCCCCGTGTTCAGTGAACACGGCCCCGTGTACAGGTTACTGTAAATGCAAAACTAAACTAAAATGCAGAAAAATGTGCGCGCGTTTAAAAAGGTTTTGAAAAAAACTGATTAGGCCGTCGATTTTAAGCTTTCTTAAAATCCTTGTGTCCCCGGCAACGGCGCCAAAAACTTGATGTGCGGTAAAGTGTTATATTTATTAGGTGTATATTTTAAGCCCTTTTTAACACTTATTTTTAGCCAAGTTTTAAATTTATAAAACACGATATTTTACTAACACTAAACACACATATGGGCAAGTGCACCCATCGTGAGCGTAGTATAGCGTTGGTAAGATACCGAGGTCGTCCAAGGACACAAGAGCTTTTAGTACCGGTTTATCCTCAACGTCTAATCAAAATAAAAAGTTTAGAAAAATGTTTTAACTAAGAAAAATAAAAACTAACTAAAATGCTAAAAATAAAATAAAAGTAAAAACAGATAGACAAGATGAATCACTTGGTTCCGACTCGTATCTAGTATAACCTTTGATTATTTCCGCACTTTTGCACATAATTAAGAGATTATCTTAGTTATTGTAGTAGGCCCCTCTTTTGAAGGTGACGTTACCCTCACCCCAGTAGTTTGAGTCAGCAAGGATACAATCCTAAAAGGGTGGATTATTGGAAGATAATGAATTAAGTTATTAATGCAGTATTATGGTAGGCCCCGCTTTTGGCGGTGACGTTACCCTCGACTAAGTAGTCTGAGTCAGCAGGGATACAGTCCTAAATAGCCGGGTTATAGTATTAATAGTAGTTAACTTATGAGGGGATCAAAGAGTTTGGACCCCCGCCATCCAATACCGTGAAGCATTGAAGGAGGTCCTACTAAATTTGACCCAGGTCCATTGCAGGACCTCTAAACGCTGAACAATGGCAAGACCTTTACCAAACCGTTCCCTTAACCCCCGACCAGGTAGCCAACATACCTCCATATAGACCGTGGAGATATGAATGGTGAAAATCTTTTATTTTATATAGACAGTAAAATAATGCCAAGACACCACGGACAAACGATAAGGAAAGATCACCTTCAACATAAGTAACTAGTTATTAAAGTCATTAATACAAAACCAAATAAAAAGTGCAAAAGATTAGAAATAAAAAGTATTATACTAGACACTTTGTCTTCACCAAGTGATGTAAGAGACTTAGGCAAACGTGGCCTTGATTGTCAAGAACTCTTACGATCAATCTTGGATCCCGAGACGACTCGCACACTCTACGATGGACAATGGATGATGGTGGTGGATGATGGTGTTGTGATGGTGGTGGGTGGTGGATGAAGTGTGAGAGAGGTGGTGTGCCAAGGGATGAGTTGAAATGAATCCAAGCACTCCTATTTATAGGCTGAACAGAGAGCTGGGCACGGCCCTGTGTCCGCTGGGCACGGCCTCGTGCCTGTCTGACACTCTCTCTCCTCATTAATTGTAATTCGCAATTACAATTAATGCGCCTGCTGTACTTTCGCCACGCCCCCGTGTTCACTGGGCACGGCCCCGTGGTGGGCAATAGAAGCTTCTATAGGTTTGTCTTTTCTGCTGCTTCTTGGGCACGGCCCCGTGCTGGCTGAGCACGGGGCGTGTTCAGTATTCTGCCTTCTCTATTTTGCTTGGGAAGATGCCGTTGAGGGGTCGGGCAGTCCACTTATGTTCCTTTCCTTGTATTTATGTTGGATTTAGCTGTCTTTTTGCTTCTTTTGTGTTTTTGAGCTCATTTAATCCTGAAAATACAAAAGGAAGACAAAAACAGTCTTTTTCCAATATTAGTACTTAAAAAGGGTTAGTTTTATGCCTCATTTGATGTAATTTATATGTTGCATTTTGCACACATCAATGGTGTTCATAGGTTTCACTAAAATTTCACATGATTTCAACTTATATTTGTCTAGGGTTTGTCCCTAGACACTATATGGTTCCTAATTCGTCATAAAACAAACATGCAACCATGAATTTCAGATTTTCCCAATTTCATGAGAATTTCAAACAGAGAATTAGCACTAAATTTCACATACCTTGTAACCCCCTTGTGATGAGGATCACGAATCTATGTTCAGATTTCGATTTGGGACAGGAATTAGCCTTCAATTGATCAAATTTGTGGAGTTAGGGTTTGGTGAGAGCTCCTGGTCGCTCCCCTGCGTTTTTGATCGACCAAGCACACTAATTTGTGTGTTTGGTTTTTATTTAATTTGTTTTAATAAATTCTAGTTTCAAGTTCTACAACTTAGGTCCCTCCACTTTTGTATAACTTATAGTTTGGCTAATTTTAACCCTATTATAAGTTATTTCTAGACCATTAGCTAACTAGGTTAAAATTCCTAGTTAGTAAATTCTTGTTTATTTAAGAATCCTAATATTCACCGGGTTACTTTTACCACTAAAGGTAAATTACCCGTCTTTTAGTATAAACGTGGTTTGATTACCAAACCCGTTTTCGAGGTGTTACACAAATACAGATTTAACCCCTTTAAAATGACTTACTCATCTTTGTACATGGTGCTTGATAATTTGTATGCATGGTAAAATTACAATCTAATTCATCACATTTTCTTTATATAGTTATATATAGATATGTATCTGTAACTAATTCATTCATTGTTTTTTGTTAGTTTTTATTCATTAAATATTTATTATGCCAATAATTTAGAGTTGATAAGATTTATATTAATTTAATTAATATTTAATAATTTAAATTAAATAATAATTATCTATAATTATAGATGGTCTAAAATAATGACAAGTGTCCCTTCATTGGTTTCTTTTATTATATAGTATATAGGTCTATTAGTGATTTATTTTTGTATGTTCATAATGTGAAAAAATAAATTTTCTTTTAGTATATGCATTTGATAATAGTATTTATATTTTGTATGTTGTGAAGTATATGCATGTGAGTGTATAAATATTATAAAGTTATTATTAATTTATGATAAAACATATATGTATGTAATGTATATTTTTAATTTATAATAGTTGTTGTATAAATAAAACAATATAATAATTACAATAGTAAAAAAATGTATTTAGAAATCCCAATGTACATCTTTTAACAAAGTAATGGGTAAACCCGATACCCGCAGGTATACCCGATACCCGACAAATACCCGACGGGCATTGGGTCAGGTATGGGACGTGATTTTATAACCGGGTACGGGTATGGGATTACCAATACCCGACCCGAACCCGACCCATTGCCATCCCTATTTGAGCTTGATGGATGTCCGTTATCTCAACGCTTCTCCTTACATTACTGATCTGGAATTGGAGAACCGGTGTTATTTGGTTACTGATCTGGAATTGGAGAACCGTTGTGTATCTGAATCAGGTTCTCAAACAAACACTACCAAAGATGAGTTGGTATTGAACCAAGAATATGAAGATCACGGTGCAGACACATGGGAAGAAAGCCATTGGACTGCCGCAGATGAAGTCAAATGTGATTAAACTTGGACATCAGACGTAAATCTTGAAGCAAATATGTGGTTCCCAATTTACGAAACATAATCCCAGTTTGTCTAGAGAAGCACTTTTATCATGTGTCATATGGTAACAAGAGTATACTATTCCAAGATCAATTCCAATTGCAGTTTTTTCAACTCTCCTGGCCATTTTCAAACAAGTGGTTGTAATGATGGGACCCTTCATTTGAAACACATAATGTGCGTTGATTGGATTGTAGATACTCGTTGCTTGCATTCATATTGTTGAGACAACAATAGATAATGAACGAATTGTTGGACTTCTTCTTTGTAACACCTCGAAAAATTCACGTCCTATAATGTGTTGACACGTGTCATAGGTTTGAACGTGTGAAAGAATGTGCTAGAAGGACTAAAGTTGACAAACATAGAAAGTATGTGAAAATACGGGTTCAAAATGTCAACAGTGAATAAATATACTTTACAGTAACCCTACATGATGCTCATACCTTCAAACGAATAAATCATGGATCATACGAAGCTAAATATGAAAGAAAGTGAGAGATTTCAAACTACAGGGGTTAAATGTGTCAACATGTTTAAGTTATACCTCTGAGTGACCTTTTAGCAAACCCGAAGCTTTGTAACGATTAATTATGCTCACTAGAATGCACGATATAAATTTCATAAAGTTTCGTAATCGTATGAGAAAGTTATGGTCAAATTCGTATACAAGGGGTTAAAGCGTCAACGTTGAAAATTATGACTTTTCGGGTAAACATGAAGTGACCAAGGACTTAACAAAGTGGGTATAAGTCTTAAAGCCCTTATAGGTAAATTTGGAGGGCTCAAATTGCAATAAATAAGTTGGTTGACCCTTCGAACGGCCAAGAGACAAATATGCAACAACTAGAAAATGTGAAATCTGAATACGAGGCTCAGGCGGGCCGCGTAAGACATGTTAAGATCTTACGCGAGCCGCGTCAGACGCCCAGATGCAGAAAAGTTGGACAGCAGCCTGTTTTCACGCTATAACCGACTTTAATCAGATATTTTCACTACATGGGCGACCCCTAAACAGTCCTAGGCACTTAGGGACATCTGTTGATGATCCATGGCCATTGCTAGCATGATTTGTCAATGATCTAAGGTGATTAAAGCACTGTATAAAGGCCTTGTGTTGCAACTTTGTAACCACGCCTTCCATCTGCATTTCTGATCATTTCTGGAGCTCCAAAGCAGACTCAAGTGATCTCTAATCGTGCATAGGACTTCAGTAAGTATGCTTAACCTTTCTTAGTTGAGTTTTTACTTAGTTTTAGTTTAAAAGTCAAACCATCGTAATTAACGGTTGACTTATCGATTAATCATTGATGGTCCAGTGATTAGTCGAATTGAAAGTAGTTATAAGTTGGTAATTATGTGGGCAATAAACCCTTAAAAGGGCACCCTCTGATTCCCACTCTAACTAGGTCAAATGTCGGGTCAAACTTGTTATTAAAAAGTCAACAGAATGCTTAATTTCCAATTTATGCATAATTAGCAATGTAGAACCCATACAACCTGTTTGATCATTAATATAACTTGGTAATGAATGTAAGAACATGCCTAAACATGTTCAACCCGACAATTTTCAGTAGAGACCCGGTTCGGAACCGAAAGTCGCATAATTTGACTTTTGCTTTGACTTTCAGTTCTGACCCGTTTAAGCATGTTTTAGAAATGCCTTAGAGCTCTAATTGGACCAGGTTACATGCTAGTATAACCCTCTGTGATTATACACCTTGGTTCATTAGTTATCCAATTAATATGCATGATCCCGTTAAGTGCCTATATGTTGACCATTATGCCCTTTTCACCATAAAACGTGATTTTTAAAAATGTAAAAGAGTAGAAATCTTAGTTACTGATTTATAAACTTGCACCCAAGATTTGACATCAGTTTGAGGTGTAGATTGAGAGTTATGCTCATTAGCGTAATTAGAAAGCTTCTTAAGCGATTAAACGACATAATTAGCGTATAGCCTATTTAAACATACTTTTTGATATCAAACTCTTTACCCACTGATGTAATATATTATTTTGGGATTTTTGAAGATTTTTAATTAATTTTAGGCTGAGCATAACTTAGAGTTATAAGCTTGACCCGGTAATTGTCGGTTTCGCCCTTTTGGGCTATAAAATGAGTTTTACATATCTTTTTGACCCCAAACCTTTTGCTACTGATTTTATATGATAATTACATTATTTTAAACCTTCTGGAATAATAAAAATATCAGCTTTCTATATGGAACCCGGAAACGGCTTCTAATCGCCTTTTTAAGCGTTTTTAACGCATAGTATGTACTAAAACTATTTTAAACATACAAGGGTTGATACCTACTGATATTTTAGGTAAATTATAATATTTTAACAGTAAGCAAAAGTTTTTTAACTCAGACTTCAGTTTTGAGCTTTTCGGCTTATGTGAAATTACCAAAATGCCCCTACGGTACATAGTTTGGTTATAATTGATAAATTTCACATATATACTTTACCCTACTGTTATAACTTATTAAATTGAGTATTTTTGCTGATTACATCAGACCTGTAACTCAGGTAAATACTTAAACTCTTTTATAACCTTGTAAATGACCAAACTACCCCTACGGGGCATAGTTTGTGTTTTAAATTTGTTTCGGGCATAATAAAAGATATCTTACTGATGTCACAACATATTTAAGGCATATTAACTTAAGAAACCTGTATATGGCTCTAATGATTACCCGTTACGCCTCTTACGCGTTCGGTTCGGTTTATGTAACTAGTTTGCATAAATTGGCCGAAACGGGTCAAACCTTATCGGTTTTATTTCAAAATCCAGAATGTGTATAATATACCCATATTAAGCAAGTCTTCAAACTTGTCGGGTCTAAATCACATTCTATCCCGGTATTCGCTTAATCGTGCGTACGAACCGTATCTTTAAAACTAACCGGTCTAAGCTTAGGCTTAATTAAAGACCTGTTAGGATTCTAATAGGTTATTATAAACCTTCGTTCCAGAATAGGAGGACCAGTAAAAGCTACTTGCATTTGCTGTTTGTGAATTATACTTGCAAAGGTAAATACTTTTAACTTATTTTCCCTTATACGGGCTTGGGGTACGGTATATAAAATACCGCTTGGTCGGGCATTCGACCTTAACCGATTTGTGGTTAAGTATTATCGAGATGACCCGTTTAAATATGTTTTGTTTGCTTAACGCCTTTGGGGGGTTAATGACCATGTCCCGGATATCCTCGGCATCATTTTACGAAATGGCCACGACCTAAGCGCGGGGTGTAGGCGTACACCCGTCAGTGCATAAATAAATAATGTGGTGTGTCTATTGATCTTTAACCCGGCATGATCCGGGCTACTGAACACATAAGGAACATGTAATCCTTTTACAAGTTTATATATTTAAATAATTATCCCAAGTTATAAAATGTTTGTGCCACGTGCATCCAAATCAATTTTTAATCATTTTTAAAAATGAGTCGGTTAATTGTATTTACCAGTGTAAACTGACGTATTTTCCCAAAAGATTAAATGCAGGTACTACTCGTAATAGGCTGGATTTCTCCTTAGCATCAATAAAGAGTCTCGCAAGCTTAAGATGCCTAACGTCTGTTGAACTATTGTTTCCTATTTATTTTTTATCCTTCTGTGGATAAATTTCAACTGTTTGTGATACATGATATTACAATTAAATTTGGTTGAAATATATCTTTCTTTTGCTTCCGCTGTGCATTTAAATATTGTGTTGTTCAACTATTATGTTGCCAACCACGTCACGATACCCCCACCGGTGATACGTGGAAAGTCGGGGTGTGAGAGGTTGGTATCAGAGCCAACATTGAGTGAATTAAACACTAGCCTTTTGTGTTTAATCTCAATGACACAATTGCACATTCCTAAACTTTCGAGTCTAGACAAATAACATAGGACAAATTCTACTTTGTTTTGTTTTGTTTTGACCTTTATTTTATATATTCTTGTCGTTATCTTATGTTATATTGACAGGATTAAATATGCCGCCAAGATTTTTCAGACGAAGAGGATGAGGCAAGGGGCCAATCACCGCCCCCAATGACCACGAGGCCGGGCCTTCGCACAGGCAAGCTCCTTCTACCACTGCGAGTGCTGATCTTCGAGAGAATGGGAGGAATCTTTTTGAGCCTGCTAGACGGTCTGTCTCGCACAGTTCAACGCCTCCTTTTCGTAACTCCTATGGGCCACAGTCAGAAAATGAGCCCGATAACCCACAACCTTCTTACATACCTCTACAGCGATCCCTATCGCACCATTCCTTTGGTGACCCTACACCTGTTTTTCAGGGCCGATTTAACCCGGCAAACTACATACAAGAACCAGTGGGTTTTAACCCATTGGGGCCAGAGGATCATTTCTTCGGCGATCATGCAGAGGACATGGACGAGGACACGGATCCCGTCGAGCCTGCAACCGGGACCCCCAACCATCCTATCGAGGTCTCCGATGGTTCGTCTTTTCATGGATCACCCTATCGTGGACCAGACAGTTACCAGGCACGGTTTAACCAGTACGAGTGGTATTTTACACCCTCGTATCATTCGTTGCCTCACCAGCAGCAGCAGGATCCCTCTGGGGATTCACGATTTGTGGCAGTCACACCACCACCACCACCAGTTAATCAGGCACCTCCAGAACCGCCGAGGCGTAGGAGGACAGGAGCACGAATGTCCGCGCGTAGAGGGGACTTTCACTTCAGCTCTCCTCATCACTCAAGTGGCAGTCATTATCCACCACTACAGGAAGAACCGCAAATGGGTGGACCTTCAAATCCAGTTGCACCGCAGCCACCACCGATGGGTTTTGATAACCCGATTCCTGCCTACACTGGTTCGATGGCGTACAACCCGTTTGAGCAGCCGGCTCACACCAACTATAATTACGCTGAAGCCGACCCATACTTGGAAGCGGGCAACTATAACGCCCTTCATCCTGAAGGACCGTATTGAGCTCCCTAGGGAGTAGGGTACCCAACTCATGGGTACCAAATACCTGCTAGACCTATAATTCGGCAACAATCGCAGCCGCCATGGTTTTCCCCACCCGAACGGGAAGAAATTCTTCAAAGATTAGACCAAGTCTAGCGAGATTTTCACAGAGATCGCAGGGAGCGACAAAGTTTCTTCCAGGGATTGACAAGTTTAATAAAAGGGAAGAGCAAGAAGGACCATTGAATCCTTCCATTGTTGTTATAATTTCCTTGTTTCTGTTAAGCCCCTGCGTGGGCCAGTCTTACTGCATTGACCCCTACGTGGGTATGGTTATCTTTTGAGCCCCTGCGTGGGCCTATCTTTCTGTTAACCCCTACGAGGGTATGTTGTTTGTTTAAGTCCCTGCGTGGACTAGTATTTCAGTTTGACCCCTGTGAGGGTATGTTGTTCTGTCTAAAAAGTCCCGTTTAGGGCGATGTGTAACCTATTAATAATTAATGGAATGTTTAGTTTATAAATTTCATTTTTGCCATTTTATGCATAAATAAATTATATATGAAATAAATGAATCAAAATCATTCCTTTAAAAGTAATCTGCCTATTTAATATTAACTAAGGATCTTAAAGGTATAACCTAGCCTGCATGTCATTATAAGACCTGGCCAAGATGGTAAAACCTGTTAAAAAGATTCAAATCCCAGTTAACATCTGAAAACATGTTAACGCTCCTGGCAGACGTGATTCGTTAAAAATTACACACGTCATTCTTATATAAGGATTCTTCCAAAGATTCCTAACCCAACTTAATGATCTATGAATCATGGGTTTAAATCATCAATTAAGATGATCATATTTTGACCATACATTGATAATATAGTGCCTACGGGCCCTGCTCATTTTCATATGAGACAAAAAACAGTAATAGTCTGCGACCCTGTCTGAAAAAGGTAAAGAACTATGTTCAAACCTTCATGCCTTGATTCTCTGAAATCATGGCTTATAACTTAAAATGTCCCTGTGACTAGGCCTTGTGTGCTAATAATACTGTTATTGTTTATAATTAGGATAAATTATAATAGAAATCCTAAATAAATGTGAGTGACAAATTAACCAAATATGGTCTATGTTTACCATGGTTAATGAATTACCCTAAGGGGCAATTCCATAATAAACTCTCAAATAAACTATTGTCATTGTCTTATGCAACAGTTCAAATTTAAAATGGCTGACTCGGATGAAATTAATAGTCACCCAAGGGAGAATAATGATAACGCCCGAATTAATATAACGGGTGCTGAACTGAAAGCGTTAGTAGACGACGCTGTTACAAAGGCCTTAGAGCGGCAGTATGAAGATTATAGTGGGACTCGAAGTAGGACCCTATCTACGCCTTATTCAAAGCCGATGACTCATTCTGAGGCTCACATCAAGCCTCCCTCCAAGAAGGAAGAACCAAAGAAAGATGATGATCGACTCTCCTCAAACCACCACAGTGCTCCATCTCAACAGATTGTACTAAATCAAGAACCCCGTAATAAGGGTTGCTCCTACAAATACTTTGTTTCATGCAAACCCAGGGATTTCACTGGGGAAAAAGGAGCCATTGACTGCATGACGTGGTTAGATGAGATGGACACAGTAGTGGATATCAGCGGATGCGCTGAGAGGGATATAGTCAAGTTTATGTCTCAATCTTTCAAGGGTGAGGCCTTAGCCTGGTGGAGATCGTTGATCCAAGCTACTGGGAAGATTCCACTGTACAACATGTCATGGGAACAATTCGTTGCCCTCATCAGGGAGAACTACTGTCCTCAGCACGAGGTCGAAAAGATTGAGTCAGATTTTCTTTCGTTGGTAATGACCAATCTAGATTGCCAAGATTACCTCACGAGCTTTAATACAATGTCGAGGTTGGTTCCGTATCTGGTGACCCCGGAACCCAAAAGAATAGCTCGCTTCATTGGGGGTTTAGCCCCAGAGATAAAGGCATGCGTGAAGGCCTCTCGACCAACTACTTTCAGATCGGTGGCGGATATATCTTTGTCCCTCACACTGGACGCGGTCAGACAAAGATCGCTGAGGAACAAGGATGCTGAGAAAAGGAAACGTGAAGATGACAATTCACGGAGGTCAAACAAGAAGCACCGAGGAAACGGTGACAGCAAGAAGGGGTCTGAGTCAAAGAAGGATGGGCATCAAACTGGTGATAAGCCCAAGTGCAAAGTCTGCAAGAAACAACACTTCGGGAAGTGCAAATGTGAATCGAACTCACAGGCTCAGTCAAGAACTTTTGCTTGTGGTATATGCAAGTCCAAGGAACACAAGACCTTGGATTGCAAAAAGTTGAAGGATGCAACCTGCTACAACTGTAATGAGAAGGGGCATATCAAGACCAATTTCCCAAAATGCGCAAAGAAAGCTGATGAAGGAAAGAAGACCAATGCTAGGGTCTTCAGAATGGATGCAAAGGAAGCAGTACAGGATGACAATGTGATAACAGGTACATTCCTTATAAATGACGTTTATGCAAGAGTGCTTTTTGATTCAGGAGCTGATAAATCATTTGTAGATAATAAGTTTTGCAAATTGCTGAATTTACCTGTTAAAACCCTAAGAGTGAAATATGAGGTGGAGTTAGCAGATGGCACCTTAGAAACCGCCTAAACCATATTAGATGGATGTTTCATATCCATTAAGAACCACTCTTTTCCTTTGTCCCTACTTCCTTTGAAGTTAGCTGGTTTTGACATCGTTTTAGGCATGGACTGGTTATCCCGTAACCAGGCCCAGATTGTCTGCAATAAAAAGCAGGTGGTGATCAAGACTCCGTCTGGCGAATCACTTACCATTCAGGTAGATACCCGATATGGATTGCCTGAGCAAGTGACTATGCTCAAGGCCTCTAAGTGTTTGAAGAAGGGTTGTGTCATCTACATGGAACAAGTGACTATTGATGAGCCGAAACCTAAGATAGAAGACATCCCCATCATTTCTGAATACCCTGAGGTTTTTCCTAAAGAACTACCTGGTTTACCACCAGATAGGCAAGTGGAATTCAGAATTGACATTATCCCTGGAGCAGCACCTGTTGCTAGAGCACCTTACAGGTTGGCACCAACAGAGATGAAGGAATTGAGAACGCAATTAGATGAATTGCTAGCCAAAGGTTTCATTAAACCTAGTTCGTCTCCTTGGGGAGCGCCAGTCTTGTTTGTCAAAAAGAATGATGGATCGATGCGTCTGTGCATCGATTACCATGAGCTTAATAAGGTCACAATAAAGAATAGGTATCCTTTGCCCAGGATCGACGATTTGTTCGATCAATTGCAAGGGGCAAGTTATTTCTTGAAGATTAACTTGAGGTCAGGCTACCACCAACTGAAGGTTAGAGATGAAGACGTACACAAAACTGCATTTAGGACTCGTTATGGTCATTACGAGTTCCTAGTGATGCCTTTTGGGCTCACTAATGCACCTGTCGCGTTCATGGATCTCATGAATCGCGTTTGCAAGCCATACTTAGATAAATTCGTCATCGTTTTCATCGACGACATTCTCATTTACTCGAAGAACCAAACTGACCATGAGAAACACCTTCGCTGTATTCTTAAACTTCTGCACCATGAGAAACTCTACGCCAAATTTTCAAAGTGTGAATTTTGGCTTCAAGAAGTCCAATTCCTTGGACATGTGGTTAGTGAGTGTGGTATCCAAGTGGATCCCGCTAAAGTGGAAGCAGTTAGGAACTGGCAAGAGCCGAAGACACCCACAGAAATTCGTAGTTTCTTGGGATTGGCAGGATACTACGGACGCTTTATCGAAAAATTTTCAAGGATTGCTGCGCCCCTAACTTCATTGACTCGTAAGAAGGTAAAGTTCGATTGGGGTCCTAAGCAACAAGAATCCTTTGATATCCTAAAGAAAAAGTTGAGCAACGCTCCTGTACTGACATTGCCTGAAGGTACCGAAGAATTCGTAGTTACTGCGATGCATCACACACTAGCATGGGGTGTGTGCTTATGCAGAAAGGCAAGGTTATTACCTATGCTTCAAGACAGTTAAAGGTGCATGAAAAGAATTACACCACCCATGACCTGGAGTTGGGTGCCGTTGTATTTGCACTGAAGCTATGGAGACACTATTTATATGGTATCAAGTGTGTGATCTATTCTGATCACAAGAGCCTCCAGCACCTGTTTAACCAAAAGGATCTAAACATGAGGCAGCGCCATTGGATGGAGACTTTGAATGATTATGATTGTGAAATCAGATACCATCCCGGCAAGGCGAATGTAGTCGCCGATGCCTTGAGTCGAAAGGAAAGAGTGAAACCCATCTGAATCAATGCCAAGAGCATTGAGATAAAGAACAGTTTGAATGAAAGGTTGTTAGCTGCACAGAAGGAAGCTGTGTTGGAAGCTAACTATCCTAATGAAAAGCTTGGAGTAACGGAAGAGCAATTATCTCAGGGCAAGGATGGAATTCTGAGATTGAATGGACGAATATGGGTTCCAATTTATGGAGGACTTCGGGATGTTATCCTCCAGGAAGCCCATAGTTCTAAATATTCCGTTCATCCTGGAGCTGATAAGATGTACCAGGATCTAAGGGCAAACTATTGGTGGATAGGATTGAAGAAGTCTGTAGCTACCTATGTAGCTAAATGCTTGACGTGTGCGCAAGTAAAAGCAGAACATCAAAAGCCGTCAGGTTTGCTACAACAGCCTGAACTTCCCACTTGGAAGTGGGAAATGGTAACTATGGATTTTATCACCAAGTTACCTAAGACAAGGAAAGGAAATGATACCATATGGGTGATCGTAGACAGACTGACTAAGTCAGCACATTTCCTACCCATTAAGGAGACCTACAGCTCCGACATGTTAGCCCAATTGTACGTGGATAAGATTGTAGCTTTACATGGAATACATGTGTCTATTATCTCTGACAGAGATACTAGATACACATCCCATTTTTGGAAAAGTTTCCAACAATCTTTGGGCACGCGCTTAAATTTCAGTACGGCTTACCATCCTCAGACGAACGGACAGAGTGAGCGTATAATCCAAACGTTGGAAGACATGCTCGTGCATGCGTGATTGATTTAGGTGGTAGTTGGGATAACCACCTGCCATTGATCGAGTTCTCATATAACAATAGCTACCATACCAGCATCAAGGCTGCGCCTTTCGAGGCCTTATACGGTAGAAAGTGTAGAACGCCCGTTTGTTGGGCGGAAGTTGGAGATGTCCAACTGTCAGGACCTGAAATAGTATTTGAAACGACTGACAAGATTGTCCAGATTCGTGACCGTCTGAAAGCTGCCAGGGATAGGCAGAAGAGTTACGCAGATCCAAAGCGTAAACCTATGAAATTCGAAGTAGGTGACAAAGTGTTGCTTAAAGTATCACCCTGGAAGGGGGTGATGCGATTCGGTAAGAAAGGCAAGTTAAGCCCGAGATACATAGGACCATTCGAGATCATCGAATGTGTCGGATCAGTTGCCTATAAGTTAAACTTACCTGAAGAGCTCAGTGGTATTCACAATGTATTCCACATCCGCAATCTGAAGAAGTGTTTCGCTGATGAATCACTAGTCATACCGCTTACAGATGTGCATATAGATGAGAGCTTGAAATTTGTGGAAAAACCATTGTCGATTGAAGATCGACAGGTTAAGAAGCTTCAAAGGAAGCATGTGCCTATAGTAAAGGTTAAATGGGATGCCCGTAGAGGTCCCGAATACACGTGGGAGGTTGAATCCACAATGAAAGAAAAGTACCCTTATTTATTTCAGTAAATCTCGAGGTCGAGATTTCTTTTAAGGGGGTGAGGATGTAACACCTCGAAAAATTCACGTCCTATAATGTGTTGACACTGTCATAGGTTTGAACGTGTGAAAGAATGTGCTAGAAGGACTAAAGTTGACAAACATAGAAAGTATGTGAAAATACGGGTTCAAAATGTCAACAGTGAATAAATATACTTTACAGTAACCCTACATGATGCTCATACCTTCAAACGAATAAATCATGGATCATACGAAGCTAAATATGAAAGAAAGTGAGAGATTTCAAACTACAGGGGTTAAATGTGTCAACATGTTTAAGTTATACCTCTGAGTGACCTTTTAGCAAACCCGAAGCTTTGTAACGATTAATTATGCTCACTAGAATGCACGATATAAATTTCATAAAGTTTCGTAATCGTATGAGAAAGTTATGGTCAAATTCGTATACAAGGGGTTAAAGCGTCAACGTTGAAAATTATGACTTTTCGGGTAAACATGAAGTGACCAAGGACTTAACAAAGTGGGTATAAGTCTTAAAGCCCTTATAGGTAAATTTGGAGGGCTCAAATTGCAATAAATAAGTTGGTTGACCCTTCGAAAGGCCAAGAGACAAATATGCAACAACTAGAAAATGTGAAATCTGAATACGAGGCTCAGGCGGGCCGCGTAAGACATGTTAAGATCTTACGCGGGCCGCGTCAGACGCCCAGATGCAGAAAAGTTGGACAGCAGCCTGTTTTCACGCAATAACCGACTTTAATCAGATATTTTCACTACATGGGCGACCCTTAAACAGTCCTAGGCACTTAGGGACATCTGTTGATGATCCATGGCCATTGCTAGCATAATTTGTCAATGATCTAAGGTGATTAAAGCACTATATAAAGGCCTTGTGTTGCAACTTTGTAACCACACCTTCCATTTGCATTTCTGATCATTTCTGGAGCTCCAAAGCAGACTCAAGTGATCTCTAATCGTGCATAGGACTTTAGTAAGTATGCTTAACCTTTCTTAGTTGAGTTTTTACTTAGTTTTAGCTTAAAAGTCAAACCATCGTAATTAACGGTTGACTTATCGATTAATCATTGATGGTCCAGTGATTAGTCGAATTGAAAGTAGTTATAAGTTGGTAATTATGTGGGCAATAAACCCTTAAAAGGGCACCCTCTGATTCCCACTCTAACTAGGTCAAATGTCGGGTCAAACTTGCTATTAAAAAGTCAACAGAATGCTTAATTTCCAATTTATGCATAATTAGCAATGTAGAACCCATACAACCTGTTTGATCATTAATATAACTTGGTAATGAATGTAAGAACATGCCTAAACATGTTCAACCCGACAATTTTCAGTAGAGACCCGGTTCGGAACCGAAAGTCGCATAATTTGACTTTTGCTTTGACTTTCAGTTCTGACCCGTTTAAGCATGTTTTAGAAATGCCTTAGAGATCTAATTGGACCAGGTTACATGCTAGTATAACCCTCTGTGATTATACACCTTGGTTCATTAGTTATCCAATTAATATGCATGATCCCGTTAAGTGCCTATATGTTGACCATTATGCCCTTTTCACCATAAAACGTGATTTTTAAAAATGTAAAAGAGTAGAAACCTTAGTTACTGATTTATAAACTTGCACCCAATATTTGACATCAGTTTGAGGTGTAGATTGAGAGTTATGCTCATTAGCGTAATTAGAAAGCTTCTTAAGCGATTAAACGACATAATTAGCGTATAGCCTATTTAAACATACTTTTTGATATCAAACTCTTTACCCACTGATGTAATATATTATTTTGGGATTTTTGAAGATTTTTAGTTAATTTTAGGCTGAGTATAACTTAGAGTTATAAGCTTGACCCGGTAATTGTCGGTTTCGCCCTTTTGGGCTATAAAATGAGTTTTACATATCTTTTTGACCCCAAACCTTTTGCTACTGATTTTATATGATAATTACATTATTTTAAACCTTCTGGAATAATAAAAATATCAGCTTTCTATATGGAACCCGGAAACGGCTTCTAATCGCCTTTTTAAGCGTTTTTAACGCATAGTATGTACTAAAACTATTTTAAACATACAAGGGTTGATACCTACTGATATTTTAGGTAAATTATAATATTTTAACAGTAAGCAAAAGTTGTTTAACTCAGACTTCAGTTTTGAGCTTTTCGGCTTATGTGAAATTACCAGAATGCCCATACGGTACATAGTTTGGTTATAATTGATAAATTTCACATATATACTTTACCCTACTGTTATAACTTATTAAATTGAGTATTTTTGCTGATTACATCAGACCTGTAACTCAGGTAAATACTTAAACTCTTTTATAACCTTGTAAATGACCAAACTACCCCTACGGGGCATAGTTTGTGTTTTAAATTTGTTTCGGGCATAATAAAAGATATCTTACTGATGTCACAACATATTTAAGTCATATTAACTTAAGAAACCTGTATATGGCTCTCATGATTACCCGTTACGCCTCTTACGCGTTCGGTTCGGTTTATGTAACTAGTTTGCATAAATTGGCCGAAACGGGTCAAACCTTATCGGTTTTATTTCAAAATCCAGAATGTGTATAATATACCC
Organism: Helianthus tuberosus; assembly: GCA_030545235.1. Taxonomy (NCBI): domain Eukaryota; kingdom Viridiplantae; phylum Streptophyta; class Magnoliopsida; order Asterales; family Asteraceae; genus Helianthus; species Helianthus tuberosus. The sequence continues at coordinate 26,886,346 of CM060441.1, forward strand.
ATATTAAGCAAGTCTTCAAACTTGTCGGGTCTAAATCACATTCTATCCCGGTATTCGCTTAATCGTGCGTACGAACCGTATCTTTAAAACTAACCGGTCTAAGCTTAGGCTTAATTAAAGACCCGTTAGGATTCTAATAGGTTATTATAAACCTTCGTTCCAGAATAGGAGGACCAGTAAAAGCTACTTGCATTTGCTGTTTGTGAATTATACTTGCAAAGGTAAATACTTTTAACTTATTTTCCCTTATACGGGCTTGGGGTACGGTATATAAAATACCGCTTGGTCGGGCATTCGACCTTAACCGATTTGTGGTTAAGTATTATCGAGATGACCCGTTTAAATATGTTTTGTTTGCTTAACGCCTTTGGGGGGTTAATGACCATGTCCCGGATATCCTCGGCATCATTTTACGAAATGGCCACGACCTAAGCGCGGGGTGTAGGCGTACACCCGTCAGTGCATAAATAAATAATGTGGTGTGTCTATTGATCTTTAACCCGGCATGATCCGGGATACTGAATGCATAAGGAACATGTAATCCTTTTACAAGTTTATATATTTAAATAATTATCCAAAGTTATAAAATGTTTGTGCCACGTGCATCCAAATCAATTTTTAATCATTTTTAAAAATGAGTCGGTTAATTGTATTTACCAGTGTAAACTGACGTATTTTCCCTAAAGATTAAATGCAGGTACTACTCGTAATAGGCTGGATTTCTCCTTAGCATCAATAAAGAGTCTCGCAAGCTTAAGATGCCTAACGTCTGTTGAACTACTGTTTCCTATTTATTTTTTATCCTTCTGTGGATAAATTTCAACTGTTTGTGATACATGATATTACAATTAAATTCGGTTGAAATATATCTTTCTTTTGCTTCCGCTGTGCATTTAAATATTGTGTTGTTCAACTATTATGTTGCCAACCAAGTCACGATACCCCCACCGGGCCCACCGGTGATACGTGGAAAGTCGGGGTGTGACATTGTTCCAAATGCAGCTAATGAAACTGGAGCTGTTATCTCGGTTGTTCAGTACTTTCGTGATAAATACAATGTTCATCTTCGTTATCCTTTGCTTTCTTCAATTCAAGCAGGCACAGATGCTAAATGTACTGTTATTACATCCGAGACGATTCAAGTGAGTCTTATGAAGCAAGTTTCTGTGTATTCAATTGAGAGGAATCATTGCATTACATCCCTGTTGAAAAACAGAATCGATAAATTTAGGGAAAATGGGGTTGAAAGATGATAACCCAACAGTGGAGGATCTCATTCTACAGCTTCGATAAATTCAGGGGTATTCTCCAATAATGTTTCCTAGATGTTTGAAGACCAACAAAGGTCCAAAGTGCTGCTTCTTCGTTCGCGTGACGGAAAGCTACCGCGTGACAGGAAGCTACCTTGCAAAATTAAAAAAAATAAATCGACACCTTCAATACGTATCGTATAGGCCTATACGATGCGTATTACTTTTTGATAAGGGGACATTGTCAGCCTTTGACTGACATAGAAGTTTGAACCTACCACAATACGCATCGCATAGGCCCATACGATGCATATTGAGGGTGTCGATTTAATCCCCCAAGGTGTGCCAATAATACGACCCATTTACAAAATGCACCTTACATATATACATTTTAAGACCCAATATAAAAGAATCGTCGATAATAACTCAAGGATTTCTAGAAAACTAAAAAGATTTAATAATTTCCATAATGTTTTTGAAATCTTTAATTTATTAAGCATTTAAGCTTACTAGGTTATAACTCCGTGTATTACATGAGTTGAATAAATATAATTTTACATATTAAATAATAAGAACATTATGTCTTTAAGAACCACGTGTATTGTACATGTTGGATAAATGTAATTTTATATACCAAATAATAAAAAAAAGTTATATCATTAAAAACCACGTGTATTACACGGGCTAAATAAATGTAATTTTGCATACTAAATAATAAAAAAAATTATATCTTTCAAAAACCATGTGTATTGTACGGGTTGAATAAATCTAATTTTATATACCAAATAATAAAAAAATAAGTATCTTAAAAAACCCCGTGTATTACAGAGGTTGAACAAATGTAATTTTGTATAGTAAATAATAAAAATGTTATATCTTTAAGAACTTAGTGTATTGTACGGGTTAGATAAATGTAATTTTATATACCAAATAATAAAAGTATGTTGGTGTATGTTGTTTGTAATGTGATATTATTGGTTGTGTTTGCCTCACCTATTTTTTATGAAACAAATAAGGATTATTGTTTGTATTTTTGTGAGAAATCCTTATCCTTATCTTTTATCAAGAGACAGAAATAATAAATATATAAAATCATTATCCTTATCTTCTATCAAGAGGCGGAAAAATTAAAAAATAAGTGTCTCCAAAAAATGACACGTGTCATACATTGATTTACACATTAATTTGTTTTATTATACAATACTAGTAGTAAGACCCGTGTGCAAACACGGGTGGTTTTTAGAAAACCATGCATACTACATTTTAATAGAAAGAATAGCAATAGCAATGTGTTAAACGTTAACACCGAATTTAATAATGAATTCCAAGGGGTTTTTAGGTTGGATTACGAAGAGTCGAACTAATCTTACTGGCTACTACAATATACTGAACTAATATATAACAAAACCTAGACCTAAAGGTCTCAAAACATACATTGGTCAACAATCGATGCGACTCCAAAGGTCTCCATTGGAAGAAAAAATATGAATATAATTTAGAGGGTTTAACATTTTCCTTTTGTGGACAGAGGAAGTGATTTTGTATGCATTGCAATTAATGTGACATAAATGTAAAATTAGTGCAAGTATGGTAGACAAGATTCAGGTTAACATGTAACCATAAACATAGATTAACACAAAATTATAAAGCCATTCGTATTCATCAAGTATCATCCAAAATCTCACAATAAATCCAAGAAATTAAACTCCTAAAAGTAAAAAAGACAAACAATCAGAAGGACCATGGTGATGCTTCATTCTCGGTTAGCGTGTGCGTCAATTTTGTGTCGCAGACGAAAGACTTTAGGTGGCTAAACTGCGTTCCGTCTAAGGTCACTTGTTTTAGCTGGAGACTGCTTCTAAATCGGATCCCGGTGGGTTTCAACTTGGTCAGAAGGGGCATTTCAATTACGGACAGTCGATGCTTCTTCTGTAGATTAGAAGATGAGTCTGTTGATCAGATTAGAAGGGGTATTTCAATTTGCACACCAATCCGCACCCCACCAATAGTAACACCTCCAACTTTTTCAAACCACTTATCGACCTTAGTGACTCATCACTTATCTACAAAAAAGAAGATAAAAACGACATGCAGCCAAAATTCTGTAGTAATAACATTAATCAATAACACGAAACTGAATCATTTATACCTTGAGGTATGAAACGCAGAGATGCTTCAATCTCAAACACTTATTAGATAACAGATCAATCCCTAAATCAGTAATCTCCTAACACCATTTCAAACTCAATAGTGGTTTAAAACCACAGTTTTAACCCAACACTGGTTTCAACCACTGTTTTCTCCGCAAAACACTGTTTTAACCCAACAGTGGTTTCAACCACTGTTTTCTCCACAAAACACTATTTTAACTCAACAATTGTTTCAACCACTGTTTCTCCACAAAACACTGTTTTAACCCTAATCTGGTTTCAAACACAGCCATATCACACCTGTGTGCAAACACGAGTGTTTTTTAGAAATATCCAACACAAAATGTCGCAACCCCCCGTCCCCTAACAACCCGGGAACGGGCGGTCGCGACCAGTTTTGGTGGTATCCAGGTGTTTATCATTTTGGCAGCGGAAATTACATCATGACCGTAGTTAGGAAATATTTTATCAGAGTAAAATACCACGCTTTTAATATATCAAACACATGGGAAAAACCCAAGGTTCAAGTACACACATTTTCATAGGAATAAACCCTATTTTATTTAAATAAAGCATCTCTTTATTTTAGGTAACTTTATTACCACTTTTCTAAGCCTTCAGTGTTGTCCAGCTGGCTTCTAGTTGGCTTTCACATTTTGTTACCTGAAACGCGTTTAAAAACATTTTGTTAGTGGAAAATAATGGTGAGTGAATCCCAGTTTAATCAAGTTAAGTAAAACCATTGTACAGTATTGAGGGCGGTCGTGCAATTACATTTGTTTCCATCTACTTAATTACCACCCACGGTACTGTCAACCCGACTTGTGGTCATGTTACTCCTCGCAAGGTAGTAACAAATTTTGTATACAAAACCCCAACATACCAACGGTAATTGTAGAATACAAATACTCAATCACTGTTTAATATATTATTAATTATGTGAGGTTTTGTAAAATCAGTTAACAAAAGGAGATTACTCACATTGTTGTCTTAGGGTTTCCTTTAAGGATTTCCCGGTGATTATCTATTAAATACACAAATGCACACGCGTTAGTATAATAACCTAATATTTACATTAGTAATACCCTCCCCGAGATGGCATTCCAACAACTACGTCGGGCAGAACCACGACAGCCGTTACGGAACCCTGGATCAATCAGGTAGCGTATCTAATACATAACCGGGGTTATGATACTTGCAATGGAGCAGAACTTCGTTATTTAGGGGGTATTATACCCAGAGATTATGCCTACTGTGTGAAATTTCGAGAGAAGAAAAGATTGTGAGCGACTGGAACTGAAGGCCCGAGCTCCCAATTTATAGGAGCTGATATCGAGTCCCCCGCGCCCCGCGTAGACCTAGAGGGGGTCTTACGCGGCCCGCAACATAGGTAAAGTAGGCCCTAGCCTTGATTTGTCACCAGTCTAGCCTTGCCACGTGTCGACACGTGGCAGCTTCCGGGTGTCGCCTCATAACCGGGCTGTCGCGCCCCGCGTAGAAGGTAGCCAAGGGCTACGCGGCCCGCGACAGATATAAAAATCTGGTTTTTAATTAAATCAAATAAAAATAAAGGTATTTGGGGCCCGTTTTCATATACGGGGTGTATTTTAGGACGTATTGGGGTATTCTAAATATATTAGGGCGTCGAAAATATTTTAGGAGGGTTGTTATATCCTCCTCACCTTGTTTTAGAGCTCGTCCTCGAGATCTACTGGAACATGTGTGGATATTTCTTTTGCATTTCTGATTCAAGCTCCCATGTATACTCTGGTCCTCTTTTGGAGTCCCATTTCACTTTGACCAGAACTAATCTCTTATGTTTGAGTTTCTTGACTTTCCTGTCTTCAATCTGTAGAGGCTTTTCTACAAACTTAAGTTGTTCATTTACCTCTATATCCTTAAGAGGTACTACCAGTGATTCATCAACTAAGCATTTCTTGAGATTGCATACATGAAATACATCATGTATTCCTGCCATTTCTTCTGGCAGTTGTAGCTGATAGGATACAGGTCCTATTCTTCTAATAATCTCAAAGGGTCCAACATACCTGGGGCTTAGCTTTCCCCTTTTGATGAATCTTACCACTCCTTTCCAAGGAGAGACTTTCAATAACACTTTATCTCCTACTTGAAATTCCAACGGCTTTCACCTGTTATCTGCATAACTCTTTTGTCGATCACGTGCTGCTTTCAGTCGTTCCTTGACTTGAATGATCTTTTCGGTTGTTTCTTGCACTATCTCAGGTCCAGATAGTTGCTTTTCCCCAACTTCTGCCCAACAGACTGGGGTTCGGCACTTTCGTCCATACAGTGCTTCGAATGGTGCAGCATTGATACTTGTGTGATAACTGTTATTATAAGAAAATTCTATCAATGGTAAATGATCGTCCCAATTGCCTCCAAAATCAATTACACAAGCTCTAAGCATGTCCTCCATTGTCTGAATTGTCCTTTCGCTTTGTCCGTCCGTTTGAGGATGATAAGCGGTGCTTAGATTCAACTTGGTTCCCATTGCTTTTTGGAAACTTGCCCAAAAATGAGAGGTAAAACGACTATCTCTGTCAGAAACAATTGATAAAGGAATTCCATGTAATGAAACTATTTCATTTACATATAACTTAGCTAACTGTTCCATACTGAAAGTTTCCTTCATTGGTAGGAAATGAGCTGACTTAGTTAGTTTATCTACAATCACCCAGATTGTATCATTACCTTTTCTTATTTTGGGTAATTTACTAACAAAATCCATTGTGATCAATTCCCATTTCCATACGGGCATTTCTAACTGTTGCAACAATCCTGAGGGTTTCTGATGTTCAGCTTTAACTTGTGAACAGGTTAAACACATAGAAACATAAGCTGCTATATCCTTTTTCATTCCTATCCACCAGAAATTCTTTCTTAAATCCTGATACATCTTATCACTTCCAGGATGCATCGTATATTTAGACTTATGGGCTTCTTCTAATATACGGTGACGTAGGTTTCCTAATTTGGGTATCCACATTCTTTTCTTATGGAATCTCCAAATTCCATCTGTTCCTTGTTCTAATTCCTTAATCATTCCTTTCAGTTTTTCAGTATCATCCTTGATTACTGATTCTTGTGCCTTTCTAATTTGTTCATTTAAATCTACTTGCAGATTTAGTTTAAGTGAGCGTACCCTTTTTGGCTTTTCATGATATTTTTTACTTAAAGCATCCGCTACTACATTTTCCTTTCCTGCATGGTACTGAATATTACAATCGTAATCACTAAGTATCTCCATCCAGCGTCTTTGTCTCATATTCAATTCTTTTTTCCCGAAAACATACCTTAAACTCTTATGGTTGGTGAAAATGGTGAACTTACTACCATAAAGGTAATGTCTCCAAATTTTAAGGGCGAAAATTATGGCTCCTAATTTTAGATCACGGGTTGAATAATTCTCTTCATGATTCTTAAGTTGTCTAGATGCATAGGCTATGAACTTTTTACGTTGCATTAACACACATCCATAACCTAATTTAGAAGCGTCACAATAGACTATAAAGTCTTCAGTTCCTTCTTGTAACGCTAGTATGGGTGCATGGGTTAATCTTTGCTTAAGAATTCTAAAGGCTTCTTCTTGTTTTGGCCCCCATTCAAACTTAACAGATTTACAGGTTAGCTTAGTTAAGGGAATGGTTATTCTAGAAAAATCTCGAATAAATCTTCTATAATAACCAGCCAATCCTAAGAAACTTCTAACCTCGGTGACTCAGGGGTTTTCCATTTGGTAATTGCCTCGATCTTTGTGGGGTCTACATGAATTCCTTCATGATTGACTAGATGTCCAAGAAACTGTATCTGTTCTAACCAAAACTCGCACTTTGAAAACTTAGCATAAAGCTTTCATTTTCTCAATAAACTTAGAAGTGCGTGCAAATACTTTGCGTGTTCCTCTTTCTCTTAGAATAAATAAAAATATCGTCTATAAAGACAATTATGAATTTATCCAAATATGGCTTACATATTTGATTCATCATGTCCATAAATGCAGCTGGGGCATTGGTTTAACCAAATGGCATGACAGTAAATTCGTAATGGCCATACCTTGTTCTAAAAGCGGTCTTAGGAATATCCTCGTCCTGTACCTTTAATTGATGATATCCTGATCGTAAATCAATTTTCGAGAAAAATCATGCTCCTTGCAACTGGTCGAACAGATCATCGATTCTTGGTAATGGATACCGATTCTTAATTGTGACTTTGTTCAGTTCACGGTAGTCAATGCACATACGCATTGATCCTTCCTTCTTTTTAACGAATAGGATCGGTGCTCCCCATGGCGATGAGCTGGGCTATATGAATCCCTTTTCCAACAATTCGTCTAATTGTTTCTTCAGTTCCTGCATTTCTAGGGGTGCCAAACGGTAAGGTGCCTTGGCAATCGGTGTTGTTCCTGGTAGCAGATGGATTCTGAATTCAACTTCTCTGTCTGGAGGTTGCCCTGGTAATTCTTCTGGAAATACATCTGAAAACTGAGATACTACTGGAATATCCTTTAATTCTTTTCCTTTATTGTTAGTGATTATGGAAATTAAATACACTAAAGATCCTTTTCTTATATAACTTGCTGTTTTCATCACAGAGATGAATTTTGTGGATCTAGACGGCTTATCTCCTTTAATTGTGATATTTTCACCTTTTGGTAAATTTACTTGGATTGACTGTTGATCACATAAAATACTGGCATTATTGGCTATTAACCAATCCATTCCTAACACAACATCAAATCCTGCCAGATTCATTGGGTAAAGGTTTGCAATAAACTTTTGATTTAGAAATTCTATTCTTGCTCCCTGCAAGATTTCATAAATCTTAATGGTTTCCCCATTTGCTGTCTCTACTAGACATTCTTGTGGGAGTTTAGTTAATGGTCGATTGAGAAGTTTGCAAAATGAAGTATTAATAAAACTTTGGTTTGCACCAGAGTTAAATAATACCTTAGCAAAAACATCATTAACTAAAAACGTATCGGCGATCACATCCGGGATCATCTTTGCTTCTTCCGCAGTCAGAACAAATGCTCTCGCATTTTTAGTATTCTTGGTGTTCGTGGCTAGAGCTAGTTTTGGAAAGTTTGGCTTGATGTGACATTTTTCTCCACAGTTGAAGCACATCCCATTATTAGGTTTCCTCCTGCAATCTTCTCCCTTGTGCCGTGGTATCTTGCAGAAATTGCAGTAGGTAGGGCATTTTCCTGAATGCTTTTTCTTGCAGGCCTTACAGTAGGGTGTAGAGGTAGAACCTACATTTTTCCCACGGTTGGAATTTCCGTAGCGAAATTCCTGGGTAAGCCTTTGAGCTAGGTTCCTCCTTTGGTCCTATTCTCGAGTACGTACTAACTCATCTGTCAAGGTGTTTGCTAGTTCTACAGCTTCTTCAATGGTTTGAGGTCTAGCTGCCTTGACTACATGCCTAATTTCACTAATTAATCCCCAAATGTAACGGGAGATTAATACTGGTTCAGGTGATGCAAGGGTTGGCACTATTCTAGCATATTCAAAGAATAAAGTAGTGTACCCCTTACTATCGACCCAGTCATCCTAAGGTTTAAGAACTTATTTGCTATCTGTTCTTTTTCATTAGGAGAGCAGAATTTCCTTTCTACCATGTTTTTGAATTCCTCCCATTCCAAATTGTAAACTCTATCACTTCCCCTAGACAGGAGGATAGTGTTCCACCATTCTAAGGCTGAATTCTTAAACAAATTGGAAGCAAACATTATTTTTTCCTCTTCTACACATTTGCTTATTTTTAATACTGCCTCAGTCTTTTCTATCCATCGTAGAGCTGCAATGGCCCCTTCATTGCCCAAGAATTCCATTGGTTTACAAGACCAGAATTCTTTATAAGAACAACCATAAGACATGGTTCTTCTTCGTTTGGGAATGGGCTCTTGGAGTATGGGTCCATTGTTTACGCTGTGTTCCGGTTCAGTTGGTCGTTTACTATCACGTTTACTTTTATTATCTGCTTCCTTAACCGTTTTGATAATATAGGGCATTGCATCTATTATCCCTTGTGCCACTATGTGTTGGATGGCACTGTTATCCACTTGGTTTCCATTATTGTTGTTGTTCAAGTTATCGTTATCCGGGTTATTGTTACTCTGGTTATTATTATTCTGGTTTTCCTGGTTCACTTCGTTGTCCATCTGAATTTTAAACATTTGCCAATTATTAATATCACAAAATAGTATTTAAGGCAATTAATCACACAACACACATATTGGTCAAAAGCGTCGAACATTGCGACTTACTCTTTTTTATAGTATGCATCTAATACAAACTGATACTGAAATTTAAAATTACAACATTACTATGCATCACTAACCACGAGGTGGTCTATACTACGATAAATATATTATTATTATTATTATATATTTTTTTCATACACACATATTATATATATATATTTATTATATTATTATTAATATCACCATCGTTGATATGGGTTCATCCAGAACTCCATATTATGCCCGTCGTATTTCTAGACGAGTCGTTCTCCAACTTGCTTCATTCTCTCGCTACTTTCTAAAATTTCCTCTCCGAAAGTTCGGAGCTCTTGCATATTTTCTGCACTCATTGGGGGTGCAGGTGCTGGTACTGGATCTGGGTACTGCGGCATGGGTTCTTCCTGAGAGTATGGATTCTTTAGGATTTCCCTAATGTATTCATCATTATCATAGTAGGGATCTATAGGGTCCAGACCTGGGTAAGCTGCTAGGTTTGGCATGAGTTCGTCTGTTAGGTGGTAGCATTGCACATAATCCCTATGATCATCGAACCAAGGGTCGTAGTCTGGGTCTAAGGGATTGGGTGCTGGTACCCTAGGTATCTCTCCTGGGTTAAAATCATGCATTTAGATTTGGTTTTCTGGGTTGTTTTCTATCTCCATTGGCTGTGTGGGAAACAAGGGTAATGGTTGAGGGGCTATAAGTTGCTCCAGGTTTGGGTCGGCAGCTGTGGTTGCTAAGATATGGAAGTTTGCTAAGCTCCTATTGAGTATGTCTTGAGTGTGGCATCTGTTTCTCTTTTAGCGGCTGCTAACACTCGCTGTTGTTGTAACTTTTTCATTCTCTTCCTACGCTCATGTGCTCCCCTACTGAATCATCCTCTCTTTTTAGGAGGGAATGACTCTTCAGACTGAGCCTTAAACACGAATATCCCATCTTCATTGTCAGCTGAATACCCTGAGAGGGCAGGCTGTGAAGAGGTGCCTTCGCTTCTAGGTGAGCCGGACAACTGACGATAAGCGCCGGAGGGTCCTTGATCGCTCATACTGTAAACTAACAAATAGTCAAATAATACATAACAATAAAATATAGATATGCACGTATTTCCGTAATTTATTTCCTAACAATTTGAGCAATATCTTGGTGTCAGCAGAACACTTCTGTGGCGGAATCAGTGGCTTAGCTCTGATACCACCTTCTGTCGCAACCCCCGTCCCCTAACAACCCGGGAACGGGCGGCCGCGGCCAGTTTTGGTGGTATCCAGGTGTTTATCATTTTGGCAGCAGAAATTACCTCAGGACCGTAGTTAGGAAATATTTTATCAGAGTAAAATACCACGCTTTTAATATATCAAACGCATGGGAAAAACCCAAGGTTCAAGTACACACATTTTCATAGGGATAAAACCTATTTTATTTAAATAAAAAATCTCTTTATTTTAGGTAACTTTATTGCCACTTTTCCAAGCCTTCAGTGCTGTCCAGCTGCCTTCTAGCTGGCATTCACATTTTGTTACCTGAAACGTGTTTAAAAACATTTTGTCAGTGGGAAATACTGGTGAGTGAATCCCAGTTTAATCAAGTTAAGTAAAACCATTGTACAGTATTAAGGGCGGTCGCACAATTACATTTGTTTCCATCTACTTAATTACCACCCACAGTACTGTCAACCTGACTTGTGGTCATGTTACTCCTCGCAAGGTAGTAACAAATTTTGTATATAAAACCCCAACATACCGACGATAATTATAGAATACAAATACTCAATCACTGTTTAATATATTATTAATTATGTGAGGTTTTGTAAAAACAGTTAACAAAAGGAGATTACTCACATTGCTGTCTTAGGGTTTCCTTTAAGGATTTCCCGGTGATTATCTATTAAATACACAAATGCACACGCGTTAGTATAATAACCCAATATTTACATTAGTAATACCCTCCCCGAGACGGCATTCCAACGACTACGTCGGGCAGAACCACGACAGCCGTTACGGAACCCTGGATCAATCCGGCAGCGTATCTAATACGTAACCGGGGTTATGATACTTACAACGGAGCAGAACTTCGTTATTTATGTGGTATTATACCCGGAGATTATGCCTACTATGTGAAATTTCGAGAGAAGAAAAGATTGTGAGCGACTGGAACTGAAGGCCCGAGATCCCAATTTATAGGAGCTAATATCGAGTCCCTCGCGCCCCGCGTAGACTTAGAGGGGGTCTTACGCGGCCCGCAACATAGGTAAAGTAGGCCCTAGCCTTGATTTGTCACCAGTCTAGCCTTGCCACGTGTCGACACGTGGCAGCTTCCGGGTGTCGCCTCGTAGCCGGGCTGTCGCGCCCCGCGTAGAAGGTAGCCAAGGGCTACGCGGCCCGCGACAGATATAAAAATATGGTTTTTAATTAAATTAAATAAAAATAAAGGTATTTGGGGCCCGTTTTCATATACGGGGTGTATTTTAGGACGTATTGGGGTATTCTAAATATATTAGGGCGTCGAAAATATTTTAGGAGGGTTGTTATACAAAATTACTAATCTCTCCTACAAATCGGTCGGGTTGCTGATACATGTATAGGCAAACTTATTTAGATAACATAGAACAAATACGAGTTTTATGTGAAGTCAGTTTAACTGAATGGCATTTTACGCTAAAAAATGTGAACTCGGTTTAACTGCTGGCCAAAACCTCAGGGACGAAAATGGCATTTTACGCTAATAGAATGTGAACTCAGTTTAATTGAATATAATCTACCTGTCCTGTGGAGACGATAACCAGATCGCGCATCAGTTCTAACGAAATAGGGCAAAGGAAGTCAACAGGTTTTACAGGAGCATCCAATTTCTTGTTTTCATCTAATAACATATGATGTTTCAGATGAGTTCTTTGAAGTTTCCAACTGATACACCGTTTCATTTTGATTACACCCTTCGAAAGATTCTCTTTCGACGCAGCTTCCACCTTTGTTTCAGCTTCTTGATCATTGATGTTAGTATCTGTCTCTGCAAGATGAAGATCTTCTTCATCCGACGTTTAATTTAGGGTACTGTATCTTTCTCTCGTTCTTCGCAGCTGACCTCTTACTAAGTCAACCTAAACACGCGATATAACATGATTATTATAAAAAGATAAAATATCAAATCAAAAGATACAAGAAAACATTACCTTTTGCAATGTCCATAAAGAAAAGAAATGGATCAGCTTCATTAATAGGAGATTGCAAGTCTTCGTTATCATTGAAGTCATCATCGTCGTCGTCATCATCATCAACTCGAGGGAATGACTTTCCCTTTAGATATATTAGATTCATGATTAAAACTTGATTGATTTGTTACTATTAATAAAGTAGATAGATGTCCGAAAATATATAAACCTATACGGCTAATCTTTGAAGTTTTAATCTATCAGCTTCATCGCCATCCTCTTCATCAACTCCCATATCCACATGACACCGTAGCTTAACTGAAGCACCCCTGTCAATTTAAATGAACTTACGGATTATTTTTCATCTTTATTTTTTGTTACATTCTGGTGCAAGTAGAATATCATGGTGAAAAAGGAGTTCAAATTAATCAATATGCTTTCTCGATCATAAGAATCAAACAAATACCTAGTCAAATATGACATATTCTAAATAATAAAAGCTTACTTTAATTTATAAATCAATTGATAAAATAGTTATAAATCAATTGCATACCTGAAATTTTAAATAATTTTACATAGGCATGCTGCTGCAATGAAAGATTTATAATATATTAATTTGCGTGAACTGTCAAAACACATATATCATGTGAATCTTTAACTTAAAAACACATACCAGGGTAACCATGTAAGATATTAACAAACATCTTCTGTATTTGAGACGAACCTGCAGAATCAGTCATATCTCCCAAAAGATCAGTCAACTCGAGTTGATTTTCTTTCTTATCCTTAACAGACGGGGCTTCCTTTTGCATATTGATCCTTCTCTATGTATTTTTGCTGTCATATTCAAGGTTTCTAAGATATATCACTACAAAACTCGTATCAAAATTGATCCTAAAATAAGTCCGGTTACTATATTGCATCTACATAACCAAATAACAACTGTAGAAAACTAAAAACCGAACAAATCTAACATCACATATAACACTACATCAAACAAAAAGAGTTCAAATCACTTACTTAGCTGACGACAATGACTTTTGACGCCAGAATCGTGCGTGGATTGCGAACAGAGATAAACCGCCTTTAATACCAACTCTGATGACAACTGATTTAACCGTATTTGTCCATCCAACTTCTTGCTTGAATATCTTTAAGGAGTTGTTTTTGTAAATCAAGCAATCCATTTGGCTGTGTACACCTCCTTTCGATATCTTCAAGAAAGCAGCTTCTTTCAAAGTCGAGATAGTGCAACTAAAAGACATAGTTAGCTAAATATGTCTTTCCAATCCCAGCCATTCCCCATATTGTGAGAATTTTAGTGCTTTATTGGGATCTGTCTTTCAAAAATGAAGTGACGATCCTAACTGAAGACTCCACTCCAATTAGATATGGGATTTTACTCCTTTTCTCTAGATGCAATCTGCTAGCTATCTCTTTAACAATTGCTTCAATAAGTATGATCCGCCTCATAAAAAAAAACCATAACATCAACTACCTCACCAAAACAAAAAGTATACTGAAGTACTGAACTATGGAACACAATACTTTAGTAAAAAGGAAACAGAAGCAGAAAATACCAGTCATCAACTATGTTTGTGAGGCTTCTAAATGATGCACTTGGGTCTTTAGATTTGCAACCAGCTGTAACAACCCGACTTTTGAAGTCAAAGTACAAGTCAAAGTCAAAGTCAAAGGAAGAAAAGATTGCTAATTGTGATCTGTCACTCCTTGCTTAACTACTGAATTGTGCTTCTTGACTTGTAATTGATAATATATTTTAAATCACTTTAGTTGTATTATGTGGAGTATCTATTAATAATTGAGGTTTAATCACATGTTTAATCGCTAATCGACTTATCGCTAAGCGTATCGCTATCGTATCGCAACTCGAATTATGTGTTCTGGATATTATTTTACGTGTGTGTGCTATTATGTGTTACTTGTGCATGTTGTGTTTATGTTGAGGTGATTAATCGCAATCGAAACTCTATCACAACGCAAACTAATCACAAACGCTAAACGCAAGTTACTTATGATGATTGTATGTTAGATATAGTAGTTAGGTTATTTGTGTAACTAATGGGTAATACTATCGCAACACTCGCTTGAAACGCATCGCAACGCTCAACACGCAAAACGAAACACTAAAATCCAACTCGCCGGACCACTCGATCGAATCGGATGGTCATCCGGATCGAATCATCATCTGAACGGATGGCCATCCGATCGATGTGCCGTCCGATCCATTCCATGTGCCACTTTCCTATTTTTGGCAACCTATAAATACCCCCTGTCACATCACCAAAGTGATGTGACAGCTCCCTCGTTTGACCAGCGTGCTCAAGCCCACTTTTCTCTCAATTTCTCGCGATTCTTGTAAGTTTCTACCTCAAATCTTGTATTTCTATGATCTATACGCACTTCTTGATCATTTTCACCTTTGGATCTTAACTTTTAACCATGAAATCAGCGGATTTGAGGTGTTCTATGATGATGTCATCATGGGGTTCTTATGAATTTCAAGTTTTGGCATTATTCCACCAAGAACAACTCAGATCTACATGATTTCCACATGTTTTAACATTATTTTCGCATAGATCTAAACTCTTCCAAGGTTAAAAGGATTGAAAGATGGTTTCACAACTTTCTTTCAACTCTTTTACACTCAATGCACTCAAAACCGATAGAATCGGAGCTAGTCCAGGCCTTCTACTCGTTTCTAGTGATATGTCGGGTTGAGATCTGATTCCTATCAACGAGGCAACTGATTTCGGTTGAACATGAACATCCGTCACGAACGGTTAACGGATCTGACTAAGGTGATTCCCGTTCAATCGGTTAACCTGGGTCTGATGGGGTTTCTGTTGTTCAATACGTTGTCATGCCATCTCGATCAAACCGCAAAACTTTCAAAAAGTTCAAATTTCAAAACGATCAGATTGTTGGACGGATCGCCGTCCGATCGGAACGACAATCCGATCGAACGACAATCCGATCGGATTGCACCTAGATCTCAACACTTAACGTTTTTCATAAATTTCAAAGATCATCAGTTTTTAATGGATTGCCATCCGATCGAAAGACCATCTGATCGAATGACAATCCTGTTGTGAACTTGTTCTCGAAGAAATCTCTAACTGACGGATCGCCATCCGATCGAACGACCGTTCGATCGACGACCTGAAAGGTAGAGATACTTCTCTGTTTTCAAAATGCTTCAACGAAAACTTCAAAGCCATCATACATAAACACATCCATCCCAAACGAATGCCAATCCGATCGAATGGCCATCCGAACGGATTGACATTCGATCGAATGACCATCCGTTCGTATTGTCATCCGATCGGATGACCATTCGTCAATTGGGTTACTTTTCACCGTTTAACGCGCCGTTCTTCGCTTATGCTATCGTTAACTGTTCAGGCTAACCACTCTAGCACTCCCTTCAATCCATTAGCTTCCATCGCTGTGAGTATACTCGGTCCCTTTTTGCTTTACGCACTTTTGGGTGTTACATACGTTACTTATTCTAAATCACATCAACACACAAAGCAAATACTATCTATACGCTGACCATTATTGCATGTTACATGTTGTTCGATGAATGCTTGTATGTTATGTTTACACAATGATTGTTGCCTGACACCTTAGCAACGATAGTACTATAGTTTGGACTCAGCACCTGACATGGACAGGGGTTGTTAAGGGCTTTACTTCATGTGTCCCAGTGGGGATATGTGTTACGCATTCTACAACTCGCAGTCACGTCTGTGCATATTTCATTGTCGATAACCTACTAGCTTCACTTTGTTACATGTTACATGCTGGTTATGTATAAACGCTTTCGCAATCTATTGTTACTATTAAACTTGTATGCTCACCTTTACACTATGTGTATTGACCTCTATTTTAACGTATGTGGTAGGTGTTTAAGATGCTAGGAATGCTGTGCTTCGGTGAATCAAGCTAGGGGTCTAGTTATGTCACGCTAAATCTGAGTTGTCGGAACAGTGTTTGTTTATGAGACAATTATTTGTAATAACTGTTTTATTGGACATGTTATGGTATGGGACGTGACGTTTAAATATCTGGTAATTAATAGTTGTTATGGATACTCATGGACAATCTGTTTCACTCAGTGCCATGCCCTGATGTTTCCGCCATCGGTTGAGGTGTGACAGATTGGTATCAGAGCCATAACTATAGGGAATTAGGCAAGAATCGACCTAGTTCGGGTCGATGTCTTAGAAACGGCCTAGTCTATAGTCTAAGTACCAACAAACCGACTTGTGCATACCCGGTGAGGGTTTTGCACGAGCTTACCTGCTATTTCTCGCTCGAACTCGCTGTACACTACACTCTTGCGCGAACATCGCATACTACAAGTTCCGCGCAAGATCAACCTTTCCTAAGGCTGGACACACACACAAACGGATTATCTGGTTAAGATTAGATGTGAGAACCGCGAACTCTCGACCGGATCACTCGTTCGACTCGCTATTTTTACTACAAAGAAGAGAATTTGCGTTGAATCAGGAGTGAAATCCATACTTCGACGCGATTCTCCTTATCTATCTCGTGATTCTATCACGCAAACAGGAATGCAGTCGTTAAGTCAGGGGTGAAACCCGAACCTTGATGACTCGTTCTAGTCTATATTTTTGGTTTTCTCAAACCTCTCACCAAAGTCTCGACGGACTTCAACAACTTGAGTCACGCTGTATCTGGAAGGATGCGTGCCGATCGCCCGAATTAAGGCGAGAGCACAGTCCGGAAGGCAAAAGTGTGTACCCAAAGTCCTTATGAATAGTCGAACCACTTTGGGTAGTCGATGTCTAAAACCCCCGAGACAATCTCTTCTCGATTTTATATGTTTCGATTCTGGATTTCGCCGCCGCTAACTCTGAGATTTATCGATTTTATGTGAGATTTTATGTTTTTATGTGATTTCATGTGTTTATGTGTTTCGATTTTTGGTGATTTACTCGCTTTTCGCGGTTCGCTTTGATCAACATGCACAACTCTCACTACACATTTACCTCAAAACGCTAACAAATCGCTTGTGTTATTCGCAATGGCTATACTTGATCGCTAGACGCAGCTATGAAGGATAGGTATATATGTGCAATGTAGGAAGGTGAATACGTGCAAAATATCATGTGCTTACGTGTTTATATGTGTACGTGCTTCTGTGGATTATGTGCCTACGTGACTACGTGTTTATGTGATTAGACGTGTTACTGAGCTTTAGTAGTATTAAGTATGTTGTGAGGTGAGGTGAGATTCGATATATAGTGTCTGAATCCTATGGCGATGTCTGTTGCAGACAATGTCGTCATTTGGATCACACACAGCTCGCTCTATACGTCGAAACAATGAGGATAAACGAATCGCTACTCTCGTCGCTAAGCAAATGGCGAAAGTTATCCCTCAAATCGTCAGTGAGCTGAATGAGAATACTAGCAAGTCTTTAGAAGAATCCCGGACTGATACTCCTAAGGCAACTTTTAGCTTCAAGCAGTTCAAAGCCTGCGGTGCAAAAGAATTTACCGGCGAAGATGGGCCTACTGCTATGTTCCAATGGTTTGATTCGATCGAAGTCACCCTGCACCAGAGTGGCTGTCTGGAAGACTGTCGCACTATTAACGCCACTAGCGTCTTCCAATCCCGAGCTCTAGATTGGTGGACGACCGAGATGAACAAACGAGGGAACGATGCAGCTTTTGGGCTGTCGTGGGACGAGTTGAAGTACATCATGATGCAAGAGTTCTGCCCTCCCCATGAACTCCAAAAGCTAGAGGATGAATTCTGGCACATTAAGCAGGATGGCGGAGATAACGCTGGTTTAACTGCTCGCTTCAAGCAGCTAAGTATCATCTGCCTAGGTCAAGTTACTACCCCCGAGATTACGATCAAGAAGTATATCCGTGCTCTGCCGGATTGCGTCGCAAACTTTGTGCAGGCCGCCAAAACGACAACTATTGAGGAAACCTACCTGCTCGCCGCTGAGATCAACGATAAGCGAGTCAGGGCTGGTTATTTTGGTAAAGCTGCCAAAAGTTTTCATCAAGTCACCGCTGCTCCTACCGCTGAAACCACCGTCGCGCCGCAATCTTCAAAGCTTTCACGTCGCAAGAGAAAGAACAACAGCTCCAGCAACAAGAACTATGCAGTAACTACCGCTCCGCCCCAAACCGTGCCTGCTCAATCGCAACCTCAACACCGCCAAGTAGCGGCACCTGTGGTTAATGCACCGCCTGCCAAGCGTGCATACACTGGACCACACCCGCTCTGCCCTACTTGCACCTATCATCACCCGGTTGGTATCGCATGCCGGTTCTGTGTTCACTACAACCTGTACGGCCACTTCACTGCTAATTGCCGTACCGGTCCTCGCTAAGCTCCAGCTCCAGCCAAGGTCAAGCTCCCGCACCACAAGCCCTCCTTCCTGCTCCCCAGGGCCAACAAGCGGCTCCTACACCCGCTACTCACGCTAGAGCTTGCTTCGCATGTGGTGATCCCAACCACTTTGCAAACATGTGCCCTAACAGAGTGGTGAAACAAGAGCCCCAACAGCAGTCGCAACAACACCAACAACAGCAGCCTCAGCAGCAGCCAACAGCCCACGGACGTGCTTTCAACATCAACGCCTGCCAGGCTCAAGCAGACAACAATGTGGTTAATGGTACGTTCCTTGTAAATGGTATATATGCTTCGTGCTTATTAGACACTGGAGCAGATAACTGTTTTGTATCGCTTGAATTCGAAAAACTCCTTAATCGTAAGCGTGCCCAAATTTAACAAAATTATTCCAAATTTAAGTCACAAATCTGTTGCGCAAAGAACATTCTCAGAAAACACTGAAGACGAAAATTAGACAACATTAACCAACAATCACTGACCAAGCAACGCGAAAAACAAACCGAGACTCACATTACCTCTATAGCAATGTGAGTAATTAATTACGTTTATCTCTAATGTTTATGTGACATCATGGCTATAATTCAAATTGTGAATTTTGATCAGTTCTTACAGATAACACAAACATTTAAGTTCATATTGATCCTGATCCAATATGCATACGTCTATCCCAAATAGCATTGTAAAGATAGCAGCTGGGTCATACCATAATCTAAATAACTAAAGACCACAAAACTACTGTTGAGATTCCTGATTCCCAATGAGCAATAAATCTTTAACCTGTTATAAAATACTAAATCTTTAACTAAAACAATAAACTGAAGAAAGAATATATAAAGAATAATGCCAAAAGATACTGAAAATATAAATAAACATTCAATATGCATTGGATGGAAGTCTGGATGGACCTGGCGTGCCTACAAAAAGTTATACAAATAAACATTCAAACCATATCCAAAAAACATACATGTAGTCGCCAATAAGGGTAGTTCGTCGGGTAGTTTTTAGAATACCCATCCTCATTTTAGAAACAAACGAAGTGTATATCATATATTGAAAAATACAAAACATACCTTTATGGCATAAGCAATTTAAGAACTCGATCTTGATGTGCTTCCGTCTTCTAAATCCTAGATAACATGTATAACACTTACCTAAATACAACTGTACATACAAACGAAGTTAGATAATCAATAAGACAAACAGATTCCAATCACAACAAAAAGTTACAAGTAAACTGATAAAAATACAACGTTACCTGCCATTGGCTTCTTCCCCTTTCATATCAGCAACTTCTGTCAGGGTTCCATCTAATTAGAACTTATACAACTACAAAATAAAAATAAAGAAATTTCAACAAACTCGCTGAGAATCCTCTAAATATCAAATAACGAAATCACAGTAGCTAAACTGAAATTATTCCTCTAAATATCAAATATTTAATTGTATTTTCAAATTTCAATGATGAACTTGTTAATTGAGGTTTCCAAGCGATTTGTTGTTCAGTAAATGATGATGAAATTGAAGAGTAATTGTAGAAGTGGCGGAGATTGTGTTACCGTGAGGAAATTGACGACGTGAGATTCCCGGAAGAAGGTGTAGGGTTTGATGAATTGAATATGCTCAGATTAGGGTTTAAATATTGCTTGGTAGTCATTATCGGTTAACAAAAGTTATAATCTAACCTGTGAAGTGTTCTTGGCTTGCATATCACCCGACGACTTCTTTTTAGGAGATGTGTGGTTTGAATAGATTCAAGACAATCAGATTTTGGGAGGAATGAAGAGTTTGGGTTTGGATTTTAATTTTGAAAGATGGGACTCTATATTTGAGAGAGAAGAATTTAAGCTTTGATCGCATTAAATGCAAATTACATATCCCTATAAGTTTTAAATTTAAAATTAGCCTCCATTTTAATTAAACCTCTGCTGAAGGAATGTATTTAAAGTGATGGCAGAGGTTGAATTTTGAATGTGGAGCAGAGTTTTGAAAGTTATGTGGGCAGACCTTTGCCCTTTTGTATGTGGGCAGACCTTTGAAAGTTAAATGTGGGCCAGAGTTTTGAATTTTAAAGTCTTTTAATATTAAGCTTTATGATTTAATAATGACATAAGAAAAGCATTGTTGGACAGCCTCTATGGCTGCCAACTAAGCTTTTCTTATGTCACTGTATTTTCTCCTTTTATTGATAATATAGATAGATATAGATATATCTATAGATATTACAAGGCCAGTTAATTAACTTAAAAAAATATTGAATTTTCATTTCAAGACCACAAATGTCCTTTTTATAGAAATTTTCCCTTTTCCTTTTTCCCTTTCATCTTTTCTATCTATATATCTATAATCTATAATATATAATAAAATAAATCGCCCATCTTTTATACTTATATTAATTTAATCCGTACAATACGCGAGTTTTTTATAGATATAACTTTTTTTATTATTTAATATGTAAAATTGTATTTATTCAATCCATGTAATAAACGAAGTTTTTAAAAATATATTGTTTTATTATTTATTAAATAAAATTACATTTGGTCCCGCCCCCTAGCCCAGTTGGGAGGAGGCCGGGGGTTTGCCAATGGCTACCCCGGTTCGAATCCCGGCGTTTACGGTTTGGGGGTTGGGATGTCCCGATGATGGATCGTCTCCTACCGAGGCATGGAACGGTCTTGAGGGCAACCCGGTTTTACCCAGCTGTTACCCCAGCGAGTCTCTCGTGTGGGGGCAGTATGGTTTCCGGGCGGAAGTCAGCTCACGCGGCAGGCCGGGGCCCAATCGAACATCGCGTCCGCAGATGCGGGGCTGACGGGGGAATGTCTTTGACATAAACCCGGTGACCACTGGTCCAGTACATAGAAAGTCACCTTCCAAAAAAAAAAAATTACATTTACGCGCTTATTTTTATGTATGGTTTTAGTTGGTCTACGTTTTGTCATAAATTTTGTTCAAGAACGAGTTAGGTCAAACATAATACGTTTTCACTAAGCGGTATAAATTCGAGTTACTTTACGTTTCGACGTCGCCGCAACGCATGATGTGGTCAAAATACTAGTTATACGATCAATCTAAACCTATCATCAATATTTAATTTGCATAAAAAATAGTAAGTTTTGTGGGATGAAATTCAAGGAAAAAATAAGAAGTATACAAAGACACAATAGAACGCACTGTCGAGAAAAATATAGCACAATGACGAAAAATATAACACAATGCCAAGGAAAAAAGACACAATGGGTCGCAAAAAAAGACACAATGACGCAAATATAGAAATGACACAATGATAAATAAAAGACACAATGATAATAAACAAAAATTCTAAAATCTACAACATATAAATCCAAAAGTGAAAACCTAAAATCTCACATCGTAGAGTTCGATGAGACGATCCCAATGCCGCTTGAATGGGGTCATCGGAGTCCGTTCGATACCCTTTGTACGACTTCTTATTTTTAGGACCTTTTGTATTTGATCTAAACCCAGTTCAAACCTATCATCACTTATTTACTTTTGCGTAAAACAATTTTTGTAGATTTGTGATGTTGGTAAAGATACGATCGTGACATTGACCGTGCTAATTTGCCTCTCCTAGTTTAACTTATTTAAGAATTCGTGATATTTATAATTTAAAAAAAAAAACTTGTTATACATAGTTTTATATATAATTTACAAACACTTGCTTTTTACCAAAAAAAAAAAAAAAAGAGTAAAGTACACGGTTAGTCCCTGTGGTTTCCTCAAATTTTGGATTTAGTCCCCAGGTTTTAAAAACTACACCCGTAGTCCAAACTTTTGCTTCTGGGTTACACGTTTAGTCCCCAGCTGTTTGTTTGCACCTTTGACTCTCTCCACGTGCCTCCCAAGTGAGGGTATATCCGTCATTATGTTAAAGAAGATTATTTAATCTATGTAGAGACCCTTCACTCAAAACATCTAAATCAGAATCAGACTCATTGTTTACTAACGATTGTTCACTAGTCCTATGTTCTTCTTGCGAATTTGTCCTTCCAAACTCACAACTTGAGTTTCAAGTCTATTTCTAGCCCTTAAAAGACCTGGAATTATCACCAACGAACGTTGACACATAGGTGGGTCAACCCATCCAACAAATTGACATCTAGACTGCTGCAAAAAAATAAAACAAAATAAATCATAAAGAAGATGGATAAACATGAAAAAAATCAATTACAAACAAACTATTGAAGCACACCTCCAAAGGACACGAGTAGAATCTTCGTCCAGGGTTTAGATCTGTCCACGAAGTTCGTATGATCGCTAAATTTCCACAGTAGCAAAGCACCATTGTTGGGGTTTTTTGGATGTTCACATGAAGAAGAAGAAGAGTAACGAGTTTAAGGAGCATGGTTGAATTAATTTAAAAGATATGGACTTGAAATGACGGATATGCTTTACTCAAATTGATTAAATCAACATAATGATTAAAAAACATAATGATTGTTCTTTAACATAATTTGATGGACAGATTATAATTTATGTATTAGATTAAATAATCTTCTTTAACATAATGACGGATATACCCTCACTTGGGAGGCACGTGGAGAGAGTCAAAGGTGCAAACAAACAGCTGGGGACTAAACGTGTAACCCAGAAGCAAAAGTTTGGACCACGGGTGTAGTTTTTAAAACCTGGGGACTAAATCCAAAATTTGAGGAAACCACAGGGACTAACCGTGTACTTTACTCAAAAAAAAAAAAAAAACCACACACACACACAAACACACCTTGTTATACATAGTTTTATATATAATTTACAAACACTTGCGTACAAGAAAATGATCTTTACTCCATTAACGATTTTGAAAACTCCAGTTATGAATTATATAGAACACAATGAATAATCCGGTCACAACAGAAACAAGTGACATATATGACAGGGTCACCATAACTGATCAATGGTTTGAAAAATTTCATATAAATTCCTTCTCATTAATTTTATACTTATACAAAACATGATCTAACCTTTCAAGGGTAATTCTTGCCGCAACTTGTTCGGCAAGCGCTTCGCAGGGCCTGCATGACAGTAAATAAATGATGACTAGCATTTAAAATGCCCAATATTGCATATTGACATTAATTCAATCTTTTCATGATGCTACAACTTAAAAACAAAACGCCTAAGGAACCATACAATTATTTGAGACTTGCAAACAAGTATATTGAATCTTGAAAGCTTAAACAAGTTTTATGGTTCATTATATTTTTGGAACATAGAGCAGGAAATTACCTATCGTCCGATTGTATAAAGCATGGTACTTTAGTTGCTTCAACTAGAGCGCTTCTCCATACTTTCATCCTCAGGTGTGTATCATATTTGGACATGGCTTCGCCAAAATACCCTGTTTGTCCCCTCACATCAGAGGGGCGTACGTCCCAATATACAGATGTAACAAAATTTCCTCTTTTTTTCATGCACTCGATAATCTCTACAACTTCGTCCAGGTTCCAATCATTAGCGCCAAAGTTCTTGGAGAAAATGATAAGAAAATACCTTGATTCTTTGATGACAGACAGGCGTTTCGATTTGTCCTTGTATGTGGAAAGTCCTCCTTGTTTAAGAGCATCACATAGACAGTCAACAAAGTATTCTGTTTCGACTCCAGAAGTACTAATGTATACATCGTACAAGTACTCACTTGATTCCTACCAAAAATACAAGAATTGAGGAACCATGAATGACTGAAAGATGGACCAAATGTGTAACAAAAGCTTACTTGTTGATAAAATAAAGCTTTCTCTAGTGCTTCCATGACGAAGCTCATTGTAGGACGATCTTCAATGCGTTCCTCCAAGCATTGATAAGCAATGGTTGAAAACGTACGCAAGGAATCGGAGTTCATTTCATTTCTTAGATCAGGATCAATCATCATATGCAATGTTTCCATTAGATAATGTTTTTTGGCCATTTTGACGGTAAAACGACTATCGCCAATATATCCCGGAACAACTACAAGCTTTCCAAACAAGACTTCATACAATACAATCCCAAAAGAATAAACATCAGATTTTTGTGTGATACCACCATATAGTATTTGTGGATCAACATATCCGGGTGTTCCGCTAGGACCAGTGAAAATAACTGAGTTAGCCGAATCTGTAAGAGCTATTTTAGATAATCCGAAATCTGAAATCTTGGCCTTCCAGTTCTCGTCCAAGAGGATGTTTGAACTCTTGATGTCGCCATGAATAAGTTTGTGTTTAGATCCGGTTTCATTATGAAGGTACCTCAACCCACGGGCAGCGCCCAGGCAAATCTGAAGACGACGCATCCATGATAAATCTTTGCTACGCAAAACCTTGTCAAGACTTTGATTTGCTTCATATTTGTAAACCAAGATCTTCTCACCATCTTCTTCACAAAATCCGATAAGAGATGCAAGGTTTTCATGTTTATATTTTGAAAGCAGTGTAACCTCCATCCCATATTCATGGTCTCCTATGTGCACACGATTCAACCGCTTTATGGCTAGCATGCCATGTTGTTCAGATTGACCTCGGTACACTAGACCATATCCACCCTTTCCAATGATGTTTGCTTCAGCGAATCCGTTAGTTACCGATGATATTTCTTGTAGCGGAATCTTCAAGTTTTGAGAGGAAGACATGATGCTGCTGGACTTATGTTATGATGTTGGTTCTGAGTAGAGATGAATTTATTTGTAGAGCCTTGACTTTCTTACTCACACCACAACTTCAATAGGTGAGTTTCGCAACTACCCACAAATATTCTATGCTATAATAACTAGAGCCTAGAAGCATTCATCTTGTTCATTAAATCATGTGTGATAATGATATCTCACCCGACACACAAAAAACCACATACTCACATGGTTGACTTTGGGCATCCTGTCCCATCTACATATACAAGGGGCGTAGCGTAGCTACATTGAAGCTCGGGGTTGGCCACCCCTGAAAAAATCTAGTGTATTTTTTAGACAAAAGTTCTGATCATCTTCGTAGAAAATAAATGTTTGATTTGTCACTTTGATTACATATCAAAAGAAATGTACAAACACCATCTATGTGTTTGGCTTGTAGACCAAATTAAATTAATTAGAAGAAAAAAGTTTGTATTTAGACAATGTGTAGTGGAAGACACAAATAATGCCCTCACCCTTCGGCGTTTTGCGCTATGTAGCAGTCCAGTCAACAATGGAGTATTATGGGGCGTTTTTCTAAAATAGGTATAGTGAGGATGTGGGCATTGTGGGGCGTTATGTTAAAAGGGGTGTTAAACAATTAAATAAAAAAACATCCAAAAAATGTTATTGGGCAAGCAAAAGCAAGAATACCTGTGATTGGCTAAAGAATTGAACGAAAGGCGTGGAAAAAGGGACGCTCCTCAATTTTTTTTGAAAAAAACGCCCCGGGGAGGGCCTTGGGAGTTGTGGGGCGTTTTTTGAGGAAAAATGCCCAAAACCCCCCACTAGAGGTGGTGTTAGAAACGTTAGTGTCGCAGGCAAGTTGGTTTGAGGCGTGCTTACTTCAGTAGCATATTGCGGAACACTATTAAAAAGCAAAGTTTAAATCTATTTATATATTCGTTAATCGAATTACGTTATTATCCTTTTATAAAGTTATTATCCTTTTTTGATTGTGCCTTATGTGTAGTATTTAAGCAACTTAAAATTTTTTCTCATTTTATTTTATAGATGAATATGTAATTCTAGCAACAATTACTAAAATATAATATTAGTCTTTATATAATTACAATTTTAATAACTTCAGATTCATATCAAACTACTTTTAAAAATTAACCTTTACCTTTTACTCAATAGCAACAATTTAGATATTCTTGAATGATAAATTTGATTCTTTTTAGTTTTTCAATAGCATAATGAGGTAAAATCTACTATTTTAGTGTGTTTTATACGACATAATAGATTTTTTCATATATTTTAGATCAAACTGTTAAATTGAAAATTTTTGTACATTCAACTATTATTATGACTTTAATTTTTTGGATTTTCTTTTTCCGTTGCTATAACGTGTGACGTTCCCCTATGGGACCAAACTGATATCTACCAAATTCTCGCTGCGTAGCGCGAGAAATCACAATAATGCCCCAACATTTAGCTTGTTAATAGTTTATTGGTTTACTAAGCCTAAACTTAGGGGTTTACTTTGTCCGGCTTTTCAACTTACTTCGCAACAGGAAACACACCTTTGTAACAAAATGAGTAGTAAAAACCCTTAGACCATGCGTAGTGGTTATGGTGAATAATGCCCCACCTTTGGGCGTTGTCCGCCACGTGTCGTCCTAGTCAGCAAATGGGCGTTTTGAAGAAATGGGCGTAGTGGGATAATGCCCCACCCTTGGGCGTTGTTCGACACGTGGTACTCCCATAATTACCCAATTATTTTTTTAATTATTAAAACAAATAATATTTAATTAAAACAACCATTGGCCAACACACAAGGGGCTCGAGCGTTTTAAAAACAACGCTCTTCACAAAATTTGGTTCAAAAACGCCTCGGGGCGGTGGCTCGGGCGTTCTTTATTAAAAAAACGCCACATTTTGGAACGAGTACGCATGGTGTTAAAAGGTGTGTAAGCAATGGTGTGATTGTGCATTTGTATTGACTCATCAAAAGTCATTGTCTAATAAACCTTTTGAACGTAAAAACAAAAATCAATGTGTTGAATGTTGATAACGACTTATCAACGAAGTG
The DNA here is from genome assembly GCA_030545235.1 of Helianthus tuberosus. Classification (NCBI taxonomy): domain Eukaryota; kingdom Viridiplantae; phylum Streptophyta; class Magnoliopsida; order Asterales; family Asteraceae; genus Helianthus; species Helianthus tuberosus. The sequence continues at coordinate 26,914,269 of CM060441.1, forward strand.
GAATGTTAATCGTACTTTCTCAAATCTTCTGGACTCATCATGTAATATTCAGAAACCACAAGGGCCACAATTGACATAACTTCATCCTTCAACAGAACGTAACCGAAAACTCTCGAATATGTCTGGTAGCTTCTAGAGCGGTTTGATTCCAGTTTTCCAGATGTCTCTCGTAACCGTTACCGATCTCTATATATCACTTCATCTACCACTCATCATTCCTCAATTCGCTACAATATCTGCAAATTATCCAAACCATTCGTTAACAAACACACTCAAATACCTGCAACTTCGAAGAAAATCGGACATTTTTGCTTACGATTGATTTCATTCCGCTGTTGAACTTACGATTCAAGGTATGAATACATTCTTATCTTCATGTTATGTGTTAATTACATTACGTTATTTGATTTTTCATTGGATATTATCTGTTTTGTTATGAACGATATGAGTTAGGGTTAGGTTAGGGTTACTAGTTCGTGATCATAGAATTGAAGTATTATCAGAAAGTTTCTGTTATAGATTGAATTGAGTTTGCTGTTATTGTGTTTGTTTTTGTTATGAAAAATGAGTTAGGGTTAGGGTTATTAGTTTCTTGATCATAGAATTGAAGTATTATCAGAAAGTTTCTGTGATAGATTGAATTGAGTTTACTGTTATTGTGTTTGTAGGTTTTTTAAGCGATATTATCAGATATGAATCCTGACAAATTCACACACAAGACAAATGAGGCATTGGCTTCAGGTCATGAGCTTGCTATGAATGCTGGTCATGCACAGTTTACGCCGCTGCATATCGCGGTTGCTTTGATATCGGACGCGAATGGTATATTCAGGCAAGCGATTAGTAATGCCGGTGGTGAAGAGGCGGCTAATTCTGCTGAGAGGGTTTTTAACCAGGCGTTGAAGAAACTTCCCTCGCAGTCGCCTGCACCGGATGAGGTTCCAGCGAGTAGTTCTCTGATTAAAGTGATTCGTCGTGCTCAAAGTTTACAGAAATCCCGTGGGGACAGTCATTTAGCGGTGGATCAGTTGATTTTGGGGCTTCTTGAAGATTCACAAATAGGGGATCTTATAAAAGAAGCCGGAGTTGGGGCGTCTCGGGTGAAAAGTGAGGTGGAAAAGCTTAGAGGTAAAGAAGGGAAGAAGGTGGAAAGTGCTTCTGGGGATACTAATTTCCAGGCTCTGAAAACCTACGGTCGTGATCTTGTGGAGCAGGCTGGAAAGCTTGATCCGGTAATCGGGCGAGATGAGGAAATCAGGAGAGTGATTAGAATTCTATCGAGAAGAACGAAGAATAATCCCGTTCTGATTGGGGAGCCTGGTGTGGGAAAGACTGCTGTTGTTGAAGGGTTAGCACAGAGGATTGTAAGAGGTGATGTCCCAAACAATCTTAGCGATGTACGCCTTGTGGCATTGGATATGGGGGCGTTGATCGCTGGAGCCAAATATAGAGGGGAGTTTGAGGAGAGATTGAAAGCGGTTTTGAAAGAGGTAGAAGAAGCTGAAGGGAAAGTGATATTGTTCATTGATGAAATCCATCTTGTTCTTGGAGCGGGTCGAACTGAAGGATCCATGGATGCTGCGAATCTTTTCAAGCCCATGTTGGCTAGGGGTCAACTTCGGTGCATCGGTGCAACCACTTTGGAAGAGTATAGGAAATATGTGGAGAAAGATGCAGCCTTTGAGAGACGTTTTCAACAGGTTTTGGTGGCTGAACCGAGTGTTCCCGACACCATAAGCATTCTTAGAGGGTTGAAAGAGAGATATGAAGGCCACCATGGTGTTCGGATTCTTGATCGTGCTCTTGTGGTTGCCGCTCAGCTTTCAAGCCGCTATATAACTGGTATGTTTCATTTTCTTGATTGTTTTTAATTAGTTTTTTTTAAGTTATGCAGTAGTGAACTAGTAATTTACATAAACGTATTTGAATTTGTATGCAGCACGTTTCTTGCCGGATAAGGCTATTGATCTTGTGGATGAAGCATGTGCGAATGTGAGGGTACAATTAGACAGTCAGCCTGAAGAAATTGATAATCTTGAAAGGAAGCGGATGCAGTTGGAGGTTGAGCTCCATGCCTTAGAGAAGGAAAAAGATAAAGCTAGTAAAGCTCGTCTTGTTGAGGTGAGTTCATTAAGCTGATAGCAGACTCTTTTTAATTATTTTGCTTGGTTTTAATTATGGTGTACTAACTTGTTGCTTTTTTCAGGTGAAAAAAGAACTTGATGACTTGAGAGATAAGCTTCAACCGCTGATGATGAAATACAAAAAAGAAAAAGAGCGCGTTGATGAAATTCGCCGGTTGAAACAGAAAAGGGAAGAACTTTTGGTGGCACTGCAAGAAGCAGAAAGAAGATATGATTTAGCAAGAGCTGCAGACCTGAAATATGGAGCAGTTCAAGAAGTGGAGACTGCTATTGCAAGAATTGAAGGTAATGCAGATGAGAATGTAATGCTGACAGAGACAGTGGGACCCGACCAGATTGCTGAGGTGGTGAGTAGGTGGACTGGTATACCTGTGACCAGGCTGGGGACAAACGAGAAAGAGAGGCTGATTGGTCTAGCCGATAGGTTGCATCAGCGTGTTGTAGGCCAAGACCAAGCAGTTAGTGCTGTAGCCGAGGCGGTTTTGAGGTCACGTGCTGGTTTGGGTCGGACCCAGCAGCCAACTGGTTCGTTTCTCTTCTTGGGTCCCACTGGTGTAGGGAAGACCGAGCTTGCTAAGGCTCTTGCGGAGCAATTATTTGACGATGAAAAGCTTATGATTAGGATTGACATGTCCGAGTACATGGAGCAACACTCGGTGGCTCGACTAATCGGTGCTCCACCTGGGTATGTTGGTCATGAAGAAGGTGGTCAGCTTACAGAAGCTGTGAGGAGAAGACCATACAGTGTTGTATTATTCGATGAAGTAGAGAAAGCTCACCAATCTGTTTTCAACACTCTACTTCAAATGTTGGATGATGGAAGGTTGACAGATGGTCAAGGTCGCACGGTTGACTTCTCCAACACGGTCATCATCATGACTTCCAATCTTGGAGCTGAGTATCTGTTAAAAGGGCTGTCAGGGAAGACCACAATGGTTAATGCTCGTGAAATGGTGATGCAGGAGGTGAGGAGGCACTTTAAGCCCGAGCTGTTGAACAGGCTAGATGAGATTGTGGTTTTCGACCCGCTTTCTCATGATCAGTTGAGAAAGGTTGCTAGACTTCAGTTGAAAGATGTGGCGGTTCGCCTTGCTGACAGAGGTGTGGCGTTAGGAGTCACAGAAGCAGCTTTAGATGTTATACTAAATGAGAGTTACGATCCGGTATATGGGGCGCGACCTATCAGGAGATGGCTGGAAAGGAGGGTCGTAACTGAGTTATCGAAGATGTTAATCAGAGAAGAGATCGATGAAAACTCGACGGTGTATATAGATGCGGGCATGGATGGTGAAGAATTGAGTTACAGGGTGGAGAGGAATGGTGGATTGGTGAATGCTGCAACAGGCCAGAAGTCTGATATACTGATTGAAGTTCCTACTGCAAATGGTGGGACTCGTGGTGATGCTGCACAGGCTGTGAAGAGGATGAAGATCGAGGAGATAGATGACGACGATGAAATGGATGAGTAATCGAGAAGCACAATCGGTCTGTTTTTGTTTAGAGTCCAAGTGTGGAAGAATGTTATTTCCTGTTTTTGTTAAGCTGTTAACAGCAGGGACAGCTTGTATATGATGAAATGAAGTTTGTATGTTTGAATCAGTGAATGAAGCAAATATATGAATAAAAGATTTTTGTAACCTTTTTTTTCTAGAATCAAAAACATAAATATAGAATCTTCAAATATTATAGGAATTTTCAAATGTTCCAATTTGGCTTTGAATCACCTATAGCGATCCAGTTAATAGTCCACAAGTACTCGGATCGTTTCTGATGTTAGCAGCCTAGTATTCAGATAGAACTCATAAGTCATAACATGGTAAAAACTAAAAATGTATTCATATTTGGGTTGTAACTTGTAAGCCTTAGGCCCAAATGATTAAGATTGCCTATAGGGCTTTAGATAGGCCAAGAGGTCCAAGGCCCAAGAAGGTCGAGTGGCATAAAAGATTTACAAACTGCAAGCAAGTAAACTGTGAAACTCAACTTTCTTCTATAGCTCGATGTATTTGACGTTATATAACTAATTATTTGTAGTTATGTATTTTCGCACCTTAAAATATTCTCAAATAAAAGCATCATTGTCAAAATTGTATAATATTTTTGGGTCTTTAAATCTATATAATTATTTTACTCATGTATTTATCAAAGTAAAAAAAATAATAATAATAACAAAACAATACTTCAAAATGAAATTCAATAAACAAATACTACTAAGCAATCTTATAAATGATGCCTCCAAAGTCCAAATATGAATCAAAGCCGCGCAAAGGCAATGTGTTTCCTTGTTGCACATCAACTCATGATTTGCTTGTTTCTCTATACCACATTGATCAGCGCAACAACCGGTTGGATGTCATCTTCATTGTTTTAGTAAATGGCATGGCTTTCCTCCTCTAAGATCATATTATGTAAAATCACGCATTACACTCATTTTTTCTCTTTCAAAATGTATGGTAAGCTCAATGGAACACAAAAAAAAATGATTAATAGAAAGAAAGTCGTAGTTCTACTTTCGTTTGTTATATTCATATTTTTTTTAATCCACAACCATAAAATGTCTAAATGGTACACAAAAAAGAGAAACCAGATAAGTACTTGAAGTAAATAACCATACAAAAAAGATACATAATTAGTTTATGTCAATATTTTTTTCCATGAATACAAAAACTCATACGTGGGCAAAAATATAAAAAAAAACAAAACCTAAATGCATACCATCCATCACAAAGTCGGTTGTTTGAAATCCAAAATATACCCGTTGGAGAAAAGCCGAATAAATAATCAAATTTAAAACACAAAACCCCACACAACAGTACATTCGCTGCCTGGGCCCTTCTCCGCCCCCCACACTTTTTTATTACTTTTTTTCATAAAAATGAAAATCAATTGAGCAATGAGTATATATTTAATATTACCATTTTTAATTTTCTATTCCAGAGTAAGAATAGACAAATTCACATCAATATACAACTTGTACTGCATTTAGTACATCCATTTATCAAATGTTTTCCTGAATTTTCAATTTTTTTCTTGAAAGAAGATTAAAAACTTTTCGTTTTAAACTTTAAAAGCTACCCTTACCAAATAATATCACTCTCTCTCGCTCTCTTCATCTTCTCCAAACTTCTTGTTCTTCTACATTCAACACAACAATGGCTGCTCTTGTTCTTCTTCTACTTATTTTCTCCATGGTTTCTCACTCAAGTAAGCTTCTTTCTTTCTCATTTTTTATATGTTTAATTCAACAAAAAAGAAAGTAAAATAATAAACTTATTATTATTGTTATTATCTTTATATGTGGTTTAAGCTTTTAACTCTCAAGAAATCTTTGTTCATGTAACCACCAACAGAATAGGAAAAAGAACAAGATGTCTTAATCCTTAATGATACCCACAAAAGTTACAACCTTAAAATGGTTGCTAAATCCTTTGACCAACAAATGATGTTGTGATTTGTACATACTGCAATGAAAACAGTACATTAAACTAGATATTCCTTTTGCCTAGTATCTAAGTTGATATAAAAACTTATGTTTCTTTCTGGTCTTATATATTGTGCTATGCTGACTTGTACTTGATGTTATGAAAGTTGTACATCTTGGTACTTTATTTAGCATCATATATAGGGTTAGGCTCTTTTGTGAACAACATGCTTGATATAGTGAACTAATCATAGCCGTTGATTATGAATACACAACTGTAAATTAATGGTCAGGATTTGATGATCAAAATACAGTACTTTACGATTTGATACTGTAAATTAATGGCCAGGGATATGATGATGAAAATACACTACTTCACAAATACACTAAAATGTTCACTCTAGAACCCCACCCCTTGATTATAAAAAATGGTGCTATATATTTTAAGGTTATATATATTTTATATAAATAAAATATAAAAAATGGTGCTAGTAAATACCTTCCTCTCACATACATACTTTTTCTCTCACATACATACTTACTTATGTGTGGGGCCAGTGTGGGACCGACGCTTTTTCTCTAATTAGTAAGGAGAAGATACATTTAGATCAACCCCAAGAATATACATGCTATACCAACTTGTACATGGTGTTGTAAAAGTTGTAACTCCAAGACCATTAAACTATGTGTATGTATAGGTGCAACATGGTGTGTGTGCAAGAAGGGTGGAAATGATAAGGTTCTACAGATGGCAATAGACTGGGCGTGTGGAAATGGTGCGGACTGCGCCCAAACGCACCAAGGTGGGAAGTGCTACAACCCGAACACCGTCATTGACCACTGCAACTACGCCGTCAACAGCTATTTTCAAGCCAAGGGTCAGGCCCCTGGCTCGTGTGATTTCAACGGTGCAGCCATGGTCACCACCACTGACCCAAGTTAGTATACTCAACCAACACACACATACATGTTTTGTGTTAATTTATTTATTTTTTTATCTAAGAATATTGTTTTTATTATTGTGTGTATAAACAGGCGCTAACGGGTGTTCATATCCTTCGTCTGCCAGGTATCTCTTTATATTTATTTTCAAAATTGTTTATTAGCTTTGTGGCTTTTCTAGTTATGATTATCAAGTATATTATAGGTATTTATAGTCGTGATTTGAGTCGCTCGTGACTAAGAGCTAATCGAGATTATCGCAAATCAAGTTTAGATAAAACGAGTTTAAGCTAAATATAGGTTTGAGCTTAAATCAAGCCATGCCTCCTTTTAAGCTGACGTGTTATTTTTTAATTAGTTGAACCGCTACACGTCATTTCTTTTAAACCTAAGGCTAGAAGCGCGCTAATGACAATATCTATTTTATGTTATTTAAAACAAGCCATGCCTTCTTTAATTAAAAACGGGTTTTACCATAGTTATTGAGTTTTTTTTTAATTGATGGTTCTGCTGGTGACACGATGTTACTCTAGTGATCCGTCAGTCCATTAAAAATAATGAGACAGGCCCACCAAGCCTTAAGTCAAACAATACATCTTAGAGCATTCACATCCTAATCATCAAATTATGTGAGGAGGGGTTTTTATATTATAAAGGGTATAAAAAGTGGTTGTGAGTAGAGGAGAGAGAAAATGTTACTGTTCATCTGTATATTTGGGGGGACACTGTTCACCCGTTATAATTTTTTAATATATTTTGAAAGTGGTTGTGAGTGGAAGTGAGAGAAAAATGTAATATTAATATTATTTAATTGAAAGGAGAGAGAAAAAATATTTGTTTTTAGTGGAAATATATTGATATAGGAGTTGTTTTTTAGTGGAATGTATGTATAATTTGATGGATTGGATGTGAATGCTCTTAATCTTGACAAGATCTAGGTAGTGGTTTTTGAACTTTTTGTAGTTTTTTGGCTTCCACATTAATCTCATCTTCATTATTACTCGGTATCCAATGTCCACTGTGTTTTTAACCATCTGGACCTACATGACTGGTCGACTTTAATAATACTACTTCTGGGTTGTACCATGTGCTTCTTTAGTTGTACACCGCTGACATAACGTGACGAGTAGCCAGAAGAGTGTGCGGTGTGCCTTGTTTGTACTGACCCAACCCAATACATAACATTTCTTTTTTTTATGTTTTTAAATTTAACTTATATTACGTATTTTTTCATTCACCACGAATTGTTAAAACTTATGGAGAATGTGTGATTCTATTCATGTTGCATAAATTTGACAAAAAAAAAAAGGATTAAAAAACAAAAAAAGAGATTCGAATTAACTACTTCACTTATTCTTGATCACGACCCGTTTAACCCGAATTTTTTGATTTTTTTCGTAAATTAATATATTAAAATTAAAAGCTAATAAAAAAACACATATGTATATAATACAATTACGTTTATATTATAAAATCTTATGCTAATTTCTATTTTTAAGTTATAATTATTGCATAAAATACACACACAAGTTCACTTGTGCATAAAATATATTGTAAAAAATATAATACGATATAAATGGGTTAAATGGGACAACCTGCAAACCCGACCCGTTTAGCTAAACAGGTTCACGGGTTCAACCTGAAACTAACCCGAACCCATTTAGACTAATCCCAAACCTGTGACTTTCGTGTTAAGTTCGTGTCATGTTTTCGGATCCAAGATCACTTGTACTTTACCATTTAAAGGTGTACTGATTTGCATTTGTGGATGCAGTGGTACGACCGTCGTAAATTCACCAGGCAACACTAGAACACCAGGTTCGACCACCATGACGCCAGGCTCCACCACCACTTCTCCATACGGCGGAAACAACCCAACCAACACGGGCGTGTTGGGAGGCGGAACTGGCCTGGGTATGGGCCCGTCAGGAGCGGGTATCAACACGGATTTTAGCCATGGGTTCACGATACATCAAAAAGCCACCACTTTTGGTTTCTTGACCATAATGGGTTCAATGGTTGTAATGCTTTTGTGAGTTTGATGAATATGTACAAGTGGATGATGCATGTAGTAAGGGTACAAGTTGGCAATGCATGCATGTGGTTTTTAGGTTAGAGGAATGTCGAAAGACAGGTTGCATTTTGGTTTTATTATTATCTAGATTGGGAAATTATTGAGGGCCTATGTTCCTTTTTGGTGGTCATGACTCACGTGATTTCTATCACTCTCGTCTATTTTTTTTTTTTAATATTTTGTAACTTGTTTTATGTGAATGTTTCATTCCCATGTTACGCATGCGGACCAACAACACTATTCGGCGGAATAATCTTGATAAAATTAAAAGTTATACAACCAACCATTATTATAAAAATAAAAGTTTCATATAATCTGGGACTAAATTATTTTCTTTGCTAATATGTTTAGGGAATATGTTGATTGTGATTTAAAGCCACAAAATGTATTGTTTGTAGCCAACTGGGACTTGTTGGAGGGGGGGTAACCTTATATGTATTTATCACCTGAAGTTTTGATTAATGGTGTTTAAGAACAGCCTCGGGATGTTTGGGCGGTAGGGTGTATTGTGTATGAGATGTTGACGGGGAAACCTCTTTGGTATTTAAATCAAGATTTGGGCGTTAATGAGATGATGAGTCGGATTTGTGATGGACATGACTTGTTTATAGTTTCAAGCAAAAGGGATGAGTTTTTGGAAAATATCAGTGGCAAACCTAGGAATTTTTTCTATGGTGTCAGTTTTGTTCAGTGGTCAGAAATATAACAAACTATGGTAAAATTTTTGGGTTAGATCATACAATAAAAAGCAATACCAAAACATTAAAGTCAATAACCAAACCCTATAAACCTAAACCTCAACTAATAATAAAAATCAATAACTTTCATCAAGTCTACATTCATGTAGACATCTAACTACAACCAAGTGCACAATCATAATCTAATTTCAATTTCAAGCTTCAAGGATAATAAAATTAAAAAAGCAAAAACCAACCTTTACTCATGTTCAAGCTTTTATCCGCTAATCTCTGGATTCCTCGTTGAATTTTGATCCTTGTTCAAATGTTCAATCAACCCCCTCCTTTGATCGACTACAGTAAGTTAGTAACCAATCGCCATTCAACCCCCTACTATTATACGTTCTATATAAAACGCGAAAAACACACCGACTCTGTGTATGTAGCTTCGCTAATGAGAAAGTCATGTATAGATTAACCGCTAACATGTTAAAGCATCCTTTCTTAAAAGGGTTGCCTGATCATGATGATGATATCGATGAGGTCGAAGAATCATATGAGCTTCTTAACATATACACCATCACCTCATCATCATTGTTAAAAAAAGAGAGTGTAGCAATATTGATGTTGTAATTATAAGTTAGGAATCATTTTTTATAGTTTGTATCAGGTACATACAACACATAGCATATCTTAGCAAGATTGATTTTGAAATTTTGTAATACTAGTTTTTTTTATATCGCGCGATGTGACGAAACTGAGCAAATGATAATGTAAAACAAACGTGATTTGAAAATAAAGCATGTTGTTTAGAAAGTCAAACCATTAGAATGATTTAGTTTATCATCGTACCGTTTTATAATACCAAATAAATACTTTATTTTGAGTACAACTTCATTTTTAATAATAAAAAAACTATATATTATTATATCCAGTCTGCTATAAATCAAATTTTACAATATCGTATGCCATCCGTCTTGTATTAGTTTGGATTTTTACAACATTTCTTTGATTGTTGAGTCTTGAAGCTATTGGATGAGAATCTAATCATGCAAGATTTATGCTAAACAAAAGACATTTTTCTTACTAAACATTTTTACTTCTTTTAATAAATGTAATCACTTGGGATCTTTGTAATGAGTAAGTCACCGAAATTGTAATAGTGTCTTGATATATTTGTGAACATTACAATTTTCTTTTAGACCATATGTAGTGGCTTGTTGCCACTACCAAATCACCCTAAAAGGGCGCTAAACACCGCGTCGGCTTGTTAACTTAAGAGGGACGCCAAAGAGGATGGGCGCCACAGTTAACGGGCTCAAAGGAGGCCAACTCACAATGAAACCATTTACTCACTCCCTACAATTATTTTTTTAACGACCAACAAAAGCCCGATCACTTGGGTAAACCCAATCGCCTGAAGTTTTGATTAATGGTGTTCAAGAACCGCCTGGAGATGTTTGGGCGGTCGGGTGTATTGTGTATGAGATGTCGACTGGAAAACCGCTTTGGTTTTCAAATCAAGATTTGGGTGTTAAAGAGACGATAAGTCAGATTGGTGATGAGAATGACTTGTTTTCTGTTTCTAGTAGTGTGTCTTCGGAGGCGAGGAGTTTCTTGAAGAAATGTTTGTGTAGAAAGGTTATGTGTAGATTAACTGCTAACATGTTGTTAAACCATCCTTTCTTAAAGCATCGATGAGGTCGAAGAATCACATGAGTGTTTTGACATAAACACCATAGTTTCATCATCATCGTTCTCGGATGATGATGAGTTGTGGTTGTCTTCTTTTTGAGAAGATGAAGATGTGGGTGTCACTGCAAATGGAGAAAGTATTATTATATAGCGACAGACAAGCGATCCCTAAAAATTCCGCACCCTAGGAAAAAAATTCTTGGGTCTGCCACTGGTTGGTTGTTCAAAAATAAAAAAGATCGTAGAAAAATTGATGGTGGAATTATTGTAAGTTAGGGATCATTTTTTATGTGTTCATAGTTTGTATCATGGTACATACAACCCAGTTCTAGCCACCCTCTTTATTTGTTTCGGCCTAGAGGTGAAATCGATTTCTGGGCCCAAACAGGTTTGGGTTCGGTCAAACCTGGTCAACACCGGGTTTTAACTCAAACCGGTTCAGTTCGGCAAGACCGGTTTCAACGGAATTCTTAATCCAATCTCAACCCTTTGGTTTGGGTCCAAAATGGTTCTGTTTCCCAAACCGATTTTTTTGTGCATCTCTATTCTAACAGGGCACCTTCATTCTTTTTTTCAAGTTTCTTCCAATATCCTACCCAGCAAAATCCACGCATAATGGTAAGGTCTGGGGAGGGTGGGATGAGTGCAAACACTTCCTTTATCCCAAAAGATAGAGAGACTGCTCTCGATGAGACCCCCAGTTCCAAACATGTGAAGTATTAACATCTATGATAGCATAAAGTGTGGAATAAAACTAGGTTTATTCATACACGCACGTGGACTCTGGATTAACCGAGATTGTGTGTGTATTATAAACGCTAATAAAAATTTATATCGCAATGTTGAAAAGTTATAAACATAGTTGTGGAGTTGGATTTTTTTTTTTAATATAACGTGGTACGTTATTCAAAAAATCAAACTAAATGATGAAGACAATACTATTGAAAACAATTGAAACACTATTCGTGGCACTTCCTAAAGTTTGTGTTAACTTCTAATTCATGGTGATAACCAAGTCCCTATCAATTGAGAAACATCTGAACTTTTTATTACCTGCACTTGCAAGCTTACAAAAATTCAGTTTCTGTGAAACTATCATGATCATGATAATGGTCATGTTGGGTCGCGGTTCAGAACGGGTTTGGGTCAGAATTGGTCAATTTAATATTGGATCAGTTTAGCTCGGGTCAAAACGGGTTCTAACCAAAATAGGTTCAGACCAAAACGGTTCTTGCCAAAATAGAACTGGGTCAAAACGTGTAAATATATAAAACATGATATGACCAAAATTATAAAAACATAATCAAAAGTAACAACTTCCTGAAAAAGACAGCCTGAATCATTAACAGTTATAATCTGTATGCTTGAAAGATAATAACGTAATCAGCTGCTCCTGTACCAAAAAAAAACATATTAAATATATTAATAAATGATATAGAAAAATAGATTCAATTACACATAGTGTATTAAAATTTATCTGCTCATTACATACTGAAACTTCAAATGTCAACAGAAGCTCTCAGACACAAAAATGGTAGATTGATGGCAAGAAACAAACACCACTACGATGGTGTCGGTGGTGATGTCGGTCTCACGGTGGTGACCCTCCGGCCACCGCCGCAGCCTCTTCTCGTTCTCTCTCCTCTCCTCTCCTCTGGAGTCAGTATGCCCAATCTCTTATTTTATTAAAACACATCAATATTAAATATGATGCGTATGATAGAAGATGATAGGCAATTTGAGTCATGAAATAATGTTTTGTTACATGCCATAAAATCATAAACAACAAATGAATAAACTGGAAGGCTCTCCATTCAAAACATGCTTAAATATCCTTCTATAATTAGTACCAAATGCCTCATGCCTGTGTTATTTAATCACCAAAAAAATGGTTCAAAACTCTCTCTTTATAAAAACATCCATTAGTACACACCCCTCCATGAATGCCACTTCAAGTTTAACTGAAAAACCAACGGATTCACACCCAAAATCCCTCGATTCAGCCTGGGATCAAACACATCAAACCCCACACGACTCAAAGAATCCAGAATAGCTTGTGAACCCACAGCAGGCAAAAGAACCGATCGAGCTTCTTTAGGCACTGATTCAGCCAAGGCTCGAGCCTTCTGCAAATGGGCATTAGCCGCTGATGCCAAATCAAAAACCGCTTCACAAAGTTTCTCACGTGAATCTGTTCTTATCTCCACTTTCTCACCTTGCTTTAAAAGTATCCCGTGTTTCTCAGCCACTTTAACCGGTATGTAAGAAAACTGGTGGTTACGGTTTGCATGGTAAGGAAGTGACTTAATGAGCAAAAGAAGCCCGTTTGCTTTCCCAATATGTGAAGCCGCATGATCTGCAGCAGTGGACGTTATACCGCCTGCTTGAAGAGTCGTATACAATATAGTTGAAGACGTATCTTCTGCATATTTCTCCAACTCTTCAATTGTTTGATAAATATCAACACCCCTTTGAGCATCGCTTATACGGGCCTCAACAGACCGTTTCAACCAGCTTTTGCTAACTTTTTGCTCAGATATGACAGATGCAAGAGCCTGTGCTGTAGGGTGTTCAATAACTTTATTCTTGAAGATCTTGTCAATGGCATCTTGCCACCAAAGCAGACGCATCAACCCGATTTTGGGGTCAGATGCAACGTCCATCGCTCGGGACGTTTCAACATTAAACGCACGGAGAGCAAAACCGGCCCTACGTATACTTGAGGGCAGTTCAAGAAGGCAGAGGTAGTGATGGTAGTCATAGTTTCTGACTTGTTGTACGCAGTGTGAAAATGCAACTTTTAAGCTGCTCGATGTAGAAGCACCACTCATTTAAACTCGAGTATGATTACTGCCTGAAAAAAACATGTAACTTGCTAAGTATATGATAGAGACTGAATTGAATGAAGATGATGAAAACAAAAACTGTAACTATATGATTTGATTGAAGAAGAAGACAATACAGAATATTAACCACTGAAGTGGCCAGGGCTATGCCCTTCTCAATGCCATAAGCATGAGCCTAACAACTTACTAATTTCTCCTTATCCTTCACTAATGACTAATGCCTTATTTATAGAAAAGTAATTACACTAATACCCCTTACACTATTACAATATACTAATACGTATGCGATTTCTATCGGTATACTAACTTAAGAGTAAATTACAAGTTTTGTCCTTTATGTTTGTCCCAAATTTCAGGCGCTGTCCTTTACCTTTAAAATTGATGAGTTTTGTCCTTAATGTTTCCAAATCTTGCACGTTATGTCCTTTAGCCCTAACCTAGTTAGATTTTTTTGGTTAAATCAGATTGCACAAGGGCATTTTAGTCTTTTTAACTTCTTAGGGGGCATTGTGTAAACAACTTTTAATGAGGGACTCTTTGTACAAAATCAAAAAATAAAAGGTTTTATATAAACTTTATATTCTCTCTCTCACTCTCATCAAATTTTCCCCTCTCTTCTCTCTCTCTCTCGTCTGAAAATCCATTCTGGGAAATCTCTCTGTTTTATGAAACAAGAATGGTTGTTGGAGGTGATTAGGGGCCATCTTTCTGTTTTATGAAACATCATTACAGCACCGCACCGGAACAATGATTCGAATCAATCAACGAAACCTCACATCCATCGATCGAAACCGGCTCAGAAATCGGCAACGGCACAACGAATGAACCTGAAACGTTGAGTACTTGAAGCTGAATCGGCATCGACACAACGAACGAATGAATCAGAAATGAAGTTGTTTGATTTTTTTTTCTCTCTCTATCTCTTTAAAACCCCATTTGTATATTTTTTTTTCTGATTTGCACAAATCTTTCAATCCTTATAGCTGCCAACATTGAAACGATTGTGAATTTGTGGATTTTTGGTTGTTAAGTTGATTGGGGGATTTGGGGATTTTTGGTTGTTTGAGTTGTTATTTGGGGATTTTGGTTTTTGATTTTTGATTTGGAGATGGCAGTGGCGGTATAGTGACGGGATCGATGATGGTGGTGGATTAGATTGAATGTGGTGGTTGATGGTGGTTGTTAGCGGCGGTGGAAGTGGGTGGTTGGTGGTGGGATGGTGACGGGTGGGTGGCGGACGTTCAATCTGTTGCTGGGTTTTTTTGGTTACATATCTTTAAACCAAAAAAGGGTTTTAATTTGGTGAATTCGTACATTTTTTTGTTACAAAGAGGTGTTTATGGTTTTTGTTCAGTAGGTTTTGAGAAAAGTTATGCAAAACAGCAAATCAAATTAGTGTTTTAGATTGAATTTGGTTAAAACCCTTTTTTGACGAGTGGTTGTAGGAGGTGATTAGGGGCGGCGGCGGTGGTTGTGTGAGGGGTGGTGGGTGAAGCCGAGAGAGAGAGTTGATGGTGATGATGGGTTGATGGTGGTGGTCTTGCTAGAGAGAGAGTAGGAGAGAGAGAGCTGATATATTAATAATAATAATTTTTATAAATATTTTGTTTTCTTTTCTTTTTTAAAATAACATTAAATAAATGGATAAAAAGACTAAAATGCCCTTGTGCAATCTGATTTAACCAAAAAAATCTAACTGGGTTTGGCCTAAAGGACATAACGTTAAATAAATGGATAAAAAGACTAAAATGCCCTTGTGCAATCTGATTTAACCAAAAAAATCTAACTGGGTTTGGCCTAAAGGACATAACGTGCAAGATTTGCAAACATTAAGGACAAAACTCATCAATTTTAAAGACAAAGGACAGCGCCTGAAATTTGGGACATACATAAAGGACAAAACTTGTAATTTACTCCTAACTTAATCTATGACGAGGAAGACGTAAAACAGTTCAAAGGATCAATGAACTCTTTCACAAACTCCATGGTAATGGTTCAACTTATTAGTTACTTGAAGTATTTATCACTTTTATCTTGTTTCAGTACCTAATTCAGTTGTTGACTAATTACAGAAAATCAACCTCATTCAACTAGATTTAGTTATCATCAAATATTAAAATAACCTAAACACGTGTATTGCCATTCAACAGATCAACACTTTTGTCTTGTTTCAATACCTAATTTGATTGTTGATTGATTACAGAAAATTAACCTCATTCACCTAGATTTAGTCATCATCAAACGTTCAAAATAACCAACACACGTGTATTGCCATTACAACAGATAAACAGTTTTATCTCCTTTCTTTCAATACCTAATTTGATTGTTGACTAACAACATAATATAACCTTATTCAACTAGATTTGAAATAACCTAAAAATGTGTATTGTCAAATTGTCATTCAAATTAATCAAGAGAAGTTCCTAAAATCATGGATTAATAATACAATATCACTATTTAGGACAATTAAGCTTTCATATAGAACAGAATTGACATGATAGATCCAGAACAAAATTGAAGGTAGTAATCTCAAAGGCAAAATTAATATAAATTAAACTAGGAAATAATAATAAAATAAACAACAATTTAAGTATTGAAAAGACACACTTAAACCCTAAATCACACGCAGTAAAACACACAGTTACTATTCTGTGTAATAAACTGCAAATAGAACAGATAAATCAGCTAGAGATTGATTTAGAAGCATACCTGATTAGTGATCAGAAGTGAACGGTGGTTACCGGTGCCTGGCGGATCCAGGAATTTTTTCCAAGGGGTTAACTTTTTTAAATGTTCCAATTTCTTATGTCCGAACATAAAAAAATTCGGGTCGGTTCGACAGTTCGGGTTGGGTGAGGTCCATCAAATATTAAAGATACAATACAATAATGAAAAAAACATGGTCTTTACGAATAAAAAAACATATGGGACATCTAATCTTTTTTATTTATTTATCATTTAATTTTTCGAGTATACAACTGCATATGTTGCTATGTATAATTATTATATTCATTAAAATTTGAAAAGGAAAAAGAACCAGAAGAAAGGTTTAAACTACAGGTGAATTCAACGGAGGGTTGCGGCGGCAATGGCGTATTTGGGAACAGAAAGAGATTAAACGGGTGAAAAGGATTGTGGTTTTTGTGCACCTTTCGAAGACAAGCGGGGTATCGCTATTTATACACGCATTCGAGTTTTGGTAAGTTGTTTGATTTGGGCGATTGACTAAACTCGAATAGGCAAGATTTACAGGTATAAAATATTCATGGATTTACAAGTTTAAAATGTGTGATCACGGCTGTATGTGTATAAATGAATTTAAGTATATAAATGGGTTTAAGTATTCATAAACGGACGCAAGTGTATATTGATGCATTATATCTAAGTATATATTTGTACACATATATCAGAAAAGCTTAGATGATGCTGACGGAAATATATCATCGGTGTGGCTCAGTTTCTATTTTTTTTTAAAGAAATTGGTGTTGACTAATTTGAATCATATTTGTTGAAACATGAGCAACAGTCGTAACCAAGTTTCAGTCTTTCTCATTTAAGTATGCAGAAAACAAGTAAACAATAGTGTAATGAACAGGCCTCCTCAAGTTTCAAAAGATCACAGACAGAGTTACTACTAATCAACGATCATGAACCGAAACTTACACAAACAAGCATCATTTTATTGAAACTTCAAGGCTCAAAAACAAAGATACTGAATTAAACATCATATCTATGATCTATCTCACAATATCAGGTCCACTTTATTCACACATATTAACCTTATGAATCAAATTGACACTACTCAGCAATTATTAATTGAAGAACAAAAAAGCACAAGTTTTAAAAAAAAACAAACATGAAAGAATTCAGCAATCTAAACCCTAGGTTTCAGAACTAATTTCACATAAATTCAACGCGTAATTGGAGTATGTAATTACCACTCGCGGCTGCGGTGGGCTGGTAGATCCTTCCCTTTATTATTCTGCCGCCGGTGATATATTGTTAAACATCGGTGGTCGGTTGCGTGTGGTGGCCGAGTGACCCTAAATTGGTTGGCATGCCCATCCCATGTGGTTAGGCACAAGTTGCATTTCAACCCTCCAAGTTTCACACAGAATATATCACTAGTGCTCTACTCCTAGCTACGGGTATTTAAGTTTCACCTGTCTCAAGTTCGAGTCTGGGTGATAGGGGTTTCTCATTGAGTGGTTTAAATTGGGGACGGTCTCTAGCTCGGACCTGGTTAAGACAATGTATGTTAGACCTCCCGACATTCGCGAATAATTCACACATTTCAAAAAAAAAAAAGTGAAGTTCGGGCTCAAAGCTACTCACTCGAGTTGACAGTCAAACCAAACTCAAAATCATCGACTAGACGACTGACTACTCATGACAATCTACACATATGCATAAAAAGAATCGTGATACTCGAGTCAGGTTAATTCATCGAGTTGAGTGTGAGCTTGAAATGTAGACACAATCTACTTCAATCCGAATTTTAAACTTTAGGTTTTAAAAGATCAAGTTGAACTCAATATTAACAATGATTTGGTTAACTCGATGCTGCCTAGCTAGTTTGGAAGTTTTAAGAGTAGAATGTTAAAATCTTACTTAGCTACTTAATTACTATATTTAAATATTCTTTTCTACATGATGTAAACCTTTTCTTTTAAGTTTTTAACAAATCAATATATGTTCTAATGTAACCTGAAATTAAAGTTTTAAAATATTATCCTAATAATTTTTTTCCTTATGAAACATAAAAGTGTAAAAATGGGATGAATATGTTAAGTTAAATTTTCATAAAACTTATTATAACTAGAGATTATTAGTAACTAAAGCAAATAAGTAAGAGGTAGAAATATATCACTACACAACTTAATAATGTTTAAGGGTTCATGTAGAGAATAGCAAATGCACTTACTTGTCTTACACTATGAGACGTTATTATCGCTAAATGACTCTATACGTGATGATGACCACCTATATACAGATGTCTCTTTAAGAGGTAAATACTACCATGAGGACTCCCTTATTAGTTATTACAATGGCTATGTTATCAATACTTAGTCTAGAGTACCCTGAAAAGTAACTTTGTAATAGTTACAACAATCAAATGGTTACTAAAGAAATCAATGACTTAAAAGTAACAATTTATAAGTTAGGGTTGAAAGGGATATTTGCTTTTCTTGTAACAAGACAAACTCAAATTCTTAAACTACTTACGAGACATTCAAGTCGTAAGTATTAAAGTTCCTACAACTTTAATATTTTATTGGCTATTACTTTTATCTATTTTACGAAAAAACATGGTATTATATTATTACCGGGTTTCGATACCTCGGTATACCAAAAAACCTGGTTACATACTCTACCCTACCAAGGTAGATAGGATTGCGTTTTTTTCTTCAATACCCGTACTTGAACCCAACCTTCCAAAGATGTCTTGATAAAAAAAAATATTTTTCAAAACTGATGATTTAAAAAATATTTACCAAGATATGTGTTTTTTTTTGGCAAATTGGATTTAAATAATCCCAACTTGCTCAATTTGGCCGATAATAATCTCAACTCAGTTATTGGCCGATAATAATCCGAACTGGTCCACTTTTGGCCGATAATAGTCCGCCGTTAAAAATAGCTTAACGGAGTTAAGCTTTTTTCCAAATTACAAACCGATGTTTTATGGATTTTGTTCAGAACGAGGATACGAGTTGATTGATATAAAAGTTACCTCGAAATACTGCCCTGAACGACGAAAACGGTGCTTCAATTCGGGTGTTTAAACTTCCAATTAACAAAAATCAAGTCGTTTGAAGCACCGTTTCGAGGTAAGTTTTACATAAATCAAATCGTATCCTCGTTCTGATCAAAATCCATAAAACATCGGTTTGTAATTCGGAAAAAAACTTAACTCCGTTAAGCTATTTTTAACGGCAGACTATTATCAGCCAAAAGTGGATCAGTTCAGATTATTATCAGCCAATAACTAAGTTGGGATTATTATCGGCCAAATTGAGCAAGTAGAGATTATTTAAATCTAATTTGCCTTTTTTTTTTTGAACGACTAATTTCTTTAATCCCCTATCGTCTGTGGGACTTGAACTCAAGACCTTCCTCTTCCCAACCTAAGTGTTTTAAAGACTTTGCCTTTACCAATGGACTACCCACCCATTGGTATATGTGTTTACCTTTTATTTCTTTATTTCTAACTAGCTAACTAACATGTTATAATTCTCTTCTTTTTATTTTCTATTCAATTCATTATTATCACTTTTTTTTTCTTCAGTCAACTATAGTTTTTTTTTTCATGCTTGAACTAACTTAATGTACTTCTTTTACAAGTATTTCTTTAATAAAACCAGTTATATAACTAATAAATTCATGTGAAAGTATTGGGAGAAAACCTATAGTTAGGGCAAAAACCTAGAAAACTCTAACTTCCAAATATTTTTAAAAAAAATAACACATGTAATATACATATTTTATGAGTTTTGAGCCGAAAAAAAAAAACAAAAAAAAAAGCTTCGAGAGGATTTAAAAAAATAAAATAAAAAAGTTTTGCATAATGCGACTGCTACATATGTTACACAAGATTGTTACATATGTTACACCGAAACTTGTTTATTTTCTTAAAAAAAATAGACGGCTTAAAAACATGTATATTACATGTTTTCAAAAAAATTGTTAATGGGTTAAAGTTTCCTGTGTTTCCGCCCTAACTATGGGTTTCTTATATATACTTTCCTATAAATTCATAACTAAACATAGTTAATATCAAGTATAACTAACTAGTATTAAGCACCCACCCGCGTTGCGGCGGGGGCGAGCACTAATGCCACACTACTGTCAGCGACCACCGACACTGAAGTTGCGGTGTTAATGCGAAGAAATTCAACCGAAACGTAAAACATAGAATAAAATAACTAAGTTGATCTAGGACTCGCGCATTACGATAAACACGCGGCTATTTTTTCCCATTTGACAGGTTCATCGTAATCTATATATAATATATATCATTACCACTATACAAACCATAATGCATACATTACAACAACCATTGCATCAATATGTTGCAAATTATATTTATACAAAATTTGGCTAAATTAATTAGATTATTATAAATAATAATAATAATTTACAAATAAAACAACACAACTTTGAATGGATCAAACCGATTGAATATGGTAAGATAATGAAACCATTATTTGATTAGGGTACAACCACTTAAGCACAATTTACAACCATAAATGCATACAAAACATATTGAATTTGGTAAGGTAATGAAACCATTATTATTTGATTAAGGTACAAACACTTAAGCACAACTTATAACCTACATTTGATTAAGGTACAAGTATTTAAACACAACTTACAACCAAACATACACACAAATGTTTCAAATTAATAGTATATAAATGTAGAACAACATTATCGAAAGGAGATATGGTGGTTAATACTCAATAATACAACGCCAAACCATTATTTTGAATCATTATCAAACCTTTTCTAACATAAAAGCATTCACACCCCCTTCACTATTTTTTACCCTATAATTTAACTAAATATTATACTTTTTAAAGTTTATCGCTCGTTTTCAAAAAAACCTCCAATATCCTATCCATCATTTTTTATCTTTATCTTACTTATAGAAACTTATTTATTATACTTCTCGTTTTTATACACTCACACTAATTTGATGGACGATAAATAGTAACTTTTTATATATACAAACCTACTAAAGCATTTTTTTTTTTAAATATAGCAATTTTTTGAAATTTAGGTTTAAAGAAAAGGAATAGAGGACGGGATGCATTGTGTTTTTAGGAGAATTTGTTTGGAAGAAAATTTAAAGAACAAAATTAACTGGATCTCTTGGAAGAAAATTACCACTCCATTCGAGGCGGGAGGCTTGGGGCTCACGCCACTCCGAGACGCTAACATTGCGCTCCTAACGAAATGGTGGTGGAGGTATAAAACCGAGGAAACGGTGTTATGGAGAAAAGTTGTGGGAGCTTTCCATTGCTCAAACCGCTCGTGGCCCATTCTACCTTTCTCTAAATCCATGCCCGGAACGTGGTGTACCATCGCAAACTGGAAAATCAATTGGCGTTTTTTGACGTGCACCTCAAAAATCTTATAAAAGGTAAGGTCGGAAAGGGTGACAAGATACGCTTTTGGCTCGACCTGTGGCTCTCTTCTGAATCGCTTAGAGACACCTTCCCGAATCTCTTCTTGCTAGAAAAAGACAAATGCAGGTTAATCAAAGATTGTTTTGTGCTAGTAGATGAAGACTTGACATGGAATTGGAACTGGCATAGACCTCTAAATGGGGTGGAAGAGTGCGAGCTTGCTGATTGCCTCGCTATGCTAGCTGATTTTCAGCCATCGACCCAAGAGGACAAGTGGATTTGGTTGGGTGCAGATAGCGAAACCTTCACAGTGGCGTCCATGAAGTCTACCATCCTTAACTCACGGAACCACGTTTCTGATGTAACACCCCGTGTTTCGAAAGTCAATGTGACAACTCGAGTTTCCAAGATTCCATCTTCGCATTAATTGCACGATTAATTGTTTAGTTGTTTGTTTACACGACTTGTTGGTTTCACAACTGTACGCGTTTGTAATAAGTTAAATCGTATTGTGGTTGGTATGTTATATATGGTGGGTGTTAAGTGTGTTATATATATATGGTGTGCATTACATTTGAGTGTATATTAAAAATATGTTTTATGTTAATATGGTGTTATGATTAATAAAATATGGAACTTGTGCCAAACACCCTACACCCGAAAACACCCCACTCGAAAACACCCCAATATGTGGCCAACGAAAACAGGTTGGGCTTCGGCCCAGTTATGGTTACGTAATAAGTGTGAGATTGTTAGATTAGAATACTTTTACAAAACCCTAGACATTTTCTCCTCACCTGTGGTACGACGGCAGCAGGTCTATATCCCCCCCCCCCCTTCGCTCGCAATCTGTTCTTCATCAATAACTCTTGATTGGTATGTTTCCTCATGATACCATGTTAGACATAGTGATGCTATTTATGCTAGATTTGTGAATGTGTGATCGATACATGTTAGATATCATATGGTTTACACAAGATTACTACATGCTAATGTCATACTAAATCTTCTGTCTTAATTCGGTTTCTTTTGGATGAAGTGCTCATGTAAGTAGATCGACTACTATGTGATGTTGTTTGTATTGGTGAATACGCGTGATAATGGCTGACTGTTAATGACTGTTATTGAGGACCGATGAATCATGAACTGGTTTTAGGTATAGCACTCATAACATAGTCAAAGTGGTTTAAATGCTTTTGAAAGTTAACAGGTGCAGACTGCATTAACTGAACATATCAGAAGTCATGTGATTATAATACATAATTCATGTAACTCAAGTTGGGGGTCCAATACATTTGATGACATGTGATCTGACAAAGTTGATAACTCTTGAATAAAATAAAAAGCCATGTGTAGTCTTGAAACAAGCATGATAATGATTGATTATATGTTAAATCTTGCATGTTGATAATATCAGTTATAATTTAGTTTTGATCGATACACTTAGCTGTTAAACATGGATAAGGAACATACATATAAACTGTGAATGTGAACGAATTACATAACGACTATGTGTTGATCAGTGATCACTACCTGGCATGCATTCAATGATTTTAACTTATGTGAAAACAATGCGAACATAAACTGACTGTGTATACATACATGCTATAGGCTTTGACTGAATATCTGTGAGCACATAAATTAGCAAACCGAGCAAACCAAGGTGAGTTCACACTCTATCCAAGGCATGGGATTCCCAAGGGTTGGGAATGGGTTAAAGAACTGAACGGTAACTACAAACTTGCGTATTCCCCATACAACAGGATACGTACGACCATAAGACCATCACTCTATCATTTTCAAGTCCCTCATTTATCGACTTAATCGCCGAGGCCTATGGCGAGCGGGTCATTAGTAGATAGCGCTATTAGGTTTAACAAACCTCACACCGTGTCGTCCGAACGGGCGTGTACTAATGGACTATGGGCAAAGGGTCAATGCTGATAGACATTGACTTAGGGCACCTCTTACATTTTCGTAGCAGTCGATACGCGTGGTCTAGTAACACATGGGAAGCCCCCACCAATCTTCGCAAACATGTCTGGGAGACCGCGATACGAATTTAATACGATACATGGTTTACAAAACGAACATACGATTTACGAAACGAATGCTATAACTAAACAACCAACTGTGAACTCGCTCAACTTTGTTGTTGATTCGTTGCTACATGCCTTGCAGGTCGTTAGGTACTCTTGGAGCTTGCACAGGGAGGCGCGGTCGTTGTGGGACATGGCAGTGTGTGCCATGCTAAAAACATTTCTTTATTTCGTACTTAATACTTACATTGGGTTTTTACAATTATGCTTCTGCTGAACACTTAACTACGTTTTGGTTTGAAACACCTTTCATATTGTGTGGTTGAATTTTACGTATTACTTGTTATGTTCAATATGATTGGTGGCTTGATCCTGGTCAGTCACGCCTCTAAGCGGTGATACTCCGCGTGTGGATTTTGGGGGTGTGACAGATTGGTATCAGAGCCATTGGTTATAGTGAACTTGGTTTTAATAAGGGAAAAAGTTTTTGTTAAAACCAGACTATAACCTGAACAGTGCTCAACGATCCACAACGACGCTTCGCTCCACGTGCAAGACTCAACATTCTAGGTGATACGATTTATGTTTACATTGCATACTTGATAGATTACATAGAACTTTGCTCATGGTATGCTTAGATAAACGTAGCAACTGTTAATTGAAAACACTTGTGTGCTTACTCTCTTCTGTCATCGCACTTTCGCGAACCTCTCTCACTCATGTTTCCTTTGGTATGAAGATCATGAGTGGACGTGTCAACATGACTCAAGCCCAGTTGGTGGCTTTGATCACTGAACAAGTTACTGCAGCACTCGCAGCTGCCCAGGCAGGAGGTCAACACGCTCAGCCTCCTGTGTGTACTTTCAAGACTTTTATGGACTGTCGTCCTACTACTTTTAGTGGCACTGAAGGGGCCGTTGGACTCCTCCACTGGTTTGAGAAGCTCGAATCGGTCTTCGAGATGTGTGAATGCCCTGAGGCTCGTAAGGTGAAGTACGCCACTGGTACTCTCGAAGGCACTACGCTAACTTGGTGGAACGCGCAAGTTCAGATGCTGGGGCTGGCGGCTGCTAATGCCACCCCATGGAATGATTTCAAGGAACTTGTTGGGATTGAACCCTACCAGAGGAACAGATAATGAAAGCCAAAACTGGTTCACAACAGTGGATCCTCAATAAGCAGCTGTTTACACTAAGTCTTCTCCCTTGAAAGTGATTATAACATCTGATGGTCTTATATCCACTGCTCGGATACAACTGCTGCTGTTCTTCTAAACTACTGATGAAGCCCAAAAGACTGCTGAGAACTAAGCACTGCTGGTACAATCTACTGATGACAAAGCACTGCCAAATCAAGGACTGATCAACCTTGAGGAAAGCACTGATGTAAAGAGAGAGCAGTAGTTTAGTATGTCATCTGTTCTATGTATAGTCAGTAGTTAAGATTAGCAGTGTTTGTATAAGAACAGTAGATATAGGCTGTTAGACGTCGCTTTCATGGTGACGTCAGCTGAGATGCCTCAGTAGTTTGGATTGTCTATAAATGAAACAGTACTCTGTACTGTTACATTTGATCGTTTTGAGTGAGTTCTTCTCCTCAATTCAATCCTTTCATCTTGTACAACCAACCACTGAAGTATCAGGCTGAGGGGGAGTTTATTTGTAAGCACGTTTGTAATCATTTGATTTACTTTGTAATCTTTCGACTGATGCAATTCATGTGTTTATCAAATGTATTTCTCTTTATGAATGTGTTTACAAAGTTTGTTATTCATTTCCGCTGCACTTTACATTGTTTTCATGTTCATTGATTGTTCAAATTACACAAACAAACACTCTCAAAAGAGCCTCCGATCTTAACAATTGGTATCAGAGCCTGGACAGTCAAATTCGATCTAACAATCAATTTGACATAACAGTTCAGCTCAAAATTCATTGATACTAAGGTTGGGTGTATTTAGTTGAAAAACAGAGTAACGAGTAAACCATGCTCAAAGTGGTTATTCAAAAACTCTGTAAATCAACCAAGATGTCATATGACACACAAATCCCACACAACAAGTGATATCATGCACAAGACACTCATGGTTTTTAGATCTGAAAACATATCTGTTAAACTATGGGATTATTTCTTATTTAAAAATTTGATTTTAACTGTTGTTATGAAACTTGTGATGTCACTATATTAGTGCTAAAGTATGAACCTCAGATTAACAAAAGCCTATGTTCATAAAAACATTAGTGTTTTTGCTAACATAAAAAGTGGGAAATTAAAACTTTAGTCATAAGAACTTATGTGTTGAAAACAGGTTGAGATCCTCAAAAGGAACAAATCAACTCTGTTAAAATACATCAAGAAAGCAGGATAGTCCGTATCATTTGTAATGTGAGATTGGTCAAAAATTTGTACAAATATGGCTAAACCTCTTAAAACATTACTACAAAATGATTCTGGATTAAGTATTCCTTCAATAAAGACCTCCCAGTAAGTATCTCATTACTTATGAATGGGAAGGGTAAAAAGGGAAGAAGAAAATTCACAAAAACTCAGAAGCGTGTTTATCTCAAAACTTTTTAAATCAGAAGAAAAGAGTATAAACATAAAACACTTAAGAGTCAAAGTTTGGGGTAATAACGGTCATTAGGAAACTATGTGCAACCATTGGTTCAGGGAAAGGTTCAAGTAACAATAGTATTCGCAGAAGAATAAACTTTCAAAAGGACTAGACAAATTTTCAGAATTATCACATGGTAACAAAACCTACACTAGGATTTTCAAAAACTCATGTGAACATATGTCTTCATTTTTGTTGACAATCAATCAACGAGAGAATGGTGTCAAACAGTGGTTAAAATGTATTCAAAATTTCATACCACTATTGACAAACCTCTGACCATTTTCATAAACTTGAGCTGGATATGATCTGTTGGTTTAGTGAAAAATTATACCAGATCCTTTTGTTGCTGTCTTCAGAAAATCCTTTAATTTTTTTTTTCGGAAAAAGGGTTTTCTTAAATAAAGCATGATATATTATTCTTTATATTTTCTTTAATAATATATTTTGAACCTTTATTGGTTTTTTATAGTAAAGTTTCAATCTCTTGTCAGGATATATTACCTTTATTTTTGCTGGTAATATTATCCTCAGAATGGTTCAAAGGAAATGGTTCATGTATCAAGTTCATATCTAACTCAAGTTTGTCTTAAACTGATCAAAGATTGATTGCCAAAAGACCTTAAAATACTGGGGTACTCTTGTTTTTTACTTAAATATTATAGCTGGAATGAGTTGCCTTAGTAAAAAGTTTACGTCATCTGGGGTACTAAACCACTGTCAGAAATTCGTAAGAACTTCAAAATGTGAAATTGACATGTGGCAAAACCTTGAATGAAAATTTTCAAAACAGTTGTTGACATACTTGTCTTTCAAATCATTACCATTATCTTACCCCTAACCACTATTTTGCTCAAACATCTGTTTCCTAAAATACTGTCCACTGCTGAAAGTCAACCACTGACCCTTCATTTTCTTGGCAAGCACTGATGCTCAAAATCAGTGTCTTATCCACTGATATGCTATCCACTGATAGTAAAAATCATCCACTATTATCACATTATTACCGTTGTAACCACTGATGCTTGCTTCATCAGTGGCTCTTAAAACAACTGTTTTCCATTTTTCATCCATTTCATCAGAGGTTGGCACGTGGTCAGTTTTTAGCCCTCAGATCTTTGTAACCGCTGCCACATCAGCACTTACTTTTTCCCTAAATAAAACCCTGATCAAAACCCCAAACAGGGTTTTACACTGTCGAATTGAATTCTAAAATTCTCTTCTCAAAGCAGTTTTCAACCTTTCATCCCAAAATCATCTTTTGTTCTTCTTCTTCTTCTTCTCCAAAATGACGAAATCAAAATCAAAACCAAAATCACCATCATCGTCCAAAGAGGTCGCTCAAACGGCCGCTGAACCCATTGAAATTCCGTACAAATCCCCGCATAATTATTTAGGTCTACTCACGAAACCCACCAACAACCACACATTCGATTCCATCATTGACACCATATCTGCATCAAAGTACAAAAATTTGCTTACCGCAGATGCTCCAATTTATCTGCAAACCCAGAGAGAGTTTTGGAAAAATGCTACGCTTGAAAAACAAGATGATAAAGTAGTAGCCATCAACCCCTCGATACAGGGTAAAGCGATTCAGATTACTCCGCAATCAATCTCAGAAGTCTTTAAACTCGATGATCAGAAAGGTAAAACTTCCTTTGATAAAACCGAGTTGAAAACTGATTTTCTGAAAAGAGGGTATGCAGAAAAATCAAAGGTAGATACCTTACAAAAAGGTTACTTCCCTTCTGCACCTAGGTTTTTATTTCACACACTTTTGTTGTGTGTTTCAAATAAAACAACAGCATTTAACGAAATACCATTGAAGATTCAATGTTTGGGTTATGCTATTTTAAAGAATGAAAATTACAACTATTCCCAGGAGATCTTCAATGACTTGGTAAAGAATGTTGATAGCAAATCATTTTTACTTTTTCCAAGATTTTTAAGCTACTATTTTAAACAAAAATTTGAAAAAGAAAATGAAAATTTGCTCAAACAGAGTGTCTATTTTCAAATAAAAGGGTTAACACCTGAAACATTTTCTAGAATGATGGCACCAATAAAAACAAAAGCAGAGGTGACTGAGCAGAATTTAGCGGTTACTACTGCTCCTCAGACATCTGCTGCTGAGCCCACTGCTCCAGGTGATCATAGCAGCACAACCACTGCTTTGAAACCCACACCTGACATCACCAAAAAGACCAAAAAGAAGTCTTACAAAAAGCCCACCAAACCCAAGAAAAAGGCAACTCTGGAAGATGAGATCCCAGAGCAACTGCCAGTGACAAAAAAATGTCACCACAAACCACTGCTGCTACTTCCTCACAGCAGTTGGTAGAAAGATCTCCACCCTTACCTCAAACTCCTCCTGCATCCTCACAAAAGGATCAGGTTGTAAGCACAGGGACTCCACAATATGAAGCTCTGGACCCAATTGGATCCATCTTCCTCAGTCCTGATCCCAAGGACATGTCTCTTTCAACACCCATACCCTCACCAATCATAATGCCACAATCAATAATACCCTTGTTGCATGCAGTTGCTATAGCTCAGACACAAACCAGTTCCTCTCTATCACCTGTCACTGAGAGTATACACCCACAAGTGACTGGGTCTGATGCTACTACTCCTGCTATCCCAGCAACAACTGAGGAGGTTACACCCCCTGAGTTACAAGTAACTCTCGGTGGTAGTTCAAGTGGAGCAACAACTACAACTGATGGATCAACAGATCTTCAGTTGGACAGTTGTTTCATTAATAAGACTCCCTTGAAGGCAATTTCTTCTATAGCACCTTCGGTAACCACCAGTGAGTTGGTTTTAACCACTGGTATCATCAAAGGGTTATCAAGTGCTGAAGAAAGAAGTCTCCGGTACCGAGAACAAGGGGCATCAATGGGTGATTTTTGGGACTCCGTTCCTAAGTCACACATTGATACAACCACTGCTGGTGGGGAAACAGATGATTCCATTAAAATAGATGATGTTTCAAAATATCAGGAATTGACGGGCAGAGTTGAAAAACTGGAAACTTCAGTTGCTGAAATAAAGGATATGGTGCAACAGCTATTAAAAGCTCAAAAAGCACAAACCACTGCTATTCCACCTCAAGCACCTGCTCCGCCACAAGCACTTGCTGCAAATGAGCTCTGGAATCTTTTTCAACCCTTGCTAGAAAAACAAAAACAAACGGCTGATCAGCAACATGAAATGCATGTAAAAATGCTGACAAACATGGTGGAGTCAAGATTTAAAGATACACAAGCAGACATCAAAGCTATCAAGGCCCATATCCAAAGCACTACTGGAAATGTTCCTTCCACTATACTCTTCATGGATAACCCCCTTCCAGATAATGCCAAAAAGGGGGGAAATCAAATTGAAGAAGAAGGGAATAGAAGATGGGCTGTATATTGAACCAGAACAAGAAAAACAGACATCTAAACCACCTCCCAAAGGCTCCAAACCTCAACCCACCAAATCTCAAACTTCCATCCAAACAGCTGATATAGCAGTAGTTACAAAAACTGCTAGCCAAACAGCTGCCATCTCTTCAACACACACCACTCTATCACACACCACCAAAACCACTGCCCTACCACCATCATCATCTAAAATCACATCATCATCATTACTTCCTGCCATAAAGCAGAAGACAGCAGATGTAACAACATCTGCTGTAATGACAACAGTGGTTGAAACACCAGTTGTTTCAACAGCTGTTAGTCAATCACAAACCACTGATCCATCCAAGACATCATCAGCCTCTCCTACAATAAAAAGGAGAAGGATTTTTATACCCTATGATTCACCACCACCATCAAAAACTACCTCACCACCTTCAACCCCTGCTCAAAAGCAGAAGACATCTACTGACACATCAGTAGTTGTAATGACAACAGAGGTTGAAACACCAGTTGTTTCAACAGCTGTTTGTCAATCATCTACCACTGCTCTCATCATCCCTACATCACAACCAAAACCCTCTTCATCCGTAAAGCTTCACAAAAGAAAAAGAGAAACAACTCAAGCCACTGATGAAAAATATGATCCTGTTGCCGCAAAATGTCCACTGGAACTAGATGCTGTGAAAAATGAGACGAGACAGTTTTACACCGAGGAAGATCCTTCAAAAAGAAAATTTCCTTCGCTCATTGGCTTCATAGTTCTAGAAAATATGGACGAATATCTCAAATTGAAAGCAAGGCAATCAAGGATTAGAGCTAAACTTGAATGCAAAGATGAAAGTGATGAAGCCATTGCAGAAAGAATGGTACTCTTGCTCACAAAAGTCAAGCTGATGAAAGACTATGCACAAGATCTGATCAAAGAAAAGACAAATCAACGAAAAGCAATGAGAAAAGAATATCTTGCATATATAATGAAAGAAAAATTCTATCAAGCTGAAGAAAAGCAATTTGAAGAGTGGCCACTGGTTGCCTTGAAGCATGAAACAAACAGGATTGAAAGGTTTAAAAATGATCCAAGTAAGAAGAAGACAGCTCCAAATTGGAACAAATACAAAAAGCTAATTGCTGATCTCACTTCTGAATACAAAAAGAAAAAACAGGAACTAATAGATGCTAAGGTGGATACTACTGAAGCCATAGCAAAATGGACAAAGCAGTATACCGACGAAGCTTATGAACGGCTGAAGAAAAGAAAGATAACAGTCTCAGGAATTTCTAAAAAGCCAGACTACAACAAGATGGAACAACAGCTGGATGCTCTTAAAACACTGCTCACATCAGCAGACAACCCTATCCTTGTGAAAAACCAAGAAAAAGGAAAATTGCTGACCAGTGAAGAAGAAAAGGAAAAGGAAAAGGAAGCTGAGTACTTCACAGAAGCCATCAAGAAAATGGGTCTAAAAGAAGATAGCTCAGTAAGCCTTCAAAACCTTTTCAAAAAGGTATTAACCAAACCTGCATCACCAAACACTTCAGCAGATATCTCAGACAGTGAGCTTGATCAACAAAAGACAGAAGAGCAAATTGACAAAGAAGTTGCAGAAGATATAGCTGCAGCAAATGAAGTCATAGAAGAAGCTTTCAAAAGAATGTCTGAAGTTCAGGATACTGCTTTACAATTTTTCTCAAGGCCAAAATCTCCAAGCTCATCAGGAAATAAATCTCTCCCAACAAACCCATTGGGTTCAAAAGTACTAAAGTGGCTCTCTGATCAAAAGACCCATGTATTGACCCTGGTCAGATCCAATGGTGAAATGAAGTACATATCAAGGAAAGAAGCACTAGGCCTTAGTGTTGAAGATTTGCAGGATCTCCTTGAACTTTCATTGTGCAGGGATGAGGATGACACAAGTTCCAAAGAATTTGAAGAAGAATTTAAAAGACAAGCAAGGGAACTTCTGACGAGGAATAAAGATCCTAAATAATGAAGTGTTTTGGCATTATCTGTTCCAGGGGGAGATTGTTGGGATTGAACCCTACCAGAGGAACAGATAATGAAAGCCAAAACTGGTTCACAACAGTGGATCCTCAATAAGCAGCTGTTTACACTAAGTCTTCTCCCTTGAAAGTGATTATAACATCTGATGGTCTTATATCCACTGCCCGGATACAACTGCTGCTGTTCTTCTAAACTACTGATGAAGCCCAAAAGACTGCTGAGAACTAAGCACTGCTGGTACAATCTACTGATGACAAAGCACTGCCAAATCAAGGACTGATCAACCTTGAGGAAAGCACTGATGTAAAGAGAGAGCAGTAGTTTAGTATGTCATCTGTTCTATGTATAGTCAGTAGTTAAGATTAGCAGTGTTTGTATAAGAACAGTAGATATAGGTTGTTAGGCTGTTAGACGTCGCTTTCATGGTGACGTCAGCTGAGATGCCTCAGTAGTTTGGATTGTCTATAAATGGAACAGTACTCTGTACTGTTACATTTGATCCTTTTGAGTGAGTTCTTCTCCTTAATTCAATCCTTTCATCTTGTACAACCAACCACTGAAGTATCAGGCTGAGGGGGAGTTTATTTGTAAGCACGTTTGTAATCATTTGATTTACTTTGTAATCTTTTGACTGATGCAATTCATGTGTTTATCAAATCTATTTCTCTTTATGAATGTGTTTACAAAGTTTGTTATTCCTTTCCGCTGCACTTTACATTGTTTTCATATTCATTGATTGTTCAAATTACACAAACAAACACTCTCATAAGAGCCTCCGATCTTAACAGAACTGATCAAACGTGAATACTGTAGTCGTGATGACATCCACAAGCTGGAAGTGGAGTTCTTTAACCTGAAGATGACGGGGTCAGAGATAGAAGCGTATACGAAACGATACAACGAACTGGCAGTGTTATGTCCAACTATGGTGGATCCTCCCATCAAGCGCATTGAGCTTTACCTCAAAGGCTTAGTACCAGAGATTCAAAGTCATGTGACTGCTGCTAACCTTGCTACTATCCAGGATGTTACTCGTCTTGCTCATCGTCTCACGGACCAGGCAGTGGAACAGAACAAGCTGCCTAAGCGTATTGGTGCTACTGCTACTACTACTTATGCGACTCCCAGTGACAATAAACGAAAGTGGGATGGAACCTCTAGCAAGGGTTCGACTTCGCTTCAGTCCCAGGCACAGCAGTGAAAGATCGATGACTACCAGAGTCCTGGTCAGCAATCTTCTGGCAGTCAAGGGCAGGGTGGATATCGAGGAAATCACCCAAAGTGCAATAGATGCAATAGACACCACAGTGGTCAGTGCAACAGGGGTCATTGCCAGAGGTGTCTCAAGATGGGTCATGAAGCTAAGGATTGCAGGAGCTCGCGACCTGCAAATCAGAAGCAACAACAACAACCACCAGCTCCACAGAACCAGCCGCGACAACGAGGTAACAGGGGATGCTTTCAGTGTGGTGCTGAAGGCCACTTCAAGCGGGACTGCCCCCAGTTAAATCAAAATCCGAACAACAACAACAACAATAATCAAGGCAATGGGAACAACAATGGGGGAAACAATGAAGGAAACAACGGCGCCAGGGGTCAAGTGTTCGTGCTGGGTCAGGGTGACGCAAGGAATGATCCTAATGTGGTAATGGGTAAGTTCCTTCTCGATGACTTTTATGTTACTGTCTTATTTGATTCGGGTGCCGATACCAGTTATGTGTCTCTAAAAGTTAGTCAAATGCTCAAGCGCACACCAACACTTTTGAACACCAAGCATGTCGTAGAATTAGCAAATGGTAAAAGTCTAGAGGCCACACACATAGTTCAGGGTTGTAATCTTATCCTCGCTGGTCAGACTTTCTCTATCGATCTCATTCCTATAGTTCTGGGTAGTTTCGACATCGTCATTGGGATGGATTGGTTATCCCAACAGCAAGCAGAGATCCTATGCAAAGAAAAGATTGTTCGTATTCCCCGTTCTGGTAAAGAACCTCTCGTGATTCAAGGCGACAAGAGTGGTGCTGTTGTGGGCATCATCTCCTTTCTTAAGGCCCAGAAGTGTTTGCGAAAGGGTCACACTGCTATTTTAGCACTCGTTACTGACGCATCAACGAGAGAAAAGAGAATAGAGGATATTCCAGTAGTACGCGACTTTCCTCAAGTGTTTCCTGAGGAATTACCTGGTCTACCGCCTCATCGCCAGGTCGAATTCCAAATCAAGTTAGCTCCTGGAGCAGCACCCATAGCTCGAGCACCTTATCGCTTAGCTCCAACCGAACTAGAAGAATTGTCCAAGCAATTGCAAGAACTCTTGGATAAGGGTTTTATTCGTCCTAGCTCTTCGCCCTGGGGAGCTCCAGTATTATTCGTAAAGAAGAAAGACGGTACCTTCAGAATGTGCATCGACTACCGCGAACTAAACAAGGTGACCGTAAAGAATCGCTATCCTCTTCCACGCATCGACGACTTGTTCGACCAGCTGCAAGG
The DNA here is from genome assembly GCA_030545235.1 of Helianthus tuberosus. NCBI lineage: Eukaryota > Viridiplantae > Streptophyta > Magnoliopsida > Asterales > Asteraceae > Helianthus > Helianthus tuberosus. Next base: position 26,948,755 of record CM060441.1, read on the forward strand.
GTCGAGCTACTATTCAAAGATTGATCTGAGGTCAGGCTACCATCAACTGAGAGTCCGGGACGAGGACGTCTCCAAAACAGCATTCAGAACATGCTACGGCCATTACGAGTTTCTGGTCATGCCATTTGGGCTAACAAACGCACCTGTGGTCTTCATGGATCTTATGAACAGGGTGTGCAAGCCTTACTTGGATAAGTTTGTGATTGTATTCATCGATGACATTTTGATCTACTCCAAGAGTCAGGAGGAACACGAGCAGCACCTACGACTTATTTTGGAACTCCTTCGAGCAGAACAATTGTACGCCAAGTTTTCAAAATGCGACTTCTGGCTTCGTGAAGTCCACTTTCTAGGCCACGTGGTAAACAAGGATGGGATACACATTGATCCATCCAAGGTAGACTCGATTAAGAACTGGCCTGCACCTCGCACACCAACGGAAATCCGCCAATTCTTGGGTTTGGCGGGCTACTACAGAAGGTTCATCAAAGACTTCTCCAAGATTGCACAACCCCTTACCTCACTAACTCAGAAAGGCGTTATTTATCGTTGGGGTAATACACAGGAATCTGCATTCCAGCACTTGAAGGATAGACTTTGTAGCGCACCTATTCTCTCATTGCCTGAGGGCACAGACGATTTTGTGGTTTATTGTGATGCATCAATTCAGGGTCTGGGTTGTGTATTGATGCAACGGGATAAGGTCATTGCTTACGCCTCGCGCCAACTTAAGATTCACGAAAGGAATTACACTACACACGATTTGGAGCTGGGAGCTGTTGTTTTCGCGCTCAAGATATGGAGACATTACCTGTACGGTACCAAGTGCACCATCTACACCGATCACAGGAGTCTCGGGCATATCTTCAAACAGAAGGAGTTGAACATGCGACAACGTCGTTGGGTCGAACTATTGAATGATTACGAATGTGCCATCAAGTACCATCCGGGCAAAGCCAATGTGGTGGCCGACGCCCTCAGTCGAAAGGATACTACACCTAGGCGTGTACGAGCGTTGCAACTCACTATTCGGTCTAGTCTTCCTTCTCAGATACGAGATGCTCAGGTAGAAGCATTGAAACCCGAAAACGTCAGGGCTGAAGCCCTACGCGGCTCAAGACAGCGGTTAGAGCAAAAGGAAGACGGTGCCTATTACGTAACAGGATGCATCTGGGTCCCACTCTATGGCAATCTATGAGAACTGGTAATGGATGAAGCACATAAGTCTCGTTACTCGGTACATCCTGGTTCAGATAAGATGTACCACGATCTCAAAACTACGTATTGGTGGCCTAGCATGAAAGCTCACATAGCAACTTACGTTAGCAAATGTTTGACTTGTGCGAGAGTCAAGACTGAATATCAGAAACCATCGGGCCTACTCCTAGTGCTCTTAGTGCTGCTCGGATTGTAGTACCCTCAACTTCGTACTCTTAGTGCTGCTAGTGCTCTTAGTGCTGCTCGGATCCCTCAACTTCGTACTCTTAGTGCTGCTCGGATTGTAGTACCCTTCACCAATCTGAGCCCACATGGCTTGGAGTTCGTTTTCACCTATCTCTCTCATTCCTCCAGTATTTTCTTCGTTTCCCGCATCCTCTTCAGCATACAACCAGATAATCGACCCAAATTGTGCCATAGAGATCGAATACCTCGTTCCGCCACATCGGAATGCTACCCCGTCATTATCGAACGGGTCGCACCTCGAGTTGAATGTGAAGGTGCTATAGAACTCCAAAGTGCATTCGTGGACGAAACAGAGTCGAGTTGTTAGGGCGACTCTGAGTGGTCCCGTGACAATGTTGTTGAAACGGTCAATTTGATTCACCATGGTTAGCAAGTCCGTGCAAGCTTGCCTCGGGTATTCCTCCGGCCTTGTTTGAAGAATCTCGTATCGAGCTCTTGCATCGAGCTCATTGGCGTTAAATCTTGTGAACTTCCTGGCCATCTGCAAGAATACACCAAAAGTTAGCACGAAACAGAAATATTTTTGGGCAAAACTGCCAACAGTGGGCTGGACACGACCCCGTGTTCAGCGGACACGGCCCCGTGTCCAGGCGTCTGTTACTCAAAAATTTCATTTTTCGACCCGGTTTTGAAAACTTGAAAATTTTTGGTCCAATAGGTGCGGTTTCCCCCGAAAATGAAACCCTAAGCACCGTTTTTCCCAAAATATCCCGTTTACCCTATCAATTTTATCTTTTTCGGTTCAAGAACAAGGGTTTGGGGTTTTTGTGAGAAATTGGGTGAATCTATGAACAATACAAGTGTATTTACTTCCCTTAACACTAATCTAACTAAATGCAAACAGATCTAAACAAAAATTTGAGGTTCGCTCCGGATGAACATCAAGAACCCTAGATTTTTGGTGTTTTAACTACATGCAAGTAACTAATCTAACTACTAAAAGTGATAGAATCATACCTTGATGTTGTTAGAGCGATAGGAGACGTTGAAATTCTGCGAAAAATCGCCTGGAACCAGAGCTTTTTCGGTGAAACGGGGCGTGTGGAATGAAGTAACTGTTTTGAAAAAGGGGATTTTGTCACACCCCCAAAATCCACCATGCGGAGTTCCACCGCTTGGAGGCATGACGTGACCAGGATCGAGCCACCAATCATACTGAACAACGTACTTAAGTAAATAAAGACAATCCCAATACGATTGGTGACCAAAAGCTAGTTAACCAAGTTTTTAATTTAGACAGCGGAAGCATAAACGTAAAGTTCAAAACATAAGTTCGCAGTTCATAAGTTTAAAGTCCAACACATAGGTTTAATAAGTTCATAATGTTTTAAACATTAAACACTGGACATAACCGTCCGCACACCACAACGACTCCTTCCTCGTGCAAGCTCCAAATGTTTAGCGACCTGTAAGGCATGTAACAACGAGTCAACAACAAAGTTGAGTGAATTCACAGTTGGTTGTTTAGTTATAGTGTTCGTGAATCATTTGTTCATTTCGTAACCCAAGTATCTTAGTTATCTGTATCGCGGTTTCCCAAACATGTTTGCGATGATTAGTGGCCGGATCGCGGTTTTCAAAACATGTGTGCGATGATTAGTGGCCGTATCGCGGTTTCCCAAACATGTGTGCGAAGATTAGTGGGGGCTTCCCATGTGTCGACTAGTCGTGTTTGTACATGCCCTTCTTGATCCAAGGACCGTAGCGAGTGTGAGTGTACGTAGGTTTTACGTACGTGCCCTTCAATCCGAGGACGGTGAAAAGTAGTTTAATAGTAATGATATTACGAGTAGTTATTCAAATCCCATTCCCAACCCACCGGGAATCCCATGCCTTAGAAAGTGTGTGAACTCACCTCGGTTGCTCGGTTTGACTCTCAAAAGTAGCTAACAGTCAAGGTCGGTCAATCACGTCCTAGTACGATTACCACTTAGTTTATTAGTGACTTCAAATAGAACACAAAGTTCCTACACGTATCTATCACATAACATGCATCACTTTAACGGTTTATGCCCATATATACTTCCCATCCATTCCCCACTCAAAATCAAACATACGATAATGCACATAACATATATATATAACATGTTAGATCATTCACAGATAGCATACTCGACATTTAGACACGCGAGTCACAACTTATGTCTTTTCAGCATTTATATTCAAAACCGGCTGTTTTCGGACATTTTAATAAAATAGTTAAATTGTTCCAAAAATTCCCAAATTTTTACAGGATGTCTTAAACGTTCCATATTTTATTTTGTAAAAATATTGGGGTCCGGTTCATTACCAATATTTTATAAAAATTCATATTCCGGACTGAACTCAGATTTATGTATTTCTGACCACAGTCCACGGAACAATTTATTAAAAATTCATCGAGTGTCCGATTTACGAAATTCCAGTGGGATAATTACAAATACTTCAGTTGTCATTTCCAGTAAAAATTTCATGATCCGATTCTACACAGAATACAATCTACAACTGAAAATACAACACCCATTTATTGCTGTAAAAACTCAGCCTAAGCTGCTGTTACAAATCGGTTCTTTAAAAATAGTAAACGACCTCGAAAAATTACGATTCCAGTGCCATTTGATCAGTTTTTCGAAAATACAAATTTTAGGCTTCAGAAATTTTGTTTTTCGAGTTATTAAGGTCTGTTTACAGCCCTATGAAGCCGGCTGAAAAAGTGACTCAGCATGTTGTTTTGAAGTTTAAATGTTACTAAGTCGTATTAACAAGCGTCCGAACAACGGGTTTATCAAAAGCTTGACTAACAAACATCATATATGTATTAACCAACCTTAAACCAACAAGTTTTCATCTTTATGCATCAATCATAAGTAAACTTTTTATATGTAAAATTTCATATAAACTTTTATGTTCATCTACTAGTTCTTGTCACTTTAGTGATTTAAAACATACTACACCTTTTGATCATAGAAGCGAGATGAAACAAGATTAACAAGAGTGTAACAAGAGACTTACTACTAGCTTATAGCTAGGGTAGAATCTATTGAGAATATGATGGTGAAAAAGACTAGAACAAGCTCCTTAGAAAGTCCTTCAAGTTCCCACCTCCATAGATTCACCTTGTAAGCTTTGAATGGATTTGTAATGGAAGAAGATGAAGATGAAAAGGGTGGGGAGTGGATTCGGTTGTGGGGGTGACCGAATGAGAGAGAGGGAGGTGTGATGAGAGAGAGTGATCTAAGTGAATGATGATGAATCTTAGAGTTCCTTACATATAAGATTGCTTCATATATTATGGTGATGTCTACAAGCAAGGATCCATTATAGAAATGAAATAAAATCAAGTAGAATATATGAAGCATGGTGAAGATCATTTGGTGGGTCCACAAGAAAACTAAAATCGTTGGGGGGGGGGGGGGGGGGGTTATGTTTGCAAAAATTGTAACTAGAATGGAATTGTAAGTTATCATGTAAGTAACTTAATAATATATGTTGGTTATTTGATTTATAGTGGGTATTATGGCAAACGGGGACCACGACTAGCTAAAAATAATTACACAATGTGTTTGACAAAAATTTGGTGTCCCGGGTAATGTCCGGTTGTTCGGTCGGATACTGTTCCGTTAAAGTGTTTAATTGTACCGTAAAGTGTCTTATTTATATATTTTTGTAATGAAATAAATTTCTAACATATAGGAAAATATTCAGGACCATTTAGTCAGGTTTTCTGCATACTACTAGTATGTTAACACGCACATGTGAATATAACACAGAAATCAGAGAGCAGTTAAATATTTCCACACAGTCGTCAAGCACTTTAATTATCATTAATGAATTGTACGGAATACATGGGGTTTTGAGGGTTGTCACATCCTCCCCCTGTTAAGAGAATTTCGTCCCGAAATTTAGCACCTGGTTACTGAGGAAGCTAGTTAAGTTGCGTTGTTTTCCTGGGGTGTCACATCATCCCCCCGTTGATTTGGAATTTCGTCCCGAAATTCTGCAGTAGCTTCAGCCTCAGTGGTGGTTGCGTTTTTCTTAAACAGTTGGGGATACTTGAGTTTCATTTGGTCTTCTCGTTCCCAGGTATACTCTGGGCCACGACGACCATTCCAACGAACTCGGACCAGAGGTATCCTGGTATGCTTGAGGATCTTAACATCTCGATCCGTGATCTCTACAGGTTCCTCGACGAATCGCAGCTGGTCGTCAATAGTGAGTTCCTTCAGAGGAACTATGAGGGTCTCATCTGACAGACACTTCTTCAGATTCGACACATGGAAAACATTGTGAACTCCGCTGAGTTCTTCAGGTAGATTCAGCCTGTAAGCTACCTTGCCAATTTTCTCAATGACTTCGAATGGTCCGACATAACGCGGATTGAGTTTGCCTCGTTTGCCAAAGCGGACTACACCTTTCCAAGGTAAGACTTTGAGTAGCACTCGATCCCCAACCTGGAGCTCGAGTGGTTTCCTTCCCTTATCTGCATAGCTTTTCTGACGGTCACGGGCTGCCGCCATTCGCTGTCGTATCTGAGCAATTCTCTCGGTGGTATCTACCACAAGTTCTGGGCCAGTGATTTGGCTGTCACCAACTTCTGCCCAACAGAGAGGTGATCGGCATTTGCGTCCGTATAATGCCTCAAACGGAGCGGCTTGGATGCTGGTGTGGTAACTGTTGTTGTATGAAAACTCCACTAGCGGGAGGTGCTTTTCCCAGCCATTACCAAAATCGATTACACATGCCCTAAGCATGTCTTCAAGGGTTTGGATGGTGCGTTCAGATTGCCCATCCGTCTGCGGGTGATAAGCGGTGCTCATATCTAAACGTGAGCCAAAAGACTTATGCATAGCTTGCCACAGTTCAGAAGTAAAACGCGCGTCACGATCAGATATAATAGAGGTTGGCACTCCGTGCCTTGATACCACTTCCTTTAGGTAAATGTCTGCAAGAGTAGAAAACTTATCTGTTTCTTTGATAGCCAGGAAATGTGCAGACTTGGTCAGTCGATCTACGATCACCCAAATGGTATCGTTTCCGCGTTGAGATCTGGGCAGGCCGGTAACGAAATCCATGGAAATTTGCTCCCATTTCCATTTTGGGATCTCCGGTTGTTGAAGTAGGCCTGATGGTTTCTGATATTCAGACTTGACTCTCGCACAAGTCAAGCACTTGCTGACATAGGTTGCTATGTGGGCTTTCATGCCAGGCCACCAGTATGTGGTCTTTAAGTCGTGGTACATTTTATCCGAACCAGGATGTACCGAATAACGAGACTTGTGCGCTTCGTCCATCACAAGCTCGCGTAAGTTTCCATAAAGTGGAACCCAGATGCGCCCTGTTACATAGTAGGCGCCGTCTTCCTTTTGTTCTAGTCGCTGCCTCGATCCTCGTAAGGACTCGGCCCTGATGTTCTCTGCTTTCAATGCTTCAACCTGAGCATCGCGAATCTGAGTGGGAAGGTTAGATTGGATGGTAAGCTGTAGAGCACGTACACGCCTAGGTATGGTATCCTTTCGACTGAGGGCGTCGGCCACAACATTGGCTTTACCCGGATGATACTTGATCGCACATTCATAATCGTTCAAGAGCTCAACCCATCGGCGTTGACGCATGTTTAACTCCTTTTGCTTGAAGATATGCTCGAGACTCCTGTGATCGGTGTAAATGGTGCACTTGGTACCGTACAGGTAATGTCTCCATATCTTAAGCGCGAAAACAACTGCTCCCAGTTCCAAGTCGTGCGTAGTGTAGTTCCTTTCGTGAACCTTAAGTTGGCGTGATGCGTAGGCAATGACCTTGTCACGTTGCATCAATACGCAACCCAGTCCTTGTATGGATGCGTCACAATAAACCACAAAATCATCTGTGCCTTCAGGTAATGAGAGAATAGGCGCGCTACAAAGTCTATCTTCCGAGTGCTGAAATGCAGACTCCTGTGCATCACCCCAACGATAGGTGACACCCTTCTGAGTCCGTGAAATGAGAGGTTGCGCAATCCTTGAGAAATCCTTGATAAACCTTCTGTAGTATCCTGCCAAACCCAAGAATTGGCGGATTTCTGTTGGTGTACGAGGTGCAGGCCAGTTCCTGATCGAATCAACCTTGGATGGATCCATATGAATTCTATCCTTGTTTACCACATGGCCTAGAAAGTGGACTTCGCGAAGCCAGAAGTCACATTTCGAAAACTTGGCATACAACTGCTCCTTTCGAAGAAGTTCGAGCATAAGTCGCAGATGCTGCTCGTGTTCCTCCTGACTCTTAGAATAGATCAGGATATCGTCGATGAACACAATAACGAGCTTATCCAGGTAAGGTATGCATACTCGGTTCATGAGATCCATGAAAACCGCTGGTGCATTCGTCAACCCGAAAGGCATGACCAGAAACTCGTAATGGCTGTAGCGAGTTCTGAATGCTGTTTTGGAGACGTCTTCCTCTCGGACTCTCAGCTGATGGTATCCCGATCTCAAATCAATCTTGGAGTAATAGCTCGACCCTTGCAACTGGTCGAATAAGTCATCAATGCGCGGGAGAGGATAACGATTCTTTACGGTCACCTTATTGAGTTCACGGTAGTCGATGCACATTCTGAAGGTACCGTCTTTCTTCCTTACGAATAACACTGAAGCTCCCCAGGGCGAGGAGCTAGGATGAATAAAACCTTTTTCCCAAGTTCTTGTAATTGCTTGGACAGTTCTTCCAGTTCGGTTGGGGCTAAGCGATGTGGTGCTTGAGCTATGGGCACTGCTCCAGGAGCTAGCTCGATTTGGAATTCGACTCGTTGATGAGGCGGAAGACCAGGTAATTCCTCAGGAAATACCTCAGGAAAATCGCGCACTATAGGAATGTCTTAAATTTTCTTCTCTTCCGTTGATGTGTCAGTAACGAGCGCTAGAATGGCAGTGTGGCCCTTATGCAAACACTTTTGGGCCTTTAAGGAAAGAGATAATGCCTACAACAGCACCACTCTTATCGCCCTGAATCACCAGAGGTTCTTCACCAGAACGAGGAATGCGGACGATTTTCTCCTTGCAAACAATCTCCGCTTGATGATGAGATAGCCAATCCATCCCAATAACGACGTCGATACTACCAAGTGTGATAGGGATGAGATCGATAGAGAAAGTCTGACCAGCTAAAACGAGGTTACAACCCTTAACTATGTGTGTGGCCTCGAGACTTTTACCGTTTGCTAGCTCTACCGTGTGTTTGGCGGTCAAAAGTGTTGGGGTGCGCTTAAGCATTTGACTAACTTTTAAGGACACATAACTAGTATCGGCACCCGAATCGAATAAAACAGTAACAAAGAAATCATCTAGAAGAAACTTACCCATCACAACGTTGGGATCATTCCTTGCTTCAGCCTGACCGATCACGAAGGTGCGACCTTTGTCGTTATTGTTACCCCCATTTTTGCCTCCATTGTTGTTCTCATTTCCTTGGTTGTTGTTCTGATTCTGATTCAGCTGAGGACAGTGCCTCTTGAAGTGACCCTCAGCACCGCACTGGAAGCATCCCTTATTACCTTGCTAGTGTTGCTGTTGGTTTTGGGGAGTTTGTGGCCGCTGTTGTCGGTTCTGCTTCGCAGGACATAAGCTTCGGCAATCTTTGGCTTCATGTCCCAACTTGCTACATCTCTGACAACGACCCTTGTTGCACGGCCTGCTGTGCTGCAAACTACATCGATTGCACTTTGGGTGATTTCCCCTGTATCTACCCTGACCTTGATTTCCAAAAGGCTGCTGACTGGGGTTCCTGTGTTCATCTGTCTTTCGTTGCTGGGACTGAGACTGAACTGGAGTAGAACCCTCGCCCGAATTTCCATCCCACTTGCGCTTGTTGTTACTGGGAGCATCAGTAGTAGTAGCGTTAATACGCTTGGGCAGCTTGCCCTCTTCCACCGCCTGATCGGTGAGCTGGTGTGCCAAACGAATGACTTGCTGGATTGTGGGAAGGTTGGCCGCACTTACAGACCCTTGGATTTCCGGGACTAAGCCTCTGAGGTATAGCTTGATTCGCCTAGATATGGGTTGTGACATGTTAGGACATAAGGCAGCCAAGTCGTTGGACCTCTTTGTGTATGCCTTGATCTCTGATCCTTCCATCTTCAAACCATAATACTCTATCTCAAGTTTCAGTATGTCGTCCAGGTGGCAGAACTCTTCCTTAATCCAATCCTTGAAGTCGCTCCAGAGGGTGGCATTCGCGTCTACCAACCCGAGCATCTGAACTTGTGCGTTCCACCAAGAATACGCTTTCCCTTGCAACATGCCAGTAGCGTACTCCACTCGTTTGTTGGTAGGGCTTTCACTTTCTTCGAATGTAAATTCGATTCTTCGGATCCAGTGTAGAAGGCCGATTGTCCCTTCAGTGCCGTCAAAAGTGGGAGGTTTGCATTCCAGGAACGCCTTGAAGGTGCCCATGCGTGTTTGAAGGTGCATGGGTTGACTCCCTGTTTGGGTTGCTAAGGCTTCAGCAATCCGTTCGTTAATCAAGGTCGTCAGCTGACCCTGGGTCATGTCGAGACGTTCACTCATGATCTTCATATAGAAGGAACACACGTAAGAAGGTGTCGCAAGGTGCGTAAGTGTGGGATGATAGAAGAGAGTAAGCACACAAGGTTCAAATAGCAGTTATTACACTAGCTAATGCATACTATGATCAAATGTGCTACTAGCAGGTAGGTAATACAAACATAAACCATATTACCTATAATGTTGAGTCTTGCACGTGGAGCGAAGCGTCGTTGTGGATTGTTGAACACTGTACAGGTTATAGTCTGGTTTTAACAAAAAGTTTTTCCCTTATTAAAACCAAGTTCACTATAACCAATGGCTCTGATACCAATCTGTCACACCCCCAAAATCCACCATGCGGAGTTCCACCGCTTGGAGGCGTGACGTGACCAGGATCGAGCCACCAATCATACTGAACAACGTACTTAAGTAAATAAAGACAATCCCAATACGATTGGTGACCAAAAGCTAGTTAACCAAGTTTTTAATTTAGACAGCGGAAGCATAAACGTAAAGTTCAAAACATAAGTTCGCAGTTCATAAGTTTAAAGTCCAACACATAGGTTTAATAAGTTCATAATGTTTTAAACATTAAACACTGGACATAACCGTCCGCACACCACAACGACTCCTTCCTCGTGCAAGCTCCAAATGTTTAGCGACCTGTAAGGCGTGTAACAACGAGTCAACAACAAAGTTGAGTGAATTCACAGTTGGTTGTTTAGTTATAGTGTTCGTGAATCATTTGTTCATTTCGTAACCCAAGTATCTTAGTTATCTGTATCGCGGTTTCCCAAACATGTTTGCGATGATTAGTGGCCGGATCGCGGTTTTCAAAACATGTGTGCGATGATTAGTGGCCGTATCGCGGTTTCCCAAACATGTGTGCGAAGATTAGTGGGGGCTTCCCATGTGTCGACTAGTCGTGTTTGTAAGTGCCCTTCTTGATCCAAGGACTGTAGCGAGTGTGAGTGTACGTAGGTTTTACGTACGTGCCCTTCAATCCGAGGACGGTGAAAAGTAGTTTAATAGTAATGATATTACGAGTAGTTATTCAAATCCCATTCCCAACCCACCGGGAATCCCATGCCTTAGAAAGTGTGTGAACTCACCTCGGTTGCTCGGTTTGACTCTCAAAAGTAGCTAACAGTCAAGGTCGGTCAATCACGTCCTAGTACGATTACCACTTAGTTTATTAGTGACTTCAAATAGAACACAAAGTTCCTACACGTATCTATCACATAACATGCATCACTTTAACGGTTTATGCCCATATATACTTCCCATCCATTCCCCACTCAAAATCAAACATACGATAATGCACATAACATATATATAACATGTTAGATCATTCACAGATAGCATACTCGACATTTAGACACGCGAGTCACAACTTATGTCTTTTCAGCATTTATATTCAAAACCGGCTGTTTTCGGACATTTTAATAAAATAGTTAAATTGTTCCAAAAATTCCCAAATTTTTACAGGATGTCTTAAACGTTCCATATTTTATTGTGTAAAAATATCGGGGTCCGGTTCATTACCAATATTTTATAAAAATTCATATTCCGGACTGAACTCAGATTTATGTATTTCTGACCACAGTCCACGGAACAATTTATTAAAAATTCATCGAGTGTCCGATTTACGAAATTCTAGTGGGGTAATTACAAATACTTCAGTTGTCATTTACAGTAAAAATTTCATGATCCGATTCTAAACAGAATACAAGCTACAACTGAAAATACAACACCCATTTATTGCTGTAAAAACTCAGCCTAAGCTGCTGTTACAAATCGGTTCTTTAAAAATAGTAAACGACCTCGAAAAATTACGATTCCAGTGCCATTTGATCAGTTTTTCGAAAATACAAATTTTAGGCTTCAGAAATTTTGTTTTTCGAGTTATTAAGGTCTGTTTACAGCCCTATGAAGCCGGCTGAAAAAGTGACTCAGCATGTTGTTTTGAAGTTTAAATGTTACTAAGTCGTATTAACAAGCGTCCGAACAACGGGTTTATCAAAAGCTTGACTAACAAACATCATATATGTATTAACCAACCTTAAACCAACAAGTTTTCATCTTTATGCATCAATCATAAGTAAACTTTTTATATGTAAAATTTCATATAAACTTTTATGTTCATCTACTAGTTCTTGTCACTTTAGTGATTTAAAACATACTACACCTTTTGATCATAGAAGCGAGATGAAACAAGATTAACAAGAGTGTAACAAGAGACTTACTACTAGCTTATAGCTAGGGTAGAATCTTTTGAGAATATGATGGTGAAAAAGACTAGAACAAGCTCCTTAGAAAGTCCTTCAAGTTCCCACCTCCATAGATTCACCTTGTAAGCTTTGAATGGATTTGTAATGGAAGAAGATGAAGATGAAAAGGGTGGGGAGTGGATTCGGTTGTGGGGGTGACCGAATGAGAGAGAGGGAGGTGTGATGAGAGAGAGTGATCTAAGTGAATGATGATGAATCTTAGAGTTCCTTACATATAAGATTGCTTCATATATTATGGTGATGTCTACAAGCAAGGATCCATTATAGAAATGAAATAAAATCAAGTAGAATATATGAAGCATGGTGAAGATCATTTGGTGGGTCCACAAGAAAACTAAAATCGTTGGGGGGGGGGGGGGGGTTATGTTTGCAAAAAATGTAACTGGAATGGAATTGTAAGTTATCATGTAAGTAACTTAATAATATATGTTGGTTATTTGATTTATAGTGGGTATTATGGCAAACGGGGACCACGACTAGCTAAAAATAATTACACAATGTGTTTGACAAAAATTTGGTGTCCCGGGTAATGTCCGGTTGTTCGGTCGGATACTGTTCCGTTAAAGTGTTTAATTGTACCGTAAAGTGTCTTATTTATATATTTTTGTAATGAAATAAATTTCTAACATATAGGAAAATATTCAGGACCATTTAGTCAGGTTTTCTGCATACTACTAGTATGTTAACACGCACATGTGAATATAACACAGAAATCAGGGAGCAGTTAAATATTTCCACACAGTCGTCAAGCACTTTAATTATCATTAATGAATTGTACGGAATACATGGGGTTTTGAGGGTTGTCACATCCTCCCCCTGTTAAGAGAATTTCGTCCCGAAATTTAGCACCTGGTTACTGAGGAAGCTAGTTAAGTTGCGTTGTTTTCCTGGGGTGTCACAGATTTATCCCGACTGCAGCGCGGACACGGCCTCGTGCCGAGCACAGTTTTGATTTTTTTTTTTTAGTGCTCGTGTGAGTGCCCTTGTTTCCCATAAGCTTTGGTTAGAAAACTTACCGCTTTATTTGTTGTCTCAATCGTTCGTAACTTACCAGGCATGATGTTTTATTCCTCCATTGTTTGAAGCGAGATCTCTTCTTCTTCATCCTCAATGAATCATTGATAGAGTTTCAGCCGTTGGCCATTGACTTTAAATGGGGGCCCATTTCGAGATTTAATTTCTACTGCACCGTGTGGGAAAATATGGGTGATGGAAAAAGGTCCTGACCACCTAGACTTTAATTTACCAGGAAACAATCGAAGTCGTGAATTAAACAAAAGAACTAGATCCCCTACCTGAAATTCATTAGGTTTAATGTGTTTGTCATGCAAATTTTTCATTCTTTCCTTATAAATTTCAGAATTTGAGTATGCATAATTCCTAAGCTCGTCTAATTCATTTAATTGACAAAATCGATTTTTACCGGCAAATTCTAAATCTAAGTTTACATTTTTAGTTGCCCAGTAGGCTTTGTGTGCAATTTCTACTGGCAAGTGACAACTTTTTCCATAGACTAGCTTGTACGGGGTTGTACCTATTGTTGTTTTATAAGCAGTTCGAAAAGCCCATAAAGCATCATCTAATTTATCTGCCCATTCCTTTTTATTTAACCCTAAGGTTTTTTCGAGTATTCGCTTTAAACCTCTATTAGTCACTTCGGCTTGTCCGTTTGTTTGAGGGTGATATGTTGTTGAGACCCGGTGATAGACCCCATATCTTGTTAAAATCTTTTCGAGTTAATGGTTGCAAAAATGGGTACCTCTATCACTTATTAATGCTTTAGGTGTGCCAAAACGAGAGAATAGTTTTTTCAGAAATCTTACCACGACTCTTCCATCATTTGTTGGAAGTGCCTCGGCCCATTTAGACAAATAGTCTACTGCCACAAGTATATATTTGTTTCCTTTCGATGGTGGGAAAGGTCCCATAAAGTCGAGTCCCCACACATCAAAAATTTCACAAACAAGAATGTCATTTTGTGGCATTTCGTTTTTGGAAGAAATATTACCTGTTCTTTGGCAAGCATCACATGCTTTGACAAGACTTTGGGCGTCTTTGTAAATGGTTGGCCAATAAAATCCTGAATCAAATACCTTTCGTGCGGTACTAGCGGCACCATGATGCCCTCCGTATGGACCTTCATGACAATGGCGGAGAATTCTTCGTGCTTCATTCCCATGTACGCATCGTCGGACGAGTTGGTCGGCACACATTTTGAAAAGATATGGATCTTCCCAAAAATAGTGTTTCACATTGGCAAAGAATTTCTTTCTTTGATAATGTGACCATCCTCTCGTGACTATACCGCTAGCTAGGTAGTTAGCATAGTCGGCGTACCATGGCTCTTCCTTATATTCCACCATTTCCAGGGACTCTGTTGGAAATTTTTCGTTGATTTGCTCGTCCCTGGTCGCCTCCAAAGCTGGGTCTTCTAAGCGCGAAAGATGATCTGCTGCGGTGTTTTCTGCTCCTCTTTTGTCTCTGATTTCAATGTCAAATTCTTGGAGGAGTAGAATCCACCGAATCAAACGTGGTTTTGCGTCCTGCTTTTTGAAGAGATATCGAATGGCTGCATGATCTGTATAGACTATAGTTTTAGAAAGAACAAGATAAGAACGAAATTTATCAAAAGCAAATACCACAGCTAGTAATTCTTTTTCAGTTGTTGTGTAATTTTCTTGTGCATCATTAAGTGTTTTACTATCATAATAAATTGGGTGGAAATGCTTTTCTTTTCTTTGTCCCAAGACAGCTCCAACTGCAAAGTCACTAGCATCACACATGATTTCGAAAGGAAATTTCCAATCAGGCGCTATCATGATAGGTGCGTTGACTAACATCTCTTTTAAGGTTAGAAATGCTTGATTGCAATCCTTGTCAAAGATGAAAGGGGCATCTTTTTCAAGTAATTTTGTTAGAGGCCTTGAGATTTTTGAAAAGTCTTTGATAAACCGTCTATAGAATCCGGCATGCCCTAGGAAACTTCTGATAGCTCTTACGGATGATGGAGGTGGTAATCTAGAAATGGTATCTATTTTGGCTCGATCCACCTCCATTCCTTCGCTCGAGATCTTGTGACCGAGTACTATTCCCTCCGTTACCATGAAATGGCATTTTTCCCAATTAAGGGCGAGGTTAGTTTCCTCACATCGGGATAGCATTCGTTCAAGGTTATCGAGGCATTGGTCGTATGAATCCCCAAAGATAGAAAAGTCGTCCATGAAGACTTCCATTGTCTTTTCTATCATGTCATGGAAGATGGCTACCATGCAACGTTGGAATGTTGCGGGGGCATTACATAGACCAAACGGCATGCGTCGATAAGCAAAAGTTCCATAGGGACATGTGAAAGTTGTCTTTTCTTGGTCTTCGGGTGCTATCGGGATTTGAAAGTAACCTGAAAAACCATCCAAGAAACAATAAAATTTATGACCGGATAATCTTTTTAGCATTTGATCAATGAAGGGCAAAGGAAAGTGATCTTTTCTTGTTGCTTCATTTAATCGTCTGTAATCTATACATACTCTCCATCCTGTGACGGTTCTCGTTGGTATTAATTCATTTTTTTCGTTAGTTATTACCGTCATACCTCCTTTCTTTGGAACTACTTGGACGGGACTCACCCAAGGACTATCGGAGATAGGATAGATAAGTCCGGCGTCAAGTAGTTTGATGACCTCGTTTTTAACCACTTCTTGAACATTTGGATTCACTCGACGTTGTGGTTGTATGACCGATTTGTAGTCATCATTCATCAAAATTTTGTGTGTGCACATAGAAGGACTAATTCCTTTTATGTCTACAAGTTTCCAAGCTATTGCATTTTTATGTTTTTTCAAAAGACTAATTAATTTTTCTTTCTCTAAGTTATCTAATTTAGACGAAATAATTACATGTAAATTACCCTCTTTGTCTAGAAAAGCATATTCCAAACCTTTTGGAAGTTCTTTGAGCTCAAGTGGTGGGTCTTCAGGAGACTCCTTATTTGGTTGCTCATTTCGATCAAGAACTTTAAAAGTTTGTTCTATGGCGACCTCTTCTTCAACAAAGTGGTCAATCTCTTCACTTGTATCGGGTGGTTCATCTTCATCTTCAATTAGGGGGTCATTATTGCCGAATGGATATTTCATTGATCGTTCGAGATCGACACTTCTTTTAAATGCCCCTAATTGAAGAGGTATATTGTTGAACTTCCGGTTTTTCAAAGCTTCGTGAGTTTTTACAAATGGTCGTCCCAACACTAGAGGAGTGTCATCGAGGATGACAAAGTCGGTCGGGATTACCATTTGATTTGTTTGAACCAAGACATCCTCAACTATACCGATTGATTTTATTACTTTCCGATTGGATAGAAAAATGGGTATTTGAAGTGGAGAAAAATCACTAATACTTAATTTTTCGAAAATGTAGTTAGGCATTATGTTAACACAAAGATCTTTATCGATTGTAACATTACTAATAAACGAATTTTGAAAGAAACATGGAACCGGTGTAATGTTAATTTCAAATGGGTCTTCTTTTATTAGCGAAGTTTGATCATTAGTTAACTTAACACTTACCGTTTCGTCAATTTTAGTGTTAGTGTTTAACTCTTTTAAAAACTTAGCATGAGTGGGTACTAAACAATGATTTTCAAAAGAAGGTGACAAGAGATTAATTTCTTCAAAATTAGACTCTTCTTGAATTTTAACGTTTTCGGACTCACCTATTTCGTTGTTTGACTCATGTGTCGGTTTTTCACTTATTTGTTCTTCCATTTTTACACTTTCAGTTATCTCTTCCTTTTTTAATTCTTCTCTTGCGCGGGACTCCTCTTCCCTTGCGCGAGATTCTCTTATACAACGATCGATAACTCTAATGTGTTCTAATATCCTATTGGTTACTTCGGTTATAGAAAAAGAATCGGAATTTTCTAAGCTTGAATCCGGTTGTTCGACCCTTTGTTCCTCATAGTACCCATATGAAGTAGATGGTTCGCACCATTGTTCTTCATTGTAAGCATATGATGGATAAGGTTCGTGATTTTGTTCTTCATAATACTCAAATGAGGTGGGTTGTTCACGCCATGGTTCCTCATAATAAGCATACGAAGGTGGTGGCTCATATCTTGGTTCCTCAAAGTATGAGTATGAAGGCTCATACCTTGGTTCATCAAAATATGAGTATGAGGGAGGAGGTTCATACCTTTGGTCTTCATAGAATGTGTATGAAGTTGATGGCTCGTACCTGGGCTCCTCATAGTAGGTGTATGAATTGGATGGTTGATATGAGTGATTATTTTGAACCGAGCGTGCGTTACGACAATTAGTGCAATAATTACCCCTATAATCATCCTCCTCATAGGTGTAGTTGTAACCTCCTGAGTATTGATCCATAAGAATCACTCAGCATACCACAACCAAGTCTCGAGATCAGAAAACAAAAATAAAAACGGAAACAGAGGCTGGACACGGCCTCGTGTTCAATGAGCACGGCCCCGTGTTCAGGAACTGTATCTGGGCATTTTAATTAAATTTACTGATTTCGTTGAGCACGGGGCGTGTTCAGTGAGCACGGCCCGTGTTCAAGCTTCTGTTACTGGGTGTTTTTATGAAAATGTGCAGCACGGCCCCGTGTTCAGTGAACACGGCCCCGTGTACAGGTTACTGTAAATGCAAATCTAAACTAAAATGCAGAAAAATGTGCGCGCGTTTTAAAAGGGTTTTGAAAAACTGATTAGGCCGTCGATTTTAAGCTTTCTTAAAATCCTTGTGTTCCCCGGCAACGGCGCCAAAAACTTGATGCGTGTGAAGTGTTATATATATTAGGTGTATATTTTAAGCCCCTTTAACACTTATTTTTAGCCAAGTTTTAAATTTATAAAACACGATATTTTACTAACACTAAACACACATATGGGCAAGTGCACCCATCGTGAGCGTAGTATAGCGTTGGTAAGATACCAAGGTCGTCCAAGGACACAAGAGCTTTTAATACCGGTTTATCCTCAACGTCTAATCAAAATAAAAAGTTTAGAAAAATGTTTTAAACTAAGAAAAAATAAAAACTAACTAAAATGCTGAAAATAAAATAAAAATAAAAACAGATAGACAAGATGAATCACTTGGTTCCGACTCGTATCTAGTGTAACCTTTGATTATTTCCGCACTTTTGCACATATTTAAGAGATTATCTTAGTTATTGTAGTAGGCCCCTCTTTTGAAGGTGACGTTACCCTCACCCCAGTAGTTTGAGTCAGCAAGGATACAATCCTAAAAGGGTGGATTATTGGAAGATAATTAATTAAGTTATTAATGCAATATTATGGTAGGCCCCTCTTTTGGAGGTGACGTTACCCTCGACTAAGTAGTCTGAGTCAGCAGGGATACAGTCCTAAATAGCCGGGTTATAGTATTAATAGTAGTTAACTTATGAGAGGATCAAAGAGTTTGGACCCCCGCCATCCAATACCGTGAAGTATTGAAGGAGGTCCTACTAAATTTGACCTAGGTCCATTGCAGGACCTCTAAACGCTGAACAATGGCAAGACCTTTACCAAACCGTTCCCTTAACCCCCGACCAGGTAGCCAACATGCCTCCATATAGACCGTGGAGATATGAATGGTGAAAATCTTTTATTTTATATAGACAGTAAAATAATTTCAAGACACCACGGACAAACGATAAAGAAAGATCACCTTCAACATAAGCAACTAGTTATTAAAGTCATTAATACGAAACCAAATAAAAAGTGCAAAAGATTAGAAATAAAAAGTATTACACTAGACACTTTGTCTTCACCAAGTGATGTAAGAGACTTAGGCAAACATGGCCTTGATTGTCAAGAACTCTTACGATCAATCTTGGATCCTGAGACGACTCACACACTCTACGATGGACAATGGATGATGGTGGTGGATGATGGTGTTATGGTGGTGGTGGGTGAAAGAGGTGGTGTGCCAAGGGATGGTTTGAGCTTGAGCCAAGCACTTCTATTTATAGGCTGAACAGAAGCTCGGGCACGGCCCCGTGTCCAGTGGGCACGGCCCCGTGTCCACATCCTTCTCTTTCTTCATTTAATGCAGCTTTGTCTTATTAGTTTACCACGCCCCCGTGTCCGCTGAGCACGACCCCGTGGTGCAGAAGAATCTTTGTACTATGCAGATTTGCTGGATTGTGCGAATCTTATAGTTGACCACGGCCCCGTGTCCGCTGAGCACGGCCCCGTGGTGGGCAATAGAAGCTTCTACCACTTTGTCTTTTCTGCTGACAATTGGGCACGCCCCCGTGCTGGCTGAGCACGGGGCGTGTTCAGGCTTCTGATCTCTTGTTTTGCTTGGGAAGATGCTGTCGTGGGGTCGGGCATGTCACGTCTTGTCCCTTTTCTTGTATTTATGTTAGATTTTGATGTCTTTTTGCTTCTTTTGTTAATTTGAGCTCATTTAATCCTGAAAATACAAAAGGAAGACAAAAGCACACTTTTTCCAACATTAGTACTAAAAAAGGGTTAGTTTTATGCCTCATTTGATGAAATTTATATGTTACATTTTGAACACATCAGTTTGTGATTGTATTCATCGACGACATTTTGATCTACTCCAAGAGTCAGGAGGAACACGAGTAGCACCTACGACTTATTTTGGAACTCCTTCGAGCAGAACAATTGTACGCCAAGTTTTCAAAATGTTACTTCTGGCTTTGTGAAGTCCACTTTCTAGGCCACGTGGTAAACAAGGATGGGATACACGTTGATCCATCCAAGGTAAACTCCATTAAGAACTGGCCTGCACCTCGCACACCAACGAAAATCCGCCAATTCTTGGGTTTGGCGGGCTACTAGAGAAGGTTCATCAAATACTTCTCCAAGATTGCACAACCCCTTACCTCACTAACTCAGAAAGGCGTTATTTATCGTTGGGGTAATACACAGGAATCTGCATTCTTGGGTCGAACTATTGAATGATTACGAATGTGCCATCAAGTACCATCCGGGCAAAGCCAATGTGGTGGCCGACGCCCTCAGTCGAAAGGATACTACACCTAGGCGTGTACGAGCGTTGCAACTCACTATTCAGTCTAGTCTTCCTTCTCAGATACGAGATGCTTAGGTAGAAGCATTGAAACCCGAAAAAGTCAGGGCTGAAGCCCTACGCGGCTCAAGACAGCGGTCAGAGCAAAAGGAAGACGGTGCCTATTACGTAACAGGACGCATCTGGGTCCCACTCTATGGCAATCTACGAGAACTGGTAATGGATGAAGCACATAAGGCTCGTTACTCGGTACATCCTGGTTCGGATAAGATGTACCACGATCTCAGAACTACGTATTGGTGGCCTAGCATGAAAGCTCACGTAGCAACTTACGTTAGCAAATGTTTGACTTGTGCGAGAGTCAAGACTGAATATCAGAAACCATCGGGCCTACTCCAACAACCAGAGATTCCACAATGGAAATGGGAGCAAATTTCCATGGATTTTGTTACTGGCCTGCCTAGATCTCAACGTGGGAATGATACTATTTAGGTGATCGTGGATCGACTCACAAAGTCTGCACACTTCTTGGCTATCAAGGAAACGGATAAGTTCTCCACTCTAGCAGACATCTATCTTAAAGAAGTGGTTTCGAGGCACGGGGTGCCAACCTCTATTATTTTCGATCGTGATGCACGTTTTACCTCAGAACTGTGGCAAGCAATGCACAAGTCCTTTGGCTCACGATTAGACATGAGCATAGCTTATCACCCTTAGACGGATGGGCAGTCTGAGCGCACTATTCAAACTTTAGAAGACATGCTTCGGGCATATGTAATTGATTTTGGCAACGGCTGGGAAAAACATCTTCCGTTAGTGGAGTTTTCGTATAACAACAGTTACCACAATAGCATTCAAGTCGCTCCATTTGAGGCATTGTACAGGCATAAATGCCGATCACCCCTTTGTTGGCCAGAGGTGGGTGATAGTCAGATCACAGGTCCAGAACTTGTAGTAGACACAACGGAAAGAGTTGCTCAGATACGACAATGCATGGCGGCAGCTCGCGACCGTCAGAAAGCCTACGCAAACAAGCGCCGGAAACTACTCGAGTTCCAAGTTGGGGATCGAGTGCTACTCAAAGTTTCACCCTGGAAGGGTGTGGTTCGTTTTGGAAAACGGGGCAAGCTCAATCCGCGATATGTCAGACCGTTCGAAATCATTGAGAAAATAGGCAAGGTGGCCTACAAACTAAATCTGCCCGCAGAACTCAGTGCAATTCACAACGTTTTTCACGTGTTAAATCTGAAGAAGTGTCTGTCAGATGAGACCCTCATAGTTCCTTTGAAGGAACTCACTATCGACGAGCAGTTGCGATTCGTCGAGGAACCAGTTGAAATCACGGACCGAGATGTTAAGGTCCTCAAGCGCACCATAATACCTCTTGTTCGAGTTCGTTGGAACTCCCGTCGTGGCCCAGAGTTCACCTGGGAACGAGAAGATCAAATGAAACTCAAATATCCCCTGTTATTCGGAAACAGTGCAACCACTACTGAGACTGAAGCTACTACAAAATTTTGGGACGAAATTCCAAATTAACAGGGGGATGATGTGACACCCCAGGAAAACCTGTAAACTACACAACACAACTAGCTTGCTCAGTAACCACGTGCTAAATTTCGGGACGAAATTTATTTCAAGTTGGGGATAATGTGACAACTCGAGTTTCCAAGATTCCATCTTCACATTAATGGCACAATTAATTGTTTACTTGTTTGTTTACACGACTTGTTGGTTTCACAACTGTACGCATTTGTAATAAGTTAAATCGTATTGTGGTTGGTATGTTATATATGGTGGGTGTTAAGTGTGTTATATATATATGGTGTGCATTACATTTGAGTGTTTATTAAAAATATGTTTTATGTTAATATGGTGTTATGATTAATAAAATACGAAACGTGTGCCAAACACCCTACACCCGAAAACACCCCACTCGAAAACACCCCACCCCACCCCACAAAAACAACTTAATGTTTTCGTCCAATATGTGGCCAACGAAAACAGGTTGGGCTTCGGTCCAGTTATGGTTACGTAATAAGTGTGAGATTGTTAGATTAGAATACTTTTACAAAACCCTAGACATTTTCTCCTCACCTGTGGTACGACGGCAGAAGGTCTATACCCCCCCCCCCTTCGCTCGCAATCTGTTCTTCATCAATAACTCTTGATCGGTATGATTCTTCATGATACCATGTTAGACATAGTGATGCTATTTATGCTAGATTTGTGAATGTGTGATCGATACATGTTAGATATCATATGGTTTACACAAGATTACTACATGCTAATGTCATACTAAATCTTCTGTCTTAATTCGGTTTCTTTTGGATGAAGTGCTCATGTAAGTAGATCGACTGCTATGTGATGTTGTTTGTATTGGTGAATATGCGTGATAATGGCTGACTGTTAATGACTGTTATTGAGGACCGATGAATCATGAACTGGTTTTAGGTATAGCACTCATAACATAGTCAAAGTGGTTTAAATGCTTTTGAAAGTCAACAGGTGCAGACTGCATTAACTGAACATATCAGAAGTCATGTGATTATAATACATAATTCATGTAACTCAAGTTGGGGGTCCAATACATTTGATGACATGTGATCTGACAAAGTTGATAACTCTTGAATAAAATAAAAAGCCATGTGTAGTCTTGAAACAAGCATGATAATGATTGATTATATGTTAAATCTTGCATGTTGATAATATCAGTTATAATTTAGTTTTGATCGATACACTTAGCTGTTAAACATGGATAAGGAACATACATATAAACTGTGAATGTGAACGAATTACATAACGACTATGTGTTGATCAGTGATCACTACCTGGCATGCATTCAATGATTTTAACTTATGTGAAAACAATGCGAACATAAACTGACTGTGTATACATACATGCTATAGGCTTTGACTGAATATCTATGAGCACATAAATTAGCAAACCGAGCAAACCAAGGTGAGTTCACACTCTATCCAAGGCATGGGATTTCCAAGGGTTGGGAATGGGTTAAAGAACTGAACGGTAACTACAAACTTGCGTATTCCCCATACAACAGGATACGTACGACCATAAGACCATCACTCTATCATTTTCAAGTCCCTCATTTATCGACTTAATCGCCGAGGCCTATGGCGAGCGGGTCATTAGTAGATAGCGCTATTAGGTTTAACAAACCTCACACCGTGTCGTCCGAACGGGCGTGTACTAATGGACTATGGGCAAAGGGTCAATGCTAATAGACATTGACTTAGGGCACCTCTTACATTTTCGTAGCAGTCAATATGCGTGGTCTAGTAACACATGGGAAGCCCCCACCAATCTTCGCAAACATGTCTGGGAGACCGCGATACGAATTTAATACGATACATGGTTTACAAAACGAACATACGATTTACTAAACGAATGCTATAACTAAACAACCAACTGTGAACTCGCTCAACATTGTTGTTGATTCGTTGCTACATGCCTTGCAGGTCGTTAGGTACTCTTGGAGCTTGCACAGGGAGGCGCGGTCGTTGTGGGACATGGCAGTGTGTGCCATGGTAAAAACATTTCTTTATTTCGTACTTAATACTTTCATTGGGTTTTTACAATTATGCTTCCGCTGAACACTTAACTACGTTTTGGTTTGAAACACCTTTCATATTGTGTGGTTGAATTTTACGTATTACTTGTTATGTTCAATATGATTGGTGGCTTGATCCTGGTCAGTCACGCCTCCAAGCGGTGATACTCCGCGTGTGGATTTTGGGGGTGTGACAGATTGGTATCAGAGCCATTGGTTATAGTGAACTTGGTTTTAATAAGGGAAAAAGTTTTTGTTAAAACCAGACTATAACCTGAACAGTGCTCAACGATCCACAACGACGCTTCGCTCCACGTGCAAGACTCAACATTCTAGGTGATACGATTTATGTTTACATTGCATACTTGATAGATTACATAGAACTTTGCTCATGGTATGCTTAGATAAACGTAGCAACTGTTAATTGAAAACACTTGTGTGCTTACTCTCTTCTGTCATCGCACTTTCGCGAACCTCTCTCACTCATGTTTCCTTTGGTATGAAGATCATGAGTGGACGTGTCAACATGACTCAAGCCCAGTTGGCGGCTTTGATCACTGAACAAGTTACTGCAGCACTCGCAGCTGCCCAGGCAGGAGGTCAACACGCTCAGCCTCCTGTGTGTACTTTCAAGACTTTTATGGACTGTCGTCCTACTACTTTTAGTGGCACTGAAGGGGCCGTTGGACTCCTCCACTGGTTTGAGAAGCTCGAATCGGTCTTCGAGATGTGTGAATGCCCTGAGGCTCATAAGGTGAAGTACGCCACTGGTACTCTCGAAGGCACTGCGCTAACTTGGTGGAACGCGTAAGTTCAGATGCTGGGGCTGGCGGCTGCTAATGCCACCCCATGGAATGATTTCAAGGAACTTGTTGGGATTGAACCCTACCAGAGGAACATATAATGAAAGCCAAAACTGGTTCACAACAGTGGATCCTCAATAAGCAGCTGTTTACACTAAGTCTTCTCCCTTGAAAGTGATTATAACATCTGATGGTCTTATATCCACTGCCCGGATACAACTGCTGCTGTTATTCTAAACTACTGATGAAGCCCAAAAGACTGATGAGAACTAAGCACTGCTGGTACAATCTACTGATGACAAAGCACTGCCAAATCAAGGACTGATCAACCTTGAGGAAAGCACTGATGTAAAGAGAGAGCAGTAGTTTAGTATGTCATATGTTCTATGTATAGTCAGTAGTTAAGATTAGCAGTGTTTGTATAAGAACAGTAGATATAGGTTGTTAGGCTGTTAGACGTCGCTTTCATGGTGACGTCAGCTGAGATGCCTCAGTAGTTTGGATTGTCTATAAATGGAACAGTACTCTGTACTGTTACATTTGATCCTTTTGAGTGAGTTCTTCTCCTTAATTCAATCCTTTCATCATGTACAACCAACCACTGAAGTATCAGGCTGAGGGGGAGTTAATTTGTAAGCACGTTTGTAATCATTTGATTTACTTTGTAATCTTTCGACTGATGCAATTCATGTGTTTATCAAATCTATTTCTCTTTATGAATGTGTTTATAAAGTTTGTTATTCATTTCCACTGCACTTTACATTGTTTTCATATTCATTGATTGTTCAAATTACACAAACAAACACTCTCATAAGAGCCTCCGATCTTAACAGAACTGATCAAACGTGAATACTGTAGTCGTGATGACATCCACAAGCTGGAAGTGGAGTTCTTTAACCTGAAGATGACGGGGTCAGAGATAGAAGCATATACGAAACGATCCAACGAACTGGCAGTGTTATGTCCAACTATGGTGGATCCTCCCATCAAGCGTATTGAGCTTTACCTCAAAGGCTTAGTACCAGAGATTCAAAGTCATGTGACTGCTGCTAACCTTGCTACTATCCAGGATGTTACTCGTCTTGCTCATCGTCTCACGGACCAGGCAGTGGAACAGAACAAGTTGCCTAAGCGTATTGGTGCTACTGCTACTACTACTTCTGCGACTCCCAGTGACAATAAACGAAAGTGGGATGGAACCTCTAGCAAGGGTTCGACTTCGGTTCAGTCCCAGGAACAGCAGCGAAAGATCGATGACTACCAGAGTCCTGGTCAGCAATCTTCTGGTAGTCAAGGGCAGGGTGGATATCGAGGAAATCACCCAAAGTGCAATAGATGCAATAGACACCACAGTGGTCAGTGCAACAGGGGTCATTGCCAGAGGTGTCTCAAGATGGGTCATGAAGCTAAGGATTGCAGGAGCTCGCGACCTGCAAATCATAACCAACAACAACAACCACCAGCTCCACAGAACCAGCCGCGACAGCGAGGTAACAGGGGATGCTTTTAGTGTGGTGCTGAAGGCCACTTCAAGCGGGACTGCCCCCAGTTAAATCAAAATCCGAACAACAACAACAACAACAATAATCAAGGCAATGGGAACAACAATGGGGGAAACAATGATGGAAACAACGGCGCCAGGGGTCGAGTGTTCGTGCTGGTTCAGGGTGACGCAAGGAATGATCCTAATGTGGTGATGGGTAAGTTCCTTCTCGATGACTTTTATGTTACTGTCTTATTTGATTCGGGTGCCGATACCAGTTATGTGTCTCTAAAAGTTAGTCAAATGCTCAAGCGCACACCAACACTTTTGAACACCAAGCATGTCGTAGAATTAGCAAATGGTAAAAGTCTAGAGGCCACACACATAGTTCAGGGTTGTAATCTTATCCTCGCTGGTCAGACTTTCTCTATCGATCTCATTCCTATAGTTCTGGGTAGTTTCGACATCGTCATTGGGATGGATTGGTTATCCCAACAGCAAGCAGAGATCCTATGCAAAGAAAAGATTGTTCGTATTCTCCGTTCTGGTAAAGAACCTCTGGTGATTCAAGGCGACAAGAGTGGTGCTGTTGTGGGCATCATCTCCTTTCTTAAGGCCCAGAAGTGTTTGCGAAAGGGCCACACTGCTATTTTAGCACTCGTTACTGACGCATCAACGAGAGAAAAAAGAATAGAGGATATTCAAGTAGTACGCGACTTTCCTCAAGTGTTTCCTGAGGAATTACCTGGTCTACCGCCTCATCGCCAGGTCGAATTCCAAATCGAGCTAGCTCCTGGAGCAGCACCCATAGCTCGAGCACCTTATCGCTTAGCTCCAACCGAACTAGAAGAATTGTCCAAGCAATTGCAAGAACTCTTGGATAAGGGTTTTATTCGTCCTAGCTCTTCGCCCTGGGGAGCTCCAGTATTATTCGTAAAGAAGAAAGACGGTACCTTCAGAATGTGCATCGACTACCGCGAACTAAACAAGGTGACCGTAAAGAATTGCTATCCTCTTCCACGCATCGACGACTTGTTCGACCAGCTGCAAGGGTCGAGCTACTATTCAAAGATTGATCTGAGGTCAGGCTACCATCAACTGAGAGTCCGGGACGAGGACGTCTCCAAAACAGCATTCAGAACATGCTACGGCCATTACGAGTTTCAGGTCATGCCATTTGGGCTAACAAACGCACATGTGGTCTTCATGGATCTTATGAACAGGGTGTGCAAGCCTTACTTGGATAAGTTTGTGATTGTATTCATCGATGACATTTTGATCTACTCCAAGAGTCAGGAGGAACACGAGCAGCACCTACGACTTATTTTGGAACTCCTTCGAGCAGAACAATTGTACGCCAAGTTTTCAAAATGCGACTTCTGGCTTCGTGAAGTCCACTTTCTAGGCCACGTGGTAAACAAGGATGGGATACACATTGATCCATCCAAGGTAGACTCGATTAAGAACTGGCCTGCACCTCGCACACCAACGGAAATCCGCCAATTCTTGGGTTTGGCGGGCTACTACAGAAGGTTCATCAAAGACTTCTCCAAGATTGCACAACCCCTTACCTCACTAACTCAGAAAGGCGTTATTTATCGTTGGGGTAATACACAGGAATCTGCATTCCAGCACTTGAAGGATAGACTTTGTAGCGCACCTATTCTCTCATTGCCTGAGGGCACAGACGATTTTGTGGTTTATTGTGATGCA
This sequence comes from Helianthus tuberosus, assembly GCA_030545235.1. Classification (NCBI taxonomy): domain Eukaryota; kingdom Viridiplantae; phylum Streptophyta; class Magnoliopsida; order Asterales; family Asteraceae; genus Helianthus; species Helianthus tuberosus. The sequence goes on from CM060441.1 coordinate 26,976,587, forward strand.
TCAATTCAGGGTCTGGGTTGTGTATTGATGCAACGGGATAAGGTCATTGCTTACGCCTCGCGCCAACTTAAGATTCACGAAAGGAATTACACTACACACGATTTGGAGCTGGGAGCTGTTGTTTTCGCGCTCAAGATATGGAGACATTACCTGTACGGTACCAAGTGCACCATCTACACCGATCACAGGAGTCTCGGGCATATCTTCAAACAGAAGGAGTTGAACATGCGACAACGTCGTTGGGTCGAACTATTGAATGATTACGAATGTGCCATCAAGTACCATCCGGGCAAAGCCAATGTGGTGGCCGACGCCCTCAGTCGAAAGGATACTACACCTAGGCGTGTACGAGCGTTGCAACTCACTATTCGGTCTAGTCTTCCTTCTCAGATACGAGATGCTCAGGTAGAAGCATTGAAACCCGAAAACGTCAGGGCTGAAGCCCTACGCGGCTCAAGACAGCGGTTAGAGCAAAAGGAAGACGGTGCCTATTACGTAACAGGATGCATCTGGGTCCCACTCTATGGCAATCTATGAGAACTGGTAATGGATGAAGCACATAAGTCTCGTTACTCGGTACATCCTGGTTCAGATAAGATGTACCACGATCTCAAAACTACGTATTGGTGGCCTAGCATGAAAGCTCACATAGCAACTTACGTTAGCAAATGTTTGACTTGTGCGAGAGTCAAGACTGAATATCAGAAACCATCGGGCCT